>CM062804.1:240149399-241590260 GCA_031772625.1 Pinus tabuliformis
AGATGTCATGGAGCATATTAGAATGTAAGGTAGAGTAGATTTCATTTTGTAAATATTGCTTTGTAGAATGTAAGGTAGAGTAGATTTCATTTTGTAAATATTGCTTTGATTTCATTATGTTATTTAATTGCTTTCAAGTTTGATAGATTAGATTTTTCATTCATGCAATTTTAATTCATGCAAGTGGTAGAGGGCCCCTGCACACTAAAGCCTTGTATAGTTGTCATTTAATTCTGCATTTAATTTTGTTATGCTTCTGTACATTAGCTGTACATAACAAGCTGTTTTGATTACTGTTGTTTTACATTAATTTTGTTATGCTTCTGTATATTAGCTGTACATAAATTGCTTTCAAGTTGATTGTATATTAGTGATGCACATAGCCTTTTAATGACTAATGACATGATAGAATCATCTTGTCCTTCTGCTGAAGCAATAAGGATACTGGGTCTCATAGTCACTAGATCATTGTTTGGTTATTGCATTTTATTTTGATTGAACTAGCTGTATATTTACACTTTTGTTTAAATACTAATTCCATCAATAACATATTTTAAGTTCTTTTGAAGTGCTAAGTTTTGGAAGTTACCATTAGGGACATAGGCCTTGTCTTGAAATCTTTATCCATACTTGTCCTTTAAAAGTATTCTTAAGACCTTAGAATAGGATTTCCATTTGCATTAAACACTTTAGAAAACCAACAAGAACAAATTCCCAAAAACAACATAAACTATAAAACAACGAAGTAAGAGAAAGGTTAACTAAGCACATATGGTGCACCACACTTCATCAGTTTACGATACCCGGATTGATAATTTATGTAGAGCAATTTAAGACGTTAAATTGACGAGACAGTAAGCCATTGGATGCCCCTTCTGACTAAAAACTGCACCAATAGCATAGTCGAAGGTGTCTATCTCAATCTCAAATGGTTGCTGCAAGTCTGGTAATGTGAGCACTAGTGCAGAGAAGAGGCGATGTTTCAACTCGGAAAACACCTTCTGTTGCGTTTTGGACCAAAAAAAATTATCTTTCGCTCCACCCTTGGTCACTTGACTTAAAGGCCAGGTGATATGAGAGAACCCCAACATGAACCTGTGGTAGAAATTGGCAAGACCCAGAAAGTTGCGGAGCTCTATTAGAGTGGTTTGGGCTGGCCAATCCTGAATGAATTGTATCTTGGCTAGGTCCACATGCACAATCTACTCATAAATGATGTACCCCAGATATTGAACCTAGGTCATGCCAAAAGTTCATTTCTCCAAATTGGCACACAACGTGTGTTGTCACAAGGTTTCAAGGACCTGTCGAATATGGTGGAAGTTATCTTCCCAACTCTGACTAAAGATCAAGATGTCAGTTAAATACACCACCAGAAATACATTGGTGAAGGGTCGCAGGATGTCTCCCATCAATATCATGAAGGTTATGGGGGCATTCGTCAACACGAAAGGCATGACCAACCATTTGAAAAGGCCCTCCTTGGATTTGAAGGAAACCTTCCACACATCGGAGTGTTCGATAGGCACTTGGTGATAACCAGATTTCAAGTCAATCTTGTTGAAATATTTGTCTCACTTGAGCTGGTCTAGAAGGTCATTAATCCGTGGGATTTGGTACCTATTCCAGACAATGATCTTGTTCAACACCCGATAGTCAGATAGATGGAGTGCTTAACCTGACAATGCATAGCTACCCCTGTAGGTGAGGCAAAAATGCCCCTATACTCCTCCACGACCTTGTCCATATGTTGTTGTTGTGTGGAGGAGCCATGTATGGAAGTCATGGCCACAACCTTCTTCTTGCCCTGAGGGAAAATCATAAGGAAAACAATTTTTCTTGTATGGGAAATTATCTTACTGCATTGCTTTGCAGTGATTAAAGAGATGGCGGTAGGCGAGGCTACCTACGGTATCCTGTATAACCTATTGCCTAAATTAATAATCACAGAGCGAGGTTTAGACTCATATACAACATGTCGCTTCCACAATTATGGTTTTCCTAATAATACATCACAAAATTCAAGAGGAGCAACATCACACAGTACCTCATCCGTGAAGGGATTGATGTTGTAGGGAAGACGACACCACTGGTTGACGCGGAGATCTCATCCTTGGTGAAGCCACTTGATGGTGTACGACTCTGGATGTGTTGTTGATGGTAGGAACAACTGCTTCACGACATGTGCTGAAATGAGGTTCTTTTTGCTCACGCTGTCAACAATGAACTCTAGCGGATAACCTTTCACCAACATCTGTGTGGAAGAGGCATTACCTGTCCTCTGGATCTTCAGGCTCATTCTTCTAAATTTTGGTGGTGGCCACAGTGGAATTGGGGTTCACGTCAATGAGCTGCTTCCCTTTGTCATTCCCCTTGTTGGGTTCTAACTCAGATTCAAAACATGCGTCTGATTCATAAGCCTTCAACTCGGCCACCAGTGATTGCTTGGCCCAACACTCGTGTTGTGAGTGGAGCTCTTATGGAACTCACACCATTTTCCCATGTCCTTCTTTGTCTTCTTGGTGTTGTTCTTTTCTTGCAACTTTAGTGGGTTGTCTTGGGTCACCCTGCCTTGGATTTGGCCTTTTCTTTGTGGTTTGGGGGCGCATTTTCCTTGCTTTGGATTCACAGTTCCAAAGCCTTTGTTCTTCTGTTTAAACTTATGCTCAATATTGACAACGTATCAGTATGTCGTGCCCAACAAGGAGATGTTCAGGAATACCATTTCGTCCTGGATGTACTTGTGTAGATATTCACGGTATTTGAGTACCAAATTCAGCTCAGCATCCTTCATACCCAACTTAGTGTAGAGGGTATGAAAAATATTTGTGAACTCCAACACATCTTGGTCCCTTTCCTGCTGTAGCATGGTACACTTTATGTGTTTATATTCATAGCTCCCGATAGGGTAATATTGTTCCTTGATGGCGTCTCGAAAAGAATCCCAAGTGGGTGCAGCTGAAAACAGTGAGGATTCCCTCTCATATTTTTGTTCATAGTAGGTTTCCCACCAATCCTTGACATGTGGGTCGACTTTGAGAAATGCAAAAGTAATCTTTTCCCAATTGGAAAATTCATGAACTGAAAAATATCATTCCAATAGATTCAACCATTTATCTACAACATCTGCATCTATTTGGCCCTCAAAAATGGGAATATCGAAGTTAACTTGTACCTTAAAAGGATTGGAGCCTCCATAGTGGCTGATGGGTGAAGATGCATCACTTGTGGGTAGTCATCGAGGGATCTAGGCAAAGTTAGCCATCATCACATTCATGTCGCTCGAGGGCTTCCTCGAGGAATATTTTGAAAGGATCTCCTACCCACTCGTATTTATTTCTTTCGCCATGGGAGGCCTTCGGGGTTTGCGAGGCTGGTCTTGCAAAGGTTCAACCAGATCGAGCCCTAACTCCTTATACCTTGACCTCGTTGGGGACATGCAAAGAAAAATAGAGAAAAAGTAGACAACTTCGATACCATTGATATGAAATTAAACAAGAATGCAACAAATTGAAGATATAACCATAAATACAGAAATGCATCAAAGATAACACTTAATTTCATTAATATTGTAATACTGAAATATGCTTACAAACATAATGGAAATAAACTAGCTCGGGTGCTGGTAGCTTATCTCTGAGAAGAGATGTGGCAGATACATGCCTTTGAAATGTGTTACAATAAGGCTCCAAGGCCTATTTATTATTTTGAAATAATGGAAAACCTTAAACATCCAGAAACCTAACCTTATGGGATGAAGCGCCAAAACCATGGGCCTCGTTTGGGTAAATTGGTACATCAATTTCTCGGGGTCGTAACTTTCACATAAGATCTCTGTTTGGCTATCATAATACATCGTTTTGAAGATCTCAAAGAATAGGCTGAAAATAATCAAGTTACATGGTTTGGGACTTTTCCTCTCTTTGTTTTTCCTTAAAAACATTGTTTAGGGTGTCAAAACGGCTCCGGAAGTTCAGGACCTGAAAAACATCCAAAAATAGTAAATTATGCTACAATTAAGGAAACTGAAAACTTAAAGAGACAGTGTTGGGGGTCCAAGTGGAATAGGAGGGTGGCCACCAATATCCACTTGGATCAGTCCTCCCCCCTTAGGAAGAAATGGTCCCCATTGCATTGAGTGCCTCCATGAGATGGGGAAACTTTTACTGAACTTGGTCCGTGGTGAGCCACTTACCTTGGTGGAGGAGTTGGTGAGCTTTGACAACCCGATATAGTTGGATATTCTGCTGGTGAGTGTTTTTGATCTGTGTGTCCATGATCTGATTAGTTTTGGCATGTTCCATGCAGTCTGGGTTTAGCTATGTTGGTGTGAGTTGTTCTGCGATGTCAGATGTGTCCACTAATGGTGGATGGTATGGCTGAAGGCAATCTACATTGAACACTAGGTGTAGATGAAGGATTGGTGGAATGATGATCTTGAAGGCATTGTTTGCTACAACCTTGGTGATGGTGTATGGTCCATATCAGAGCAGACGAAGCTTGCGATGGGGTCCAATGAGGCGCCCCTTTTGCAAATGTACCCAAACTTTGTCACCCACCTGAAACTTGTGTGGCACCCGATGTTGATCATGGCACTGCTTGTACTTAGAATTGGCTCTGTCCAATATATCATGGACCTGCTGGAGAATGTGTTGAATTTGCTCAATGAAGTTGTTAGACTTGTCATCTTCAGATTGGACATGATTCGAATCTTCCTGAGTAGCTACAAATGGTGTGGCCGCATCAATGGGACATAATGGCTGAAATCCCAGCCCTACCTTAAGGGGCCTGTGGCATGTTGAGCTTTGGAGAGTTCTTTTATAGTTGTGTTGGACATAGGGGAGGCTTTCATCCCATGTGCATGTATGCTTTGACTTTTACATGCGTAGAATGTGTATGATCATCGTGTCACGATTTCTGTTTGGCCATCAGTTTGGGGATGGAAAGTTGTGAACTTAGTGAGTTTGGTATCCAGCATCGGCTAGAGACTTGACCAAAATGCACTTGGAATTTGTTGTCCCGATCAGAGACAATGGACTGTGGGATCCCAAGGTGTACCCACACTCACTCAAAGAAGAGCTTAGCAATGGAATTTGATGTGATACTCTACTTGCAGGCTGCCATAATTGTCATCTTAGAGAATCTGTCGATGACCACGAAAACACAGTCATTGTCATGCCTAGTAGAAGGAGGGCATGACATGTAGTCCATGGAGATGGATTCCCAAGGTCGACTAGGAGTAGGTAGAGGAGTATATAGGCCTTGCTTCTTGATGGTTGGTTTGGAAATGGCATATGCAGTGTAGGATTTAATGTACCTCCCAACATCTAGATGGAGGTTTGGCTAACAAAAATACTTTTGCAGTACTACCACTATTTTCTCTACTTCGAAAAATCTAGCGACCCGACTATAGTAAGCTTCCCAAATCATGTTGGCACACTCTCTTGAAGGAACAAAAATGTGTCCTAGGTGGCGTAACAATGCATCCTGGAGGTGAATATTTGGAACTTTCTTACCTTCCTGGAGTGTTTGGTATGTGCTGCTGAATTCTGGATCGCTCTCATAAAGATGCAGCCACCTCGAAGTCTCGTGCTCACAGGAGTCGAGCACAGTGATCAGCGCCATGACTGGTGGTTGGCTGAGGTAGTCTGCAACATTATTACTGTTGCCTTTCTCGTAATTAATGTTCAAATGGAATTGTTGCAGGTATGTGGATAATTTTTTATGGCGATTGTTCTGCAACTTCCCTTGCATTTGTATGAACTGCAAGGGTCGGTAGTCTGTGTGGATGATTGTTTCTTTCCCCAGAATGTAATGGTTCCATTGACGACATTCCTACATAATAGAATACATTTATTTGTCATAAGTGGGATGCTTTCAGACTTTGTCTCAAAATGTCTCACTGTGGTAAGCAACTGGATGCCCCTACTGAGTAAGAACTGCACCAATAGCATAGTGAGAGGCGTCTATCTCAATCTCAAATGGTTGTTGAAGGTATGGTAATGTGAGCACTGGTGCAGAAAAGAGGTGATCCTTCAACTTGGAAAACACCTTTTATTGGGTTTCGGACCAAAAAAAATTTGCTTTCACTCCACCCTTGGTGACTTGGCTTAAAGGCCACGTGATATGAGAGAACCCCAACATTAACCTACAGTAGAAATTGGTAAGACCTAGAAAGTTGCGGAGCTCTATTAGAGTGGTTGCGGTTGGCCAATCCTGAATAACTTGTATCTTGGCTAGGTCCACATGCATACCTTGCTCATCAATGATGTAACCTAGATATTGAACCTGAGTCATGCCAAAAGTGAATTTCTCTAAATTGGCACACAACTTGTGTTGTCGCAAGGTTTGAAGGATCTGTCGAATATGGTGGAGGTGTTTTTCCCAACTCTATTTGAAGATAAATATGTCATCTAAATACACCACCAAGAATGCATTGGTGAAGGGTCGCAAGATGTCCATCAATCTCATGAAGGTTGCGGGGGCATTCATCAACCCAAAAGGCATGACTAAGCATTCAAAAAGGCCCTCCTTAGATTTTAAGGTAATATTTCACACATCGGAGGGTTCGATAAGCACCTGGTGATAACTAGACTTCAAGTCAATCTTTTTGAAATATTTGGTCCCCTTGGGCTGGTCCAAAAGTTCGTAAATCCATGGGATTGGGTACCTATTCTAGACAGTGATCTTGTTCAGTGTCCAATAGTTAGATCGATGGATTGCTTGACTTGACAGTGCATAGGTACCCTTGTAGGTGAGGTGAAAATGTCCCTATAGTCCTCCACAAATTTTTCCATCTGCTGCTGCTGTGTGGAGGAGCCCTATCTAGAATCCATGGCCACAACCTTCTTCTTGCCCTGAGGGTGAATCATAAGGAAAACAAATTTCCTAGTCTGGGAAATGATCTTACTGCATTGCTTTGTAGTGATCAAAGAGATGGCAGTAGGCGAGGCTACCTCCAGTATCCTATACAACTTATTGCCCAAATTAATAATCATCGAGCGAGGTCTAGATTCATATACAACATGTCACTTCCACAAGTATGGTTGTCATAATAATATATCACAAAATTCAAGAGGAGCAGCATCACAGAGTACCTCATCTGTAAAGGCCTTGATGCTGTAGGGAAGGAGACATTGTTGGTTGATGCAGAGATCTCGTCCTTGGTGAAGCCACCCGATGGTGTATGACTACAGATGTGTTGTTGTCGGTAGGCCCAACTGCTTCATGAGCTCTGTTGAGATGAGGTTCTTTTGGCTCCCACTGTTGATAATGAACTGCAATGGAGAACCTTTCACCCACAGATATGAGTGGCAGAGGCGTTCCCCCTCCTCTAGATCTTCATGCTTATTCTTCTGGATTTTGGTGGTGGCCACGGTGGCACTGGGCTTCAAGTCAACGATCTATTTCCCTTTGTCATTCCCCTTGCCGGGTTCTGATTCAGGAGTCAGAGTCGGAACATGCGTATGATTCAGAAACCTTCAACTTGGTCAACAGTGATTGCTTGCCCTGACACTAACTTGTGTTGTGAGTGGAGCTCTTATGGAACTCACACTTTTTTCCTGTGTCCTTCTTTGTCTTTGTGGTGTTTTTCTTTGCTTGCGGCTTCAACGGGTTGTCCTGGGCCACCTCACCTTGGATTTGGCCTTTGCTTTGTGGTTTGGGGGTGCCTTTTCCTTGCTTGGGATTATTATATCCAAAGTATTGCTTCTTTTGTTTTAAACTTTTTCTCAATCTTAACAACGTATCGGTATGTCATGCCGAGTGAGGAGATGTCTAGGAACTCCATCTCATCATGGATGTACTTATGTAGACAACCATGGTACTTGAGTACCAAATTCCACTGAGAATTCTTGATACCCAACTTAGTGTGGAGGGTATGAAAAATCTTTGTGAAATCTGGCACATCTTGGTCCCTTCCCTCCCGTATCATGGTCCACTTTATGTATTTATATTCATAGCTCCTAACAAGGTAATATTGTTTCTTGATGGAGTCTCGGAAAGAATCCCAAGTGGGTGTGGCTGAAAACAGTGAGGATTCCCTCTCATCTGTTTGTTCACAATAGGTTTCCCACTAGTCCTTGATGTGTGGGGCAGATTTGTAAAGTGCAAAAGTAATCTTTTCCTAATTGGAAAAGTCATGAACTAAAAAATATCCTTCCAACAGATTCAACCATTTATCTACAACGTCTGCATCTAGTTGGCCCTCAAATATGAGAATATCAAAGTTAACTTGTACCTTAAAAGGAGTGGTGCTTCCAAAGTGGCTACTGGATGAAGATGCGTCACCTGTGGGTAGCCATCGAAGGATCTGGGCAAAGTTATCCATCATCACATTCCTCTGTCACTCGAGGGCTTCATCGAGCAATATTTTGAAAGGATCTCCTGCCCCTTCTTCTTTATTTTCTTTCACCATGGGAGGCCATCGGTGTTGGTGAGGCTGGTCTTTCAAAGGTTCAACCAGATCGAGCCCTAACTCTTTATACCCTGAGCTTGTTGGGAAAATTCAAAGAAAAACAGAGAAAGAACAAACTACTCTGATACCACTTATCTAAAATTAAACAGGAACACAACAAATTATAGATATAACCATAAATACAAAAATTCAGCAGAGATAACACTTCATTTCATTAATATCAGAATAGTTAAATATGCTTATAAACAGAATGGAAATAAACTAGCTCGGGAAATGGTAGCTTATCTCTGAGAAGAGATGTGGCAACTACATGCCTCTAAACTAGGTTAAAATGAGGCTCCAAGGCCCATTTATTATTGAGAAATAATGGAAAACCCTAAACATCCAGAAACCTAACCCTAGGAGTTGAAGCATCAAAACTGTGGGCCCCGTTTGGGTAAATTGGTACATCAATTTCTCAGGGTTGTAACTTTGGCATACGATCTCTATTTGGCTATCATAATACCTTGTTTCAAAGATTTCAAAGAATAGGCCAACAAAAATTATGAGATTTCTTTGGGACTTTTTCAATCTCTTTGTTTTCCCTAAGAACGTCGTTTAGGGCCTCAAAATGGCTTCAAAAGTTCAAGACCTGAAAAATTGCCAAAAATAGTAAATTGTGATACAATTAAGGAAACTGAAATACCAAAAGAGACAGTGTTGGGGGTCTAAGTGGAATAGGAGGGTGGCCATCAATATCCACCTGGATCAGTCCTCCTCCCATAGGAAGCCATGGTCCCCATTGAGTTGAGTGCCTCCATGTGATGTGAAACTTTTGCTGAACTTGGTCCTTGGTGAGCCGCTTGCCTTGGTGCAGGAGTTGGTCTGCTTTGACAATCCGATACAGTTGGATATTATGCTAACGAACGTTCTTGATTTTTGTGTCCTTGATCCGATCCTTTGTGACATGTTCCATGCAGTCTGGGTTTAGCTTTGTTGTTGTGAGTTGTTCTGCAATGTCAAATGTGGCTAGCAATGGTGGAAATTATGGCCGAAGGCGGTCTACATTGATCACTGGGTGCAAACCAAAGAATGGTGGAGTGTTGAGCTCGAATACATTGTCCCCTACACCCTTGGTAATGGTGTATGGCCCATATCGTAGCGGGCGAAGCTTGCGATGGGGTCTAGCGAGGTGCGCCTTTTGCAAATATAGGCAAACTTTATCGCCCACCTAGAACTTGTGCAACACCCGATGTTGATCATGGTGCTGCTTGTACTTAGAATTTTCTCTATCCAATATATCATGGACCTGCTAGGGGATGTGTTGAATGTGCTCAATGAAGTTTTTAGCCCTATCGGCTTCGGACTAGACATGAGCCGAACTTGCCTGAGTAGCTGCAAAAGGAATGGCCACATCAGTGGGACATAATGGCTAAAATCCCAGCCCTACCTAAAAGGGGATGTGGTCCGTTGAGCTGTGGAGAGATATGTTGTAGCTGTACTGGACATAGGGGAGGCTTTCATCCCATGTGCATGGATGCTTCGAGTTGTACATGCGTAGAATATGTATGATCATCATGTTGACGACTTATGTTTGCCCATTGGTTTGGAGCTGGAAAGTCGTGGGCTTAGTGAGTTTGGTATCCAGCATCGACCAGAGACTTGACCAAAATGCACTTAGGAATATATTATCTCGATCAGATACAATGGACCGTGGGATCCCAAAGTGTACCCACACTCGCTCAAATAAGAGCTTAGCAGTGACATTTGTTGTGATACTCATCTTTCAAGCTGCCATAATGGCCATCTTAGAGAATACGTCGACGACCATGAAAATGCAATTGTTGTCATGCTTAATAGAAGGAAGGCCCGACATGTAATCCATGGAGATGGATTCCCAAGGTCGACTAGGAGTAGGCAGAGGAGTATATAGGCCTTACTTATTGATGGTTGGTTTGGCAATGACGATTTAATGTACCTCCCAACATCCTGACGAAGGTTTGACCAATAAAAATACTTCTGCAGTACTACCATTGTTTTCTCTACTCTGAAATGTCCAGCGACCCAATGGTAGTGTGCGTCCCAAATCATCTTGGCATGCTCGCTTAAAGGAACACACATGTGTCCAAGGTGGTATAATAGTGCATCCTGGAGGTGAAGTTTTGGAACTTTCTTACCTTCCAGGAGTGTTTGGTATGTGTTACCGCATTCTAGATCGCTCTCGTAAAGATGTGGCCACCCTGAAGTCTCGTGCCCACAGGAGTCGAGCATAGTGATTAGTGCCATGACTGGTGGCCGGATGAGGTAGTCTATAACATTATTGGTGTTGCCCTTCTTGTACTTAATGTTCAAATGGAATTGTTGCAGGTATGTGGACCATTTTTTATGGCGATCGTTTTGAAACTTCCCTTGTGTCTATATGAACTGCAGCGTTCAGTGGTCTGTTGATCTGAACTTAAACAGGAATGCAACAAATTACAGATATAACCATAATAAAAAGATGCAGCAGAAATAACACTTCATTTAATTAATATCAAATACTGAAATATGCTTACAAACATAATGGAAATAAGACTAGCTTGGATGATGGTAGCTTTTCTCTGAGGAGAGATGTGATAGCTACATGCCTCTAAACTTTGTTACAATGAGGTCAGAGGCCTATTTAGTATTGATAAAAAATCGAAAACCATAAACATCCAAAAACCTAACTCTAGGAGATGAAGCGCCAAAACTATAGGCCCCCCTTGGGTAAATTGGTACATCAACTTCCCGAGGTCATAACTTTGGCATACGATCTTCGTTTGATGTGCACAATACATCGTTAGAAATATATATCTAAAGAATACAACTTCTGAGTGGCCAACATTGGGGAAAGACTAATTTTTTCCTCGGTTTACCCAAAAAATTCTTTTAGGGCCTCAAAACAGCTCCAGAATTTCAGGACCCGAAAAATAGCCAAAAATAGTAAATTGTGCTACAATTAAAGAAACTGAAAATTTGAAAGAGACAGTGGTGGGGTTCCAAGTGGAATAGGTGGGTGGCCACCAACATCCACTTGAATTAGTCCTCCCCCCTTAGGAGGAAATGGTCCCCATTACGTTGAGTGCCTCCATGAGATGGGGAAACTTCTGCTAAACTTGGACCCTAGTGAGCCACTTGCCTTGGTAAAGGAGTTGGCAAACTTTGACAACCTGATATAGTTGGATCTTCTGTTGTTGAGTGTTCTTGACTTGTGTGTCCATAATATGATCATTTGTGGCTTGTTCCATGTAGTTTGGGTTTAAATTTTTTGGCATGAGTTGTTCTACAATGTCTGATGTGTCGAGTAATGGTGTGAAGTATGGTCGAAGGCAGTCCACATTGAACACTGGGTTTAGGCCAAGGAATGGGGGAATGATGAGCTCAAAAGAATTGTCTCCCACATCTTTGGTAATGGTGTAAGGACCATATCGGAGTGGTCTAAGCTTTTGATGGGCTTCGATAAGGCATTCTTTTTGCAAATGCAACCAAAATTTATTACCCACCTGAAACTTGTGTGACACCTGATGTTGATCATGTCACTACTTGTACTTTCCATTTGACTTCTCCAATATGTTTTGAACCTCCTAGTGGATGTGTTGGATGCGTTCAATAGATCTGGTCACTTTATAAGCCTTAGACAATACATGTGTGGATTATGTCTGTGTATTTTCATGATGCATGGCAACATAAATCAGACACAATGGTTGAAATCCTAGATCCACTTGAAAGGGTCTGTGACCAGTCGAGCTATGGAGAGCTCTATTATAACTGTGATGCACATAGGGAAGACTCTCATCCCAGACTCGTGGATGCTTGGAGTTGTACATGCAGAGTATGTGTACTATCATTGACGACCTCTGTCTAGCCATCAGTCTGGGGATGTAAGGTAGTCGACTTGGTGAGCTTGGTGTCCAATAATGTCCAAAGACTTGACCAGAATGTGCTCAGGAACATGTTATCCTGACATGATATAATGGTATGCGAGATCCCAAAATGTACCCATACTCTTTCAAAGAAGAGTTTGGTAGTTTCCCTTGCTGTGATACTCTTCTTGCAAGCCGCTAATATGGATATCTTAGAAAATCTATCCACGACCACAAATACACATTCATTACCATGCTTGGTAGAAGGGAGGCCAGACATATAGTCCATGGAGATGGATTCCCACAGCTGGATGGGAGTCGGAAGAGGAGTGTACATGTCTTTCTTCTTGATGGTTGGCTTGGTGTTGGTGTAGGTAGTGTAGGATCTAATATATTTCCCAACATCCAGTCGGAGTTTGGGCCAATAAAAGTACCTTTGTAGTAAAACCACAATTTTCTCCACACCAAAGTGTCATGTGACCTGACTGTAGTGCACCTCCCAAATCAACTTGGCACACTCGCTTGAAGGAAAAAAAGGTGTCCCAGGTAGCATAATAATGCATCCTAGAGGTGGAAATCAGGAACATGCTTTCCATCTACTAGAATATGGTATGTTGAGGGGAACTCTAGATCATTTTTGTATAGTTGTGGCCATCCAGAGGTCTCGTGGCCACACGAGTTGTGAACAATAGTCAGTGTTGCAACTTGGGTCGGGTGAGGTAGTCTGCAACATTGTTGGTGCTTCCCTTTTTTTATGTAATGTTCAAGTGGAATTTTTGTAGATATGTAGACCACTTATGATGGCCATCATTCTGCAACTTCCCTTGTGTCTATATAAACTTAAGAGGTCAGTGATTAGTGTGGATGACCGTCTCCTTCCCCAGAGTGTAATGCTTCCATTACCGACAATCCTGCACGATGGAATACATCTCTTTATCATAGGTGGGGTACTTTTGAATTTTATTTGAAGGTGTCTCACTATGATATAACACTGGATGTGCGTGTTGGGTGAGGACTGCACCAATAGCATAGTCTGAGGCGTCTATCTCGATTTCAAATGGCTATTGCAGGTCTGGTAGTGTGAGTACCAGTGCAAAGTAGAGTTGGTGCTTCATATCAACAAATGCCTTCAGTTGGGACTCAGGCCAAAAAAAATTTGTTTTTACCCCACCCTTAGTTATCTGACTTAAAGGCCAAGTGATATAGGAGAATCCCAACACAAACCTCCAATAAAAATTTGCAAGGCCCAAAAAGCTGCGAAGCTCCATTAGAGTGGTTGGGGCTAGCCAATCCCAAATGACTTGGATCTTAGTTGGATCCACATGCATGCCATGCTCATTTATTATGTAACCCAAATATTTGACCTGACTCATGCCAAAGGTTCTTTTCTCCAATTTGGCACACAATTTGTGTTGCCAAAGGGTTTGAAGGACTTACCGAATGTGTTGCAAGTGTTCTTCCCAACTCTTATTGAAGATGAGGATGTCATCTAGATAAAAAACCATGAATGAGTTGGTGAAGTGTTGCAAGATGTCATCCATTAGCCTCATAAAAGTAGAAGGGGCATTTGTCAACCCGATGGGCATAACCAACTATTCAAAAAGGCCTTCCTTGGATTTGAAGGCAGTCTTCCATACATTTGTGGGCTCTATTAGAACCCGGTGATAGCTAGACTTCAGATCGATATTGCTGAAATACTTTGCCCCCTTGAATATGTCCAGAAGGTCATCAATCCGTGGGATTGGATATCTATTCCTAACCATGATTTTGTTTAGTGCTCGATAATCAATGTAGAGACTCCAGGTCACATCCTTCTTCTATAAACGTACAATTGGGCTCCCACAAGGTGAGAAACTTGGTCAGATGTGCCTTTTTTGCAACAACTACTGGATTTGTTGCTTCATGACCTCTAATAAAATGAGGTTATTTTGGCTCCTGTTGTCAACAATGAACTGCAGCGGAGAACCCTTCACCCACATCTTTTAGTGGAATAGGTGTTCCCCCTCCTTTAGATCTTCAAGCTCAATCTTCTGGATCTTGGTTGTGGCCACAGTGGCATTGGGATATGCATCAATGATTTATTTCCATTTTTTATTCCCCTTGTCGAGTTTTGACTCAAAGTCGGAACATGCGTCTGACTCGGAAGCCTTCAGCTTGGCCATCGATGACTTCTTGGCCCGACACTCACTTGTGTTATGAGTGGAGTTCTTATGGAACTCACACCACTTTCCCTTGTCCTTCATTATCTTCGTGGAATTTTTCTTTGCTTGTAGATTCGGTGGATTATTCTAGGTCACCTTGCCTTGGCTTTGTCCTTTTCTTTGCAGTTTGGGGGCACATTCCCCTTGCTTCAGATTCACAAATCTAAAGTCTTGCTTTTTGTTTTTAAACTTCTGCTCAATCTTGAGAGTGTATCGGTATACCGTGCCAAGCAAGGAGATGTCCAGGAACTCCATCTCATCCTGGATGCACTTGTGTAGGTAGACATGATACTTGAGTACCAAATGTTTTCCAAAATCCTTGATACCCAACTTTGTGTGAAGGGTATGAAAAACATTGGTAAACTCTGGCATGTCTTGGTCCACTTTATGTATTTATCCTCATAGCTCCTGACAGGGTAGTACCGCTCCTTGATGGCATCCCGGAATGAATTCCAAGTGGGTGCGGCCAAAAATAATGAGGGTGTACTTTCGTCCTTCTTCTCATAGTAGGTTTCCCACCAGTCCTTGACATGGGGGGCAACTATGAGAAGTGAAAACGTAATCTTTTCCCGGCTGGAAAAATCATGAACAAAAAAAATATCCTTCTAGAAGATTTAATGATTTATCTACAACGTCTACATCTATCTAACCCTCAAATATGGGGATGTCAAAGTTAACTTATACCTTAAAGGGTGTGGTGCTTTCAAAGTAATTGTTGGAAGGAGATGTGTTGTCATTGGGTAGTTGCTGAAGGATTTGGGAAAACTTGTCCATTATTTCGTTCCTCTGTTGCTTGAGGGCTTCTTCGAGCAAGATTTTGAAAGGATCTACTTCCCCCTCATCTTTATTCTCTTTTGCCATGAGAGGCCATCGGATTTACGAGCCCGGTCTTACAAAGGTTTGACTAGTTCGAGCCCTAACTCCTTATATCTCGACCTTGTTGTGGACATGCAAAGAAAAACAGAGAAAGAGAAGACCGCTTTGATACCAATGATCTAAACTTAAATAGGAACACAAAAAATTATAGATACAACCATAAATAAAAAGATGCAGCAGAAATAACACTTCATTTAATTAATATCAAATGCTGAAATATGCTTACAAACATAATGGAAATAAGACTAGCTCGGGGGATGGTAGCTTATCTCTGAGAAGATATGTGGAGGCTACATGCCTCTGAACTATGTTACAATGGGGCTTGGAGGCATATTTATTATGGAGAAACAATGGAAAACCCCAAACATCCAAAAACCTAAACCTAGGACATGAAGCGTCAAAACTATGGGCCCCGTTTGGGTAAATTGGTACATCAATTTCTCAGGGTCGTAACTTTGGCATACGATCTCCATTTGACGTGTACAATACCAAGTTATAAATATCTATCCGAGAACTAAAACGTAAGAGTGGCCAACATAGGTCATTAACCCATGTTGGCCCCTGTTCTCCCAAAAAATGTCATTTAGGGCCTCAAAAACAACTCCAGAATTTCATGACCCGAAAAACTGTAAAAAATAGTAAACTATGCTACAATTAAGGAAACTGAAAAACTGAAAGAGATAGTGGTGGGGGTCCAAGTGGAATAGGCAAGTGGCCACCAACATCCACTTGGATCATCTATGTGGATGATCGTTTCCTTCCCCAGAATGTGATGATTCCATTGACGACATGTCTGCACAATGGAATACATTTCTTTGTCATGAGTGGGATAATTTCAGACTGTGTTTGAAATTGTCTCACTGTGGTAAGCCACTTGATGCCACTGTTGAGTAAGAAATGAACCAATAGCATATTTAGAGGCGTTTTTCTCAATCTAAAATGGCGGCTGCAGGTCTAGTAATGTGAGTGCTGGTGCAGAGCAGAGGCGATGCTTTAACTTGTCTACTGCCTTCTGTTGGGTTTTAGAACAATTTTTTTTTTTTTGCTCCACTCTTGCTGACTTGACTTAAAGGCCAAGTGATATGAGAGAACCCCAACACAAACCTGCGGTAGAAATTGGCAAGACCCAGAAAGATGTGGAGCTCTGTTAGAGTGGTTGGGGCTAGCCAATCTCGAATGACTTGTATCTTGGTTGGGTCCACATGCACACCCTTCTCATCAATGATGTACCCTAGATATTGAACCTGGGTCATGCCAAAAGTGCATTTCTCCAAATTGGCACACATCTTTTGTTGTTGCAGGGTTTAAAGGACCTGTCGAATATGGTGGAGGTTCTCTTCCCAACTTTGGCTAAAGATCAAGATATCATCTAAATACACCACCACGAAGGCATTGTTGAAGGGCTGGAAGATGTCATCCATAAATCTCATGAAGGTTAGGGGGTCATTCATCAACCCGAAAGGCATGACCAACCCTTCGAAAAGGCCCTCCTTGGATTTGAAGTTAGTCTTCCACACATCAGAGGGTTTGATATGCACCTGGTGATAACTGGACTTTAAGTCAATCTTGCTGGAATATTTGCCCCCCTTGAGCTGGTCCAGAGGTCATCAATTTGTGGGATTGGGTACCTATTCCAATTTTTGGATAATGATCTTGTTCAGCACCTGATAATCAGATCTATGGGGTGCTTGAAATGACAGTGCATAGGTACCCCTTTAGGTGAGGCGAAAATGTCCCTATACTCCTCCACGAACTTGTCCTTTTGTTGTTGTTGTGCGGAGGAGCACTGTATGGAAGTTGTGGCCATAACCTTCTTCTTTCCCTGAGGGTGAATCATAAGGAAAACAAATTTTCTGGTCTAGGAAATGATCTTATTGCATTGCTTTGCATTGATCAAAGATATGGCGGTGAGGCTACCTCATATATCCTGTACAACTTATTTCCCAAATTAATAATCATAGAGCGAGGTCTAGACTCATATACAACATTTCGCTTCCACAAGTATGGTTGTCCTAATAATACATCACAAACTTCAAGAGGAGAAACATCACACAGTACCTCATCTGTGAAGGGCTTGATGTTATAGGGAAGGCGACACTGCTGGCTGACGTGGAGATCTCGTCCTTGGTGAAGCCACCCGATGATGTACGACTACAGATGTGCTGTCATTGGTAGGCCCAGCCACTTCACGACCTCTGCTGAAATGAGGTTCTTTTAGATCCTGTTGTCGACATTGAAATGCAATGGAGAACCTTTCACTCACATTTGTGAGTGGAAGAGGTGTTCCCCCTCTTCAGAATCTTCAAGCTCATTTTTATGGATTTTGGTGGTGGCCACAGTAGCACTAG
Organism: Pinus tabuliformis; assembly: GCA_031772625.1. NCBI lineage: Eukaryota > Viridiplantae > Streptophyta > Pinopsida > Pinales > Pinaceae > Pinus > Pinus tabuliformis. Next base: position 240,167,104 of record CM062804.1, read on the forward strand.
GCTCCGTGTCAATGGTCTACTTTCATTTGTCATTCTCCTTATCAGGTTTTGACTCAAAATCGGAACATGCTTATGATTCAGAAGCCTTCAGTTTGGCCACCAGTGGCTTCTTGACCCAACACTCGTGTTGTGAGTGGAGCTCTTATGAAACTCACACCATTTTCGTGTGTCCTTCGTCTTCGTGGTGTTTTTCTTTGCTCATGGCTTTGGTGGGTTGTCCTGGGCTGCCACACCTTGGCTTTGGCCTTTTCTCTGTAGTTTGGAGGCGCCTTTTCCTTGCTTTGGATTCGTAGATCCAAAGTATCACTTCTTCTGTTTAAACTTCTGCTCAATGTTGACAACATATCGGTATGTGGTGCTGAGCGAGGAGATGCCCAGGAACTCCATATCTTCCTGGATGTACTTATGTATACATCTTGGATACTTGAGTACCAAATTTTGCTTAGAATCTTTGATACCCAAGTTAGTATGGAGGGTATAGAAAATATTTGTGAACTCCGACACATCTTGGTCCCTTCCCTATCGTAGCATGGTCCACTTTATGTATTTATATTCATAGCTCCCGACTGGGTAATATTGTTCTTTGATGGAATCTCGGGAAGAATCCTAAGTGGTTGCGGCTGAAAAAAAATGAGGATTCATTCTCATCCTTTTTTTCATAGTAGGTTTCCCACTAGTCCTTGACATGTGGGGCGGCTTTGAGAAGTGCAAAATTAATATTTTCTAGATTGAAAAAGTCATGAACTGAAAAATATCCTTCCAACAGATTCAACCATTTATCTACAACATAAGCATCTATTTGGCCCTCAAATATGGGAATATCAAAGTTAAATTGTACTTTAAAAGGAGTGGTGCCTCCAGAGTCGCTGCTGGATGAAGATGTGTTACCTGTGGGTAGTCGTTGAAGGATCTGGGCAAAGTTATCCATCATCATGTTCCTTTGTTGTTTGAGGGCTTCCTCAAACAATATTTTGAAAGGATCTCCTACCCCCTTGTCTTTCTTTTCTTCTGCCATGGGAGGCCGTCAGGGTTTGCCAGGCTGGTCTTGCAAAGGTTCAACTAGATCGAGCCCTAACTCCTTATACCTTGAGCTCGTTGGGGAAATGCAATGAAAAACAGAGGAAGAGAATACCGCTCTGATACCACTAATCTGAATTTAAACAGGAACACAAAAAATTACAGATATAAGCATTAATACATAAATGCAACAGAGATAACACTTCTTTTCATTAATATCAGAACAATGAAATATGCTTACAAACAGAATGGAAATAAACTAGCTTGGGCGATGGTAGCTTATCTCTTAGAAGAGATGCGACAGTTACATGCCTCTAAACTGTGTTACAATGAGGCTCCACGGCCTATTTATTATTGGAAAAAATGGAAAACCCTAAACATTGAGAAACCTAACCCTAGGAGATGAAGCGCCAAAACTATGGGCCCTATTTGGGTAAATTGGTACATCAATTTCTCGGGGTCGTAACTTTGGCATACGATCTCTGTTTGGCTATCATAAGACCTTGTTTTGAAGATCTCAAAGAGTAGACCGAAAAAAATAAGTGAATTGGTTTGAGACTTTTTTTTTCGTCTTCCCAATCGTTTTTTAGGACCTCAAAAAAGCTCTGAAATTTTAGGACTCGAAAAACTGCCAAAAATAGTAAAATGTGATACAATTATGGAAACTAAAAAAATGAAAGAGACAATGTTGGGGGTCCAGGTGGAATACGAGGGTGGCCACCAATATCCACGTAGATGAGATAGATTGTGTATGTTATACATGGCAGGAACACAATAGATAGTGCATTAAGCATATTGGGTAAGTTGCATGGTGAATCATATGGTCTGTTAGATGTAACACATGTAGTCCCCTCAAGGCCTTTTTAAGGGATGGAGAAAGGTGTCTATACTTGAATTTCAAGGTTACCTTATGGAGATGGGATTATAAAAAATCCTCTTCCTCCATGTCTAGTCAATTTAACATCTTAAATTGCTCTACATAAATTATCAATCCGGGTATCGTAAACTAATGAAGTGTGGTGCACCATATGTGCTTAGTTAACCTTTTTCTTACTTTGTTGTTTTATAGTTTTCATCTTGTTTTGGGGTTTTGTTCTTGTTGATCTCCTAAAGTGTCTAATGCAAATAGAAATCCTATTCTAAGGTCTTAAGAATACTTTTAAAGGTCAAGTATGTAGGTAGATTTCAAGACAAGGTTTATGTCCTTTATGGTAACTTCCAAAACTTAGCACTTCAAAAGATCTCAAAACATGCTATTGATAAAATTAATACTTGAATAGGAATGTAAAGATGCAGCTACTTAAATCAAACAAAAGATGAAATACTGATCATGAAATCACTGTCTCTGCTGCCCATCTAATTACAGAAATAAAATCTAAACTATTGCACTCAAACAAACCAAAAATTGCAGACTAACGAAAGCAGCATCAATTTACTTCACTTATAATCCGATAGCTCGCCAAGTAGCTTTTCTGGGTTAATCCATGGCTCTGGAGATAACGTCAATAACATGAAGAATTGATATCTAAATTACGTACTTGCAAATGAAAGTAAAATCAAGTCACTTCACTTATAATCCGATAGCTCGCCAAGTAGCTTTTCGGGGTTAAGCCATGGCTCTAGAGATAACGTTAATAACATGAAGAACCTGATATCTAAATTATCTACTTGCAAATGAAAGTAAAATCAAGTCACTTCACTTATAATCCGATAGCTCACCAAGTAGTTTTTCGGGGTTAAACCATGGCTCTAGAGATAACGTCAATAACATGAAGAACCTGATATCTAATTGCAGAGATGAAAGTAAAATCAAATCACTTCACTCATAATCTGATAGCTCGCCAAGTAGCTTTTCGAGGTTAAGCCATGGCTCTAGAGATAACGTTAAATGACATGAAGAATTTGATATCTAAACTAACTAACAACAACAAATAAATAAGACTGAAATCAAAGCATAACTGAAATTGAAAAGCTTAAGAAAAAGTTCAGCAGAGAGACAAATCTTATGTCACTATTTGATGCAAAAACATGTAAAGAAAAACTAATCTACAATCAACCGGTTGAACACACTTGCATGAATTAAAATTGCATCAATGAAAACTCTAATCTATCCAACTTGAAAGCAATCAAATGACATAATGAAATCAAAGCAAAATTACAAAATAAAATCTACTCTACCTTACATTCTAATGTGCTCCATGACGTATACTTCAAATCTCCTTCCATGTTGAGAACATCAAAGCTTTATTCAAATTATTCAAAATTACAAAGTACAACAAAGCTCTCCAGAGCTTTCCAAAGCCATCAAGGAAGAACTACAAACTCCATGCTAAAGAACTAAAAAGCCAAGCTAAGCTCTAAACTAACAAGCTAACTAATGAAGGAGAGAGATCTCCTAATTATACAAAAAAATGAGAAGCCATCTCATTAATGAGAGTCCATGAATCTCTCCCTCTACCTCTAGAGTCCTAATCAAAATAGGAACTGATAAGACACATGTCTTCTTAGAGTTTCAATACAATTAGGAGATGTGACACATATCCTCATGATCCCATGATTCTTTCCACTCAAATTCGAATTTGGCCTTAGAGTGCCACATAAGGGTCTTCTAGAAGCCTCCTTTTGACCTATACGTGTCAACAATCTCAACCCACTTGTTAGGTATAAGAATATGCACATTATTTTCTAATTTTTAACCACAAATTCACTTAAAAAGGCTAAGAATTAATAAATTTTGGAAAAACATAAATGTCGCCCAATGATAATGAAACTGGGATGAATGTAGTGACATAGTAGTGAAATAGAGGTGAAATGGAGGTGATATAATGGACATAATAGTGAAAGTGTAATAGAAATAAATGACAATTTCAAGACCCAACATACCCCCCAACTGAAGTTATTACATGTCCTCATGCAATATATATTACATTAATTCTTTTGATCCTTGAGCTTTGGCTTAACTTTGCATGATATCATTTGACAACTTCATATTTTTGCAAAGTGTTTTACTTGAATTGCAATATGGTTGGTTCTTGTGTTACAACCATTTTTTTTTTTTTTTTGCATTCTATTTTGATCTTTGAACTTTGCATAATGATATTTTGATGATTTTTGCAAAGTATATCTTTATTGGATTGCATGATGGTTGGTTCTTGTGTGACAACCATGATTTTGTTTGTATCCAATTTATCCTTTAAGCACTTTTTTGAAAAGCCATTGTATGCTCACAATAACAATGTAATAGTTAATATATGTTGGAAGTATGTGGCTCCTGAATATGATATGGACATGGCAAGATATGAATATGAATGTATTCCCGCCCCCCCCCCCAACTGATGGTATTGGAAATTTTATGAAATGAGGGAGAGAAATGTTTTTCCAACAATTATCATTCTAGTTTTTTATGGAATTATATGGTCAAAAGTTAGAAAATGATGTACCTTAACTTATCCTTTGGAATGGATAAGTTGTATGTGTGGTGGCTGAAAAATTCTGATCATATTCTTCTTCAAGTGGCTAAACAAGAGGAGCTATGGATAAAGAGTTAAGATGACTTTTTATTGCTTCCACTAAAACTTGCTGAATCTGCTCCAAAATGCTGAAAATAATAATCGTCATGTCTTCAAAACTCATTGGCACAATTCCTACTATGTGAAAAGATTTTCTGATGTTGAACATAGCAGGAAATTGTTGACTTAGTGACCATTAATGGATGCCACTAGTCAACACGAGAACTCTCACCATTGATGACAATGAGAGTCAAGATACCCAAACACATCTTGCTAGGTAGGAATAGTTTTGCTAATGTCGAGTCACCTAGAAGATCTGATGAACAAGGGACATTAATGTATTCCCATTGTTTGTCAGCATGAGGACTTGCCATTAAGGCATGTAAGCCTCAAGGTGTTTTTACAAAGAACTTAGACTCAAAGGACTATGGACTAAATAATTTGCATTGAAGCAGGGCTTATTTGCAAAATGAAAATGACAGGAAATGAAAGATAAAAATGGAAGATCGAAATGGAGAGCAGGAAAGGCAATGGGAAATAAGCATGTGAATGAGCCTCTTGCTTTTATTTGTGGATAATGAATGGAGAAAAAGAGATGGAAAGTGTATGTGAATGTAAATGGAAAATATGAAGTGAAATGAGGTGAATGGTTTATTATGAGGTATGGATGTGATGGAGACAACAGTATCTGAAAGTTTTTCAAATGTTTGGATCTGATTTTGCATCAACATATTTCCTCTTTGTTGCTGATCATCCTCTTATGAAACAAATTGGTCTCTTAGAGAGACACCATTCTCTTGTAGTCATTTGTCCCTCCTCCTGGAACCTGTAAAAAAACTAATACTTCTTCTGCAATGCAATGTAAGATTATCAAAGGAGAGAGGTGATCAATCTCTCCAGTTATGATATTTACACACAAAACTAAGAATTTGTATTAATGAAACAAGTTCTTAAAAGAAAAATCAAAAGAATTTATACCTGTTTTGGAATTAGCGCCTCAAGTTGATGTTGTTTCTTTTTAGCAATTTATTTCATTATTTACCATTTCAAACTCTAATGATTGATTTCTCATTTTGTAGATCTTGTTGAGATCTTTCCAACGATACTTAAATCATCAAAATCTGATTTTGTATGAGAAATATAGGCTGATTTGAACAATGAGGTTTTTTTGGCTGTGGAATTAGAGAACAACTGCGGAATTGGACTTTAGCTACGGAATGTGCATAGTTTCTGTAGCTAAAAATATTGAATAAAAAGTTAGCCATTCATCTTTTATCATCAGTCCAAAATTAATCAATTCCTTCAGAAAAGTGAGCAAATAACTTATTCATTTCATTGATTCAAAATTATTAATTTTTTTCTTGACATGCGGCGACTTAGTGTGGCGACTTAGTGATAACACACACCTTGACTTCCCTTTGACCAGAGTCTTTTTCATCGACTTGGATCAAATGAATAGGACACTATCCATGTACTGACATTTTCCCAGCTACCCATGTGGTTTTTTTCATCTCTTGACACCTATAACCTATAGAAGTAATAAAATGGCTGCGGAATTGCTAGTTAGTTGTGGAATCAGACTGCATTCCGCAGCTAAAAGACAACCAACCATTTTTTTTTTTTGTATGTATAGAGGATTATTTTGCAGACCAACTACTGCAACACTCAAACTTGTTTTGGATTTGACAATTCTCAAGAAACCATTTCCCAAAATTTCATAGTTGTTGAATGAGATAGCCATGGTTTTTTTACATTTCCTTTGATAGAGTTTAGCTATTTTTGGTTCAGGCATGCATATACTGAGCCATAGCTCATGTTTTAAGACAAATCCCAGGAATATCCAGGTGATGATTCTAAAAACAAATAACACAACTACTTGCATGAGATTCATTCCACTTTGATACTTTTTCTTCCTCTCTGATAGTTCCAGGCAACCAATGTAATTAGAGGCAATTTTGGGTTTAACTCACAGGAAATATACATGAACAGAATGTGAGTGAGTTTTCGAATGGCCTCTGCATCGAATGCCAAGAAGCTCCATGCCACGTCTATTGGTTGGCTGCGAAGAGCCGTACCCAATTAAGATTTTTGTTAACATGTGTTACGTCTATTAGCGAAGAGGCATATCCAATTAGAACATCGGTTAATAGGTGTTACGTCTATCAGCGAAGAGCCGTATCCAATTAGAATTGCTATTAATCGGGAAGTGGCGGAGCAGGTGTTAGACGGGTGGCAAAAGGTGGGAGATGTATAATCAACAAATGGTTAATTATCAACACGCCATTGATTTCGAATCAGAAGCAGCCGAATTAAATCAATTGTTAGTTAATTAATTCAAATTCCATTTTTTCCTCACGGCCTACAAAAATGGGCTTCAAAGAACCGAGGAGATCTCCCAAATCGCTTCAAATTTCTTAAAACGATTTTTGAGTTATCTAATTGACCCTACTTCCGAAAAAACCCATGTTTTATTTTTTCCAAATTCACCTCCGTTTGGCTAGATCATGCATTCAAAGTTTGACGGTATTTTTTTTTTTTTTTTTTTTTTTGTTACGTTTTCGTGAACTACACTCTTCTTCGATTTCTTCAGCAAAAATATGCCTTCTTACTCTTCCTTCAGTGCAACCTGAAGACCTGCGATCAACCTGCAGTTCCCTGCGACCTTTAGAGCTTGAATTAGACAATGACAGATTGCAAAGATGTCTCACAAATTCTATCATCTTCGCATCTTCATTATTCTTTCCTAAAACAACTTTGTTTGCCCTTATTTAAATAGCCCATGTTCTCTAGAATTTAAACATCGCCATTTGCAATTTGGAATTTGGTTGCTGGCGAGATCTCTTCAACATATGAAGGTTGTGGCTGCCAGCACTCTGTCTCGATTTCAAAGTCATGGATTTTGTTTGGGATCAGATCTTGCGATTAGACTATGTAAGCTTCCAATGCATATTCCACCATCGTTATGATATAAACTCACTTCTAAATGCATTTTTTTTTATGATTTTGCAGGTTTGTTTCAGGCCAAAGCTTGAACAGGGATGTAGATTTTCTATTGAGGCCACATTGAAAGCTAGGATTGAAGATAGCCATAGATTGTTTTCTTTTTTTCTCTGAAATTGTGAAATTTTATAAGAATGATTAATGATTTTCAATTTCAGGCAGCAAAGACTTCAAGTAAAATATACTAAAAACAGGACTTTGACTGAGGTCTTAAGCTGATTTTTTATCAATCTGGGCTGGGTGACTAGGATAGGATCCATGTCAGGACAATTCCGGAGATGCCCATGTGGTTAGTTTCTTCATTGGACGCCTGTAACCTATTAAACCTTGAAACTAGCTGCGGAATTCACAATTAGCTGCGGAATCAGGCTACATTCCGCAACTAAGTTGCAAAATCTTATTAAAACAGGATACAGTGTTTTGAGGACCACTACAGACCATAACCAGTCAATCTTGGACAGCTGAACCTATCAAAGCAGTTGGGTTTCATTATTATTTTTTTTATTTCTTTTTCTTTTTTAATTTTTATTGGATCAATTGAGATGATGAAGTTTATTTTGTCTCCTTTTTTTTTCAACATAACAATTCTTTTTCTGATCTTCTAGATCACACAAAGTGCAGGAGGAGAGCATACTCAAGAATTATTAATTATTATTTTTTTATAACAATTATTTTTTTGATCCTCCAGATCACACAAAGTGCAGGAGGAGAGCATACTCAAGAATTATTAAAAATTTTTAGGTGTAAGAAATAAGGTCTCCTAATTACACTTCCCTGGCAATGGCGCCAAAATGTCTAGTCAATTTAACATCTTAAATTGCTCTACATAAATTATCAATCCGGGTATCGTAAACTAATGAAGTGTGGTGCACCATATGTGCTTAGTTAACATTTTTCTTACTTCATTGTTTTATAGTTTTTATCTTGTTTTGGGGTTTTGTTCTTGTTGATCTCCTAAAGTGTCTAATGCAAATGGAAATCCTATTCTAAGGTCTTAAGAATACTTTTAAAGGTCAAGTATGGATGTAGATTTCAAGACAAGGTTTATGTCCCTTATGGTAACTTCCAAAAGTTAGCACTTCAAAAAATCTCAAAACATGCTATTGATAAAATTAATACTTGAGCAGGAATGTAAATATGTAGCTACTTAAATCAAACAAAAGATGAAATACTAATCATGAAATCATTGTCTCTGCTGCCCATCTAATTACAGAAATAAAATCTAAACTATTGCACTCAAACAAACCAAAAATTGCAGATTAACGAAAGCAAGATCAATTTACTTCACTTATAATATGATAGCTCGCCAAGTAGCTTTTCCGAGTTAATCCATGGCTCTGGAGATAACGTCAATAACATGAAGAATTGATATCTAAATTACCTAGTTGCAAATGAAAGTAAAATCAAGTCACTTCACTTATAATCCGATATCTCGCCAAGTAGCTTTTCGGGTTAAGCCATGGCTCTGGAGATAACGTCAATAACATGAAGAACCTGATATCTAAATTACCTACTTGCAAAATGAAAGTAAAATCAAGTCACTTCACTTATAATCCGATAGATCGCCAAGTAGCTTTTTGGGGTTAAGCCATGGCTTTGGAGATAACGTCAATAACATAAAGAACCTGATATCTAATTGCAGAGATGAAAGTAAAATCAAATCACTTCACTCATAATCTGATAGCTCGCCAAGTAGCTTTTCGGGGTTAAGCCATGGCTCTGGAGATAATGTCAAATGACATGAAGAATTTGATATCTAAACTAACTAACAACAGCAAATAAATAAGACTGAAATCAAAGCATAACTGAAATTGAAAAGCTTAAGAAAAAGTTCAGCAGAGAGACAAATCTCATGTCACTATTTGATGCAAAAACATGTAAAGAAAAACTAATATACAATCAACCGGTTGAACACACTTGCATGAATTAAAATTGCATCAATGGAAACTCTAATCTATCCAACTTGAAAGTAATCAAATGACATAATGAAATCAAAGCAAAATTACAAAATAAAATCTACTCTACCTTATATTCTAATGTGCTCCATGACATCTACTTCACATCTCCTTCCATGTTGAGAACATCAAAGCTTTATTCAAATTATTCAAAATTACAAAGTATAACAAAGCTCTCCAAAGCTTTCCAAAGCCATCAAGGAAGAACTACAAACTCCAAGCTAAAGGCTAAGCTCTAAATTAACAAGCTAACCAATGAAGGAGAGAGATCTCCTATTTATACAAAAAGATGAGAAGCCATCTCTTTAATGAGAGTCCATGAATCTCTCCCTCTACCTCTAGAGTCCTAATCAAAATAGGAACTGATAAGACACATGTCTTCTCAGAGTTTCAATACAATTAGGAGATGTGACACATATCTTTGTGATCCCATGATTCTTTCCACTCAAATTCGAATTTGGCCTTAGAGTGCCACATAAGGGTCTTGTAGAAGCCTCCTTTTGACCTACACATGTCAACAATCTCAACCCACTTGTTAGGTATAAGCATATGCACATTATTTCCTAATTTTTAACCACAAATTCACTTAAAAAGGCTAAGAATAAATAAAGTTTGGAAAAGCATAAATGTCGCCCAATGATAATGAAACTGGGATGAATGTAGTGACATAGTAGTGAAATGGATGTGAAATGGAGGTGATATAATGGACATAATAGTGAAAGTGTAATAGAAATGAATGACAATTTCAAGACCCAACACTCCAAACACCTTAAAATTATTTTCTCAAATCATCCTCATTTTCATCTTGTCAAGAGCATTCCAACGATGTAAGTTTTATTTATATCGAACCTCTCAATCCAAAGTTATGGCCCTTTAAAGTACTACCTTTCTTCGAGCCATGTCAGCATCCATACCATTGTCACATTGTAGTCCATTACCCCCACATCACCATCATATAATGCTACATCAATAATATGTGGTTGAAACATGGTAATCCCTTTCCCACATGTCAACACCACATAGGACCACATCAATAGATAGACATGTCAACCTATTCACATCTAAATATAGGGAAATTTTTATTACCCTTTTTTTTAAAGTTCTAAATCTCTGCTAATCTAGATTTCTAACCTTCTAAATAAATTTGGATTCAATATTTCATTTTCCCACTTTAGTAAATTTTCAAAATCTCTTAGATTTCCACTTAGTCAATAGTTAATATCTGGGTTTGGGAAAACTCCAAAGTCCCCTTTTCACACGAAAGTTTTATTTTAGGATTTCTACTGTTTGAAACATCTGCTAATTCACCTCTTCTACATGATGGCTGCTACTTAGGCCTCCACCTCAACATGTTTGTGGCTTTGATCCATGACATCACCATGCCATGTCATTATCTGTCAATGTAGTTCAAACCTTATTCATTTGAATATTTGATTTTATTAACTTTTTGTAATATCACTCGACTGCTACCTATGTCTATAACTCAAGTTACCCAAAATAGGCGTTTTTTTTACAATTAATTTGTATATGCATTCATAAGTACACCATATATATATATATAAGCTTTTAATTAAATCATATAAATCCTTAAGAAATGTTTGAAGATATAATTAAATTGTATGAACTCCAACTATACTATTAAATGTTGAATTTTAATTCATGACATATGACTTCGCACATAAAACCCATCCATGTTTCATACGAACATTGAAAAGAGATCCATATTATTTCTATATGTTAACAATTCTCGATATCGACTTTGTATCATGATTTTGGCCTTTCATAGTACATGAAAACTAAAAACATTAATCATCACATAAATTATAGGTCTTCCAAAACTTAAGAACTTATCATATCCAAAAACATTCATTCCATATAACATAAAGTTTAGATATTAACATTTGATCCATTCATTTGAAGAATCTTTCTTTGCAACAATACCCTATATTTTAAACATAAAATTATGCCATTTTAGAAATATTTGATACCATTATGAAACCATTACATGATCACGGCATGGGGATTCATTTCTATTTCCTCTGCTCGATAACTTATTTGTTGACGTCATTGTTAGAGATTCTTGCTCGTGATGGAAAGAAATCTTCCTTTTCTTTTGGCTCATATATTTTTGACTCCACTAGAATACTTTCTCTTTAAATCTCTGGTATTATAACTTGAATAATATTGCTAATTTCAAATCCATTTATCTTACTTCCAAATTAGTTTTCTTATTTACCCCAAAAAAACTAAAATTAATCTCTTTATGCACTCTGAGAATATTTCATCAACACCATCACTTTACATGCAAAATAGTCCAAGGGAATATATATATATATATATATATATATATATATATATATATATATATATATATATATATAGATATATATATATATATATATATATATATATAATCTAAAAGGAAAAAATCCAACATAATTCATATTTCATTTTTTAAAATGTATGCTACAATTTCCAATACTTAATAAATCATATACAATTTCAATTATTTAATAATATGGTAATATTTATATTACTTTAAAAGCATGAAAAATAAGGTGATGTGATTGAATCTCAAGCTTAGTAAAATAAAGTCAATTTAATATTGGAATAACATCCCTGTCAAGGAAGGATACTAGAGTATGGTGTCCATAAGTGATTGGCCATAATTATCAAAATTTGTATTATTTGAACTAAATATTCTTATTGTTACCATTACATGCTGCATGAAATAAAATAAAATTATATATATTAAATATGCCCGGAGAACTTCATGATAAAAACAAATGGTATTCTACGATATATTATTCATCAGAAAAATGGTATTTATACAAACAAAGTCAGAGGGAGACAATCATGTCTCCATAACTTGAAATACATGAATCAACTAATCAATGTCCTAACTAATAACATCCTATCTATATACAAATCATGAAAGATTAGTTAACATTTCCCCCTTAATCCGAAGGGACATCTGACATACCAAGTAATGATCTAAATGTTTCAAACTTTTCATGTCTTAATACTTTGGTAAAAATATTTTATTTGCAATTTTTCTGAAGTAGGACAATGTGTCATAGGAATTGTTTTGGCCTCAACATGATGTCGAATCAAATTATTTTTTGGATTCTTTGCCAATTGAATTGCAGAAGAATTATCAATGAATAGAGGAGTTGAAGCATTTGTTTCCCCTGCAAATATTCAAGTATTTTGTGAAGCCAAATTATTTCTTTTGTAGCTTGAGATGCTGCAACATATTTAACTTGTGGTAGAAGCAGCAGGAGAAATTTTTTTTCGTGATCTCCAATTGATAGTTGTTGATCCAAGATTCATCAAATAACTATAGGTTGAGACTCCATGGTCTTTATCACCATCAAAATCTAAATCTGAATAACCAGTAAAATGGAAGTCTGGAACTTTGGAATATTTGATGTCATATGCTTGAGTTCCTTTTAAATATTTAAGTTTTCTTTTTGCTACTACCCAATTCCCTTCACAAGATTGATGCATAAATCTGGAAAGTCTCCCTACAACAAAAGTTATATCAGGATGAGTAGTAGAAATATAAATCAAACTTCCAACAAGTTTCCTATACTTTGTTGGATCTTAAAATCGTTGTCCTTCTTCTGAATTGAGTTTCATATTTTGTTCCATTGGAGTAGCAACATGATTACAATCCATCATTTCATATTTATTCAATAGCTTTCTAACATATTTCCTCTGAGAGATAAAAATATGTTGGGGTTTTTGAACAACTTCAATTCCAAGATAATAATGAAGTAAACCTAAGTCTGTCATATCAAAAACCTTTTGAAATTCTTTCTTAATAGATGATATATAGTCATCATTGTTCCATATAATCATCAAATCATAAACATAGACAACTAAATATACAATTCATCTTCCAACCTTCTTAACAAAAAGAGTTGCATCATCTAGGTAAATTTTTTTATAATTCAACTTAAGAAGATGTTCAGTTAGTTTCTCATACCATGCATGGAGTGTTTGTTTCAAACCATACAAGGAATTCATCATTTTGCATACCTTTTGTTCTTTCCCTTTGATAAAAAAACCTTTTGGTTGAAACATGTAAACATCTTCCTTCAAATCTCCATTTAGGAAAGCAATTTTCACATCCATATGATGAATTATCCATCCTTTCTAAGCTTCAATAACAAACAAAGTTCTAATAGTGCCCCATTTAGCTGTAGGAGAAAAATTTTCTATGTAATCAATACCTTCTTTTTATGCATATCCCTTTGCTACAAGTCTCACCTTATACATGTCAAGTGAACCATCAACTTTATATTTGGTTTTATAAACCCTTGATTCCAACATGAGGATCCACCAACCTCCAAGTATCATTCTTTATGAGGGCATCATACTCCCTCTGCATTGCATCTTTCCATTCATCATAACTAGCAGCTTCTTCAAAACAAGTAGGCTCACAATCAACAGAAAAATTATATTCACAATCATGAGAATAGTTACCTAAAGAACTCCCTATCTCAAATTCATCATATTTTATTAGAAATATTCTGATATGGCTGATATTCTTAGTGGTTGTACATCTTGTGGAGGAAACTGCTCATCTTATGGAGAAAACTCTTCAGAAATACAAGTACATTATGTCCCTACAGAAACACTTCTATCATCCAATTTTTCTTTAGCAGAACCATTATCATCATTGAGAGGCAAATTTATTGAAGGAAAATCCACAGACTGATCTAGAATGGGAATCCCCCCTTCAAGATGTGGAATATTATTATCGGATTCATAATAAAATTTCTTAGACATAAACTTTTCTAAATGATTAAGTTGTCTATCAACTGTGGATGTATCTTTATCATATTCAAGAAAAACTACATCTTTTGATAAAATAAATTTCATATTCTCTTCATCATACAACTTGTATGCCTTAGAAGTCATAGAATACCCAAAAAATATACATTTTATGCTTCTTGCACTTAACTTGTTTCTTTGTTGCTTAGGAATTAAAGCATAACATTGAGAACCAAAAACTCTGAAATGTTGACAACATGAAGACGATTATACCACAATTCGTATGGAGTTTTATTGTTTATAACAAAAGAAGGACAATGATGTCTGATATAGGTTGCACAAAGTACTGCTTCTCCCCAAATTATCAACTTTACAAAGAACATCATTTATCTAACCATATTAAGCAATGTTATGTTCATTCGTTCTGCAACACCATTTTGTTGTGGATTATAAGGAATTATGGTTTGGTGTTTGATGTCATTCTCTTGCAAATAATTTTAAAAAGCATGTGAAGTATACTCTCCACCATTAGCAATTCTTAGAGTGCATATATTAAGTTGAGTTTCATTTGTAATCAAGAGATGATTTTTTAAAACATATCAAAAACTTGTGACTTTTCTTTCAGAAGAAAGACCCAATGCATCTTCGAATAATCATTAATAAATGTCCGCATATATTTATTACCATTAGTAGTTGCAATAGGCATAGGTCCACATAAATCTAAATGTATGAGACCTAATTTTCTTGAAGCTATAGAAGTATAACTTTGAAAAGACTATTTATGGTGCTTCCCCAAAATACAAGCATTACATGGAGTAAGTTTTCTTGGAACTATTGGAAGCCCCTTAATTCCCTATTGTCTCATAATTCTTATACTGTCATAATTGATATGACCAAAATGAGCATGCCATAATAAACTTGAAGACAAAGTTTTATTTTGCTGGAGCAAATGAGAAGTATTCAATGCAATGGTTGGCATACCTTTCAACTTTAAGATTTTTTCTTCTTCCACACTAGTCATTACAGTCTCATTATCAACTGCTCTTTGAATCTCCACTTTTCCATCAAATATGTGTATTGAATGTCCTTGTTGTCTGATCTATATAAGAGATAACAAATTCCTTTGAAATTGTGGAATGTAAAGAACATCATTTAAGATATAATCTACAATTCCTTGCATCTTTAATCAAATAGACCTGATCCATAATGGTTTAATTTGAGATTTATCAGCAAAATAAACTACTCCATCAATGTTATCACTAATTTTTTCAAACAAATATCTCCTAAAGGTCATATGACAAGTGGCACCTGTGTCTAAGATCCAACTGTCATGCCATGAAGAAAAAGAGGTACTAAAGACATCATCCATATTAAAATTACAATGGGAAACAACATAATGTGCATTCTTAGAAGACTGTCCTTTATCTGGAGGTGGTTGATCTTTCTTTTCATTCATTTGTTCTTTTCTTTCAGTAATTTTCTCTAGGGAATTCTACAATTAGTAGCAGTATGTCCAACTTTACCACATCTAAAGCATTTGATAGTTGTTTTATTAGGAAAAATTATTTGAATTTTATCATTATGTTGTATATCTCCCTGATTATTCTTTTCCCCCTTGCCTATATAATTCCTCCTACCTCGACGTCTACCACCCGTATTAATTATGGTTGATTCTTCCTGAGATTTTTAATCTTTTTTAGAAATACACAAAGTTTCATCATTTGAATTGGGTATTTGTTATTTCTTTCCAAAATCCTTCTCTCCTTCTGCAATTTTTCCCACTAATTTGTCCAAATATAAAACTTTTAACTGTCCACTAGCTTGGAGAGATTCAAAGTTGTATGAATAACAAGGCTAGAGGGATTTTATAAAGGTAGTAAGTTGTAGATCAATATTAACACGAGTAGATTCAAATTCATGATCGATGGCTTTAATTTCAGGAGAAAGTTTCAATGGATCATTATCTTTCATCTTCATATCAAATAACTTCAATAACAATTGAATGATCTCCAATTCTGAATGTGAATCATAAAGCTCTTTTAATTTTTCTAATGCTTCATATGTTGTCTTACTTTGAATAATATATCTTCTTACCTCTTCTGTTACTGAAGTAGAAATAAATGCATAAGCCTTTTTATCCTTACTCTGTCAAATCACTAGTTATTTTTCCTCTTCAGGCCGCCTTGGAGCATTATCTCCTTTTCCTTCACAAATTCCTTCCCACAAATCGTTAAAAATAAGTGTATTTTTAACTTTTATATACCACCCCTCATAATTTTCCTTTCCATAAAGGACAACATCAACTAGAGAAACCAACGAATTCATTTTAAAAAGTTTAACAGTCACAATCGTGACTATACAAAATTTCTACTGATAGAAAATAACTTATTTAATGATAGGTAAGTTTCCTTTAAATTGTAGTGAAGTGATACATTAGCACATGTTATCTCCTGTCCAATAAAAAAAAAAATCTAGTGTAGACTGTCTGTTCAATTTTATTTTGTCTGTCGATACACCGAAATCGACAACATAACATATCAACGACAAACAACAGGTAAAAATCAATGGTGCGATGACACACAAATATTAAAAAGAGGTGGTCTTGTGTACGTGTAATGGTCAAACAAGATCAATGGTTTAGAGTAGGTCCCAATGTATCCAAAGGTTCTTGACCTCACATTGCTTGCCGAACTTTAACGGACAAGGTGGTCCCAAGAGGAAATTTGACAAAACCTCTCATCACTTTAATTGATAGCTCTCATTAAATTCAAGGTCACCCTCCCCAATTTCAAGTATGGCCTCAAGTGCTGTCGAGAGTGTTTTCCAAAACCACTAGGGTCCTGCGCACTATCAACACTGTCAGGTCAACAATTTGTTGCCTCTCGTGTCTTGCAAATGTGTTTCCAACTCATCTACCTCGTGTGTTTACAATTGTCCCTCTCACCTCAGCAAAAACTTGACCGCATCAATGGAGTCCGAACCGGGCACAATGACTTTAGCACTTTCCAAACCTTGTGCCCTGATACTACTGTTAAACAGGCTTGGAGAACTTCATGATAAAAACAAATGGTATTCTTTGATATATTGTTCATAAAAAAATGGTATTTATGCAAACAGAGTCAGGAGGAGACAATTATGTCTCCATAACTAGAAATACAAGAATCAACTAGTCAATGTCCTAATTAAAACCATCCTATCTATATAAAAATACAGGTGGATTATTTAACAATATATTGCTAACCTACAAGAAGACTCAGAAGTATTATTTTCAATAACAATCCAAACAAACTAAACAAAGTTTTCTTTCACACTTTTCAAAAAAAATTACTGCATGTGGAAGCTCACGTGCTAAGATTTTTCGTTATGTAAAATGAAACATTAAAATAAGAGTAAATAATTTAAACTCATTCCAAAATCAACTATTGGTAAAATGACCAAATATCCCAGTGTATAAAACGTTTAATAGTAAACGTTATAAAAGATTACAAAGCTTATCTTCTTTCAAAAATTATTCCAAACTAATATTTGGAAAAAATTAAAAACTTTAAACTACATAATGCAAATGGATAAATCATAAAGTCTCATTTGCCAACAATGCATATAATGATTACCAAAGTTATAAAAGATTACCAATGTTAAAAAAGATTACCAAGGTTAACCTCTTTCAGAAAATATTTAAGATGCGTACTTTTGGAAATAATGAAAACTTCAAAATATATATTGCAAAGGGAGGAATCATAAACTCATATTTTCCAAGAATGTATATAACATTTTATAGTAAAAGTTACAGAATATTACCACACTAATTTATCTCGTAGCATTTTATAGTAAAATTTATAAAATATTACCACACTAATTTATCTCACAAACGACTAGGTATATCACACGTTAACCAAAGTAAATGTACCACACCAATATATACACCCATCAAGTTATCAACCATTGCATTTAATGATACAATGCTCTAAATTAGCACATTGACATTGGTAAAAGAAAATTAAGCAGAGATATATGTTTTTCTTTCATGCAAAATGAATAAGCATTATAGTTCAAAGAAAACTTTTTTTTTCTACAAAAAGAATAAATGCTATATTTCCACTATATTTCAAGACAACTTTATTTCAAGAATAAGTGTAAACAATGACTGCTAAACCTTAGGGAAACCAACTAACCTAAGGAGGATGTCAAAGAATACGAATTTGAACATCATCTATTCTAAAACAATGACTGCTAAACTTTAGGGAAACCAACGAACTGAAGGAGGATGTCAAAGAATATGAATTTGAACATCATCTATTCTAATTATATTTTCAATGACATCGTTTGCTTTTTTTTTCTATTTTTTTTACTCGAAACATTGAATAATCCTTATTTTTTTCTTCCCCAACAAAATTAACAGAATAATAACTCTTCTTTAGCATATGCTTTCATAAAAAAAAATGTACAATAAAGCAGAGTAGAAGACATAGGGACTACAATTAACACTACCATGTTGTGGGCTCACTACCCATTTAAATGAAAGAATTACTAGTTGTTATTAACCCATTAGTTAAAGAAAAACATATTGTTGCAGTTATGTAATTTCAACATATTTATATGCAAAAGAAATAAATGGTAAACCATTGGCTATGATCAAATATTTTAGAACAAAAATAACTATTTAAAAGGTAAACTAACTACATCTTCATCCAAGAAAGGTTAATTAAAGCAATATAACAAACTGGAAATTTCACAGATCTTTTAGAACAACAAGAACTATTTAAAAGGTAAACTAACTATGTCTTCATCCAAGAAAGGTTAAGTAAAGAAATATAACAAACTAGAAATTTTAACTGATACTCATTAGTTCTACTTGGTTCAGAAGTCCAACATACCAGTGAGTTTTACCAGCCAACCATATCCAAAGGAAAACTTTTTCCTTGGAACCCTCGATCTCTATGAGCTCACAAATAGTACGGAATTCAACAATAGTGAGAAATTTCATGCAAACTAAGGAAGATATCCTATCTTGCTCTTACACAACTTAGTCTTCATCAACTAGGATAAATTATTGGGATTTTTATTTAGGAATCGTGTATTCATTTTGGCAGCATTACCCTACTCTTTCTGGTCTCCCCACTGATGGGCAAAAATCCTTCCATATTTATAAGCATGGAGTAAAGTGTCACCTCACCCTCTTCATGCAAAAATGAACCAATTTTTAATTTATAAAAATTTGTATTATTCACCACCCCCACTAAGGTGGCACCTCTCCAAATTTTCCCCTTTTATTTTATTTTATTTAGGTACCTAAATTATGTAATATTCATCACCCATGTGTCTACTTAAGGTTTTTTCTTATTATTTATTTTTCAAAAGCAGATAATTAATATTTTTCATTAAAATCATTTCTATTTTGAATGATCCTTTAAAATGGGTAAATTGGATTTAGTTCGACTCGAAGTTTAACTTATATTTATTCACCTGGTTCATGTAAGCTCTTAAGTGGTGTTTTTTAGTCGTAGAATAGGGATTCCACATCCCTATTGTGCACCTCTCCTGACTTGTTAGGACTCCACACCCTTGCCCTGTACTTGGGACTCCACATCCTAATAGAATCAAGACTCCACGCCTTGATCTATTCCAAAGATCCAAGACTCCACACCTTGATCTTTCAAAACTTATGACTCCACGCCCTAATATTTCCCATAGATTCTCATGTATTCTTCTTTGAAGCTACATGATTTGCCTCAAGGTACTGCTTGTGAGCTCATATGCATATGATGATTTGTTAGCAAGGCCTTGTTTCTTGAGACCTGCACATCATAACCTCATAGATTGAAAGCGTCTTAAAATTCATAATGAATTTGATTCAATTACATTTTACCCAAATGTATACATGACCTCCATATTCATCTAAGCATCCTTATCAATAGTACCTAAGTTCCCTGCCAAATCTTGCTAAATACAAGGTCAAGCATGTATAATCATATATATCATAAATCATTAACAAGATTATGGTATGTTAACTACTCCACATAGTAGCTTGCGTTCATATACCATAACCTAGATATAAAACAAAAGGAGACGTAAATCAACGTAGATCTAATACACATAATCAATCACAGAGCCACACATAAGAGGAAATATAACTATGTTTATAATATATACAACAATGCCCCCAATTAAGTGATCGATCCAAGCCCATAACATATAAGTCTGTCATATATAATCTGTCAAAAATCACCCTCAATATGGGTCACAAAACTGTACTAGGCAAAATATGATGCTACCTTTTCCACATTCATCTAGATCCATCTAGATCTAGAACAATCCAAAGATCCTAGTTTCACAAAACTCTATATTTCTAGACTTCTCAATTCCAAATGACCTACCATAATAGGTGACACATCTACAACCATATTTAATCTTCCACAATACAATTCCACATCATCACACCACATGGGCATGCCACATCATCCAACCATGTTACTATGACATTTCACCCAAACTTATCCTTTTTTCCATGTCAATGTGACATGTCAACTAGCCACATCAACTCCTGCCTACCCATAAGGTCTAAGAGTGCTCACATGGACTCAACATAATCTTCCACGTGGTCTATCAAGAAAAATTTCAAGGATTGAAATTTATCTTAAAGTTTAGAAAACTTGGTGAATCTTACTAGTCCATAATATGAAAACTATAAAATGTTTGGTGATACTTTTGGTAAAAGTATTCAAATTTCTAGTGATTTTACAGTCTCTATAAAATTTTGGTGACTTTTAAGGTAAAATATTTTTTTCCTATAAAATTTGGGCAAATCAGTTTTAGAAAAAATGGCAATTGGTGAATCCTTTTTTTTTGGAAAAAACATGGGAAATTAGCCCATCTATGAATATTAGCCACTAAAATTTTCTCTAGAGGTCTACTATGTTGGCATCCAAATCTAGATTTCTTTAAAAGGTTAGCATTATAACTTTTTCTATATTTCTAGATCTCCTGCAACCTTGATGTCAGAGTTTTTGACCCTTCATAGATATTGATGCATGGTCTCTAGAATTTAAAAAATCATGGTGTTTAATCTCCAACACTTAATAGATTTTTCTACTCATCTACAACAATTAACACATTTTGGTGTCCATCTATGGCACTTAATAGATCCTGGGGCTTGTCTTTTGACTTTTTCAAATTTATACCCCCTTTAGCCCCTTTCTTCTTGGCCCACAACCACAATCCCTATCAAACTACATAACCATGGGATGGAGCTAAGAATTCCATCCCAAAATTTCAAATCCTTACAGGATTTCGATAGAATTTTTCTAGCTTGTTCCATGGAATAGATTCTGATTTTGACAAGGTAGAACTTGCCCATATGATTTTAAGGATTTTGAATTCCACTTAAGCCCAAAAAAGAACCCAAATCCACTACCATAAAATAGAAACTTCTAAAAAGAAGCTAAAGGAAGTCCTAAAAACCACATCCACGACTTCACCCAACTGAATTAAATTCTCTCACTCCTCTGCGGCTACAAATTGCATACTTTAAACTACAAATGTTTACAAAACAAAAAGGGCAACATTTTAACTCATCTCTCAATGAATGTAGTTTGTGTGACATCTTATCAACAAATCAATAGACTAGCCTTCAAAGTTGTCCCAACAAAGGCATCTACCACACCCTTCCATAGCCTTAAGTCAAGGAATACCTCCAAGACTTTTTCCATTTTTCAACCACACAATGATCCCAACAAGGATTCCTCAGGATTCACTCTTACTTAAAATATTCTAATATCAAATGAAGATTTTAGAACACTTCACTGATTCATGAGTTATTTGGTGAACTTTTTAACTCTTTACATTAGATGTTCTATGAAGACTCCTTCCTTTAAGTCTCCACATTATAATTAAGGCTTTGACTCTTGCAATAGGTCTGTGCCATCAATAGGACCTTATACATATAAAAAATAAATTCAAAGCTTATTTGGCTTATCTAGAGAAAACCAATCACCCCTGGTTAAGACTCACTAAGAGTCTTACACAACTAACCAACCATCCTATCTATCCAAAAGGTTAAGCGGTTAACATCCCCTAGCTTCTTAGCCATAACATATTTACTTGACAAAAGGCCTATTACACACCAAAACATTAAAATAACCAGAAATACAAATATATCAATCTCATGGTCATTTGAGCCATTCCATATATTCCCATAGATATAAAAACATAGTCATAAGTGCACTTTAAATATCATTAGGCAAGCATATGAATAATACACAATCATCACAACTAGATTTACCAATTCATGTCATGATCATATACCTCATAGACCTTGATTTCCATTGAACAGGAAAGCATATATAAATATATACAATCTATCAACACCATTTTTTTTTTCATTTAATGAGATTTACATTATATATTTAAGGTCCACAAGGGCACTCATTTGATCAAATTCAATAGATTCCTGCAATTGATAAAGGGTGAGCCACATTCCTCCCAACCATAAGCTCAATTTTCCATTCCATCCTTTATAGTTGGCCATCCCCAAGCCAAACTAAGAAGCCATGAGGGAAGTTATCACTCAACCATTACCAAGTGGAGTCATGAAGGTCATTCTCCTTCATTAAGTAAAACTCATCCGTTCTCTTAAAATCCCACTTAGCCTAATGTTTTCCCAAACATTATGGGTGGTTTCTCAACTATCTTGGACAACAAACATTTAGAGGGAAACTTTTCGTCTCAGGCTACTAGTAATACAAGGATAAAGGCCATCCTTCATCGACACAAAAATCGGTATGATGTATTTCAATACTAAGCCTGGGCTTATTATAATTCATATTGTTGCTTCAATGAGCTTACACAACATAAAGGGAGTCCTTCTTTGATCCAATAGTTCCTTGATAATTCCTATTTCTCAGTAATTTTCGTGCTTAA
Organism: Pinus tabuliformis; assembly: GCA_031772625.1. Taxonomy (NCBI): domain Eukaryota; kingdom Viridiplantae; phylum Streptophyta; class Pinopsida; order Pinales; family Pinaceae; genus Pinus; species Pinus tabuliformis. The sequence goes on from CM062804.1 coordinate 240,190,283, forward strand.
ATAAGTCAAATTCCTCAACTATTCCCAACCTTCTAACCTAGCTTAAATACTTCAACACTAACTTCTCTCACCCCATTAGGTGAATCACAATTACACACAGGTTGTTGCATCTTAAAAGGTTCTCTCTCACCTTCTATTCAAACTCATAGTTTCCGAACCCTCACGTGTATCGATTTCTCCTTCCAGGGTTGTTGTGGTTCACACACACCTTTTGTGATTGCGTCCAATTGCTTGTCTCTAATTACCTTATGTGAGGTCCTGTCTATCTACTACAATGATTAGTAAAGGAAAAATTCTAAAATCGAATGTAAGTAAATGCACAAGGGTTGTCTTAACATAACACTGATCCTTGTCTATCCAAAATCCTGTACTTTGTAGGACTACATCTTTAATATGTCTAATGTATCACCTAATCAAAGTGAGCAATTGAGCTAATAACTTCAAATCAAAAAATACCTTAACAAAATAAAATCTTAATATTATTAATCATGGATTAAAATTAAATAAAAATAATTATCGAACATTTTCTTTCCATTTTAACTTTAATTAAGTTTTAAAAATTTGTAATGGTCCAACTTTATCATTTATAAAGCTACTTTCCTAAACCTATTCGGTGGCTCACAAAGCGCCATGATTGACCAATAACTTTTTTTTTGGCTGGCCACAAACTCTTAAATTCACGGAAGCAACCTTAGGTTTAAATATTTCATTGTATTTTTTTTTTTAAATAATATTTTGAAAATGGCCATGATTATGTCTTGATGGCTCCATTGGGCATCTTACCCTACCATCAACATATTTTCTAATTCATAAAAGTTATGCTTTATTAATATTTAAAAAAAGTATTATGATAGAATGCGGTAGAGTGGAGCTTATTCAAACAAAGATATTTGAGCAGACTTTATTTACTTATTCGGGCCAGACATACTTAAAAACATGATCTACTTTGGAGGTTCTATGATGGAGGGCGTCGTTGCAATCATTGCATATTTTCAGCTAAAAGAAATCGCATAAAGTAAGTGATTTGTTTGGATGATTGGAAATGAAATAAAGAAAGTAATTTGTTTGGATAGTTGGAAATGACAAAATTAATTATAATTATATAAAAAATTAATATAAATTTTATATATTAAAATAAATTGTATTGAAAAGAAATCATTAGAATGGTTATAATAAATTTATATGGGACTAACGTAGTTTTAATAGAAAAATATATAAATTTGATTGGAAATAGAAGCTTAACACACGTATAAAGATGTATTTCTGGATAGTGTTGTTGCGTTTGATATGATTAGGTAAGTCGTTACATAGTATAAATGAAATTTAACGAACGTGTAAAGATTTATTTGTGGATTAGTGTTCTTGTGTTTTACAAGATTTGGATTAGTGTTATTGTGTCTTATAAGATTAGGGAGGTTGTTACTTAATGTAAGTGATGGATTTTAATATAGATGAGAAGTATAAATGTAATGTCTTCTGTATAATAATAATACAGAATAAATAGGTTATTTGATATTGCTCATAGGATTAGATTAAAGTTATTTTTGAGATTGAAGTTTATATTACAAGATTTGAAGATGAAGAAAATCGAAATGAGAGGAGGGATGATTTGAAAATATTTTAAATTTGAACGAGATTTTTGTAATAAAACAATTTATTCATGTATTCTAGTTTTTTAAAAACATAAAAGATAATAGATGATCATTTTGCATTTTGGAATGAGAGGGGATAATTATGTTTCACTCAATTTTGACATTGAATGTCATGGTGGAAGGTGGACCACAGGGGTTTTATTGGGGGAACAATACCATGTGGGTTCATATTGGGGGATATATATTGAGGAAAAAATGACATAATATATCGGGGGATATATAGGGGATAAATAGTTTTTATATTGGATGGTATAAAAAATGGAGCTCAAAGCTAATGAAAAAATATAAAGGGGTATAAAAATGTTAATGAAAAAATGGATACCTGCAATATCTAGTGAAAGTAGGGGTTTCTTAAATTGGGAAGGTGTATTTGGTTCGTATTGGTAGGGGGTTAAATAATGAGATTTTTAGAGGTATTTTCCAATATGTAGTCAATTAAGGGTATTGTTTAGTATGTCACGAACGCATGTAATATGTTAGAGGTTAATTAAGTGAAGCCCCTATGAGGTGGACTCATAGAGGATTAATTTGATGGTAAATTTCTTATCATTCAGGTATTTTGGCTAGTTTCCAATTATAAAATAAATATTTTTAGTGACGATTATTAAAGAACATGAAAATATTGAAATACATCTCAACATCCTCTTCACAGTTTCAAATGAATTTGATGAAACTATATCCAAATTCCATCATTTTTGAACATATACGTCCTTTCTAAGCTTTAATGATGCTTTAGAGTTTTCTAGTGAATTAAAAATACATTGGTAGCAACTCAACATGTTCTTCATCTCAAAGATGGGTTAAGAATTTATGAATGTACATGGAGCACTTTTCCTATCAAATTCCGACTTTTCTTTTAAAGTAATATGAGGAAAGTTAAAAATTCTACATATTCAACCTTCTTTTATTTTCCATTATAGAAATCTAATTAGGCAATCTTTGTCAAAATTGCAATTTTGGTTTGATCAAAATATTGTTTCTAACACATAAATGAATTTAAGACTTTGGAATATTGATACTATAACTATATTGTGTGATGTTAAAATTGATATTTGCAATACTTTCAAATTTAAAACATTTTTTACTATATATTTCAAGGCTAAATTGCTAGTTTTCCTTCTTATTATTTGAACAAATTGAACAAGTGAACTTGCATAAATCAATTTGTTGTCCATTCAAAATATAATAAATAAAAATGATGTTCAATATTTCGTCATTGATTAAGCAACTATTAACATTACGAAATGAATTATTTTTGTTATAATCAAATGAAGATAATGAATGAAACAATTCAAAATTTCTACTTGCATAATAAATGAATGAAGCAATTCAAAATTGCCAATTGCATAAGCCGTAGTCTAACGAGGCCACAATTTCGCATGGAAAACAATGAAAATTCTGGTAGGATTTTGAAAAAGTCTAACAATTTATTTTGGAAATCCAGTTTATAACTGTCAAGCTTCAGGATTTTGGGTGCCCAGAAATCCTCCATAGTATTGAATCCATTTCCACCATTAAAAAAAATTATTCAAATACTCTTAGAATTAGATTTTTTTGAAAAAAAATCACCAAATTTCAATGAAAAAAAAATCACAATCTAAACAACAAACTTATATCATCAATAAACAACTCCATTGCAATAAATTGCTAATCCCATTACAATCAAACTTATAAATAGTAACATGACTAACCTAATTGATCAATTTGGGGTTTAGTCTTCATGTGACTAGCGATATAATTCTTATGAATTTCTTTATGACACATTAACCCTCCTCAAATTTGTTACATCATGAAAAAACACTATATTGAATAAAATATTAAAACATATTGCATTGGCATATCAAAATATGCCCACTCACTTGTGAATCCTCTTGTAACACGTGGAAGCTTGTCATTGATAGGGTGGGAAGGGCAATGTGATAAAGCTTTCCATTATAATGATATATAGAGGTATAGGTACACTTTCCCTTGCCTTATGCTAGAAGGTTTTCCGTTCTCATTTGTCCTCCTCTCATAGTGAAATGGCGAATCTTGACATTATTAATTCTCCTTTTTATATTATTGGAAAAAAAAACCCTAAAGTTCAAGTGATGTTGTACTTTGTCATTTATAGAGATGCTTTCTTAGTCTTTTAATCATAAAAGCCTTGAAAGTCCTTGGTCAAGCATTATTTTGAGTTGTTTAAAATCATATGGCATGATAAAATAAAGAATTTTTTGATGGTGCGTATTTTCCCACGTGGTACATGTAAACATCCTTATCGTTTATGGGCACGCTTGAAATTTTGCATCTAACTTTACACATCAAAGAATAAATATTTAATGCAATAAAAAATTTAATGCTACAATATAATATAGCATCTTTTCATTGTGTTTATATTTTATATCATTTATATGTATGTGGTTATCTTTATATATTAATACAATATAGCTTCTTTTGATTCCCCTTTATATTTTATATTATTTATATGTATGTTATTATTTTCGTATATTATTTTTAAATCGGGTGCAAGAAAATTTTAAATGAATGTGGGTAAAGTTATTATACATTTATTACCGTTAAACAAATTCTTGAATATATATAGTTTGAATATTTGAAATTTTGTTTGGGTTTGAATAATTATAAAATGATGTACTAGGGATTAAATAGTTTCCATGGAATATGGGTACCTTTGATTAAGGGTTAATGGTTCACATTATGGATGTGAAATGGGTTTGGGCGAATTTTTGGATCCGAGCTAATTGACTCGCAAACCATATGGACCTAAGAATGTGAAACGTTCGATGAATAATATTTAAGGTAGGAATAAAATGAGTTAAGAAGCGAAGGAGTGGCTTGGAATGATGTGATAGTTAATGGTTGTTAAATCGAACATGGATATATAGGAAAGGAAGATATTATACACATTTTTGTATTCGTTAAATATTATATATATATATTGTAAACAGAATGTTAGGAAAATTTAATATATATATATATATATATATATTATTTATATATTTTGTAAACAAAATGTTAGGAAAATTTAAATAAAAAATTAATAAAAATTACAATTTATTATTAAAATTCTTTTCCAAATTTAAATAAAAAGTTCCATTATTATATTCCATCTTAAACTTTCAAAAATAAATTCTTATTAACTATATAACCTCTTTGTAACTCTCCACAATCGACTACAACAAAAATTATTAATATAAATTTTTTCCTTAATTAAACATATAAATATTCTTAAAATAAAAAAAAATTATAAATTAAACAAAATAATTTAAAAAAATAATAATCCGATCAAACAAAATTTAAAAACATTTTGAATAGCACAATACTAACTTTAATAATTAATTCAAAACCAAACAAATCTATACCATTAATGATTAATTCAAAACCCAACAAATCCATACCATATATTTTTTCTAATTAGGTTCTCAACGAGTGTGCCATTTTTTAATATCATGATACTCTATAAATCTTCTAACACTATCTTTATTAAAAATTAGGAAAAATATATATAATAATTTTATTTTTATAATGAACTTTGAATTCAAAGTGAAAGCGTTAAGTATTATTGGCTCGATTTGGAATGGAGTGGGTTCTGAAACATTAGACGATTGTTATTTGGTCCTCTTGTGTGAACCTTTGAGCAGGTTTCACTGTGTGGTTGTCTCGACTCTTTGATTAATGGTGAAATTTTGTGGTCCACTGAAGAAATCAAATGATAGTGGATTTTCCAAACTCTTCTTTTCAGGAAGATCAACCTACGATTTCGTTCAGTGTTGTGTTGAAATCCAAATATGTTGTTCTGATATTTCAAGAAGTTTTTTCCTTTAATATTCCTTTGGAGGAGGAAGCCTTTAACTATGATATTTATTTATTTATTTTTCTCAGATCAAGGTTTGATTTGTTGATTTAATGGTTTTTGGCCACAATTTATTGATCTTTACAGGCGGATTTATGATTCATGGAAACCTTTATTGATGGATGATCTGAATATTTATTCTCTTGCTCAGGTTTTTTTTTTGATAATATTGAGGATAAGAAGATTATTTGTGATTCTGAACCATAGTTCTAAGGTAGTGTTGGTCTTTTCATGTGACCCTGGTGTCCTACCTTTAATCTGATTTCAGCGTTAATCTCCACAGCTCCAGTTTGGGTAAGGCTCTCGAACCTTCCCCTGCATCTTTAGAATCTCCCATCATTAACTTCTATTAGAAATGCAATAGGGAAATTTTGTTGCTGCAACCCGGAAATAAAAGATTTTTTTAAGACCACCTATGCTCGAATATGCATGGAGATGGGTTTTAATAAAGGTTTTCATTCCTAAATAAATCTTACAACTTTGGACTATGTATGGGTTCAGAAGCTTGATTATGAAAATGTCTCATTTCATTGTTGAGTGTGTTATGAAATAGGGCATGTAATAAAAAATTGCCTCAAGCATTTGCAAAATAATAAAGACCAGAAAAATAACCAGAGGCCCAAATGGTGGAAAGGAGCTCAGAGCGAACATTATATACATTATACAAAGAAGAATAGATCCAAGATAAGGAAAAAGAAAAATGCAACCAGTAAGAAGCACTTATTAAAAATGAATCATTGGAGGAAACAAAAATCAAACATGAAGAAATGCATGTCAAAGAGGATCCATTGGACTCAACAACATAGGACCAAAAAACCATTGTGAACATTGGATCCCCTTCTAGAAAAGAAATTTGTTGGGTTGATCAAGCAAATGAGGAAGAATCTACTAAAAGAGACGAAGACATAAAGATCACACATAGAAGAGTGACTCCCTAGACTTCGCTGAAAATATAGGTTGGATCAAAGTTGGTAAAATGCCAAAAATATCTTGCCAAGGAAAACGAGAAGTCAGTCAAAGTCAAATTACCAAGTAGTGAGAAATGTAATATAAATATATCTTGATTTTGTGAGTATTTTGGAAAACTTTTAGTTGGAAAGAGAATACATTGTTTGTATTATGGCATTCCCGTTTGAGAGTTTGAATTGAACCATAGTGCCGATTCTCAAACCTACAAGAAGCACTGACGATATAAAAATTCTAAATTGGATCTTATTTCTCTTTTTTAATATAAATATCCATATCTATTTACTTAAAAAATAGAAAATAAACTTTAAATTTAAATATATATAATCTTTATAATTATTTTTTAAAATATTTTAATATTTTTATTTAATCATAATTTTTAATATATTTTTTTTTCATGGGTCTAATTGTAATATAATACGTGAGTGTACTTTTTTTCATTGATATATATATTATCCATCATCAAATGCATTTTGAAATCTATATTTTACTAAAATTTGTATTTTTTCTAAATTTTTTAGGCTTTTTTGTTATTAATTGTTTTTCTAAATAAAGATTATAATTATTAATAAAAAGTAAATTAATATTGATTTGTTATTAATTCATTTAAGTGTAAATTTATATTCAAAGTTTTTTTAAAATTGTATATCCACCATACGATATGTTGGATAACAAGGTGATGAGATTTAATTGCTATGAGATGTGTATGAAATATGCAATTTTATTATTATTCTTATTATTATTAACTAGAATAAGAATATTCTATTTAGTTTAATTGGTAACTTCATACATATGATTGCCATTATTTCATTGAGTAGAACAACTTTTTCATAACCACTGCAAAGACCAGTTTACAACTTGTCCCTAAAGACTAGAACCCTAAAGACACAAAACCTGTGCCATACCACTGAGCTAAATTCCTTTAACTTCATGTCCCTAATTATTAGTGCTAATAAATTATTCTAAAAACAAAAAAAACCAATCTTGTGAATGCCTATTTCGATAAACTTCAACTCTAACACTCTATTTTTGACACTTAACTTTGGTTCCGAGTGTGAATTCTCACACTAAATTTGAGTAATGATGTAGACTAGAAATGCACCTCACTACTTGCCTACACGTGCTTACCCTATATGGCCACTATTTCATTACCTCAAATTCTTCAAAGCGCTCATTATTAAGTATCCATTCTAGCTTTTAGCTTTCACAAGAAACCATTTTTTCTAACTTTTAGCTTTTACAATCCATCTGAAATCTAACTAACTTGTAAAATGAAACCCACACTGAATTCTACCATTTCGACAAGTCCAGTGAGTCATCACACACATAGAATCTGCAATTCCCAAACGTTGAACTTAAAAATTACAATAATATAATCTATATGAACTAACAAAGGAGTAATTAGAGAACATACTAGAAGCACCCAAGTTCATCGGCTTAGCAATTTTCCTGAGCAATTTTTTTCAATGATTTTCGGGTTCCATTTTCAGTAGGAACTTCATATTAGAACTTCAATATTCATAATATAAAATTTCTAACTTTTTCATTAATTCTTGAACGAAAAGACATAATGATTTTTGGGTTCCATTTTCATGAGTCTAACTTCATATTATAACTTCAATATTCATAATATAAAATTTCTAAGTTTTTCATTAATTCTTGAACGAAAAGACATAAAAGGATGGCTTCTATTTATTACATGTTTAATTTATTCCAGAAATTAAATTCACAATATATGTTCTTAATGTTTAATTTATTCCAGAAATTAAATTCACAACATATGTTCTTAATGAAACAATGTTAAGTTAAAATTGTAGTTTTGACTGAAATTTTTTCAAAAATGTTTTTATTAATATAATTTTAACTTCTATACACATACACATATAATATAATGTACAATTTTATTATAATAAATACACATATAATATAATGTACAATTTTATTATAATAATTATTTGTTTTAATTTATTCCAGAAATTAAATTCACAACATATGTTCTTAATGAAACAATGTTAAGTTAAAATTGTAGTTTTGACTGAAATTTTTTCAAAAATGTTTTTATTAATATAATTTTAACTTCTATACACATACACATATAATATAATGTACAATTTTATTATAATAAATACACATATAATATAATGTACAATTTTATTATAATAATTATTTGGTTTTTGAAGTTGTTGAACACAAATGTGTAATCAAAATTTATAGTTAAAATTGATTTAACAATTAATGTCATTAAGAATTATATTGCTAAATTTCATCAAAGAAAAATGGGAAAATGACATATAGATAGGGCATGGAATTTTTGAATTCTTATCTAAATTCTTATTCATAGCTAATTTCATAGAGTAGCTATTCACAGAATGTGTCCACCTGCAACATGTTGCAAGGTCAATAGGAGAAAAAATGAAAAAGGTTAACAAGAAAAGTTAGTAGCTTCACATACCAATTTTTAATTATTTGAAAGCTTGGTTGTTGTAACAATTTTACTATTTGTTTGTGCATATGTCTCTTTTAACCTACTGCATCACTCGACAAAAAAGAATTTGCAATCATTTCTTATAGACTTGGGACATGGGGATCACTCTTACGCACCTATTCCTTCCTCTTCTTCATGACTTGCACCTCCAACCCAAGGGCATAATAGCCTACATTTCTCATCAACCTTGGAACCATTACATATTGTTGAAGTTGGAATGACCTACCTTTAGAAGGGCTTCAACTTGTTGACCAATATATTACAAAATTCATTCATAAAGGAGGAAGTGATGTCAGGTAGGGGGGGATAATGAGTATTGGGGGGTATAAAAAGGAGTATTTCGTAAAAATAAGGGATATCTATTAAAAACAAGGGTTATTTTTATTAGAAGGATGAATTGGGAGGGGGTTCAACAAATGGATTTTGGGATGTTTTTATCAGTGTCTAGTGAGATTAGAGGTATTCTTTTATATCACATGAACACAGGTGCTATGACATAAGTTTATTAAGTGGAGACCATGTGCCTATCCTATAGGAAATGTAGAACAATTATTGGGTTAACTGCATATGAAACCCTACAATTTGTATTTTTTTATATCCTACTTTTGTAACCACTGAAATTGATGATTCCAAATACTCACTTAAATCAATGGATATTAGCCAAATGCAATCCGGAATGCAATGTGCCATAAATCTAGACCCAAATAGAGAGGTTATTCACGAGTTAGGTCTTAACATATTATTATGTATCCCCATTGATCTTGAAGGAAGAAATGGATGGCACAACTCGAAGAAAAGATGATTCCTTTAATGAATTTGTGAATATTGATAAAGATAAAATGCTAATTCCAACAAGTGGAAAAGGTTGGACCATCAAATCTTGCATCTAATGTCTCTCACTAGGCCTAGAACCATTGTGTATTGTTATAAAACGCTCTTTGTAGGAACATGATATAAAACACCTTCAAGTTTTTCTTAGCCTACCATCACATTCACCAAGTAACCATTATTAAATCTCTAATTTATTGTTCCTATCATAGTTTTCCTAACACATGCATCTAGATCCATTGGAAGGTAAAAAAAACATAAATGAATACTAAAAATAGCTAATGAAGAAAGAAAATTAAACTTGGAACTATAATATAGAAACGATGGAAAGAAATCAATTTATGCTCACATCACTAACTTTAATGGAAGAATGCATGATAGAGATATACAAATAAACTCATGTGCATTTTAGCTATGGAGAAGTGAAATTAGTGAGCAAGGCTTAAAAGGAGCCATGAATCATTGATGGTGGCCAGATGCTTCACTTCTTGAAGGTGTGGAGTTGATCTTTGCAATTTTCTACAAAGGCTTTTGGATCTCTTCGATCTCCTACTTTTGCAACCACTGAAATGTATGATTTTGAATGCTTGCTTCAATCAATGGATTCTAGTTGGATGTAATCTTGAATCATTTTGTTTTTATTAGCATGTGACATAGATATGAATCACTCTCTACTAGATCAAAATATATTGTTATTACAAAATAAAAATTAGCTATTTGTCCATTGCTTCCATGAGTTCATTCCGAGATCTAATAACCACTCCCATTATGCATGTCAATCATGTGGTATTGAAGAAGATTAATCACATTATATTAGCTCATAATTAATCATTATTATAAAGGAAAAAGAAGGTTCATGTCCCCTACTTCAATGTATTCATTCCTTGATCCAATAGTTGGTCCCATTATTCATGCTAGCAACATGGGCTCGAAGAAGATGCCACCCCCTATGCACAAGATAATGGGCTTGAAGAAGATGCCACCCCCTATGCACAAGAGAATGGGCTTGAAGAAGATGATTGCATGGATATAAATCGTGTTCCATCAACTCAAACTCATACATGCTAACCACATAGGCTTAATAAAGATGCCACCCCCTACTATGTATGAGCACCGCACTTACACCTCTAAAGTAGCTTCACAATTTCCTCATCGAAATTTGGGGTTTGGATTTTGTTGTTGAGTAGCATGGTGGTGATATAGGATCCATGGGAGGAATTTCTCTAATAAAACTCTTTACTTAATTTCCTCCTAATTATTAGCTACATCTAAATAAATTTAAAAATCAAATTGTGTTTAACTTCGTACATACTGGTTTCGCAAGTTGTACTAAATTTATTCCCAATAATGTACGCTGAATTAAAATGAAATAAATAATCCTATTGATCCTCCTAATGGTCATATCCAATTTCCATGTCTACATTAATTAATCATTAAAATCAAATGAGTTCAAATAAATTATAAATTATCATTTGGCTAGAGACCTTTCTGAATGGAAGCAAAATGCATGCGCATGAGAGAGAGAATAGTTCATTATTATGCATGAATGGTTAAGTTTTGTAGGATTTTCTATGATATCCATTCATTCATTGTAGTAATTGCTTGCTATCCATTCCTTATGTTATATATTTTCTACGTCCAAACTTGAGTAAGTGAGCATGACCCAACTATGATGTGTTGTTCTCACCAAGCTATATATCTTTTGTTCTCAATTTTTACCTCCTCAGTATCTTAGTTGATCACCCCCACATCTATAAATGTAGACAACTTCAAGTAGGAATTCCTTAGACTCCAACATTAATATTCTAGGATAAAAGTATGTATTATTTGGGATTCCCAGAATGAATACTTATGCCTTATTCAATAGAATAGGGTCCCTAGCTAGGAGGAATGGAATTTAACCACAAAGTAATTTGTGGCATCGCTCCTTGTATATTTTAACCTTAGATATTTAATTGTTGAAAATAAATTATTAAGAAAGCATAAAAGATGCAATGGAAAACACACAATTTAACACAGATTTTTGCCCTGGAAAACCAAATCGGGAAAACCAAAAATATTTTTCAATATATATGTCTTTAAAGTATCACAATACAATATATACATCCCACAAAATCCATAAATAGCCAATTCCTTTACCCTAGATTAAAATACAATTTTAGTTCCTTAACTAAAACTATAAAACCATGGACTAAACCACATGCACCATAAAACCACTAAAGGGGAAAACCTTGTGCTAAACACCACAAAAAACAAATGCAAAAAAATGCCCAATTTTTTTGGGGGCATTACCCCCAAATCCATGCACCCAACACAATGGATAGTGCATAAAGATAGTTGTGCAAATAATACAACACATACCCAACATTCTACCACTTGTTTTTTTCTTTGCACACAAGGGGGCACAAGAGTAAATGATCAAACATCTAGGGAAATATTGCCCATTGTTTCTCTACACCAATAGAAATTTTTAGTGCTCACATATTTTTTTAATGAATCCTCAACATTCTTCAAAGTGTCCACCTTCACCAACAACACCTTATTTTCCATATCTCTCACAAAGTGACATTTAACATTAATAGGCTTTGTCTTAGAATGATACACTAGGTTCTTCACTAGGAAGATTAAACTTTAATTGTCACAATTTATCCTCATAGCTCGTTGTACTAAAATAATACCTAAACGCAATCTTTGTAACCATGTTGCTCCATTGCTCTCATGAGTCGCTACAATGTATATATCTTTTGTAGTTGAGAGCACCATTACAAACTATCTCTTAATTATGCAACTTATTACTCTTCCAAATAGGTTAAACACATACCCACTTGTAGATCTTCTGTAATTCGGATCTCTAGCCCAATCTACATCAAGAAATCCATGTATGTTCAACACTTTGTCCAATCCTTGTCCTCCTCGGTAGAATAATCCACAACTAGTAATTCTAAACAAATACCTGAAATCCCTATATATTAATATCCAACGTTCTTTCCTTGGTTTTGACATATACTATTATTGGCCTATTTTACCCACATTGAGTTTGTTGTAGGAGCCTTTGTATTGTTTAGCTTGACGCATAGTATGTATCCTTAATTTTAACATTTTTAGAATAGTGTTGTTGGTTAACCATGTGCATCCTATGCCACTCCTCTTATTTATAGTGTACAACCAGAGTCATTGGTGACGATTTTCCCTTTGCAACCAGTGAAAGTCTCAAGCCTTCTAGGTTTTGTCATTCCCTAGGAGATCAACTCAAATGATTTTTCTATGAGTTGGCTAGGGGCGAATTATTGTATAATTTTCCTAACTTCTCTTTCCCATAAGTGTCAAGATACATTATCCTAGGGAGGTAAAAATGCATATATAAACTAGTCATATCAATGGAAAAGCTATATCTAGAGAGTTTGATATAGCACGAGAGATCTGCTAATTTGTGAGGCTATCCTTCTTAGAGGTGGAGCCAATATTGCAAGCTAGAGAGGTGGACATATTATTGAATGTATATCATTATTTTTATATCCATTTGATTCATTAATGAAAGTATATGATTTCCCTTCTCTACATGTTATGTTTATCCTATTATATATTTTGTTCATGCTAATTCGCCCTCTGTGGAAGGAAAAATTGTGTTGTTTGGTTGTGCTTGTGTTTAGGACTTTTGGATCAGGATTGCTAGGAGAAGGATCTTCAGGAAGAAGTAGATTCTCCATCTAAGGCTTCAGATCCAACATCCATCACTAACCTGTGAGGGTTCAAGTATGCTTCCTCAAGCCATTTGTTTGAGATGTTATGCATGAATTTAATTGACATTGAGGCTTTACATTGATGTTTTCACACACATCTATCTAGTGAGTCTCAAGAAAGGCTCACGAAGAAATAAATCATTGTGATTGCATGTTTTTTTATCACAATATAATTAGAGACTCCATTGGGGAGTCTATCCTAGTGTTGTCGATCTCCTTTTTTTCTTGTTATTTTGTTTTTCGATTAGTCCTTAGTCTTCTGTTTTGCTTCTTAACCTAATCTGGGTCTCTATTAGCCTTATTGGCTTCTGATCTAATTAGATCTGGCTTGGATTCAAGTTTTAAAGTCGTATTATTCTACTATTGTTGGTTATGATTTCATTATAGAGTGCTAGTAAACATTGTCATTGGTTGCCCATTGTTATTCTTTTCCATTGACTCTATTTGTTCATTGTTTAACCAACAACGATCCTCTTAATTCAAGTTTTTTGAGGGGTTTTCCCTTAGACCTTGTTTTCATTTTTAAAATATTTTTTTCTCGTGTGTATTAGTTCAGATATGTCTTAGATCTACATCAAAACATTTGTTTTGAGTTACATATGATCACTTGCTAAATTTTGTTGTCTTGATCAAAGTTGTTTAGTTTTTTTCTTATGCTTTCAGTAGCATTTTTTCTCCCAGCTATTTGTGGTTGTGCAAATCTAGATTTGAGAGATTTGGTTTAGTGTTTCAAATATGTTCATTTCATAAAATTTGAAGATTTCTCTTTTGTTTTCATGCTTCTTTTATTTTATCCCTTAATTAGGATTTGTTTTTTTACTGTTGTAGATCACTGTTGCTACTTGAGTTTGTTGTCTTCATTGAACTACAACCATGAAAATTCCTTTGCATTTCCTCTTTCTACTTATCAAATTTTATTAGATTTCTTTTGGTGAATTTTTTGGTTGCAGAGCCAAGTTTGATATTTTGAGTGTTCTTGCTTGGTTTTTTTTTTTGAGATTTATTTGAGTGTTTTCTTGGGTTTTTTTTTTTGGGTAAATTTACTGATTTTTAGGATTGCAAATTGAGATTGTGTGAGGTTTTTGTCTTTCATTTGTAAAGGAAATAAACTCTCTTCCCTTATATAGCTAGATTTCATTGAATGAGAAAGGAAAATTTTGCATTTCCATATATCTAGGGTTGTGTCTTGAGTCTTTATACACCATATCAGTTACATAACAGTTCATTTTTAGTAAATAACAACCATAAAATTCATCCATAGTAAAATAAATTCAAGATTTTTATTTTTCATTGGTAGCACACCAATAGTAACTGAGGCTAGGGTCTTTGAATATGGGAGTGTAGTAAACTCTACAAGACCACAAAAACAAACCTAGCATCTTATGGAGGAAAAATTCATTTGCAATGGCTTGTTTCCAAGGAAGCCCTTTTGAGGAGGGGTTAATCATGAGGTCACATTGAGGCCAATGGAGTGATATATCTCGCTTCATTGGTCTTTTTGGTGTCTCACATGGGAGATGGCAAGGGGCGCATCCTTGCAGTAACTAGGGAAGATGTTATTCAAACTCGCTCAAACCTCTCATGGGGTACCCCATGGCTAATAAAGGAATTTGTGTCAGGTTTAAATAGATCGTTAAGTAGGTTTCCAACATAATTTTCCCAACCACATCTTCTAATATAGACTTGGGCCCTTACCAACCAAGATTTGATAGTGGGAATATCCTTTTATCCCTCTTTGATTTAATTTGTTAATAAAGATATTCACTGTGGTTGAACAAAATATCTATTGTTCTCGTAGAATTTTAAACATTTCTCATGAAGAGGAAGTTCCACCACCTTGAATATGTAGGATAAATTCGACAAAGGAGGGATAATACCATACTCAAGTTAATGGGGATGACCTTAGTCCATCGAGGGAATATTTTGTTAGTGTCGAAGCAGTTGACAAGATTCCATTACAACACGTAAACCCACCCTTGACCTACTCCTTCGGCCCTATTTTAGTGCACCTGAGACCTTACATTATTGAATCGTTTTCACCTTTTTCTCATCATATGTCTAGTGAGAGCACTTCTTCTACCACGGGGGAGATGGATCCCTCTTTATCCTATACATCAGTAGTTTCTGCAACCATTCCATTGTTACCACCACTTAGTGTGTCAGGACCCATTCCTCTTACAACACCTCAATCATCTTCCTGGGGATTTCATTAGTCACTTCTATGACACCAACAATTTTAATAAATTTGTGTGTGTCTATGCCTTCATCCACCTTTGTGTTCGAAATGGGGGCAAACCTCAGTCAACTTGTGGGAGATGGGATATTTACTCCTAGCTCATCTATACTTATGATCACTTCACCTAAGGCAAATGTATCTACTTCGGGGAACATGAAAGAGGGATTAATGTTTGACTCTAGCCAAGATGGGGGAAATAATGATTTTGGTAGCACATATAAACCTTGGAATAGTTCTATGTTAGGTGGAGTGGCTTTATCTATAATTTCCTTTTCTTTTATAGGGGCTAGTTTACCTAGGGGCACTAACCCCATTATTAACACTATGCCTATGAGATTTAATACTTGTGGTAGTGCTTTTGGATAGGGAGGTATTTCGTCTATTGTTGGGTGCAATCTCATGAGTAGCCATGCTTTTCGGAGTCCTTTGTTCTCTGAGGGCACTTACCCTGGGGAACAACATCCCTTCACCTCATTTGTTGGCCTAGGAACTTAGTATACTAGAATGAACTCTAAAGTTGGTCCACTTTCATCTACCATCAACTATGTTATGGTCAGACTATATGGTTCATCAAGGGGTACTTATTTCTCTTATGATCCATTTAATCAATAACAAATTCCATCTTTAACACCTCTTGATTTGTTGGATTTGGATAAATTGACAAATGACCCCATATGCCATGATCCTAGGTGGCCCCTAATGCTTACTAAACTTCCATATGATATTCTGAATTTTGAAGGGAAGCCAAGAGAAAACCCTTGCACATCACCATCTACCATTGATGGTGTTCCTCTAATTCATTGGTGGATTATTATGTGAGGTTTATACTTTTCCATCGAACCCTAACTAGTGATTCTGCCAAACAATATATAGAACCTGGTAAGGAATCTTATAGTGAATTCTCTTCCTTGGACCATACCTTTTTGAATCACTTTCAGTTACCCACATGATACGATCTGGGGACTAACCTTTTTTCTACTCTCAAACAATATAACTCTACTCATATCTCTGATCATATCCATGAGTAGAGAAGATGCAAGAGGTTAGTATGAACCATACTCCCTCATGAAAAGCTTAAAGACTAGTTTACTCAATATTACTGCCACCTATAGCTAAGGACGTCACCAAGTTGGGGCGGCTACTGAGGAGAAATAAATCCTACATGCTCAACATCTTGACTAGATTTACTCTCATTCAAGCAGCCTGTATGATATTATTCTTAATGCTCCTTAACCTTCAACTAATTCGAAATGACCCAAGTCGGAACTGCCTATTGATGGTGTCATCAGTTCCATTTCTTTTGATGTTGTGAGCCAACTAGCTACTCAACTAGGGTAAATGATTTTCACATCCCAAGCCCCAACAAGTATATCTAGTTCTCAACAAGCATAGTCTTCCAAGAAATCCACCGAGGTTCTCACGGTGAAGTTCGCATTAGCTAAGAATCCTAAACAAAATGGAAGTAAAAAGAAAAATAATAAACAATAGAATAATCCTAAACATACTCAGGAAATTAGTAAAAATAAATGTAATCAGGGCAGGGGTATTAATGAGAAATGTTGAAAGGTTAAATTTCCTTGTAATATTTGTCAGCGAGATCATTTGACTCTTGAGTGCCAATGTATGGATGATTTCCATCGCCTTCTTGCACCACCAACAATAAAAAAATTTAACTGATCCCTTCCCCACCCAAGCACAATAGCCAATGATTGTACAAGCTCCTCCACCTTCGCCTAGGGGTAGTGGGGGGTAACATTATTTTCCTATCGAAAGCAATGTGCATGTTCTCATGTGTAACGATAAATTTAAATTTTCCATGAGAACAAAGTCTTATGACACTCTTGGGTTGATTTTTGCTTCGAAGGACTCAACCACTTCTACTGCATCCACCAAACCTTTCATGCTAGATAATAATTTGGAAATATTATTTCTCCCACCTAAGGGAGTTCTATGAAATTTTACACCCAACCTTATTGCGTGGGTCTCCCAACATTACACTATTTTTTAGGATTTAGCCTAAGCACCTTGTGCTATGTAAGCTCTGAAGGTTTTGTATAGTTTTCCTATGCAAGAAAAATCCTTGTTAACCACTATCAAAGGGTTTAATCCCTCAAAGTTGAGTTTGTTTGCATTTGACATTGATGCCCCTCATTTTATACTCTCTCGTCAGGTTGACTTTCAAATCTTTGTGCACATTTTCAATCGATATATATACCACACTCTTTTGGATGAAGGGTCTTCAACTTGTGTGATATCTATGTCATGTTGGAGGACTATTGGTTCTCAAATATTCATTAAATCAAGTATAGCGCTACAAGCCTTTGATGGACACAACTTTGTGCATCAGGCTATTCTTCCTTCATTTTACATCAGGCTTGGGCCCACAACTATGTCTGTTGATGTTGAAGTTGTTGACACTCCCTTAGACAATAATACGCTCCTTGGCCATAGTTGGTTCTATTCCATGTTTGTCATCTTGTTTTCAGTGTTTCATGTGCTTCACTCTCCTCATGAAGGTAAGATTGTCATGATCAATCATTTAGATTACTACATACCGTCGACCAATGCTACTACTATGGAAAATTTTGTGTCATTCATTGGAGATAACCCCACATCTTATGAGAGTGTTTGGGTAGGATTGTTTAGAATACCATCACTCATAGGTGTCTTCCCTTTACCCCCACCCAACATCCCTTATTCTTCCATTTCTCCTATGCATATGATCTATTTTGTCACCTGTGGACCCCATTTGTCTCCTAACCCTTGGGTGGTGCCTTCTCCATTGAAATTCAATTAGTATGGTGAGAAATTACCATTAAGCCTAGGTGATATTGCTTATCAATACATCTAATTGGAATCTAAGTCTGTTGAGTCGAGTGACACACAATGTGAACCACTTGATGATTATCTTAGGCCTATTTGAGTGGTTAACCATCCACCTTCTCGTGACTTTCTTGATACTCAACTTCCTTCTGATGAAGCCATTTTGGAAGTCATGTCGGTCTATGATCATCCTTGGTGGGATCTTCACCATCGATCTTATTTTATCCCTCAAGTAGATAACTTGAATGCATCACCTAAAATCTTGGACTCCTATGGAAATGATGAATGGTACTAGTCCCCCATATTGATTCAAGTTATTTCCTCAGAGGGGAAATTGGTGAACATATCGAAAATTATACCCATTAATATTTCTACGAAACCAAGTTTTGTGGAAAACATTATGATTGGGACTGATTTCACTTTTCTAGAGATTGAAACTTATATTACCCTTTTCAAATAATTCCGCAATGCATTTGTTTGGTCTTATTAAGAGATGCTTGGTATTGACCCCTGAATTTGCTGACATGAGATCAAAATTTACGATGGAGCTAAGCCTGTTTGGAAAAGGCTCCGACCAATTAATGCTCAGAAAGATACTATTATTAAAGAAGAGGTTCAAAAATTGTTAGATGTTGGTTTTATCTATTTGGTACCCTTGAAAAAGTGGGTTTCTAATCCTTTTCCAATTGATAAGAATCAAGGGACAATTAGGGTTTGTGTGGACTATAGAGACTTGAATTTTGCATGTCCCAAGGATAACTACCCCACACCATTTATTGACCAAATTATCCCTGATTGTGCTAGAAATTCTATCTTTTAGTCTATGGATGGTTTACCTGGCTATAATAAAATCCAAATCAAACTAGAGGATCAACACAAAATTTATTTTATCTACCCATGGGGAACATTTACGTATCAAAATTTTGCTTTTGGTATTAAAAATGTAGGTGCCACTTTCCAATGGGCTATGTATTATGATTTTCATGATATAAAACACATCATTGAATTCTATCTTGACGACCTTACTCCTAGATATTTACTTCACGAGGATCATCTTTTGCCCATCTCAGGGAAGTGTTTATTTGATGTCATTATTACAAAATCTAGCTAAACCCTTAAATGTGTTTTTTTGCATTTGTTCTGAGAGGTTGCTAGGTTTTATTATGTCCAAGGAAGGGATTCACATTGATCCATCTAAGGTAGAGGCCATAATCAATTTACCTCCATGCACGGTTCACCGACTTCAAGAACGTCAAGGAAAGGCTAATTTCTTGTGTAGAGTTATTTCCAATTATGCTGAGATTATTGTTGGCCTCTATAAATGCAGGATTAATATACCAACATTTAATATGTCAATATGGGTTTCATAAGCTTCAAGACACAACACAATAAATGCCAGAAGAAGACCTTAGAAATCTATGAAACCTTTTACTATCAATCAAGCTCTTGCAAACAATTGAAAAACATTGCTCAGGAAACAAAACCTTCAAAGTAATAGAGCACATAGAGATCCTATTCCTGGCTCCTCTTACGGGTTGAGAAACTCCTGCAGAATGTCTGTCTCAGTTATCCAGGGGACAAAAGAAAGTAGGTCTCATTCAAACCTTCAAGTTGACAATACACTCTGAAAATAGAAAGGGAAAGATTGTCTTAAGTTCTTCCCAAAGATTACTTACTATGCTCTGGAATAAAAAGAAAGAGAGAATTCAAAACCATAAAGATTCAAATTCTCTGTAATTAAACCAAGCTCATTTCTAGCATAAATAATACTACACAAACTAGACAAAGTCATTCCCATGTGAATTCAAAGCTTACCCTAGTCTAGGAAACTACTAAATATTATTCCAATGGAGAGATACAGATACCTGAAAACAAAATCTAGATTGTGTATGCATTACTTCTCAAAATAAAAAGATGCAATGTTCAATTGTGATGAAATAAACCAAGGTTTACTCAATACATCAGTTATGACCTACATACAATCGTAACCAGAAGTAGTCTTGAAGAGTTGATCTGCAATTTTTTCCTAATTCCTTACTAAGTGTATCGTTAATCCAATCTCCAGGATTTAATACTTATATCATACATAGTAAAATATCTTCTAATACTGATCCCGACATCTTAAAAGAGTATCAAAGTCATATGTAAAAGAATATTCTATTACATAAGAGGTAGATCAAAATGAATATCATTCTCATTCAGACTTTCAAAGTAAAACCTTGGTTATTTCTGTGTTAAAGATTCATTCTTGATAAGAAATTACGAGGAAGGATAATCAATATTATTAATCAAAATCTACACAAGAGATCACCATAAAAACTCAAGGTCTAGAAGTTCGGGAAATGTGTCATATAACATGTTAGAACAAACCAAAACTCTTGAGAATATATCCACACAGCTTATAACCATACTCTATCCTCACAATCTTAGTATACATATAGGGCATAAAAATATTATGTGTCTAAAAGGTAATTTCATTGCATGGAAAATAAGGTCGGAGTGAATACCATTTCAAATTCCCTTAATAATAATGGACAAGGGTTTGATCAAAGCCTCAATGCATTCAAATATCTATGCACATAAATGCATTCCAAGAAGAAGATAACCACATAGATGTACTAGTTAATCATATTCATATAAAAATTAACACATCAAGCTTTAAAATGAACAAGAAATTTAAATTCAAACCAAAGACCTCTGCGAGGATAAAACCACAATCACACACAATGCATCTATCAAAACATAAAACAAGAAAACCTAAATGACAAGGGGAAATGGGCTAGATGGTGGGCCCAGACCATACAAATCGTTACCCTTATAAAAATTAAATCATAACTCTCGAAAGATCAAAGAAACTGAATATAAATCTGGTGCTAGCTTGTATTTGTTGGCATTGATGTGTGTTGCAGTGTTGTTGGTTTGCATTGATGTCAACCTGGTAGCATGAGTTGTAGGATGGGTAGCTTGTACGTGTATGTTTGGTTGCAAGTGTCTTGTGTATGGATGATGTGTAGATGGTATTTGGCATGTCTTCCTGCATGTATAGGGTAGAGGTTTGCAGGTTTTGGGGATGCATACATAAATTGAGTAGAGGATGTGATGGGTCTCATGATCATGCTATTCTGATCATGTTGTTGCATATAGGTTGTGTTGCGTCAGTTTAAAGGTTTGTCACTATGGTCAGTTATGCAAAGTTGTGTTGGACATGTGATGACCTTCTTGATCATGTTGATTGATCATGTTGCTGGATACAAGTGTTGGTTGCTACTACATGAGTTACAATTGAGGAGTTTGGTAGATTAGGTCTCCTTGTCCTTGATTAGGTCTTCATGTTGATGAGATGATGTATAGGGTTTGAAGAAGGTTCTACAAGTGTGGAGGAAGTCTGACATGTTCTGGATATGTATATTGATGGTAGAGAAGTTGTGGAGAAGTTTAATGGCCCAAGTGTTAGTGTAGTTATTGGCTGGCATCCAAGTCAACCTAGTTTGACTAGTGATGATTTTGGTGATGTGAAAGTGTCTTGGTGAAGTGTTACAGAGGTGAAAAAGGCTTCCTAAGGTCTTTCTGATTATGACCAAGCTATGGAAGAATTTTGGTAGAGTTCTTAGCTAAGTAGAGTGAGTTTTCTCTATCCTTTTCCCCAATATCATGGAGACAGGCTCATGCGTGCGGTTGGAAGGCTCCTGCCAAAATTTGGCAGGCTTGTTAGTTCAGTTACAACCGCAATATACTATTTCTATGGGTGGGGTTGAGGCTAAGAAAAAATATTTCTCCGCATTCCTCATGCACATTGGGTGTTTATGTGTTTTTCTAGCATGTCTTGTTCGAAACGTTTCATGTAAAGGTCGGAAAAGGTGAGGGAGCTTCTAGAAGTTGGTTAAAATTGAGAATATCCATTATTTAGTGGAGAGAGTGGCTTGATTAAGCCAAGGAGGTGGGTCTAGGAAAATTCATAAGTGTAAAAAGAATTGTTGAGTGCTCCATAACTTGTAGAATTTACTGAGTTAATCATCTCAAGAAAATTACAAATAGGAGAAATGTATGAGTCTATTTAGTTGGTCTAGTTGAGAGTGTGAGAGCATTCCATTGAGAGGTTATTGAAAGTGAATAGAGGACAGAGGTTGCAACATATGCTCACATAGTTTTTGTATATTTTTATCAGAGTATTGTATGTAGAAATTAGAGATAGATTTGAGGAGAAAATTCAAAGCTTTTGTGTTGCAGGTGGCAGTTCTTAGAGAGGATAAGAATTAATAGATTATGGTGTGTTAGAGAGCAGAGTTTGGTGTGAGAAGAAGAAAAAAATTTCCCCTATCCGGGTCATAGTTTTGATTCATATTTTGGTTGCAGAATTATGGTGTTGTTGGATTGCTCACATTGAGAATATTGAGAGCCCAGTGTGAAATATTCTGACATGTGGTTCATACAGAGGAGGTGAAGGAATGGAGGTTTCAAAGTAGGCAATGATTTGGTAGATTCATTATAAGGAACATATTTCTCCATCCAATAGGAGTTGGATAGTCCAATGGTTTTTGGGAGATGATCGTTGGTTGTGCTGACTTCAAAATGATATACATTCATAGATTCGTGAGAGAAACAAGCTCCCTAACTGATAGGTGCAAGCATATTGTAATGCAATCCAAGTCTTTTGGCTTATGGGTGTAATCTAATTCATGTAAAATTTGTTCAACAGATTAATAGAATAATTGAGTATCATAATAGAAACAGGGTGGTTTTCTCCTGAAAGGGTTTCCAGTAGAAATACTTGTGTCTTCATGTGTACATGTTTGTATTGATGCTTTCCATGGTTATTATTATTTGAATTTATGTCACTCTCATGTTTTGATAAGTTAATATTATTTATGGATGTGGCTAATTGAGAATCCAATAAAAATATTTTAAAAGTAATAAAATTTCTATCACTGCTAATTCAACCCCACACCCCCACCACCCCCCCCCCCCCCTAGTAGTGATCTAGTTTCCAACAACTGGTATTTGAGCTAGTTCTCTTCAATGGAGCTTGATTGCTTCAAGATTTTATCATGGATCATGGCCAAAAACAAGAAGAGGATGTCACAAAACACAAATAAGATGAAGAAGATAATCAATCCATTGCAAATGAAGTAGCAAATTCTCAAATCTCAGCCAAAACAGTTGTGTCACGAGGTAATATTTTGAAATAATTTTTGGATTGTGAATCATATGGTTCTATTGAGTTACATAGTGAAGATGAGAATAATTTTTCTCTTATTAAGGCTGAATATGAATCAACAATGGTTGTAATCAAATAATTAACTGTTGAAGTGGATAGAATAACCTATGCATGTAAGGATCAAAAAATAATTTTGCATATTTTTGATGATAAGGAGAATGGACTAAGAGAAGATATCATTAGATTAAAATCTCATCTTAAGGAGGCAAAAAAAATTGAGGAAGAAATGAGAAAACAATATAGAGAAAGGAGGAGCAGTGTGAAATATTGGAAGTGGAAGTGGTTTCGTTAAGAAGTGATTTGGAGAAGAAACCCACTCAGTTAACGAGCATTCAAAGTTATTCATCTTGCAAATCATATTGTAACATGTATATGGGAGAAACTAGCTTAGTTTCAACCACAAGTATAATAGATGATAGTAGTAGCAAAAGCAACAAGAAGGAGAACCATCAACACAACCAATAGTCAAAGAAGGAGGACAAGGAAGATAAGCCAAAGGTTATGTCAAAGAAAACACCAAGAAGATCATTTTCACCTTTGGGATATGTGATATGCTTCAACTACTATAATCTAGGATGTATTGCAGCAAATTGTAGAACCATGCACTAGGAGAAGTAGTGGAATAGAATCCCTTATCAAGGAAATAGTGAAGGAAGATAACCCCTTTACGGAGTTAAGCCAAAATCAATTATAATGGTTATTTTTATGATTATTGCTACTCATGCAATGATTTTGGCCACAAGGCTATTGATTTGAAGTTGCATGCAATGATGAGTAAAAGGAAGATCAAGATATTCAAATCTTTTCCTCCATTTATTGGTCATATCAAGTGCTACATATATGTCAATCTTGGTCATATGGCCAAGGATTGCAAGACTCCAAAACACTTAAGGCCCCCTAATCAAAGAATGAACAATGTGCAAAGTAGGCCAAACAAGAGGACAATTGGACATTCACATGCAAGAGATCAACCGCTTAAATTTTGGAGGAAGAAGGAGCAGAAAGAGCTTGCAAGGAGAAATTGAAGCTTGCATGGCCTCAGGGGGAGCATATGGCACATCTTGTTTTGCATGTTGAATCATTGATGGTGTTTCCATAGCAAGAGAAGTATATGTGAATATATATGCTTGTTGAGAAGTTATGTTGATGATTGCAGTTAGGTTTAATGATGTGTATAATTTTTTATGGTATTTATATGATGTTGAAGTTGTACTGCTAATCTTGTGTCTGTTGAAGCTGTTGTGATTAGATTTTGGGAAACGTTTTTTGTAGTGTTGTGTGAAATTTATTTGGTGATGGCACATGTTCAGGGGGATCACCTCATTTTCTTCCAATATTTTAGTCATATTGATGGCATCATGTTTCCTTGGAGGAGTTGGCTATGCATTCCATGATATGTGCTTATCTAACTTTCATTTATGTATTTTGGTTGTGCATGGATAATCTATTTCTAACATGAGTTGATATGCAGTTGGCTTGTATTAGTTTGAGGAAAAATACAATTTGGTTTGATGATATCATGTATTTTATGGTGCCATGGATACTAATATGATGGTTGTTAGGGCCTAAATCTACCTCAGGCTGAGAAAGGTAGGATCTAGGGTAACATCAAACCAAGCTTAACCTAGTAGCTAGCCCTGCTAGGTTGAGAGAGGGCTCTCTCCTGTCAATCTCAGCAAAAATGAGCAATGAGGCTTGAGATGACTTGAATGAGGACTGATTTTAGGCTAGGTATTTGTGAAAAAGGGCCTGATTGAATTTGATGATGTTTTGTTGGCTCAAATGGAAAGGCAGTTTTTGGGTCTTGGGAATGAGGCTCAGTTTTGCAGAGGTCTCAGTGGGGCAAGGTAGGCAAGTGATTTGATACTTCAAATTGAATGAAATGGAAAGATTTAGACAGGTGAGGAGTTGAAGAGGGCAAGAAAACCTCAAGGATCCTCTTCAAACAGCTGAAAACATCAATAACTAAGCAAACCCTAGGTAGAGCACTACAATTTCAATGGATTCTACCTTTATCCTTGTTTGTTTTAGTTAAGAAGAAGCAAGAGAGATAATTGCATACATAAAACACATATAAACTTACATTTACAGAAGGAAACACAATATCAAAGCAACATGCCACATGAATCCCATAGAGTGTTGCAAACCACTGGTCTATTCCTTAGCCAAAACTGCTGAAATGAGTATACAATAAGCTCCAAGCTTTCTCAAAAGTCCAACCATGCTAATGACTGAAAGATCACAATATATAGACAAAAAATAACTCATCCTAGCCTCTAGGGGTTGAGTTCACAAGTTTAGGAGCTGTTCCAACTAATTCTAAACTGAGAACTAGAAATCAGGCAATGGAACAACTTGCCTCTAGAAACTAGGGAACTGATTCATTCAGTTTCAAACAACTTTTTGATAGATGAATCTACCTCCATAAGTGAAAATTAGACATAATTACATCAAGATCCATCAATTTACATTAAATTACATCACTAGTTTGACATTGAGAAGGAGAAAAAGTCAAACTGTCAAAAGCTAGGCGAAAAGCAAAGTTTTCTTGGTCAAACTGAGCAAAATTTACCAAATGCGTCGCGCTGATTTCCCTATGCATAGCGCCTGTTTGCAGCCACTTTTGGAGGCCTTCCCGGTGTCCAAATTTGTTCCAAGTGTGCTTGTTCGTAAGTTTTGCCTGTATACTTTCCAACCCAAGTGGAATTTTTAAATTTGGCCTCCATTTTCCCCTCCAAAATTCAGTTCTCCCAACACTGCTTCCTGTGTGTCAAAATAGGGGCAGTAAAGTCTTTTTTGAGTGTTTTTGACCTTTTTGAGGGCTTAAAACCTGTCAAAATTTCTTGTCCATTGATAGGCAAGCATATTTTTCCATGCCAAATCCAAAAATGCTAAGTTTTTGTCATTTGGAGGCTCCCATCAAAAGCGAGCGCTAGGTGGCACGGCGCATAAGGCAGGAAATTCTGTTTTTTGAGCCAGAAATTCCAAAAATGCAAAAATTGCCCCAATTTTTTTGAAATTTGGGCTGAGTCTTCTCCATCAAGTGTTGTGTTGGGCCAAGGAAGCCTCAGCCAAGATTTGAAGTTTATCTTGTGCTTTTTGCCTCCTCGATCTCTTCTTCAATTTTGCCTTCAAGCTCCTGATTCTAGCTTGGCACACCATATTCCTTGACAAATAATGATATGCCATGTTTCTCAACATATTCTTCTCATTGATGGCTTTCTCCAACCTCCTCTCCAAGTGGATATTAGCTCTTTCAAGCCATGATTCTCAATCGGCATTGATTTCTTGCTCAAGTGATGTGAGCTTCACCTTCCTTCTTTTGGCAGCTTGGCGGTTTTCTCGTATGTTTTGCAACTCCATAATCACTTGTTGATCCTCAAGCTGCTTGTTTCTTTGCTCCAGGTACTTTATTATCCACTCGGCTCTTTCCAAGTTGAGGGACAAAGCATTGATGTCCGCCTGTTGCTCTTGGATGACTTCCTTGAGCTTTGAGCTTTGTGGGCCCAAATCAGTATCATCACCCTCAATGAGAATGAAATCGATCTCCTGCTCACTTGAAGGCCCCTCATCATGTACTGGCCTCTTTCCCTTGTCCTGAACCTGCTGTACTGATGAAGGAAGCAAGACCCCTTCCACCCTGGGTGGAGACAATACTCGCTTTGCTGCTGCAAATAACCGTCTAGTGCCCTTCTGATAGGTGACAAACATCGGCACACTAGCGGTCTGTGTCTCATGACCATCCTGCTGATGAGAAGGTCTACCTACCTCATGAAAAGTCTTTGGAGGTACCTAAGGAGCTGTGAAGAACTCACGAGAAATGAAATCCTCCCAAGTGATGCCCTGCACACCAAGCTGATGGATGACCACAATCTTAATGAGAGCAAAATGGTAAATACTGTTGAACTGCTACTGAGGAGTCTTTTGTTGTACTAGGGTGGTCATCTTCTCAATATTTCGGCACATGAAGTAGGGGAGATTCATCATCCTCACCCTGGTAAAATGCATCAGCAACCTGATATGATAGGCATATAAACGAGAAAACCGACCCTCACAGCTGAAATACTTCATTATCAGTTTCATCAAAGGAGCATAGGAATCTTTCAGGAACTGAAAAGGAAAAACTTTGTTGAGTTGTCTCAAATAACCGGGCTTGATATATGGTTCATAATGTTGCCTGTCAATTTGCTGCCTTTTTTTCCATTGCTCTCCAATATTAGGAATATCATTTGCTAGAGAAATACATTATGGTGTTAAAGTGAATGTTACACTAGCTAGAGTGGCTTGACCATCATGTAAATGAAGCACAAACAACTGGGCCAACTCATGGTGAAACTGGACTCTAGCAACCATCTCATAAAACTCATAGTAGGATTGGTGTTGGAAGCATGTGATGGTGAGAGGGTAGGCCTGTAGCTCAGCAAGGGTAGTAGGTTCCTCTTGTATATGTTTGCCACCCTTATGAGGCCTCCTTGGTGCATGTACCTCTGTAGGAGAGTCACTATGTGTCTCTTCTTCACGATCATATGAAGGATCTGACTCCATCTTTGCTAGTAAGTGAGTTTTCTTGATGAGTAATATGAAATTTATGGTGTCTTTAATTTTCTGCCACCAAGGGAAAAGTATATGAGGGACTGTGGAGGGAGAGAGTATAAGGGATTTTGGGACTGTTGGGACAGGGTTTTGTTAGGGAAATAGGGGATTAGGGGGTGATATGTAAGCTTTAGGGACAACACTTAGGGTTTGGGGATTTGTAGTTAGGATTTGGGAAATGGGAATTGGGGATAGGGATAGATGATTTTTTGGGAATATGGGAGTTAGGGAATGGGGGAATAAGCTAGGAGAATAAATGGAGGAGTGAAAAAAGTAAAGGAAGGGTAGAATAAACTTGGCAGTCAAATGATAAATGCAAACCCTAAGCACTATTTTCTTTGAGAAATGGCAAGGAAGTAGGGTTTTATTTTCTTCACATAACCACCATAAACCTTGAAGAAAAACTCCTTCACTAGCAATGAAGAGATCGTGACTTACTTGCACAATGAAAGATTTGAGCGTTTTGGGCGATTTGAGGGAGTTGTTGAAGAAATCAGGCTTGGCAGCTCTATGCGCCGCGCCTCAAACCCAACGCGCCGCGCCTTCTGTGTGTGCCGCACCAGAACAACTTTACACTGGAAATCGTGGCTCTATGCACCGCGCCTCTTCTATGCGCTGCGCCTTCCACCCAGTGCGCCGCGCCTCTGATTTTGCACAGTTTTCTCCAAGTTTCTCTCCTTTTGCTCAAACACCGCTTACACTTTACTCACACTTTGTTCTTTGAAAGCAAATGAGCCTTTCAATTAAGAAGAATGATTTATACCCAAGAGCTTTTAATTTTTGTCTCATAAAAACCCACTTTTATAATGTTGGCAATGTGACTTTACTTTTCCACTCTATTTTTTGAGCTTTTCACTTTATTTGAACCTTTTGATGAATTGAATGACTTAATTTGTCTTGATTTTTGTTTACTTTGCAGGGGATGGAGCTACTGAGGCTTGGGAAGGAGACCAGGGTTGCCTCTGAACTGCTTTACATACAAGAGAACTAAAAATACATGAATTAATACAATAAAATCTAAAATACTCTGTTTTTCCTCAAAACAGAGTTTTGAGGAAAAATACATCTCTAAGCAATTGATTATGAAATTTATTGGTACTGGAACCTCCTCATGTGCCTGCTGACTATTATTGGACATTTTGAAACCCTTTTTGATGAAACCCTAGACCTAATGATAGTGAAACCCTAAAAGAATGACTCTTGAAATTTTTAAAGACAAAAAGGTGACTGCATATGATTTTGATGAATAAAAAATGGGTCAGCAGGTAAAGGACATGAGGGAAAATGTACAACAAGCCACTACCATCAGATGATCCATGCTCCTAATGGAATGCAGCTGACTGGGCGGGACACCTAATATGCAATGCAACAAGAGGATTTGATCTCTGACGGAGGGATGAAGATACCAACACTAACAATGGTTATAGCTACTTGCATTATTCTTGTGTTAGAGATTTGCAACCTATATGCAGAAAATCTAGAAGTTAAACATGATGGAGATATTTCATGTTATTATTGTTGTTACACATGGATTTATTTCTTATCACATGTCACATCATTAGCTTGGTCACTTTCTGCTTCTGTTGGAGATTTTTCTTTGAGAGCATATTGATCCACTAACTCATTTGTTGGTTGAGATGATCTTGTTGCTTCATGATTTGCTTTCTAGAGTTAGAGCTTGTGCTGAAGGAGTATGGGTTCATGATGATTGATCCATGCGATGTTTGATGTTTATATGTATGAGGAGTTTTGCTGATGTGATATTGCTATCTTCGCATCATATATGCATATTGCTATTACCAGTTTAGTTTATCTTGCAGAGGTTTGTGCTCGATATGATGATTATTGTTGTTCCCATGTATAGCTACAAAGGGTTGATATATTGTGCATATTGGTGTGCTATGTTGTTGATATATGTTGATGTTTGGGCCACTGAGTATTTATATGTATTGTTAATTGTTATTGATGATATGTCAATTTATGGTTGGTGATTTTGAGGAGGTTAAAAAATGTCTCTTATATGATATTTATTGCCATTATCCTATTGCTATGAAGAGGAAATATTGTTGATCATATGCTCTATGTACTTGCATTGTGACATTGTACTAGACATGCATTGATGAGATGATTATTATTATATCCATGTATGAGATAGTCTCATGCTTGTATGTGTCATGCATAGAGTTGTAAGCCATGATTGGCATGTGTGTATAGTGAAACATGAGAGTTAGTGCAACTATGTATGGGCTATTAGTAGTATTGGTACAACCATGTAATTCAAGTATTATTCATGTACACTCTCATACTTATCATGGTTGGACATTCTAGAGTTATACATGCATTGAGAGAGAGTTATGTGAGTCGCAGTTCAGCCATATATGGGATTTTTTTGTCATTGTACAATCATGTATCATCACTCTTGTAGCCATGTAATAGGCATTTGAAGCCTTGTACTTTGTTGCATATCATTTGGTCATAGTCATTGGTCCATGTGGAGTAGCCTCTTGCATGTGGAAAGGAGGAAATAATAGAAATTAATACATAATCAACCATGGAGATGATATTTCAGAGGTTTGATGGATTGTTGTTGCTACTAGAGATGGATAGAGAGAATTTAATGTTGTTGATGTATGAGTATTATGTTGTTGGATAGTACAGTGTGCATATGTGAGATAGAGAGGTTGTACATGTTGTTGTTGCTTCGGAGTTGATTATATATATATATACACACACGAATATGTGTTGGTGACTTGATCTGATGCTACAACTATGTCATGGATTTTCCTACTGCTGCTTCATGAGTGAGCACATATGATACTTATTGTTTTTGTTGCTTATTTTCATGATTCCATGGGAGTGAGAGAGTTCACTGCTAATTCTGATAGGAAATATATCTTATCGCACTAGTATGTTGTTGATCAGAACTAACTTATGTCTAGGGGGATTTTATTTCTCATCTTCTTCAGTTATGTGGAGGATTGTTGTTATTGTTCTCATCCCTTAGCCCTATATCTCATTGTTCATCACCTATCTATGATATTGAGTGGAGTTTTTGGTTTTGTTGATGGACCCCATTTCATGGAGAGGAGGAGAATATGTTTAGCCATTTTCCATTGATGTCAAAGTGGGAGAGTGTTAGGATGGAGATCAATTTTTAGAGGACAATTTCAAATGATTGGATCAATTGGGATTTCCATTACTGCCAAAGAGGGAGATTGTTGGCATTGATGTTGGTTGTAGTGTTGTTGGTTGGCATTGATGTCAACCTAGTAGCATGGGTTGCAAGATGGTTGGCATGTATGTTTGGTTGTAGGTGGCTTATGTATGGATGATGTGTAGATGGTCTTTGGAATGTCTTCTTGCATGTAGATGGTAGAGGCTTGCAATTTATGGGGGTTCATATATAAACTGAGTAGAGGATGTGATAGTCCTCATGATCATGTTATTATGATCATGTTGTTTCATAGAGATTATGTTGCATTAGTTTGGAGGTTTTCCCACTATGGTCAGTTGTATAGAGTTGTGTTGGAGATGTGATGACCTTCTTGATCATGTTGACTATTCATGTTGTTGCATACAAGTGCTGGTTGTTGCTACATGAGTTAGAATTGAGGAGTTTGGTAGTTTAGGTCTACTTGTCATTAATTAGGTCTTAATTTTGATGAGATGATGTATAGGGTTTGAAGAAGGTTCTACAGGTGTTGGAGGAAGTTTGACATGTTTTGGAGATGTATATTTATGGTAGATAAGTTATGGAGCAGTTTTATGGCCCGGGCGTTAGTGTAGTTGTTGGTTGGCATCCAAGTCAACCTAGTTTGACTGGTGATGATGTTGGTGATGTGGAAATGGCTTGGTGAAGTGTTGTAGAGCTGAAAAATGATTCCTGAGGTCTTTCAGATGATGATCAAGCTATGGAAGAAATTTGGCAAAGTTTTGAGCTAAGTAGAGTAAGTCTTCTCTATCCTCTCTACCAACTGCATGGAGGCAAGTTCATGCGTGTGGTTGGAAGGCTCCAACCAAAATTTGGTAAGCTTGTGAGTGTGATTAAACTAAAATATACTAACTTTGTTGGTGTGGTTCAGGCTTAGAACAAAATTTTCTTCTCATTCCTCATGCACATCGGGTGTTTATGTGTTTTTCTGGCTTGTCTTATTCAAAACGTTTCATGTAAAGGTCAGAAAAGGTCAGGGGGCTTATAGAATTTGGTTAAACTTGAGAATATCCATTATTTAGTGGAGAAAGTGGCTTGATCAAGTTAAGTGTTGGGTTGTATTATATTCTTTCCATGACTAGCCCTAGTAGTTAAATTTGGGGGTTAGAGGGGGGGAGGTGCCTACCGATTGTTTTGTGCATGGATTTCGCACATGGAACCTATATTAGGTGGGCGGGCCTACCTATGGTTTTGTGCATGGATTTCGCACATGGTTTTGGGTATGATGGTTTTCGGTCGATGGTATTTTGTAAATCCGGTCAAGGGAACTATGGTTATGTTCTAATCTATGGTTAATGAATTGGGGATTATGGATGCTTCAGCATGTATATATATGTATTGTAACATTGAAAGGAACATAATGAAAAATCAATATGGTAGTCCCGGTTTTGGGATCCAGGGTAAAATCCCATGCATATTTTTTTATGTGTTATGCTCTCATCATTGTTTATTTTCTATTTTTAGAATTTGTATGCAGGTAATTTCTGTATGGGGTCAAAACCTACATTTCGTATCAGAGTAGTTTTGGCTTCAAGGGGACGCCTTTCTTTCTAAGGAGTTTTGCTCAGGCCTGTGGTAGACCCTATTCAATGGGAGATTTTGGATCGATTCTTGTGGTGAAAGAAGATGGTGACCAGTGGAAAGATAGAGATTGAGAAATTTAATGGTCAGAGTTTTGAGTTTTGGAAACTCAGGATGGAGGATCTGCTGGTGCATAAAGATCAGTGGATCGTAGTAGATCCAACTACTAAACCAACGGGAGTGTCTGATGAAGAATGGAAGAAGTTGGATCAGAAGGCAAAGAGAAAAATATGATTGTGTGTCTCAGATTCAGTATTTTTGAATGTATCAGGAGAAGCTACGATGAAGGCTTTATGGGATAAGTTAGGGACTTTGTACCAATCTAAGTCTCTAGTGAATAAATTATTCCTATGAAAAAAGCTGTATAACCTGAGGATGAAAGATGGAGACCAAGTGGCAGAGCATCTGAACACATTTAATACTATGGTAAGCTAGTTATTATCTATTGATATTAAAATTTCATATGAAGATGAGTGCATCAATTTGTTGTGTTGTCTACTAGATTCATGGAATAGTCTGGTTATTGTAATATGTAGCAATGCAATTGCCTTGCAGTTTGATGAAATAGTCTCATCCTTGCTGATGGAGGAGATGAGACTGAAAAATATGGAGAGCCATAATGGTGATGCCTTGTCTATACGAGGACGGTCCCAGAACAGAAACAAAAATAATTCCTCGAGTGGGAGATCTAAATCTAGAGGGAGATCTAAATCTCTAGGAAAATCTATAAAGGTGTGCTAGAAATGCAGAAAGGAAGGGCACTACAAAAGGGACTGTAAATCTAAAGCTCCTGGGAAAGGAAAGGCATCTGATGATGCTCCTTCCGCAGAGGCGAAAACCACCTTAGATGAAGGCGGGGATGTGTACTTGGCTTCTTCCTCAAGTACACATGTAGATCATGAGGCATGGTTGATTGAATCAGGTGCATCCTTTCACTTCACTCCCCATAGGGAGTGGTTCTGCGAATATGAGAAATATGATGGTGGTGATGTATTCTCAGGGGATGACAGGAAGGCTAGAATCATTGTTCACGGAAAATTCAATTTGAAGTTGCAAGGTGGAAGGATTAGAACACTTCTGGGTGTTCTGCATATTCTTGCATTAGCCAGAAATCTGATTTCTGTAAGCAAGCTAGATGATGCAGGTGTAAAAACAGTGTTCAAGAAAGATACCTGCAAGATGGTTTGGGGATAATTAGTATTGATGCGGGGAGTTCAGATTGGAATTATGTACAAGATGCAAGGTAGTGCTGTTATTGATGGGTGCAATAGTTCTGTGGTTCCTGAAAGTGGAGTAGAAAATCTAGTGGTCTCTGGAGAAAAGACCATGCTATGGCATCAAAGGCTTGGACATATTGGAGAGAAGGGACTTCGAATACTTCATGGTAAAGGTATGGTATAAGGTATGTCTAATAGCTCTTTGGATTTTGATTTCTGTGAAAATTGTGTATATGGGAAGCAGAATGGAGTGAATTTCCCCTCTAGTGGTAAGAGGGCGAAACAGATATTAGAGCTTGTGCACAGTGATGTGTTTGGACCTGTGTCAGTTCCATCACTGGGTAAGTCTATGTACTATGTATCATTTATAGATGAATTCTCAAGGAATACATGGATATATTTCCTCAAGAAGAAATCTGAAGTCTTTGACAAGTTTAAAGAATCTAAGGCTCTAGTGGAAAACCAGATAGAGGAGAAGATAAAGCTGCTAATAACAGATAACAGTGGAGAGTTTTGCAAGAAGGAATTTGAAGAGTTCTGTAAGAAGTGTGGTATAGCATGGTAGAAGACTACATACACACTTGAGCAAAATGGAGTTGAAGAAAGAATGAACAAGACATTGATGGAAAGGGAAAGAAGCATGCTCAATGGTGCTGGGTTAGGACAAGAATTATGGGCATAGGTGGTGGTGACTGCATGTTACCTGGTCAATAGATCACCTTCATCAACATTGGAGGATAAGACTCCACAAGAGGTATGGACTGGTAATAAACCTTCTCTTTCACATATGAGGGTATTTGGATGTGATGCATATGTACATGTTCCAAAGGAGAAAAGAAGAAAGTTGGATAGTAAATCTGAAAAGTGCATCTTTATTAGGTAAGGATGGTTTAAAAGGTTATAAGCTTTGGAACCTAGTAACAAGGAAGGTTGTGTACAACCAAGATGTGGTGTTTAGAGAGGTGAAAGATGTTATTAAACATGAAGCCCTACCAAAGGAACCTGAGAAGATAGAGTTTGAGCTAAAGGAGGAAGAATCAAACTCTACATTAGAAGAGGAATCAAAAGATGAAGAGCCACAAAATCTGATTGTGAGAAGATCAGTTCAAGAAAGAAGGTAGTTAGAAAGGTATAGTCCATCTGCTTTATGTTCAAAGTTTTCTTTATCTATTATTGATGATGATCCTAGAACTGTGAAGGAAGTAGTAGATTTAGAGGATGGAAAACTTTGGAAAGAGTCCATGGTTGATGAAATGACATCTTTGCACAAAAATGAGGCTTGGGATCTGGTGGAGTTGTTGGCTAGATGGAAACCCATTGGCAGAAAATAGGTGTTCAAGAAGAAGATGAATTCAGAAGGAAAGGTGGAGAAATACAAAGCTCGGTTGGTAGAAAAAGGTTATTCACAAGTGTCAGGAATTGATTTTGGTGATATTTTTTCTCGTGTTACGAAGGTAGCTTCATTTAGATTACTTTTATCTATTGTTGTTGCTTTTTATTTTGAGGTAGAACAAATGGATGTGAAGACGACATTTCTTCACAGGGATCTGGAAGAAAAGATCTACATGAAGCAACCTGAAGGCTTTGCGGTGAAGGGTAAGAAAGAACTGGTCTGAAAGTTAAAAAAGTCTTCGTATGGGTTAAAATAGTCACCTAGGATGTCGTATCAGAAATTTGATACATTTATACAGGGACTTAGCTTCACCAGAAGCAAAGAAGATCAATGTGTGTATTTTAAATTAATTGGTGATTGTGTTATTTATCTAGTCTTGTATGTGGATGATATGTTTCTAGTTGGAAATGACAAAGAAATTATCTAGGATTTGAAGACCCAATTGTCCTCCAAATTCGAAATGAAAGATCTTTGTGCTGCAAACTATATTTTGGGCATGGAAATTAAACGAGATCAGGCAAAGAGGAAGCTCTGGTTAAACTAGAGGAAGTATGTCGAGGCAATACTACAGAGGTTTAATATGCAGGATAGTAAACTAGTGAAGGTTCCTTTTCCTGTAGGTGTAAAGTTATTTGCTGAACAGTGTCCCAAGACACAAGAAGAGGAAGAGGACATGTCCCCTGTTCCATATACAAGTGAAATTGGTATCCTGATGTATGTAATGGTGTATACTAGACCGGACATTGCACATGCAGTGGGAGTATTGAGCAGGTTTATGTCAAAACCATGGAAGGAGCATTAGACAGTAGTGAAGCGGGTTTTTAGGTATTTGTGTGGAACTAGTGATTATGGTTTGTGCTACCAAGGAAGACTAGGGTTTGACTGAGTTGTGGACATTTGTGGCTTTGTTGATGCAGACTGGGGTGGAGATCTGGATCAGAGAAGATCTACAAGTGGGTATGCAATTGACCTATTTGGAGATGCAGTTCGTTGGATGAGTAAGAGACAATCTATAGTGGCAATTTCAACTACAAAGGCAGAATACATGGGAACCAATCATGCAAGCAAGGAAGTAGTTTGGTTGTAGAGATTGTGTTCAAGCATGGGGTTAGTACAATGAACTATAAGGATAGATTGTGATAGCCAAAGTGAAATTTTCTTGGCTAAGAACCATGCTTATCATTCAAAGACAAAGCACATTGATGTTCAATATCACTTGGTGAGGGATATGGTAGAAGGCAAAAAGGTGATGCTGGTAAAGGTGGACACTTTAAAGAATACTGTAGATGCATTGACAAATTCTGTGAGTACTGAGAAGTTCTCCTGGTGTAGAGAAACAATGGGTGTTGCAGGGATGGATCAATGGCTAAGCTCTCCTGTGGAAAGAAAACAACAAGTGGGAGAATGTTGGGTTACGTTATATTTTTTCCACGACTAGCCCCAATAGTTAAACTAGGGGGGTAGAGGGGGGGGCAGAGCCCCCCCTTCATTGCATCAGGCGCAAGGAGGGGTTTGAGGGGGGCGGTAGCCCCCTTATACAGGGTTCAGGGTAGTGCCATGGGGAAATTGTTTTTGGACCCTATATTAGGTGGGTGGACCTACCTATGGTTTTGGGCGCAATGGTTTTTGGTCCATGGTATTTTGTAGATCTGGTCAAGGGAAATACGATTATGTTCTAATACATGGTTAATGGAATGGGGTTTATGGATTCTTCGGCATGTATATATATGTATTGTAACATTGAAAGGAACATAATGAAAAATCAATCTGGTAGTCCTGTTTTCGGATCCAGGGTAAAATATCTGTGTATATTTGTTTTATGTGTTATTCTCTCACCGTTGTTTATTTTTTGTTTTTAGAATTCGTAATAGGTAATTTATGTATGGGGTTAAAACCTACATTAAGGAGTTGGATCTAGGAAAATTCAGATGTGTGAAAGGAATTGTTGAGTGCTCCTTAACCTATAACATTTACTAAGTTAATCATCTCAAGAAAATTACAAATAGGAGATAGGTGTGTGTCTATTTGATTGGTCTAGTTAAGAGTATGAGAGCATCCCATTGATAGGGAATTGAAAGTAAATAGAGGTTGCAGTAGTTGTTCACATAGTTTGTATGTTCTTATCAGAATATTATATGCATAAATCATAGATAGATTTAAGGAGAAAATTTAGATATTTTGTGTTGCAGGTGGAAGTGTCTAGAGAGGAGAAGAATTGGCATCTTATGGTGTGTTAAAGAGAAACGTTTGGTGTGAGAAGAAGAGAAGAATTCCCCCCCCCCACCCCCCCCTTTGAGTCGTAGTTGTGATTTATATTTTTGTTGTAGAACGATGGTTCTGTTGGGTTGCTCACGTTGAGCAGATTAAGAGCCTAGTGTGAAATATTCTGAAATGTGGTTGGCATGGAGGAAGTGAAGGCATGGATGCTTTAGAGTAGACAATGATGTGGCAGATTTAGTATAAGGAACAAATTTCTCCATCGAATATGTGTTGGATAGTCCATTGCTTGTTAGGTGAGGATTGTTGGTCGTGGTGGCTTCCAGTGGATAGACATCCATAGATTCATGAGAGAAACAAATTTCCTAACTGATAGGTACCAACATACTGTAATGCAAGAAAAGTCTTTTGACTTATGGGTGTAATCTAATTCATATAAAATTTGTTCAATAGATTAATAGAAGAATTGAGTAGCACAACAATGTCAGGGTGGTTTGCTCCCAAAAAGGTTTCCACCAGAAATAATTGTGTCTTCATGTGTCCATGTTTGTGTTGATGCTTTCCATGGTTATTATATTTTGAGTTTATGATGATTTCATGTTTTGATAAGTTAAAATTATTTACGTATGTGACTAATTGAGAATCCGATAAAGATATTTTAAAAGTAATAAAGCTTTTATCACTACTGATTCACCCCCCCTCCCCCCCACAGTAGTGATCTAGTTTCCAATAGTATTAAATCATGAAGTCTGTTACACAAGTGTATAATAGAGCAGAGCTTGATCCAAGTGGTCCCCTGTTGGGATCATCCCACTGAGAACAAAATTTCTCCCTTACCTCCCCTCTCTTGCATATTCCCTCACTAAAAAAATCATATACATTTATGGAGTTTTAATCTGATTTGAATCCCCATGTAAAGCAAATATATCCTTGACTTAAATAAAAATAAAGATTGTAACTCCATTGAATGAATACACACCAATCACAAGGTTCCATATTAGATTTAGTTTAGTCCTCTTAAACATAGTTATGAGTATCTTAGGTATGTTGATTGACTACCAAATCATTAAAACCCTATCAGAGAATCCATGAAGATCTTAATGTAATGACAACGAAATATTGATGAACTTTCTGCATAGAGAGAACAATTAACTAGATGTTTTACGATTACTTTATGCATTGTTCTAAAGACTTGGATGTAGTTGAGACAACATAATACCGTCTTGAGTCTTTGTTTGACAAAACCCATATGCTGGATTCTTATCATGATAGATGGATGTGTGACAATCATGGAGGTGGGAACAGGAACTGCACTCCATGAATAGGAACCAAACTGGTTGAAAAGGAATTGTATTGGTTGAATAGGAATTATACACATGTCACAAGAATGGCCTTCATATGGAAATCATTGGTGACATTTCCACATAAATTCTCTTAAATCCTTAAAAAAAAGGAAATTCATCACATAATAACATATTACCTTATCATGCATATAAATAATAGCTTGAAAACATGCAAAATGATAGTAGTAACCACAAAAGCTAGGTGAAGACATAAGAGATTCCAGGAAAAAAATATGTGGAAAACTTAGACAAAATGGAGGCTTGAAATACCCCCACACTGATATTCTTGAATGTCCTCAAGCAAGCAAAATTTCTGATCGAGAACCAAAATTGACCAAAATTGTAGGGTTGTAGTTCTTTGCTAGAGTCCTACTACATTGACAAGAATTTTCAAGTTCCCTTCTCCCCTGCTTCTTGCTCCTTTAACTCTCCTTTTTAATATCCTATTGTGTGAAGAATATTTTTTAGCTTGTTTAACCCAGTTCTTAATCACCTTCTGCAAATTTTCGTTCTTAACACTGAACTTGTCATTTTTGCGTTGCAGTTTAGTACTATATGCTCTTCACCTTTTTTTTTGCTCTTGTATATGCTTTTCAAATAGAAGATGTTCTTATATTTCACCCTTCAACTTTTTGATTACCATGTTCTTCCTTTTTAATACAAAATTATCATTTGGATCCTTTAGCTTATTCCTATTAGTAGATTAGGCAATGTTTATTTCTGTTGTAGAAGATTCAAATGGAAAATCAAATTCTATATTTACCTCTATAAAAGGATTTTTCTATTGTGGTTATGGTACTAGATACTGCCAACATACAGGGGGTCTCCTTGATGTGAAGTCCCAATTATACCTCACACCGTTTGGAGTAGGATCCCCATCCAAAGTATTGGCCCAACCACCATAACTTAAGGTTTCCTTTGGCTACAATAAATAACATAAGGGATTGCACACATATCTTGTGAAATCTACTTGACACTATGAAACACCAATTGAAATGTGTAAAAGGAGACCTTCATGAGAGGGGAGACTAGAGTGAGTCTCTCGAAGGAAGTAATAGTACTAACCTAAGAGAGACACACAATAGCAAGAAAGATTTGTTGGTTATCTAGTGGAATAGTTCACATAGATATAACAATCATTAAAGAAAATAGGATACACATTCAACAAGACGAGCACCAAAGCTAATGTACTAGTTCAATTTCTTTAGTACATATGGAAATAAAATATACTGCAAACATCTGAGGAATAGTCCTACAATATTCACGATACAATGAAAATGTGTTGCCTCGATGATATTCAATTATTAGGTGAAAGATCTAAGTACACAATTACAATGATGATACACTAGTTCCAATAGTGGAACATTAAGTCACTTCTTGCTTCTCCAAGGAATGATCTTCTCTCCTATGTCATGTTGGGTTGTGTTATAGTCTTTCCACGACTAGCCCACGTAGTTAACCAGGGGGTTAGAGGGGGTGTGGAGCCCACCCTTCGTTGTGCCGATTGCGTAGCGGGGTGGTCACAAGGGGCTTGAGGCGTGTAGGTAACAAAATTTTGGTTTTGGAACCTATGTTAGGTTGGGCGGACCCACATATGGTTTTGTGCATGATTTTCGCACGTGTTTTTGGACGCGATGGTTTTTGGTCCATGGTTTTGTATGTGATGGTTTTCGGTCCATGGTATTGGATGCTTCAGCATGTATAAATATGTATTATAACACTGAAAGGAAAATAA
Organism: Pinus tabuliformis; assembly: GCA_031772625.1. NCBI lineage: Eukaryota > Viridiplantae > Streptophyta > Pinopsida > Pinales > Pinaceae > Pinus > Pinus tabuliformis. Next base: position 240,231,371 of record CM062804.1, read on the forward strand.
TGAAAAATCAAGCTGGTAGTCCCGGTTTTGGGATCCAGGGGAAAATATCTATGTATACGTGTTTTATGTGTTATGCTCTCGCATTGTTTATTTATGTGTTTTAGAATTCGTATGCAGATAATTTCTGTATAGGGTTAAAACCTACATTTGGTATCAAAGCTGTTTTGGCTTCAAGGGGACGCCTTTGTTGTTGAGGGGTTTTGCTCGGGCCTGTGGTAGACCCTGTTTAGTGGGAGATTTGTGAGATCAATTCTGGTGGTGAAAGAAGATGGCGAGCAGTGGAAAGATAGAGATCGAGAAATTTAATGGTCAGAGTTTTGAGTTGTGGAAACTCAAGATGGAGGATCTGTTGGTGGATAAAGATCAGTGGATCATGGTAGATCCAGGTACTAAACCAACGGGAGCGTCTGATGAACAATGGAAGAAGTTGGATCAGAAGGAAAATAGCACAATACGATTATGTGTCTCATATTCAGTATTGCTGAATGTATCAGGGAAAGCTACGACAAAGGCTTTGTGGGACAAGTTAGGGACTTTGTACCAATCTAAGTCTCTGGTGAATAAACTGTTCCTACGGAGAAAGCTGTATAACCTGAGGATGAAAGATGGAGACTCAGTGACAGAGAATCTGAATGCATTTAATAATGTGGTTAGTCAGTTAGCATCTGTTGATATTAAAATTTCAGATGGAAATAAGTGCATCAGTTTGTTGTGTTCTCTACCGGATTCGTGGGATAGTCTGGTTATTGTAATAAGTAGCAATGTAACTACCTTGCGGTTTGATGAAATAGTCTCATCCTTGCTAACGAAGGAGATGAGACAGAAAAATATGGAGAGCCAGAATGGTGATGCCTTTTCTATACGAGGATGGTCCTAGAACAGAAACAAAAATAAGTCTTTGAGTGGGAGATCTAAATCTAGAGGGAGATCTAAATCTCTAGGAAAACCTGTAAAGGTGGTGTGCTGGAAATGCGGAAATGAAGGGCACTACAAAAGGGACTGTAAATCTAAAGCTCCTGATAAAGAAAAGGGATCTGATGATGCTCCTTCTGCAGAAGCGAAAACCACCTCAGATGAAGGTGGGGATGTGTACTTGGCTTCTTCAAGTACACATGTAGATCATGAGGCATGGTTGATTGACTCAGGTGCATCCTTTCACTTCACTCCCCATAGAGAGTGGTTTTGCGAGTATGAGAAATACAATGGTGGTGATGTATTCTTAGGGGATGATAGGAAGGCTAGAATTGTTGGTTGTGGAAAAGTAAAGTTGAAGTTGCAAGGTGGAAGGGTTAGAACACTTCCGAGTGTTCTACATATTCCTACATTGGCCAGAAATCTGATTTATGTAAGCAAGTTGGATGATGCAGGTGTAAAAAAAGTGTTCGAGAAGGATACCTGCAAGATGGTTTGGGGAGCACTGGTATTGATGCGGGGAGTTCGGATTGGAATTCTGTACAAGCTGCAAGGTAGCACGGTTGTTGATGGGTGCAACAGTTTTGTGGTTCCTGAAAGTGGAGCAGAAAATTTAGTGGTCTCTGGAGAGAAGACCATGTTGTGGCATCAAAGGCTTGGACATATTGGAGAGAAGGGCCTTCGAATACTTCATGGTAAAGGTATGGTAGAAGGTATGAGTAATAGCTCTCTGGATTTTGATTTATATGAAAATTGTGTATATGGGAAGCAGAATCGGGTGAGTTATCCCTTCGGTGGTAAGAGGGTGAAACATATATTAGAGCTTGTGCATAGTGATGTGTTTGGACCTGTGAAGGTTCCATCACTGGGTAAGTCTGTGTACTATGTATCATTTATAGATGACTTCTCAAGGAATACATGGATATATTTCCTTAAGAAGAAATCTGAAGTCTTTGACAGGTTTAAAGAATTCAAGGCTCTGATGGAAAACTAGACAGAGAAGAAGATAAAGGTGCCGAGGATAGATAAGGGTGGAGAGTTTTGCAGTAAGGAATTTGAAGAATTCTGTAAGAAGTGTGGTATAGCACGACAGAAGACTATTCCATATACACCTCAGCAAAATGGAGTTGCAGAAAGAATGAAAAAGACTTTGATGGAAAGGGCAAGAAGCATGCTCAGTGGTGCCGGGTTAGGACAGGAATTCTGGGCAGAGGCAGTGGAGACAGCATGTTACCTGGTCAATAGATCACCTTCATCAGCGTTGGAGGATAAAACTCCACAAGAGGTATGGACTGGTAAGAAACCCTCTCTTTCACATCTGAGGGTATTTGGATGTGATGCATATGTCCATGTTCCAAAGGAGAAACGAACCAAGTTGGATAGTAAATCTGAAAAGTGTATCTTTATTGGGTAGAAGGATGGTTGAAAGGGTTATAAGCTTTGGAACCCAGTAACAAGGAAGGTTGTGTACAGTCGAGATGTAGTGTTCAGAGAGGTGAAAGATGTTATTAAACATGAAGTCCAACCAAAGGAATCCCAGAAGACAGAGTTTGAGCTAAAGGAGGAAGAATCAAACTCTACAGCAGAGGAAGAATCAAAAGATGAAGAGCCACAAATTCCATGTGTGAGAAGATCAATTCGAGAGAGAAGGCAACCAAAAAGGTATAGTCCATCTACTTTCTATTCAAATTTTGCTTTATCTATTACTGATGATGATCCCAGAACTGTGAAGGAAGAAGTAGATTCAGAGGATGGAAAACTCTGGAAAGAGGCCATGGTTGATGAAATGGCATCTTTGTACAAAAATGAGGCTTAGGATCTAGTGGAGTTGCCAGCTGGAAGGAAACCCATTGGCAGCAAATGGGTGTTCAAGAAGAAGACAAATGCAGAAGGAAAGGTCGATAAATACAAAGCTCGGTTGGTAGAAAAAGGATATTCCGAGGTGCCAGTAATTGATTTTGTTGATATTTTTTCTCCTGTTGCCAAAGTAACATCTATTAGATTATTTTTATCTGTTGCTGCTACTTTTGATTTTGTGGTAGAACAGATGGTTGTGAAGACAACATTTCTTCATGGGGATCTGGAAGAGGAAATCTACATGAAGCAACCTAAAGGCTTTGCGGTGAAGGGTAAGAAAGAACTGGTATGCAAGTTAAAGAAGTCTCTGTATGGGTTAAAACAGTCACCAAGGATGTGGTATCAAAGATTTGATACATTTATATGGGGACTTGGCTTCACCAGAAGTAAAGTAGATCACTGTGTGTATTTTAAATTAATTGGTGACCGTGTTATTTATTTGGTCTTGTATGTGGATGATATGTTGCTGGTTGGAAATGACAAAGAAATTATCCAGGATTTGAAGACCCATTTGTCCTCCAAATTTGACATGAAAGATCTTGGTGCTACAAACTATATTTTGGGAATAGAAATTAAAAGAGATCGGGCAAAGAGGAAGCTCTAGTTAAACCAAAGGAAGTATGTTGAGACAATATTGCAGAGATTTAATAAGCAGGATAGTAAACCGGTGAAGGTTCTTATTCCTATAGGTGTAAAGTTATCTGCTGAACAGTGTCCCAAGACATAATAAGAGGAAGAGGTCATGTCCCGTGTTCCATATGCAAGTGCAGTCAGTAGCCTGATGTATGAAATGGTCTGTACTAGACCAGACATTGCACATGTAGTGAGAGTATTGAGCAGGTTTATGTCAAAACCAGGAAAGGAGCATTGGACAATAGTGAAGTGGGTTTTTAGTTATTTGCGTGGCACTAGTGATTATGGTTTGTGCTACCAAGGAAGACCAGGATTGGATAAAGTGTTGGATATTCATGGCTTTGTTGATGCAGACTAGGCTAGAGATCTGGATCAGAGAAGATCTACAAGTGGGTATGTGTTTAACCTATTTGGAGGTGCAGTCAGTTGGATGAGTAAGAAACAATCCGTAGTGGCACTATCAACTATAGAGGCAGAATACATGGAAGCCACTCATGCAAGCAAGGAAGAAGTTTGGTTGCAGAGATTGTGTTCAGGGTCAGTACAGGGAACTATAAGGATAGACTGTGACAGCTAAAGTGCAATTTTCTTAGCAAAGAACCCTACATATCATTCAAAGAGAAAGCACATTGATGTTCAATATCACTTTGTGAGGGATATGATAGAAGACAAAAAGATGTTGCTGGTAAAGGTGGACACTTTGAAGAATATTGCAGATGCATTAACAAAATCTGTGAGCTCTGAGAAGTTCTCTTGGTGTATAGAAACAATGGGCATTGCAGGGCTGGATAAATGACTAATCTCTCTTGTGGACCCCTGTGGAAAGAAAACAACAAGTGGGAGAATGTTGGATTGTGTTATATTCTTTCCATGACTAGCCCCTTCATTGCACCGATTGCATGGGAGGGGGGGGGGGTCACAGGGGGTTTGAGGCGTGCAGGTAACCCCACTCTATGGGGTCTAGGGCAACGACCCAGAAAATTTGGTTTTGGAACCTATGTTAGGTTGGGCGGACCCACCTATGGTTTTTTGCATGATTTTCGCACATGTTTTTGGATGCGATGGTTTTCGGTCCATGGTTTTGGATGCGATGGTTTACGGTCCATGGTATTGGATGCTTCAACATGTATAAATATGTATTATAACATTGAAAGGAAAATAATGAAAAACCAAGCTGGTAGTCTTGGTTTTGGGATCCAGGGGAAAATCTCTGTGTATATGTGTTTTATGTGTTATGCTCTCGCATTGTTTATTTTATGTGTTTTAGAATTCATATGCAGGTTATTTCTGTACAGGGTTAAAACCTACCTGTCAAGCTAGAGAAGCCAAAGCTAGCTCTCCAAAGCCTAAGCCTCCAAAAATCATTTTGCTTGAGTGATGAGGTTTATTTTATAACAAGAGGAATGACCTTTCATATCCCCTATGACTTTTGAGCTCCCCTCATTACTCTTGTACTCCTAGTGTGACCTTTGAACTTTTATACAACCTTTGGACTTCTCTTTGACTCATTTTTCCTTATGTGAATTTTCATATTCCACATATGAATCCTGGACTTCTACATATTATATTTTTTCCTTTTCCTTTAGAATAAATAATTATGTTCCACGTGATGACGCATCAAGAAACATGGACACATGTGACATAGTGATGATACTTGTACAGGTTACAACTTGACAATGATGACATGGAGGTCATGATGAGGTGGCAATTCCAATTTTTTCTCTTTGCTACTATGGATTTGACTTCTTCATGATATATTTGATAAAAAAATCATCTTCATGAAAGATCTTCTTTGTTCTTCATCTTCACCCTCCAAAGGGTCATGGATCAGCATTAGGGCCTTCTAAGTTAAGATGCAATGTCTCTTTTATGTCAAGGTCTAGGATCTGTTTCATGTCTTCATGATGGTTCATCTTTTTGCTTCTTTTCCTTGACATCTTCCTTGAGAATCATCTTTCCTTGTTGAGAAGATAAACCTTCCAATGAATTTCACTCACGATAAGGAAAAATTAGTCTTAAAATCATGTATCCTACCCCTTCTTAGCTCATGGAAGAAGTTTCTTAAGATAGGCATATGAAAGGAGTGAAAAAAAAAAGGCTTGATGAGGATGGTGAAGTTGAGCACAAAAGTGGTTGAGGAAGGCACTACTACTCACAAAATTTGTAACATGCACTATGAGGAGGGGCTCTTCAAGCCAACATTGTGGGAAAGTGTAAGAAATAATGTGATGAGCTTGCCAACAAAAACTGCGCCATGCGCTAGGCTCAAAGGAGTAAGAGACAATGAAAGTGTAGTTCAGCCAGACAATGAGAAAGGGATGAGTAAGAGAGAGATTTCTTAGGTGCAAGGCACAATTATAGGAGACAAGGAGGAACCATTGTTTCTTAATAGTGCGCTATGCACCATAGAGGCTCAGTGAGCATGTGGGGCATAGAGACATTGGATAAGGGTGCCCGACTATTGCTTGAGAGTGTTCCATGCGATTTTGAAGGGACATGGGTTCCTTGCTGTCGTGGCGGAAAAAGTCGTTTGTGCGGGCACAACTGACCTCCCTAGGAGTCTAAACTCTCTAGCGACAAACAAGACAAAATGGAATGATCTTTCTCTAAATATACCTTTTAAAACATGAAAACTACAAGTGCTTAGGCTTACCTTATTCCAAAACGCTGTTGTTGTAGTCCGTCCTTGCCGATCCGGATGAGCTCCTCCTTCACATCAATTCCTGCAACCACAAACAATCAAACAATTACCAAGCACTTGCATCTCATATAATAAAACATATATTTAACATGCAGACCAAGGAACACATGAAATAACTCATTAACACAAGCTATTGAGAAAAATAAACCAGTTTGTATTAATAACGAAACAAAGAAACTCTTACAACCTGGCCTTGGTGTTGTGCAAGTTCCTCCCAGGGTCCATCAAGGGTTTTCCTCTACTTTGACAAAGCCCACCCACTTCCAAGTAGAATCAAGTAAAGACAATCTCTCCTCACAAGGTTCTAAATGGGAGTCCTAATTCCTGCAGCATTTACCCAAAGAAAATGTATAGCTTCAACCTCCCCTCCCTTTGGCTCAATGCCTTTATTTATAGTGCTGTAAAGAGGTTATTCAGGTCCACCATCAATGGGATAATCCCCCTCTTTGGGTGGGATAGCTCCCTTATTGATGGGATAAGTTCCCTCTTAATAGAGATACATGAACCAACTGGAGGCGCATCGATTTCACCAAACCGACCTCTAGAAAGTTCTAGAAGTAACCACAAGTAACTTTTTTAAGATAAAACTTGCGCATTTTGCCTTTTACAGAAGGACGCACCTGTCCTTTGACATACAGAGCGTCCAAAGACGCAGATTTTGTGAATATGATCAGCGTCCCCGCAGGTAAGGCTTGAGAGAACCTGCGACCCCAGAGATAAACACATTTTTTACAAGACTTTCTCTCTTCTTTGAGTTTGAGATGGATAACAGAGGCATAAGACTTGCCTAAGAGGGTAGCATGACTGTTGATTTGAGCCATACTAACTGTAAGTAGTCATGGTGACATTTTTTAGTGTAACAGATTGCCCCCTAAAGTGCGAAGCCTGGAATAGATTAGGGTTTTGTTATATCTAGGAAGGGTGAAGCGCTTTATCATTTCAAGGATTGTCTTGTGGATGGCCTGGTTGGAACCTGCAATTTTCAACACAAAATACATGGATAAGATTATATCATCACTGAGGTAGGCATTCCCATACTCAGATTCAAAACTTTAACTAATGGACTAACTATTCTGATACAGGAATGATCTTGCAGTACATCATTTTTATAGACTTTTGTAGACACAGTATGGACGCAGCCATCTGTTTATGATTAGTCTACATAGATAATGAATACAAAACTCCTCGCAGCCTGGATGGTAGAAACTAGATCCAGGGTCTTCACTTCTACTTCCCGAATTGGTACGATTCTAGCCATGTGATTAAATGATTTGATGTCGAACATGTTAGAAACCACTTGATTACCAGTCGATGATGTAAACTGTTAACAAGCGTGAGAGAGACCACCAGTAATGTCAATGGTTCTCAAAGTACCAAGCACAACCCGTGAAATGTGAATAGATGTTTTGATGTCGAACACTTCACGGAATCCTTTGATCGAAAGTCAATGATGTAAACTGACGTCAAAGGCGAGAAACCTGCCATTGATGCATGCAGACTTCAAGGTACTGTCGATTCCTAAGTCATCTTTCTAGATAATGTGTCGATGTCGATAGAAAGCGACCCGTTGCAGGCAAGCCCGCAACACGAAATCATTGTTCAAGTTGAAGAAATGTTGCTGTAAGGACTGACTCAGGGATGGTCAAATGGATGACAAGTATTTTGCAGATGAAAGTTTTGCTTGCAGACCTCTTGAACACATAACGACACGACAGATGGCTTGGTGACGAATAACTCAAAGTTAATCCCCGAACCCGGTTAAAGACTTTCAAAGTGGTTTGATCAACTTGTGAGGTAAAAGATTTCCCAACCCAGGTGAATGAAAAGTGTCGTGTTCAAGAGCGGTGATAAAGTTTCTTTCGAGACAAAAGGTAACAAACAGGTTCATTCTTCTCTCTTTTCCCCCACCATTTCTGGCAAGTACCTCTTTATTTTTAACAAGCTTGAGGAGGATAACATATGCTTGATTATAAGCTCATCCTTCGGACGAGTCCAACCTAGTTTAAATTCGAACCCTAGGAAGGAGTGGTTCGTTCCTGTTTGTAATTGAACAGGTCCTCTACTGTAAAAGTTTAACGAGCCCAGTATAGGAGAAACTCGGCGTTTTTCAATTTTAGAGAGTCTGAAAAAACAAAAGGAAACTCCACGTTGAACTTTTTCGTAAATTTGTGTCCCTCAAGCCCGAAAAAGTATAAAATAATACCTGGGGGAACCGCTTGATCTTGCGACCAAGGAGTACTTTCATAATAGTGTCGTCGACCTGAAAAGTAAAAAGCGATCAAGGACACGTCGTTTTATTTCCTTATCGAGTTTGAAACGACAAAAACCCGGCAATCTTTTCCTGATTTTACGGTCAGAAAAGAGCTAAAAGGGGACCGTCTTTTAATTCCGTTTTAACGAGTGTAAAAGAAACGCTCGGCGATCTTTTCATTTTTTAGGAGTCAGAAAAGGGCTTAAAAGATGACTCTGATTTTTTGTTTGTGAAAAAATTACAATTTCCCTCGAGATCCCTTTGTCCTGTACAAAAGCAACATATTACTCATACCTGTTTAAAATAGGCAAAAATACATCGAGAAATACCTTTTCATGGTAAAAAATGAACTAATTCATCCAAAAAACCTATAAAAAGACCTTTTACCATGTCATTTTTACCGTTTGACTTTGGAGGTTGAAAAAGGAGCTTTTGACAAGAAACTTCCCGTGGTCGCTGCGGAAAATCTGACCGTTGGAATCGAACGCCGTTTCATCCAGGTATTTTACACATCCTACTCTGCATTTCTATCCGTTTAGAATTAATTTTTAGGTCTTAGTTTCATTTTTTGGGGGGGTTTTGGTTTTGGAATGCGCCTCTCGGCGGACGCAGGTGCCCTTCGGGTGACCTGCGTCCCCCGACTTTTTCTCATACGGGAAAACGGTCGGAAGACGCAGCCCGCCTTCAGGCCAGCTGCGTCCGGGCGCCCTGTGTTACAAAGCCGGGGTGCGTCCTCCGAGAAGTGCGCATTTCAAAACCCCAACTCTCTCAAAAAACCACCAAAAATTCCCAAATCAATTTCTAATTGCTATTTTTGATGTGCAGGGTATTAATCATGTTAGACTGGAGAGAAAGAGAGCATGTAGAGGAAGATGAAGCTGCAATAAATCACCAACCTTCTCTGGATGCCCTAAGAGCATGCGGATTATACAAATATTGGACCATACCGGGCATGAGGGGCCAGGTAAGATTCTTGGAATGGCTGGTTGAGCGATGGAACGTTCAAGAACAATGCTTTTACATAGGAGGGCACCAGCTCGAGATAGAGCCCTCGGATGTATACTTTCTCACTGGCTTGCCGAACAGAGGTGAGCAACTCAGTCTTGCGGGGACTAGGCCGGGTGGCCAATCCCTTGATAGTCTCCGCGAGGATTGGTGCACACGTGGGGCTCACCATTCAAAAGGCATAGAGATAAAACACATCACTCTACCGGAACTCAAAGTCATAGCGTTCACGGTTACCAGAATTTGCGGCGCGGCCGCTTTACACATTGCTTCCGGATCCCAAATGCGGATGGCAATTGACTGTTACCAAGGCACCATTTTCAACTGGTGTGAAGCTGTGTCGGCTCATATGAAGAGCCAACTGACCAAGGCAAAGAACGGACGACTAAAGACTTTTGGATATGGGCCTATAGTCGTGAGCTTTGCCTTGGAGAGAGTTCCAATGCTGATCCCTCAGCAACTCACTGTTGATATCTTGGGTCCTCGGCAGCCAAAGCTGATACGATGGGTTGCGGTGATGGCCCGGCATCCTGACGAGGGCGCGGCAGTAGTTCGATTCTCAGATAGTTACTTTCACTGGTTAGAGGACCAGGTTTTTTCGATACAGGACTTTCCGTATGCCGGAATGGATTTCAGAGGTGATCCGGACATGGTTCTTCCACAGGGAGAACAATGGGACGACAGAGGTACTTTTATTTTCACAAGTTTTCTAATTATGTATTTTTTTATTTTTCATATATATCGTCTCAAAACTAACAGTAAAATTTTCAAAATGCAGATGTTGGTCCACAGCGTCCAGCCAACCTCCGGCCTTTTGATAGACTACATCCAGCTGCACCGGTACCGGCCCCACAGGACGCGGCTGCAGAAGTACTAGCTGAGTTGGAGCATGATCTAGAGCGTCTCACGGCAGATATACCTGAGACTACTATGGACGACATTCCTATCAGGCTTCAGCGTTTTGTAGTCGCGGTCCCTGGACCGTTTAGGAGATTTTTGCGTAAGGTAGCCCGCGCAGTGGTGTCATACAGAGAGCACCACCAGTGATTGACTAGTCACTTTTGTAGTCACATGTGACATTTTGACTTTTTGTACTATCATTTTGCCGATCATAAGGTGTTTTTCAACCTATGATCGAAGACGATGTATATATTTTTTGACACACTTCTATCTATATATATCACTATTACCGGCTTATCTTGTTTAACATATGTGATGAAATGTTTTTAAATTTACTTGCATGATTATTGTAAATGTCTGTCCAACATTCGAGAAGCAATTGCATCTGCTAATGTATTTAAAGACCTTGGAATATGTTGATATTCAATGTAATCAAATTCACGTTCCAAGAGACGCACTCTCAAAAACAACCTTAATAACACAGGATTTCTAATGGCATAAACTCTATTAAGCTGTAATACAACAAGTTCAGAATCTAACCTCACTATCAAACGTCGAATTCCAAATGAAATAGATTCGGATAATAATTCAACCACTGCACTGTATTCTGCAATGTTATTCGTTGTTTGACCGAGGCTTACCCCATGCATAGAAACTAACTCGTCAGAGGGCGAATAGATAACCCAAGCTGCGGAAGAGATATTCCGTGTACTACGACAAGCACCATCAGCAAATCCAATGTATGTTTGGAGAGGCGTCGACATCTGCAATATCAAGAGTAAAACCAAGATAAGCCAGAATAATGACGAAAAACACACTCTCTAAGCTAAGCACACTGACTAAACTAACACACTTGCTAACTAGAAAGAAAAAACTAACCTATCTAAAATTTTCTCCATCCCCTTCATTTAAGCATAATACCTCTTTAGGTAAAGTCCATTTCTGGGTTTACCCAAAGAGTCCCCATCAAAATCAACCAGCTCATAAGCCCCTTTTGCTAGCTTTCGCTTTACAATGTAGGGTCCATGCCACATGGGAACGAATTTTCCAGCACCTAGCTTATCGTTAGCTTGATCATATAATAGTACTAGGTCTCCTTCCGAAAAACTTCGAGGGGTTACATTTCTATCATACTGAGCTTTCATTCGTTTCGCGTGAGTCTCGATTGCCAATGTAGCGTCACGTCGAGTCTCATCTAATTTAGCCAAGTATAATAAACGTTTCTCCTCTTCGGAAGTAGCTGGAAGTAATTCGACAGCCATTTGAAGTGATGGGATTTCGCATTCAATGGGTAACACAGCTTCCAAGCCATAAACTAGCTGGAAAGGAGTGAACCCTGTTGAATTTTTCACTGAGGTTCGGTATGCCCATAGCGCTGAAAATAACATGTTATGCCAATTCGACCGATGAACACCAATGGTTCGTCGGATCATGATAACCAGAACTTTGTTGATAGACTCAACCAAACCGTTGGCTTGCGGATAATAAGGAGTAGAGCTATCGTGGCGCAAACCAAGCTGGCTTGTAAGCTCAGTCATCATGACATTTCGAAAATGGCTCCCATGGTCAGTAATGATTGCTTGTGGGACACCAAACCTAGTTATGATATGATTGAATACGAAAACTGCAGCTGTTTTGCCGCTTGCGTCGAATGTAGGCATCGCCTCGGCCCACTTAGTAAAATAATCAACCGCAAGGATGATATACGCATGCCCCCCGGCCGAGTGAGGGTTACAAGTAATAAAGTCGATACCCCATTTGGCGAATGGACCAGCGGCAATTATAGGGTGGAGAGGAGCAGGTGGAGCGCGCATCTTGCGATCAAACACTTGACAGTTGTGGCATTTTCTGACGGCAATGATACAATCCTTAAACATAGACGGCCAGAAATAACCAGCGCGCAACACCTTCTGAGCTGTGGCATACCCAGACATATGACCGCCACATGCTCCAGAGTGACAATCATTCAAAACTCTCTCAGCCTCTTCGTGAGTTAAACAACGTCGAAAAACTAAGTCTGCCCCCCGGCGATAAAGTGTATCTCCAATAATTCTATATGGCTGGGATTGAAACCGAATTTTTCGACGTTCCGCTTTGGAAGCTTCAGGCCGAAAGGTTTGGGTTTGGAGATAGATGATTATATCCCCGTACCACGGATCTACAGTGCTGATAAGAAACAAAGATTCGTCCGCAATGGACTCTTCTGCCACAGTCTCTGTGTCAGCACTAGGGAAATCACACATCAATTCCGCGAAAACTAAGGATTTCTTAGACTTGGACTTCTCGAACTCCAAGTCGAACTCTTGCAGGATAACAATCCATTTAGAGTACTTGCCCCCTAGCAATTGTTTTGTCAAAATATAGATCATAGGGTTGCAATCCGAAATAACCGTAGTTTTGCGGAGAAGAATGTAGTGACGAAAACGCTGGACAGCTTGAACGGCTGCCAGGGCCAATTTCTCCACATGCGAATATTTTAGCTCAGTGGGATTCAAGGTCCTACTAAGATAATATATCACATGCTCCGCTCCGAATTCATCTTCTTGAACTAACACCATTCCAATGGTGGAATGCGAAGCTGCGAGGTATAAGAAGTAGTCTTGGTTGTAGTTGGGAGGATGCAACAACGGTGCATGGGTCAACGCGTGTTTAAGTGCATCAAAAGATTGTTGGGCAATCTCGTCCCAAAAGAATTGTGCGTTCTGTTTCAACAACCGTGTAAAACCTTTAGTGACCTCGGCGTAGTTTGGGATGAATCGGCGTAAAAAGTTCGCTTTCCCTTGCAAACTTTGGAGTTGGCGCAAACTCGAAGGAGGAGGCAATTTGATGATAGCCTCGACTTTCGAGGGATCGACGCGAATGCCGGTTTTGGAAACAACAAATCCCAGCAATCGACCTGTTTCTATACAGAAAACACACTTGTGGGGATTCAACCGAATTCGATAATGCCTACACCTTAAAAAGATTGCTCGTAGATGGACAAGGTGATCAGCTCGATGTAAAGAATGAGCAGGCAAATCATCGAGATAGGGTTGCACAATGTGCTTGATGTCGTGAAATGCATAAGACATCGCCCGTTGAAAAGTAGCCCCGGCATTCTTAAGCCCAAAAGGTAATTTGCAATAAGCAAATGTCCCCCATGGACAAATGAATGCCGTTTTTGGTTGGTCGGCAGGTAGAATATTGATTTGATTATAGCCCGAAAAACCATCCATAAAGGAAAACATTTCACTTCCGGCACAATCATCAATGATTTGATCGATATAAGGCGTAGGATAGTTGTCTTTTGGACAAGCTCGATTTATATCCCTATAGTCGATACAGATTCTTATTGTTCCTTGTTTCTTGTTGACTGGAACAATATTCGATACCCAATCCGTTAACGGGATCGGATAAATGAAACCTGCTTTCAACAGCTTTTCGACTTCTGCTTTAATCGCAGCCGCTTTTCGAGGGTGAATCTGACGCAACCGTTGCCGGACGGGTTTAGCATCCGGGTAGGTCTTTATTTCATGAACAACAATGGCAGGATCGATTCCCGGCATTTCCTCGTAAGACCAGGCAAACACATCGCGGAATTCTTGGAATAGGGCCTTGTAAATTTGGATTTCTTTGTTAGTACATGCGGCACCTATATGAATGTTCTCCTCAATTCCGGGCTTCACTGAAATATCAATGGGAATAGTACGAGAAATATTCCCTAAATTCAGCTCTGAATCAGAATGTTTCGTTGGATCCTGAGCGTCTTTGACATATTCAGCGGTAAAGATAGATGAAAAATCATTTTCAAATGCATCATCCTTAGGTAAAAACGAAGATCTGTGATGGAGATCTTCCCATGGTAGATCATCTACACTTAGGATTTCGCGAAGTTGTTCGTCAGATGACACGACTTCGGGAAACGTTATCCGTTCTAAGGTTGAGGTGAAAAGTGATTCTTCACTGACCACATTCATTTGGTCGATTTCGGTTGAATGCAAGTCGGTAAAAGACATGACAGCTTCATAAGCAATTTCATATGGACTCAAAGGCATAACATCACCGAATGAGTCTATCTCAGAGTCAGATGGGACAATCCAAGGATCGTCATAAACAATGTTTCTGATGTAATCATATGAATTGTTGCCAATGAAGGATCTGCGTTGAGTGGAGGGAGAGGAAAAGTTCCCAGTAAACCGGAATCCTTAACTAAACCTACACCAACATCCCTATAAGGGATTGTCGTTTTACCAACATGCTGGATACTCTCTGAAGAGGCTGGGTCGGATGAAAAGTATGTCAGCTGATCAATAGTCACGATCTTACCGTTATGTGGAAACTTGATTATTCTGAAGACCGATGAAACAACCGCTGTCATAGCATATGACCAACTTCGACCCAAAAGAAGGTTGTAGTCTAGAGGGGCATCAACCACTTCCACATCTAGAGTAACGGTTTTACCTTCTACCCCTATAGGCAATTCTTGTAGAATACCAAACGGACGGAACCCACGGCCATCAAAGGCCTTAAGGATGGTGGGGGATTGGTTCAACGAAGGAGAACCAAGCGATCTCCAACATTGAATCGACATAATACACGTAGAAGCTCCCTCATCAATCACAGTCCGATGAATAGGTCTGTTTTTGACTATCACTGGAATTTGGAAAGCCATTTGATGGGGGAGACGTGGTGTACTATTTTCTAGATCAAAGATCATTAGGTTCGGGTCCTGAACATCGACAGCTCCGATAGCTGACAAAAGCAATTTTCGTTGTGCTGGGCATGATTGCAGCACTTCTAATGCCGACATTGCTGAGGGTGAAACAGCTAAGTCCTCAACAATGTTGTAATTCTGGGCTGCTCTCGCATGTGGATTGAAAGCAGACCTTCGAAGTACACCCTTGGCGGGCGGCTTAATCACTAAGTCTGGGTTAGGTTTCTCGATCTGTAGTGGATCGGAACCAGGAGCTGAGGTTGATGGGTTAGAGTGAGAAGATTCTGCTTCCTTACCATCAACAGGATTCTTACTACCATAATCTTGCGATCGAGTCGCAATCCTCACATGAGACATCATCAAAATGGGTTCTTCACTAGCATTCGAAGAAGAACCTATCATCTTATTCTCTTGCTCCGGAAATGGATTTTTTAATACAGCAGGAGTGGGAGCACCTTTGACTATTTTCACAACCTCGGCCCGATGAGGGCAATCTCTCGTAAAATGATCCTCTTCACAAATAAGACAAGGATATCGAGGTTTGCGCTTTTCGTCATTGGTTTCCGACTTTTCTGTTTTCTCCTTCGGAGCCTTGTCTGCTTTAGCCTTCTTCTTTCCTTTCTTCTTCCCACCGTTTTTTGATTTGGCCGTAGATGACTCTACAGCGTGAATATCGGCGGTAAGTTCAGGGGGAGAAGACTCTCCTGTCGGGGAATCAGGCAAAGTGATAATTGGAGTATTCGAAGCCTTGGAAGACTTCTTCTTACTCTTCGTAGTCACGATACCAATCATACCATCAGCGGCATGAGATCCCGAAGGAGCGGCAGCGATTTGATTCGACTTTGGAAGATCCGGAATCTTCTCGTGTAAAGTACCCGACTGAGTGTAAACTAAGTCAAGGTATTGTGCCTGAGCAATGACTTGCTCCTCAGTAACTACTCCGGCCTTAGCTACATCTTCAGTAATCTTTGGTAATAATGATTTGACAAACCATTCAGCTAAGATTTGGTCCGGGATAAAAACTTTCACTAACCTCCTACGACGTCTCCACTCATGAATGTGATCAGAAATATACGTGGACGTCGATTGTTTTAGTGAAGTTAATAACTCCGTGCCGTTATCGTATCTGACCGGCAACTGAAAGTGAGTTAAGAACGACGTAGCTAACTGACTAAAGTTGTAAAAAGAGGCCCGTGGTAACTCAATGTACCACTTGGCCGCGAGACCAATGAGTGTACGCTGGAAAAGACGTAAGCGGATGGAATCATCAGAGATAGAATTCGAAGCACACCAGAGGTGGTAAGTCATCACATGATTGGACGGATCCTCTCCAGACTTACCTTCGAACTTGGGTATATCACTGGGCAACTTATTTGGCATTGGCGGCCAGAACGGAAGATATTGAATTGGATCGTTCGTTAGGCGCGTCAAGTCTGGTAAATCTAAAGTTGCGATAAACGGTAACTGCCGGTTAGGATCTCTAAAACTCTGGGTCACAATACCAGCCCCAGGAGGAGGATATCCAGGATAACTAGGAACAGGAGTCGCATTTGGGATATTATATCCTCCTGGAAAACCAGGATTAACCGGACCGTACTGGGGTTGTTGAGGTTGTTGATAAGTGTACCCAGGATACGGTTGATACTGGTAAACCGGTTGCTGGACAGCTTGCCCAGGTTGGTACTGTCCCTGGTACGGAGGTTGAACAAATTGAGGTTGAGTAGTCACAACCGTACTTATACCAGGCTGACCTATAGGCATCTGGACCGTGGTTTGAATCGTAGATCCAGACAACGGTAAAGATGTCTGAGGTGCGGTAACAGGGACAGTAGAAACTGGAGCCGTCGATACTCCAGAAGTAAGTATGGTAGATGTAGCGGTAGTTGCGGCAGCCGTTTGAGATGGAGTACTAGGTGCAATTGGCGGCTGAGTAACTACCGAAGCTACAGAAGCTTGAACATTTGGCTGGACAGGTTGCGGTTGCTGGGTTGGACCAGAAACTACGGGTTGTCCAGCTTGAGGAAGCATCTGTACACTTGGCTGCAACACCTGTTGACCCTGTGAGGGATCCCACACTAACATTCCAGGGTACTGACCCGTAACAGGTTGAGGTACGACTGATAATTGTAAGGTGTAGTTCCCATACTTGGAACATATGACTGACCTTGAGGCGGTTGATAACCTTGACTCGAGTATTGACCTTGAGGTTGATAACCTTGAGGTAAATACTGATACTGGGGTTGACCTTGACCTTGAGGTTGGTACCCCTGAGGTTGATAACTTTGGGGTTGATACCCTTGAGGTTGCCATCCTTGAGGTTGATATTGATACTGAGGTTGAACCTGGGGTACATATTGAGGCTGGGGTTGACCTTGAGGCGCGTATTGCACCATAGGTGCATACTGACTTTGAGGTTGCCCCCCAGACACAATTTGTGTACCTTGAGGTTGCCCCCCAGGCGGTAATTGCGGTTGCCCCCCAGGCGGTAATTGGCCACCTTGAGGTTGAGAAACGGGAATTGAACCTGACATCATGTAAATGTCTCCTACACTCAATGGTACATTACCACTGTTTCCAATTAATAACCCACGATCAACGGGTTGAGGAGATGCCCCCGCAAAGGTACCAGAAAGAGATTGATACCCAGTGGGAACAGAAGGACCGCCGTGTAAAAAAGATTCAGGACTTTGAGTAAACACGGACGACTGACCAGTCATATTTACAGGAGTGTAAATACCTCTAGGCGGAAAAGGAGTACGAGGTGGAGAAAAACCTACCCCTGAGTTGTCCAAATAATTGGCTAACGAAAGGTACCAGGTAGTACTTCTAGGAGGACTGTAAAATATGGATTCACGCTCCCTTAGATCAATAGTAAGTTGACCTTCAAGGTTAGAGACACCTATATCCTCCTCTGGAGCAAGTTCTTCTATAGCAATCAAACCAGTAGGAAGATTTTCGGTGATAATTCTTTCTATTCTTGGTGAATCAGGGACACTAGAAGTTGGAGTAACAGGTTCGGAAATTTCAGGTTCTTCGCCTGTTTCACTGGCAGATGAAAAACTACCAGCAAGCTCGGAAACTGTAACAGCTTCGGGATTATAACCTGTCTCTAAACTTTGGTAATCTGGATGGACTACCAAGGAAGATTCTCCTTCTTCAGGTGAACCTACTCTACTGTCACTAGGAGGAGTTACAAGGACCTTTAAACCTTCTAAATTACCCGGAATGTCTTCAGGAGATTCACCCCGCGATTTACGGAGTTTTCTTAACAAATCTATTCCGGTAACAATCTCAGGAGACTTGCCCCGAAGTCTACGGGACTGTCTCGGTAATTCCGCCACAATTAAAGATTTTTAACTACAACACACGAAAACAAAGTAAAAATTTCAAATCAAACCACCTAAAGTCTTCTAAAGAAGCAAACAAATTTGAAGCACACGCCTAAATAATCTAGAGCGTCAAACCACACACAAACAGTAGTCTTCCGGACCAAAAGCGCTAGTTGGTGATGAAATCCAACCTCGCTGGATTCAGTACAGAAATGGCGGGTGGAACAGTTACCCCGGCAACCTGCTTAATGAATAGACCGGCACAAGTTCCTCCACTTTAACCGTCTCGAAGTGAAGTGAACCCCCCGGAAAATCCAAGTGAGTATAACCGACGTCTGCTCCAGGTACAGTGGGACCTTCCCTCCACCGTCACCTCGGTAGAACCCTAAAGATTATGGTCACTAAAGTTACCAATCACAACAATTACACCTGGGGGAACAGTCTAAACTCCGATAGCACGCAAGGGCAGAGTAACAAGCTCAATCCCCTTACCGGCTCCTTGACAACAATCCAAGGTTTACCGATAAGTGACCCCTGGCTCCTCGACAATGGTTAATCCGAGGTTTACCGTTTGTAATACGTACTGTCTGGCGTCGTTCCCAACGAGGGGGGAATGATCCCCTCACTGGTTCGGACACGAGCTCGTGCTTCTCCTTTAAGAGGAGCTTTTCCCAGAGTATAACTGAAACAATTGGATTTAATCTACTCAAGATAAACTATCTGTTTGGTTTTGTAGTCTTGGAGAGTTAAGTACTCACCTACTCCAAGACCCTAGCCTAAGCTATGTTGGTGTTTCAGAGCCCTAGAAAAATAAAAATTACTAGATCGATTTTAATTTAAGCGTTACTTTTAAGGTTGTTTCTTAAGTCAAAAGGTGATGGAAGTGAAACCAGTGGTGTGTTGACTCGACTCGAAACCACTACAAAATGCACCTAGAATGATTTACCCACTACTTTACTTTTTCGATGAATTGCTTAACTAAAAAGTTGAGAGAATGCACTTTTTAATAAAAGCAACTTCTTAATTAAGGACAATCAAAGAAACGATTCGTTTGTCTTTTCCAAGCATAAAAACATGACCACTTTCTACTTGCACGAAAAAACTCTTTTTCTCTTTCAAAAACAAAAAGCTACTTGAAACAAGACTTTTAAAAGGAGATGTTTTTATATTTTTCTTATTTAACGAAAAACATAAATCTATTTTAATAAAAATCAATTGCAAACTATGAAATCTATAAAAATTCACTCAAAACAAAACAAAAAGGTAAATTTACTCTAATTAATCCTAACGAGGTCAAAACCAACAATGATTATTCTAAGGTGTTTTACTTGATCACAATCAAATCAAGGACTAGCTTATTGCAGAACCAAAAACTAGTCAAAACAAAACTCTAATCTTTTTGTTCTTTTGTAAAATGGAAATCAACACTTTATAAACAAGTAATTCGAAATTTGACCCAAAAGACAACTTAAATGGCAAGTTGTTCACACAAGGAGACTTTACGACAGGCCCGACTTCTAAGAAGGCTGACAAACCAGAGAGATCTAAGGCTTGACAACTTTCTACCGTCGAAGTCACTACAGGACCTATTAAAAATCAAACCCTAGGCCTAAACTTCGTTGAAATCCACTAAAACACTCAAAGCTCACAAAACAAGTTCAGGTGAAAATTTTTGACAGGGTACTAAAGGATCTGGGCAGAAAACACAGAGAAAAAACAAAATCTAAAAGCAATTAAAGCAAAAATGGAGTTTTCCTAAATTCTACAGGAAGACGCAGGCAACCCGTTGTAACAGGTGCGGGCCCGCTCTGTGCAAACGGCAACAGCGCGTCCAAAGACGCACTGTGCAGAACTCAGAGGGTGCGTCTCTCTGGAAAAGTTAAGAAAAACCAAATCTAACTAAATCTAAAGCTAAGCCACCCAAATACTAATTCTCACAGTCAAAAACCAGAAAATAAAAATGATTTTCTCAGAGCAAAGTTCACACAAAGGAAAAGACTCTCTCATTAATGGATTCCCCAGCGGAGTCGCCAATTTGTCGTGGCGGAAAAAGTCGTTTGTGCGGGCACAACTGACCTCCCTAGGAGTCTAAACTCTCTAGCGACAAACAAGACAAAATGGAATGATCTTTCTCTAAATATACCTTTTAAAACATGAAAACTACAAGTGTTTAGGCTTACCTTATTCCAAAACGCTGTTGTTGTAGTCCGTCCTTGCCGATCCGGATGAGCTCCTCCTTCACATCAATTCCTGCAACCACAAACAATCAAACAATTACCAAGCACTTGCATCTCATATAATAAAACATATATTTAACATGCAGACCAAGGAACACATGAAATAACTCATTAACACAAGCTATTGAGAAAAATAAACCAGTTTGTATTAATAACGAAACAAAGAAACTCTTACAACCTGGCCTTGGTGTTGTGCAAGTTCCTCCCAGGGTCCATCAAGGGTTTTCCTCTACTTTGACAAAGCCCATCCACTTCCAAGTAGAATCAAGTAAAGACAATCTCTCCTCACAAGGTTCTAAATGGGAGTCCTAATTCCTGCAGCATTTACCCAAAGAAAATGTATAGCTTCAACCTCTCCTCCCTTTGGCTCAATGCCTTTATTTATAGTGCTGTAAAGAGGTTATTCAGGTCCACCATCAATGGGATAATCCCCCTCTTTGGGTGGGATAGCTCCCTTATTGATGGGATAAGTTCCCTCTTAATAGAGATGCATGAACCAACTGGAGGCGCATCCATTTCACCAAACCGACCTCTAGAAAGTTCTAGAAGTAACCACAAGTAACTTTTTTAAGATAAAACTTGCGCATTTTGCCTTTTACAGAAGGACGCACCTGTCCTTTGACATACAGAGCGTCCAAAGACGCAGATTTTGTGAATATGATCAGCGTCCCCGCAGGTGAGGCTTGAGAGAACCTGCGACCCCAGAGATAAACACATTTTTTACAAGACTTTCTCTCTTCTTTGAGTTTGAGATGGATAACAGAGGCATAAGACTTGCCTAAGAGGGTAGCATGACTGTTGATTTGAGTCATACTAACTGTAAGTAGTCATGGTGACATTTTTTAGTGTAACACTTGCCTTCCCGAAGTGTGCCCAAATGGTCCTTGTTTTCCCGAGGTGTGCTCAAATGGTCCTTTTTTTCCCGAAGTGCACTCGAATGGTCCTTGTTTTCTCGAAGTGTGCTTTTGGAGGGACATCCTTCTTCTGGGCACATTTTTTTTTAATATAGGCTTAGTGTTCACTAAAAGTGCACTATGCCCTCAGGAAGGTTCACTGTAAGAGGGAATTACACATTTGACTAAGGCAAGTAGGAGAAGGCTATGTCACCTTTCCTTAAAGGTTATGAATGTGCATCCATAAGAGATGAACTTGAGAAAGACTTAGTGCCCAAGTCTAGGAGGGAGATAACTCATCAATAAGGCTCCTGAATTGGTAGTGATCATCACTTCATGGAGGATTGGAAATTTCATAAATTTCACTGTGTAGTAGGACCAAGAAGAGATCCAAATTTCTAAGTGTGGGACCAGTAGAGTATGAGAGGGAAATGCATCTGAACAAGACTGAAACATGGATCAAACACATGAATTCCATTGATAAAATATAATAAAATGCATAGGAATCACGAACAACAATCACACCTTGAAACGACAACAAAGTGATACTTATTTCTAAGTGTGATAGTTAAAATGCCATATTATGACACTTAGAATACAAGTTGCGACACAAAGGTCAAATGTGACTAGAAAGTGCACCAAGATGTAGGAATGTGTCTGGCACATATTCTTATTATATGTAGAACCATCTAATGCTGAATAGTGCACTAGAGCTACCTCCAGTGATGTGTAAAGATGTGACACATACAAGATTGAAAACAACTAAAAGCGACACCTACGACAGTAAGAAAATGTGAACATGACACTTAAAAAATATAAAGAAATTGAAAGAGACACATGCCGGCATGAAGATAACATGAAAATTACACTTGTAAATTAAAAGAAAGAAAAAGTGATAGTCGCAAATGAGAAAGCGACACTTATGAAATTGAAGGTGCGCAAAAGTGACAGTTGGGAAAACTCACTAAAATGATGAAACAAATGCAATTGAAAGTGAGAATATATCAATGAAAAGAGTGCACTTATTGTTGCCATAGGTTCTGCAATGCACTATCCTTATGAATTGCATAATGCAAGTCCAAGCTTGTAGAAAATGTGTGTTCGTGAATTCATCAAGGACTGGGCATGTGTGAGCAAGTGACTTTGACACTTAGATATTATAAGAAGAAACTTAAATACTTTACCAAACACTAACCGACCATGAAGTGACCAAAAGAAATAATGGAATATCAGGTCGTAAGATCCTCAGTAGGATCCAAAATTCAAGTGTAGGAATTTTTTTGGAGGGTATTGATCACAATGTCAATACATTGATTTGTTTCTTCTACGGGGTTTTCAATTTTATTTGTATCTACTGTAGGATTTTTAATTGGATTGATGTCCACTACATGGCTTTTAATTTGATTTTTATCTACCGCGGTATTTTTAATTTGAGACATAAATTTTGTAGTTAACTCTTCAAACCTACAGAATCTATCTCTCCCTTTATTATAAGTACCTTGAGTATCTCGTGTTACCTCTTCTTCCCTCCTATCCAGCTCCAAGTCAATCACTGTTTGCACCTTCATGCTCTTTTTACCATCCTTTACCATACTACACGTGATTCTCTAGCCAATGAAAGTGGTTTGAGTCTCAAATAATGAGGATGCAGAGGTTTCAATTTTTCTCTTCCTAGACTTTTTAAGGTGTGAGAAGAAGATCACATCCAATGGATAACCCTTCTTAACATGCTTTACCTCTAGTGCTTAGGGGTCAGGCTTGGCATTTGGATTTTCAAGGACTATTTTAAACCTATTTCATTGGAGGAAGTCACCCCATCTATCATTTGTAACCCTAAATTAATCCATAATCAATAGTTTAATGAGCATGTAATGATAAAGGATAGTGTAATGGTTTTTAACAGCCCTTCAAACCCCTAGAGACATCTTTTGTAAGATTTTTAGCAAAAAATAATGGATATTAATCCCTTGCTCTCTGGTAAAATGCAATAACAACCCAATGTGATACAAAAAATTTATTGCATACCTGACCTCACATGTCAAATATTTCTAAAGGATGAATAGGAGGTACTCCATTCATCTTTGATCAAGAGTGTGGTATTCCATTTGCTTGGCCAAATTTTATGTGTCCTTATTTAAGAAACTATATACTTAATTGTTTGTTAATGCCCTTATTTTTAAACCAATTGATTTCCTACAAAGGTAAACCAATTGATTGAGCAATGGTCTTTTCATTTAAAGTCATAACCAATTCCCCAATTCCAGTTGTTTTACCATCAAAACCTTGTGCAAATTGTAGAGAAACTTCATCATTTGATCCCTAAAATTTGGCAAAGAAATCAAGCCATCCCTCTGCCATCAACCTTTGCTCGCAAGAATCATACTCAAGAAATCATTCTAACTCTTCCATGGATGATGGCTCATGATAATCATATCTCAACTTATCGATGGCTTAAGGATTAAAAACACAACGTGAAATTAGAGGTGAAAAAGGTGACCAAAGGTAAGCAGAAGTAAACCTAGCGCACTTTAGTAACATATTTAAACAACACAGGGAATAAAAAAACTACAAAGAAGTTGGGAAAGTTGCATTCATCCTCTATTTGTTCCACTAATTGCGCTAGTTACCAGCAATGATAAGCACTGAATGAAATTATGAAGTCAAGTTGATGGAGTTAGTGCATTCATTATGAAGAACAATGAGTGCATTCATCCCAACATCCACACCATCCTAGGAGTGATATGTAGTAATCGTAAAGGATGGCAGTGATGTAGTTACAAGATTGAGGGTACCCATCAAGACTCAAAGGGATAATTATATAATATATTACCCACATGATAACCTAACAGTGTAAGAATAATAATTACAAGGTCAAGGAAGCATAATAATCATAACTTTAGGAAACCCTGACACAGTCATTTTCCTCAATCATGTTATGGAAATATATCAACACAATTTCGTTAAGAACTAAATGTATCATGACTAGTCAAATATTTAACAGCTTACTATAAATGTATCATAATGATTTCCCCAACATGAACTCAATCATACCATTTTTCTATGAATTACACTAGAGGTCTAAAGCATGGGTTGGATATAGGGCTAAATAATTGGGTTGACAAGAGCATGTAGGTATATGTCATGTTTACAATACCGATTTCCCTTGCACTGATGAAATAAGGAACAAACAATTCATACCTTTATTTGTCTCAAATAGATTTCCTGTTTTCTCATGAGTTCTCAAAACTTTTCCGGTGACCACTGTTTGTTTCCTGTGATCAGAGGTTTGTCATCAACATGGATAAATATTGTATTTTTCGGGACAAGTATCTACTGGAGAAAATTTAAATTACAGGAAAAGTATGCTACAGATATTTTGCAATTTCCACAGTGATCCTGTAACTAAACTATGTAATGTTTATAGAGGTAACTGCAATCAAAATTTCATTCAATACACATTGTTGTTTACCAAACATCTTATGAGTAATTCTCAATTAGTAATTAATCACTCCAAGTACCTTATTATAGACAAAAGTTACTTTCAATGTTATGGCATCGAATAAAGAGGACATAAGGTAGGGAAAGATGATACATCCCCAGGATAGATCAACTATTCTTGTATTTATCTCTCTAAATCTTGCTACCATCCAACTATAAAACTGAAGCTCTTCTTGTTCAAGAACAATGAATTACCTGCACTAAGTATCCCACATCCATAAAAAAAATTATTATTTCTGAAAGATAGAACTCCAAAGAATGATACTTGAATGAACTTAAAGCCATTTTCCAAGAGATATAAAGTTAATTTCCTAGGTTGAATTTTAATGATATATATAGATGCAGAACTATTGCATAGCCATGGGACTCAGCCAATCTAAGATTTTGTAATTATATAGAACAAAGTTGATATCATTACAATTGTTATTTTAAAATATAGGTCATATCAGAAAATAGTACTATTAATTTATGAATACACTTAACTGGTATTCATGATGTTGAAAATTTGATTGAAAAAAGAAAGAAACACCTTGTCCATGTGTTGGGTGTGGAGCTTGATTATCTTATGTAATCAAAGATATTATTGCATTGGACCCAAATTCGTAATGGGGCAGCAAAGCCACTCATAAAATATTCACTGTAGGGGGGGTCCAAGGGGGGAACGGGGGGGTGGCGGTGGCTGCGACCTTTGGGAGCCCCCCTGGGCAGCACCCTCGAAGCTAAAAATAGATGTAAAATTTCCTTGTAAAATGTTGTAATTTCGTAGTCAATATGGGTTGTTCATTAGGTGGAGATCTGACAGTAGAAGTTATGTTTAATTTAGGGTTTTTTTTTTTTTTTCCCTATAAGGCAAGCCCTCGCTATATATGAGGGAATTGTATTGCATCTATGTATATCTGTATTCTAAGTGAGAAAGAGAGAGGAGATTGAGAGCGAAGAGGAAATTACAATGGATTTGTTGTAGGTTGTATCTCTTCAGTTTGTTGGATAATATAAAAGGAAGGAATGGCTGTTTCTCCATGGACGTAGCCCAAACTGGGTGAACTAGGTATATTTGTGTCTCTCTTGTTTTATGTGTTTATATTGCTGCAATATTTTATGTGTTCCATTTCTCTGTAATACATAATTTTCTAACACCATGAGTATTCATGTTGAATGTCACTCTACTACCAATGAGCATCCATAGCCCTGACAAATTCATTCACCATGCCATCATACACAAAACCTATATCCTACTTTTTTAACCTTATGATAGCGAACACATGAGTTTTATTTTTATTTTATTTTATTTGTCATGATGAGAAGATTGCGCACTGGAAAAACCCAATGCCACTAACATCGCTCCACTATCAGCTAGCGTCCATAGTCACAACGGAGTTGTTAGCATATCCCATTTGGAAGTATCCATTTCATAAGGGGGTAGGAAGATCTCACACTGGGAAAACCAAATTCCGCTAACATCGCTCCGCTGCTAGTGAGCGTCCATAGTCCTAGTGGAGTTTTTAGCATACTCCACCCCAAGAAGGTATAGACAAATATCCCAAGCATGGTATGAGTAGCAATGAAATATCCCATGTGGGGAAATATGATGGTTTGTAGTCCATGTTGAATAGTTCAATAAATGAGTGACACCAGAGCTACATATTAAATATAGAATTAGTACTAAGCATACCTTGACAGACCAAAGGTATATGATAACTAGGAATTAAATAGGCTAAGTCTAAATAGTGAATTTAAAACATTAATCGAATATCAGTCCCTTGACTATCATAATTATTGAAAAATAATTTAAATCTTAGGTATTCAATGTGTAATAAAGCATCTTAGATAATGACGGAAAGGTCTCTTGAGTTAATCATGCTAAGGTTCTCGCGAAATCCCATTAGGGTTTATAGGAGTGGTCCTCCATAGGAGGATTTTCAACAATACCTTCTTGAAGAGACTTAAAAGGACTTCCTAGATAACAAATCATTAGAGTGACTAAACCAGAAATGGGGTTTTAGGCTTATGGTTGGGAAGTAACAAACATAATGGTGACAAATCCCCCTCACTGACTCAATAGATGACCTCAACTAGACAATATAGAGATTCCAGCAAATCGATCATATTCACTTTAGAAAATAATGAGGTATTAGAAGTGAGACATACTTAACAAGACTTACCACAGGTGCACATGTCAACAACCAATGGTAATCAAAGGAAACTTCAACAACTGTGCCTTGGGAGTTGCAACCTTAATAGCGTTTTTGTAACAACTTTATTCAAGATACATTTATTTACTTATTTATTCCTTCTATACTACCCTACCATAAAAAAAGCAATATATCCTTCAAGTATAGGAGTACTTCCAACGTATCCATGTGTGTGACAAAAGGACAATTCTACTCATGTTAAAAATTGAAAAATATACTGGAAAAAATACTAGAAAATGGGGAACCAACTGTGTTAACTGATGTGATTCGAGGACTTGTCGAATAATGGAGGAAGAATGTGTGCCAACAATCATATGAAGCCAAGCTTCAATGTGATCCACATATTCTTAGTTGTTTGATTCATAAGTAACAATAGGTATATCCTCCTTTATTATTCCTTGCAAGTCTGCCAAGTCTTTCTAATTGTCTTCTAAAATGCTAGATGGATCAGATGATAAATATGGTGGGGGACTTTCAATCTATGCTTATGATGGTCTTTCCTCATCAAATATGATCCATGATTCTTCAGTCTTCTCAAGAAAATCCTCTAGATATCCATGAATCTTCATTTTTGGGGAAATAGATATATTTTTGTTTGCTTCCAAAATATGTTTTTCTTGAGAAGTAGAGACTCCAATTGCTATTAGAATTTGAGAAATCTTTTGGATTAGCATCTTCGATCAAGCTACATGCAATTCCTCTCCTGCTAGATGGTAGGTCCTGTTATCACATGGATTAGCACATGAAGGGAGGATTATTACAAAATCCAAAAACCTTTCAGAAAAATAAACAAGCATGCATTCAAAGAGAAATATAGCATGTACTCGGGGGTTCTCACATTGTCCATACTTTGATGACAAGAGTTTCCACATCCTTTCCATGAATATATTTCAAAATAAAACATAAGCGTTTTGAAAACAAGTTAAAGGATCAAACCAAATTGTGGCAGTTCACCAAAGTCATTCCCCTAAGCGCCTCCTTGGCAACGTTGCCAAAATGTTGGGCTCTATAAATGCATGATTAATTTACCAACATGTAATATGTCAATTCAGGTTTCGTAATCTTCAATATGTATCATAATAAATTCTAGAAGAAGACCTTATAAATCTATGAAACCATTTACTATCAACCAAGATATTGCAAACAATTCAAAAATATCACTCAGGAAACAAAACTTTCAAAGTAAGAGAGCACACAGAGATCCTACTCCTGGCTCCTCTTCTCAGTTGAGAAACTCCTGTAGAAATTTTGTCTTAGTTATCCAGGGGATAAATGAATGTAGCTCTCATTCAAACCTTTAAGCTAACAATATAGTCTAAAAACAGAAAGAGAAATATTATCTTAAATTCTTCCAAAAGATTACTTGCTATGCTCTGGAATAAAAAAAAAGAAAACATTCACAATCATCAA
The DNA here is from genome assembly GCA_031772625.1 of Pinus tabuliformis. Taxonomy (NCBI): domain Eukaryota; kingdom Viridiplantae; phylum Streptophyta; class Pinopsida; order Pinales; family Pinaceae; genus Pinus; species Pinus tabuliformis. The sequence continues at coordinate 240,259,882 of CM062804.1, forward strand.
GATTCAAATTTTATGCAATTAAAGAAGGCACACTTCATTGATAGCAGATATAATACTACACAAACAAGACATATTCTTTTTTTGTTTTTGCCAAAGCAAGAGTCGGTCCTTCTATTCATTTAAAGCTAAAAATAGGTTACATAAAATACAACAAAGTCAGAGGAGAAGAGTGCCCTGGAGCAACTTTCACCCTAAGCAATGGGTACAGAGCCCACCCAACACAACACACCGCCTAAACCTTTTGAACCAACATCCGAGCTCAAAAGGAAGAGGATTAAAGATGGAAAGGAGACAAGAGACCTTGAAAAGACAAAAAGCAGACCCGACAAAGAAATAAAGACCATATTAACAAAAAATCAAGTCCGCCAAGAGGTAACCATCGAGCAAGTAGTCCGCACAAGCTTCTCCGAACCCATCCTTGAGGAGAAACTAGCAAGGAAGATAACCCAGATCTGCCAACTTGCACAAAGAACCATAGCCGTTGATCTGCTTCTATTATATCCGACGGCTATAAAGAATATCGGGCGGAAAAGAAGAATGAGGCTTACCACCCGATAAAGGCAGTATTCTCTCTCCTTCGTGAGCCACGTGTTGATCGGTTAGTGGCATCAGGCGCAATCCTATAAAACTGCTTTGGGTTTTGAGGGCTCCCGAAAACCACTTTAACTGTAGCCACACTCTTTTTACCGCGGTTTGCTTTACCCCCTGCCAACCAACCAGCTGCAAGACCCACTTGAGTAAATTGCCACTCAGCATTGATAAGAATGTTGCTATTTTTCCTGATTGGTCGCTCTTTGCCCAAGCTCCCTGCAATCCTAGTGCTTTCAGTCCCCACTCGACCGAGAGTTCTAGGTTTGTGGAGTTCTGTGCCACAATTCCAGTCAAAGGAAAGAATATTCTTTTCATTTGAATCCCTAGTCTGTTTCGTCATGTAGACTGACATCCACTCTTACCCCGAATCTGCAACCTATCAGGATCCCCTGTTCTGATAGAGCTCACGGTCCTCATTCGCCTGTCTGAGACACACATCCTTCAATCTGCCCTGGGGGACCTCTATCCAATTATATTTATTGTTGTTTTTGGCACAGAGTGCTCCTTCATTGGCTAAAATGTCCGCTAATTTATTGGCTGTTCGGCGCACATGCGTGAATCGTAGGGTTCTCATGTTTTGTAGATGGGATTGGATCCTGTGATAAACTTGAAGAAGCCTCCAATGACTCGAAACCTTTTCTGGAGTAGAGCCATAGCTGATTTTCTTGACCGATTTGATAACCAACTCAGAGTCCGCCTCTATTATAATGTTATGAATATTTGAGTCTCTTAGGATTTCTAAGCAATGCTCAAGGGCCATGAGCTCCGCCATATTGTTAGTGGCTTTCCCCAAATTACTATGGAAAATGATTTCTATACATCCCTTCTCGTCCCTTATCACTCCACCATAACTCGCCATGCCCGAGTTTCCTTTTGAGGCCCCATCAATGTTGCATTTCCTAAAACCTTGAGGGGGAGGATACCAGAAGTCGTTTTCAGGAGAAATATGATTTGACATTTTGATATTTCCCTGAGGAATGAGCCCCTGCGGCCTAGCTTTAGTAATATCTGAACATCAATATCTGAAGGGTTATTCTCAGGGGGATTTTTAATGAGGGTTCCTATTGTCTCCTTGATCTATTTTAAAATCAGTTCCATGATGTACTGGGAGGAACCTTTCTTGTTATTGAAAATTCTATTGTTGCGTTCTTTCCAGATATCCCAGATAAGGAAGCCTGGAGCTAAAGCCCATGCTTTGTTGACAGTATCATAATCAAAGAATTTTTTCCTCCATTTCTTTAAGGTGCTGGTTATACTAGCCATGTCCCTGTATGTCTGAATATTGAAGCAATCCCATTCGACAATGTGGAAGTTAATGGATAAAGGTTGAGAAGATGCTCCATAGTTTCTTCTTATGATTCACATATCTGGCACTTAGAAGGACTAGAAACCCTCTTTTCTGTAGGTTGTCCCAGGTGAGAATTTTCTTATGCTGCACTAGCCACATGAATAGTTTGATCTTCATCCAACCTAGATTCTACCATAGGTCCTTCCAAACCCGATCAGGGATTGTGAAGTCATGTCCAAGGGTTATACGTTTAGCTTCTTTAAGGTTAAAGGTGCCTTCATTGTTATGACCCCATCTCAGCTGGTCAGAATCTATTGATACCAGGATCTTCCTTTGTTCCAGGATGTCTGTTAGAGCTTCTGCCTGTGCCTTCAAGGGGGAGGTATCCCTATAAACCAGTTTCTTCCATATCCTCCATTTTCCTCCACTGTTTGCCTGATCCCAAAAATAATTTACTTTGAGTAACCCTTTGTTGTCTGTATCATGCTTGAGATATGCAAATTCTTCTTTTAACAACTTAGGTTCCTGTTGCCACTTATCTTCCCAAAACCAGGCAAGGTTTCCATCTCTAATTTCCCAGAAACTATGTTTCTGAACAATGTTCCTATTCTCCCAAGCTTTGTTCTAGATGTGGGAGCCTTTGATAATCCCAAACATTCTAATGTGATCCCTGTCTTGCCAATTGTTTGCATATTTCTGCTTCCAAATTTGTGCCCAAGGGGAAGCTGAGTCTTTTAGCCATCTCCACCATAATTTTGCCCCCAAAACTTTGTTTAGTACCTCAGGATCATCCAGTCCCAAACCTCCATGTGTCTTAGGTTTGCATATCTTTTCCCAGGCTACCAAGGCCCATTTTTTCTTCTCTTCACCTTTACCCCAAAGAAAATCTCTTTGGATATTTCTGCAAAGTTGCAAGACTCCTTTAGGAGCTGGAAGGGCTGAAAACATAAATATGGGGACAGTTTGAAGGACAACTTTTGTGAGCACTAGCCTTCCTGCTAAGTTTAAAGACCTGCTTGTCCATTTCTGAGTTTTGACCTGTAACTTATTAATCACAGGCCCCCAGATTGTCTTACTCAGAGGTTTGTCTATTAGTGGTACTCCCAAATATTTGGAGGGTAGCATCTCTCTTTGAAAGCCTAGAATTCTGGATATATTTCTTTGAATAGCAATATTAGTGTTGAAAAAGAAAATCTTTGATTTGGAGAGGCTTACATCAGTGCTTTCCGCCATTGCAAAGTCTTGCAGGATTTGCTTGTAGGCTAGAGCTTCCTTGACTGTAGGTATGCCCTGTAGCATAGTTTCATCGACAAATTGTTGATGGGTTAAAGCATTACCATTCTCGGTTAATCTGAGACCCTGGATTTTGCCTTCTGCTTTGGCCACCTTGATAGCTAGGCCTAGTCCTTCCATCATGAGTATGAAGAGGAAGGGAGAGAGGGGATCTCCTTGCCTGAGAGCTCTCGATGGATTAAAGGTCTTGGATGGTGAACCATTTAACAGATTGAAAAACTAGAGGTAGTAACTAGGGCCATTACCCATCTTACCCAGTTATGGTCAAATCCATAAGTTAAAATAACTTTCCTTATGTAGGCCCAATTTAACTTATCATAAGATTTTTCTAGGTAAAGTTGCATAATCATTCTTGCCTGCCTATTGCTTGTAAGAGAGTGAACCACCTCATGAGCTTGAATGATATTGTTAAGAACTTGTCTGCCTTCCACGTACCCAGTTTGCTCCTCAGAAACAAGAGTTGGTAGAAGGGGTTTAAGCTTGTTGGCAATTATTTTGGAGATAATTTTATACACCACATTGCATAATGTTATTGGTCTGAATCTGTCTGGTGTCCTCCACCACATCAAGTATGTCCTGCTTGACTATGCCCCAACATGCTTTAAAGAAGTCAACATTGAAACTATCCGGACCTAGTGCCTTTCCATTTTTCATATCTTTGATGACTTCACTGACCTCCTCTTCATTCACAGGCCTATTTAGATTATGGTTATCATTTCTTATCACAAGCTTAGGACTGTGCTTAGTGAAGTTATTGATGAATTGTGATCTATCTAAGAGAGGTTCCTCTGCTATGCCTTGGAAATGTTGAACTAGCACAGCTTCTATATCTCTATGGGTATTGAGTTGATTTCCATGTGAATCCTTGATTTTTGAGATCCTGTTATGGGACCTGTGCTCCATGGTTCATTTGTGAAAAAACCTAGTGTTCCTTTCCCCTTCTTTTAACCATTGTACTCTCAATTTCTGTTTCCAGAATATCTCCTCTTGTTTGCATAATTCCTCCCATTCCTGTTGATGATTGTTGGCTTATTCCTTTCTTCCTTTGTTGAAGCCATTTGTGATAAGGATCTGATTAATTTCCTATACCTTCCTTTCAACTACTTTTTTGGCTTCAAAAATGTTGCCAAACTCATTCTTTTTCCAATATTTAACCCTGATTTTGACATGTTTCAATCTTTTATGCAAGTGGAACATTTTCGTACCCTGAACATGTATATCCTCTTTCCACCATTTTTATATATTGTTGCTAAATTCCAGATGGGTGAGCCAGATATTTTCAAACCTGAAAGGTCTATTTCTTGGAGTACCTATAAAGGACGCTTCAATTTGTATAGGCCAATGATCTGAACCACTAAAAGGGAGTATCATCACTGACATTTCCAGGCCTGTGAGAATAAGGTCCTTAGAGAGAATGAATCTGTCAAGCTTTGATGCCACCTGAGACTCTCCTCCCCTTTTGTTATTCCAGGTAAAGATGCCATTACTTGTCTCTATATCTACTAACCTCATGTTGTTAAAAAATTCTGAAATTCTATGGACTCTCTTCCAAATAATTGGTTCCACCTTTTTTTTCTGACAGGGACCTAATCATGTTAAGGTCCCCACCCAGAATCCATGGGACTCCTAAATGTGTGTCTCTTAAATCCTCTAGTGAAGTAAGCATTCTAAGCTTGTCTTTAGGCTTCTGAGGGCCATAAACATTTGTGATTAAATAGACTTCCTTGTCCCCCAAAGGTTGAATAACCATTGATAAGTAGTTCCTAGATGCCTCAACATCCAGAATACCTAGTTTCTGAGGGTTCCAAAGCGTGAGAATACCCCCAGCTATTTTGTCTGCTTTTACTTCTAGATATTCATACCTACTTAGCCATTTGCTGTGTATTTCCCTTATTTTTTCCACCGAACATTTAGTTTCCTAGATGAAAATCATATCTGGTTTGTCCTCTTTCATTCTGTTGCTAAGTTTCCTTTTACTTATTAGACCCCTAATATTCCATGTTGTGAGCTTCATTAAGACAGATTTGTAAATGAGTAACTAGTAAGGTCTTTCATCTTACCTAAATCTATCATCAGTTTTCCACATTTAATCAACAACTCATTCTGTTTTTTCCTACCCCTTTTCCTGCCTGGGTTCCGAGGGGCTAGTCTTGATGTTGCCTTCAGAATTTTCACCCCTTCGTTATCCTGATTATCATGGTTTCTTTTGAATCCTGACCCTTTTTCCTAAGTTCTCCATAGAAATAGTTTTTGCACTTTATTTAACTCATCTTGTGGTAGCGAATCCATTCCTTTGGTGTTTCCCTGCTCCAGGAATTTTTCTAGATCTAGATGCTCCCTATCAAGAATATCCTATAGTTCATGATCCTTTGTTTCCACCTCGCTCGGGGTCATCTCTTGGTCCCTATCAAGGTCCATGGTATTTAACAGATCCTCCTTTTGCTGGTTATTGTCATGTGTATCCTCCATGCTTTCTTCCTTTTCCTTCTCCCTAGGGCTGCCCTCCAGAGCTTGATTTGCATTATCTGGTTCCTTTTCTTCTTCTAGTACCTTGTACCTATTCTGATTTATCTACTTTTCCTCATTGATTTTTTTTGAGACTTTTTCCCTCCTTTACCTCTGTTTCCCACTTTGTTAAAGCCATCAGTTTCTTTCCCTAAGATGGCTTTAGTTTTTCTTTGTATTTTTTTTAAGGGGAAATCCCTGAATAGATGCCCATGTTCATGGAATTTGCAGCATCTGAAAGGAACATGCTCATAATCCACCGTTTGTACCCATTCTTCATAAAAAACTTCCAGGATTACTTCATCTGGTAGAGCTCCCAAGAGATCCATCTCTACGCAAATGCGGGCAAAGGATGTATACTTTCCTTGCCTAGTGGCCTCTGATATTTTTACAAAATGCCCTAGTTTGTTTCCTATTGCAGTTAATGATTCTGGCTGTCAATAATCCAATGGTAAGGAGTAGAGCCTTACCCAAACCAGGACCGAGGTGAAAGTCTCGTGCTCCGGGACAAAATTCATCACCCAAGGCCGCATATAGAGGCCTGTCGCAGCATAGAAGTAGGGCCCTCCTTCAAACACCCTGTCTTTATCCTCAATGTTAGTGAAGACTACAGTGAAGAAACCCTTTGAACCTAGGTGTAGGTCTATATCCCCTTTAGGTTTCCAGTGATTCCTTATCCAAGCCTGTAAAGCTTTCTCTGTTGGCCATAACCCCATAAATTTACAAATAATTGCGTAAGTCGCCATGTGTTCCCTATGCGCCTGCAGTGCTGGATCACTTAACACCACCCTGGGTGTGATAGTAGTCCTAGGCTTACACGGTCCAGTTCGATTTCTGGTGTCTGCTTTCTGGTTTTCTCCTTTTGTTCTTTCTTCTCTTCTGGCTTCTTTCCGCTCATTTTCCTGTTCCTGTGAACCTCTGTTATTCTGATTCCTTCCTCCTAAAATACCTGTTTCAGCCTCCAGAGGTTTCTTGCTTTGATTGGAGACTGCCTGACTGTAGGAGGGAGTGGAACTGCACCCCCCCCCCCCCCCCCCCCCCCACCCCCAATCCCCTCCATGGTGTCCAACACTTAACTTTTGCTACAAACCCTAGCTCTACAAATCCCACTCTCCCCCCCAAATAAATTGCAGTAATCGATACAAGGAGTAATTTCCACAAACAAGACATATTCATTCCCATGTGAATTCAAAACTTACCCTAGATTAGAAAACCATTTAATACTATTTCAATGTGGAGATTCAATTACCATTACCAAAAAAAAAAAAAAAAAACTAGATTGTGTATGCATTACTTCTCAAAGTAAAAAGATTTAATGTTCAATTGTGATGAAGCACACCAGGGTTTATTCAAGGCACCACTTATGACCTGCATACAATCTTAACCAAGGTATTCTTGAAGAGTTGATCTGAGTTTTTTTTCTAATTCCTTACTAAGTGTATCGTTAATCCACTCATGTTATCAGAGAATTAAAATCATACGTAAAATACGATTCTATTACATAAGAGCTATATCGAAATGAATATCATTCTCATTCATAATCTCAAAGTAAAACCATGGTTATTTCTGTGTTAAATATCCATTCAGGGTAATGCATTCCAAAGAGGGATAATAAATATTATTAATCAAATTCTACTCATGATATCACCACAATAATTCAAGGTCTAGAAGTTCAGGAAATGCTTCATATAACATGTTAGATCAAACCAAAACTCTTGAGAATATATCCACATGGCTTATAGCCATACTTTGTCCTCACAATCTCAATATACATACATGGCATCAAAATATTATGTCTAAAAGGTAATTTTATTGCAAGGGTTTGATCAAAGCCTCAAACCGTTGAAGATCTATGTGCATCAATGCATTCTAGGAAGAAGATAACCATGCAGATGTACTAGTTAATCAAATCCATATAAAAATTAACACATCAAGCTTTAAAATGAACAAGAAATGTAAATTCAAACCAAAAACCTATGATAGGCTCAATCCACAATCACATGTGAATGATCCATCAGAACATAAAACAATAAAACCTAAATGACAAGGGGCAATAAGATTGATGGTGGGCCTAGACCATCCAGCTCGTTACCCTTATAAAAATTAAATCACAACTCTTGAAGATAAAAGATAGTGAATATAAATATGGGGCCAACTTGTATTATCTCCTAAAGTCTATTACATGAGCATATAATAGCACAAAGGTTGATCCAAGTGGTCCCTTCTTGGGATCATCCCACTAAGAACAAAATTTCTCTTTTAGCTCCCCTCTCTTGCATATTCCCTCGCTACCCTGTACATTACAAGGTATTTATATTTATATAAACAATACTCCCTGATTCTATGGATCACAGATCAAACATCATATACATTTATGGAGTTTCAATCTAATCTGAATGCCCATATAGAGCAAACATATCCTCGACTTAAACCAAAATAAAGAGTGTAACTCTATTGATTGAATACACACCAAACACGAGTTTCCATATTAGATTTAGTTCATTCCTTAAAAAAAACATTATGGGTATCTTAGGTATGTTGGTTAACTACCAAATCATGAAACTCCCATCATAGCATCTATGAACATATTAATGTACTAGCAACAAACTATTGATGAACTTGCTACATATTGAGAACAGTTGACCAAGTGTTTGACCATTACTTTATGTGTTGCCCCAAAGACCCAGATGCAGTTGAGACAACACAATACCATTTCGAGTATTTGTTTGAAAAAACCCATATGTTCAATTTTTTTCATGACGACTGGATGTGTGACACTCATGGAAGTGGGAACATGAACTACACTACGTGAACAAGAACTGGACTGGTTGATCATGAACTATACTGGTTTAACAAGAACTATACACCCATCACAAGAATGGCCTTCATGTAGACATCATTAGTGACATTTCTACGTAAATTCTCTCAAATCATAAAAAAATGGAAATTCGTCAAATAATAAAATATTACCTTATCATGCCCATATTTTAAAATAATAACTTGGAAATGTGCAAAATGATGGTAGTAACCATAGAAGCTAGGTGAAGACATAAGCTATTTTGGGAAAAATATGTGGAAAACTTAGACAAAATGAAGGTTCGACGATTACCAAAGGTTTTATGTGTTTTTTGAAAATGGGAGTACCTTTTAAATGAGATGACCAATCCAAGAGATCTTTTAACGCTTTGAAACAAACTTTTTTGTCTTCCCCTTTACTTAGTACTCTCGATTTCAGATGCGAATTTTTGTTATATCTGGAAGCCTCTTAATACACCATTAGTATGGTTCTTATCCAAGAGGATGAGATTCAGAACAAACATCCATCTTATTATCTGATCAAAGGCGTTATTGGTCATGAGATTTGTTATTCTCACGTCAAGAAGTTAGCTTTGGAAATCATCATCGTTGTCCAACAATTACGATATTACATACACTTGTGAAAGACCATTGTGATCATTGAATCCAACCCCATGAAGCACATCCTTAATCATCAGATCATTAGGGAAAAATGCTCTAAGTGGATTGTTATCCTTCAGGAGTTTGATTTGGAGGTTGTGGTTGCTAAGTCCAAGAAATCCCTGGATTTCATTGAGTTAACATATGAGTTACCTTAAGTTGATGAATAAAATGTTGTTAGGGACCGAATGCCTTATGAGTCCTTATTCTTCATTACCTCCTTTGATTCCTAGTTTGGAGATGTATTCCTATATCTCCAAACTCAATGTTTTTGGTTTGAAATATCCCGCGATGAGAATTGTTGTGTATGACACCACTCTAGGAGCTAGGTGATTATCGCTGATACCCACTATTACCACAGAGTTGATGTGGTATTACATCGTTGTCTTACTCATGATGAGGCCCAATGAATTTGAAATGATTTTCATGCTAGAGCCTGTGACGGTTATCTATCTTATGTATCCGATATTTTTTGCTATCGATCTTTAAATATTGCATTAATGCTATCCAAAATTGCCACTCATGCCAAATATTTTCTTGGAAGATGCACACTCACCCTTCTCCAATCCACCTTATGGTTGTTGTTGAACCATTCACCAATTGAGTTATTGATTTCATGCAATGTAACTCTCCCTCAGCTCATGGTTACCATTAAATCATTGTTACAGGTCGATTATGTGGGTTGAGGCTATGGAAACCTTTCAAATGACGATGCCATTGTGGAATTTTATTTTCAACCATGTCATTACTAGGTTTTGTGTACCCAAGATGATTCTCACTTATCATAGTGCACATTTTCATAATTATATCATGCAGGAGTTAGCTACCACATTGGTTTTTTGCCATGAACACTCAATGCCCCATTATCCTCAAGCTAATGGAAAAGTAGAGGTTGTTAATCACGTCTTGAAAATTATGCTACATAGGATGAAAGGGAATAAAAGGTCAAATTGTCACCTTATACTTTTATTTTCACTTTGGGGATACCTAACCTTAGCAAAAAAATCTATGGGTTTCACTCCTTTCCAATTAGTTTATAGAGTGGAGGTTATTATTCCTATTGAATGTGTGATCCCATCCTTCAAATTAATTGTTTAATTGTTACCTAACACTTATGATGAGGAAGAATATCTCTTACACTTAGCTCATCTTGATGAACAATGTATTTACGTTCCGATTACTAATGAAACCCATAAGAAATGTGTCAAGGCTCAGTATGATAAGTCTGTTTGACCTCAGGATTTTACAGAAGGTGACCTAGTTTTGGTATATGATTAGGGTCATGATAAGTTTGGGGTAGATAAACTCGAACCTATGTGGCATGATCCCTATATTATTAAACGAGTTCTCAAGAAAGGGGTCTATGAGCTAGTTTATTATGATGGGAATCCACTTTCAAATCCTCATAATGGGATCCATCTCAAATGATACTAGGCATAACGTTTTGCATGGTGTCTTGTGCATATTGTACATATGAGAGTGTGTGATGTTTTTATCTCTTTTTGGTTTATGCGTGTTTAAGGTTTCCATGCCTACCTAGTTTTTGTGGTTATTCATTAGCAGATGTCAATACCCTCTTTGATTTATGTAGGATTTGTAGATGGTTCCAACCATAGTACTCGAAACATAGGTTTCACCACTCAAGTCTCTTTTTGCCCACTTATGAGCTTGTGAGTTCAGGGGGCATCTGTCTTCACCCAATCATTAATAACATGGTAGAGTATAGTGTCGTCATTGAGCTCTTCATTGAGGCTATTTCCCTTGGTATCCGCAACTTGGTTGTCCAACATGACTCATAACTTGTAGTGTCTTAGAACCATATCTACTCTGTGAGGAATCTTGTATTACTTTGTTATTATTTATGTTTACGTCTCTTCGAATGACAATTTGATCATATTATTTATTCACATATTCCTAGAGGCTACAATACACTTGCTAATTCTTTAGCTAACTAAGTGTTGGATTTCCATTTGTCACATTAAGAATTAAAACCATGCACATAAAAAATGAACTCATAGAACACATCATTTGGAAAACACCATAGAAGTCGTTGTATAGGTATTAAGTCAAAATATAGATTTTTACATAATTAAAACATGGGTAAATCATTAAAAATAGTGCATCTAACGCCTTGGCTATCAAGCCAAGTACATATGTTAGGAAAAAATATATCCTAGGCGCACTAATATATAAATATAATCACATTTATGTTGATGGTAATAAAACATGGCATGTGTAATATGACATAGAAGGCATCGGTAGTGAGAAGATTGAACCATCTATAGTTTTCCTCTATATGTGTGGAGGAATGTCATCCATGAGCATATCTCGAGTATCAGACCCTCCACATTGTGGGTGAACTCTCATAACTCATTGTGCTCCCCTCCATCCTCTCCAACGCTTCATAGACTACTCGTGCATCTACTCGTTTGTGATGGAGTGCTGACTGGCCTAGGGATTGGGCTGGTCCCACATCTGGATATCACATGAGTTAAATGTTAGTAACTATGTTCCAATGCAAAAAATCCAAAAAAAAAAATATAAAACACTAAAAAAATACAAAAAAGTTAAAATATTCGAAAAAATTCAAAAATTTCTTATCGAGGCACTCCACTATGTCTCGGGAGGAAAGACTAGGTATAGGTCCTATTTGAAATTGACAACCTCATATGCATAGTCATCTATGGCCAGAATGATATTATTCAACTATTTGAAGTGTGATGAGTCAAACCAATGCTCTACGGGTGCACCTTCTTGCCTTGTCATCAAATATTTCCATCAAATCATACAAGGCTCCTCAGGATCTGGGCATTTTTATATTCCACTTGGGGCCTCATGCCCAGAACCTGCTATAGGAAGAAAGATATTATGATTTACTCTTTGATATGTGTCAGTATACACTCACACCAGTTAAAGAGTGTACGCCCTAGGCATCTTATTTCTAGGTCCATCTCAGCCTTGGTAGACAAGTGTGGTGTAGTTGACTCAGCCACATGAGTGATCATTAGGACAATGGTATTTAGGGTTAGGTCTATTATGTCTCAAATGGGAACTTTGTCACCCACTTTTGTGCACCTAGCCCACAATATCTAGCCACATATTCATCCACATTTCCTTTAGTAGTGCTCCTCACCCTCCTCACTACCACCGGGGTACCACACCTAGATAATCATGTGAATAAGTAAATGTATTCAACCTCCAACCTTATAAACTTCTTTTTGCACAACAAATTGTTCATTTTCTGGACCCCTCTGATCCAGTAGCTACTACAACAAGTGTACTTGGCTCATCATGATTGGAAGTTTGAAAATTTTAAGTAAGCCACATTCTATTAGAGCCATGAGTGTTTGAGGGTGAGCCACAATTTGGATGTCATTCTATTGGTGCTCTCTCTCCGTCCATTAAATCATTGTGAACACTTACAAAACATACACACACATTAAACCCTTAGTGATGATGAAATCATCATGAAAAACCAAAAAATCCCTAGAATTTTTTGAGCAAATCTTAGAACTAATTTGTTCATGGTGCTGACACAATTTTACCATGATTCCAATGGATTATTATGCCAAACTAATGGAAACTAAACGGATAGCCTAGGGCATGAAATTTCTCCTTACAAAATTGACTGAAAAACACGATGAAATAAATGAGATGGAGAGTAGGGTATAAATAATTACTTGGTGTAAAAGATTCAAAAAATGATGTCTAGTAGGTCTTGCAATATCCATCCAAAAGTAGAAAGTAGAATGGTAACTTTCACGTCCTCTCCAATTTCTCTTTTTGCTGAAAATAACAACAAGAAATGCTAAAAATAGAAATGTTATAAATAGCATTTCTATAAATAGCATTTCAGGTACCAGTGTTGAAAATAGCAACAAGGAATGATAAGTTATAAATGCTGAAAATAACAATGCTATAAATAGAATTTCAGGATATATTCCAATTTTAATTAGTCCTTGAACTAAAATTGAGAATTAAAATTCGAATTTAGTCTCACTAGCTGTTTGAAAAATAATTAATTAATTCATCTTGAGTTAATTAGTTGGAGAAAATCAAACATGAAGTCTATGTGAAGACATGCAATAGTTATCCCATTGATTGAGGAAGTTATCCCTTAATTAAGGAAATAAAGACGAGTTGTATTTGAGTTGTAATTAGTTAGCTCAGTTAACTGAATTAAGTCCAGTTAGATTAGTTCCAACAGTTTGTGGAACTAATTGTGAGTTCAGTTAGTTAATGCATGCATGCATGTAACTGCTGCACTTCAGATAACTGAATATTCTCTCATAAATAACTCATGCATGTCAGTTCAGGCAGAGACCCAGTTGAGATCAGAGGAAGGGACAATGTACTATCAGTTGGAGCAATTTTCCTATATAGGAAACTCATCCATGTAAAAGGAATTATCTCCTTCAAGTTTGTACAATTATTTTAGAGGTTAGTGAGCAGTGTGTGAGGTAATTACACACATGTGGCAGCTTGAGGACCCAAGAGAAACTGCGCAAGAAAATAAGAGGCTTGGAGGGTAGAGGAGAAGGTTTGTGAGAAGCCTTTGATTGTCTATGAGTAGCAGAGGGATTGTACTAAGAGCTAGATAGCTTGAGAGCTAAAGCTTTGTGTAATCCTCAGATATTTCCACTTGTATGATAATTCAGATAACAGGGTTTTTAGCTGAGGCTTTCCCTAGATTATTCTTCTATGTTTCATGTGTATTGATTCTTCTTCTCTGTTATATGTGTTCGACTTGATCTTGTTCAAATCTATTAAGCTTTCGCAAGTTTGATTGTAGAAGTAGATTAAGTATTTTTCTTTAGTATATTGCATTATCAGGTTAATATACAGTAAGAATTTCTACATGGTATCGGAGCTAGATCTGTAGAAAATTCTACATTGTATCAGAGCAAAGGTGATCAAAGCGGAGAACAGTATAGGAAGAAGAAAATTCGAAGTAAAAAAAAAAAATTGGGCCGCGAGTTTTTAGAGCAGATCTGAAAATTTTCAGAAACAAATAGCAGATCTGGATTCCTTGTGAAAAAATACCTGAATTCAAAAAAAAAAGTTGGCTGAATCAGAGTTCAGATGAGGGAGATATCGTTGATTTAAAATCAGATATTTTTCCAAAAAATTTCGTGACGGTGAGAAAGATGAAACAGATTGGTGTGCTAGCCAAGAACCTGTATGCACTTGAGGTACAAGATGCATGCAAAGCCTTGAGGAGCAAGGCAAAGGTTAGATACTTGGTGGTTGAGAGGGAAAGTAAATTACCGCTCAACATGCAGTCCCAGAAGAAGTCTCAGACAATCGTGGAGAAGCCACAATTGGAGATGCTGAGAGGAGACCAAGTGGAGGCATCCACTCATGCAGAGACCTCCAGTAGGGGAAGTTTTGAGCCAAGTGGGCAAAGGGACCACATGCAGCCATACCTCCAAGTGTGAGGTGGGGTGATGTGAAGTGATAGTCCCAAGAGTGCTGAAATAGGGGTAGGATCCTTGAGCTACCCAACCTCTTTGATTAGACCTTGCTACGGGAGCCCCGATGAGGAGTAGTAGGATTGGCTGAGTGGGTAGAGATAGATGCGGATGGAGTGGTAGAGGGAGCTTCAGCATCAGAGGGTGTTTCTGGCCCAACAGGGAGGTTAGTTGGGATATCAGTTACTTACTTCTTAGTAACTGAGTTGCAGTACAGCAGTGGGCAGCACGGATGCAGTGTTGGGAGATAGGACTAGCAGCAGCACAGATGAAGCAAGAGGAATCAGTGTGATTGATGTAGTTAGAGATCAAAGTGACAGAGGCTAAAGCAGTCAGATACTGAAGAGCATAGAGGTGCAGATTTTTCAGTCGACAGAGGCAATAGTAGTCAGAGATTTTGATGACAGAGGCATCATTCTAATTCAGGTTAGATATTTTTTTGTTTCTAGAGTTGCTGGAGCAACAACACTAGGGAGAAGTGTTGCATGCAGAACATTCCAAAGGTTCAGGATTGGGTTCAAGTTGAATGCCTTTCTTGTTGAGAAGGAGTGTTGAAAATAGCAACAAGAAATGCTATAAATAGCATTTCAGGTACCAGTGTTAAAAATAGAAATAAGGAATGATAAAATAGAAATGCTAAAAATAACATTGCTATAAATATTATTTCAGGATATATTCCAATTTTAATTAGTCCTGAATTAAAATTGAGAATTAAAATTCGAATTTAGTCTCACTAGCTATTTGAAAAATAATTAATTAATTCATCTTGAGTTAATTAGTTGGAGAAAATCAAACATGAAGTCTATGTGAAGACATGTAACAGTTATCCCATTGATTGAGGAAGTTATCCCTTAATTAAGGAGATAAGGATGAGTTGTATTTGAGTTATGATTAGTTAGTTCAGTTAACTGAGTTAAGTCCAGTTAGATTAGTTCCAACAGTTTGTGGAACTGATTGTGAGTTTAGTTAGTTAATGCATGCATGCATGCATGTAACTGCTGCACTTCAGATAACTGAACATTCTCTCATAAATAACTCATGCATGTTAGTTCAGTTAGAGACCCAGTTGAGATCAGAGGAAGGGAGAGTGTACTATTAGTTGGAGGAATTTTCCTATATAGGAAACTCATCCATGTAGAAGGAATTATCTCCTTCAGGTTTGCGCAGTTATTTCAGAGGTTAGTGAGTAATGCGTGAGGTAATTACACACAGGTGGCAGCTTGAGAACCCAGGAGAAACCGCGCAAGGAAATAGGAGGCTTGGAGGGCAGAGGAGAAGGTTTGTGAGAAGCCTTTGACTATCTATGAGTAGTAGAGGGATTGTACTGAGAGCTGGATAGCTTGAGAGCTAAAGCTTTGGGTAATCCTGAGATATTTCCACTTGTATGATAATACAGATAACAGGGTTTTTAGTTGAGGCTTTCCCCAGAGTATTCTTCTGTGTTTCATGTGTATTGATTCTTCTTCTCTATTATATGTGTTCAACTTGATCTTGCTCAAATCCATTAAGCTTCCACAAGTTTGATTGTAAAAGTAGATTAAGTATTTTTCTTTAGTATATTGCATTATCACGTTAATCTACAGTGAGAATTTCTACACTTTTTTCCAAGGTAAAATGAGTTATGGAGGGAGGTATTTTTAACTTATATATAAAATTTCTCAGATTAAATTGGGGAAAATATTTTTTCTAAGGATGGGGGTCATTTTTTATTTTATTATTATTCTAATCACTTTATTTGCAGGAATATGGGGCCTCTTGTAATATCTTTCCTAGAGTATTCTTTTTATTTTTATGTTACTATAACATGGCTGGGGTACGTTTTCTTGAACCTGGCATATAGGGGTAGGTATTTAACTACCATCTCTCTTGTGTTATTGACTGTCATTTCCATATTCATTATGCCTTAGGTATGACCCTATTAGGTTGCGATATTCGCCTATATCTTTTTTCACATTGTAACTTGGAAGTAGAGCTTACTTGCACATGGATTCCCTAGATTGACACCTCTATTAGGTGTGCGTGTCCATGCAAAATTTATTTTATTCCTTCTCATAATTTCTCCTTTTGACCCACCATGACTTTGAATATGAGCCTCATTTACTCTTCTTGGTCATCTACTGGTGTTGCCTTTGGATGATTCCATCACTTTTATACCTTTTGTTTGCTACGAATTTTTAGCCTTAATTATGCATGTTGATAAGCCTTGGTTTTATTTTTCCACCATTGTCACATTATGCTTCACCCTTTTCTTACTTTCACTCGATGTTATTACCTTTCTTGGAGCGGATGTTGTGATGAGTGGTCTTATTTTTTGGCCTATTTTCCTCCCTTTGATTTGGGAGGTTCCATCAGCTCATAACTAGTTGCTACCCTTTATACCACTTGTTCCTCTAGGTTAAGCTTCCTTTGTGTCCTTCTTATGCTCCTTAAAAATTGAAAGGCACTGAGTATCCTTTTATCTCTTTTTCAGGCTCATTGAAATTGAAAGAAAAATGAACTATTGAGCTTACGTGTCTTCTCTTTCATGCTCATTAAACTATGAAGGAGATTAAAAAGAGAAAAAGGAAGGGAAATCAGTGACTTGAGTTATTATTCAAAATGGCACTGTCAGTCACATTTACCTTGAACATAGAACCTTTGTGCATCATTTCCTTACAACTAGGTTTTAGCTTGCCTAGGAGTCATACCATCCATATGAGTCTATTTACTCCTCTGATTGGTTACTCTTCTAGTCACTATGGAGTGTGCTTCAATGTCTCTTGTGTTGTTGCATGATATCACATGGTGCTCATTAGTCAATGCTTCCAAGTCACTTTTTTCTAGTGTCATTATGTGTTCAAGGGAATTCTCATTTTGTTTCGACCATTTGCAATTTTTTTTTACATTTTTTTGGTCATCCATACCCATGTTAGTTGTACTTCATGAATTCATCCATTTACATCATCTCTTAATCTATTCCATGCTAATTGATTGGGGATACATCAAGGCCCTCCTTCGATAAATATTCTCCTATCGTATTTAGCTCATTATCCAAGAGATTGATTTAGGAGCGAGTAATACCTTGGAGCTTGCAGACCTTAATGGCAGGATTCCTCACGATCAAGAGTGGGTTTACCTCAATGGATCTTGATCAATCGAGTCCACAAGCGTTCGAAATAAGCTCATGTATTCACACTTAGTGGATTTTTCTAGGTATGATGGGGTCCATTTTCATCATTGGTAGGTCCCCTCGCATCTGTTAACAATATACCTCATTGCCCAGTAATCACGTAGTTTCTATCATGTTCGACATACACATATCTATTCACATGTTGTAGATTCATACCATCGAGGTTGTGGAGAAGACCTTGGGTTAAAGATCTTCAACTCTTACATCATGCCCTTCCCAAGATGCGTTGGAGTTATTTATCATTTTATGTACTTTGAAGACTACTTTGGGGCACCTCTCTTCTATGTGTCCATAATTATTTTGATGTATATTGTGACATAGATCCACATTGTATTTGTTAGTGGCCATGATTTTTTGGTGTGTCATATGGATCCACTATGTATTCCTTGTGGCCATGTCCTATCATTTCATGTCATGTATCTGCAATGTATAGTTGGTACCCATGTTCAATTTCTCTTTATGGTCAAGCAAGGGTATGTCTAACTTAGGGATGAGATCAGCAAGGTTGAGACTTCAACCTTTGAGTTACTCTGATTTGGGTCTATAGTCATGGCTCCTTCCTCCCATTTTGAGCTCTGAGTTTTTTCTGTAATTCATTTTGGCATCAATTTCTCTTATGATATCATACACTAGGGGGCATATGTTATCAACCTATTTTACCCACATTGAGTTAGTTGTCGAAGCCTTTATATTGTTGATCTTGATGCATAACATGTACCCTAGATTTTTGACCTTTTTATAGGAGTGTCGTTGCTTAGCCATGTACAACCCACACCACTCCTCTTATTCACAATGTACAACCAGAGTCATTGGCATTGATTTTCCCTTTGGAAACAATGATAATCTCGAGCTTTCTATATTTTGTCATTCCCTAGGAGATCAACTCGATTGATTTGTCTATGAGTTGGCTAGAGGTGAATTATTATAGAAGTTTTCTAACTTCTCTTACCCCTATTAAGTGTCTAGATACATTCTCCTAGGGATGTAAAAGGCCTATATAAACTAGTCATGTCAAGGGAAAATCGATATTTAGAGATTCTGATATAGATAAGAGCTATGCTAATTTGTGAGGTTATCCTTCTTAGAGGTGGAGACTAGATTTCATACTAGAGAGGAGGACGTATTGCTAAAGGTGTACCATTATTTTTGTATCCATTTGATTCATTAATGAAAGTATTTTATTTACCTTCTCTACATGCTATGTTGATCATGTTAATTTCCATATTTTGTTCATGCTAATATGCCCTCTACAAAAGGTAAAGTTTTATTGTTTGGTTGTGCGGGTTAGGATTGCTAGGAGTAGGATCTCTGGGAAGAAGCGATTTCTCCATCTAAGGCTTTAGATCCAACATCCATCACCAACCTGTGAGGGTTCATGTATTCTTCCTCAAGCCATTTGTTTGAGATGTTATGCATGAATGTAATTGACATTGAGGGTTTTCATTGATATTTTCACACATATTTTTCTAATGAGTCTTAGGAAAGGCTCACGGAGCAATAACTCCTTATGATTGAGTGTTTTTTATCACAACATATACCTACTAAATACTCTCCGTTATGTATGGTCTATTACAAACCATTTCATACATTAAACTTCCAACCACACTAGCATATGGAACATGGGACATGTCCTCTTTCTATTATTGTGTCCTGCGACATTGTTTTGCAAATAAATTTACATCTATAGAAAGAGGAACCTTAATTTGTTTGCATTCTTGCATATTAAACCTTTGTAATATTGTCTTGATATATTTCCTCCAATTTAACCAAAGTTTCCTTTTTTCCTAAACTCTTTTAATTTCCATGTGCAAACTAAAATTTATGGCACAAATATCCTTCATGTCAAATTTAGAGGAAAATAAAGTTTTCACTTCCTATACTATTTCCCTATCATTTCTAATCAACACCATATTATCCACATACAAGACCAAATGAATAATATGATCACCAACTAATTTGAAATACACACAATGATCTTCTTTTCTCTTTATGAAGCCAAGTACCAATACATAAGTATTACATTTTTGATAACACATCCTTGGTGAATGATTTAACCCATATAGGGACCATTTTAACTTGCATGCCAACTAATTTTTTAGATTCACCTCAAATAATTTTAGCTACTTCATGTAGATTTCTTCTTCCAAATCCCCATGTAAGAATGTCGTCTTCACATTCATCTATTCTACATCAAAATAAAAGGCAACAACAATAGATAAAATAAATATAGTAGAAGTTAACTTGGAAACAAGTGACAATATATCACCAAAGTCAATTCCATCCACTTGGAAATAACCTTTTTCTACTAACAGAGTTTTGTATTTATCCACTCTACCTTCTACATTCAACTTCTTCTTAAACACCATTTATTGTTGATGGTATTTCTTCAAGCTAGCAACTCAACTAGATCCCAAGCCTCATTCTCGTCCAAGAATGCATTTCCTCAACCATGGAATTTTTCTAGAGTTTTCCATCCTTTGAATCAAATTCCTCCCTAATATTTCTAGGATCATCTTAAATAATAGTCAATTTTTTTTTGAAAGTAAATAAGGTGGAGTATACCTTTCTAGATGCCTTCTTTCTCGAAGTAATCTCCTCAATAATAGAGTACGTGGTTCTTCTTCTTCAGCTTCATGTTCTTTTATAGAGTCTGGTACATAATCCTTCAATTCAAATTCTATATTCTCTAATTCTTTCTCCATTGGTAGGAATTCCTCTTTGATGACATCTTTTATTTCTCTAAATACCACATTTCGATTATACACAACCTTCTAGTTTATAGGTTCCAATGCTTATAACCTTCCATGCCATATTTATATCCAATAAAGATCAAATTTTCAACTTTCTTGTCTCTCTTAGTCCTAATCTCCTTTGGAATGTGAATATAAGCATCACAACCAAATACCCTGAGATGCTTAAGAAAGGGTTTCTTACTAGTCCATACCTCATGTGGAGTCTTTCCATCCAACGTTAATCATGGGAGATCTATTTATCAGGTAACACACAATGACCACTAACTCTACCTAGAACTTTTGTCCTAATGTGACACCATTGAACATGTTCCTTGCTTTATCCATCAATGTCCTGTTCATCCTTTCAATAAATTCATTTTGTTGAGGTGTGTATGAGTATTTTTCTACCTTTCTATACCACACTCCTTACATAATTATTTGAATTCATTCTCATAGAATTCTCCACCATTATCTATCCACAACATCTTAAATTTATTCTCTATCATATTTTCCACAAGATCCTTAAACTCTTTGAATTTGTTAAAGACTTCAATTTTGTTCTCGAGGAAATAAATCCATGCATTATTTGAGAATTCATCTATAAATGAGACATACTTTTTATCGGATAAATCGTTCTTGTGAACAAGACTGATCTCCCTAGATTTGGTGTAACAGGCTTGGTTAAAAATCCAGTAAAAATATATAAGACCACAGTCATGGGACACATATTCCAAGTTGAATGGTGGAAAAAACATCCTAGTGGGTGTTCATTCAGTTTATTATGGCTAAGGAAATTGGCAAAGGCAATGACAAAGGATTTGGAAAGGAAAAATGGCATTTTTGGCACCTTTATT
Organism: Pinus tabuliformis; assembly: GCA_031772625.1. Classification (NCBI taxonomy): domain Eukaryota; kingdom Viridiplantae; phylum Streptophyta; class Pinopsida; order Pinales; family Pinaceae; genus Pinus; species Pinus tabuliformis. The sequence goes on from CM062804.1 coordinate 240,281,241, forward strand.
TATGAAAATAATGGAAATTAGGAGAAAAGGAAGGTGAAAGGTCATAGGTTGCATGAGAGGAGGAAATTGAAGGAAAATAATGGAAATTGAAGAAAATAGAGGCCTCATTGATAAAAAGGCTTCTGAGGATTAGTTGGAAAGCTTGATCAATTCAGTTTTGGAGCTCTCTCATTATTCTCTCCCTCTCTCTCACTCTTGGACACTTAGATTTTTCTTGGATCACTTGGCATCGGAGCAAGAAAGGCAAAAAGAAGGAAAGAATAAGGAAGGAGCAAGCAAGGAAGAGTAGGATCAAGCAACTACAACAAGATTCTTTGCAGATATTGATTTTCATGTGTGATTTCCTTGCTAGATTTGGCATGCATGGTATTGCATGTGGTTCTTTTCTATCATGGCATGGGTTTTTCCAGGTGTGATAGTGTTTTCAGCCTAGCCTTGCCATTTCTAGATAGCCTTGATGAGATGGGTTCTCATCCTTCATTTGTGCTGGATTTTCGGATGGATACGAAGCCGAGTAGGTGGATCTTCGAAACGAAAAACACATGGCCTAGTGGTCCTTGAACCAGACTATGGATCATGGTAAAGCCACTGGCATAGTAGCCCCTAAGCCAGACTGTGAGTTGCGGTAAAGCAAGGATTGTGTACATTGGTGGACCTAATAATCCTTGCTTTGTGAATGGCGGGATATACAGTAAATCCAAGGGGTGGATTGCTCTCCGTTGGGCCTAGTAGTCCCAGGATGGGATGTATGGTAAATCCTAGAGAGTGGGTTGGGTCTCGGTGTATGCCCTAGTGATCCCTGGATCAGACAGTGGATTACAGTAAAGCCTGGAAGACTAGGAGGCACTCAAATTCCTCACAGTGTAGGTGGAGAACTTCGGTAGCATCCATTCTTGTTTGTTTCTTTTTGGTTGGATATGAGTCCCAAATTCATGCTTGGAATATGGCATGGGGGTGATTATATGAAGAGAGATTTAGCTCAGCCAATCTATGGTCGAGTGGAACATGGTAGTCCCATCCTCGGATGGTTTCTACATTCATTAATGAGAAACCAATTCCCTTTATTTTTCATGTGTAAATGTATTGGTTTATATGTGGATTATATGGCTGATGTATTCATGGTATTTTTGTTATTATTTTGTTGGTTATGAGCATGTATTTTGATATTTGTAAATGAATAAACAATGTATCTATGACTTAAAAGATGATAATGCAACAAATGATATAAGGAAAAAATGCTTCATAGCAGTTCTTAGATAAGTATGGGAACTCTATGATTAAATTTGTTGTTTACAATTGTAGATTACATTGATGCCAAGTTTTTGATAGAATGTCAGTCCTAGTTTGGGATGGTCAGGCCTAGTCCTAGAGTTAGTTTTTGGTCTATTGGTCTTGTCATCATGTGTTTAATGGATTCTAGAAGTTACAACAAGTTCTGGGCAGTGGTTGAAATTATGGGCTTGAAAAGTGCCTTAAATCCTGTAGACTCTAACATAGGTCTGCTTGAAATAGTCCCTAGATATAAGCATGTAGGATTGTGGGAGCGTCCAGAGCTCTTTGGATGCTGACATAGCCATAGCATGGGAGCGTCTAGGGGTTTAATAGCTTTAAAACTCAGTGGGACCTAGGGTCATGATACCTGTGTGGTTAGGATGGCTCCTGGGAGTGTTGTTGTTGATGTGGGAGGTATGTTTGATGTGTTTCCATTGATTCCACTTCCTTATGGTCACTTAGGAGGTTGAATCATGTCATAGTAGCCTCTCGTCACATGTCTACCCCGATTGGCGAGTTACTTGGGTAGATGTGGGAGGAGGGTGTTACAGAGTGGTATCAAAGCGGGTTGTGTGCTCTTTGGTTCATATCTAATGCCACAGAGTGGTATCAGAGCATGGCTCGCATTTGATACCACATAGTGGTATCAGAGCATGGTTCACCCCTTGGGCTGGATGGGCGGTGTGTTGGTCATGCATTCATGTCAATTTCATTTGTGTTTCTTATGCTTGTAGACCATGCACTTGTTGCATTTGCATGGTGTTGATCATGGTTGTAGTGATGTTACCATCTGAAGGTTGATGGTGTTGTTGTCGAATGTGTCTTCATGAGTGTATGGTTGTATATGCATTTGTTATGCATGCATTATCATGGTTATGGTTATCCATGTATGGTAAGCCAGACATGCATTGTGAAGTCATTGTATGAAATTAGGTCATCATGATGATATTGGTATGTTATGATGCTAATGTGATCGATGAGATAGAGTAGTAGATGAAGATCATTAAAGTGAATTTGCAGCATTGGACCTTGAGGCAAGAGCATGTCGTCATACATGTTTGTATGTTTGGCATGCGGGTATGTAGGTTAAGAATTGTTATATGCATTATGGTTATGTGTATGACTTTCATTTTATTTTTGTGATGGTTACATGCATGATAGATGCTAGTTGATTAGTATAGTCAAATGCACGTCAAATACTCATGAATGACAGTAACTTGTGGTTGTATGCATTGCTATTGTTGTTTTATGTCAGATAACTTGATGATTATGTTATATGTTGTTAATGAGTATGTTATAGGTTAACTTGTTATGATTATGTTATATGTTATATGTTATATGTTGTTGTTGAGTATGTTATAGGTTAACTTGTTGTTGTTATATGATAATTAGCTTGGTGATTAGGTTATATGTTGTTGATGAGCATGATATATAACTTGTTGTTATATCCTAGTAACTTGATGATTATGGTTATTACATTAATATCTTGATGTTATATGTATCATACTAAGTTGGATTGGTCTAGGGTTATGCCATTCAAGTATGAGTCGACTTATTTGTAAAATTGTGTTCTATTAATCTAGATTGGTCGTACATATGTGATTTTTATGCATGAACGATAATTGTTTATGAGTTTATGATGTTAACATGTTAGTTAGTGATTGTTATGGATATTGTGACCTTATTTGTGTTTGATTTGATGTGTTGTGAAGTTATGTCGTGCTAACTAGATTGATTGTGCAGACAAGATAGCCTCCCCTTAGATACATTAAGGTATGAGCTTGCTTATCTCATCTACTTTGTGCTTGAATGTTTGATTATGTTGTCTATTTGGTGTTTGAGTGTTTGGTATCTATTATGTCGTCTAGTTTATTTATTTAACATGGTATTTTTGAAAGTTGATTGAATGTTTGATGAATTGGATAATATGAGTATGTGTTCAAATGATCTTGTTTTAATATGGTTGTACTAATACATATGTGTTGAGATAATTGATATGTACTTGAGTGTAAGTAGGTGATAGTTGTAGCATTCTGTCTAAATACTATGAGTTGACTATGGATTATGACATGATTGTTAGTCTTGGTAAACATTGATTTGAAATTAATAGATATGATTGTCTTGATATTTGGAGCATGTTGTTGGCATGTCTAAACAGTTGTAGGAAACATGTTTGGTATTAGAGTGACAAGGTAACAATTGATGTGTTTATATAGCTAATAGTTGGGTGATGTGACAGTACATGGGAAGATTCGATTGCAACAAGGTAAAACGTAAAAGAAAGGAATTGGGTAAGGATTCCTTTGGCTATGTTTGGAAGCCCTAATTCCAAATGAATGTGTGCTTGCATGCAGGAAGTCTTTTTAATCTTGATTTTGTCTGACATTATGTGGATATATGTTATATTCATGAACATGTATTTGAAAGGTATAATAGTTGGTGTCTAGTTATAGCTATATCTTTCAAGGGAATTGGAGTCCCTTGAGACATGGCACAAATGTGTTAAGCTACAAGGCAACATGCTTGGCATAACAAGGTAAGGTAGCTAGTATGTTGTTATGTTTACTTATGCACTGATAGTTATGTGTTTATGGCAGTATGATGCATGGGATTGCATGGAAAAAGAGATTTCCATGAAATCTTAAAGCAGGCTTAGGTTGAGATTTCACTTGGAGGCACTAGGAACCATGGGGATTGAGTCATGGTGTTTGTTTCTAGTCTTTGGCTTTTGGTCTTTTGTGATTTATTGTGCCTGATTATGGATTTTTTTATGTCTGGTGTATGCACATATCACTTTGTTGTGGTGTTGTATTGTTATTGGTTTTCATGGTTTTCTCTTGTTTTCTTCTTGGTATTGCCTTTTATGTTTTGAGAGTCTTGGGAATTGGTTGGGAAAGAGGAAATTTAATGGAACTTAGGGAGAGCTTTGTGGTACCCGATAGGTAAGATAAGGCCTAGATGAAGCTCAGTGCATCTATAAGGGTAGTTGAAGGAAAGAATATGACAACCAGTTAGACTGGTTGGGTGCATTAGTGTAAATGGACAATGGTAGGACAGTCATGGGAAATATAATCAAGAAAGGTAAGGTGAATGGATTTGAAGCATCATATGCCTTGGCTATGTTAGGAACTGTTGTTCTCGATGTTGCACATGTAATGCATGCATAAAGGGAGTTATCTTAACCTTGACCTTATGATATCTAGTAATTATGTTGATCATGATTATGCTGATGTCTATATGTGTACACATGTATGTATGTCATGTCTGACAGGGTCACCATGGATCATGATTATTAAGGCTAATATTTATATGTATGTATATATATGTATGTATGTATTTATGTATGTATGTATGTATGATGTTGTCTGACAGTTTGTTTAATGCTAATATTTATATGTATATATATGTATGTATGTATGTTGTTATCTGATGGGCTTGTCAGGAATCATTCTTGTTGAGGAATGATTGCTTATGTAGGTGAATGACATGAAGAGGTTCCTGGTTTAGGAGGAATGAAGTGGAATAGTAGTCATGACAAATACATGAGGTCAGTATCATGTGGTTATGAGTTGATATTATGTGATTATATTATGTCTATGTTATGGACAGGTTATACTAAGGGATACATAAATGAAATGAAAGTAGTGTGCTTTGCAACATGCTAGGATAAGCATGGATGGCGGAGAGACACTGGAAGCAAGGTTTCCTGGTAGAGACAGTATGGTTTTGGATGGGTGGTACTACTATTGTGCATATGTTGCATATGTTGTACATGTTGCATATGTGATGTTGTGTGCATGCGGTGTTGTGTATATATAGTGTGAGTACATGTTGTTTATACAATGTTATGTACAAGGTGGTACAAATAGTGTTGTGCGAATGTTGCATATGCAGTGTTGGGTATAGAAGGTGTTATGTACATGTTGGATATGCGGTGCTCTATACATATTGTACCGTGCACATGATGGATATGTGGTGTTGCGCGCATGTTGGATACGCAGTTTTGTGTACATAGGGTGTTATGTACATGTTGTATATGCAATGCTATGTACATATGGTGTTGTGTGCATGTTGTACATATGGTTCTATGTAGAAATGGTATTGTGTGCATGATTGTACAAGTGGTGTTATGGGCATGTGGTGCCAGGCACATGTTGTACATATGGTGTTGTGTGCAGGTGGTGCTGTGTACATGTCATGCATATGATGTTGTGTACATGGGGTGTTGTGTACATGGAGTGCATGTGGTGTCGTGTACATCTGGCATTGTGTATACATTCTATAGGTGGTAAGATGTACATGTGGCGTTGTGTACATGTTTTGCAGGTGGTTCCATGTACATGTGATGTTGTGTACACATTGTGCAGGTGGTGTTGTGTATAGGCAGTACCATGTATATGTTGTACATGTGGTACTAGTGTACATGCGGCATTAGGTGCATGTTGTACATGTTGCATTGTGTACATGTGGTAATATGTATGTACATTGTGTAGTCATGGCATTGTGACATGTGTATTCATTATGTTGTACGTTGTGTACATATATGTATTGTGTTGTACATTGAATGCAAGTGAATGTATTGTGTGGTGGTGTACACCGGATGTATGTGTATGTATTGTGTTTCATTGTACACTGGGTGTAGGTGTATGTGTTGTATGTTAGGTGTTGATGAATGTATTGCATGATGTTGTATGCAGTGTGTGGTCGTATGTGTGTGATGCACACTATGTGTATGTGCACATGGTTGAGGAGAAGGCGCTAGGTGTTTGTTGGGTGTGGCAACCGATCCAGAGTGCGCACGGAATAAAGACAAAGGTAGAAGCTAAGGATTGATTAAAGGATAAGTAGTATCATTTCATTTCAGTTTTATTATGCATGTGATTTATGATTCTAGTCTATGTCGATTACATGTAATCTATGATTCTGGTCTATGACAATTGTATGTGCTTCATGATTTGATCTATGATGGTTGTGTTTTAAGCTAACCTGATATGATATTTTTATACATGTTGATTTGGTCAAAGATGCTAGTTTGACTTGTTGTGATAGGAAGTAAATAGGATTGCAAGTGTACCTTATTGACGAGCTACAAATGAGGTATGATGTGAATTTATTTCAATTTATTTTAAATCTAATGGAAATTATGTTCTTGGTACAGGAATGCATGAACATGCCCAATTGGGTGGTTGAAATTGATTACAAGAATTTGCAACAACAAAAGGAATTGGAAAATGCAGTAGTATGTGGGTAAAGTATTCAGGAGAAGGGCCATTGTGGGACACTGGTACCCAATAGTGTCCATTGATTGCCATGAGCATGCTATGACCGATATGCTTGTTTTGAGGCAGGGATATGCCTTGATTTTTGTATCTTCCACTATGAGGAAGCCTCACCAAGGGATGGACTGCTCGGGATGGGGGTGCCATCAAAATTTGGAAGGTGTGTGACCACATGGAAGGGGGTGTAGCAGAGAAGGGAAGACTGGGGATGGATTTGTTTCAGTCATTAGCATTGCTAGATGGAATTAGATGCACATTGGGAGTGCAACCTGGAACAATGAGTCGATAACTGTTCACTGAGAGGAAAAGTGGCATTGGATTGTAGCATTGGACATTGGATGCAAATTTGACCTTGCATTGGATTTTGGACTTCCTAGGAAGGAGGTAAATCTTGGCATTAGTTTTGAGGGTGGAGGTGTGAGCCTATAGACTCCCTTTTTGTGGATGCAAACATCATATCCTTTTATTTTTTAGTTGAGCAAATGTGAATATGTGCATATGTGTGTAGTACTGTAAATATTGTATCGAGCGAGATTTATAAAGCTCCATAGATAGTATGATTATTTGTTGGGTGAAGCAAATGTGTATGTGTGTATATGTGGTTATTATTGTAAATATCATAATGAGTTATGTTATAAAGCTCGAGTAAATGATATGTTTGTCATGTTTTAGCATATGGTCATTGTAAATACTGAAACGAGCTATGTTATAAAGCTCCATGGGCAGTATGTTTTGTTTTGAGCAATCATTTTGGTTATAGGTGTCATTGAACATCAAGGACGATGTTCCCCCAAGGGAGAGGGTTCTGTAACAAACCTGGTTAAAAATCCATGTAAAAATATATAAGACCAAGGTCATGGGACACATATTCGAAGCTGAATGGTGGGAAAACCATCCTAAAGTGTGTTCATTCAATTTATTATGGCTAAGGAAATTGGCAAAGGAAATGACAAAGTCATTGGAAAGGAAAAATGGCATTTTTGGCACATTTATTTATGAAAATAATGGAAATTAGGAGAAAAGGAAGGTGAAAGGTCACAGGTTGCATGAGAGGAGGAAATTGAAGGAAAATAATGGAAATTGAAGAAAATAGAGGCCGCATTGATAAAAAAGGTTCTAAGGATTAGTTAGCAAGCTTGATCAGTTTAGTTTTGGAGCTCTCTCATTATTCTCTCTCTCACACACACTCTTGGACACAGTGTTTTCTTGGAGCACTTAGCATTGGAGAAAGAAATGAAAAAGAAGGCAAGAAGAAGGAAGGAGCAAGCAAGGAAGAGTAGGATCAAGCAACTACAACAAGATTATTTGCAGGTATTGATTTGCATGTGTAATTTCCCTTCTATATTTGGCATGCATGATATTGCATGTGGTCCTTTTCTATCATGGCATGGGTTTTTCCAGGTGTGACAGTGTTTTCAGCCTAACCTTACCATTTTCAGATAGCCTTGATGAGATGGGTTCTCATACTTCGGTTGAGTTGGATTGCCAGATGGATTCAAATATGAGTGAGGTGGATCTCCGAAATGACAAACACATGGCCTAGTGTTCCTTGAACCAGATTGTGGATCACGGTAAAGCCATTGGCCTAAAAACCCCTAAGCCAGATTGTGGGTTGCGGTAAAGGCAGGATTGTGTGCCTCAGTGGGCCTAAGAATCCTTGTCGGTGAATGGTGATATATATGGTAAAGCCAAGAGGTGGATTTCTCTCCGTTGGGCCTAGTAGTCTCAGGATGGGATGTACGTTAAATCCTGGAGAGTGGGTCTCGATGTAGGGCCTAGCGATCCCTAGATTAGACTGTGGATTATGGTAAAGCCTAAGAGACTAAGAGGCATTAATATTCCTCATAGTGTAGGTGGATAACTGCAGTAGAATCCATGCTTATTCGATTCTTTTTAGTTGGATATGAGTCCCACATTCATGATTGGAATATGGCACGTGGGTGAAGGATGAAGAGAGATTTGGCTCAGCCAATCTATGTGTTATAGACATTTTTGGGCACTGCAACCCCAAGCATGAAATGTCCATAAACCAAGGGCTCCTAAGTCCCTAAAAGTGTTGTTCTAACCCCTAAAAGAACAAGGTCAACTGATTACAGCTTCTCCCAAAAGTTCTCCATGAAAAACTGCTCAAAATTGGTCAAAACAGGATCATTTCAGCTGCTCCACAGGCCAAGTGCGTTGCATCTCACCTAAGTAAACTGTGTGGGTGCGTTGCATTTCAAAAAGCCCTTCTATGGGGTGCGATGGGTGAGAAATGACAAATGGCAGTGTCATTCCACGAGGTGGAGAGGCAATGGAAGCTTCCAGAAACTTCTCCTATGACACTTGCCTCTCTGAATTCGACCAAGGATGAGTAAGAGATCATCAATCTCCAAGTGGAAGCAAGAACTATCAGAGGGAAGACACTAATCAAATCACAAGCTGACTCATCTCCCTTACAGATATCTATATATGGATCCCTCATCCCAGAGATCCTGAGGCTGGAATTTTGCATATTGTAAGGAATTGCTGTTGGTTTCTTGAGACAAACATCAGATTGTTGGGTGATCTAAGCTTTGTATGAGGTGAAGAGGGGCTTCCTTGCTAAGAGGTTGATGCTGGGTTAGAACAACTGGTTGTAACTCCTCTTGGCTCTTTCTTGTTTATCAATAAAAGCTATTCAAGTTTTCCTCCATACTCTTGTGTCATTTATGTTTGCTGCATTTGTATGGTCAATTTACATCTGATCCTAGATTGTTTATGATTATAGATCCATGTTCTTGTATAGTGCTATGCTACTGTGATCTTACAGGTACTCTGTGAAGCTGGGCGCGCAAGGGAACAAGTAGCAAAAGACTATCAAGGAAGAGAGGAATCAAACCAAGAGATTAGCGCAAGACAGAGGTTGGTCTTGTTTGTTCCTCTCTATCTATACTTCATAAAGGAAAAATGAAAGTAGCTTTACTTTGTTTGTTTCTAAGGCAGCTATCACACCTTAGTGGGATAAGCAGTTCTGAGTAGACACTTTTCCCTGTAACAAAATGGCGACTCCGCTGGGGACGAATTAGTTTGTTTGTTTATCTTCCTTATTGTCTATTTCATAAACTTACAGATGGAGTCTGAAGTCGTGCTAGGTAGCATTCGAACTGCATTTGCCATAGCAAATGAAAAGTAGGTAAATGCCACTTCAGTCCATCTCCGGGATCTGTTTATGATTTAAACAACTGATTCACAAACTCTGTAATTGCCCTTGTGATAGCTCTTAGATCCTCCTTAGTTCTACCCCTGATTGTTGAATTACTGATTACCTTTTACTCGGCCAAAACCCATGAACTGAACTGTAAACTATGACCTGGAACCCAAGCAAAGTCTCGTTTCTAGCCCAGCGCAGGTACTGTTCTGAGAATTTGAAATTCAGCACACTTCCCGAGTGTAGAAGGTGTGCTGCATTTCATATTCCTTGTGTTACAGGTGCGCTGATCAGGCTAGGCCTTGTGTAGTTTTGGTTTCTGTGATTCATTCTTTCCAGTTCTATTTATGAATTTTGCTGCCTGTGATCAGTATATCTCTGTTTGAAACCCCTTTTCCTTGCTATTATTCCGCCTCCTTTGTACAAAATAACTGTAAATGTTTTTGTGTGTTTGTTGAGTCATTTTCAGTTCTCCTTTGCAAAAGTAGCGTAATTGTACTGTCATCCTTTGATTTGAAAGTGTTGCAAGTGTCGATTTCAATCATAGGAAAGAGTTTGATTGCTATTGATAGTCGATTATCCTGTTACTATTGTTTTTGGTCTGAATTTGTAATTTTTCTAGTGTCAAAAACAAGTATTCATTTCAAAATCGTAAGGTGTTGTGATCGTCTCCATTTTTGATTTCGAAAAGAAATTTGTTGATATTTGTCGCTTGAAAAGAAATTCAGATTTGTGCATCAACTTTCTTCTTATCATTCACATACTAAGAAATTCGAAAACAAATACATGCATGTGCATTTGCATTTAGACAGTCTGATTGGTTTGATTTAGGAAAGTGCATTTAGAGTGTGCTCTTTGCTGTTTGTGAAAGAATTCTGTCTTTCTTTCCTTAGTAGCTAGGATTTTCATTGCACAAAGAAGATAAAAAGACTGTTTATCATCTTAGATTGCATTTTAGGAATTACATCTACATCTCGCGGTGAACCTGAAAGGTAAACTTCATAAACAAGATCAACTATAAAATAAATTCAATGAATCTAACAACGCTTTGGAACCTAACACACAACATTTAGAAGTCTAGGCTAGAGACGTATTCCGGCGTTGTAAAGCCTGGTAACTATTGTTCTCACTGATGGTTGGGTGATTCCTCCACTTTGAGATGATAAGTGCCAGTACGGACTTGTGCTCCCACGTACCGTCTAATATATTTTAGGAGACCACAATAGGCTTAATCCTTTATCCATAGGAAGCCATGTTTGCCGCCCTATCGATCGCAATGCACTGAACACAACATTCAGGAAGATTGACTGCCGTACCTTAAAAAGTATTCTGCAGTTTTGCGATTGGTTTGGTAATCCCTCTACCTAGATTTCCAGATCAGTCCCTTTCGTTCCTTTTCAGACTCTTTAACAGAAAAGGTCCATCTGAGCACTTGTCACTTCAGGCTCATTAAAAATCGAAGGAGACTAGAGTCATCTTTTGTTTTTTCTCGACTCTTAAAAATTGAAAAAACAAGTTGTGTCGAAGCATCTGAAATTCATTTAATTCAGAAACATACTTCCCCTTTATTTTTAGTTGATCGAGTAATCCGCAATCGTGGAAGAAAGTCAATTGAAACCCCATCGTTCATGGAGGCTTATGAGTCAACCATCTTTGTCTCCGGAATCGAAGCTAGTACGGACAAAGCGAACTCGTTTAACTGGTTCCAAATCTCCTGTTAAAGTTAGAACAAGTGTTCCAACAACATCAGAGACTCCGGTTACTCCAAAAATTTCTGGTATCCCTGCCTCTACAGAAGAAGTTCATTAGCCACAGAAGGACAGTAGTACTGATCCTAGTCTGAGGGTAAACACTTGTGTTATCGAACCAGTTCCATTTACAACTGGTTCGGAGAGTCTTGCTCCTCAAACATCTGTTGCTGCCGATTCCATACCTTCTTTGGCACCAGAAATATTCTACGGACCTGACGGTCTACCCCTTCCACCTGGTATGATTGCCATAGAAGAGATTGTGGAAGATCCCCCAACTAGTACTCCATCGCAATTTGGAGTTGGGATCACTCTATATCCTTCCTCGTCAGAAGTTAGTCTACCGCCAGCGAAAGCTCCTATAGAATCGCTAGGTAATCTTTTGGATAGACTAGAAATGTCCGAACAACCGTCAACATCTAGGACTGTGTCGTCTGACACAGCGATGACAGAACTCCCTGCTATCACTCCAACAATGTTCACCGGTATACCATCTGTCCCAACTAGCTCTCAATCGCTAGAAGGAGCCCACTCAGGGGCCATTTCGACAGTATGGTCTGTTCCTGTTTGTTCATCCGGATTAATATCCGGAAACTCTTATGTTGAGTCTCAACAAATTGATCCATTTGGAGGTCAATTTGGGCAGTTCGGCCCTCAAGGGAAAACTATTCCCTTGAGTTCTGGATTACCACCGTATGGGGGGCAGTATGCCCTTTCATTATCCCCTCCGGGAGGACAACCATACAAGAGTTCACAACAAAATTTGGGTTATGCTGGAATTACTTCAAGCGGTTGGGTACCGATACTACCTCAACAACCAAGAGTTGTATATTCGATGCAACAATGCTTACCTATATCAAGTATACCAACTATGCCAACTATTGTGACGGTGTCACAAGTTCAAGCGTTGCGTGTTGTATGCCAACCTCAGGTTTCTCAGGTTATAATGCAACAGCCCCTTGACCCTGCGACTCAACCACAATCGCCGACTGGTGGAATGACACAGGTACAAACGGGTACAATTACCCCTCATCTTGGTCAAACAGTTAGTATCGGGCAACAGCACATGGCTTCACAACCATGGCTACTACAATACCAACAACCGCAATTCCAACAAGTATACCAAGGTTCTGAGCAACAAATCTTTGCAAATAGTGGGCAGCCGTATATTCAAAACGGTCAAAATCAACCATTTTACAATGGTCATGCCCACCAACCTTACCAAAGTTACCAGCATCAAATGCATTATGCCGGTATGCAAAGACCAACTGCTTAGGCAATCCCATCTTATCTTGGGTATGCTTCACCTAACCTGAATCAACAGTTACCCTTTGTGGCAACTCTAGAGTTACCTGATTTAAATCGGTTAACAAACGATCCAATCGCTTACGCCCCTTGGTGGCCAGCGATTCCACATAAAATTCCATCAGATATTCCTAAATTTAATGGAAATCCAGGTGAAGATCCATCGAATCATGTGATGACCTTTCATCTGTGGTGTTCATCAAACACCCTAAACGATGATTGGATTAGGCTTCACCTTTTCCAGAGGACGTTAACTGGTCTGGCAGCAAAATGGTATATCAAATTGCCTAGAGCTTCATTCGACAACTTCAGTACCCTAGCCACAACCTTTTTAACCCATTTTCAATTACCTATAAGGTACGAAATGGGAACGGAACTCCTTACCAACTTCAAACAAACGACGACCACTCACATATCTGATCATATACATGAGTGGCGATGTCGTCGTAGGATGGTAAAAACGTATGTTCCCGATCAGCTATTAGCTGAATGGTTTATCAAGTCATTACTACCTTCCATCATAGAAGATGTGGCAAAAGGGGGAGTCGTCACAGAAGAGCAAGTTATCGCTCGTACGCAATATTTGGACTTGATTTACACTCAGTCCGGCATGCTCTACGATAAAATACTTGATGCCCCTAGACCTGAATTCTCAGTTCCTCCTCCTCCTAAATCAAACAATGACTCTCATGCCGGCAATGGCATGATTGGCGCAACAGACACGAAATCAACAAAGGCTACATCCAAAAAGGCCCATAAGATTTCAGGTCAAAATGCAAAAGATGAACTTCTTGCATCGGAAGTAAATGCCGTATCGACAGACAAAGGCAAAGAAACCAAGCAACCAAGGGGCAAGAAGAAAGGCAAAGGGAAGAAGAAGAAACAGAAAGAATCATCTCCTGAAAAAACTTCTGCAAACCCTCTTGGAAATAGGAAGCAAAAATTTCCATGCATGATATGCAATGAGGATCATTGGACACTAGATTGTCCACACAGAGCTGAGCTTAAAAAATTCTTCAAGAATTCAAAAACCTCTACAGTGTTAACTGATCCGTTTCCAAATCCAGGAACAAATCTGGTTGACAGTGGAAATGCTTCCCCGTCTCAAGTGCTAATGTTGTCAGTTTCAAAATAGCAAAATGATGCTTTGATATCGACAAGGAACGAACAACAAGGATAAAGATCAACCTAGTAGTTAGACAACAACTTCGACAGAAGTTGCGCCGCCCATCATTCCTGAACTGACAATAAAACTGCCAAAGGGAGTAGTACACAAATCGACATTTAATCCTCGTGCTAGAGCAGCACTGCATTATAACATAGTGGAAGATTTGGCCCAATCACCATCCGCTATGTCGACTCTTGAAGTACTACAAAATTGCCCATCCCAAAAGTAGGCTTTATTATCAGCCATTGGTGGGATAGACCCAAAGGATTCCAATCTTGTATCCTTTGATCATAAAGGATACGATCCTCAATTACCAGCTCAACTAGCTTTCCTTGTTCAAGTGAAAGCCCTCAACAAAACTGTTCATCGAACAATTATTGATGAGGGGGAATCTACATGCATTATGTCGATGAGTTGCTGGAAAACTTTAGGATCTCCAACCTTGTCGTGATATTCGACGACATTAAAAGCATTCGACGGAAGAACATATACCCCATATGGTATTCTAAGTAACTTGAAGGTTGAACTAGGAGGGAAAACAGTAGAAATAGATGTTGAGGTAATCGACGGAAATCTCGATTACAACATCCTACTAGGAAGGCCATGGATATATGCCATGGCTGCTGTGGTGTCGACCTATTTTAGAAAGATTACATTTCCCTTTCAAGGAGGGATTACAATCGTCAACAAACAAAACTTCCTCCCCAATAGTTCTCAAGTTACAGGAAGCATTCCTATGATCCATGGAAGCCCCCATTCGCTTCAAAATATCGGAGTAGGCCTACTAAAAGACCCTGTATTAATGGGAACTTTTGCCCTTCCACCTCCAATCAATTTGGCGGAAGTAGCATCAGTAGGAACCTGCAACATGATATCTTCTAAAAAGATCTCAGAAAACGATATCGACATGGATCATGCAATGGTTTTGCCTCCAAGCCCAACAGAAATATTGTAGCAATCAATGTTCCTAGCCTGGGAGGCAAACCCAAATCAACGCTCATCGAGTGTTTGGATAGATAGGTCTAAGGAATATGGCACCACTTCAGTTCCTTGGTCGAGAGTGCATGACACCGACAAAGGAATTGTTCAATCAGTGGTAATTGAAGGGGCACCATGGGATGATTACCACCATCGTTCCCTTCTTCCGAATTGTGGAGAAGATACTCCTGATGACCTTTATCATCCTTCAGTTTTTGATTTTCTATCAAATACTGTAAACACGGTGGATTCCGAGCGAAACTTGTCCAACATTGAAGAGACTATCACCATAAATATCTCGAGCAAAACAGATGTTGTAGAGAATATTTATGTTGGCAAATGTTGTTCTCCTTCAGAACTGGAAATATATAACGCTCTTTTTCACGAATTCAGAGATGTCTTTGCTTGGTCATATAGTGAAATGCCAGGCATTGAATCGAGCATCGTTGAACACGAAATTAAGATGTATCCAGATGTCAAACCAGTACGACAACGGCTACGGCAGGTGCACCCTAAGAAAGCCGTTGACATTAAGGCAGAAGTTGAAAAAATTCTCCACGCTGGTTTCATTTACCCGGTTCCTCTAACCAATTGGGTATCGAATATGGTCCCTGTTATGAAAAAACAAGGAACAATTAGAGTGTGTGTCGATTATAGGGATGTAAATCAAGCTTGTCCAAAAGACAACTACCCTACACCCTTCATCGACCAGATAATTGATGAATGCGCCAGGTGTGAAATCTTTTCATTTATGGATGGATTCTCCGGGTATAATCAAATAAATATCCGCCCACAGGACCAGTCAAAGACTGCATTTATTTGTCCGTGGGGCACATTTGCATATCGAAAATTACCCTTTGGTTTAAAGAACACAGCGGAAATGTTTCAAAGGGCAATGAATTATGCCTTCCATGACATCAAAAACATCGTTCAACCATACCTCGATGACCTTCTGGCTCATTCGCGAAAGCGGACTGATCATCCGCAGCATTTAAGAGCGATATTTCTACGTTGCCGACACTACAAGATACGACTCAATCCACACAAATGTGTATTTTGTGTCAGTTCTGGTCGTTTACTTGGCTTTGTAGTCTCAAAGGATGGGATTCGTCTCGACCCATGTAAGGTTCAGGCAATTATAAATTTGCCTCCACCTTCAAATTTTCTTCAGATTCAGAAACTCCAAGGGAAAGCAAAATTTCTGAGGAGGTTCATTCCAAATTACGCCGAACTTGCTAAAGGTTATACGCGTCTTTTGAAAAAGGAAGTACCCTTTGTCTGGGATCAGGTTGCGCAAGCTTCCTTTGATGCTTTAAAAGAATCCCTAATGAAAGCATCATTAATGTATGCCCCTGATTATCAAAAAGATTTTAACCTGTATTTGGCTGCAGTGAATACGACCATCGCAATGGTTTTAGTTCAAGAAGACAACGGAATTGAACATCCTATATATTATTTAAGTAAGAACTTAAATGATACAGAAAGCAAATATTCTTATGTTGAAAAGCTAGCGCTCGTAGCTGTTCAAGTGATACATAGATTTTGACACTATGTCCTCTTTCGAAAAACTACCATTTTGTCAGATTGCAACCCCATGACTTATATATTGTCGCGACAATTGCTGGGGGGCAAATATTCAAAATGGATAGCAATCCTACAAGAGTTTGATCTGGAATTTGTAAAATCCAAGTCAAAGAAAGCTCTGGTTTTCGCAGAATTATTATGCGATCTCCCATCATCGTCCAACGATGAAACATCCGAAGAAACGATCGTGGACGAAAGCTTGTTTCTGATATCTTCAAGCAATCAGTGGTATGGGGATATAATAATTTATCTCCAAACCCAAAAATATAGGCCAAATACCTCTCGCTTCGAACAAAAACGTATTAGATACCAAGCAAAAGACTACATGATCGTCGGTGATACACTTTACCGTCGCGGTATCGATATAGTTCTGAGAAGGTGCCTCACGCATGAGGAGGCCGAAAAAGTCCTGAATGATTGCCATTCAGGCGCGTGTGGGGGGCATTAATCCAGTTATGCTACAGTGCAAAAAATCTTACGAGCAGGATACTTTTGGCCAGCAATGTTTAAAGATTGCATAAACGCAGTCAGAAGTTGCCATGCTTGTCAAATTTTCGATAGCAAAACCAGAAGACCACCCGCACCTCTGCAGCCAATAGTTGCTGTCGGGCCATTCGCCAAATGGGGCATCGATTTCATGACATGTAACCCCACCTCGACCAGGGGGCATGGGTATATCATAGTCGCAGTTGACTATTTTACCAAATGGGCTGAGGCGATGCCTACATTAGATAATACTGGTGAAACAACTGCCCTCTTATTTTTCAATCATGTAGTCGCCAGATTTGGCGTCCCACAAGCTATAGTCACAGATCATGGATCGCATTTTCGCAATCACATGATGGTCGAATTAGCTGCCAAACTAGGGTTGTCTCACGACAGCTCTACTCCATATTACCCGCAAGCCAACGGACAAATTGAAGCAATCAACAAGGCCCTGAAGCGCATGCTGCAAAGGATGATTGGAGTTCACAAAAGAAGGTGGCACCTAATCCTATACTCAGCCTTGTGGGCTTACCGAACATCGGTAAGGAATGCAACCGGGTTTACACCTTTCCAACTGGTATATGGCCTGGAAGCAGTCTTACCAATCCAGTGCGAAATCTCGTCCCTCAAACTCACAATTGATCTCCTCCCTGGAACTTCAGAAGAAGAAGCTCGTTTCTTGGAACTAATCCAATTGGATGAAACCCGTCGTGACACCACTTTGGCTAACGAAGCCCATAAGAAACGAGTCAAAGCGCAGTTCGACAAAAATGTCAAACCCCGTGTCTTCTCAGAAGGTGACTTGGTCTTGCTTTATGACAAAGAATCCGATAAATTGGGAGCAGGTAAATTTAAGTCTTTATGGATGGGCCCCTATATTGTTAAGCGAGTGTTAGCAAAAGGAGCCTACGAGTTAATGGATTATGACGGAATTCCACTGGCGCAACCTCGTAACGGGTTGTACCTCAAGCGTTACTATGCGTAATTCAGTATGGTAACCTATATGCTTTTGTTATGTTTTTGTTTTTGCTAAAGTGTTTATTTTGGTCAAGTAATCCACTTTTTACATTTATTGCAGATGTCAAACCTATTGGAGTCATGTGTTGGATATGCCGACGGAGCGATTCGTAGTTCGCAGAACCTATCTTCCGCGGCCTGGGCCATTTTTGATCCAAGCGGCGAGTTAGTAAGTTTCAGAGGGGTATGTATTGGTCGATCAACGAATAACATCGCTGAATATAGCACGTTGATAGAACTTCTCTCTAATGCCATCACACATGGTATACGCCGACTGATTGTCAGGCTAGACTCACAACTCGTCATACTACAACTCACTGGTATCTACTCTGTCCGAAATCTAGCTATTTATCGCATGTTCCTAAGGGTTAAGATTTTGGAAAGACAATTTGACTTTATTCAATATCAACATATTTCTAGAAACTTAAACACATTAACTGACTCATTGGAAAATTATGTGTTAGATAGACATTTGCAACATTTATAAAAAGAAGCATACCATCAATATTTGCATTTGGATCACGTAACTCAACCAAAATAAAACTTCGAAAATCAAAAATATATATATAACTGTTTATGGTTTACACATAATGTTCTGTAACCAAGACAAAATTGGTTAAATGACCCAAAACTCAAAACGCTAGGGAGCACCCTAGTCTAATGATGCTCGTAATAGCAAGTCACAGCCTGTGCGATCATGCGTAAGAGTTGAGTCCATCGTCTTGGCACACTAGTAGTATGCCACTGCAACCTCAAGGGCAGCTCGTCAGTCCTCACATCTGGAATACCAAGAGTGAGGCCCTCAACCTGCTCCTGTAACGCTGTAAGAGTCTCGGCCACATCGAGGTCACGAAGGATAGCCCTTCCAATAGCCTCTCCTGCTGGGGCGGCAGCTGGCACTCTTAGGCGTACTACTGGCCGAATGGGACCAACATCTGCATGAACACATGAGTTTTGATTAAGTCTTGATAGAATAAAGCACAAGGACATTATAAGAGAAAAACGATAAACAGGGATATGGTCAAAGAATTTACCAATGGCGCCCCACTGTTCGCCATCCGGCAGTACTAAATCTGGGTCACCCCGGAAGTCCATGCCAACATATGGATACTCGGAGTAAACCATCTCCTGACGATCAAACCACCCAAAGAAGGTATCAGAAAATGAAATCTGAGACTGACCAGCATGCCTAGACATATGGTTGACCCATCTCTGCATACGTGGTTTAGTCGGTGAAGGTAAATCGAGTGCAATATACTGCGGCTGCATTAGTGGTATCTTTTCCAAGGCAAAGGCGGTCAAGATAGAACCATACCCAAAGTTCTTCAACCTCCCACTCCTTACCTTGGTCAACTGTTCTTTCATCACAAGAAGTACTACGTCGCACCAGTTGAACACCTTCGGTTGGAGGCATTCTAAGGCATATTGCATATAAGATCGGTTGGCTACATGAAGAGCCGCACCACCAGCCATCCTACCAAAAGTAAACAGAATAGTCTTGAGGGGCCTGTCAGTGACATCAAGGATGATGATCTTGCCATCTTTACTCGGCTGAGATCCCTCTCTGCAATACCGGCCATAATCTCTCACAGATTCACCTCCTCGGGCCGAACCGGATAAAGAAATGGGGGCACCCCACCTCGACAAGCCAGTCAAGAAATAGATGTCCACTACAGTCAAGGGGATGGATTTGCCCCTGATCTGGAACACCTGGTTGGTAGGATCCCAAGCATCGAGCAAATACTACAGTAAGTTGATCTGTTGTCTCATGCTAGAGATGCGGAAAAACTTCAGCAAGCCACAGTTCCGCAGTGCGTTTACTGTAACCGGATCATGTAGGGCAAGCATGTCCTCTTCTTCATGCTCACGTTCTCGCCATGTAATAGTCATCTTACTCCAAAGATCTCTGAAAAACAAACAAGAGAAGAGTTAGATCCTGATTTTGGTAAGAAACAGGCAAAATTTCCATCAAAAACTGTGCATAAAATTCCTTCTTTGCGCCCATCGCACCTACAGTAGTGCTCTGGGTGCATTGCATGTCAGATGGCCAGTGGACAGGCCAACATCCAACGCACCTTTCGATACACAGAGGGTGCGCTGAAGGAAGAATGAGTTTTTCAAACCCCAGAGGCTCAGAAAAACCAGGAATCAAGCTCAGAATGCAAAATGGAAAGCATGAAATGAAAGAGCTCAAGTTTAGCTCCTACCTGGTCCAGACGGCGTCGAGAATCGTCCACAAAATCTCCCGAAATCAGCGGATGAAAATCAA
Source organism: Pinus tabuliformis (assembly GCA_031772625.1). Lineage (NCBI taxonomy): Eukaryota > Viridiplantae > Streptophyta > Pinopsida > Pinales > Pinaceae > Pinus > Pinus tabuliformis. The sequence continues at coordinate 240,301,516 of CM062804.1, forward strand.
AGGGGGAAAGCACCTCCAAAGCTCCAACAAACCAAAGTTCGAATGAAATGGTAAAATGAGAGGTAAAAGCACTTTTTCATTACTTTTTACGTAGTTCAAAGTAAAATATTAGTGTTCTAACTCATTTTTCAAGCATATATTGTTCATTTCTGACTAGTTTGATGAAGCAATTAAAAATACAGTACAATCTTTGAAAGAACAAAGCCATTTATGGTAAAGTCGAAAAGAGACCATTTAATCGAGCAGTTTTAGCGCGAACTTCATGCTCGTTAAAAAATAAACATAAGCAATGAGCACATGTTCCTCCAGAGTTTAAGCTCATTAAAAAATGAACCAATTTCCGGTAAATAACCATCGTGAATGTAATACTTCAGCCTTTAAAGCCTTGGTCATGTTTGCACTATCACCTCCATTTTTGCATTGGCCGATCATTCACCTCCATTTGATTGTTTACCCATTTTGAGGAACAGCTGCGAAGAGTGATCTCACTAGCCATCCTTGTAACATTGTCGTGATTGGAAAATTCCAAACCTTACCTGGAATCAGTAGCTACCCATTTTATCACTCGTTCCTCAAAATACGAGTCTCCTTTAAGCTCTTTTCAATTGACTCGTAAAATATGAAAAGATTGCCGAGCCATTGGCCTCTCCAGCTCGTTAAAGGGACCGGAAGTGCTATCCCTCCTCTAAATTTTAATCCTTTTGGACCTGAGGGATTATTACACAAAAAGATCGAGCGCTTGTTTTTTTCGGCTCGTTAAAAGTATCGAAAATTCATCCCTTCTGTATTGTTTTATACTTTTTCGGACTTAAGGGATTAGATGACGAAAAAGGAATTTTGGAGTCTCCTTTACGTTCCTTTTCAGAGTCTCTAACTTGTCTATAGACGAGAACGAGTTTCACTATCGCTAGGCTCGTTAAAACATAACGATGGGTTTGCCCGAAGGGAAAATTATAGAACAAGCATATGTTATCCTCCTCAAGCTTGATAAAAATAAAGAGGTACTAGTCAGCAATGACTGGGGAAAAATTGGGAAGAAAACTTGAAGAAACTTTGTTGGTAGCAAGTCGCTCTTGAACATGACACTTTCACTCCGCATCGAAGTCGGGTTGGGTTGTTTCATTCACCGGTCACATCACCATGGTCCCATCATACCATCCACATTCGGGATTAATGCTACCAATCCATCACGTCAGTGTCGCCGATATGTTCAAGAGAAGTCATTCAGAGAATTCACCTGTGTCGCACCCACTACAATACTTTTATACTCCATTCTTTCATGACCGCCACCCTGAACCTTATATCACCCGATCGTTTTCACCTCCATTAAAATCATTTGCTCCATTCTGTGTCATTGATGTGGGATTCATTAAGGCCCTCCTGTGACGAATCACTTCTTGTCGACATCAGCTCATTATCCAAGAAGTTGATCTAGGAACACCCTGTTCAGTACTTTGAAGCTTGCATGCCTCAATGGAAAGTTTCTCACTTCCAGCGACAGGTTTACATCAATGACTTTCGACCGAAAGATTTTGCGTGGTGTTCGATGCCAAGTCCTTTATTCACACCACGTGAATTGTACTGCAGTACCTTGAGGGTCATTATCATTATCGGTGATTCCTCTCGCGCTTGTTAACAGCTTATATCATTGGCTGGTAATCAAGCTATGTCTTTCCATGTTCGACTCCAGAACATCTCTCACATGGATAGACTTGTACTTCGAGTGAAGATCAAACAAGATTGAAGATCCCGGATCTAGTTTCATCCATCCGGGCTGCGATATATATTCAGGAAAATAAAGAAATCAAATGTACATCATTGCTGCACAGATAATCATCCAATCAAAGGGATGATGACTCTATCAGAATCATCAGTCTACACTTAGACGATTGTCTGTCCCATGTACACGAAAATGAATTTATAAAGCTGAGCATGGGAATGCCCGCCTTAGCTAGATCATGAAAATATTATGAAGATAATGTATTGCATTGTATCTTATTACAGGTCTCCTCTCAGCTTGAAAGAACTTCGGATCCTCATAATAAAGCATTTCACCCGACATCAAAAGATTAACGACCTCACGCTTTAGGGGGCAACTGTTATAGACATTTTTGGGCACTGCAACCCCAAGCATGAAATGTCCATAAACCAAGGGCTCCTAAGTCCCTAAAAGTGTTGTTCTAACCCCTAAAAGAACAAGGTCAACTGATTACAGCTTCTCCCAGAAGTTCTCCATGAAAAACTACTCAGAATTGGTCAAAACAGGATCATTTCAGCTGCTCCACAGGCCAAGTGCATTGCATCTCACCTAAGTACACTGTGTGGGTGCGTTGCATTTCAAAAATCCCTTCTATGGGGTGCGCTGGGCGAGAAATGACAAATGGCAGTGTCATTCCGCGAGGTGGGGAGGCAATGGAAGCTTCTAGAAACTTCTCCTATGACACTTGCCTCTCTGAATTTGACCAAGGATGAGTAAGAGATCATCAATCTCCAAGTGGAAGCAAGAACTATCAGAGGGAAGACACTAATCAAATCACAAGCTGACTCATCTCCCTTACAGATATCTATATATGGATCCCTCATCCCAGAGATCCTGAGGTTGGAATTTTGCATATTGTAAGGAATTGCTGTTGGTTTCTTGAGGCAAACATCAGATTGTTGGGTGATCTAAGCTTTGTATGAGGTGAAGAGGGGCTTCCTTGCTGAGAGGTTGATGCTGGGTCAGAACAACTGGTTGTAACTCCTCTTGGCTCTTTCTTGTTTATCAATAAAAGCTATTCAAGTTTTCCTCCATACTCTTGTGTCATTTATGTTTGCTGCATTTGTATGGTCAATTTACATCTGATCCTAGATTGTTTATGATTATAGATCCATGTTCTTGTATAGTGCTATGCTACTGTGATCTTACAGGTACTCTATGAAGCTGGGCGCGCAAGGGAACAAGTAGCAAAAGACTATCAAGGAAGAGAGGAATCGAACCAGGAGATTAGCGCAAGACAGAGGTTGGTCTTCTTTGTTCCTCTCTATCTATACTTCATAAAGGAAAAACGAAAGTAGCTTTACTTTGCTTGTTTCTAAGGCAGCTATTACACCTTAGTGGGATAAGCAGTTCTGAGTAGACACTTTTCCCTGTAACACTATGGTAGAGTGGAACATGGTAGTACCATCCCCAATTGGTTTCTACATTCATTAATGAGAAATTCATTCCCTTGGTTTTTCATGTGTAAATGTATTCGTGTATATGTGGATTCTATGGTTGGTTATGAGCATGTATTCTAATAATAATGATGTATGGCTCTCCTCATGTTTCTATTTTAAATGAATAAAAAATGTATCTATGACCTAATAGATGATAATGCAACAAATTGTATAAGGGAACAATGCTTCTTAGCGATTCTTAGATAAGTATGATACCCCTATGCTTAAATATGTTGTTTACACCTGTAGATTGCATTGATTCCAAGTGTTTGACAGAATGTCAGTCTCGGTTGGGGATGGCCAGGCCTAGTCTTGGAGTTAGTTTTTGGTTGATTAGTTTTGTCATCATGTGTTTAATGGATTCCAGAAGTTACAACAAGTTTTGGGTAATGACCAAAATTCTAGGCTTGAAAAGTTCCTTAAATCTTGTGGACTTTGGCACAGGTCTATTGGAAATAGTCCCTGGACGCAGACATGCAGGCTTATGGGAGCATCTAGAGCTCTTTGGATGCTGGCATGGCTATAGCATGGGAGTTTCCAAAGATTTAATAGCTTAAAAACTCACTGAGACCCAGGGGCATGATACCTGTGTTGTTGGGATGGCTCCTGGGAGTGTTGTTGTTGATGTGGGAGGTATGTTTGATGTCTTTCCATCGATTCCACTTCCTTAAGGTCACATAAGAGGTTGAATCATATCATAGTAGCCTCTTGTCACATGTTTATCCCTGTTGGCCGGTTACTTGGGTAGATGTGGGAGGAGGGTGTTACATTTGGTACCCAGATCTAGAAAAAAACAAAATAGAAATATATGGCTTTCCCTAAGTCTATTACAATCAAATCATAGATGAAAACACCAATGAAAGGAGTGAGATGAGTAATTCATACCTATTTATCAAAGTTTTTCCTTGCTAGTTACTCGAAATGTTGTAGCTTCCAGCCTTGTCTTCAGTGCTCACAAAGAAAACACTTGTAGACAACACAAACAAACAAGAATAAAATAACTTCTTATCCAAATACGATCCGGAAAGACTTATATATATATATATATAGATATATATATATATATATATATATATATATATATATATATATATATATATATATCTATATATAATATATATATTATATATATATATATATATATATATATATATATATATATAGATAGATATATATACCAAAAATCATAAAAAATAGACAATGATTGTGGTAAAATAATATAAAATTGTATTATGACAAGGAAGTGGTTACAACATGATGCCTTGCAGGGAAAATTTTAAGGATGGAAGTTTATCTTAAAGTTTAGCAACTTTGGCGAATATTACTAGTCCCTAGTATCCAAATTTTAAAACGTTTGAAAATAATTTTGTAAAAATGTTTAGATTTCTAATTATTTTATATTAGAGAATATATAATATTGGTGATTTTTAAGGTAAAATAATTTGTACTATAAAATTTGGGCGAATTCATTTTTAGAAAAATGGAAATTGGCGAATATTTTTTTTGGAAAAAGCATGGAATATTAGCGCACATATGAATATTAACCCCTAAAATTTTCCTTTATGCCTTTATGTCATAGAGTTCCCTTCTAGCTATTCCTCATCTCAACACCTTGCTTTCAAAAGCTTTAGGATCATAAGTTGGATACTTTAGCAGAGTTTCAATGAGAATCTTAGAGCCAAAGCCTTTATGAAATCAACCAAGATCCCTCTCTCAATGAAAGATGGTTGTATTTATAAGGTTAGAGAAGGATAAGAAGAGGAGGTTAAGATCTACCCAAATCAGGGATGTGACTCAGATCCAAACTGATCGAGATATTTGCAATCCACGATGCTTATCTTCTAGAAGCTTCTCGTTCTCTTTATTTTTTCCTTAGAAAAAATAGTGTCGCACCTGACATTTATGCAACATGTGACAATAAAATATGTGACATGTTTTCAATGTGAAACCTATGACATCCTCTTGAAACAGAGTTTTCAAAGGGATTTGAACAATATTTTAATCTTTTAGGGAAAGGATTGTCTTTCATCTTTTCAGGGATTAATGGAAATAATGAATCATACACATATTTTCCCAATGATGTAATTGTCACAAGTCTGAACACATCACTGTGCATCAACTATAATATTCTCTCTACCTTTTTAGCAATAGAGGAGAATCTTACTCATTTCTTCTTCCCATATAAACAATGTTCACAAAAATAAAAATCTAGAGAGTAATTAGACATACCTTCTACCATACAATTATCATGTAGTACTTGAAGGCTCTTCTCTCCAATATGTCTTAGTTTTTTATGCTAGAACACAATATTTTCTCCAAAGACTATAAGATTTTTCCTTCTTCATCTCCATTCCTAGGAACAACAAAATTATTACACCCATCACTAACAATGCTTCCCAACAACTTATACAGAGTCCCAATATGAACTCCCCTAAAAAATACCATTTCTCCTCGAACCATATGGCATGTATCCCTTTTAAACACTATTTTTACACCTGCATCACTCATATTGCTTATAGAAATAATTTTTTTCCAATCCTGTGTAGAACACTAGGGAGCGTTCTAATCCTTCCACCCATGAGCTTCAACTTGAATTTTCATGGTCCTATGATTCTGTCTATTGAGTCATCTCCTAGGAAAACATCACCACCATCATATATTTCATATTCATAATACCACTCCCTGTGAAGAGTCATATGAAATAATTTTCTTGAGTTGACCAACCATTCCTCATGATTTGCACATGTACTTGAGGAAACTAAGTATACATTTCCTCCTTTTGTGGATATTTTTTCTCATGTATAAGGAGTATCATCACATCCATTCTATTCCTCTGTTGTTTTGGATCTACAATCTTTCTTATAATTCCCTTCTTTTCTAGATCTCCAACATACCTTCACAAATTTTCCTAGTGTTTTAGATCTTCCTCTATATTTAGGTCTCCCACTTGAGGAATTATTTTGATTTCTATTTTGGGGGTATCCTCTTAAAAAAAGGTATATATTTCCTAACTTTATACACTTTATCTCTCATCTCCTCTAATAACAAGGATGAGACAATATCATTGAAACTTAAAGTAGTTACAATACTACCTATGGAAACAACCAATCTATCTCATCACTATGTTAAATAACACAACAATTGATACACTTATCTTCATTTGAAAACTTAATATCAATAGATAATAGTTGACTTACCATAGTATTGGAGGCATTTAGACTTTCTATCATGGTCTCCACCCTTCATCCTCAAGTTATACATATTTTTCCATAGGAACAATTTGCTCACTAGGGACTTAGACTAATACAACATCACTAACTTGTTCCACAATGCCTTCATCGTGGTTTCTCTTGAAACATTTAAATTTGGGAGACACAAACATTATTCACTTTTTTCCTTTCAATCCAACTAAATTGGTCCTCCTCGTCGATGCATCATTTAGATCCATAGTGATCTGTTGATTCTTGTCCACCAACAAATATTCCATTTTGAGCTTCTATAGATCGAAACTCTACCCATTGAATTTATCGATCTCTATAATTGAACTACTTTTCATTTCCTTTTACCAAAATAAGTGATTTTGCATATCTCCCACTCTAACAAAGCCAAACCCCTTAACCACAAAGGTGAACCCATGAAGCCAAAACTAATTTGATAAGAAATGTAGGTTTTAACCTTGTACATTTAACTTATACAACCTGATTCTTTGTAAAACAAAAAATATGCATTAAAAAACAAAGATATTAATCATGGGCTAAACCACCATGTGCACAAAGGTGAAAAATTTTAAAACAATGTGCTAAAAGCTGCCAAACATGGACACAAATTAAATCCCCCCAATTTTTTTCATGGGTTATACACTTAATTTCTAAAAATATATTCCTTATAAAATAGAAAATATGCAATAGAAAAACACACACATTAACAAAGAGAATCTACCCTGGAACCCAATCTAGTAAACTCATAAATATTTTTCAGTATATATGTCTTTATAGTATTACAACTCTCTCTCTCTCTCTCTCTCTCTCTCTCTCTCTCTCTCTCTCTATATATATATATATATATATATATATATATATATATAATGTGGCATTCATAAATTTCTCATCCATTTTCCTTAGATTGAATACAACTATAATTACCTAATCGAAACTACAAAACCACGTGATAAACCACCATGTGCCACAAAACTTTTAAAAATAAAAAACATGTGTTGAAAACAATAAAAATAAATGCAAAAATCCTCCCATTTTTTTTTGTAGGCACTGCACCTGAATCCTTGTGCAAGGGGGCTTTTGCAACATAAAACATGTGGAGTTATTACCAACACTCCTCAATTATGAGACATGCATAATGAACATTACGAGTTCCATCATAGATGCATTAAATAGAGTAAAAGCCATTAGACATAGTGAATCTTTCTAGAAACATATTGAAAGAAGTTTCATCAAAGGTCAAAGATGCCTTGAACTTGGTATGCATATTCTATCTCTAGGAAACATCTATCATATCTAGACTAGACACTTTGGTGTTGATGAAAATTGGGACCTAGGGCCTTCGAAAATATATCAACCATTATTAATCAACTAAAGTACCATCTAGATCTGGTTCAAAGAAATAATTATGGTTGACCTTCATTCACAATGGTTATCCCTTCATATTATGGTGAGGTAGGAATTAGTTTCTACAACTATATCCCTTGTTTAATTGTGATGATTTTACTCAACTCTTGAATATTGAATGGGATTATTATCTTATCAATCCCATCACATTTCAAGCCATCCCCAACACAATAGGTTGAGCTCTAAATACAAGCTCTACACCAAACACAATTATTTCTTCACCATGAGCATCTTTATCCTTCATTTATATATATACCTTATTTCCTAAAATGTTGAACTCATATACATTAGAGGAAATTTCAGCCTAAATGTGCCCATTAAATTTTCATGTCATAATATATAAACCAATAAAATCTTTTAAATTTAAAAAGAGGTACATGTAGATATTTTGGATGGAAAAGAAAAAAACTACTGTTAATTACATTTTAGGCTTATCTCCTTACATGTTTACTCAAATTTTAAGTGTAGACACTCGTTGGATGTGGAATTAAATTACACATCTAAGGAGTACCCATTATGCATATTTATGAGAAGATCCATATTGATAAAAAATGATACATTTAAAAAGTGTATTCAACAATTTTTTTAATGTATCTTCATTTTTTTTTATCAATGTGGGTCTTATCAGAAGTATGCACAATGGGTACTTGTTGGATGGGGAATTCAATTCTGTATCCAACGAGTGTCTACACTTGAAATTCAAGTAAACTTATAAGGAAATAAGCAAAAAATACAATACGAAAAGTAATTTTCTTCTTTTCCCTCCAAAATTCATAACTCTTATTTTATTCTTTTAACTATTATTTTATTATTTTTCATTAGGAGGCCAATTTAAGGCCGAAATTTCCTCTAATGTATTAAGTATAACATAACTATTCATGTTCAACATCTTAGAAAACAAATATATTATATAAGATGTTGAACTTCAATAAATGGAGAATCCAATTCATTATACAATAATAATATCCATGATATCAAAGAGTAGGAAGGTTGGTGATTAATTTTCTTCATTGCACGGGTAGATATCGAAGTCTGGAAAAAATAGAGAATAATATATCTTATTTTCCCTTTCTATCTTCCTTCCAGTTGGGTGCATGCTAAGGATGGTCTCTCATGATGCATTAGTGGCAACATAGAATTGGAAAGAAAACAATATGTTAACTTGGAGGGATAACTAAAGGTATGTAGGGAATGGATCTAAAGATGATGTAAACAGATGAATGTAGGAAAATGAGTTGGCTTTCCAAATATATAATTTTTATTTATAGAAATTGTTTCTAATTATGTGAATTTTGAGTTCTCCTAATATTTGTATGTTATTTTCCATGAAAAATATAATGCATATGTTTCCATTAGTACAACCTTTAAGTATCTAAATGATGGAATATCGATACAAAAACTTGTGAATTTGTAGAGAATAAATTGTTCTTGTGCACAATTATTTTTCCAAAATTGATATGTTTATTTTAATAGATTTTTTAAATTATGAAAGTCATTGTATCCTTGAAATTATAAGACATTCCATTATGCAACTTGAAAGGATCTTACCATTATCAAGCATTTTTTTTTCTTATTGTAGGTATTAATGTCCTCTAGTGGATCATATAATTTTTTTCCAAATGGTTAAGGCCCCAAAAAGTTATAATGGAAATAGATGAGGGATGTATTTTAATATTTTGATATATGTCAAGAGAAAAATGTGTTAAAAATACTAAAAGCCAATCATATATATATATATATATATATATATATATATATATATATATATATATATATATATAGAGAGAGAGAGAGAGAGAGAGAGAGAGAGACAACTATATATGGATATGTAGTTTCATGGATAACGGATTTGTCTCGCTTATAAAAAAATAGCATCAAAGATAGAGATGTATATATGTGTTTTTTTCAAAATTTGATGTTTTCATGTATTTGTTGTCTAACACACTAGGTTCATCATCATGAACATATATCTGAAGAAACCAAGTAATCGTACAGATAGGATTCCTTCCAAGAAAAAATTAAATTAAAAAAATGTGCATGTTAATAGTGCATGCACTTTCAGTGTCAACAATGAGCACGCATTCCAAACATGTGTGTGTGTGTGTGTTTATAGCACTATGAATATACTAGAATTCATGCAGTTATTGACTTTAGCACATGGGAAATGGTTGAGGTGGGTTTAGGTGGGATTGGGGAAGATGAGAGAGGGGTGGATAAAGGGAAAAGTGAGATAAAGAAAGAAAGAAGGAGAGAGACATAGAGAGAACAAGGAGTGGGGAAGAATGAGCTAGTGGGAAATGGTTGAGGTGGGTTTAGGGAGGGTGGGGAGGGTGAGAGAGGGAGGGATATAGGTGCCGAGAGAGAGAGAGAGAGAGAGAGAGAGAGGTGGGGAAGAATGAGTTGGTGAGTGATAGGAGAGAGTGAGTGAGAGTTGGAAAGTGAGAGATATAAATAAATAGAGTGGGGAAGGTATAGGGAGGGAGATATTTATGGTTGCCATGGGGAGGAGGAGAGAGACAAATTTAGAGGGGGATGATCTGTGTGTGTGTGTGTGTGTCAGATAGAGAGATAGAGAGAGAGTGTACAAGTGAGTGAGAGTGGGGGGGGGGGGGAATAAATTTAGAGAGAGAGAAGTAGAGGGTGGAAGGTGGAAAGAGAGGAAGAGTGAGAGATAGTGTTATGACATGGGGGGGAAGAGAATGAGAGATGGGGAGGGATTGAGGGAGAGAGAGTTAGAGAGGTAGAGATAGAGAAGGATAAATGGAGGGAGATATATATATATATATATATATATATATATATATATATATTATATATATATATATATATATATATATAGATAGAGAGAGAGAGAGAGAGAGAGTTGGAGGGGGTTGTTTTGAAGCGCAAAATGTGAGGGAGGGAGGGATATAGAAATATATATAGGAAGGGGGAGCCTAGGAGGGATAGAGAGAGAGGATGGAGAGTAATATGAAGAGGGAGGGAGAGAGATTCAAGTAAATATGGAGAGAGAGAGAGAGAGGTGGTGAGACAAAAAGATAGACAAGAAGATAGGTAGGGAAATAGATAGAGCTAGGGGGCGAGAAGGGGACGAAAGAGGTGTGAGGGGGAAGATGGGGGGAGAGAGAGGGAAGAAGAAAGATAAAGAGAGAGAGAGTGATAGGGGAGAGAGGGAGAGAGATAGTGATGGGGTGAAGGAGAGAAAGAAAAGGAGAGAGGGATGGAGATAGAGACAAAGAGGGTAGAAGAGATAGAGAGAGACAAACAAATATGTAAATTAAAATTGAGAGATAGAGAGTGGGGGGGGAGATAAAGAGAGAGATAGAGGGAAGGAGGCATGGAGGAAGGATAGATAGATAGCTAGGGAGATTAAGAGAGATAGAAGGGGGGGGGGAGTGGAATAGGAGAGATATAGAGAGGAAATAAGAGAGAGAGAGGTGGAGACATAGATTGAGAGAGAAGGAGAGAGGGAGGTATGGAGAGAGTAGAGGGGGAAGAGAGAATAAGAGAGGGATTGAAGGAAAGGGAGAGAGAGGGAGTGAGGTAGAGATAGAGATGGATAGGAAAGAGATAGACAAAGAGAAGTGACATGAGAGAGAGGGGGGGGGGGGTGGTGAGATAGAGAGATAGATAAGAATACAAGTTGGGGTAAAGAGATGAAGCTAGATGGGGGAGAGAGAGGGAGCAAGAGAGAGGGAGAGGTGAATAGGAGGAGAGAGAGGGATAGAAATAGTTAGGGAGTGAGTCAAAGGTAGAGAGAGAGATAGAGAGAGGAAGATAGAGATATAGATGGAGGGGAGAGAGAGGGAGAGAAGTGACATGAGGGGGGAAGTGGGGAAGAGAGAGAGAGAGAGAGAGAGAGAGAGAGAGAGAGAGAGATAAGGAAGGAGAGAGGGATGGGTATAAAGATGAAGGGGGAAGAAGAGAGAGGGAGATGCATAGAAAATTATGTAAATGGAAATAGAGAAATAAATAGATAGAGAGAGATAGGGAGGGAGAATGATGGGAGAGAGGAGAGAGAGAGGCAGAATCTAGAAGTAAAGAGAGAGAGATGGATGGAGAGAGTGGACACAGATGATGGGTGATAAAGAGAAGAAGAGAGATACAAAGAGAGAGAGAGGGATATGGGAGAGAGAGTGATAGAGATAGTGAGGGAGAGCATAACTTCCCTGGTTAAAAATCCATGTAATAAAGTTAATAAAGGTAAAATAGGACCAAGTAAATAGGACAATTATTCCAAGTTTAAGGTTGGGAAAAGCATAGTGATTGGAATCACTTGTGACCAATAAATGGATATGGAAAATGGTAAAGGAAAAGAGGCATTAATTGGCATTTTATTTATGAAATAATGGAAAATAGAAGAAAAGGAAGGTGAAAGGTCACATAATTGCATGTGAGGAAAATTGAAGGAAAAATAGAGGAAAATGAAGAAAATAGAGGCCTCAATGATAAAACGGTTTCTGAGGATCAGTTCACAACTTTTTTTAGTTTAGTCCTTGGCACTCTCATTCTATTCTCTCGCTCTCATACTCTTGTACAGAGTTTTCTTGGAACACTCTTGTAGGATTGTGACATACTTTGGATTTAGAGAAAGAAGGCAAAGGAAAGGAAAGGAAAGCGCAAGAGGACAATGGGATCAACAACTACAACATGTTTTCTTTCCAAGTATCGAGTTGCATGTATGATTTCCTTGCTACTTTATTTGGTTATGATATGTCATTGGCTTGGAGGATTGCCTAGACGGACAATGGTTTTACATAGCAATGCCATTTCCTGGATAGCCATGGTGTTGTGGATTTTACCATTTGTTTTTTGATTGGTGCTCATGTTACTTATGACTATGGGTTGAGTTATTAATTCTTGGAGCCTTGGTTGGACAAACACTCTGGAAGCCTTGGAACAACTTGGGTTGAGTTACTAGTCCTGTAAGCCTTGGTTGGACAAATGCTTTGGAACCCTTAGTGGGTTAAGTTACTAGTCCTGGTGCCTTGGTTGGACAAATTCTTTGGAGCCCTGTGACAACTGTGGTTTGAGTTACTAGTCCTAGAGCTAAGTTGGAACAAATGCTCTTGAGCCCTAGACAACTTGGGTAGAGACCCATCTGGTGATGGTTAGCGATGTTCGACTATGGGTTGGAATCATTGGTTGAGGGTTGAGGTGGTTTGGACTTTGGAAGCCCTAGTTTGGTTTTGGTTAGTTATTCCATGAGATCCCACATTCATGATTGGAATATGGTGCGACGGTGATTGGTTGAAAGAGAGATTTGGTTTAGTCAAATTTATGGTCTAGTGGCACGTGGAAGTCCCTGACTTGGTTGGTTTTTCATATGTTAATAATAATTCTTTTTCTCTTGTAATTCATGAGTATTTATCCTTGTTATTATGTGGCTTTGATGGTTGTTTTTTTATTATTCTGGTTATATGTTGGTTATAAGCATGGTTTTATGACAGATTCTAGCTATGGATATTAACATATTTTGATCAGTAAATGAATTATTATTGAATGCATGACCTACTATATGTATTTGCAGATATTATGAGAGGGAATTAGACCTTCTTGTTGATTTTAAGATAAGTATAAGACCCCTATGTTCATATACGTAATTATGACATGTATATTACATGTTCATGATGTGTTTGACGAAATGTCTGACATGGTTACGATGGGTCAGGTTAAGTCCTTGATCAAGTTTTCAATTAAAGTTTTTGTCTTTATGGCATTTATCATTTTTGAGACTTTCATCAAGTTCTAGGCAGAGGTCTAGATCTTAGCCCTAAAAAAGTGGCTCAGATCTCGGGGTTGCTGGCACGGAACTAAGTAATTCAGTCTACAGTCGATGGGAAGAATGCTTATGGGAGTGACTAGAGGGTTACAGTCACTAGCTTGCATTGTCATGGGAGTGACTGGGAGTTCATATCAATAAAATTCAAGTTAACTTAGGGGTTGGGCCCCTGGAGTCGTTGGTTAACTCCTGGGGGTCCTGTAGTTCCTGATGGTGCCCAATATAGTTTTGGTTGGATGATTCCAATTCCTTAATTGTATCTAAGAGGTTGATTCATATCATACTAAACCTCTGTCACATATTTACCCCGGTGGACCAATGAGCTTGGGTAAGTGTGGGAGGAGGCTGTTACATAATGATATTAGAGCTCCCAGGTTCAACATTTGGACTAGATGGGAAGAATGTGTTTGTCATGAATGTATGTGTTACACTAAAAAATGTCACCTTGACTACTTACAGTTAGTATGGCTCAAATCAACAGTCATGCTACCCTCTTAGGCAAGTCTCATGCCTCTGTTATCCATCTCAAACTCAAAGAAGAGAGAAAGTCTTGTAAAAATCATGTTTATCTCTGGGGTCGCAGGTTCTCTCTAGCCTTACCTGCGGGGACGCTGACCATGTTCACAAAATCTGCGTCCATGGACGCTCTGTATGTTAAGGGACAGGTGCGTCCCTCTGTAAAAGGCAAAATGCGCGAGTTTTATCTTGAAAAAGTTACTTGTGGTTACTTCTAGAACATTCTAGAGGTCGGTTTGATGAAATGGATGCGCCTCCAGTTGGTTCATGTATCTCTATTAAGGGGGAACTTATCCCATCAATAAGGGAGCTATCCCACCCATAGAGGGGGATGATCCCATTGATAGTGGACCTGAATAACCTCTTTACAGCACTATAAATAAAGGCATTGAGCCAAAAGGAGAAGAGGTTGGAGCTATACATTTTCTTTGGGTAAATGCTGCAGGATTTAGGTCTTCCATTAGAGCCTTTGTGAGGAGAGATTGTCTTCACTTGATTCTACTTGGGAGAGGGTGAGCTTTGTCAAAGTAGAGGAAAACCCTTGATGGACCCTGGGAGGAACTTGCACAACACCAAGGCCAGGTTGTAAGAGTTTCTTTGTTTCGTTATTAATACAAACTGGTTTATTTTTCTCAATAGCTTGTGTTAATGAGTTATTTCATGTGTTCCTTGGTCTGCATGTTGAATATATGTTTTATTATATGAAATGCAAGTGCTTGGTAATTGTTTGATTGTTTGTGGTTGCAGGAATTGACTTGAAGGAGGAGCTCATCCGGATCGTCAAGAACGGACTTCAACAACAGCGTTTTGGAATAAGGTAAGCCTAAACACTTGTAGTTTTCATGTTGTAAAAGGTGTATTTAGAGAAAGATCACTCCATTTTGTCTTGTTTGTCATTAGAATGTCTTAGACTTCTAGGAAGGTCAGTCGTGTCCGCACCCTTGACAGATTCCGTGTGACAAATTGGCGACTCCGCTGGGGAATCCATTAATGAGAGAGTCTTTTCCTTTATATGAACTTTGCTTTGAGAAAATCATTTTTATTTTCTGGTTTTTGACTGTGAGAATTAGTATTTGGGTGGCTTAGCTTTAGATTTAGTTGGCTTTAGTTTTTCTTCCTTTTTCCAGAAGGACGCAGTCTCTGTGTGCTGCACAGTGCGTCCTTGGACGCGCTGTTGTCGACTGCACAGTGCGGGGCCGCACCTGTGACAACGGGTGGCCTGCGTCTTCCTGTAAAAGTTAAGAAAATTCCATTTTTGCTTTAAATTACTTTTAGATTTTGTTTTTCCTTAGTGTTTTCTACCCAGATCCTTTAGTACCCTGTCAAGAATTCTTACCTGAACTAGTTTTGTGAGCTTTGAGTGTTTTAGTGGTTTTCAACGAAGTTTAGACCTAGGGTTTGATTTTTGGAAAGGCTTTGTAGTGACTTTGATAGTAGAAAGTTGTCCAGCCTTAGATATCTCTGGTTAGTCAACCTTCTTAGAAGTTGAGCCTGTCGTAAAGTCTCCTTGTTTGAGCAACTTGTCATTTGAGTTGTTTTGGGTCAAATTTCGAATTACTTGTTTATAAAGTATTGATTTCCATTTTACAAAAAGAACAAAAAGATTAGAGTTTTGTTTTGGCTAGTTTTTGATTCTGCAATAAGCTAGTCCTTGATTTGATTGTGATCAAGTAAAACACCTTAGAAATAATCATTGTTAGTTTTGGCCTCGTTAAGATTGCTTAGAGTAAATTTGCCTTTAGTTTGCTTATGAGTGCATTTTCATAGATTTTAAGAGTTGTTAAGATTGATTTTTGGTTATATTAGATTTATTTGCTTTATTAAAAGAAAAATACAAAAACATCTTCTTAAAAAGTCTTGTTTCAAGTAGCTTTTTGTTTTCAAAAGAAGAAAAGAGTTTTTTCGTGCATGTAAAGAGAAGTTATGTTTTTATGCTTGGAAAAGAAAAACGAATTGTTTCTTTGATTGTCTTCAATTAAGAAGTTGCTTTTATAAAGATTGCATTCTCTCAACTTTTTAGTTAAGCAATTCATCGAAAAAGTAAAGTAGTGGATAAATCATTTTAGGTGCATTTTGTAGTGGTTTCGAGTCGAGTCAACACACCACTAGTTTCACTTCCATCACCTTTTGACTTAAGAAACAACCTTAAAAGTAACGCTTAAATTAAAATCAATCTAGTAATCTTTATTTTTCTAGGGCTCTGAAGCACCAACATAGCTTAGGCTAGGGTCTTGGAGTAGGTGAGTACTTAACTCTCCAAGACTACAAAACCAAACAGATAGTCTATCTTGAGTAGAACAAATCCAATTGTTTCAGTTACATTCTGGGAAAGCTCCTCTTAAAGGAGAAACACGAGCTCGTGTCCGAACCAGTGAGGGGATCATTCCTCCCTCGTTGGGAACGACGCCAGGCAGTACGTATTACAAACGGTAAACCTCGGATTAACCATTGTCGAGGAGCCAGGGGTCACTTATCGGTAAACCTTGGATTGTTGTCAAGGAGCCGGTAAGGGGATTGGAGCTTGCTACTCTGCCCTTGCGTGCTGTCGGAGTTTAGACTGTTCCCCCAGGTGTAATTGTTGTGATTGGTAACCTTAGTGGCCATAATATCTAGGATTCTACCCAAGGTGACGGTGGAGGGAAGGTCCCACTGTACCTGGAGCAGACGTCGGTTATACTCACTTGGATTTTCTGGGGGGTTCGCTTCACTTCGAGACGGTTAAAGTGGAGGAACTTGGTCCAGTCTATTCATTAAGCAGGTTGCCGGGGTAACTGTTCCACCCACTATTTCTGTACTGAATCCTGCGAGGTTGGGCCTAATCACCAACTAGCGCTTTTGGTCCGGAAGACTACTGTTTGTGTGTGGTTTGACGCTCTAGATTATTTAGGCGTGTGCTTCAAATTTGATTGGTTCTTTAGAAGACTTTAGGTGGTTTGATTTGAAATTTTTTACTTTGATTTCGTGTGTTGTAGTTAAAATCTTTAATTGTGGCGGAATTACCGAGAAGGTCCCGTCGCATTGCGGGCCAGTCTCCTGAAGTTGTTTCTGTGGCCGAATTGTTGAGAAGATCCCGTGAACTTAGGGGTTCACCTCCTCGAGACGACCCCAGTAATTTAGAGGGTTTAAAGGTCCTTGTAACTCCTAGTGGCAGTAAAGTAGGTTCACCTGAAGAAGGAGAATCTTCTTGGTAGTCCATCCAGATTACCAAAGATTAGAAACAGGTTACAATCCCGAAGCTGTTACAGTTTCCGAGCTTGCTGGTAGTTTTTCATCTGCCAGTGAAACAGGCGAAGAACCTGAAATTTCCGAACCTGTTACTCCAACTCCTAGTGTTCCTGATTCACCAAGAATAGAAAGAATTATCACCGAAAATCTTCCTGTTGGATTAATTGCTATAGAAGAACTTGTTCCAGAGGAAGAAATAGGCGTTTCTGATTCTGAAGATCTAATTACCCTTGATCTAAGGGAGCGTGAATCCATCTTTTACAGTCCTCCTAGAAGTGAATCTTGGTACCTTGCATTAACCAATTTTTTAGACAACTCAGTAGGTTTTTCTACACCTCGTACTCCGGTTCCACCTAGAGGAATTCATTCTCCTGTAAATATGTCTGGTCAGTCATCTGTGTTTTCACAAAGTCCTGAATCATTTTTACATGGCGGTCCTTCTGTTCCTACTGGGTATCAATCACTTTCTGGTACCTTTGCGGGAGCATCTCCTCAACCTGTTGATCATGGGTTATTAGTTGGAAACAGTGGTAATGTACCATTGAGTATAGGTGAAGTTTATATGATGTCAGGTTCAACTCCCATTAACCAACCTCAAGGTGGCCAATTACCGCCTGGGGGGCAACCTTCGTTAATGCCTGGGGGGCAACCTCAAGGTACTTCATTTGTGACTGGGGGGCAACCTCAAGGGTATCAACCCCAAGGGTATCAACCCCAGCCTCAATATGTACCCCAAAGTCAACCTCAGTATCAGTATCAACCTCAAGGATGGCAACCTCAAGGATGGCAACCCCAAGGGTATCAACCCCAAGGGTATCAACCTCAAGGATACCAACCTCAAGGTCAAGGTCAACCCCAGTATTCGTATTTACCTCAAGGTTATCAACCTACGGGTCAATACCCTGGTCAAGGTTATCAACCACCTCAAGGGCAATCATATGGGACTACACCTTACAGTTATCAACCCTATCCTCAATACGGCTATGGATCTCAGTATCCTCAACCTGTTACGAGTCAATACCCTGGAATGTTAACATGGGATCCGTCACAGGGTCAACAGATGTCGCAACCAAGTATACAGTCGGTACCTCAAGCAGGACAACCTGCAGTTCCTGGTCCACCCCAGCAACCGCAACCTGTCCAGTCAAGTGTTCAGACCCCTGTAACTTCCGTAGTTACTCAGCCGCCAATTGCACCTAGTACTCCACCTCACACGGCTGCAGCAACTACCGCTTCATCTACCATGCTTACTTCTGGAGTATCGGCAGCTCCGGTTTCTACTGTCCCTGTAACCACTCCTCAGACATCTGTACCGTTGTCTGGACCCACGGTTCAAACCACAGTCCAGATGCCTGCAGGCCAACCTGGTACAAGTACGGTTGTTACTACTCAACCTCAATTTGTTCAACCTCCGTACCAGGGACAGTATCAACCTGGGCAAGCTGCCCAACAACCGGTTTACCAGTATCAACCGTATCCTGGGTACACTTATCAACCACCTCAGCAACCCCAGTACGGTCCGGTTAATCCTGGTTTTCCAGGAGGATATAATATCCCAAATGCGACTCCTGTTCCTAGTTATCCTGGATATCCTCCTCCTGGGGCTGGTATTGTGACTCAGAGTTTTAGAGATCCTAACCGGCAGTTACCGTTTATTGCGACTTTAGATTTACCCGACTTGACGCGCCTAACGAACGATCCAATTCAATATCTTCCGTTCTGGCCGCCAATGCCAAATAAGTTGCCCAGCGATATACCCAAGTTCGAAGGTAAGTCTGGAGAGGATCCGTCTAATCACGTGATGACTTACCACCTCTGGTGTGCATCAAATTCCATCTCAGATGATTCTATCCGCTTACGTCTTTTCCAGCGTACACTCATTGGTCTCGCAGCCAAGTGGTACATTGAGTTGCCACGGGCTTCTTTTTACAACTTTAGCCAGTTAGCTACTTCATTCTTAACTCATTTTCAGTTACCAGTCAGATACGATAATGGTACAGAATTATTAACTTCGCTAAAACAATCGACATCCACGTACATTTCTGATCACATCCATGAGTGGAGACGTCGAAGAAGATTAGTGAAAGTTTTTATCCCGGACCAAATTTTAGCTGAATGGTTTGTAAAATCATTATTACCAAGAATTACTGAAGATGTAGCTAAGGCCGGAGTAGTTACTGAGGAGCAAGTCATTGCTCAGGCACAATACCTTGACTTAGTTTACACTCAGTCGGGTACGTTACACGAGAAAATTCCGGATCTTCCAAAGTCAAACCAAATCGCTGCTGCTCCTTCGGGATCTCATGCCGCTGATGGTATGATCGGTATCGTGACTACGAAGAGTAAGAAGAAGTCTTCCAAGACCTCCAATACTCCAATTATCACTTTGCCTGATTCTCCGACAGGAGAGTCTTCTCCTCCTGAACTTACCGCCGACATTCACGCTGTAGAGTCATCTACGGCCAAATCCAAAAACGGTGGAAAGAAGAAAGGAAAGAAGAAGGCTAAAGCAGACAAGGCTCCAAAGGAGAAAACGGAAAAGTCGGAAACCAATGACGAAAAGCGCAAACCTCGTTATCCTTGTCTCATTTGTGAAGAAGATCATTTTACGAGAGACTGCCCTCATCGGGCCGAGGTAGTGAAAATAGTTAAAGGTTCTCCCACTCCTGCTGTGTTAAAGAATCCATTTCCCGAGCAGGAAAATAAGATGATAGGTTCTTCTTCGAATGCCAGTGAAGAACCCATTTTGATGATGTCTCATGTCAGGATTGCGACTCGATCGCAAGATTATGGTAGTAAGGCTCCTGTTGATGGTAAAGAAGCAGAATCTTCTCACTCTAACCCATCAACCTCAGCTCCTGGTTCCGATCCACTACAGATCGAAAAACCTAACCCAGACTTAGTGATTAAGCCGCCCGCCAAGGGTGTACTTCGAAGGTCTGCTTTCAATCCACATGCGAGAGCAGCCCAGAATTACAACATTGTTGAAGACTTAGCTGTTTCACCTTCAGCAATGTCGGCACTCGAAGTGCTGCAATCATGTCCAGCGCAACGAAAATTGCTTTTGTCGGCTATTGGAGCTGTCGATGTTCAGGACCCGAACCTAATGATCTTTGATCTAGAAAGTAGTACACCGCGTCTCCCCCATCAAATGGCTTTCCAAATTCCAGTGATAGTCAAAAACAGGCCTATTCATCGGACTGTGATTGATGAGGGAGCTTCTACGTGTATTATGTCGATTCAATGTTGGAGATCGCTTGGTTCTCCTTCGTTGAACCAATCCCCCACCATCCTTAAGGCCTTTGATGGCCGTGGGTTCCGTCCGTTTGGTATTCTACAAGAATTGCCTATAGGGGTCGAAGGTAAAACCGTTAGTCTGGATGTGGAAGTGGTTGATGCCCCTCTAGACTACAACCTTCTTTTGGGTCGAAGTTGGTCATATGCTATGACAGCGGTCGTTTCATCGGTCTTCAGAGTCATTAAGTTT
Organism: Pinus tabuliformis; assembly: GCA_031772625.1. Classification (NCBI taxonomy): domain Eukaryota; kingdom Viridiplantae; phylum Streptophyta; class Pinopsida; order Pinales; family Pinaceae; genus Pinus; species Pinus tabuliformis. The sequence continues at coordinate 240,322,346 of CM062804.1, forward strand.
CCACATAACGGTAAGATCGTGACTATTGATCAGCTGACATACTTTTCATCCGACCCAACCTCTTTAGAAACTATCCAGCATGTTGGTAAAACGACAATCCCTTATAGGGACATTGGTGTAGGTTTAGTTAAGGATTCCGGTTTACTGGGAACTTTTCCTCTCCCTCCACTCAATGCAGACCCTTCGTTCGCAACAATTCATATGATCACGTCAGAAAACATTATTTATGATGATCCTTGGTATGTTCCCTCTGACTCTGAGCTAGACTCACTCGGTGATGTTATGCCGTTGAGTCCGTATGAGATTGCTTATGAAGCTCTTATGTCTTTTACCGACTTTCATTCAACCGACCAAATGAATGTGGTCAGTGAAGAGTCACTTTTCACCTCACCCTTAGAACGGATAACGTTTCCCGAAGAAGTGTCATCTGACGAACAACTTCGCGAAATCCTAAGTGTAGATGATCTACCATGGGAAGATCTCCATCACAGATCTTCGTTTTTACCTAAGGATGATGCCTTTGAAAATGATTTTTCATCTATCTTTACCGCTGAATATGTCAAAGACGCTCAGGATCCAACGAAACATTCTGATTCAGAGCTGAATTTAGGGAATATTTCTCGTACTATTCCCATTGATATTTCAGTGAAGCCCGGAATCGAGGAGAACATTCATATAGGTGCCGCATGTACTGAAGAAGAAATCCAAACTTACAAGGCCCTATTCCAAGAATTCCGCGACGTGTTTGCCTGGTCCTACGAGGAAATGCCGGGAATTGATCCTGCCATTGTTGTTCATGAGATCAAAACCTACCCGGATGCTAAACCCATTCGGCAACGGTTGCGTCAGATTCACCCTCGAAAAGCAGCTGCAATCAAAGCAGAAGTCGAAAAGCTGTTGAAAGCAGGTTTCATTTATCCGATCCCGTTAACGGATTGGGTATCGAATATTGTTCCCGTCAATAAAAAACAAGGAACAATAAGAATCTGTATCGATTATAGGGATATCAATCGAGCTTGTCCAAAAGACAACTATCCTACGCCTTATATCGATCAAATTATTGATGATTGTGCCGGAAGTGAGATGTTTTCCTTCATGGATGGTTTCTCAGGTTATAATCAAATCAATATTCTACCTGCCGATCAACCAAAAACGGCATTCATTTGTCCATGGGGGACATTTGCTTATTGCAAATTACCTTTTGGCCTTAAGAATGCCGGTGCTACTTTTCAACGGGCCATGTCTTATGCATTTCATGACATCAAGCACATTGTGCAACCCTATCTCGATGATTTGCCTGCTCATTCTTTACACCGAGCTGATCACCTTGTCCATTTACGAGCAATCTTTATGAGGTGTAGGCATTATCGAATTCGGTTGAATCCCCACAAGTGTGTTTTCTGTATAGAAACAGGTCGATTGCTGGGATTTGTTGTTTCCAAAACCGGCATTCGCGTCGATCCCTCGAAAGTCGAGGCTATCATCCAATTGCCTCCTCCTTCGAGTTTGCGCCAACTCCAAAGTTTGCAAGGGAAAGCGAACTTTTTACGCCGATTCATCCCTAACTACGCCGAGGTCACTAAAGGTTTTACACGGTTGTTGAAACAGAACGTACAATTCTTTTGGGACGAGATTGCTCAACAATCTTTTGATGCATTAAAACACGCGTTGACCCATGCACCGTTATTGCATCCTCCCAACTACAACCAGGACTACTTCTTATACCTCGCAGCTTCGCATTCCACCATTGGAATGGTGTTAGTTCAAGAAGATGAATTCAAGGCAGAGCATGTGATATATTACCTTAGCAGAACCTTAAATCCAACTGAGTTAAAATATTCACATGTGGAGAAATTGGCCCTGGCAGCCGTTCAAGCTGTCCAGCGTTTTCGTCACTACATTCTTCTCCGCAAAACTACTGTTATTTCGGATTGCAACCCTATGATTTATATCTTGACAAAACAACTGCTAGGGGGCAAGTACTCTAAATGGATTGTTATCCTGCAAGAGTTCGACTTGGAGTTCGAGAAGTCCAAGTCTAAGAAATCTTTAGTTCTTGCGGAATTGATGTGTGATTTCCCGAGTGCTGACACAGAGACTGTGGCAGAGGAGTCCATTGTGGACGAATCTTTGTTTCTTATTAGCACTTTAGATCCGTGGTACGGGGATATAATCATCTATCTCCAAACCCAAACCTTTCGGCCTGAAGCTTCCAAGGAAAACCGTCGAAAAATTCGGTTTCAATCCCAGCAATACAGAATTATTGGAGATACACTTTATCGCCTGGGGGCAGACTTAGTTTTTCGACGTTGTTTAACTCACGATGAGGCTGAGAGAGTTTTGAATGATTGTCACTCTGGAGCATGTGGCGGTCATATGTCTGGGTATGCCACAGCTCAGAAGGTGTTGCGCGCTGGCTATTTCTGGCCGTCTATGTTTAAAGATTGTATCCTTGCCGTCAGAAAATGCCACAACTGTCAAGTGTTTGATCGCAAGATGCGCGCTCCACCTGCTCCTCTCCACCCTATAATTGCCGCTGGTCCATTCGCCAAATGGGGCATTGACTTTATTACTTGTAACCCTCACTCGGCCGGGGGGCATGCGTATATCATCCTTGCGGTTGATTATTTTACTAAGTGGGCCGAGGCGATGCCTACATTCGACGCAAGCGGCAAGACAGCTGCACTTTTCGTATTCAATCATATCATAACTAGGTTTGGTGTCCCACAAGCAATCATTACGGACCATGGAAGCCATTTTCGAAATGTCATGATGACTGAGCTTACAAGCCAGCTTGGTTTGCGCCACGATAGCTCTACACCTTATTATCCGCAAGCCAACGGTTTGGTTGAGTCAATCAACAAAGTTCTAGTCGTCATGATTCGACGGATCATTGGTATCCATCGAACGAATTGGCATAACATGTTATTTTCGGCGCTATGGGCATATCGAACTTCAGTGAAAAATTCAACAGGTTTCACCCCTTTTCAGCTAGTTTATGGCTTAGAAGCTGTGTTACCTATTGAGTGCGAAATCCCATCACTTCAAATGGCTGTCGAATTACTTCCAGCTACTTCCGAAGAGGAGAAACGGTTGTTATACTTGGCTAAATTAGATGAGACTCGACGTGACGCTACTTTAGCCATCGAGACTCACGCAAAACGAATGAAAGCTCAGTACGATAAAAATGTAACCCCTCGAAGTTTTTCAGAAGGAGACCTAGTACTATTATATGATCAAGCGAACGATAAGCTAGGTGCTGGAAAATTCGTTCCCATGTGGCATGGGCCCTACATTGTAAAGCGAAAGCTAGCAAAAGGGGCTTATGAGTTAGTTGATTTTGATGGGGACTCTTTGGGCAAACCCAGAAATGGACTTTACCTAAAGAGGTATTATGCTTAAAATGATGGATGGAGAAATTTTTAGATAGGTTAGATTTCCTTTCTAGCTAGCAAGTGTGTTAGTTTAGTCAGTGTGCTTAGCTTAGCAAGTGTGGTTTTTCGTCATTATTTTGGCTCATCTTGGTTTTACTCTTGATATTGTAGATGTCGACGCCTCTCCAAACATACATTGGATTTGCTGATGGTGCTTGTCGTAGTACACGGAATATCTCTTCCGCAGCTTGGGTTATCTATTCACCCTCTGACGAGTTAGTTTCTATGCATGGGGTAAGCCTCGGTCAAACAACGAATAACATTGCAGAATACAGTGCAGTGGTTGAATTATTATCCGAATCTATTTCATTTGGAATTCGACGTTTGATAGTGAGGTTAGATTCTGAACTTGTTGTATTACAGCTTAATAGAGTTTATGCCATTAGAAATCCTGTGTTATTAAGGTTGTTTTTGAGAGTGCGTCTCTTGGAACGTGAATTTGATTACATTGAATATCAACATATTCCAAGGTCTTTGAATACATTAGCAGATGCAATTGCTTCTCGAGTGTTGGACAGACATTTATAATAATCATGCAAGTAAATTTAAAGACATTTCATCATACATGTTAAACAAGATAAGCCGGTAATAGTGATATATAGATATAGATAGAAGTGTGTCCAAAAATATATACATCGTCTTCGATCATAGGTTTAACACACCTTATGATCGGCAAAATGATAGTACAAAAAGTCAAAAATGTCACATGTGACTACAAAAGTGACTAGTCAATCACTGGTGGTGCTCTCTGTACGACACCACTGCGCGGGCTACCTTACGCAAAAATCTCCTAAACGGTCCAGGGACCGCGACTACGAAGCGCTGAAGCCTCATAGGAATATCATCCATAGTAGTCTCAGGTATATCTGCCGTGAGACGCTCTAGATCATGCTCCAAATCAGCTAGTACTTCTGCTGTCGCATCCTGTAGGGCCGGTGCCGGTGCAGCTGGATGTCGTCTGTCGTAAGGCCGGAGATTGGCTGGACGCTGTGGTCCAACATCTGCATTTTTAAAATTTTACTGTTACTTTGAGACGATATATATGAAAAATAAAAAATACATAATTAGAAAACTTGTGAAAATGAAAGTACCTCTGTCATCCCATTGTTCTCCCTGTGGAAGAACCATGTCCGGATCACCTCTGAAATCCATTCCGGCATATGGAAAGTCTTGTATCACAAAAAGCTGGCCCTCTAGCCAGTCGAAGTAACTGTCTGAGAATCGAACCACTGCAGCACCCTCGTCAGGATGCCGGGCCATCACCGCAACCCATCGAACAAGCTTTGGCTCCCGAGGACCCAAGTCATCAACAGTGAGTTGCTGAGGGATCAGCATAGGAACTCTCTCCAAGGCAAAGCTCACGACTATAGGCCCATATCCAAAAGTTTTTAGTCGTCCGTTCTTTGCCTTGGTTAGTTGGCTCTTCATATGAGCCGACACAGCTTCGCACCAGTTGAAGATGGTGCCTTGGTAACAGTCAACTGCCATCCGCATTTGGGATCCGGAGGCAATGTGCAAGGCGGCCGCGCCACAAATCCTGGTGACCGTAAATGCAATAACTCTAAGTTCCGCCAGAGCGATGTGCTTTATCTCCACGCCTTTTTTATGGCGAGTCCCTGGTCTGCACCACTCCTCGCGGAGATCATCAAGGGATTGGCCACCCGGCCTGGTCCCCGCAAGGTTGAGTTGCTCACCTCTGTTTGGCAAGCCAGTGAGAAAGTATACATCCGAGGGCTCTATCTCGAGCTGGTGCCCTCCAATGTAAAAACATTGATCTTGAACGTTCCATCGCTCAACCAGCCATTCCAAAAATCTTACCTGGCCCCTCATGCCCGGTATGGTCCAATATTTGTACAATCCACATGTTCTTAAGGCATCCAGAGAGGGTTGGTGGTTAATCGCAGCTTCATCGTCCTCTACGTGCTCTCTCTCTCTCCAGTCTAACATGTTTTAGGTCCTGCACATCAAAAGAGTCAATTAGAAATTAATTTGAGCAAGTTTGGTGGTTTTTTGAGAGAGTTGGGGTTTTGAAATGCGCCCTTTGCGGAAGACGCACCCCGGCTTTGTAGCACAGGGCGTCCGGACGCAGCTCGCCTGAAGGTGGACTGCGTCCCCCGACCTTTTTCCCTGTGTGAGAAAAAGTCGGGGGACGCGGGTCACCCGAAGGGCACCTGCGTCCGCCGAGGGGCGCATTTTGAACCCAAAACCCCCCCAAAAAATGAAACAGAGACCAAAAACAAAAAACTAAACGGATAAAAATGAAGAGTGGGATGTGTAAAATACCTCGGTGAAGCGGCGTTCGATTCCGACGGTCAGATTTTCCGCAGCAACCACGGGAAGTTTCTTGTCAAAAGCTCCTTTTTCAACCTCAACAGTGAAACGGTAAAAATGACATGGTAAAAGGTCTTTTTATAGGTTTTTTGGATGAATTAGTTCATTTTTTACCATGAAAAGATGTTTTCGAATGTATTTTTGCCTATTTTAAACAGGTATGAGTAATGTGTCGCTTTTGTGCAGGACGAAGGGATTTCGAGGGAAATTGTAATTTTTCACAAACAAAATTTCAGAGTCATCTTTTAAGCCCTTTTCTGACTCCTAAAACATGAAAAGATCGCCGAGTGTTTCTTTTTCACTCGTTAAAACGGAATTAAAAGACGGTCCCCTTTTAGCTCTTTTCTGACCGCAAAATCAGGAAAAGATTGCCGGGTTTTTGTCGTTTCAAACTCGATAAGGAACTAAAACGACGTGTCTTTGATCGCTTTTTACTTTTCAGGTCAACGACACTATTATGAAAGTACTCCTTGGTCGCAAGATCAAGCGGTTCCCCCAGGTATTATTTTATACTTTTTCGGGCTTGAGGGACACAAATATACGAAAAAGTTCAACGTGGAGTTTCCTTAAGTTTTTCAGACTCTCTAAAAATGAAAAACGCCGAGTTTCTCCTATACTGGGCTCGTTAAACTTTTACAGTAAAGGACCTGTTCAATTACAAACAGGAACGAACCACTCCTTCCTAGGGTTCGAATTTAAACTAGGTTGGACTCGTCCGAAGGATGAGCTTATAACCAAGCATATGTTATCCTCCTCAAGCTTGTTAAAAATAAAGAGGTACTTGCCAGAAATGGTGGGGGAAAAGAGAGAAGAATGAACCTATTTGTCACCTTTTGTCTCAGAAGAAACTTTATTACCACTCTTGAGCACGACACTTTTTCATTTCACCTGGGTTGGGAAATCTTTTACCTCACAGTTGACCAAATCACTTTGAAAATCTTTAACCGGGTTCAGGGATCAACTTTGAGTTATTCGTCACCAAACCATCTGTTGTGTCGTTATGTGTTCAAGAGGTCTGCAAGCAAAACTTTCATCTGCAAAATACTTGTCATCCATTTGACCATCCCTGAGTCAGTCCTTACAGCAACATTTCTTCAACTTGAACAATGATTTCGTGTTGCGGGCTTGCCTGCAACGGGTCGCTTTCTATCGACATCGACACATTATCTAGAAAGATGACTTAGGAATCGACAGTACCTTGAAGTCTGCATGCATCAATGGCAGGTTTCTCGCCTTTGACGTCAGTTTACATCATTGACTTTCGATCAGAGAATTCCGTGAAGTGTTCGACATCAAAACATCTATTCACATTTCACGGGTTGTGCTTGGTACTTTGAGAACCATTGACATTACTGGTGGTTTCTCTCACGCTTGTTAACAGTTTGCATCATTGACTGGTAATCAAGTGGTTTCTACCATGTTCGACATCGAATCATTTAATCACATGGCTAGAATCGTACCAATTCGGGAAGTAGAAGTGAAGACCCTGGATCTAGTTTCTACCATCCAGGCTGCGAGGAGTTTTGTATTCATTGTCTATGTAGACTTATCATAAACAGATGGCTGCGTCCATACTGTATCTACAAAAGTCTATAAAAATAATGTACTGCAAGATCATTCCTGTATCAGAATAGTTAGTCCATTAGTTAAAGTTTTGAATCTGAGTATGGGAATGCCTACCTCAGTGATGATATAATCTTATCCATGTATTTTGTGTTGAAAATTGCAGGTTCCAACCAGGCCATCCACAAGGCAATCCTTGAAATGATAAAGCGCTTCACCCTTCCTAGAATTACAAAACCCTATTCTATTCCAGGCTTCGCACTTTAGGGGGCAATCTGTTACACTAAAAAATGTCACCTTGACTACTTACAGTTAGTATGGCTCAAATCAACAGTCATGCTACCCTCTTAGGCAAGTCTCATGCCTCTGTTATCCATCTCAAACTCAAAGAAGAGAGAAAGTCTTGTAAAAATCATGTTTATCTCTGGGGTCGCAGGTTCTCTCTAGCCTTACCTGCGGGGACGCTGACCATGTTCACAAAATCTGCGTCCATGGACACTCTGTATGTTAAGGGACAGGTGCGTCCCTCTGTAAAAGGCAAAATGCGCGAGTTTTATCTTGAAAAAGTTACTTGTGGTTACTTCTAGAACATTCTAGAGGTCGGTTTGATGAAATGGATGCGCCTCCAGTTGGTTCATGTATCTCTATTAAGGGGGAACTTATCCCATCAATAAGGGAGCTATCCCACCCATAGAGGGGGATGATCCCATTGATAGTGGACCTGAATAACCTCTTTACAGCACTATAAATAAAGGCATTGAGCCAAAAGGAGAAGAGGTTGGAGCTATACATTTTCTTTGGGTAAATGCTGCAGGATTTAGGTCTTCCATTAGAGCCTTTGTGAGGAGAGATTGTCTTCACTTGATTCTACTTGGGAGAGGGTGAGCTTTGTCAAAGTAGAGGAAAACCCTTGATGGACCCTGGGAGGAACTTGCACAACACCAAGGCCAGGTTGTAAGAGTTTCTTTGTTTCGTTATTAATACAAACTGGTTTATTTTTCTCAATAGCTTGTGTTAATGAGTTATTTCATGTGTTCCTTGGTCTGCATGTTGAATATATGTTTTATTATATGAAATACAAGTGCTTGGTAATTGTTTGATTGTTTGTGGTTGCAGGAATTGACTTGAAGGAGGAGCTCATCCGGATCGTCAAGAACGGACTTCAACAACAGCGTTTTGGAATAAGGTAAGCCTAAACACTTGTAGTTTTCATGTTGTAAAAGGTGTATTTAGAGAAAGATCACTCCATTTTGTCTTGTTTGTCATTAGAATGTCTTAGACTTCTAGGAAGGTCAGTCGTGTCCGCACCCTTGACAGATTCCGTGTGACAGTATGTAGGTTGTATATGTGATTGTAATGTATGCATGGTGATGGTTATTGTTGCAGTTGTGTTGTCATGTAGAAATTGGTGAAGTTGTTGTTGGGATGTGTTTTTTATGCATACATGTCGGTTGTGTATGTGTTCATTATGCATGTCAGTGTATGTATGTTTTCTATGCATGTATGGTTATGGTTATGATTTTTGTGCATGTAGTCATTGTATGTATTTGGTGTTGTCATGCAGGATGCCAACATAATGATATGGTTATGTATATATACATGTATCATACTAATCTGGATTAATATTACAAATGAGATAGCCTCCCATGAACTTCACTGAGGTACATTTGATTATGTTTATATTTGGTTTATTTGGCATATTATGTTTGGAGGAAGAAGATCAAGATGACTATAAATATGGTGGACTATAGTTCACATGATTCTCCCTATAGATTAGATGAGTAGCATGGTGATGGGTACTCCCCTCACATAGCGAACACATTGAGAATTCTGAAGGCAGAAATAAGAAGTTACAATGCAGATAATGGAAAGATCATTCATTCATAGGAAATACTTGTTAGGGCATAGGAGAAGCAAGCAAAGGTCAATGCAGTGATTCTTCAAAGTTTATCATATTTGCAGAGACAAGGACCACTTAGGATTAGTCATGGAAAGGAGGAAACGAGAAATGGGGCATATGGAAGTAGGGTGCGATCAAGACATAGGTTGGATAGAGAGGATATAGTCAAAGATGGCAGATTTCTAAATACCACTGATTGGAGGGGAAGTAATCATGGGTTCTATCCTAGTTCACCATCCATATAGGAGGAGTGAGAAGTAGTATTTACCGGAAGAGTTCAAGAAAGCAAAGCCACCTACATTTGATGGATAAATGAAGAAGCCATAGGATGAAAAAGCTTGGCTGCTTGGGATGAATAAATTATTCAGATTGCATGACTATTTTGAGAACATGAAAGCTAGAATAACTACCTTTAGTATTAAGGGTAAATCATACATTTGGTGGGAAGATGTGAAGAATGTTATAGGAATTCGGGAAATTGCATTGGTTTGGAGTGAGTTTGAAAGAATTTTCAGGAAAAAGTATCTATTTAAGAGATACTATGATGACATGGAAAATAATTTATATAAGTTGAAGATGATATCTATGACTGATTAGGAGTATACTAGAAGATTCTTGGAGTTGTTTAGGTATGTGCCTTATTTGAAGGATGAGAAAACTAAGATTGAAAGATTCATCAGTGGGTTGTCGGTAGAGTTCAAAAGATAAGATTGAATTTGATGAGCCTAGATCGTTGGAGAAAGCCATTAGAAAGTTGAAGCAATGTTATGAGAAATCGAAGCACAAGTCAAAATCTAAGTTGGACTAGAAAGGAAATGACAAGACTAAGGGGAAATGGGATAAGAAATGGGGAAGACTACATGACATAGGTAACAAAGAGAATGTAGCACTGGACAAGAAGTTCAATGCATCTGACAGAAGACATGGATTTCAGTCTGAGTAGAAGACATGGATTTCAGTCTGAGTAGCAGAACAAGGCTGATGACAGGAGACCTTTATAGTGTTGCACTTGTGGCAAAGATCATAGCAGGAGAGATTTCCCACAACATCAGGGTGGTAGACCACAGATCCACAGTGCTCATGAGGCAAAAAAAGCGGGGGATGTTGGATAAAGTATTCATCATATTTATACAACCTTGGATAATAGGCAGGAAGATCACCAGACATATATTATCGAGATGGATGGTAATATTTGTGATCAAGTTGTTTCTATTTTGATTGACCCTGGATGTAATTATATTTATGTTAGTCCTTACCTGGTGGATAAGTGTGGTTTGAATAAAGAAGTGTGTGTTGAGTCTTGGTTAGTACAATTGACTACAGGTACCAATAAAAGAGTTCATCATTGGGTAAGAGCTTTTGCATTTGAGTTGAATGATATGTCTACATAAACACTACTAAATGTAGTTCCATTTGGATCATACAATATATTATTGGGTATGGACTGGTTGTATCTTCACAGGACCAAGGTGGATTTAAAAGGAAATTGAGTGCTTGGATGACAATGGAGAATAGAGAATTTTGTAGAGTAAGAAGAAGGTGACATCAGTTAGAATGGTTATAACTATGCAAGCAAAGCATAGTCGCAAGAAAGGGTGTGTAATGTTTGCACTTCCTATTTCAAGTGACAAGGGTAAGGATGTTGAGGATGTAGAGGTCTTCAAGAGGTACTCGATTTTATAGCAGTTTTAGGATATGTTCCCAGTAGATCATATTTCAGAGTTACCGCCTCACAGGGAAGTGGACTTTTTTATTGAGTTGGTACTAGGAGCAGCACCAACAATAAAGGCATCGTACAAGATGAGCACTCCAGAGTTAGTGGAAATGAAGTTGCAATTGAAGGAAATGCTTGATAAGGGATACATAAGGCCAAGCATATCGCCCTGGGTTGCACTAGTATTGTTTGTGAAGAAGAATGATGGTACTCTCAAGTTGTGTATTTATTACAGGCAGTTGGACAAGGTGACGATAAAGAATAGGTATCCAGTGTTGAGGATTGATGATTTGCTTAACTAGTTGAAGGGAGAAACAATGTTCTCGAATATTTATTTGAGATCAAGATACCATCAAGTACACATCAAAGAAGAGGATATCTATAAGACTACTTTCCGGACTAGGTATGGAAATTATAATTTTTTTGTGGTTCCTTTTGGTTTGACTAATGCTCCAACTACTTTCGTGTGTTTTATGAATAGTGTATTGCATCCTTATCTGGACCAATTTTTGATTGTGTTCATTGATGATATATTGATATATTCTAAGAATGAGGAAGAGAATGCATAACATCTAGTAGCAGTGTTGAAACTCCTAAGAGAGCATCAGTTGTGTGCCAAGCTTAGTAAATGCAGTTTCTTTTAGACACAGGTTCATTATTTGGGGCATGTGATTTCTAAGGAAGGAATTGCAGTAGATCTAGAAAAGATCATAGCTATGATGCAATGGGAAACTCATAGGAATGTGGATGAGGTAAGATCATTTATGGGGTTAGCAGGTTACTAGGGATGGTTCATCAAGAAGTTCTCGCAGATTTCATATCCTATTACATCATTGCAGCAAAAAGGAAAGAAATTTTAATGGATAGAGGAATGTACAATGAGTTTTTAGCAGTTGAAGAAATTTCTTACAAACACTCCAGTTTCAAAGATTGCAGATCCAGAAAAAGAGTTTGTGGTATGTACAAATGCTTGCAAGAGAGGAATTGGTGGGGTTCCGATGCAAGAAGGACATGTAGTGCACTATGAGTCAAGGAAATTGAATGAGAATGAGTAGAAATTCGTGACACATGGACTTGAGTTGGCAATGATCATTCACACATTGAAGATGTGGAGACACTATCTTCTTGGTAGGAGGTTCATCTTGATGAGTGATCACATTGGATTGAGATACTTATTTGACCAACCTAAATTGAATTCCAAGCAAGTTAGGTCGGTGGCTACGATCAATGAGTTTGAATTGAAAATCAGGTACATCAAGGGAAAGGAGAATAGGGTTGCAGATGCTCTTAGCAGAAGAGTATCGCTAACTCACATAACAATTATGCGTTCATATGGGACAGATTTACATGATCGTATCTTACAACAAATACAACATAATGATAGGTATAGGGAGCTTAGGCACATGTTACATCAAAAAGGTACATGTGAACAAGATGGGGACTATTATCTTACAGTAGATGGTTTGGTGAGATTTATAGATAGGATCTATGTGCCAAACAACAGTGAATTCAAGAATATTATCTTGAGGGAATTTCATGCTAAGTCATATTCAAGTCACTTGGGATATTAGAAGACATTCACGGCTATGAATAATTTCTACTACTATCTGGATTTGACGAAAGAGGTGGCAGAGTTTGTTGTGAGATGCTTGGATTGTTAACAGGTAAAAGTAGAGTGTAAGCATCCAAGTGGATTACTTCAACCGATTCCATTTCTAGAATTGAAATGGGAGGTCATTTCCATGGAATTCAGTATAGGTTTTTTGAGGAACTCTAAACAACATGATTCTATTATGGTTGTGGTTGATAGGTTGACAAAGGTAGTGCACTTCATTCTAGTGAAGTCTACGAATTCAGCTAATGAAGTAGTATAGGTCTTCATTAGAGATATAGTGAGGTTTCATGGTGTTCTGAAGAATATTGTGTCAAAGAGAGATGTCAAGTTCACTTCCAAGTTTTGGAAAGAGCTATTTTCATGTTTGGGTATAGAGTTGGCCTTTAGTATAACTTATCATCCATAGAAAGATGGAAAAACAGAAAGGGTCAATAAGATTTTTGACGACATGTTGAGGATGTATGTCATGCATCAACAACAAAAATGGGAAGAGTATCTTCCACTGGCAGAATTTTCTTATAAAAATGGGTATCAGGAGTCATTGAGGATGAGTCTGTTTGAGGCACTTTATGGGCAGAGTTGTAATAATCCTATCAATTTGATTGATTAAGTGAAATGGGATGTTGATTCTACCGAACATGTTGGAAGAGATGGAACAAGAAATGCAAGTTATCAAGAAGAATCTAAAGGTAGCAAAGGATAGACAAAAGCATTATGCAAATCAACACAGGGTGTTTAAGGAGTTTCTGGTTGGGGAACATGTGTACTTGTGCATCAAGCCAAGAAGATCTCCTTGAGGATTATATCATGCACCAAGTTGGCACCTTGGTATTATGGACCTTTCAAGATTGTTGAGAGGATTAGACCAGTAGCCTACCGACTTGCACTACCTCTAACAGTGAAAGTCCATGATGTTTTCCATGTTTCATTGCTTAAGAGATATGTAAAGGATGTTGATCATGTGATTGATTGGTCTGTATTGCAAGTGGATCCAAAAGGAGAATTCCATCCCAAACCTCAGTGCGTTTCATAGCGAAATATGCTCATGCTCTGAAATCAAGCAATCGAGCAAGTTAAAGTGTAGTGGAAGCACTTTGGGCCCAATAAAGCAACATGGGAGATGGATGATCAGGTGCGAGCTATGTATCCTTCTCTATTCGCTGGTTGAGCGGATGTCTTTTGGTATATGTTTTGATGCCGTGTATTGGTTATGTCAATATGTGCATTTGTATGTAAATACTGCAGCGATCTGTGTTATAAAGCTCCAATAAGTGGTATGGTGTTCATGATGTGTTGGTTATTTTTTAGCAAATGGATATGATGTAAATGTTGTATCAAGCTATGTTATAAAGGTCCATAGGTAGCATGTGTTTTCTGGTTTATGTGTCATTGTACACTGAGGATGGTATTCCCCCAAGGGGGAGGGTTCTGTAACGACCCTGGTTAAAAATCTATGTAATAAATTTAATAAAGGTTAAATAAGAGCAAGGTCATGGGACACGTATTCCAAGTTGAATGTTGGGAAAAACATAGTGATGGGGATTAATTTTGATTAATAAATGGCTATGGAAATTATGAAATAATGGAAAATAGGAGAAAAGGAAGGTGATAGGTCACAAAATTTCATGTGAGGAAAATCGAAGGCAAAATAGAGGAAAATGAAGAAAATAGAGGCCTCAATGATAAAAAGGCTTTTGAGTATCAGTTCATAGTTTTTGTTAGTTCATTATTTGGGACTCTCATTCTATTCTCTCTCTCTCATACTCTTGCACACTTAGATTTTCCTTGGAGCACTCTTGGAGGATTGTGACATACTTTGGATTTGGAGAAATAAGGTAAAGGAAAGCGAGGAAAGTGCAAGAGGACAGCGGGATCAACAGCTAAAACGATTTACTTTGTAGGTACCAAGTAGCATGTATGATTTACTTGCTATTTTTGGCATTCATTCTGTTATTTGGTTATGATCTGTAATGGACATGGCAGATTACCTGGATCGATAGTGGTTTTGCCTAGCCTTTCCATTTCCTAGATAACCATGGTGTTGCGGCTTTTCCCATTTTTTTCTGACTTGTGATCATGTTCCTTATGGCTATGGGTTGAGTTAATAGTTCCTGGAGCCTTGGTTGGAAAAACGCTCTTGAAGCCATGGAACAATTTGGGTTGCGTTACTAGTCCTAGAAGTCTTGGTTGGACAAATTCTCTAGAGGCCTTGGTGGGTTGAGTTACTAGTCCTGGAGCCTTGGTCGGAAAAATTCTCTAGAGCCTTGTGATAGCTATGGGTTGAGTTACTAGTCATGGAGCATTGGTTGGAAAAACACTCTAGAGCCCTATGAGAACTGTGGGTTGAGGTACTAGTCCTGGAGCTAGGTTGGAACAAATGCTCTGGAGCTCTGAAAAACTTAGGTAGAGATCGATATTGTGATGGTTAGTGATTTCCAATCATGGGGTGTAATCATTGGTTGCGGGTTGAGGCGGTTTTGCCTATGGAATCCTTGGTTTGGTTTTGATTGGTTATTTTGTGAGATCCCACATTCATGCTTGGAATATGGTACGAGGGTGATTGGTTAAAAGAGATATTTGGTTCAGACCAATCTATGGTTGGGTGGTACATGGAAGTCCATGACTTAGTTGGATTTGCATATGTTAGCAAGAACTATTTTTCTTTTGTAATTCATGAGTATTTATGATTGTTATTATGTGGCCAAGATGGTTGTTCTATCATTGCTATTATTATGGTTATATGGTAGTTATAAGCATGGTTTTATGACATATTCTAGCTATGGATCTTAACATATTTTGATTAGTAAACGAATGGTCATTGAATGCATGACCTAATAAATTTTTTTGTAGCTATTATGAGAGGGCATTAGACCTTGTTGATTCTAAGATAAGTATGAAACCCCTATGTTTGTATATGTAATTATTGCCTATAGATTACATGTTCATGATGTGTTTGACGAAATGTTTTTCATGGTTAGGATGGGTCGGGTTAAGTCCTTGATCAATTTTTGAATTAAAGGCTTTGTCTTTGTGTCATTTATCATTTCTAAGAGTTTCATGAAGTTCTGGGCAAAGGTCTAGATCCTATCCCTAAAAAAGTGGCTTGGATCCTAGGGTTGCTGGCACAAAACTAAGTAATTTATCCTACACTCATTGGGAATTAGGCTTATGGGAGCATCTGAAGAGTTACAATCACTGGCTTACCTTGTCATAGAAGTAATTAGGAGTCTAGATCATTAAAAGTCAAGTTAACTCAGGGATTAGGCAACTGGAGTGGTTGGTTAGCTCCTAGGGATCCTGTAGTTCCCGAGGTTGGTCAATATAGTTTTGGTTGGACGGTTCCACTTCCTTAACTATACCTAGGAGGTTGAGTCATATCATAGTAACTCTTTGTCACATATTTACCTTAGTGGACTAGTGAACTTGGGTAAGTGTGGGAGGAGGGTATTATAGAGAGAGAGAGAAGGAGAGATGGAGGGAGATAGAGACAAAAGGGGAAGAATAGATAGAGAGACATGCAATTATGGAAATGAAAATAGAGATAAATAGTGGAGAGGAGAGAAAGGGAGAGATAAGGCAGGATACAAGGAGGGAGGAGGAAGAGGAGGGGAGGGATATCGAGAGAGGAGAGAGAGAGAGAGGGAGAGAGAGAGTGCAAGAAGAGAGAGATAAAGGGAAGAAGTGAGAGAGAGGTGGAAATAGAGAGTGAGAGAGAAGGATATAGGGAAAGATGGAGGGAGTGGAGGGGGGAGAAGAGAGATATAAATAGAGAGAGGGAGAGAGGCAATGATGGAGTGATGGGGGGAGAGAGAGAGAGAGAGAGAGAGAGAGAGAGAGAGAGATGGAAGAAGATAGGGAGGGAGGAGAGTGAGAAGGAGGAGAGGGAGATTGAGAGGAGAGAAAGAGAGAGAGAATGGAAGAAGAAAGAGATAGAGAGGGAGGAAGAGAGAGAGAGTTGGAGATGGAAAATGAGAGAGAAAAATAAATTTAGTATTTTAAAATTAAATAATATAAATATAAATATTATAATTTATAAATTTTAATATTAAAATATTTATACAAAATGGTAAATATTATTGAACATTTTTTTTAATGAAAAACTCTCTTTTACTCAACATATAAAAATGAGAATGGCAAATAAACCAAAGGGAAGAGGAAAAGAGGTTGGAAAAATAATTGAACAATTTTGATTTATTTCCATAACTATTTAATGGTAATATATTTAATCATTTTATTTAACTAATATATATATATATATATATATATATATATATATATATATATATATATATATATATGAAGTGAAGATAGTTTTCGAAAAAAGTTAATATATTAATGAAGTCAAAATCTTGAGTGTATAAATTTTTTTGAAAAATAAAGAAAAATATATATATATTTTTTTAAGTTAAATATATTAAAATAAAAATAATTTTATTCTGGTGAAAAAGCTATTTCATCTATAAATTAGACTATATATGTGTGTGTAGTCTAACTTATAGATGAAATAGTTTTTTTCACCAGAATTCACCAAAATCCGACAATACAATTTCAAGATTCTTGGTTGTTTAAAATGTATTTTTGAATGCATAAACCGATTTAGTACCCTAAAAAACTCCTAGGTCACTGGAATTATGCAGATTAAACAATTTAAACTCAATTTTTTAAAAATATTTGGCGAATGTTGCCTAAAATTAACCAAAAAAATAATCATGAAAAAAATCATTTCGTTATAAATTAGACTACGCTTTTATATATATTTCAAATTTTTATTTATCTATATTTTTAATAAATTTAATATATTTTTATTATTTAAATTAAAATGAAGGTTGATTTTAATTTATTTTTAAATTATTATTTCTATCATAAATAAATAAATAAATAAATATAACTATTTATAATTTAAATTCATTAAACTTCTTACCAAATATATTAGAGCAGGGCATTAATTTTGTACAATCATTTATTGTGCACTGCAAATGCTTATTATGGGACTTCTGCTCATCTCCTATAACTTATATAATAAAAAGTAAGACAACCATCCTACAATAATTTTTTTACTGTGGGACTTCCGCTCATGTCCTATATCTTATATAATAAAAAGTAAGACAACCATCATACAATATTTTTTTTATATAAACCATGGTATAGATGTACTATTTTTTGAATTCCCAACTTATTATTTAACAAAGTAGAGAGGTTTGTAATATTAGAGCCTTAAATTGCCCATGGGGCTTTGGATTGAAGGTGAATAGGTGCATTGTTAAGGCAGTCCTTGCGATAGGTCACTGGTTCAAATCCCTTGTGGGTGCTTACCTACCAAAAAAAAAATATTAGAGCCTTAAATCTAATAAAATTTTATGAGAAAGATTTGGATTTTACTGATATCTTCTCCTAATAATATTGGCATGTATGTTAGAGAATGATTATCAAAATCTTGGAATCCACTTCTTAATTGATTTTTCAAGATGGAAGCCAATTCAACTAGGATGATGGCATTGATACAAAGATTTTGATCTTTGAACTCTTTTTTAGGGTCTATTTGCCTCCCTTCTCTTGTATCTTTGTTGAGTAGCCCAAGTGACAAAGAAATGTAAGGATCTATGAGGGTGGGGACTAAAAAAAGGAGGAACATACTGCCAGTGTGGGCCCTACTACAATATCCTGCATGCATTACCTTGTCGTCTTTTCTCAAAATCCAAGCTTTTCCATTGTCAAATTTTTGTTGATAAGCTCCTTCTCCCATCTGTAGCTGAACAGAAAATTATTCACCGATAATGAGAAAATTTGGTAGGTGAGGTTGTTGTTGTCGCAGCTATGTCGGCCATGCCTAACTTCTAGTCCCACCTCCATAATTCGATTGATGTCGAAGAATATGAATGTGGACGCATAGTATAGGATCCTCTCTTCTGTCAACTGCATAAATGAGTTGTGGAGAAATTCTAGAATTAATCTGAATTTTTGCATAGGGATTGTGGGATTTATATGGATGATGACTATGTATGGATTACGAAATTGTTTGAATCTGATACCATTAGACAGACAAATCTAACGCAACATATTGAATAAATCTTTTGAAGAGTTGTTTGGAAACTGAGTGACCATGACCCCACTCTACTAGTAACCAGAATATCCACGGTTCGGGTTGTGGCCTAATGCTAATGATCACGACTTAAACCACTTCGACTAATCCTGCAAAGAAATTCCTAAAAGTGTTGCATTTTATTAAAACTTGGTAATGCATCATCATACTACAAATGAGAGATAGGGCACTAGGTATGACCTTCATGGACAATATAACTACAAACTTTCCATGTGTAATACTAAAATCTATTGAAGCTTATTGCTTTGGCAAAGAAAAAGTTTCAAGAATTCTCTGCACATTCCTTTATTATTAGCTTACTTGTGGCAAAGTCTTTCACAAAAAGAATAATTATTAGGCAACATTAGAGAGTGCTGCAAATTCTAAGATAGCACTACTGATTGGAAACATGATTATTGCCATAAATCAATTGCTACAATCTCTTCACACACTTTACTTCAAGCTCTAGCCTTCCCCCAGATGGAGTAAATTGTGCAACATTGCTTAGAAATATTCATGTGTAACACATGCTAGGAAACCCTTGAACTAAATTCACTCAAGCTAAACACTGCAATTATGCCAATCAAGACAATAAACATCAATAAGAAAAGATGGCAGTCTAGAATGTACCTAATGTTTGAACAACCCTGTGCTTACCCCCAATTATGTGGTATGTCATAAGAAGGCTCTCAATCATAGGTTCAATATTCATCTTAAAAAATATTTCATTGTGGAATAAGAGATCCTTCAAAATCCATACCCAAAATTCACAATTTGCAATAAATCAAAATATTCCATATGGAGCTACAATGAGCCATCTTCCCTTTGGTCTGCAATCATTCACAAGTGCATCAAATCATTAGGAAAAAAATTGATACTTCCTCAACCAAGTATTCCTACATGTTATTGCACAAATTTTCTTAAGATGATAGCCTCTAATTAGCCCATCAATTAACTAGTTGGCGATGTCTATGGATCACCTCTATCACACATTTTTCTTATAAGCTCTCCATAAGATTACAATACATAACCTTTGCATGAAGGGGACCTCACATCTCCATTCCTACTCTCTCGCAATGCAAAGTAGACCATATATCATCACCATTGTATTTCATGAGCAAGTTTTAAAACTATTTACTTGTCTATACCTCAGTTGAAACTTCAGTAAATTACAAGTCTGTAAAAGAGCAAAATAGTATAATTAAAAGAAACGAAAATAAATATATAATTAAAACAATTATTAATGAATATGTGTTAAAAGCTATGCATTATATAATAAATTATACCAACGAAGAAGAAGGAAAATATATATTTTCTCTCAGTTAATTTTTTACTGCAATGTAAAACAGTGAAAAAATAAAAGATAAACCCCATGAGAACTTTGTCCTAATGAGATTTCGCAAAATGTCCGCTTTTGAGAGATCAAAAGTTCCCAATGCCTTTAATGTAATAACTATATATTAAAAAACATAATAAATAAATAATTTGAAAAGCATGAAAACAAAGATTCGAATTCTGGCTGGAAACCACATGTACTTAGCAGCACATGCCTTAACCACTTAGCCAAGGCGGCGTTGACATGTTAATGAGATAAATAACTTCTGTGATAACTTATAGTAGAGTCTTCTAATGCTAATAAGTAAATTGTTAATTCCCAATAATATGGCACGTGTAAACCGTTAAACCGTTAATTCTGGTTAATGTATTGTTTACACTTTGTGTGGCACAAGAAAGTGAAATTCATGTGATATAATGTATGTGTGCTCATAACAAACGATTTAGATACTATAAAAATAAAAAATTCATTCAAGAATATAAGTGATATTATCAAAAGGTGCCTAGAGAGTCCCAATGACCAATCTCCACAATGTCATGTGGCGGCGTTCCCGATGGATTTGTGTGAAGTATTCTTGGCCTCACTCTACAGACTTTTGCTCGACAAGCCTTGCTGGAGGTTTTCATAGGATGCCTTTATCTGTAGTTTTTTATTTTTTTCTGTGGAAATTATCTCTACTAGCAGATATGATATGGATACATACGATCTGCCAACGCTTGTGGATCTGTCACCTGGCTCTCATAAACATTTTACAACGAGACTTGCCCTAACTTGGAGTCCATTGTTAACGGGAAACTTCAACAGGCGCTAGAGGATGATGTCACTCTAGAGGATGATGCAGGTTTGTTGAGACACCATTGTCATGATTGTTTTGTGCAAGTATGCAGATATTTAGCTTCGTGCCAAAGCTGGGCGTTTGTGAGCGTTGAGCCCAGATATTTTGGTTACTTCGTGTCTCTTTTGTTTAGCTTATAAAAACAAGAACAACAAAAAATAAGATGGCGAGAGTATTTGATGGATGCTACTGTATTCATTATTTTTGTAATGAAGCACAAATTTGGATTTGAAAATAACTAAAATAATTCAAGTGAAAATCCGATTTAGTTGATTCACCATCGTACATACACCTGAGATTTATACTTCAAAAATGTAGTGTGAAGAAATAGAATGCAGACCATACTTTAATGGTTGAAATTCAAGTAATTTTGGTTGAGCAACCTTTGGAGAAAGTAGGAAACGACCGTCAGACTCCCATATCACACAGAGTGTATTATTGTTCAAACAAACTCCACACCATCTTTAGCCAGATTACATAATATTTCTAGTTGAAATTTAATATGAGTGAAGGTACTCATATCTATAAAATTTACTAGATATTCTGAAATACAATCAAAGAATTAGGTCAATAGTCATGTTTATCAGAGACGATTCAGAAGCCAAAACAACAGTCATGACCGGTGAGGATTTATGTTTCAGAAATCTATCTTTGCTTGTGATTTGTGTTTTAGAAATTTGCCATTGCTTGCGATTTTTGTTTCAGAACTTGGTCATTGTTTGTTCTAGTTATCAATTTTAATCAGAGTACAATACTCAAGTCAAGTCTAAGCAAGTACCTATGTATGCCGATCTGCCATATTATTTCTGGTGATTTTACAAGGGACTCCATTTTTTTTTGAAAGTTATTACATTTTTTTGAAAGCTATAATAGGTAGAGCTACTGTTTGAAATTTGAAATTTTTGAAAACTGCTGCATAGGTCCTCCCCTGGTAGTGAAGAGATTCGCCAAGTGGATGGGATTTGACGTTTTCTAGTGAATGAGACACCATGGTCAACAGTCAGGTGAATGGGACATTTGTTGAGGATCATGTACGTGGAAAAAGATAAACGAAAGACACAAGTGACGACAATTTACAACACACTTGGAGACAATGGTACAACACACTGGAGGAAATCTCTATAGTGGAGGATGATGAATCTCTACAGTGTCGCTAAGAAGAACATCATAATATAACACCTATCAGTGTAATAATATTCAATGTATATTTATTATTTAAAAAATTGTACAACCACTAAGGTTAATTTTTTTTTTATTATAAATTCCAATTGTATATTCAAGAATGAAACATATTTTCATCATTTCTTCTAGTACGAATCTTAAAGCTCAAGTTTTCAATAACTATTTCCTTACATATATAAATCCATGCTTGAACTCTGTATTGGGGAATTTTGAGGTAAAAAATGAGTCTCAAAATGAAAAATGTTTGAACAAAATAAATTTTAAGAGAACTGAGAGGATTCAAGATGTTAATATCATCCCTAGGCGAGAATATATATGGAGAGAAAAGAAGAAAACTATTTTGTTTAATCATATTTTTGTCTTATCTCCTTGTAGGTTTATTGAAATTTCAAGTGTGTGCACTCGTTGGATGTAGAATTACATTTCATATACAAGTACACACTTGAAATTTCAGTAAATCTATAATGAGATAAGCCAAAAATATAATAAAAATGTGATTTACAAAAGATTTTTCGGCGAAGATCACATGAAATACCATTTGTCGACACGTTTCAAACCAACCAGTGTGGTTCATCATTAGGACAAGTTGAAGAAACAGATCCAGCTTAGCATGTTAAATAGACTAAGCAGAGCCTCCAACGGCTAACTTGACCAACAACTAATTTTGACTATTGGACCAGGATCAAAACTTTTTTAATAATTTAAGGGAAATAAGTTATATTAGGTGACCAATCCCTTAAAATATATATAAAAATATAAAAATATAAAAATAATTTAAATTTGTGATAATAGTTAGTTAAAAAGGTATTAAAAAATAATTAAAAATTATAAGTTAATTAGTATCTAAATGGAAATTAGTTATAAAAAGGACCTTTCTTATATAAATTATATGTATATACAAGTTAGTTAGAAAAATAAAAATTAAATGAATAAATCAAAAAAATAAATGTAAGAAAGTAAATGAATGAATAAGAAAGAGAAGGTTAAATAATAATAATAATAATAATAATAATAATAATAATAATAATGAGAAAAATGATATAAGTCAACTTAAAAAAAAAAGATAAATAAATAAATAAAAATAGATAAGAATAAATTAAGTTAACTTAAAAATCCTTAAAAAAAAAAAAATAATAATAATAAAATAATATATATATATATATATATATATATATATATATATATATATATATATATATTAAGCTGATCTAAATATCTAATAAAAATAAATAAATAAATAATAAATTAGTTAAGAAAGTAGATGGTTATAATAATAATAATAAATTAATTAAGAAAGTAGATGGAATATACTAAAAAAAAAAAGGGAGCGGAAAAAATGACTAGGAAGAGAGTGTTGGGACCCAACACCTACTGATTTTCTAGCCATCTTCTCTATTGAGATTGCTCGGCCTCTTTTCAATCTCAAGCACTTCCCTAAATTTCCGATGATGGAAGTGCGAAACCTTAGCAATAACACTAGCCTCCTCAATACAAAGATGATGATTGGTTTTCTCAGCATGCTCAGCTAAAGCGGAAGACCTAGTTCGCCTATGCTTAAGGTCCGCTACATGCTCACTAATCCCTTGCTTAATGGAGCGACCAGTCTCCCCAATATAGGTGGTCCCATAGGAACAGGGGATCATGTACACACCTTTCATATCTTTAGGGTCGATAGGATCCTTCACTGATCTGAGGGACATGCGAATGGTGTTTAGGGGCCTAAAGGTCACAGGGACACTATGCATCCTGAGAATCCTTCCAATCTTATCAGTAGTCCCCTAAACATACGGAAGATGGACACGTGGAACTCGTTCCTTCGATTCCCTTTTAGTCAGACAATTCTTGGTAGCTTTAAGGAAAGCCTTCTAACCCATGTATCTACTATAACCATTCTCAACAAAGACATCAAGGAGATGGGATTTTTCTTTCTCAAAACTCTTCTTATCCGAGATCCTTGGGGCCCGAGTAGCAAGGGTATTGAGAACACCCATCTTTTAAGCCGGGAAATGTTGGGAACTAGCATGAAAGATACTGCTTTGTATGCATTTTCTTCTGAAAAACTTGGTGGGCGAGGGAACCATCACTATTCTTAGAAATAAGAATATTGAGGAACGGAAGGTAACCATCAACTTCCTGCTCCTTAGTGAACTTAATGGCTGAGGATTGATTACTAAGATGATCGAAGAAGAGATCTAATTCTTCTTGGCCGTGAGACCAGATAACATTGGTGTCATCCACATATCTTTTCCAAAGCTTTAGCAAGAGTCGGGAAGAGTTTAGAGCCTTGGACTCAAAATCTTCCATAAAAAGATTAGCAATGATAGGGGAAAGGAGTGAGCCCATGGCAACCCCACAGGTTTGCTCGAAGAACTCTCCCTCAAAACAGAAAAAGGTAGAAGTGAGACAGATCTCAACTAACTTAGCAGTGTTAGGATCTGAAATTCATAACTCTTATTTTATTATTTTTACTCTTATTATTTTCTTTAGGAGGCTCATTCTAGATCTCAAAATTCTCCTAATGTTTGTTGCGTTCAAAGGTGCTCTACAAATCAATGTTGGGAGATGTATTGGTTGTAAATGAGTGTAAACATTTAACTATCAACTCAATATCCCAGTGTCAAGCCCTAGAGTTGGGTGCACCTTTAACTGAGGCACAAGCCATGGGTGACATCTCCATCGCACAAATTGCAATGAAGATATCATGGGAAATGTGATGAAATCAGATGTCAAGCAAGGGTACATCAACACAAGGTGTCAAAAAACTGACACTTGGGTTTTCATTGGGAACATGTGGGAAGCTTGGTGACACAATAACTATGGATGATCGAGTGCCCGACTTGGCGAAGTAATGGGAAAGAAACCCAAGATGAATCCATGGGAGTCAACATGGACGTCCCTAGGTGCAAACCAAGGTGCCCCAAGGTGAGCCGTCGGGTAAACGAGAGGTTGGCCCAGGGCACTTTGGACCGAATGTCAGGGAACATGACATGACAGGTGGACTGAGAAAATCGTCGATCGAGCGAGAGGGCATGTCGGCCGACATGAATAAAGCCACATGATGGGATGAATGAACAAAATGAAGTCAAGAATTGGTCATGGTGTGGAAGTGCTAAGATGGGACAATGTATTGGCCTGACCCAAGGCATAAAAATGTAAGGGTAAAGTTGACTTAAGCATGGAGGAAGGAACCACACAGAGTAAAAGGTAGGGATCATATATATAAGAGAACCACACAATGAAGGAAGGAAAGCATTTAGTGGTGGAATAACAATCGAACACAATTACTCTAGCTCTAAAACAAAGACACATACAAAGAGTGTGAGGGGAGGTGTGGGGAACGAGTGAAGAGTAAGAGGATATTGGTGTTTTTAGTCATGTAAACCCAAGTGAGTCTTGCCACTAGCGAAGGACAAGCCACATAGGGTGACAAAAACCCATTAGGGTGTTGAGATGACCTGATAGGGTATCGAAGATACCCTAGTGTGGTCCAAAAGGTGGATTAAGGTTTAATATTCTGTAATTTGATAATTTGGTTATGTACTCTTGCATATTGAGCCTTTTTCTTAAGGATATACTGTAATTGTGTTCTATTAATAAAAACATAAGGTTGGAGGGTTGTTCCTTTGAGAAATATTATGCATGTGTATGATGTTGTTAATGGTGAATTGATATCTTGAAAATAAATTCTCATGTCTTTATCAATGGAAATTTAATTGAAGTAGAAGAGATAGTAAGAGTGCTTTCACTTTTTTTAATCATATTTTAAGCTTCTCTCCTTATAGGTTTATTCAAATTTCAAGTGTAAACGCTCGTTGGATGCTAAGTTAAATTTTGCATCCAATGAGTACCCACTCTGCATAATCTTGAGTAGACCTAAATTGAAGAAAATTGAAAATTGAAAAAGGCATGTTCAACACGTCATTTTCATTTTCAATTTTCTTAGATGTAAGTCTACTTAGAACTATGCAGAGTGGGTACTCTTTGGATGTGGACTTTAATTCCACATCCACGGGGTGTCTACACTTGTGGTTTCCAATGGTTGCATGTGGGAATCTTGGTGGCACTCTACTTAGCCAGGAAATTGGGAACAAACCCAAGACAGGTCCATGGGAGGTGACATGGGCACCCCAAAGATGAGCATACAAGTAAAGGAGAAGTCAACTCAGGGCATATTAGACCAAACAATGGGCAACATGATGAGATAAGTGGATCAAGAAAAATGACAACTAAATGTGAGGGCATGCCGTGCGAGATGAAAAAATCCACATGATAGGATGATTGAATGGAATGAAGTAAAGAATAGGGCATAATGTTGAAGCATTTGGGTGGGACAATGGGTCAGTCTAGCCCGATGCATGCAACTGTAAGGGAAAATTTGACCCAAGCATGGAGGAACGAATCACACAGAGTAAAGGGCATGGCCCATATATATAATATAACCACACGACAGAGGAAAGAAAGCATTCAATGGTGAAATAACAACCAAATAAAACTATTCTATCTCTAGAACAAATTTGCATACAAAGAGTGTGAGGGGAGGTGCGAGGAACAATAGAAGAGTACAAGGAGAGATGAGAAAGAAGAGCTCAGGGTTTGCGGCTGTGTAGACCCGAGCAAGTCTTGCAACTAATCGAGGATGGGCAATGTAGGGTTATAAAAGCATGTTAGGTGTTGAAGAGACCTAGGTGGGGTCTAAAGGGTGGATCAAGATTTAATATTCTATATTTTGATATTTTGGCTATGTACTATTGCAGACTGAGCCTTTATCTCAAGGATATATTGTAATTGTGTTATATTAATGAAAGCAGAAGGCTAGAAGGACATTCATTTCTAGAAATAATGTGCATTTGTATGATGATGTTAATGGTGAATTGATTTCTTGTATATAATGATGATAGTCTTTATGAATGGAAACTTAATTGAAGTAGAAGAGACAATAATATTGCTTGCACTATACCAAAGAGTTATTATATTTCGCTAAGTAACTAATTTTATAGAGATTATATAAGTAAACTTGATGTGAGTTGCAGTCTGTGTGAAGTAACTTTGTGCTCCACGAGGTTGATATGAAACATGTCCGTGCCATAGAATTGAGGCCAAGGTGTCATGATAGGTGCTATAAGAGATAATACTCACACTACATATAGGTGAAGGTAGAAGAGATGACAACATTCCTCTTCAACTTTCCGGAGGTGCTTTTAGTTGTTACCACTCTACATTCAAATAGAGGAACTAATAATACAGGTGGTGAAAAACTGTATCACACAAAGGTGCTACTAGAAGAAGAAAGAGGCGAAGGAAGATTGTACAAATAATTTCCTTTATGTTTGCAAGTTATTGGGGAAGAGGCTTATGTAATTGATTTTCAGGTGGGCAAGGGGTTTTGTCCATTGGTTCTTGGTATAGGTTGCAGTTGGGTAAAGATGAAGTGCAATATTTCCTGCAAGTTTTTCACTCAAAAAGGAGTTCTCATCTTGAGAGATTTGATCTTTCTTGGGGCTTGGTAGATCTGAATTTAAGATAAATCTATGTTGATTATTTCACATTTACCAAATATGATTATAAATATACTATGTGACTTGTTGATGACCGATTAGAAGTCGATTAGAAACATAACTTCTAAAACCTACCTTGAAAAGTGGCTTATGAAACGTTCTAGTGGTTTTCATTATCCTCACTATTGCACCTATTCATAGCCAGTTTCTATGGTGGAATAAAACAATAAAAATAAATAATTATTATTCTTGGTTCATTGCCTTAATGAGATAAAACAATAGGGTTTGACTATCGAAGGGTTTGGTTTGACATGGTGAAATGTTCTATTTGTTGTTTCTTGCCTAAGAAGCAACAACATTAGGGATTTTGAAGGATTTTGTTAGTTGTGGTTTCTTCAAATGTTAGCTTGGATACAAATATAGTGTATATTTATTTATTGATGTTATGTCTCAATAATCATCCTATCTTTAGCATCCCAACTATTAAATGCATGGTTTGGCATTTTCTTTTATGCTTATGGTAATTGACATGTGCATTTTAAGTACGTGATAACTTTACATATCACGGAACCCTATCAATAAATATAGGTTGATAAAAGTTCAAGTATTAACTATGTTCATGGTTACATTTTTAATGTTGAGATTAAATTATTGTTTTAGTATTAATTTTAAGTTATAGTATTAATAAATTATTTTTAATATTAAAATATAGTATTAATAATGTTAATAATAATATTATTAACTAGCCTAGATCCATTTTAAATTTGGATCTACCAAGTGTTGGGAGGGATAAAGTCCGGAGTCAAGATGGATATACACTAGTACTCTTGTATTCCATAATGGATTTCCTCAAACCTTTAAATAGGCTTCATCATAATAAATAATATGGGTTTGTAAACCATAGTAATTTTATAGTTTAATTTAACTTTATAGTTTTATAGTTAACATTGTAATTATTAATTTAATTTTTTAATTTTTATAATTTTAATTATCGAGAGATTTACGTCTCTTATTTTATTTTATTTCTTTTGACCGAGTCAAAATGTTTACATAATAGGATAGGACAGGACATTACAACATCTCTTCAACACTGAGATGGAGAGTGCCTCTCGATGCAATAATAATATGAAAACATAATATTAACATTAATATTAATAATATTAATGTTAATAATAACAATAGTAATCTTAACTTTGGATATACCAATGGCTAAGATGGATCAAATCTTTCAAGATGAAAACTTCATTTTGAGTGCAAAAGTGGAGTGATTTCACATTTCTACATTTAATATATTTATTTCAATTATATATTTATTAATTAACTTCATTAAGCTTTTATATGTTTATTAATTATATGTTTGAAATATCATGATTTTTTTCCACGGAAAAAAACGGTAACCTTTTATTAAAGAATTAATGAAAAGTTACACTAGCAGATGCAATGAAGCATTCAGAGATTGCCACAAGGGCTCAAGTGCTTTCGCACCCCACGCAACATTAGAGAACTAACGTGCACAAAGAAAAGAAAAGAAGAGAGAGAAAAAGGGAAGAAGAACAGGCAGTGAGTAAAAACTCAACGCATCAAGTTTTTCTCCCCTTTTTCTTTTCGACCTTGCGCCATTCTCCTTGAGTGGGCTCGGTCGAAGCGATGACTATCTGTGTTGTTTCATTCGGAGGTCCTGTCTCTTTGTCTGAATCTGAAGTATCTGAGTGATGATGCCTTTTGATGCCTCCCATGCTTTGATCCATGCTTATCATCTCTGCCTGATTTTGCTGTGTTTCTACCTGTTCTGAATGAGATTGTGAGGCCTTGTTGTCTGCTGTATTTTCCTTCTGGTTTTCTGTTTCATCTTCCTCTATGGTGGTGTCGTCTTCCTCTGCTTCTGTTTCTTCGTCTTCTGTTACCGAAGGGGCTTTCTTTTCCGCGGCTCTCTTCTTTTTTGCATCATCTATATTCTGCCAACCTTTGACCTTTCTTTGCTGTGGCTTGCTCTTGTTGAGGCTTTTGCATGCATTGAACAGATGACCTGTTTGTTGACATCCCCTGCATCTGAATGCTGTATTTTCATAGTCCAGAGTCTGTTTCCACTGAGAATTGTTGAAATTCAGAAAAATGCTTTCAGGTAATCCTTGGCTAAGGTCTACCTCGACGCATATCCTAGCAAAAGTGAAGATTCCTTTTATGTGCCTCTCTGTGTCAATTTTTAACATTCTTCCAAGAGTATTCCCTATGGCTGCTAAGGTCTTGAAATGCCAAAAATGTAACGGGAGATTGTGCAACCTTACCCATACTGGCATCCTTGATACCACCATAGTATTTGCATCGAAGTCCGGGAACCATGGGGTAACAAACAAGCCTGCACTGCCCCAGAACCATGGTCCTTCATTGAAATTTTTTTCCCTTTCTTCTGCTACGAGGAAGATTACTATGAAAAAACCCTTCGAACATAAGTGTATATGGCAATCTTTTGTCCATACCGTGTGGATCCATTGGTACAGAGCATCCGTTTTAGGCCAGAAGCCATTAAATCTACATATAACAGCTTTTCTCTGTAGATCTGAGAATATACACTTTACCTCTGGAGTATCCAGCAAGATGGAGGGACTCTCTGGCATTTGATCCACGATATACTGCCCTGGAGGTATATTGGCATCTGTGGTTTCTTTCCCCTTTGTAGGGTCTTTCCCTTTGGCTGCATCTCGGTAGTTTCCTGTAGGTTTTGAAGAAGCACCCTTGGATCCGCCTCTCAATCGGTGACTGAGAATAATGGTTGAGTCCTTTTCAACCTTGTAATGCTGGAGCAAGTGATGCTCCTGCAAGCATATCCCAGAAAAAATTAGGATTTGGAGTGCGGCTGGGATTCCTAGTTTATCCTGGATCTCTTTTTTAAGCTCCAGTACACTCATCTGTTCCCAGATCTGTACACAAATGTGCTTGCCTTCTGTTGTTCTGATGAAGATTTGTTTCAGATCTGTTGTGTTTGCCTTGCTCAGATCCCATTTTGTGGTTTTGTGATCTAGATCTGGCGTGATTTCATCTTGCTTCTGCCTAGACCTGGCACGATCTGGTACCTCCCCCCCGGATCTACTGTATTTGTCCCCATCCTGCAGCCTGGAAATGGGAAGATCTGGTATTTCCCTCCCGGATCTGCAAGGTCCGCTGTTTAAATGCATCGTCGAGGTGGTTGGAGCCCAGATCGGCGCTGCAAAACGCATAAGAGCCTCCATACGCCGCAAAAACAGATCACTATTCCCATACCGTAGCTGATCTACGGCTCTACCATTCAAAAACTGCCCTTGGTCAACAGATCGAAACCACAGAGCAACGAAAAGTGGCCTGGGATCTGCCGAAATTTTTTTCCCTCTATAGACATAAGTGTCTTTGCCGTGCCAAAGAAAAGCATTCACGCCGGAAGGCGAATCAGTACAAATCAGGATAAAAACCTGTTGGTTTTGGGTGACAAACTCCGGGCCTGCGATTTCTGATGCCGCCCAGAAGTATGCTCCCTGCACCCAGCAAGATGGAAAGCACCCCGGTCGCTTCGAATCATCGAAAACTCTCTCCTTAGCAGATCCGCCCCAGTGCCAAAAGGAAACAGCGTTTCCAGCGTATCCAGCAGCCAGGCGATTAGCCGGTCCATTGCTTATCAGATCTCTTGAAGCCCCGTCGGCGCAGCCAATCTCCTCTGAAACCCTAGGACTCTGATACGCCTCCATCGCCTCCCCGTTCACCGCAGAGCATTGATATATGTGGTATTATTTGAAACATCATGATTACAAATATGAATCATTATTATTTTAATTTATTTTAATGTGATATGCATATTATGATTTTTTTCAAAAAAATTGTTTGTAAATTTTTATTACATTGTACTCTTTTAACTGAGTCGACATTATTATTATTATTATTTATTTAATGCTTCATTTTGCAGACACTATAATATCTCTTCCATATTGAGTTGGCATTTAAATGTATACACTCATTTACAACCTCTACAACATCTCCCCCATACTGAGCTACATAACACCTCTCAACCCAATAAGATTGATACATTACAAATAACTTTGATAGTTTTAATGAAATTAAAAATATTAACACAATAATTAGATATAATAATATTATTACATGTAATAATTCATCTTATCTTAATGTAATGATGTTATTATACTATAATATTGTTCTTATTAATGTCATTAAACACATTAATGTTATTATTAATATTACTATTGTTAATAACATTTAAGTAATAACATTAACATTAATATGAAGAGGAAGGGTAGAGAATAATGAAGTGCTTTACAATTATGACGTTTCAATAGATGTATTTTTTCATCTAGGGCTCTTTCTTAAGGTTTATTTTTCACAAACGTTCATGGCTAGTTCTACGAGAGGGCGATTGATCCCCTACTTTAGTTAATTTGTCTCAGGATTTAATAATAATGCTAGATCAACTTACAATCCCTCCTAAAATCCTCATCATTCATGCCCTTTTCAAAGCTCAACTAGAGGAAATGGAGATTCTAGTCACTTAGAGAAACCACTACTTGGAGCATTTTGGAAAAATAAAATTCAAGTGTGTTTTCTGCAAAAAGTAGTGCAAGATCCAAAGTATGAGGTCAGATCCAACAAGATTATAGAATATGTCCAATATATGTGGGATCATGCTCTGATCTGCAAGTTCATTGGATTATGGCCCTCTGAAAAGTCCCTGATTGGTTGAATCCAAAATATATGGAACCTCAAGGGACAAATATATATGGATTTAGGAGCAAAATGGTTCTTCACAATGATTTTTTCTAGCTTGGAGGATAGAATGAGGGTTTTTGAAGGAGGACCTTACATTTTTAATAATGTTGGGCTCTTCATGTGATTTTGGAAAGAGCGGTACAATTATGAGAAGGAAGTCTTCTTTGTTGTTTGAGCATAGGTTCAACTCTTTTCTCTTCTAAAGGAATATTGGGAGGAAGAAATCCTTGAAGGCATTGGCAATGCCATTGGTAGCTTTGTCAAGGTTTATAAGGAAACTAAGAGAGGGAGATACACATCTTATGCAAGGATTTGTGTCTATGCGAATATTTCATAACCACTTCTAGCATCAATAGACATTCATTGTTAAGATAATATTTGGGAAAATATATTGGATTATTAAAATGTCCCATTTAGATGCATACATTATCATGAATATGGACATAATTTTAGAGAATGCCCTTCAATTGTAAAGGATTTACCAACAGATCAATCAGTTCATAAATAGAAAGTGGTTTTGAAAAATCCCCCCAAAGGAAAACAAATTTAAGACCACTGGGAGCCACAAATTTAGTTTAGAACCCTAGATCTAGAAACAAGTTTGCATCTCTCTCCTCTCTAAACAAGACCCTGACACAAGAAGAAAATCAATCAATCCCATAGCCAATTTTTGGAAGTATTCCCAAATATTTTCTACCTTGAACAATACTACAAAAAAAGAATCCAAAAGCTAATCAACAAAAATCTCTGCCAAGAAGAGCTAGCTAGCTAAGTAATGGAAGAGGATGAGACTCAAGACCTCTCAGGAGACATGGATTTAGATGATCCACACTTGACTTTTTTGCATAGTTTTGACTCGATAAAGATCCATAATGCTTCTTAGATCATCATATCAAGACTCTTTACAAGGAATATCTCAAATTTAAGAGTTAAACAGATAACACTCAATTTGGTTTGAGTTCTCCAAATCCCCATTTAAGAGTTTATACACAATATTTCAAATACCACCCAAAGATGGTTAAGGAGGACAAAAGAAGGGGACGCAAGAGAATTAAGGCCTTGATCTAAGAAGACGGAGAAAGTTAGTCAACTCAGGAAAGTCATGCCAATGTCAAAGACATTTCCTCCTTCTAAACCCATTTTTTTTAAGCTTTTATCTTGAATCTGCAAAGAATAATATTTTATTGTTGTAATTAGTGTCATTATTGTTGGATTCAAAATTATACTTAGAGTGGGTTTGAAACAATATAATGCCAATTTTTACTTATTTAAGCATCTGAACATTATAAAATATCAATATCATAAACTAAACAAGTAACACAAGATATATGTGGAAACCCTTACGAGAGAAAATCAAAAATCTTCTTTATATGAAAGATATTGTAGGAACCAACCTACTATTACATCAATTTGTAGGCACAAACCTATAGGATACACAGATCCCCTTTGTTGTTTTGTAGGTCCTAACTTATAGGAGAGAACAATACCCTCTACTACATTGTAGGCACCAACTTACAGGAGACACCAATCCCCTCTATTACTTTTAGGCACCAACATACAGGAGACACCAATCACCTTTGCTTCTTTGTAGGCACCAAATTATAAGTGACACCAATCTCTTCTATTGTTTTATAAGAATTTACCTATAGGAGACACCAATCCCCACTATTGCAAGATTGTAGGAACTAACCTATAGGAGACACCAATCCCCACTATTGCAAATATTCATAGGAACCAACCTACTTCATAGAGTCTAATTAATTCTTCACAATGTGTATTATCTACTTATAAATTCACCAACTATTCTTGTTTCTTTTGCATTCAATAGGTGTGTTAGTTACTTCTACCTTCACTAGGTCTACATGTTGTTTCTTCCTTCATCATGATGACTTCTCCCAAAACCTGTTGTTTTTATCTTCTTCCTAAGAATCAATTTTCACAACATGCCACCTATCTAATTTTGTAAATCTGATTCTAAATTTATACCACAAGTACCTAGAGGTATCTTCTTTGTCTCATCCAAATTTCATAGTTTGAAACATATGAAAAATAAAGTTATAGAAAGAATTCCAAGTTGGCTAATTTGAAGCATGTTTCATGAGCATTTTGAAACACTAGCTTCCTCATATCACATCTCTAAAATTATAGTGAAGAAAAGCATACAATTTCTATCATGGATACCTTGATATTTTCTCTCTGTCTCATCCAAATTTGACAACCTAAAACATCTCAAAAGGAAAGTTATAGAAAAATGCCAAGTTGATCTATTTGAGCATATGCTTCATGCACTTAGGAACACCACCTTTCTCTTATCATATCTCTGAAAATACACCAAAACAAGGTTTGAAATTTCTATCATGAGTACCTTGAGATCTCTTCTTCATCTCCTCCATATTTCATATTTTAAAACATCACCAAAAGAAATATATAATGAAAATACCAAACTAGCTTGTTTGAAGAATATTTCAAGAGAATTAAAGAAGCCTAAATTCCTTAGAGGATATATCCAAATTTATAGGGAAAAAAGGTATATAACTAACCAAAGGTACATGATGATACTCTATATATATCCTCCAATTTTCACTGTCTGAAATGTCCTAGAACAAAAGTTATAGTGAAAATTCCAAGCTAACATGTTTGAAGAATATTTTAGGACCATTCAGGGAGCCTAACTTAGATCATATTTCTAAAATTATAGCGAATCAAGGTATGAAATTTGAACCATAGATACATGAAGATCTTTGATTTGTATCTTCCAAGTTTCACATTTCAAAACATCCGAAAAGAAAAGTTACAGAGAAAATTCCTAGATGACTCATTCAATTCATAAATCACATTTTTGCTTCCACCATTAGACCCCAAGCATCACCCTAGAAGTTATTCTTCAGCTCCTCTTGCAATCTTAGATCTCTTCTTTCTGTGATTGTTTTCAATTGAACACATAAGCCCTTTATTTATAGTGTTTGTACCTTCATTTAAGGGATTGACTTGTAAAACTGGTTTGGTTGGCCTACTTGTACTTTGGTCAATGGGTCATCATGACAAAATATTTCATATCTCATAATTCTTATGAGTTATAGGGAGCACCATATATCCTTGGAAATTTCTTGGAGTAAGATTTCCAACCATATATTATATGCTCCCATTTGAGTTAGGTAATTGGAGTAAAAATTCCTTCAAAGATAGGGTACCTGTTGACAGTGCTGGACCCGCCAACATGTCAAGGGGATCTCCCTGGTAAGAAGTACCAATTAGACTTCAGACCGTTTGGTGTAGGAGTCCTATCAGTGGGTTGTATGGTAATGCCTTGACCACGATGTCACACAGAAGCAAGTAAGATAACTCTTTCAGTAGCAAGGGGTGTGACTGATGTAGAGAGTCAAGGAATGTGAACGAGAGGTTCCAACACTTCGAAGGGAGAGGGAGGTGAAGGTGAGTTCTAGGTTGAAATGGATGAGTCCCAACTCGGCTAGCAAAACACCGCACAAAGGAAATGCATAGCTTTTGGTGGATCAGTCAACTCATATGCAACAGTCACAACATACAAGATAAAATAACACGAACAACACTCATGAATCAGTCTGAGACGAGTGTGATGGTTGATATAGCAAGGTTCATGAGAAAGGTCTGTTAGATGTTCGGCAGAGCCGACATAGACGATGACATAAATAATATCATATGCAACACATTAACAACAAGATTCATATAACTGCATACAAATCAGTTCATATACAAGTGCGTAAGTTAAACAACATATATCGTTAAGGCAACCGGAACAGTCCAACTACAATAACAACATATGCATGAAAATGTGTTGGTTCTTATTATTAAAGAAGTGTAAGTCACAATCATACAATACACCATGTAAACCTACTAGCCCCAACGTTGGAATGTTATAGCCACATCTTCCTGCTCCTCCAAAGAGATGTACTAGCTCCGTACAGTGGAGAAGCCAAGGCGCATTGTAATATTGTCCAAGCCTTCTTCAAGAGAGTCTTAGTAGAAGCTTGGCTGACCAAAAGCCTATACAATGAGTTATGAGGGACTATTTATAGCAAAGGGTGGGGTGACCCTTCACATTCGCCTTTGTGACAGTTCAACTACCCTCATGACTCTTCACCTACTCTATGACTGTTACATCCAACTGTTTACACTTGACTTACACTTGACATGACTCAACATTACAATGCACATGTACTCATGTGAGACAACATGGCTTGAGAAAGCCTTGCAAGACATCACTGACACTCAGTCTACCGTGATAAGACCAACTCTTTGACATGCTTTTGATGGTGAAGGTGGTTAGCTAATGCCAAGCTTGGTTGTCCGTGATGGTGTGCATGCACCTCATGGTGACATCTTGTTGAAGAGAATTCTTGCATCCATTGCAACCAGTGCATTGGTTCGGCCCCTTCATCCAACTCGTCTGCTAACATGTGCATGGTCTTCTTGGGTGTGGCTGAACTCGCAACACATTGATCCATGGTGTCTGTGTTAATCTTCAAGTGTGTACTGGTGGTCATGTGCATCAACTTGCCAAAGTACATATTCAACTCTAGTTGGAGCTGCTTCTTGTCTTTGCCTTAGTGAATGTGTTGAATGGGTTGGATTGCATGCGTGCGCTCAATGACATGCATGCTGCCGAATCCCTTGCATGCGATCAACAACACTTATCACCATGCTTGCTCTGTGTCGGCTGCTGGGATGGATCCTTAACATGTATAGATGTAGTTTCATCCGTGAGTGCATGTTGCTCCCACTATTGTCCCTGTTCCTGTTGCAACTCATTCGTATGTCTGTGTAGATTCATGTTCTTCTTGAGTTGCTACTTCAGCACATGAAAATCCTTCTTTGTTCCATCTTTTGCTTTCGCGCTCATGCTAATGTGTCTCATTATATGGCAAAAGCAAAAAAGTACTCAAATGAAAAAAGATAAAAAAAAATAATATAGAAATATCAATTAAATGAGTTGAGTTTCATACTTGTTAATTATAAAAAATAAATTCTAAATTTGTAACAAAGCTAACTCACAATAAATTTTAGTAAAAGCTATGGTGAACCTATTTAATGGGTTTATAAAATATAAATAATGTTATAAAAAGTAAATACTAAATTTGCAAATAAGTCAATTGATAGTAAATATTAGTAAAAACTATGGTTAATCACTCACAAAATATAAATAACTTTATGTAAAGTTAAATAAAATGCTAAAACTCTTTAAAAATATATATAAAAATAGAATTAGAATTTCTAAACAAATAATTTTATATATTATATTTTGAATAATATAAAATATGTTATTATAATCATAATTAAAAATTTTATTATAAAAAATTTAAAATATATTTTAAAAATTTTCAAAAAATAATTTTAACATTTTGTTATATGTTATTTTCAAATTTCTATTAAAAAAAATTGATTTTATAAACTTGAAAGGGTAGTTTCTTGGGTCGCGGTTTTATATATACGAAAAGATGATCATTTTTACTAGTATTTTAATAATAATTAAAAAATATGCTTACTTTTTATTTTTAAATTTGTTTAGCAATCTTTAGAATGTTTACAACACATCTCTTAAAGAAATTGGAATTGAAAAACATAAATCAATAGAGAAATGGGGGGTCCCAGTTTTGTCACTACTTAAAAATTTATGTAAAATATTAATGATATCTTTTAAAGAAAATGAATAAATTAGATAAAAAATATATATTAAATTTTAGAAAAAATATGACATGAAATTGAATTTAAATTGACATGTTTTGTCTTCTTTTACCACCACCTAATTTTTGATGATTTTGTAAATTTAAGAGTAAACTTTCCAACTCCATTTATTTTTATAAAACTTCTTTGCCACAGAAAGGGTAAAAGTGATACACATTAACATGCTTTTATAGGTCACTTCATAGCTAGAGCCTCAAAAGTTGCTTTCATCATCAATGGACACGCATGAGCTTGCAACTTTGTTCTGCCTCTATGTTTTCAACAACCTTCGACTTGCATTCGCTTTATTCACTACGTTCGCTACATTCGCTGCATTCGGTATGCTCCCTGCAACTGCTATTCATGATGTTGCTCACTATGATGTTGTTTCTTGATGTGCTTGTCTACGAACAACCTTATGTTTTCATGAGTAGGCAAGCTCATAGACACTTGATCGACTGCATCTCCAAGAGTGCTCTGAATGGTTCCTTCTTCTCCGCTCTTCTAGAAACCATTGTACCTGTACTACTGAGAGCCAGATAAACACCTGCGATACCTGGAGACATGGCAACACCCATAGCAAGCAATCTGTTAGTCGAAAACCAAAATGAACATGAGAACTGAATTGCAACATATCCATGTGAATGATCATGAAGGTTACGTAATTTTGATCGAGAGGTCGGGAGATCGACTGCTAGGACTACACAAGGTATAATTTGAGATGTTGAGAGACTGACTAACTACTAGAATCACATAATGCACAGTCCAGTTTGGCTGTTGACTGTTGGGATTGCATTCGGGCTGGGAAGGACTGTTGGCCCAGGGACAAATTTGCACAATTTCTTGGGCCAAGTAGTGACTGTCCTCTAGAAATGTGCAAAACAGTCCTAGAGGCCAGTTTTGGGAAGGAATGAACAAATCTAGAAAGGAAGGTGAGCCTTCCTTTCCCAGATTATGCAATGCAGCCTTGGTGAAAGCAAAGCCCGGGCCAAGGTTGGCCCGACTCGCCAACGGGCAACTGAAAGTAAGTAAGTCGATGGATGCACGGCGATAAGAAGTAATAGAAGAAGTGATTAAAATTGCATGAAAAACATGAATGAAAGATTCAGCAAGAAGACGACATGCATGTGGGTAAGGCAATTCTCTGGTTGGGCGAACGTCCGTGCAAAACATTTTCATGCATGCGACAATAGTGAGATAACAATAAAAACTGAAATAGAGCTAGGACAAGCTAGTATACATGTAAACGATAGCAAGTGTTTAAAGAAATCAAGAAAACAGTACTCCCACAAGTGAAAACACAAAAAGTGATAGAAATGTAATACAAGGCATGGGAAGCAAGCTTACCCAAAAATAGTTGAGTTGAATGTGTCGACTACTCCTAGATGTGATGTGGGATGTGAGAGCTACAAGGTTGATGTGAGGAATGAGCTTTGCAGTGTCCATTTGATGAGTTTTGATAATATCAAGGCTATGACATGGATGCCACAAATCTAGGGGAAGCAACACTTGGTGGGAGGTTTCTGAATTGCTCCTTGCATGTAACCTCCAACTGCTAAACAAAGATCCCTAAAAAAAGGGATGCCTTTACATGCTGCCTTGGGAGAAGCAGCCCATGCATGCAGGTATGTTTTACTCAATCTTGGAGGGAACCAGTCAACTCAGTTGCACATGCAAGAGACTGCTCGACAGCTGGAGAAAAATTCACATTTATAGCTAGGAGCTGGACTGGCTACCCAAGAGATTTTCACAATTTCTGGGTAGAGCAGTTAACTGCTTCCCAGATTTGTGCAAATCCTTGGCTAAACAACCTGTTGCTAGGAAAATTTGTGCAAATGCTGTTGGGAAGGTTGGCTGGCAGGATTCTGCAATCTTGGAGCCCAGCAGGCTATCAGAGAGGATTGTGCAATTTCTGGAGGGAAGGATGGTTTCCCTCCAGACATGCACAATTTTCAAGGGGAAGTTACTTAGCTTGCAGTTGGACCAAGTCTAGGTGAGCAGCTTGTGAAGGGAAAAGATCAAACTGTGATCGACAGGCTACCTTTGAGAAAGAAAGACACTTAAGCTTGAGGACTTGACGAATCAAGGCAAGCTGTTGTGAAGGTTGGTAGGGAGGCTCCAAAATAGGCTAAGGAAAAATTTTGGAGGGTGGTTTTAGCCACTACAACACTTGGTGACATACTGGTAGAACTTCAGCTCTTTGAATGGACCTTGTTTGTGAAAAGAAAATCTAACACCTCCGGATGTATTGTTAAGCTCTTAGCTTGTCCTGGCTTCGCACTAGCTTGATGGCAAGATGTAGCATCTACCAAACTCTTAGTCGATTGACAAACATTCCAAGCCAAGGCAACATAGTTGTTTCAATTTGGGTTGAGGGGTATATAGGTGCACAAGTAGTATAGTCGTTAGAGTCTTAGTTTCATCTCTGTTGTTCTTCCACTGCCAGCATGCCTAGAGAGTGCCTTGGTGGAGTCACATAGGAACACAAGCATGGCTTCGCTGCCATTGAGCCTAGTCAGTACCCCAGCGGAGTTACTTACATCACCTCCCTAAGCAGGAAGCCTTTCTCTTCTTTCGCCTTATTCATTTTTCACTTTGAATTTTTTGACATTTTTATTTTTTCATTTTCATTTTCACTGTGCATAGCACTTATTCATTTCAGAGGTGGAAGAGTGATCCCAACTTATTGAGAACTGAATTGCAACATATCCGGGTGAATGATCATGAAGGTTACACAATTTTGACCGAGAGGTCGGGAGATCAACTTCCAAGACTGCACAAGGTACAATCTAAGATGCTGAGAGACTGACTAACTACTGGAATCACACAATGCATAGTCCAGTCTGGCTATTGACTGTTGGGATTGCATTCCGGCTGGGAAGGACTGTTGGCCCAGGGACAAATTTGCACAATTTCTTGGGCCAAGCAGCGACTATCCTCTAGAAATGCGCAAAACAGTCCTAGAGGCCAGTGTTGGGAAGGAATGCACAAATCTAGAAAGGAAGGTGAGCCTTCCCTTTCCAGATTATGCAATGTAGCCTTGGTGAAAGCAACGCCCGGGCCAAGGTTGGCCCGACTCGCCGACGAGCAACTGAAAGTAAGTAAGTCAATGGATGCATGGCGACAAGAAGTAATAGAAGAAGTGATTAAAATTGCATGAAAAACATGAATGAGAGATTCAGCAAGAAGATGACATGCATGTGGGTAAGGCAATTCGCCGGTTGGGCAAACGTCTGTGCAAAACATTTTCATGCATGCGAAAATAGTGAGATAATAATAAAAATTGAAACAGAGCTAGGAAAAGCTAGTATACATGTAAACAATAGCAAGTGTTTAAAGAAATCAAGAAAACAGTACTCCCACAAGTGAAAACACAAAAAGTGATAGAAATGCAGTACAAGGCATGGGAAGCGAGCTTACCCAAAAATAGTTGAGTTGAATGTGTCGACTGCTCCTAGATGTGATGTGGGATGTGAGAGCTACAAGGTTGATGTGAGGAATGAGCTTTACAGTGTCCGGTTGATGAGTTTTGATAATATCAAGGATATGACGTGGGTGCCACAAATCTAGGGGAAGCGACACTTGGTGGGAGGTTTCTGAATTGCTCCTTGCATGTAACCTCCAACTACTAAACATAGATCCCTAAAACAAGGGATGCCTTTACATGCTGCCTTGGGAGAAGCAGCCCATGCATGCAAGTATGTTTTACTCAATCTTGGAGGGAACCAGTCAACTCAGTTGCACATGCAAGAGACTGCTCGACAGCTAGAGAAAAATGCACATTTCTAGCTAGGAGCTGGACTGGCTACCCAAGAGATTTTCACAATTTATGGGTAGAGCAGCTGACTACTTCCCAGATTTGCGCAAATCCTTGGCTAAACAACCTGTTGCTAGGAAAATTTGTGCAAATCCTGTTGGGAAGGTTGGCTGGCAAGATTCTGCAGTCCTGGAGCCTAGCAGGCTGTCAGAGAGTATTGTGCAATTTCTGGAGGGAAGGATGGTTGCCCTCCAAAAATGCACAATTTTCAAGGGGAAGTTACTCAGCTTGCAGTTGGACCAAGTCTAGGTGAGCATCCTATGAAGGGAAAAGATCAAATTGTGATCGACAGGCTACCTTTGAGAAAGAAAGACACTTAAGCTTGAGGACTTGACGAATCAAGGCAAGCTGTTGTGAAGGTTGGTAGGGAGGCTCCAAAACAGGCTAAGGCAAAATTTTGGAGGGTGGTTGTAGCCACTACAACACTTGGTGACATACTGGTAGAACTTCAGCTCTTTGAATGGACCTTGTTTGTGAAAAGCAAGTCTAACACCTCCAGAAGTATTGTTAAGCTCTTAGCTTGTCTTGGCTTCGCACTAGCTTGATGGCAAGATGTAGCATCTACCAGATTCTTAGTCGATTGACAAACATTCCAAGCGAAGGCAACATAGTTGTTTCAATTCGGGTTGAGGGGTATATAGGTGCACAAGTAGTATAGTCGTTAGAGTCTTAGTTTCATCTCTGGTGTTTTTCCACTGCCAGCATGCCTAGAGAGTGCCCCGGTGGAGTCACATAGGAACACAAGCATGGCTTCGCTACCAACGAGCCTAGTCAGTACCCCAGCGGAGTTACTTACATCACCTCCCTAAGCGGGAAGCCTTTCTCTTCTTTCTCCTTATTCATTTTTCACTTTGAATTTTTTGACATTTTTATTTTTTCATTTTCATTTTCACTGTGCATAGCACTTATTCATTTCAGAGGTGGAAGAGTGATCCAAACTTATTGAGAACAGAGGAGGTTGTCCTAGTAGAGACGTAGTTTATTATATCTCTGATGTGCCTGTTAAGGTTTTTCCCCCTCACCTTACTCTACTTGACTGAGCTAACAATGGTTAACCTAAAAACAATCGACTAGAGAAGGTGACACTAGTTAGCGCGCAAGCGTTGTGTTTACACCAAGGTTCACTTTGAAGAGTACGCATTTTCCTTCGACATATCATGGACTAAGAGTAACAAGTTCATAATACAGAGGCAAGATGATAGATAACCAAGTAGTGATAGCTATACAAACCCTCTTGTACTTTACCTATCTCATTTCATGAGTCACACATGGTTTCATGCAAAACTAACCTATGAACGAAACAAGCAAACGAACTAACAATCAACAAAGCAAAGAAAGACCAGACGCAAAAATGAAAGCAAAGCAAGTAAACAAAAAATAAAGCAAACAAACAAGCAATCAAAGCATGAAAGCAAACAAGCATGCAAGCGAACAATTGAAAGAAAACACTACTCCTACTCATACACTAACGGTGCATGGGCCTGATCACGTGAAGTGATACTTCTAATGCATCTACCGGTGCACTGGTAGACCCATGTAGGTGAAGGCTCAATCACCAAGTAACCCAGTCATGAAAACCAGCATACAAGAAAGATATAATAGTGAAGACAACCACACTTCATGTTTCAAAGTGCCCACGGGACCTAAGTGAGTGCATGTGCATGACAGACGGTCTGTGGACTTTTCATGGTGCTGTGTGACACTACGTGCAACTTTTAAGAGCAAAAGCACACTCTTGACTGAGACATGCAAGCAAATGAAAGAAATAAAGATAACATGTGCCGCGAATGAGTGCTTGCAATGTAAGACTTCTCCAAAGCATGAGCAATGGGATCATGCTGTTCGAGTTGAGAAAGTGTGATCTATGTGTGAGATGGATCTTCGATGCATACAGATGAGTGATGAGGAGCCTTGGGCGATTGAACGATTTCATGATCAAAAGTGAGACTAACTCCAAGAGAGTGAGGGCCTGACATAAGCATCAGCTCGGGCTGAAGTGCCTTGAGAGTCTTGGGTGTCTCATCTTCATCATCAGGTAGATCATCATAAACCGGTGGCTTCGAAAGATCGATTGCGATAGATTCATGATCATGATAAAAAATAGAAGAAAATGGATCACGATTGCCATGATTAGAAAAATCAATGAATTCTTTGGCATCCTCATGATCAAATGAATCAAACAGAGGGGTAGATGAAAAGTGAACGAACTCATTCTTTGTGTTTTCGGAAAGGACAGATGAAGGATCAAGTGGATCTTCAATGAATAACTTATCCTCTCCATTGTCGAATGATGGACTAACATTCGGTGAG
Organism: Pinus tabuliformis; assembly: GCA_031772625.1. NCBI lineage: Eukaryota > Viridiplantae > Streptophyta > Pinopsida > Pinales > Pinaceae > Pinus > Pinus tabuliformis. The sequence continues at coordinate 240,366,403 of CM062804.1, forward strand.
TCCTGCTAATGATCAACAATAGGTTCATTCGTGGAAGAAGACACACATGCAAAATCATGGATGGCAGGTTCACCAAAGAGGCTAGGAAAGAACGGAGGGGGTTCAGATGGAAGGGAGTTGTCCTTCGCCGAGTGTTGATGTTCAAGCTGCCACTCATACTCTTCATGAATGATAGTGCATGTTGGTTGTGTAACACCAACTCCGTTAGTGGGTTGTCCCTCGTTCACAACAAGTGAAGATTCTGGGATGGACGAACACAATACAACATCATCCGGAGGAACACCTTAGTGAGAAGACGGAGGTCGAAGAAAAGAATGCATATGTGAACTTGAAGGACTCACAACCAAATCTGTGTGAAAATGGAGTGAAGTGATGTTAAGAGAGTGTGAAGGATGGACGGGTGTGAAAAAATGATCCTCAACATCATTGAGTAATGGTGGAACTATTGAATGAGAAGGAGGTAGACAGTCCATTGAGATAGTGCCTGCTCCCACATGAGATTGCACAGTTCCATCAACGAAGAAGGTTGAGCTAGGCTTGACATCAATCTTTCTCTTGGGATGGGAAAATTTCTTAAGATAGTACTCGAACCTGTCCCAGAGATAAGAGAACTTCATCTGGCTCCTCGGAGCTTGAAACTGTAAGTCATGGAAGCGCTACCAAAAATCAATAATGAATTCATGCAGAGCCCTCCGTTGCTGTAATAGTTTCCAGTCAAGATGGTCTAGATCAAAATGACAAAACGTGTCTTCAATAAGATCACAGAAGTGCTCACATGAGTGCATGGTGTCAGCTGGTAGGTTGAGCACCCAATGAAATGGAGATTCATGAAGTGTGTATGCAAGCAGTAAACTAGCCTCTTTGTTAGTAAACACATATTCCTCATAAATCATGGAAAGAAAGTTATGTAAGAGCTCAGTCTAGGCCACTTTTCCTTCACCATCATATGTGTGAGTGAACAAGAGATTGAAAAGCTTCCCTGAGATGGAGACATCTTCACGATTCAAAAAACACCTCGGGGAAGAAGAATGAAAGACTCCATGAAAGATATGCAAAGGTTCAAAACTAGATGAGAGGACTCTGCTTGTCATCAGGCCCTCCTTCTAGCACCAGAAATGTCGATGGTGCTGGACCCACCAACATGTCAAGGGGATCTCCTTGGTAAGAAGTCCCAATTATACCTTAGATCGTTTGTTGTAGGAGTCCCAGCAGTGGGTCGTAAGGTAATGCCTTTACTACGATGTCGCACAAATGTAAGTAAGATAACTCTATCAATAGAAAGGGTGCGACTGATGCAGAGAGTTAAGGAATGTGTACGAGAGGTTCCAACACTTCAAAGGGAGAGGAAGGTGAAGGTGAGTTCCAAGTTGAAAGGGATTAGTCCCAACTCAGCTAGGAACACACCACACAAAGGACATGCACAGCTTCTGGTGGAGCAGTCTACTCGGATGCGGCAGTCACAACATACAATGTAAGATACACGAACAACAGTCATGGATCAGTCTAAGACGAGTGTGACGGTTGATATAGCAATGTTCATGAGAAAGGTCTATCTCATGTCCGACAGAGAAGTCGGCACACACGATGAAAGAATTAACAACATATGCAACACATTAACAACAAGATTCATATAGTTGCATATAAATTAGTTCATATACAAGTACATAAGTTAAACAACATATATCATTAAGGAAATTGGAACAATCCAACTACAATAACAACATATGCATGAAAATGTGCTGGCTCTATTTATTAAATAAGTGTAAGTCATAATCATACAATACACCATGTAAACCTGCTAACCCCAATAGTAGAACATTAAAACCACATATGCCTGCTCCTCCAAAGAGATGTACTAGCTTCGTGCAGTGCAGAACCCAAGGCACGTTACAATATTGTCCAAACCTTCTTCAAGATAGTCTTAGTAGAAGCTTGGCTGACCAAAAGCTTATATAATGAGTTATGAGGGACTATTTATAGCAAAGGGTGGGGTGACCCTTGACATTCCCCTTTGTGATAGTTCAACTACCCTCATGACTCTTCACCTACTCTATGATTGTTACATCCAATTGTTGACACTTGACTTACACTTGACATGACTCAACATTACAATGCAGATGTACTCATGTGAGACAACATGGCTTGAGCAAGCCTTGCAAGACATCACTAACACTCGGTCCGTTGTGATAAGACCAACTCTTTGACATGCTTGTGATGGGGAAGGTGTTCAACTAATGCTAGGCTTGGTCATCCATGATGGTGTGCATGCACCCCATGGTGACATCTTGTTGAAGCGAACTCTTTCCTCTATTGCAACCGATGCATTGGTTCGTCCCCTTCATCCAACTCATCTGCTAACATGCACATGGTCTTCTTGGGTGTGGCTGAACTGGAAACACACTGATGCATGGTCTCCATGCTGATCTTCAAGTGTGTACTGGTGGTCATGCGCATCAACTTGTCGAAGTACATATTCAACTCCAGTTGGAGTTGCTTCTTGTCTTCGCCTGGGTTAGTGTGTTGAATGGGTTGGATTGCATGCGCCTGCTCAACAACACGCATGCAACTAAATCCCTTGCATGCGATAAATAACACTGCTCACCATATCTGCTCTGTGTCGGATGCTGGGATGGATCCTTAACTTGTACAGGTGTAGTTTCATCCGTGGGTACATGTTGTGCCCACTGTTGTCCCTGTTCCTATTGCAACTCATTCGTCTATCTGTGCATCTTCATGTTCTTCCTGAGTTGCTACTTCAGCACATGCAACTCTTGCTTTGTTCCATCTTTTGGCTTCACGCGATCTTCATGTCGCATCGTCACTTCATAGCCGGAGTCTCCAAAGTTGCTTTCATCATCAATGGATGTGCTTGAGCTTGCAACTTTGTTCAACCTCTGTGTTGTCAACAACCTTCAACTTGCATTTGCTTTATTCACTGTGTTCATTGTATTCACTACATTCAGTATGCTAGCTACAACTGCTATTCATGATGCTACTCCTATGATGATGTTGCTTGATGTCCTTGTCTATGAACAACTTGATGTTTTTGTGAGTAGGCAAGCTCATAAACACTTGATTAACTTTATCTCCAAGAGTGCTCTGAATCGTTCCTTCGTCTTTAATCTCTTGGAAACCATTGTACTTGTACTCCTAAGAGGAGGATAAACACCTGCGATACCTGGAGACATGGCAAAACTCATAGCAAGCAATCTGTCAGTCGAAAACCAAAATGAGCATGAGAATTGGATTGCAACATATCTAGGTGAATGATCATGAAGGTTGCGCAATTTTGACCGAGAGGTTGGGAGATTGACTGCCAAGACTACACAAGGCACAGTCTAGGCTACTAAGAGACTGACTGACCACTGGAACTGCGCAATGCATAGTCCAGTTTGGCTACTGATTGCTGGGATTGTGCATTGTGAAATTCTAGTTGGGAAGCACTGATGGCCCAAGGACAAATTTGTGCAATTTCTTCGGCCAAGCAACCACTGTGCTCTAGAAATGTGCAAAATAGTCCTAGAGGCCAGTGTTGGCCAGGAATGCACAAATTTGGAGAGGAAGGTGAGCCTTCCTTTCCTAGATTGCATAATGCAGCCTTGGTGAAAGCAAAGACCGGCCCAAGGTTGGCCCGACTCGTCAATGTGAAACTGAAAGAAAGTAAGTCAATGGATGCATGGCGACATGAAGCAATAGAAGAAGTGATTAATAGTGCATGCAAAACATGAATGAAATATTCAGCAATATGATCAACATGCATGTGGGTGAGGCAGTTCGTCGGTTGGGTGAATGTCCGTGCAAAATAGTTTCATGCATGTGACAGTAGTGAGATAGCAACGAAAATGGAATAAGAGCTAGGACAAGCTAGTATACATGTAAATGACAGAAAGCGTTCAAAGAAATCAAGAAAACAATACTCCCACAAGTGAAAACACAAAAAGTGATAGAAATGAAGCACACGGCATCGGAAGCGAGCTTACCCCACAACAATTGAGTTGAATGCGTCGATTGCTCCTAGATGTGATGTGGGATGTCAAAGCTACAAGGTTGATGTGAGGAATGAGCTCTGTAGCATCCAATTGATGAGTTTTGATAACATCGAGGCTGTGACGAGCATGCCACAAATCTAGGGGAAGCAACACTTGGTGGGAGGTTTCTGAATTGCTCCTTGCATCTAACCTCCAACTGCTAAACATAGATCCCTAAAACAAGGGATGCCTTTGCATGCTACCTTGGGAGAAGTAGCCCATGCATGCAAGTATGTTTTGCTTAGTCCCGGAGGGAACCAGTCAACTCAGCTACACAAGCGAGAGACTGCTCGACTGCTGGAGAAAAATGCGCATTTATGGCTGGGAGCTGGATTGGCTGCCCAGGAAATTTTGTGCAATTTTGTGCAAAGCAACTAAATGATGCCTAGATTTATGCAAATCCTAGGCTGAACAGCCTGTTGCTGGGAAAATTTGCGCAAATCCGACTAGGAAGGTTGGATGGCATGATTGCGCAATCCTCGAGCCTAGCAAGCTGTCAGAGAGGATTACACAATTTTTGGAGGGAAGGCTGGTTGCCCTCCAGAAATGCACAAATTTTCAACGGGAAGTTGCTCATCCTACAACTAGATGAAGTCTAGATGAGTAGGTTGTGAAGGGAAAAGATCAAACTGTGATTGACACGTTGCCTTTGAGCAAGAAAGACACTGAATCTTGAGGACTTGATGAAGCAAGGAAATTTGTTGTGAAGTTTGATAGGGAGGCTCCAAAACAGGCTAAGGAAACAATTTAGAGGGTGGTTGTAGCTGCTACAACAGTACCCAAATGGGACATGAAAATTTCAAAAACAATATTTCCAACAATCTTCATTTTCCAATTTTTATCTTGGAATTAAGTAGTCCCCCCTTTCTCTAACATCAATGAAAACAATATTTCCAACAATTGTCAGTTTTCGATAGTTTGTTGTTGAATAGTAAATATACTAGTATTTTTGGTTGAGATACCAAGATTTGTAGTCCTTTTATGATAAAAAACATTTTATAGACTTTAAAAATCCATGCTACATGTAATTTTTTCTTTGGTTAATGAAACACTCTTCTAATTCACCAAAAAAAAAAATATTAAGAGCATAAAAATAGTAACAATAATAATAATATTATTAATAATATTTAACTAATAAAAATAGGAGTGCTCAACATGATCTTCTCCATAAAGCCCTTAACGAAGGAGAGAGAAGAGAATAAGTTGCAGTGGACCCATGGTGGCTTGACCTAAGTTGGTGGTATTCTCTCTTTGGCTAGGCTATGGCCCCTTGTGCATGTTGCTTGTTGGTTTCTGCTGGAGTTCACCGTCTAACCATGTCTACTAGGGGTGATTATGTTTGGCTCACTATCCTTGCCTCTCTGCCTCTTTCAGAGGTGGCTCTTTTGTCTGGATTGGAGTTTCGCCTGTCTGTAAGTGCAGGTTGTGGTCTTACTGATTGGCCTACTGCCCCTGTGCCTCTAAACATCTTGTGTTAGCTTGGTGGTCACGTCCTTTCTTTCCTTACTCCTTGGGCACCTCTCGTTGGATTCCTTGCTCGTCTCCTATGGTTTTGGTTGGCAGGGATTGAAGGTTTCTCGAGCGCGTTCCTCTCAGCCTTTGAGGGGGGCATGTCGACACCTTCTCAGGACGTCCCTGTGAAGGCTGCCAACGTGCATTTGTAGGAGGAAATAGCGGTGTTGAATTCACTTGTGGCCTTTGGCCCGAAATTATGCAAGCAGAGGGACTCTAAGTTTGTGGAGAAAGTTGATGATATCCCCAAAATTGATATTTGTCCCCCTCAAGCTCGTTTAAGGGCTCTCTATCTGGTCGACAGAGCTTCATTAGGCAGTTCATGGGCCTTTGGCCCTCTCCCCACATAGCTAAGGCCCGGGTTGAAAAGAACTGGAATCCCCTGATCAAGGGGGGAGTGATTTCCTCATTTTGTGGAAAAGGGTTCTACATTTTTTACTTCGAAAATCGTCTGGACTGGGACTTGGTTTTTCAGAGTGGCCTGTATTTTATGGGGTATCAGGGGCTCTACTTGGATAGGTAGAGTCCTAGTTTCAATCCTGACTATGATGTTGCTTCCTCGGTTCCAGTTTGGGTGAAACTCCCTTACCTCCCCCTCCACTGTTGGAATGATGCGACATTCCAGTTGATTGGGAACTCTCGTGGGAAATACATTGACTGCTCTGAACCAAAGGATGGCCTTTTATCCTATGCTCAGATCTGTGTGGAGGTTGACTTAGAAAAATGGTTGTCGGCAATAGTCAACCTTTGTATGGATAACTGGTCACACGTACAAGAGGTTGATTATGATCAACTACCATTCATGTGAAAATTGTTCCATGAATATGGGTACTTTGCTAAAGGATGCCCTAAAGGGGGTGACCTCGTGGATAAACCTTCTAGGGGATCTAGAGAGCAATGAAGTCAGGTCAAGTACCATAAATACTTAAAGCACTCACCCCATGACAACTCCTTTGGTTTGGCGATGGCCTCAGCCCCCCTGAGTTGCCCGTCTGGTGGGGGTCACCAAGGATTGGAAACTGCAAACATATTTGAATTATTGAGATCACAGGCTGGTTTGGTTGGCCTCGAAACCACCTTGTCTCCCTCTCCAGCTACTGGGGTCTCCGCCCCTCGCTCTGAGACTCTGGTCCTCCCCTATGGAGGACACATGGAATCCAGTTCAAGTCCGGAAACTGAGAGCTCCTCAGAAGAATCATTGAAAGATGATGAGGGATTAGAGGGCCTTGAGAACTCTCCTAAAGGAAAGGGATTAACAGGGTAGCTAAGCTTGGTAGAAGTCAGATCAAGCAGGCCTAGGAAGAAACAACATGTCCAAAATGAGAAGAAGGAAAGGTAAAAAACAAAGAAAGAAGTCATATAGGAAAAGGATGAGAAAGGAAAAGAACTAGGAGTACAATATAAAATGCCATGATAGCTGACAAATGTAGGAAACAAAGGAGGTGGAGGGAAGAAAGGAAACAACTCGGGCCCTAACAAGGGGTTGGGGAACCCAAAAAAGTGATTAATGAATATAATATCTTGGAACTGTAGAGGACTGGGTTCGGTAAAGAGAATCATGGAAGTAAAATCCCTCATTAGCAAAGAAAGGCCTGAAGTTACCCTGCTATAGGAGACCAAGTTGGATGAAGAGTCCATCAACTCCATTAAACATTAATTTTAGAACACTAGCAAGATCCAAACAGTAAGCTCAAAAGGGCCATCCCAAGGCCTTTGCACATTTTGGAATCCATCAAAGCTAAATTTGGTAAGTACTCTAAAAACTACACATTGGATACTACTATTTTTAACAAAATTGATGAACAGCAACACTTCTCTGTGATAAATGTATATATGCCTACCCACTTCTAAGAAAAGCAAGAATGTTGGAAACCCGTGATGGACTTGGAAAATATTGAGTATGGGAATAATTGCATCTTTGGGGGGACTTCAATACTACTATGGGCCACCACAAAAAATTGGGGCTCCATAATGAGGGAAGCCCAATAGGAATACATGGAAGATATTACCTCAGCCTTGAACTTATATGATGTCAAACCCCAAAGATTCCTTTATATTTGGTCTAACAGAAGAGTGGAACCTAATCATATAGCGGACCGGTTATACTGTTTCCTTATAGCTGATAATATCCTCACCTTGAATTACTCTCTTAAGTCAGCCATCCTTCCTTGGGTTGGACTAGACCACTGACCGATCGGCCTTGAAATATCCATGCCCCTAGATCTGGGGCCTATTCCCTTCCATTACCCCCCTTAATGAGTTAAGGTCCCCAACTTCTTCAAAATGGTCTCCACCTCTTGGGTGGGATGGATCAAGAGAAACCAAATTACTATTTGGGAAGCTAAGATTCACAGATTGAAACAAGACGTGAAAATGTGGATAAAAGAGAATAAAACAGAAAGACAGTTCAATATAAAGAATATGGAAGAAAAATTGGATGTTATCCAAGGATAGATGGAAACCAAATAGATATGGGTGATGGATATCCATAAAAGATGCAGAAACGTTCAAGAACTTTCACAGATCTCTCAGAGAGGAAGAGGAGTAATGGAGATTAAAATCGAGAAATAATTGGCTCAAGGCAGGTGATAGAAATAATAAATTCTTTCACAAGCAAGCCAAGTTTATGGAATAAAAAAATATCACCCATATTACTCTTGGGGGAAAGACCATCAATAAATTTGAAGAAATCAAAAGAGTAGCAGTAGAGAATTATAAAAATTTGTATTCCAAGGATCATACGAGGGATTTGGAGAGTGAAGATTCCCTCCTAGAAGGCATTCCACCTGTTGTTTCTGTGGACTAGAATAGTTTGTTGACTGCCCCTTCGACAGAAGAGGAAATCCGTAAGGATATCTTTCCCTTCCCTCTCGATAAAGTGTCAGGCCCGAATGGCTTCTCAAGGAGCTTCTATCACTCCTTCTGGGATGTCATAAAGAGAGATCTATGTAGGTTGGTGGGATACTCCCTCAATAATAGTGCAATGGGGGGTGACATAAACTCTTCTTTCCTATCCCTAATTCCCAAAGAGTCAAATCCCTCCTCATTCTCTAGATTCTGCCCTATTTCCCTTTGCAATGTCTCTTATAAGATCTTTTCAAATTTGTTGGCCTAGCATTTAAAGCCGCTCCTACCCCTCTTAATCTCCACCAATCAAGGGGGATTTGTTCCTGGGAGAGAAATTTTTTGACAACATCATCCTCATCCAAGAAGCCTTGGACTCTAGTTATAGACGGAGTGATGAGGGCATGATTATTAAATTATATATGGCTAATGCATTTGACCGGGTTAGACACAGGTTCCTACATAAAGTTCTTCGTAAACTCGGCATCGATGAGACATTCATAAGAATGATATATCTCTATATTTCCTCCCCTTGGATTTCTCTGTTGGTGAATGTCTAGGCTACGAGGTTCTTCAAAGCCTCCAAGGGTCTCCAGCAAGGCTGACCCCTCTCACCCTTTCTCTATATAATAATGGTTGATGCCCTGAGTAGAGCTTTGGAATCCGAGTGGGCCTCCCTCAACCTTCCAGGCATTTAGTTCTAGGAGGGAATAAAAAGCATAAACCATGGATAGTTTGTGGATGACACTATATAAATGGGCTTTGCTTCTACCACTATTTCCAGGAGGTTTAAAAATATTCTGGATAAATTCCTCAGTGCCTTGGGAGGAGCTACGAGTGACAGTAAGTGCCACATCTACAACTGGAATATTACAAGGCAAAAAGAAAAAAGATTGAGGAAATTATGGGATTTAAAGCTATTAGAGACTGGAGAGAGTTCAACTACTTAGGGATCCTAATATTTTTGGGACGAGAAACATCGAATGCTTGGAAAAAAGTGCAAGAGAAAATTAAATATAAAATAGCAAAATGGGGTGGTATGTGGCTCAATAATGCGAGCACAGAAATTTTGGTAAAGTCAGTCCTTTCGGCTATCCCCCCTATATCACTTACAAGCTCTCCAAGATAGCAAAAGTGTGCTTCACCAAATGGGCATGTTTATTAGGAAATTCCTGTGGGAAGGGGGAAAAAGGAAAACTAAGAAATATCACTTAGTAAATTGGAAAGCTGTTAGAGCTCCACAGTAGCATGGTGGACTGGGGATCAGGGATCTAGGTTTGGAAAATATGCTTATAGGAGAAAAACTTTACTAGAGCTCAGTCACAAACTTGAGCTAGTGGTGGTCACAAGTTATCAAGTCCAAGTACCTATCTCCTTCAAATGACCAGGTTGGGAAATTGGCTTCTCGATGGGGTTATCCCATTTGGCGGGTGATCAATTCTTCAGGGACCTCATCACAAAATATTTAAGCAATATCCCTGGAAATGGGGCCACTATCAATATATTTATTGGCTCAATTCTCGGCCTTCAATCCTTGGATTCTAATAAATCTTTGGAGGGCCTTGATCTTTTTTTGGAAAGAAGAGGGTTGGTAATCCTGGATCAGATTGTGGAGTGGGTCCCGCATGGTGGCTGGAAACTATGGATGATGGATAACATCCCAGAGGATCTTTTCCCTCAAATCGAAATACTCCCACAGTTGTTGATTGGTTAGGCCCCCATTGTACAACATGTGGAAGACAAATGAGGTTGGAAGAGCGCCAGATACTCCACAAAGAATGGTTAATTTCACATGCTTAATGACACTCATTTACCTCCAAAAAATGTGGTTTGGGGAAAAATATGGAAAACAAATGCCATTCCAAAAAGAAATTTCTTCTATTGGCTGCTCACCCATAAAAAAATTCTTACTTTTGAAAACGTTAGGAAGCAGGGGAAGATTGGTCCCTCAAGAGGTCCTCTCTGCGAATTAGAGGAGGAGTCGATCTCCCATATTTTCCTTAATGTCATGTGATGAGGGAAGTCTAGACAGTGGCCCTCGGTCCCCTATACTACAAAAACATCTGGCCTGCAAGCATTCATTCCTTCTTCAATTGTTGGCCCAACTTGTATGTGGGCTCCCTTTAGGCCAAAAACAATTTTAAGGGGGTGTGGTCTGCTCTCCCGAAGTATATCAATTGGAAAATTTGGATATCCAGGAATAAGGAAATTTTCAAAATGGCCCATATCCCGGCAAGGAATGTAGCCATGACAGCTCTCTCGGCCTGTATGGAGCTGCATAAACTTGTCAATGACCCTTGTTTGGATTGGTTGGAAGTTGCTTGGTTGGCCTCATGCGAGGTCCCTCTAACACCCCGAGATTCGGTGTGTACTCCCTGTGTTCAGGACAATTGGATTTTGAGGTTATCCCTACAGGAGCAAGTGGCATGGCTAAAAACCACAAATAAGTGGACCCTTCAATTCGACGGTGCGTCAAAAGGAAATCCTGGGGTGGCAGGAGGGGGAGGGATTCTCATTAATCCCAAAGGAATCATTCAATATAGTTATTCTTGGGGGCTAGGCCGAAAGACCAATAACCAAGATCAGGCTTATGGAATTCTCCTGGGACTAATCCTAGCACATAGAAATGGGATTAAAAAATATTCACATGTTAGGAGACTCCATGATAGTTATAAGGCATATGATTAATACTTCAAAGGCTAAGATATCTACACTGAATCAAATCATAATGAGAGCCCAGAACTTGATCCCTGCTTTTGACTCGGTGACCTTCTATCATGTCTTGAGGGGAAATAATCATGATACTGACAAACAAGCCAATAAGGCAAGCCATCTCGAGGAGGAAAAATGTGTCATCAACGATGTTGTAAGCATGACAAAAATACCTTAAAAAATTGAAGAGTGTCATGCATAGGCCGGAAATAATGCCTCAATGGATAGAAATGGAGGTGGAAAAGTTGAATCTATCTTTCCATAATGAAACGAAGCCCCGGGCTTCTCCCCCATATTCCCCCTCCCCCCTCCGCCTTCCTATCCTTTCCCCCATCACCCTCACCTCCCTTCCCCTTTCTCCCATATCCCCTCCCCTCCCTCATTTACCTCCCCTTCCCCCTTCCATGTGGCCTCTCCCTGTTATAACCCTCACCGCCGTGCTATAACCTCTGCCCTGAACGCCTTCCCCCCTAGTTGCATCACCCTTTGTAAGATCCTGCTATCCATGTAGACTCGTGGCAAGCCAGAAACCTAGACTCACTCAAAACTTGGTGTCTCATGGAAATTTGGTACCACACCTGTTTCACGAATAAGTCACAACATGCAGCCTCATCGTTTTGGCCTTGGTTCTTGGAGAAATGGGTGGTGTAGCACCTCGAGTGCATGTAGGGATTTGAGTTTTATGGAGAAAAATTTAATTCAAAACCTCAATGAGTTCGGGTTCATTTGTGGAAAAATTGTGGGAATGACTGATAGAGAACAGGAGCCTGGTGGTAAATTAATGGAGGAGGGTGGCTTTATCATGGAATACTCATGGGATCTCGATTGCAGCAATCTCCTTGCTCATCTCTACATCACCTCTAGGTCAGGAAGTAGGTATAAAGTGCAGACTGGTATTTGGATTTTGTATGTCATAAGATCTAAGAATGGGACGATGGCCTCTGCGAAAGCCTGGTGGCTAGAGTTGAGGTTGTTGGGTATCAGTTTCAGTGTCATGAAGGTTGGGCGTTATGATGTGAAGAGTAGTAATGAAGGTAGGAAGGTCTGTCTATCTGAGGTTTGGAAGGAAAATCAAGAAATCCTGAGCATAATTGGCAGGTCACGGGTGTTGGGCTTGGGTTGTCTGGAGTGTTTGTAGTTAGACTAGATTTGGGACACCAGGTGGGTTAGTAATTCTCTCCGGAAGAGGAAGGAGAATTGGAGTAGGAGTGAGGTGGGATGGTGCATTCTTGTTGATGAGCAGGGAAATCTATGGTGGGCACGAGAGGGTGCTTTGCTGTGGGAGATCGAGGTAAGCAATGCCAATTTCTGGAGAACGATAACAAGTATGGTTTTGAAAGCCAGGATGTAGAGGTCTAAAGACAGTTCATGGTTGGGCAAATGGGGAAGCCATAGGCCGATGTTCGGTGGGCTGAGATCTGGATTCTCGGTGCAAGGTGGAAGATATAAACCCTCCTATCTCACTTGTGTCTAAGATCATTGGGACCTGCGAGAAGCACTGTCAGAACTTCAACTCAACATGCATCATCAAATGCATGAGACTATGAACATGTAGGAAAGGGAAATTGAGAAAGAGGAACGTATCAGGTAGCTCAAGGACGAAGTGGATGCTCTGTGTCACTAGTTGGAAAATTTGAAGTTCAAGTTGGATGAAATAGAGGATGGTTTGGAGGCAAATGTGGAGGATATAATAGAGCAGGGAAATCCCAAGGATTCAAAAGAGGCCTCCTTGGGACTGGATCTAAATAACCCAACCCCTATGGATATCTGAACATCTTTGTATTGGTTTTGTTTTTGTGTTATTAAAATGATGAACTGTAAATGTATATATCTTACTTCAATTATGTCGAAGTTATAGTTGTACATATCCCAGAATGAGAAATTTTTGTAACCAGGATAGAAATAGCTACTATAATAGTCTAGATGGACCAAGAAATTTGTATCAGCTTATTGAACCAGTGAAAAACCGATGTAAAGATCCAATTTTGTTGCGGATGGGTGCGACTTTTTAATATAAACTATACTCATTCTGGTTAAAAAAAAATATTTAACTAATAATATTAATATTAACAACATACAATAATAATAATATTATTATTATTACTATTATTAATTTTAATGTTAATATCATTAATAATAATAATTGCCAATAATAATAATGAGGATGATGATGATATTCGTAGCATCATTAATAACATTAAAAATGTTACAATATTAACAATAATACATTAATTATAACATAGATACACTATTAATATCATTAGTATAATAATATTATTATTATATGTAGCAAATCATCTTACTATAATATAATAATGCTCTTATTAACATTAATATTGTTGTCAAGATCAATGTTACTAATAACATTTATGCAATACTTTTAACGCTCATATTAACAATAATAATACACAAAAAAATGATATTGCAATGTGACAAAGAAATGTGATGTCACAAAGTGATGAACATTTCCCTACAACACATTGTGATGAGCATATCCCCACATTGTATGAGAACATAATCCTTCGCCCTTCACCAACAGAACATTGTGGTGCAATCCAAGAAAACATTCATCACATTGTAAAAAACATCTCCCAACATTGCAATGTGATGGACAATACCTAATGTCAACATGTGACATATAAAACCTTTTGTTTCAATGTATGTACAAAACCTCAACATCACAATGTGATGAACATAGCCCAATGTTGCAATGTGACCATCCTAATTTGACATTGTAATATTGTAAACATATATCAATGTCACAATGTAACAAACACAATCCACCATTAGAATAAGTTCAACAAAACTTGATCCAAAATGGATTTTGGATAGACTCCTAAGTCTAAGTGGTCCTCATAGAGGAAAAATGAAAGTCCAAGGAAGTTCCTGGAAATAGCCCATTGCAGAGATCTTTTCCTTCTAAACCTACTGCAACTGGAATGGGCTAAAATGGACTTAGGATGCAGAAGTTATCACACTCAGAAGATGCCCTGTTTCTTTGGAAAAAGAGGCAAAAACCCCTAAAAATGGCAAAAAGCCCTGAAAAAGGGAAATTGCATCCGAAAAAGGCAAAGGCCGGATTTAAACGTAGGTGGAGGAAACTCTGGTCCGTCGATCTGATTGATCGGATCGGAGGCAGAAACATATGTGATATCGAAACCCTGGAATCAATGATTGCGATCACATGATACGCCGATCGCCGATGATCGGATCGGCGAATTGGCATCAGCAAAGTACAAGACCCCTGGATCGTGTGCGATAGGACATGTCAAAAGCGATCGCGATGTGCAATCTCAGCCATTGGATTGCGAGAGGAACGAACGACCATGATTAAATTGGCGATCGGTGATTTCCAGACTCGATGGATTTCATAAGTGTAATTTATGAAATTTGAAATCCGGTAAAACCAAAATACAAAGAAATGATGCCCGAAGCAATAAAACGGACCCAAAGGGGAATTATAAGCCCAATTGCATGGAAATTGAGTTCTGTAAAGGAAGATTTCGGGTGGGCCTCAAGCGGTAAACAGTTTTGGGTTGGCTCCACCCGATCCCACTGACTGGTCGACACGTGGCTGGCGGAGGAGAGAGGAAAACTACCTTTTCAGGTAGGTAACCTCCATACTCCTATGTCGCCCAAAATTGCATATGGACCATTGGATCAAAGATCCCACAAATTGATGATGGAGATCATGACAGCAGCGAAAGGCAGACCCGATACAATTATAGGGTGGATGCGATACATTTTCAAATCCGATAAAAAGGATTTTGTTGGGTTTTCGAAGGTTTTCCTGTGTATTTGGGATATTTCCCAATACACTAATGTGATGCGATTTAACGCCTAATGGTAGACTTGTTAGGGATTTAGGGGTGATTGAAGGGAGTTTAACATTTGAAATACACGTCCGATAGTGTATTTTGCCAGAAATCTCTGTGTAATGGAATTTTCTTAGTTTCTGGATTTTCACCTATGAAATGGCCTCGATTCTTTTTGTAACCGCTCCTGACCATCATGCCATGCTGCAGCAGGCGCTTTTATAGACAATGATGGATTTTGAAGCGACAGAGCTGCAGAGGGACAACAAATTGCAGAGAAATGGCCAGGGAAGCCAAAAAGCCAGGAAGATGCCTCAAAATAGCTAGAGAGCACGATTGAGGGCACAGAGAAGAAGAATTCGAAAGACTGAGCAGAAGGCGGAAGCGGGAGTTGAAGAACTACTGCGCAGAGCAACTGAGGGAGCCTTTGGGGTCACTTGAAGTTCAAGTGAAAGCCAAAGAGCTGAAGGTTGTTGAAGGCCAAAGAAGCCAGAGCCAAAGAGCCAAGAGCTAGTGCCAAATCCAAGAGCCAGAGCCAGAGCAAAGAGCTAGAGCTAGAGCCGAGAGCAAGAGCCAGGGCCAAGAGCTTCAAGAGAAAGGGATAAAATGGTATCTAAACCCATTTTTTCTGTGTAAAACAGTGGAGTTGAGCCAAGAGCTTGTAAAAAGGACTCTGCCATAATCCCAGAGAGCCTAGTTGAGTTGACTAGAGCTCAAGGAGATGTAGCCCAAGAGTTTTGGGTGAACTCCATATTAAATTGTTGCCTTATGTGTGTTTGTTGTTGGCTTCATTGTTTCACTATCATATGTCTTATGTCAGTTTAATTAAATCAATTTACAACATATAAACAATTTAAAACCAAACATAAACATACACCTTATTTCAAGCACATATTTAATTCCGCATTGGTTAATCATAAGGACTTTGGAATGTTTAAGCTTTGGAAGTGGGAGAGGTTCTTGTAACTTAGACAAGAAGCCTAAGTGCCTCATTTTCAGATCAGGTGGTATCAGAGCTTGAGATTGATTGGTCACACCTTCAAAGAAGGTTATATCAGCATGCTTGATTGACAAAGCAAAGACTGCTTGTCTGAAAGGTGTTTAAATAGTCAGAGGTTGATTATATGCTTGTTTTGTAGATTGACTGTTGTTTGAGTTTGTAGAGGTGAAAGGAAAGCTATTGATAGCTCAGTCCAGGAAGGACAAGAAGGACCTCAAGGCAATCCTTCAAGCACAAGAGGTTTGTTGCAAAAGGTTGCTGGATAAAGCTCTTTATTAATCTTGTTTGAAGTTCTTTTATTCATTGGCATAATGACAACTTCTACAAGTGAGTCCTCAAATTCTTCTTTCTTCATCACAAGACTCTTTGATGAAGGCACGAAGCAAGATTTGTCCACCATGATGGATATGGTGAGAGAAATGTATGAGGATGGAAGGAAGAGAAACATACTTAGAGAGCATTTGAAGTCCATGAAGGAAGAGAAGCAGTTGCTTTCTAACAAATTGCAGGAAATGGAGAGGCAATTTCATATTGAAAATATGAACTTGAGGAGGATGCATGAGTTGGAGACCCAGCTATTTGTTTCCCAAGAATCCCTAATCAAGTATCAGCTTGAAGAAGAGGTAAACCATTCTTGTTTGTTTTCAAATTCTTCTAAGAATGCTTATATTGGTTCTTTTGAAAAGTATACCAAAGGCATAGGTTCCAAGCTAATGACCAACATGGGCTACGAAGGAAAGGGCTTGGGAGAGCATGCACAAGGTATTGTTGATCCAATAATGGTTGAAGAAAGGCCTAAGTATTTGGGTCTTGGCTATGGATAATATTATGGAAAGTGTTCCAAAGCTACCAAGAAGGCCATTGAAATAGCTCCAAGAAGGAGTTGCATTGTAGAGTGTGAAGATTGTATTCAGGAAGAATGCAATAGCATGAAACATCATGCAGGTGTTCAGAGGCACACACTTGAACTAGAGAGTTGGAGAGACTCTAACAGCCTTGAAGAGATTGATGGTGTTCCAAAGGGAGCCCCTTCTTCACTCAATTCACCTCCTCATGAAGGCAATAAAGGTGAAAGAGGCAGGTATAAATCTGGTTCTAAACATTTTCCTATTGATTATGCAAAGCATGATAAATTTCCACATAGAGATGAGAAAAGAATTGCTTGTTCCTTTTGTGGGTTGGATAACCATAATGTTTCTAGATTTTGTAAGAGAGTGGCCACATACAAGAATCTTTTGAAGGGAAAGAAGAAAGAAGCCAAAGGTCCATTGGACAAGGAAAATCATGCTGTCAAGAGGATGCACATACAGTGCACTTACTACGATAAGCAAGGGCATCTTGCTGCAAAATGTTGGACTTTGAATCCACCAATGCTTCCATAAAAGTTGAAGAAAGTGGAGAGATAAAATGGTAGAAATGGAAAGGAAGATTCCATGGATGATGTGTCTTAGGATGATTCACATGATGATGCTGATGTGTAGGCAAAGGTAGTACCTTTGAAAGGGATTGGTAAGAAACGGTTAGAGTTCTTATCCAATTAAGATTGCATGTCTATTGATGTATCTACACTATATTTCATTTCAGCTTCGAAAGTACAGTGCGCTTAAGTGAAAGATGAAGGATGAAATGCATGCATAAGCTTGATATGCATGAACACAGGGATGCTGATGATTTCCTTGTTTTTGAACATGTATGTGTAATTAACTTGTAGGGTTGATTGTTTTGACATGCATGTGATGCCATGTTGACTTGGGAGAAGTTAACTTGGTCTCCAAATGGAGATAATGGTGAAGTGTTTCATCTTTTGAAAAAGAGTCCTAATGGTCTTTTTCTACATGCTTGACTTGAAGGGTAATTTGTTTTAAAGGCATGTTTTGTGGGCTTGTTATCTAGTCCATCATTTGTATGTAGATGTAAGACATGGAGGTGTTCACAAGCTATGAAATTTGTTTCTTTTGTTAAAGCAGGATTTTGGGCCATCCAGTTGTGTCTGTGTTTCTATTGTTGTTAACAGTTGTTGTTGACAGCTTTTCAAACAGGTACAAATGAAAGTTTTTCTAAAGAAGATGACTTCACATTGGTTTGATCCACCTTGGATCAATGATCAAGGTAGAAGAGTTCAAACTACCTTCTATGACCATTTCAGCAGAAGTTTTGCATGAAGGCAAGAAGGAAGACAGTTCTTCCCAGGAGAACTAGCACATCCAGAAAGGAAAGTGGTCAGAGACTTTGTTCCAGAGGCACTATGCAAGGCAAGTGTATGGAGTCTGAAAGAAGAGGGTGCCATTACTCTCATTTACTGCCCAGATTAGTATATCAGTCTTTTGGAGACCAAAAGTTATTTAGAGGGAAGGCGTGATCCAAAATGGATTTTGGATAGACTCCTAAGTCTAAGTGGTCCTGACAGAGGAAAAATGAAAGTCCAAGGAAGTTCCTGGAAATAGCCCCATTGCAGAGATCTTTTTCTTCTGAATCTATTGCAACTGGAATGGGCTAAAATGGACTTAGGATGTAGAAATTATCACATGCAGAAGATGTCCTATTTCTTTGGAAAAAGAGGCAAAAACCCCTAAAAATGGCGAAAACCCTTAAAAAGGGAAATCACATCGGAAAAAGGCAAAGGCCGAATTTAAACGGAGGTGGAGGAAACTCCGATCCGTTGATCCGATTGATCAGATCAGAGGCAAACACATATGCGATATCGGAACCCTGCAATCGGCGATTGCGATCACGCGATACGCCGATTGCTGATGATCGGATCAACGAATCGGCATCAGTGATGTACAAGATCCCTGAACTGTGTGCGATGCGATATACAATAAGCAATAGTGACATGCAATCTCAACCGTCAGATCGCGAGAGGAATGGATGACTAGGATTAAATTGGAAATCGACGATTGTTGGACCTGGCGGATTTCATAAGTGTAATTTATAAAATTTGAAATCCGGTAAACGGGAATTTCTGTGCATTAACGATTTTCAGTGAAAAAACCAAAATACAAAGAAATGATGCCAGAAGTAGTAAAATGGACCTGAAGGGGAATTATAAGCTCGATTGCATGGAAATTGAGTTTTGTAAAGGCATATTTCGGGCGGGCCTCAAGCGGTAAACGGTTTTGGGCTGGCTCCACCCGATCCCACTGACTGATCGACACGTGGCTGGTGGAGGAGAGAGGAAAACTGCCTTTTCGGGCAGGTAACCTTTGTACTCCTAAGCCACCCGAAATTGCATATGGACCATTGGATCAAAGATCCCGCAGATCGACGGTGGAGATCGTGACAACAGCCAAAGTCGAACTCGATACAATTATAGGGTGGATGCGATACATTTTCAAATCTAATAAAAAGGATTTTGTTGGGTTTTTGAAGGTTTTCTCGTGTATTTGGGATTTTTCCCAATACACTAATGCGATGCGATTTAATGCCTAATGGTGGACCCGATAGGGATTTAGGGGCGATTGAAGGGAGTTTCACGTCTGAAATACACGTCCAATGATGTATTTTGCCAGAAATCTCTGTGTAATGTAATTTTCTCAGTTTTCAGATTTTTGTCTATGAAACCGCCTCGATTCCTTCTCTAACCGCTCTTGACCATCATGCCATGCTGCAGTAGGTGTTTTTACAAAAATGATGGATTTTGAAGCAACAGAGCTGCAGAGGGACAATGAATCGTAGAGAAACGACCAGGGAAGATGCCTCAAAAGAGCCAGAGAGCATGATTGAGGGCACAAAGAAGAAGAAGTCTAAAGACAGAGCAGAAGGCGAAAGCAAGAGTCAAAGAACTACTACGCAGAGCAGCTGAGGGAGCCTTTGGGGTCACATGAAGTTCAAGTGAAAAGCCAGAGAGCTGAAGGTTGCAGAGAGCCAAAGAAGCCAGAGCTGAAGAGCCAAGATCCAGAGCCAGAGCCATTAGCCAGAGCCAGAGCCAAGAGCGAGAGACAGAGCCGAGAGCCAGAGCCAGAGCCGAGAGCCAATAGCTGAGAGCTTCAAGAGAAAGGTATAAAATGGTATCTAAATCCATTGTTTCTGTGTAAAATAGTGGAGTTGAGCCAAGAGCTTGTAAAAAGGACTTTGCCATAATCCCAAAGAGCCTAGTCGAGTTGATTAGAGCTCAAGGAGATGTAGCCCAAGAGTTTTGGGTGAACTCCATATTAAATTGTTGTCTTATGTGTGTTTGTTGTTGGTTGCATTGTTTCACTGTTATATGTCTTATATCAGTTTAAACAAATCAATTTACAGCACATAAATAGTTTAAAACCAAACATAAGAATACACCTTATTTCAAGCACATATTTAATTCCACATTGGTTAATCATAAGGACTCGGAAATGTTTAATCTTTGGAAGTGGGAGAGGTTCTTGAAACTTAGACAAGAAGCCTAAGTGCCCCATTTTTAGATCAAAACCATATATAACAACATGGTCAACCATATACATCATGCTCAAACATGGTCAGCCATGATCCACCATATTCATCATGGTCAACCATGCTTAACAATGGAACAACATAGCCAACCGTGAGCGAACATTACCGACCATGGTCAAATATGGTTATGTATGGATAACCATTGTCACACATAGTTAACTTCCAACAACATGGTCAACCACGATTAAGAGGTTAACCATGGACAATTCATTAACCATGGCAAAATGTTTTCAAAATTTGACATAATGAATTTGGATGGTCAACCCATTCTAACATCAACTATAGTCAAAATGGGTGCCATGGTGAGTCATGGTCGATCATAATCATCTATAGGTAAACACTTAAAAATAATAGTCAACCATAGTTAACATGGGCATCATGTTCAACCATATTCAATCATAGAGATCATGTTCAACATGCCCAAACTCAATAAGGGCATAGACATCAATATAGTACATTAATGGTGCAAGGTAAGGTAAAACCTGCACATACCCACAGTATGCATTTAACACAATAATACATCCACAACTGTTCCAGGATATTTGACTCTACAATGGAGTCAAATCTTCAGACCTTAAATGGTCAAATGGCCCTTTTATACAGTTCCTTTGTGATGGAACTTCAATCACCCTGCCAGACCTCCTATCAGGTCTTAAAACAGTCCTCAAACGTTTATAACCCACAATCCGTATATATATAACCTTACCTCTTCTACCCTTGGTTATATATGGTTTTACGTATAAAACCTTCTATCATGCTAATTCGTTTATAATTCAATAATAAAGGGAAAACCCTGCAAAAACATATCTTTTCAACCTTCCGTACAGACTCTGCATAGTCCCCGAGGTTCCTTTATCGAAATCGGCGCTTTATTTCCAATGGAAATGCATTAACCCATAATACATGGGAATACATTAAAACCCCGCTCCGAACATACATATCGGACCTCAAATGTTATACACTTGACCCTATAGTTCCATCGGGTTCGTATCTTCTATCCACTTTCGATCTCTGAAGCCCCAATGCCCGATCACTGATAAGCCCCAATGCCGATTGCCGATATATCGCTATTGGTGATATCGCAACATTCTTAAACCATTGTCCATTGGCACCTCCGATCGCCAATATGCGATTAAATCATGATCGTTGATTTGGCCACGATCTAATGGTCCACGATTAATCGTTGTTCGCTCTTTGCAAACTTCCAAGGCTCATTCCGATAAATTTAAAAGGGTCTCCTACTAATGTGATTAAATCACAACTGTTGATTTATGATATCTAACGGCTGCTGAGTGTCACTTTACACTTCTCCGCTCGTCCCTTTACTTAGAATTTACGCCATTTTCAATGGTTTTTGTGGCTCTTTGGGTTCTTGAAAGGTTTCAGCCTTCTGCTCATTCGTAGCTCAATTCATTCTCTTTTGATCTTAACTCTACGGGCTCCTTCTATCACTGTCCTTTGGGACTTTAATTATTCCATTGAATGGATTCAAAGATCCATTATAACTCTATGTTTCGCTTCTTCTCCAGAGCTTCGCTCTGCTGCTTCAATTAGACTCGATGGTCCATTTCAATTCTTCTGAATCATTCTCCTCTCTCTTTGTGCTTCGCCTTGACTGTGTTTGCTTACAATTATTGCAAACCTATAGTTTCACATCATAAACAATTATAGAACACACATTTCATACGTTCTGACATAGTTAGGAAAACTCTACATATATTAATATGAAAGCACAGATTACTCAGAAACATATACGCTACTTCAGTTAGGTGAACCAGCGTGTACACGCTACTGTGATTAAATAAAACAGCGTATAAGAAGAAAACTCATAATTTAGTTAGCTTATTCTTCAGTTAAGTTCATCAGGACATTATTCACCACATTAACAGTAAACAGGTGCAGTATAACAGAACAGATCAAAAGCCACACACATGAACACCAAGATATAAGGTGGAAACCCAATGTGGGTGAAAACCACCTGCTGCAAGTTGTCTCTATCTTTCTTTAATAAGAAACTTCAGTTTACAATATTTTGTACTGGTGCAGCCTTATACCAGTACGCAGGCTGCAACCTGCAGAAGGCTACAACCTTCTCTCGTTCTCCAAACTTCCTTGGAAGGGAGCTCCAACCCCCTTTGCTCTTGTACTAGCCAAGATACTAGTACGTAGGTGCTGACCTACAATCTTCTTTCCTTCAGGTACCTCCTTTCATACATTTTCAGACTGGATATTCCTGAAGCACAACATTACAATCTGTAGACCCCAATTCATTCAACTTTCACAACAGATCCATGAAGCATAAAACAATCAATTATCAAACTTTGTATCACTGAACCACTGAACCCTGTCAATCACCAGATACCAGAACACAGAGCAGTCTACAGAACTCTGCAATAACAGTCAGATCCAACTGCAAACCCAAAAATCAAGCTTTAAGAGATATACGCTACTTCAATGAGCGAAACCCGTGTATACACGCGCTTTTACCTAGGCCAACCTGCGTACAGATCTAAAAATAGATTTTCTCAACTTGCAGCTGTACCAGACATCAGTTAGATCCAGAACATAATATTGCGACAGTATGCAGATCTAGAAATACGCATAACCAACCATATCATAATAGAGCATTTCAAACCATTAGATCCCGATTTATCCTTAGATCTAGTCTTCCATCCACCGATGTGATTTCTCCTTAGCTCATATCAAGCAACCCAGACCCTGCATATCAGATCTCTTTCTCTTTTAGATATTCAAGCCTTGTCGAAAGATAATTTTGCCTAATGATCTTCTTCTCCTTATATAGCCTTAGGCCTTGCTCAATACCAAGAGCCAAAACCATAGTAACACAATACCATCAACTTCAAAACTAGGGATCGACACGCCCGTCGAGACATAATGGTCCGAAATCATAGGCACAACTTCCAAGGACTAACCACCATGGACCAAAGGTACCTTTCCACATACACGCGCTTTTTCTGAATCCAACTAGCGTGTACACGCGACTTGGGCTTAACGAACCTGCGTATATGAACTTCCTTGGCATGCTGTACTAAGATCTGTCTTCTGATTAAGTTGCCATCACCTGTACCAACCTCTGAGCACCTGTACCAACCTCTGAGTGAGTTGCCATCAAGGACAACACTTGAATCATAATGCCAACAATCTCCCCCTTTGGACTTGATGGCAACCACCACACCAAGTCATTCTCCCCCTTTGACATCAAGGGCAAAGGGCTGTGCTCCCCCTGAGGACATGCTGATACCTCTGCTTGCTGTGCTGACTCATGCTCCCCCTGACAGTAGGCCAGATCTGCAAAAGATGTTCTTCAACAAGAACCAGGACTTATACACCATAAGGGACCTTCCTATCACCAAAAGACTCAATACATACATCCATATTCCCTACCAAGAGGGGACATATCAGAAACAACCAATTATATTACAGCATTCATCCCAGGCATAGTGGGGAAACCAACATAGGCCGTTACATGACCTTGACACCATAAAAGAGATATGATAAGAGAGAAACATGACATAGAGACAGCAGATCTAGACCAAGACTTATGAAAGTCACCAGCAGCATATGATAAACATCTTTTTAGATCAGCAACCAGGATTTCTTTCCGAGCTCCTTTTCCTGAAATCAACAACCAAAACATCTGAAAGCCAACAATACTTTATGAGACTTTTAGGCTGCTCCCCCTGAACCTGTGCCTGCTGCACCCTCTGAGACCGTGCCTGAAGAACCCATTGCTGTTCAGAACTCCAGAGATTGCCTTTGCTGTTCAGAACTTCATATACGCGATTTCTCCTGCATGAAACGGCGTGTAGACGCGGATATAATCTCTGCAACATGCGTACACCATACACGCGACTTTCCCATCATAAATCCGCGTGTATACGCGTATATACCTTTCGCAACTTGCGTATACCAACTTTTCTGTAGAACAGACAAGCTTCAACAGCAGGATGAAGCATCAACTACTCCCAGCTTTTGTCTGAGATATTCAAAAGTTTCCCTGGGCAGTGGTTTTGTGAGAATATCATCAACCTGTTCCTTAGAAGGAACATACTCCAACTTGACCTTCTGCTCAAGCACTTGTTCCCGAAGAAAATGGTACTTGATTGGTATGTGCTTGGTCTTTGAGTGCATGACTGGATTCTTTAAAATGCTTATTGCACTTGTATTATCACATAAGATAGAGACGGGTGGAGTGCAAGTGATTTGAAAGTCCTACAAGGTCTGCATCATCCAAAGAAGTTGTGTGCAACAAGATGCTGCAGCCACATATTCTGCTTCAGCTGTAGATAAGGCAATCGAACTCTGTTTCTTGCTGAACCAAGATACTAATCTGGAACCCATGAAGAAAGCACCACCACTTGTGCTTTTCCTATCATCCACACTTCCAGCCCAATCTGCATCTGTGTAAGCATGAAGAGTGAGATCTGTATTTCTAGGATACCATAAGCCATAGTTTTGGGTCCCTTGAAGATATTTGAAGATTCTTTTGACTGGCTGAAGATGAGTTTCCTTTGGGTTGGCTTGAAATCTTCCAACCATTCCTACTGCATGTGTAATATCTGGTCGAGTACCTGTCAAATAAAGCAAACTCCCAATCATGGATCTATAAGTGGGTTGGTGAACTGCTGCTGATTCATCATTTGCACTGAGGCTGCATCCTGTAACCATGGGAGTACATACTGGCTTTGATTCTTCCATGCCATACTTCTTCAAGATCTGCTTGAGGTATTTGGTTTGAGACAAGAAGATACCTCCTTCATTTTGTTGGATTTGCAATCCAAGAAAATATGTCAATTCTCCAAGAAGTGACATTTCGAATTCTTTCTGCATAACCAAGGCAAAGTTTTGACTCATAGTCTCTTCATTGCTGCCAAAAATAATATCATCTACATAAACAACAAGAATTAGCAATTTGTTATTTTCAACTTTTATATAGAGATTGCTATCTGCTGATCCTTTTGAAAAGCCTTGTTGGTGAAGATATTTGTCCAACCGATAGTACCAAGCCCTTGGAGCTTGTTTGAGTCCATAGAGTGCCTTTTTCAATCTGCATACAAGGTTTGGATCATTCCCAAGAATGAAACCATCTGGCTGCTCAATATATACTTCTTCTTCTAAGTCTCCATTCAGGAAGGCTGATTTCACGTCCATTTGAAATACCTTGAAGTTTTGAAAGCTTGAGAGAGCAAGGAACATTCGGATGGCCTCAAGTCTTGCCACAGGAGCAAAGGTGTCTTCAAAATCTATTCCTTCTTGCTGTGCATACCCTTTACAAACAAGTCTGGCCTTGTTTCTAATTACTTCTCCATTTTCATTTAATTTATTCTTGAAGACCCATTTTGTTCCTATTACATTCTTATCTTTTGGTCTAGGAACTAATTCCCAAGTGTTGTTCTTTTCGATTTGCTCAAGTTCTTCATCCATTGCTTTGACCCAACATTCATCTTTGCATGCCTCTTTCACATTTTGTGGTTCAGTGGAGGATAGTAATGCCAAGTAGCTTGAAGCTTCTGCAAGTGTCCTTCTTGTTTGTACTCCTGCTTCTTTCTGCCCCACAATCTGAGTTTCTGGGTGATTCTTTTGAACATATCTGGATGGAGTCTTCTCTTCTATTCTTGTCTGCTCCTCTGGTTCTTCTTGAGATTCTTCTTCTTCTTGAGGTTCTTCTTCTTCATCATTTCGCCTTTGAGAGTAACCTTCATCTTCTTCAATGTCTTCATGATGAACTTGCCTAGGAATGTATCCCTTCTCATCAACCACTATATCAATACTGTCAACAATTCTACCAAGTCTTTTATTGTAGCACTTGTATGCTTTGCTATGTGGAGAATAACCAAGAAGAATGCCCTCATCTGCTCTAGGTTCAAGTTTGCCAAGTTGCTCATCAGTATTCTTAATATAACATTTGCTCCCAAAGATTTTGAAGTGCTTTACGGAAGGAGTTTTACCACTCCAAAGCTCATGAGGTGTTTGAGTGCTGTTTACTCGGACATTTGTTTTGTTAAGAATAATAACAGCAGCATGTGCAGCTTCACCCCAGAAGGTTGCAGGAGTACCTGATTCATCGAGCATAGCACGAGCCATTTGTTGGATAGTTCTGTTCATTCTTTCCACAACCCCATTTTGCTGAGGAGTTCTAGCTGTAGAGAATTCTCTTCTTATCCCATGTTCATCGCAGAAATCGAAAAATTCATTCGATGTGAACTCCCCACCTCTGTCAGATCTGAGGCACTTAATTTTGTGTCCTGATTCATTTTCAGCCAATGCTTTGAAGGATTTGAATTTTTCGAATGCTTCATCTTTGTGCTTCATAAGCCCTAACCAAACAAACCTTGAGAAATCATCAATGAATAATATCATATATTCTTCTCCTCGAGGTGTCCTTTTCCTAAATGGACCACATACATCTGTATGGACTAGCTCAAGAGGCAAGCTAGCTGATCCTTCCTTCTCTGGAAAGTTAGTTCTGGTTTGCTTTCCAAACTGACAAGATTTTCATATGGTGTTGTCTGTAATTTTGATATCTGGAAGATCGCGAACTGCCTGATATTTGCATGCTTTCCTTATTTGTGAGAAGCTTAGATGTCCCAACCTTCGATGCCATAACCAGTGCTCTTCATCCTTGCTAAGATAGCATTGTTGTTGTCCTTCTTCAAATATGTACAGATTATTTGGAGTTCTTTTGCCTTTGAGAACTGTTTTACCTGTATCAAGATCACGAACAAGACATCCATTCGATCTGAAAATAACCTCGGTTTTTTGATCACACATCTGGCTGACACTTAGTAGATTATGCTTCAATCCATCAACATACAAAACATTTCCAGCCTTGACCCTTTCTTTCAAAGGAGCAATACCTTTTCCTTTTATAGTTGTAGGAGTATCATTTCCAAAAGAAAATTTCTTTCCCTTTTCTAAAGTAGAATAAGATTCAAGTTTTTCTTTATCACCTGTCATATGTTTCGAACATCCACTGTCAATGTACCATAGATTTTCCTGTCCTTCTGCATAAAATGCTATCCCACATCTTTCTGTTTGAGGTTCCTTTATTCTCCATGTTTTGGTGCTCGTGGCTTGTTCCTTTTTCTCCTGAAACCTGCTCCTGCATTCAGAGTCTTTATGACCAAAATTATTGCAAATAGAACATTCAACTTCATTTTCAAGAACCGAAAAGTTGTTATAGGTCCTTTTTGTAATCCCTGTCATACTTCTTTGTTTTTGAGCTTCCCTAGTCATGATTGTTTTATATGCAACGCATTGAGCTGCTCTGTGACCAAAGTTATGGCAAGAAAAGCATTGTCCATTGAAGAAGCTTCTGCGGTTATTGAATCTACCAGCCAACTGATTGTAGTCTCTATTTTCATCTATTCTTGAGCCAAACTGAGAAGATTTTACCTGTGGTTGGTTGTAGCTTTTGTTCACCCGTAAGAAGGATTGTCCCTGATAGTTTCTGTTTGTAATTCGTCCCTGCTTTACCTGATTATCTTCATTGCTCTTCTGCTCATTTCTCCTTGCTGCATCAAGATAACCTTTTGAGGTGGATGCTTGAGAGGTTTCTCCATTATAGCCCAAACCTGTCTTGTTTAGAGGAGACCGCTGCACATTGATAATCTCATCCAAAGTTTCAGATCCTTTGACAAACTTAAGATTAATAGCTTTTGTTTTCTCAATTTCTTTTCTGAGACCAACAATTTCACCTTCTAGTTTTTCAAGATGTTTTTCCTTTTCATTAATTTGAAATTGCAAAGTATCAATGATCACACTCTTTTCTTCTATGCATCTCTTGAGTCTAGTAATTTCATTATAGAGATTATCCACATCTACAGCATCCTCATAATCATCATCTTCAAATGCCATTAACAGCTTATATTTATTACCTTGTTCATCTTCATCACTGTTTGATAAGCCATCACTATCTTCATGGGTGTAGTAGCTTTTCTTATTTGCACTTTGTTTCTTGTTCCATCTAGCAGGTTCTTTTCCTTTATCCTTATAAGGACATTTTGCAGCATAATGACCTACTCTTCCACAAGCAAAGCATTTGAAAGGTAGCTTACCTCTGAACCTTCCAGAACCCCTTTGAAGATTTCTGACAAAATTTGATTCTTCTTCCTCTTCTTCTGGAACATGGCTTGCTTCATAGTAATCTTCTTTTCCTGATGCCTTAAAAGCAGCTTCCCTTCTGTCAGATGGACCTCCCTTTCTCATTTCATAAGCAGTTAGAATTCCATGTAGCTGAGACATAGTGAGAACACGGAGATTTTCCTTTTCTTCTATTGCAGATACTTTAGATTCAAACTTGGGGGATAATGATCTTAGAATCTTTTGAACTACTATAGTTTCTCTTATTTCTTCACCCAAATTTTTCATACAATTAACAATCTCATCTACCCGAAGAAAATAATTAGCCACACTTTCATCATTATACATCTTGAGAGTCTCATATTGAATCCTGAGAGTTTGAAGTTTAGCTTGCTTTACCTGTTCATCTCCTTCATAGCTAGTGATCATTTTGTCCCATATCTCTTTTGCTGATTTGAAGTGCATGACCTTCATGAATTCTGTTTGAGATATACTTCCTAATAGAGTACTGACTGCTTTTGCATTTGTTTCATACTGCTTTTTCTCAGCTGGATCTGTAGGAGTAGCTGAAGGAAAAGCATAGCCTGTTTCTACAATGTTCCAAACTTCTGTACCAAGAGATTGAAGATATGCAGTAACTCTTACCTTCCAATAATTGAAATTTGTCCCATCAAAAATCGGTGGCCTGATTGATGCTTCTTTCTCGTAGTTGCTCATGATGAATGATCTACCTTCAAGCGATCAAGCTTCTCTGAAGGACCTGCTCTGATACCAATTGTTGGAAATAATACTGAGAGGGGGGGTGAATCAGTATTATCAGATCAATCAAACTTTTTCAATGCTCAGAAACATATACGCTACTTCAGTTAGGTGAACCAGCGTGTACACGCTACTGTGATTAAATAAAACAGCGTATAAGAAGAAAACTCATAATTTAGTTAGCTTATTCTTCAGTTGAGTTCATCAGGACATTATTCACCACATTAACAGTAAACAGGTGCAGTATAACAGAACAGATCAAAAGCCACACACATGAACACCAAGATATAAGGTGGAAACCCAATGTGGGTGAAAACCACCTGCTGCAAGTTGTCTCTATCTTTCTTTAATAAGAAACTTCAGTTTACAATATTTTGTACTGGTGCAGCCTTATACCAGTACGCAGGCTGCAACCTGCAGAAGGCTACAACCTTCTCTCGTTCTCCAAACTTCCTTGGAAGGGAGCTCCAACCCCATTTGCTCTTGTACTAGCCAAGATACTAGTACGTAGGTGCTGACCTACAATCTTCTTTCCTTCAGGTACCTCCTTTCATACATTTTCAGACTGGATATTCCTGAAGCACAACATTACAATCTGTAGACCCCAATTCATTCAACTTTCACAACAGATCCATGAAGCATAAAACAATCAATTATCAAACTTTGTATCACTGAACCACTGAACCCTGTCAATCACCAGATACCAGAACACAGAGCAGTCTACAGAACTCTGCAATAACAGTCAGATCCAACTGCAAACCCAAAAATCAAGCTTTAAGAGATATACGCTACTTCAATGAGCGAAACCCGCGTATACACGCGCTTTTACCTAGGCCAACCTGCGTACAGATCTAAAAATAGATTTTCTCAACTTGCAGCTGTACCAGACATCAGTTAGATCCAGAACATAATATTGCGACAGTATGCAGATCTAGAAATACGCATAACCAACCATATCATAATAGAGCATTTCAAACCATTAGATCCCGATTTATCCTTAGATGGCATTATGAGATAAGTGTTGTCCTTGATGGCAAACCTCACTGATGACAAATCATAGTACAGAAGGTCAGCAGCAAGGAATTGATGATCAGACTATAAGAAGAAGATAAAGTTCATACACGCAGGTTCGTTAAACCCAAGTCGCGTGTACACGCCGGTTGGCTTCAGCAAAAGCGCGTGTATGTGGAAAACTTATCTTTGGTCCATGACGGTTATTCCTTGGAAGTTGTGCCTATGGTTTTTGGACCTTGGCGTCTCGGCGGACGTGTTGATCCCTAGTTTTGAAGTTGATGGTATTGGATTTCTATGGTTTTGGCTCTTGGTATAGAACAAGGCCTAAGGCTATATAAGGAGAAGGAAATCATTAGGCAAGGGCATCTGAAATGTCTTGAATATCTGATGAAGCATTAGATCCAGTATGCAGGGTTATGGGTTGATGATGCATTGCTTAATCTGAGCTAAGGAGAGATCTCACCTGTTGATGGAGAACTAGATCTAAGGAGAGATCGGG
The DNA here is from genome assembly GCA_031772625.1 of Pinus tabuliformis. Lineage (NCBI taxonomy): Eukaryota > Viridiplantae > Streptophyta > Pinopsida > Pinales > Pinaceae > Pinus > Pinus tabuliformis. The sequence goes on from CM062804.1 coordinate 240,397,114, forward strand.
ATCAAATGGTTTGAAATGAACTATCTTTATGATGCTTATTCTAGATCTACATACTGACGCATGTATTGTTCTATAAGTGTTATGAGTATGACTGATGTCTGGTACAGCTGCAAGTTATGAGAAATTATTTTTAGATCTGTACGCGGGTTGGCTTTGATAAAAGCGCGGATACATGCGGGTTTGTTTCATTGAAGTAGAGTATACATTGTAAATCTTAATATTTGAAGTTGCAGATGGATCTGATGGTTATTACAGAGTTCTGTGTCTGCTCTGTGTTCTGGTGACTGTTGTTAACAGGGTTTCAGTGATTCAGGGTTTGATGATTGTTTTGAGCTTCAATGATAGTTATGGGTCCAGTATGAAAATTGGATGAAAAGTGGCCTTACAGATTATGTGTTGTGCTTCAGTGTATCCAGTCTGAAAATTGATGAAACGTGGTACCTGGAGGTGAGAAGATTGTAGGCAAGCACCTACGTACTAGTATCTAAGCTAGTACAAAAGCTAAAGGAGATCTTTGGAGCATTGTAGCAGGTAGCAGCCTGCGTACTAGTAAATGGATCGGCTAGTACAAAGGGGGTTGTAGCTCCCGTACTGGTATAAGACTGCACCAGTACAAATATTGTAAAAGGATTTTCTTATTAAGAAGAAGATTGAGATGACTTGCAGCAGGTGGTTTTCACCCACATTGGGTTTCCACCTTATATCTTTGTGTTCATGTGTGTGGCTCTTGTGTGATGTTCTGTTCTGTCATTTTGCACCTGTTTACTGTTAATATTCTTAATAATGATCTGATGCATTTACTGAAGATTAAGCTAACTGAATTATAAGATCTCTGGATATACGCGAGTTTCATTAGACACAGTAGCGTGTACACGCGGGTTCACTTAATTGAAGTAGCGTATATGTTTCTGAGTATGAAATTGAAAAGTTTGATTGATCTGATAATACTGATTCACCCCCCCCTCTCAGTATTATTTCCAACAGATTACACCCGAGACTCCTAGGTCTCGCACAAGCCTGATTCTCAACACTTGTGGCCTCTTCCTTCTGCCCGTAGACTTACATATTTTTATATAGAAACATTGGATCGGATCATTGAGGGGCCCGATCAATCCTCTAACAAAAGCCTAAAGCTCTACATGCATGCATATGTGGCAGATAAGTCTCCTTAAGAATTTATCCATTCCATCTTTTTCTTCTGTTTTAAAGTAGGAAAGTCTCCTTATCAGCTTAATGGTCCATATCTACTCTAATTAATTCCTAAAATCTCTCTCTTGCTCCTAGAGAGTTGGATTTGAATTCTACCACTCATGTTCTCATTTATTTATTTTTAGAGCACTTACATATTCTCCCATTATCTAATTAAATCACTTAAAAGCCTACATTTTTACATTGACTAGAGACGTAGGAAAACTATTTCCTAAAATGTATGACCCCCTATGTCTACTATTTACAATGATTTTCCTTGGGTTGAATGCTCCTACATCAGACTCCCAAAGTAGAAAATATTCATGATCTCCTAATCATGTGTCTTTTGGTCTTGGTCTTCCTGGATCCCATACTTTGTTCTATAACTGTCCAGATGCTTTGTTCCTTTGATGATATTGTATGTCTGCTATCTTTTGCTCCATTTTATTCCTGTCAATTAGGTTCAACTTCTGATTGATCTTGCTTGCTGTTGTTACCATTTTTCTCCATTTGGTCTGCTTCATCCCTAGCTCCCACATTTCTTCAATTTCTATGTCCAGCATATCTTTGGGTTGGTCCATATTCTGCTTCATATTTCTTTGTTCCAGGTTGTTGTTGTTGTCTTCTACGCTAGCTTTGCTTGCTGCTATTGTAGACATTATTATAGACTTTTCCTCCACTTTTTCCTTGCTTCCTATGCTGACTCCTGCTTGGCTTGCTGCCATTTTTGCTGCCTCCCTATCTTCCTTACCCTCTTTCATGATTAAATCATGACTGTTCAACATTCTTTCCAGAAAATTAATTTCTCCATTCCATGGATTGAATTCTTCCACAAAATTCTCTTCTTATCTCACCTTTATATGGTTGTTCACCTGTGCCAAATCTCCTCCAGCACTTGCAACAAAACCTGCACAATAAAAATACTTGTTAAAATAAAAAATATAAGGCTGTTGTGCCTTATCTTCCTTTGGCAACAATTCAGTTTGATGCTTTGTTTTCTCCTTCTCCTCTGTCAGCACATCAGTATGCTGATTTGAATTCTCAGGAGAATTCATGAGACTGTCAATTAGTCTCTTTTTCACACCATTTGTTCTAATGATGTCTTCTTGCTTGTGTTCACAGTAGTGAACTTCTCCTCCTTTAACTTGCTGTTGGTTATCTTTACTTTGAAATTGTTTGATTCCTACCGCCTCTTTACCATCTTCAAAGAACCTCTTCTCAATCTCTCTGATCACATACTCATATTCATTCATGCTTTTTAATGAACTTGCAACCAAATTATTGCATATTCCTGTCTCCATGACTACTTGAGACACATCTTCTTCTTTTGAAACTGTAACTGCAGTTTCTGTTCTACCATCAGGTTCTCTCATTAGTTTATCCAGCAGTTTAATTTCCTCTTCACACTTAGCAAGCACTTCATCACAATTCTCTCTTCTTCTAGCTTCATCCTTTACATGTTGTGTTACAGTATTAAAATATTGTCTTCCTTTGACCCTTGTACTCTCAAGGTATTTTCGCAATAGCAAATCACTACTTCCCTCATTCAAGAGGTCTTCTCCATTATACTCTATTCTCCTAGAGTACTCCTCTAGAATTTTGACATCTTCAAAATACTGTCCATCCTCTTCAAAACACTCCTTTGTTAGTGTTCCCTTTCCCAAGGTTAAATCCTTTGCATAGGGTTCCTCCTTCTTAACATATTTCAGTAGATGTACTTCTTCCCTACTGTTTGTCTCAACAGTTTCCATGGCTATCTCCACTGTGCCTATCATCATAGTGAATTGATGATCCTTTACTATGTTTTCAGCTAACATAGTCTCTTCCTCAAGTTTTCCTTCAGTCCCTTGCTGTTTATCTTCTTTAAAGATATCCTCAAATGACTGTTTTTCTCCTGCAATATCTGTCATCATACACAAACTATCAGTTTTAAAAATATAAGACCCTATGGTATCACTTTATGGTTTAGCCATCATATCTCCTTGTTGTTCTAAATCATTCATATGATTCAGAAATTCTTTGATAGTCTCTTCTTCAATCTTCTCAAGCCCTTCACTTAGTTGCTTGACATCTTCCTCTAGCTGTATATGAGATCTATCTACCTCATCTTCTTCCAGAACAGAATTTTGATTCTGTTGGTCTTTTTCCTTATTCATGACAATATCAGCCAATTGTCCTTCACCTGCAAACATACAAAAATTGTCAGATTTAAAATCATCAGACCTTTTGGTCTCACTTGTAGTTTCAGTCTTCAAGTCTTCATCTTTACTTTCTCCCAAAAAGTCTCCTTGTTCTGGTTCACAAATGGATTTTTCCATTTCTAACACAACTTCCTTGAGTTTTTCCTTTAGCCACTTCACTTGCTTTTGTTGTAGCCTTCTCTCCATCTCATGCCATTCCACTGGCTTCTTCCTCAAGATCCTACCTAGTCTCTGGCTTTCCTCAAGCATTCTCCTTAATGCATTGAGTTGTTCTTTTAATTCTGCAACTTCCTGGTCAATTTCTTCTTGACTCATTATCATGCCATTTACCTTGGCATCCTTCTTCTCATATCTTCTGCTGTGGCTTCTTTTTGAACCTCTGCTATGACTATCAATAGTCATCTTCTTCTCTTCTTTCCTCATGAGCTCCTTTGCAACAAGCCTTTGCAACAGCTAGTCCTCCTGGCTGCAATCTTTCCTCACTAAGCTCTCCTCACTCAGTCTTTTGGTAAGCATAGGTCCTTTGTCTAGAACCTCTTCTTGAGCAACACCTTTGCTCCTTCTAGGCTTCTGCAATCTCACACTCTCTCTTGAGAACACTTCAGCTATCCTCTCTATCCAATCTCTTGTTGGATTCTTCAAGTTCACTACCACTTCTCCTTCAGAGTATTCTCCTTACTCTGTCTTCAAGAACACATCTATTCTCTTCTCACAGCTTCTCTTGCTGTCACCTATGCATTAGTATAAAAACAAACATTCTCAATTTAAAACAAAACACATTACCTCGCCTTCAAGATATCAGCATGATCTTGTTTCACCCATTCTTCTGCACTTTGAATGGATTGTCCTCTGTTTTGTCCCTCAAGTCCTCCTTCCTTCACAACTTGCATTAAGCAATCTTGCTTTCTCTTTCCTTTAAGGAATCCTATGTTCCTATCTACTTCAAGCCTCTGCTGGAACTACTACAGTCTTCCAAGAACTTCAAAAGTTCTCCTTTTATAGATTACAAATATGCTCTGATACAAACTTCTGCTTTGATACCAATCTGCTCTGATACAAACTTCTACTCTGATACAAACTTCTGCTTTGATACCAATTTGCTCTGATACAAACTTCTACTCTGATACCACTAATGGTGTAGGGTAAGGTAACACCCGCACATACCCACCGTATGCATTTAACACAATAATGCATCCACAACTGTCCCAGGATATTTGACTCTACAATGGAGTCAAATCTTTAGACCTTAAATGGTCAAATGGCCATTTTATACAGTTCCTTTGTGATGGAACTTCAATCACCCCTCCAGACCTCCCATCGAGTCTAAAAACAGTCCTCAAACCTTTATAACCCAAAATCCATATATATATAACCTTCCCTCTTCTACCCTTGGTTATATATGGTTTTACATATAAAACCTTCTATCACGCTAATTCCTTTATAATTCAATTATAAAGGTAAAACCCCGCAAAAACACATCTTTTCAACCTTCTGTATAGACTCTACATAGTCCCCAAGGTTCCTTGATCACAATTGGCTCACAAACACTATTGGCGCTTTATTTCCAATGGAAATGCATTAGCCCGTAATACATGGGAATACATTTAAACCCCGCTCTGAACATATATATCAAACCTCAAATGTTATACACTCGACCTTATAGTTCCATTAGGTCCGTATCTTCTATCCACTTTTGATCTCCAAAGCCCCGATGCCCGATCGCTGATAAGCCCCAACGTCGATCGCCGATATATCTCTATCGGCGATATTGCAACATTCTTAAACTGCTGACCCTTGGCACCTCTGATCGCTGATATGCAATTAAATCGTGACCATTGATCTGGCCATGATCTAATGGTCCACTATTAATTGTTGTTCGCTCTTTGCAAACTTCCAAGGTTTATTCCGATAACTTTAAAAGGGTCTCTCACCGATGCGATTAAATCACAGCCATTGATTTATGAGATCTAACGGCTACTGAGCATCAATATACACTTCTTGGCTCGTCCCTTTACATAGAATTCACACCATTTTCAATGGTTTCTGTGACTCTTTGGGTTATTGAAAGGTTTCGGCCTTATATTTATTCGCAGCTCAATTCATTCTCTTTTGAGCTTAACTCTGCGGGATCCTTCTATCACTGTCCTTTGGGACTTTAATCGCTCCCTTGAATGGATTCAAAGGTCCATTATAACTCTCTGTTTCGCTGCTTCTCCAGAGCTTCGCTCTGCTGCTTCAATTAGACTCGATGGTCCATTTCGATTCTTCTGAATCATTCTCCTCTCTCTTTGTGCTTCGCCTCGACTGTGTTTGCTTACAATTATTGCAAACCTACAGTTTCACATCATAAACAATTATAGAACACTCATTTCATACATTCTGACATAGTCAGGAAAACTCTACATATATTAATATGAAAGCACAGATTACACTCGAGACTCCCAGGTCTCGCACAGGCCTAATTCTCAACACTTGTGGTCTCTTCCTTCTACCCATAGGCTTACATATTTTTATATGGAAACATTGGATCAGATCATTGAAGGGTCCGATCAATCCTCTAACAAAAGCCTAAAGCTCTACATGCATGCATATGTGGCAGATAAGTCTCCTTGAGACTTTATCCATTCCATCTTTTTCCTCTGTTTTAAAGCAGAAAAGTCTCCTTATCAGCTCAATGGTCCATATCTACTCTAATTAATTCCTAAAAGCTCTCTCTTGCTCCTAGAGAGTTGGATTTTACTTCTACCACTCATGTTTTCATTTATTTATTTTGAGAGCATTTACATATTCTTCCATTATCTAATTAAATCACTTAAAATCTTACATTTTTACATTGACTTGAGACTTAGGAAAACTATTTCCTAAAATGTATGACCCCCTATTTCTACTATTTACAACAATTTTCCTTGGGCTGAATGCTCCTGCATTAATTAACATTAGTAAATTAGGATAAGACAAATTATTACATGTAATAGTTAATTTGAGACAACATGGTCAAACATGATCAACCATGGTTAACCAAGAGCAATTGATCATCCATGGCCAAATTTTAACAAAAGTTGACATACCTAATTTGAATGGTCAATGTGTTTTAACACCAACCATAGTCAACATGGGTGCCATGATGAACCATGGTCACCATGGGCATCATGGTCGACCACAATCATATATAGGTAAACACATAAATAATAGTCAACCCTAGTCAACATGGGCATCATGTTTAGCCATATTCAACCACAGGCATGATGTTAAACATGCCCAAAGTCAACAAGGACATAGACATCAATATAGTTATTAAAGTTAATAACTTTCACTTAAATAGTTTTATATAATAAAATAATATTTAATCATTTTAATTTTAATATTGTTTAACATCTAAGTGTTTCAATATTTATGTTTTAATATAACTTTATAATTTATTATAATATGATTTTAAAATTACTTTAACTTTATATTATTCACGACTAAACCACGATGGACGAAGGTGTTTAGGAGAGAAAAGGTGGCGATGGCAAGAACTAGTGTATGCAGAGAGGTGAGGGCTTATGGCTCTACCATTCTTCGTGAACCTGGTACTCAACATATTAAACCTCTGACTGATGACAATTTTGGCTATGCATTGGATGTCAGGGCTGAGAAGATCTGTAGCTCTCACCCTCCAGATGAAGTATTTTTGGGCCCTAAAACTATTCTATCAACGGATCCAAGATGCCGAGACAGCGATCTACAGGTTTATTTTCCCATATTTCGATACCCTTCCCCACATATGCATATTGCGGTAAGATCTATCCACGGATCAGACTCATACTTGGAAGGCAAGGGAACAGATAGAATAATACACTCTTGGTTCTACACACTCGAAAGGCACCTATCTGTAATGGGATCTGGTATCCGAAGTTGTATAATGGCTCCCATGGAGCCAAGCTCTTCAGATTCGTATACGGGTAACAGAAGCCCCAAAAATTTGGCAACATCATTAGAGGCGAACTCCTGCATTACCATCTTCACCGAAGGGATGATGAGGGTTTCTGTACTTAGTGCCTGCTTTGGGGCTTTTATTCTCCCCAGAGATCTCGCACACAATAAAGGTAGAAGGGAGGAATTTCATAGTAGCCACAATAGTCTGGAAGAGGGAGCTGCCTCTGATCACGAACTACAAACCTGCCGAAAATATTGTTTCAGGGTAGAGAGGCATATAAAGCCATGGGATATGGCTTACTTCTGGCATGCATGTTGCAAATACTAGTGGGGATTGCGAGCTTGCAAACAAATCGGTCCAGATCCACAACAAGCTTTGGCGATTGAACATGAACCACAGGAAATAGAGATCAACTCTCCACTGGATTTGGAAGCTTCGGTAGTAGAGTCGCTCGAAGGTAAACAAATTACCCTTTTCATCAGATCCATAGAAGGAAATACAGTATGCTTAAAAATAGGGAGCTGGGAGAAGATAAAAACCCTCAAACAGAGGATATAAGAAAGGATGGGCATTCCACCTTGCAAACAACTCTTGACCCACATAGGAAAAGTATTGCAGGAGAAATACAAGCTAAAAGAATACGACGTAGGTAGAGAGTCAACTATCTACCTCAATACAAGACTCCATGGTAGTTGCTCTGGTACAAGCTCCAAAGGACCTGTTTCTTTCAAAGATGCATTAAAAGGGAAAATGGGGCCTCAAATGCAATCAGAACAGTAAGCCATGACTCGTGGTGCCTACATCGTCGAGCAGACAACTTAGAATTCTGCTCTATCAATTGCTATCCCTGAGGTAAATGAAATACATGATGATTATTTATCAAAAGTAGTGATATGCAGATTTAACGGGTTTTGGCCCAAACCAGAAGCCCTAAGTCAATGGATTTACTCCATATGGATAGAAAACTGTGATATACACCTATGCTCAAAAGGCTTCTTCATTTTCAAATTCTACACAGTCAATGACAAGGAATACACATTGAATAAGGGACCATGGTTTTTGGGTAATTCTTGCCTTTTCTGGACATCATGGTTTCTAGAATTTTATCCAAACACCATGGTGGTCTCCAAAATGCTTGTGTGGGTAAAACTATATAACCTACCTCTGCATTTTTGGCACATCAAAGTATTAGTAGGCATTGGCAATGCTCTTGGGAAATTTTTAAAAGTAGACAGTGAGCGTCTTACCAAGGATATCTACACTTTCACTAGAATTTGCGTGGAGGTTGATCTCAGTCAAGGATTACCAGACCGCATCATCTTATTCCACAATGAAAAGCAATGGTCCTAGTCTCTTGATTATGAAAACACTGCCTTCAGATGTCACATTTGTCATCAAATTGGTCATCTACAAAGTGCTTGCCCACAAAATAAAAAAGACAGGAAAAGAAGACAACCACCAAAGCATAAAGGATGGCAGTTTGCAGCCTCTCCAATAGATGATATAGAAGAGGAAGGAAATGCAGAAAATACCACAAACACCACATTCCAAGAAGTAGAACACCCAGGAAATATCCCAGAGTTCAATGAACAAGGCACCCAACTTAACACACAAAATGATGAGAACCATAATTGCTTCGCTTTAGTTCCAATGACAACCGGCCCACAACAGAAAAATGAGCAACTCATCCAAGGGAAGGAAATCGGTGGCAACAAGCGAATAAACTCGACAGAAAGTTCAGATTCTGACAAAGAAACCCCAACTACTACCAAAGAGGCAGAAATGTCCATTGTAACATCCACTCCCAACGCTAGAGGTAGGCGAAAACTGGAAAAAAAGAAAGGGAGGAAAGCATAGATAGTTCATAAATTATTCTCTTTTTTTAGATCCAGTGCATTAGGACAAGTTTATACAGCATATGCTAATGTAGCATAGACAACATGTAATTTTGCTCAATATGAATAAAATTATGATTTTTCTTTTGGAAAAAACTTTATATTGTTCACAATATAACTTTGATTATTTTAATGTTGTTTGCAATGTGACGAACAACAAATGTTGAGCAACAAACACCATTGTAATGTGATAAACATAAAATGTTGTTATAATGTGACCAACAATAAACATCACTGTAATGTGTCAAACAAGATACAGTGTATGTGCCATACTATGGGTTAACCATGGTTGATATACATTAACGTAGCCTTCAATGTTAAACATGTTCACACATCAACAATCATCTATAACATGGTTAAACATGGTCACAAAGTATTATTGTCACAATGGTCAATCATGGTCACAATGATCAACCATTGCAACATGGTTAACCATAGTCAATATCATCGCATAGTCAACCATAATCATCACATTGAACATAGAAAACATGATCAACCATAATCAACTATAGTCAACTTCATCAAACTTAGTCAACAATGTTGAACTATGCTTGACACAACTAAAAAATGGTTAACCATGGTCACCATATTCAATTGTGGCCACCATGATCATCCATGGACATCCAAGGTCAACCACTTTGTCAAACATAGTCAACAAGCTCAACCATATTCATTTATTGTTAACATTACCAACCATGATCAATCATGTTCACCCACAGTTAATCATGTTCTTATAATCACATCCATGGTCAACTCAAGCTGACCATGGTCAAACATGCGCAAGAAGTTCAACCATAGTCAACCATTCTTAAGATGGTTATTAATGGTCAACCATATTTAACCATAATTGATCATTGTCAATCCTTGTCACCAATGACCTACCATGGTCATCTATGGTCAATCCTTATCAAACCTTGGTCAACCATGGTCAATCCTCATCAACCTTGTTAACCATGGTTAGCCATCATCAACCATTATCAACCATGGTTGACCCTCTTTAACCATCATTAACAATGGTCAACACTGGTCAACCTTAGGCAACCATATGTTGACCATAATCAACCATAATCAACTTTCTTTAACCATAATTAACCACAATCAACCATATGTTGGGAATTGTCAATCATAATCATCCTTAGTTAGCAATAGTCAACCATGGTACATCATAGACAACTTGGGAAACTATGGTTAACTAAGGCCAAACATGGTTAAACCATTTTCAATAATGGTTTGCGTAGTCAACATGGTTAGTAGTGTTTAACCATGGGAAACATGGTTGAATGTGGTCAACCATAGTTAACATGGTTAGCCATAGTCAACGACAACCATTTGTAGGTAAACATTGACAAGTTTGATCGACCATATACACTCATAGTCAGTCACATCATGGCCATAGTCAATCATGTTTGACCAATCCTAGTTGTGGTCAAAGATGGTCGAACAAACTTAGCCATGAGCATATATGGTCAAACATTATCACTCATTGTCACCCATGTTCAACCATAGATAACCTTAGTTATCCATAGTCAACCATGGTCATGGTAATCTATTGTCAACCATAGTCAAATTTGAACAACCCATTCTCTTCCCATTCCTCATGGCCAACCATGGTTGGAATGGTCAAACATTTTCAACCAAGGTCTTCATAGTTGAACATGGTCAACCATGGCTATCCATTGTCAACATGGGAAACCATAATCTATCATAGAAAACTATTGTCAACCATGGCCAAATTTGTCAAACCATGTTCATCCATGGTCAACATGGTCAAACCATGGTCATCATGCCCAACTAGAGTCAATCATGGTTGACCATTGTCACCCATAATCAAACATGGACAACCATGCTCAACTGTAGTCAACCATTATCAATCATAATCTATCATAGTCAACTATAGTTTGATGTGGACAAGCATGGTCATCCATAGTCAACTATATGTTGACCATAATAAACCATTGTCAAACGTATCTTGAATAAATTTAACCATAGTCAATAATTATTTACTAATATTCCCCATGCACACTGGCCATCAACTAGCACAACCAAATTAGTAAATGTGGTTGATATATAATAATCGACAACATTTTTCATTTTCTATATGCCAATCAATGTATGAAAATTGACATTGATTGACATATATCAACCACATTTACTAATATAATTATGTTAGTTATTATTTTTACATTGGAAAAACAAAACTTAGAGCAACCATATTATGACAATATGTTAGGTAGACCTCCCTATTCTGTGTATCATCTTGGTATTTTTGCAACAAAATGGCCATGCCACCTCTCATATTTATACGGTATATTTATTATGAACAAGGTATTTCGATTCAAAGTGGACGGTTAGAACTTCTGATGATAATGGGCACTTGTATCATTTTTTTGGAATCCTCTATGACTTATTTCTATTATTTCAATCAATTTTAAATTAGAATTATCGTTTATAACGAGGTAGCAAAATAATTTTGTTGTTTAGATTATGATATCATTTTGTTTTTTAATCTCGGTTAGAATCTAGTTATTTGAGATTAAATTATAATTATAGCTTTATTATGATTTACCAAAATATTTCTGTGGTTTAAGTTGTGATACTAGTTATTTGTGTTTAAATCCTAATTTCGGTCGTTTGGTTTATTTGGAAGCTCAATTTTAGTCTATGATGACGACTTAGAAAGGATTAATGGACATTAAAATGGTGTTGTCTACCGCGTCGTTAATTTTATTTGGATGGCCCGTTAATGAGGGTGGTGGTATAAGAGATATATTAGAATGCTGTTGTTTACAGAGTCGTAAATTTTATTTTGAAGACTAAAAATCGTTGTAATATGGTATTTTTTTTAAATGACAGTAGAAGTGTTTGGATAGTATTTTTGATGGCAGAAATAAATTCAATGCCAACAGAAATCTCTAGATACCCAAAATCTCGAAGAAATTTGACATTTATAATTTGGATTTCAAAAAATTATTGCCCTGTTCAAATTTCCATTATTTCCCTAAAAAAAATGCCTCGTTAGACTATAGATATTAAAATTACAAATTGACAACAGATAAGTGTTATGGAATATCCTAAATGTTGACCAACAGAAGTGGATGGTTTAACTCTAACTACCCCCGAGGAAATAATTAGTTAGAGATTTTGTCGTTTATTGCACACTTATTAACATTGAGACTCGTGACATGTGAGGTCAATATCAGTGCTATCCATTGTCACCACAACGGCGAAAGCTATTTCCACCTCTATTGATACATTAATGCGATGCCTTATAGTACAGATCCCTCCCGCGATCCCTCCTCCTTACGTCATTGCCATCGCGGCCCCTCACACTGTGCATCCATGCATGCGATGGCATGTTACATCTCACAAAAATCCAGCAACCCGATGTTTCTGCCAGTCTAGCTTGCTCACCTCCATTGCAGCGACGACCTACGGGTATTAATGGCATTTAATGGCATTTGATGTTTTAAACATGTCACATTCCACCATCATATTTTCCATGGATTAATGCTTCCAATATTAATGGATTTTATCCGTTCTTTCGCCCAATTTTGGGTATTACACCTGTTTTGGGATAATGCCACTTAATTTATTCAAGCTCACATCCAGTTTCGACAGCTTCTGAAGTTTTCCAAGCTCTCTAGGAACCTGCCCATGAAACCTGTTTCTGCTCAAATCCAATATAACCAAATCTTGGAGCTCACCCACATCACTAGCAATCGAACCATTGAACAAATTCCCAATAGAACACGGGGGAACAAAAGTTACAGAGGGTAGGATCACGCACTGTATGCAGCGTTGCCTCCCCGTCTACTTTGAAACAGGTATTTCTCGGTTAATTTTCTATTATGTAAGAGAAACAAGAAATCCGCCATAGATTTGAACTATTTACCATTAATTCGCCCCATGCATCACCTTGCAGTCAGAAAACTTATGCCTATATGCTGCTATTTTCCTTTTAAAGGAAATAATCTGTGGAATTTTCTATCGATTTGGAAGAAATTTGATATCGATTTGAACTAATTTGCTAATCCGAAAATAGGCAATATCCTCCTCCGTAAATTCCCCCTTTACCCACCATTCAAACAGAAAATTCTTGTTATTTTGTTGTTGCTTTCATGTAGAAGAAAGAAATTAGCTTCTCACGAGTCATTTACTGATGTGTGTGTGCTCTATTCTTTTTGTTTATGTTATACTTATTAAGAAGAGTTACACCCTCCAAAATTCTAATTTGTAAGATGATAGATATAGGTTCATATCTGACTAGATAAGGATTTATCAGGACTTTACCAAGTTGATCAACACCTAGGTTGACCCAAGCACAGTGAAAAGTAAATTAATAATAATAACAAGTAATATGAATAATTATTTTGAGTTTTTGACATAATTTATTTGGTAAAATATTATGAAGTTTTTAGTTTTATTCTTAAATTAATCCACATTCAAGTTAGGGTATGTTTAATATACCTATATATTGCTCTGTTGTTTAGCCTATCATGTCTTCAAACCACAGAAACGTCTGAACAACAACGAAGTCACCAGTGAAACAAGTATTGGCAATATGTTTTGCAATAAAATATTTTATAATATTCTCAATTTGGCAGTACCCAGAAAACCAGGAATCGGAGGGGGATCGAGATAGGCGCAGAGGGGGATGGGAATAACGTGCTTGTATCGATCCCAATATATATGATTACGTTAAGGCTCTTTACTTCAATTAATTAGTCCGACCAATACAAAAAACAATTAACTCATTCGCTTCAAACCTATAGGGAACGCGCGAAGAGAAGTCATGAAAATCTCCAGTAATTGCCATCAACAATAAAGATGAAAATCTAAAAGTGCCAATTTATGGAATTTATGAGAAATATGTCACTGATACAATATATCACCGCCTCCAGTGAGCGCAACAATATTTTGGAAGTGTATATCAATTTCATGCAGCAAAAACAATTAGAAGTGGGTGGTAATGCTCGTATACTTGGTTCAACACTAGGAATACTACCTATTGTACAAAGTTAAAACACAGTGATATTCTCCCATCACTTCGGCTTTGTTTCTTCTGTGTTACTCTTGGACGAGTTAGTTGTGATGAAGAAGAAAATGGGTTAAAATTGCAGTCCTTCAAATGTTTGGCTGAATTGCCAATTTGCAGGAGCGACATTATAGGAAGTGATGGTTCTCCCATCGCTGGTGGTGATGTGGAAAGAGAGAGTCTGCCCATTCAAATAGGAGTTGCTTTGCCAATTCTATCCCCAGTTGCGGGACATTGCTTGCCAACCAGTGTTGGAACCTTTGATGGAAACTGCCTCCACATCCCCTGCACCTCCTACGTTGGTAATGAGTACCAAATTGAAGTAGGAGTGCCCATTGATCGTGAATCGAACTCCACCTTTCCTCACGCATGGTACTCTGCATACATAAATATTAACCTTGCCGCTTAGGATTTCATACCAATTAAAGTCAAGTTGGGAATAAATTTTCAAGATTGAAGAATAGGAATATAGTGTTGACAGACTAATTAGGGTAATAATTAATTACCTTCTGAACATGATTGGAACGATGCCACTTCTGTATATGGCGATCTGTTGAAAAGCAGGTTGTGCCATGTCGAAGTGTTGGAGAGGTGGATTGCACCATCCTCCATTGTCGTTGGGAAGAGCAGAGTTAGGGGGGCAGAGATTAGTAGTAGTAACTGTGATAGTGCCCGATGAATGGTGTTCAGACCGATGCTTGCTGAGTGGTGTTCAGACCAATGCATATCGCATTGTGTTCTTTATATTATTTCCACCATCTCATGAAACCGTCACCGATGTCTATCTCTTGTATGCTAGCAAGTGGTTTTGGAATGAATTTGAATTTGGTTATAAATGGAGAAAACTTGGAAGGGGAATCATCTCCAAAGCAATAAGTGGCTATTGAGCTGAGTTACTCCAGAATTCAAGCCTTGCATTGCAGAAAAATCCAAAAACAAGAAACCAGATATATTTTATTACTGTATTATGCTTCTAAGTTCTCAGTCTTGAAATTACCTATAGAAATTGCAGCAGATTGTAAATTGTTTGGAAATTTGTGTTGGTGAAATGGACAGGCTATAAGTCCACTGTTTATAGAACAATTTTTGGCTATTAAAAAGATTGTTGTTTAATTGTTGGAGGAGAAATAAATAAATTTTTCACTTTCTTTTTCAATCTGTATTATATTATAATAAAAATAAAAAATAAAAATCAGTCTGCAGTGCATTTGAGTTGCATGAAATTTATGTCTTTTTCTATTCAATATATTGGATCTGTGTTGAGTTTTTATCATCTACAGAAAAAGTTGAGTTGCAACAAATAGATATATTTTCTGTCCAGTAACATATTGAAGTTCATGTTAAATTTGCAACAATTATATTGAAAAAAGATTCAAGTGAAATTTGCATGAATTACATTGTAAAAATACAAGACTTGTTTAAGAACTGGGTGAAGTAAAAGATGAGCTGGTAAAGAACTTTGTTGAACACATTCAGGAAGTGTTAAAGACCTCTTGGAGTAACAGAATGTGGCTCCATAGTTTAGGTTCAAAATAATTATAAGTTTATTAAGCTAAGAGAAAGTGTGTGTAACACTGTAATTGTTTTATTACCTGTATTAACTAGGTTTGTCAAGAGGTTAACAGAAACTAGACACGCTAGGTGCTCTACACTGGGATATGGGAGATCTCAATTAGGTTTTACAGAAATCTGTCCCATCCATATTGAAATCTGTCCAAGTGTCATGTTTGTGTTCATAGTACATACACTAAACCGTTGTTAAGACCAGGTTGAAACCAAGTACAAATCTGAGCTGTACACAAATGTCATGTTTGTGTTTATGCACACTCAAATGTTGTTGTTGAGACCAAGTTGAAATCAAGTGCAAATCTGAGCACTTATCCTCATGAAACCAAGTTCAAATCTGAACACTTAGCCCCATCGTGAAGAGTAGAAACTTAATTTTTAGAAAAACAAAAGAACTCGTTTACTACATTTAATCAGGATGAATATTAAAAAAGAACATGGATGGATGGATCTAGCATTACCAGTGCTGGCGAGTGAACAGACGATAGCGGTGTGTCCAGCTTTTGAAAAGTTTCCTGCATTCTTTCATACACTTCACTCAATGTTGCTTTCTTCTCGATGCTTTCTCTTGCAGTCTTCATAAGTTTTTTGCGTGTTATCTAGTAAACATATTAATACAACAATCTGTTAACCAATTGTTCATAAAAGCAATTGCCAGACGAGCATTCTGATCCTCAATAGTCTGAGGCATCTGCTACGTTCATGTACTTATCTCCTAAGTGTCGGCAAACTTTTGGTATGCATTAGGGATTGAGGTAGGACACCATTTGATGGAGGCAATCCATTGAGTCCACTTATCCCAACCTGTGTTCACTTAAGATTGTCAGATGTACAAAGCATGTAAATTGATCTAACAAGAACTTAAAACTGTAACATTTACAAATCATGCAAATTGATATAACAAGAACCTTGAAGAGTTGTTTTAAATATTTTGGCCTATATTTTTAAAAATTTTATAGTTATGGTAACCACAAAGAATTAGATATGAATGTTGATTTTTACTTTAAAGTGTTTTTATGATGTTTTAAACAACACTATTGTTTACATATTCATTTATAAGGAAGTAAGAAAATGGAGGAAAATAGACATGAATGGCAGGTATTATCAAAGGCACCAAGCAAGTGTTCGCTTGTCTTGTTGGTGGCTGTGCAGGTATCTTGAGTCGATCTAAGCTATCTGGCCTTAATCATCATCGGGCTACCACACACAATCTCCCACCAATTCCTCCATGTCAAAGAGGTCGAGTAAGAGATGAAAATGCTACATGGGCTGTCAAATCAACAAGTGCAGTTAAAAGGAAAATGCAAAAATACAATATGATTTAGATGCAAGGCTATGTCGTGCACGACAACAAGCATATAAAATATTTGTCAATGAAGAAATTCTTTCAGCTGTAAGTATTTATTAGTATTTATTTGTATATGCTTTTTTATTAATATTGTCAATGAAGAAATTCTTTCAGTTGTAAGTATTTATTAGTATTTATCTGTATATGTTTTTTATTAATATGAATTTATTGTTGTGGACTAAATTCATTGAAACTTGTTTTCACAATCAGTTGTTACATTTGATCAGCTTAATGATACTTCAAAGCAAAAAAATTGTGAAAAAATTCAACGTTGGGATCAGAGTCTACCTCGTAGACGTATGGAGACAATGAAGCGCATAGATATTGCTTTAAAAGAGAAAGGAAGGACTGAGGTCTTGATGATGTGGGGGAAGAAGGATTAGATGGGCACAACCATATATTAAACTTTGATGAAACTAATCATGACAATGACAACATACTTGAGTCCATTTTTTTGCATATATTAATTTTTTAGACATTTTAACATTAAATAATATTTATATTTATTATAATTGTATACTAATTTCTCATTGTTATTGATATGCATAGCCTAATCAACAAAATTCCCTAAATTCAAGCTACCAACTATTACGACGCTCGCCTAGATTTCAAGGTTTTCAAGGGGTTATTGGGCCAGTAAGTTTTTAATCCATATAACCTATTCCACAAAAAACATTAATATATAAATTGTTATGTTTTACCATAATGATGGGATGAGAAATGGATGTTCTATATTCTATATCGTTATCCTTGATTTGTTTTGATTATATATATGTGTGTGTGTGTGTGTGTTATTTCTTATTTATGGTGCAGGTGTTCCCTTTGGAACCATTACAATCAATGAAAACCCCTAAAGATTGTCGAAGCCTTAAGAAGAATGGAAATGAAATGGTTCAAATGCTACAACCATCTTCATGTCCAATGTCACAATGCAAGGTAAGATTATATTTATTTATACTCTCATAATTTTATCATATTTTTACATTTAATTCTATTTGAGTCACATACTTATATCTATGTATAATCTAATGTTCAGAGTAAGGAATATACATCTCCTAAAACACCTTTGCACATGTATGATGGTGGACATGATACTCAGCAAAAATCACATTCTCCTCAACCATTGCGACATTCACCTAGACTTCAAGATAAATTAAGAGAGGTAAGTTATATACTATATATCTTAGCTCATAATAACATTGACATATTTTTTTATGACTAGTTAATGCATTTTCTTTTCATATTCGTTACATGTTCCCCATATTTTCATTATATCTATATAGATTTTGATATTTATTGATAGCTAGTCAATGCATTGGCTTTTCATATTCATTACATGGTTCGCATATTTTCATGATATCTTTGTGGATTTTGATATTTATTGATAATGTTTTAATTTCCACAGAAAACAAAAAAGATAAATGTTGATGCTATGGTTAAAAGGACCAAAATCATGCCAAAGGACTTGAAAGCACATGGGTTCAAGTCACGCAAACAATACATAGAGCATATATGCTCAACTAGCATTGCTCTCACTAAACCCACTAGGTTTGCTACTTTGAAGGCTAAACATTCCAACAAGTTTAAATGACTTAGGCTACAATAATAGAACTTTAGCCATTGTTTTGTCTATAAAGGGGCTACAAGGACAGTTTCAATATATTAACTTTCTTTTATTTTGTTTTAAATGTTTTGAATACCAATATTTTTGGCACCTAAAACACGAAAGATACATTTTGTTTAATGAGAACTCATTTTATTTAGATATATAAAGTATGAGTTTTTGTTTGTGGAATATTACATGTGCTCCCTCCAACTAGGCATATATCTTTATCATTTTTTAAAATCAAAAGTTTTGACAAAATCTTGCTAAATTTGATCTTGGGTTAAGTAAAATTTGTTTTATAACAAATGTTATTTAAAAGGTTATCAATCTTTGGAATATTATATATAGTTTAGTCACATTTTTGTTGGTATTTCTATGCACTATGGATGGGTAGAAATCTATGATATTCAAGATAGAATTTGATTCATTGAAGAGCTAGTGATAAAAAATGCAAAAAGATATGACTTTTATTTACGAAATATTATATACAATTCATGTATTTAAAGATGCATATATTTCTTGAATGCATTACTTTACATAAAAAGTGTTAGTAATTGTTCACTTAAATTTATATGTTAATGCGTGAAAAATATTTTTATCTTTAGATTATAAAATTTCCTTATAATTATGATTATAAAGATAAAAATGTATCCATTTTTTTATTTATTTGAATGTAAACTTTATATATAAAAATAATTGTTATTTTTTTCAAAAGTGTTATAAATAAAATGAACTATCATCTGGGCTTAGGGCTTACTAGGGCTCACCAGTAACTGTATTTCTATGCACTATGGATGGGTAGAAATCTATGATATTCAAGATAGAATTTGATTCATTGAAGAGCTAGTGATAAAAAATGCAAAAAGATATGACTTTTATTTACGAAATATTATATACAATTCATGTATTTAAAGATGCATATATTTCTTGAATGCATTACTTTACATAAAAAGTGTTAGTAATTGTTCAATTAAATTTATATGTTAATACGTGAAAAATATTTTTATCTTTAGATTATAAAATTTCCTTAAGATAAAAATGTATCCATTTATTTCTTGCATGTAAACTTTATATATAAAAATAATTGTTATTTTTTTCAAAAGTGTTATAAATAAAATGAACTATCATCTGGGCTTAGGGCTTACGAGGGCTCACCAATAACTCCTAAAATACATCCTTGTCACGCTTTAAAGTGCAGTACCATACCACATTTAATCGTTGTTTCAGGTAATTCCCAGTCACACTTACTATTCTCCATGGCCAGCTATGAATCAATCCTCTCATTGCCCTGAATAGTTATTCAAACTTTGGGTGCACAAAAGTATTAAGGAAAACGACCCTCAAGCAACCCTCATGGGGATTCCTCTTAGTCAATTGCCGAGAAATACCCAAGCATGTCTCTTGATTTTGGGTTTGAATTAGATCTTTATGATTCCCAGGAGGAGCGAAGTGTCCGACTCTGGTTGGAAGGATTTCAGGTTTGACATGCCTTTCTATGTGAGGCTTTTTATTTAGGTGGGTGGTGTTTAATAGATGTAGAGCTGTTGTGGAGAATCTTGGTTTTAGCTTTAGTTCGAACTATTTCAGAAGTACAAATTCATAGGCTTCTCTCAAGGGGTTTTGCACCCCAGCTTGGGAGATACCATATTTATTAAAGAGTGATCTCCATTTAGAATATATTATCTTAATACTTTATTAAAGTGTGGTCAAGCATTTTTTTTAATTTAACATTAATTGGGATATATTTATCTCCCAATTTTTAACATTTAAAAAATAATACTTGTTTTTTACCCAAAAACACTATTTTCCTCTTTTATCATACGCTTCATTTTTACATTTAAAAAATAATACTTTTTTCTTACCCTAAAAACACTATTTTCCGTATTTATCATACACTTCATTTTTTTAAGAGTATTTATAAATTAGTTTTTTTATTTATTTTTTCCAATATTTTACTAACTTTTATTATTAGTGGAGATTAAACATAAATCAACATTTAATCATTATTGTTTTAAAAATTATGTGATTTCATAAATCATTCATGATTAAAATAGATTTATGATGATTTTTTTAAGCAAGTGATCATTAAAATTAGTAAATATTTTTAAAACATCTCTTCTACAATTTTTTTATCTTAGCATGTTAATGTGTATCACTTTTTCCCTTTTGTGGCAAAGAAGTTTTATAAAAATAAATGGAGTTGGAATGTTTACTCTTAAATTTACAAAATCATCAAGAATTAGGTGGTGGTAAAAGAAGACAAAACATGTCAATCTAAATTCATTTTCATGTCATATTTTTTCTAAAATTTAATATATATTTTTTTATCTAATTTATTCATTTTCTTCAAAAGATGTTCATTAATATTTTACATAAATTTTCAAGTAGTGACAAAATTACGACCCCCTATTTCTCTATTGATTTATGTTTTTTAATTCCAATTTCTTAAAGAGATGTGTTGTAAACATTCTAAAGATTGCTAAACAAATTTAAAAATAAAAAGTAAGAATATTTTTTAATTATTATTGAAATACTAGAAAAAATGATAATATTTTTGTATATATAAAACTGCAACCCAAGAAACTACCCTTTCAAGTTTATAAAATCAACTTTTTTAATAGAAATTTGAAAATAACATATAACAAATGTTAAATTATTTTTTGAAAATTTTTAAAATATATTTAAAAAAAATTTATAAATTTTTTTTTAATTATGATTATAATAACATATTTTATATTATTCAAAATATAATATATAAAATTATTTGTTTAGAAATTATAATTCTATTTTTGTATATATTTTTAAAGAGTTTTAGCATTTCATTTAACTTTACATATTTAAACCTGCATATTTAAAAAAGTTAATTATATTTTGTGAGTGATTAACCATAGTTTTTACCAATATTTACTATTAGATGACTTATTTACAAATATAGTATTTACTTTTTATAACTTTATTTATATTTTTTGAATCCATTAAATAGGTTCACTATAGCTTTTACCAAAATTTATTGTCAGTTAGCTTTGTTACAAATTTAGCATTTATTTTTTATAATTAACAAGTATGAAACTCAACTCATTTAATTGATATTTTTATATTCATTTTTTTTTTTTATCTTTTTTTATTTGAGTACTTTTTTGCTTTTTCCATATGATGAGACACATTAACATGCTTTTACTTTTAAAACATGTTTTTTCTTTTCTAAGTAAGAATAGTCAACTGTTGACTTGGAAAAATGCACGGCTTACAGTGTAAGGGCATCTTTCCAGTATGAGATCATCTCATTCTTTTTATCTTATTAATATTATTTTTAACATGTTTCTTCCTTTCTAGGTAAGAATAGCCAAATGTTGACTTGGAAAAATGCACGGCTTAGAGTGTATGGGCATCTTTCCGGTATGATGTCCCAATTAGACTTACACCGTCTCATTTTGGATGGGATTCTAGTCCCAAACAATGTGAAGTCCAATTGGGACATCATATTTTTTTAGTATGATGTTCCAATTAGACATTACACCATCCCATTCCGAAGGGGACTCTAGTCCCAAATAGTGTGAAGTCTAATTGGGACATCATATTTTTCGAGTATGATGTCCCAATTAGACTTCACACTGTTTGGGACTAAAGTCCCATCCGAAATGGGACAGTGTCCCATTTCGGATGGGACTTTAGTCCCAAACAGTGTGAAGTCTAATTAGGACATCATACCAGAGAGATCCCCTTAGAATGTAAGCAGTGTATTTCACCTAGTCAACACCAACTGACAAGGATTTTCTCTTGGTTAGAAGAAGTAACTCACATGGGTTGATATATGAAAAGTAAGATGGGAACAATCAAGAAATCATAGGTTCATGGTTATGTGAGTGTGTAGAAATAGGAGGTAAAAAACAAAAAGAACTTTCTCATGCAATATGTGACATACTTAGAAAGGTGCATATTAAAGACTATGACTCAATATTTTGGAAGAAACTAGTAATGGGAATGGGGGAAAAGTACCATTTTTGAAACACTTGGAAGACCAAAATTTGAAAAAAAAAAAAAACAATTAGCATGTGTGCATGGGGAGAGGGCAAGAGGAGAGAGACTTTGGGTACATAATTTTGTAAGTACAAGAAGGACAACCAATTTAGATACCCAATGGAATCCTATGTGAAATTCATCCAAGAAATTGCCTAGTTCAACCCCTATTTGCTTAGGAAAATTCTCTGCAAATTATTGAAGGTTTGAATTGTGCTATGAACATTGCTAGGTGCACATGAGAAAACATTGAAGGAGGATTCTTGAGGGATTGTGTAGCAGGGAAGAGAGCTTGCTCTTATTATGTGTAGAGCTAACAAGGAGGTGCTCAAATAAATGCGTACAAGTCCTATGAACTCAAAAACGAGATTTTCCTACAAAAAATACTTGCGAGAGACTATAAAGTGCCTAGAAATTCCTTAGTATTGCCCAAAGTTCACTTGTATGGTTTTATGGTCAAGCTAGGGGTAGTCAGATATGAAGAGATAAGGTACAACTATGTCTATGGGTGGAAAATATCTCACCTTCAATTAGTTGGATTGTACAAACTTGCATATAGGTAAGTCTCTCAATTTTCATACTATTACTTTGTATACATTCATGCTTTATTAGGGAAGTATGCATGCATGGTTGGGTATAATGTTTCACTGGTAATGAGAAGTTGCCTGGAAAGAATTTATGAAGGTGTATATGAGTGTTTTTTTTAACTACATTCATAAATTGCCTTATTTCACACAAACTGCATTCTTTAAGTATGCTACAACATCCCTTGAATGGAGTCTTGGCTAATTGATATAAACATGGATTGCTTTGGTATGTATATGTGTGTATGTAATTCTACATGTTATGGTTTGTCCATTGAGTGGTGAGATCATGTTATACTCAAGATTTGTTTTGAATCATGATTGTTTGTAAGAAAAGTTAGTATAATTATAGTGTGAATGCCTCTTTGTAGTCTCTATATGAGTTATGAATTGTTGAAGAATGAATTTAGAATTTGGAAAATAACTTTATGACTATAAGGCTTGGATAATTTAACTGCCATGATAAATCTTCAGATAATTACGAGCTCCTTAAGGTTATTATATAACTATGAGATCGTTTCTAGACACTTTATTGGTGGAATGTTCTAGAGTAGTATATACATGTAACTATTACTATTAATGTGTACTTGGATAATTCTTGAGGAAAGAATTCACACGCTACTGCACTATCTTTACTCTATGTGTGAGAGAGAGAATGAGTGCACATTCATCTAACTATGTGCATATAAATATACCCCCTTGAAAAGTGTTGATCACTATGTTGGAACTAATTTACAACATGTTTAAACCCCATAAGACTTAGACATTATGAGTTTTAAAGGCTTAGAATATCTCAAGTTTGAAAGCAAGCTTGAGAAACACAAATTGATGTGACCTTGTTAATAAAGATAAAAGATAAGTGAATCTTTTAGTGTCTTGGAACCCTTGGCCTTTAGGCTTACCTATGCAAAAAGCTTGGGGTTTAAGTCTTGGAAGCATAGCCCTTATTTAGAAAAAGAGACCTTATTGATCCTTGGTAGGATGTTGGCAATTTGCTCATAATTTTAACATGTGTTAAAGTCTAAGGCATATACCCTTGGGTATAATGTTTCATTAGTAATGAGAAGTTGCGTGGAAATAATTGATGAAGGTGTATATGAGTGCTTTTTTTTAACTGCATTCATAAATTGCCTTATTTCACCCGAACTGCATTCTTTAAGTTACAACATCCCTTAAATGGAGTCTTAGCTAATTGATATAAACGTGGATTTATTTAATATGTATATGTATGTATGTAACTCTACATGCTATGGTTTGTCCATTGAGTGGTGAGATCATGCTACACTCAAGATTTGTTTGAATCCTAATTGTTTGTAAGAAATTGTGAGTATAATTATAGTGTGAACTCCTCTTTATAGTCTCTATATGAGTTATGAATTGTTATATAATGAATTTAGAACTTGGAAAATAACTTTATGGCTATAAGGCTTGGAAAATTTAATTGCCATGATAAAACTTTAGATAATTATGAGCCTTTATTATGAACCCTCCTTAAAGTTATTATATAACTATGATATTGTTGATGGACACTTTATTGGTGGAATGTTGTAAAGTAGTATACGCATGTTACTATTTATGCATATTTGTATAATTCTTGAGGAAAGAATTCACACTCTGCTACATTATCCCTACTCTTTGTGTGTGTGAGAGAGAGAGAGAGAGAGATAGAGAAAGAGAATGTGTGCACATTCATCTATGTGCGTGTGTATATAAATATACTCCCTTGCAAAGCCTTGATAACTATGTTCGAACTTATTTACAACATATGTAAACCTAAAAGACTTAAGCATTTATGAGTTTTAAAGGCTTAGAATCTCTCAAATTTGAAAGCACTCTTGAGAAAACCAAAATTAATGTGACCTTGTTAATAAAGATAAAAGATAAGTGAATCATTTAGGGTCTTGGAATCCTTGTCTTTTAGGCTTTCCTGTGCAAAAAGTGCGAGTTTAAGTCTTTGAAGCATAAACCTTATCTAGAAAAATGAACCTTATTGATCCTTGGTAGGATGTTGGCAATTTTCTCATAAGCTTAGCATGTGTTAAATTCTAAAGTTCAATACCCTTTCTCCACCTAATGAAACTAATGGGTTGCTTAGAAGGAGGTGTTTTTGCCATACATTTCTTATATCTGGCTTATATTCCTAACTTTCTTATATGTGCATATCTTCCGTATATACATGTCGTTTATGTATCTGCATCGTATATGCGCAAATTCCATATATAGAAATTGCGCATATACGGATATTATGCATATACGGAAGACATGCACATATCTTCCATATATACATAACTTTCGTATATGCGCAAATCCCATATACGAAAATTACGCATATACGAAAATTGTGCGTATATGCAATATATGCATATATCTTTCGTATATGGGCATCTTTTGTATATGTGCATCTACCGTATATGCGCAACTTCCGTATATTCACATTTCTTCCGTATATGCGTAAATTTCTTCTATGTGCATATCTTCCATGTATGCAAGTCTTTTATGTATATGTATCTACTGTATATGCGCAACTTCCATCTACAAAAATTGCGCATAGATGGAAGATATTCACATATCTTCTGTATATGCGCAACTTTCTTGTATATGCGTATCTTTTATATATGTACATCTTTTATGTATGTGCATCTACCATACACGTGCAACTTCCATATATGAAAATTTTTCATATACGGAAGTTGTGCATATACAGAAGATATGCGCAACTTCCGTATATTTGCATATCTTCCGTATATGCATGTATTTTATATATGTGAATCTACAGTATATGCACAACTTCCATATACAGAAATTGCACCTATACGGAAATGTGCACATATAAGAAAGTTATGTATATACGGAAGATATGTACATATCTTCCATATATGCACAATATCCGTATATGCACAATTTCCATATGCCGAAATGGCGCATATACGGAAATTGTGCATATACGGAAGATATGCGCATATCTCCTGTATATTCCTAACTTTCTTATATGTGCATATCTTCTGTATATCCACGTCATTTATATATCTGCATCGTATATGCGCAAATTCCATATACAGAAACTGTGCATATACGGAAAACATGTGCATATCTTTTGTATATACATAGCTTTCGTTAATGCGCAAATTTCATATACGGAAATTACACATATACGAAAATTGTGCATATACGCAATATATGCGCATATTTTTCGTATATGGGCATCTTTTGTATATATGCATCTACGGTATATGCACAACTTCCGTATATTCGTATATCTTCGGTATATGCGTAAATTTCTTATATGTGCATATTTTCTGTGTATGTACGTCTTTTATATATGTGCATTTACCATATATGCACAACTTCCATATATAAAAATTGCGCATACATGAAAATTGTGCATATACGGAAGATATGTGCATATTTTCTGTATATGCATAACTTTCTTGTATATGCATATCTTCCATATATGTACATCTTTTATGTACGTGCATCTACCGTACATGTGCAACTTTCATATATGGAAATTTTTCATATACGAAAGTTGTGCATATACAGAAGATATGCGCAACTTCCATATACAGAAATTTCCCGTATACAGAAATGTGCACATATAAGAAAGTTATTTATATACGAAAGATATGCACATATCTTCCGTATATACACAACTTTCTTATATGTGCACATTTCCGTATGCATAAATTACGCATATACATAAATTATGCATATACGGAAGATATGCGCATATCTCCCATATATCCCTAACTATCTTATATGTTCATATCTTCCGTATATGCACGTCATTTATGTATCTGCATCGTATATGCGCAAATTCCATATACAAAAATTGTGCATATACTTGAGACATGCGCATATATTCCATATATACATAGCTTTCGAATATGCGCAAATTCCATATACGGAAATTACGAAATACGAAAATTGTGCATATACACAATATATGTGCATATCTTTCGTATATGGACATTTTTTGTATATGTGCATCTACAGTATATGCGCAACTTCCGTATATTCGCATATCTTCCGTATATGCGTAAATTTCTTATATGTGCATATCTTTCGTGTATGCATGTCTTTTATGTATGTGCATCTACCGTATATGCGCAACTTCCATATACAAAAATTGCGCATAGACGGAAATCGTGCATATACGGAAGATATACACATATCTGCCGTATATGCGTAACTTTCTTGTATATGCATATATTCCATATATGTACATCTTTTATGTATGTGCATCTACCTTGTATGTGCAACTTCTATATATGGAAATTTTTCATATACGGAAGATATGCACAACTTCCGTATATTCGCATATCTTCCATATATATATGTATTTTATGTATGTGAATCTACAGTATATGTGCAACTTCCATATACAGAAATTGCACATTTCCGTATAAGAAAGTTATGTATATACAGAAGATATGCACATATCTTCTGTATATGCACAATTTCCATATGCAGAAATTGCCATATACAGAAATTGTGCATATACAGAAGATATGCGCATATCTCCCGTATATCTCTAACTTTCTTATATGTGCATATCTTCCATATATGCACGTCATTTATGTATCTGCATCGTATATGCACAAATTCCATATACAGAAATTACACATATATGGAAGACATTCGCATACCTTCCATATATACATAGCTTTCGTATATGCGCAAATTCCATATACGGAAATTACGTATATATGGAAATTGTGCATATACGCAATATATGCGCATATCTTTCATATATGGCATCTTTTGTATATGTGCATCTACTGTATATGCGCAACTTCCGTATATTTGCATATCTTCTGTATATGCGTAAATTTCTTATATGTGCATATCTTCCATGTATGCGCGTCTTTTATATATGTGCATTTACCATATATGCACAACTTCCATATACAAAAATTGTGCATATACGAAAGATATGCGCATATCTTCCGTATATGCATAACTTTCTTGTATATGCATATCTTCCATATATACATTTTTTGTGTACATGCATCTACCATACACGTGCAACATCTATATATGGAAATTTTTCATATACGAAAGTTGTGCATATACAGAAGATAGGCGCAACTTCCCTATATTCGCATATCTTCCGTATATGCATGTATTTTATATATGTGAATCTACAGTATATGCGCAACTTCCATATACAGAAATTGCACGTATATGGAAATGTGCATATATAAGAAAGTTATGTATATACAGAAGATATGCACATATCTTCCATATATGCACAATTTTCGTATATGCGTATTTTCACATGCAGAAATTATACAGAAGATATGCGCATATCTCTCGTATATCCCTAACTTTATTATATGTGCATATCTTTTGTATATGCACGTCGTTTATGTATCTGTATCGTATATGCACAAATTCTATATATAAAAATTGTGCATATACGGATATTGTGCATATATAGAAGACATGCGCATATCTTCCATATATACATAGCTTTTGTATATGTGTAAATTCTATATACGGAATTTACACATATATGGAAATTGTGCATATATGCAATATATGCACATATCTTTCATATATGAGCATCTTTTGTATATGTGCATCTACCTTATATGAGAAATTTCTGTATATTCGCATATCTTCTGTATATGCGTAAATTTCTTATATGTGTATATCTTCCTTATATGAACGTCTTTTACATATGTGCATCTACCGTATATGCGCAACTTATATATACAAAAATTGCGTATATACGGAAATTGTGCATATACAGAAGATATGTGCATATCTTCCGTATATGTGTAACTTTCTTATATGTGCATATCTTCCATATATATACTTCTTTTATGTACGTGCATCTACCATACATGTGCAACTTCCATATATGAAAATTTTTCATATACGGAAGTTGTGCATATACAGAAGATATGTGCATCTCTTTTGTTTATGCGAAATTTTTCTATATGCACATATCTTTTAGGTATATGTGCAACTTCTGTATATACACATAACCTCCATGTATGTGAAACTTTAGTATATATAACTTTTGTATATATGCATCTTTTGTATATGCGTAACTTTCTTATATGAACATATATTCCGTATATGCGCAACTTCTGTATATTCGCATATCTTCCGTATATGCGTAAATTTATTGTATGTGCATATCTTCCGTATATACGTAAATTTTTTATATATGCATATCTCCCATATATGTACATCTTTTATGTGTGTGCATCTACCGTACATGTGCAGCTTCCATATATGAGAATTTTTCATATACGGAAATTGTGTATATACGGAAGATATGCGCATATCTTTTGTATATGAGAAATTTTTTTATATGCACATATCTTCCAGGGATATGTGCAACTTCCGTATATACACATAACCTCCATGTATGTGAAACTTTAGTATATATAACTTTTATATATATGCATCTTTTGTATATGTGCAACTTCCGTATATGCACAACTTCTGTGTATTCGCATATCTTCCGTATATGCATGTCTTTTATATATGTGAATTTACAGTATATGCGCAACTTCCATATATTGAAATTGCACGTATACGAAAATGTGCACATATAAGAAAGTTATGTATATATGGAAGATATGCACATATATTCCGTATATGCACAATTTTCGTATATGTGCAATTTCCATATACAGAAATTGCGCACGTCATTTATGGATCTGCATCGTATATGCACAAATTCCATATACCGGCACATATCTTCCGTATATGCACAATTTCTGCATGTCATTTATGGATCTGCATCATATATGCGCAAATTCCATATACCGGCACATATCTTCTGTATATGCACAATTTCTGTATATAGAATTTGCACATATACGATGCAGATACATAAACGATGTGCATATACGGAAGATATGTACATACAAAAAAGTTAGGGATATACGGAAGATATTCGCGCATATCTTCCATATATACATAACTTTCATATATGCGCAAATTCCATATACAGACATTACGCATATATGAAAATTGTGCATATACGCAATATATGCGCATATTATTCATATATATGCAACTTCCGTATATTGTATATGTGCATCTACCGTATATGCACATATCTTCTATATATGCGCAACTTCTGTATATTCGCATATCTTCCATATATGCGTAAATTTCTTATATGTGCATATCTTCTGTATATGCACGTCTTTTATATATGTGCATCTACCGTATATGCGCAACTTCCATATACAAAAATTGCGCATAAACGAAAATTGTGCATATACGGAAGATATTGTATGCGTAACTTTCTTATATATGCATATCTTCCATATATATACATCTTTTATGTGTGTGCATTTACCGTATACGTGTAGCTTCCATATATGAGAATTTTTCATATAAGGAAATTGTGCATATACGGAAGATATACGCATATCTTTTGTATATGCGAAATTTTTCTATATGCACATATCTTCCAGGTATATATGCAACTTCCGTATATACACATAACCTCCATGTATGTGAAACTTTAGTATATATAACTTTTGTATAAATGCATCTTTTGTGTATGCGCAACTTCCGTATATGCATATATCTTTCGTATATGTGCAACTTCCGTATATTCGTATATCTTCCGTATATGGGTAAATTTCATATATGTATATATCTTCCGTGTATGAACGTCTTTTATATATGTGCATCTACCATATATGTGGAATTTTCATATACAGAAATTGCACATATACGGAAATTGTGTATATACGGAAGATATGTGCATATCTTTCGTATATACATAATTTTCGTATATGTGCAAATTTTGTATATGGAATTTGCGAATATACGATGCAGATACATAAACGACATGCATATATGGAAGATATGTGCATATACAAAAATTACGTATATAAGGAAATTGTGCATATACAAAAATTATGTATATACGGAAATTGTGCATATACGCAAGATATGTGCATATCTTATGTATATACGTAACTTTCTTATATATGCATATCTTCCATATATGTATATATTTTATGTGTGTACATCTACCGTACATGTGCAGCTTCCATATATGAGAATTTTTCATATACGGAAATTGTGCATATACTGAAGATATGCGCATATCTTTTGTATATGCGAAATTTTTCTATATGCACATATCTCCCAAGTATATGTGCAACTTCCATATATATACATAACTTCTATGTATATGAAACTTTAGTATATATAACTTTTGTATATATGCATCTTTTGTATATGCGCAACTTCCGTATATGCACATATCTATATGCGCAACTTCCGTATATTCGCATATCTTCTGTATATGCGTAAATTTCTTATATGTGCATATCTTCCATGTATGCACGTCTTTTATATATGTGCATCTACTATATATGTGCAACTTCCATATACAAAAATTGCGCATATACGAAAATTGTGTATATACGGAAGATATGCGTATATCTTTTGTATATGAGTAACTTTCTTGTAATTGTATATCTTCCATATATGTACATCTTTTATGTACGTGCATCGACCGTACACGTGCAACTTCCAATTATGGAAATTTTTCATATATGGAAGTTGTGCATATACGGAAAATATGTGCAACTTTTGTATATTCACATATCTTCCGTATATGCATGTCTTTTATATATGTGAATCTACAGTATATGCGCAACTTCTATATACAAAAATTGCACGTATACGAAAATGTGCAACTTCCATATACAAAAATTGCACTTATACGAAAATATGCACGTCGTTCATGTATCTGCATCGTATATGTGCAAATTCCATACACAGAAATTGCGCATATACGGAAATTGTACATATACGGAAGATATGCGCATATCTTCCGTATATACATAACTTTCGTATATCCGCAAATTCCATATACAAAAATTACACATATATGGAAATTGTGCATATACGCAATATATATGCATATCATTTGTATATGCGCAACTTCCGTATATTGTATATGTGCATCTACCGTATATGCCCAACTTCCATATATTCGCATATTTTCTGTATATGCGTAACTTTCTTATATATGTTCAAATCTTCCGTAAATATGCATAACTTCTGTATATGTGCGCAACTTCCATATATGCGTATATCTTTAGTATATGTGAAGCTTTTGTATATGTGAAACTTTTAGTATATCATGATGATATGTTTTTCCACGCATGCAACATCAAATAAGATATAAATATAAAAGAATTTAACTTGTAAACTTGATAATTTGTAAATAATAAAAGCAAAATCCATTACAACTACATTCATCAAAAGTAATGTAATATTGATAGAATATAACATCACATCCACATAAGGATTTAAAATTCAATGAAGATGTTGTCATAAACACAAGTCTAAATTTATGTATTTTTATTCAAAATAGGTCCAACTATACATGTTTCTTTTTTACAAAATAGAACTTCATTTCCAACATAGATAATGGAATCTCATGCCCATAAATGACATAATGGAAAAAAAACATCATGATCGATCTAAAGTATGGGTCTATAAGTCACCCTCATCCCTCTTGGCAATCCCAGGTGGATTTCCAAATTGATATCTCTGCAAAAATTACAATAATCAATTAGTTGTAAAAATTGAAAGGCATATAATCAATTTCATTAATTCATGATGATATTTTGATCAAATACTCATTCTCACCGTGAGGATCTGAGGCAATGGAGATAGCCCTTCCTAGGTAGATGGTGGAGCACTTGGTGACAGATATAGGTATGGTTCAAGGGTGCTGGATAAATGCATGGTGGATGTGAAATAGGAAAAAGGTAGTGGGTGTGGGCGACGATACACCCCCACTGGTTGTATGATAGTGGGAATCACTGTAGGTCAGGGGATTAACCTAGGGGGGGAAATTGGAATGTTAAGGGTGGACAATTGTAAAAATGAGAATGGTGGATGACTGAAGGGTAGGGGTGAGCATTGGGAAGGTATTACAAAGGTGGTTATAGGCATGGAAGAATTTATGGAAGAAAAAGGTGGTGGGTGTGGGCGATGATACATCCTAATTGGTTCAACAATAGGGGAGCACCCTTGGGGAGGATATTTGGATGTTAATGACTGAAGCAGTGTTCCCAATGCTAGATGTTTTTTCAATAGCATGTTCATCAAATAAACGAATTCGACAATTTGGAATGTTATGAGATGTGGGTCCCTCAGCTGTAACAATAAAAATAAGTCATATAGTTATGCAAATTTGTTGAACATGATAATATATCGCATTTAACATAAAACAATGCATAGCATGAAATTTCCATACCAATATTGGGTATAATAGAATATTGCATTATCTCAGGCGCGTGGTCCACATTTCTTTGTTTTTGAGAAGATGACTCCAATTGTTCATCCATTCTTTTTTTCCTTGCATGAACTCGCCCAACCCTTTCAAATTGTAGTTTATTTGTCCTTGATTTTGACTTGCGACCACATCGCCTCTTTTTATTTACTCGACTCAAGAAACTATGTTTTCTCTTGGTAGTGATCTTGAATGGAGTTATAGTATTGAAAAACATTTTTTTGTATTCTCGACATGCTTTGTCTACTAAGTTGTTCAATGCATATGCCTGTTCCAAATTTGTGGGTATTATGGATCTCAATTTCTAATGGTTTGATGAGTTAACATGTTTCATCTCATCATCTTTAGAGAATGCACTATCTTGTCGTACATTGGTTGATTCAACATTGTATGAGAAATTCTCGAAATTATCAATGCTTGTTTCATTATGATAATTCAGATTGGGAGGAGAATCAAAGCATGGCGAAAGCTCTGTCTGGATTTCTGGGCCCAATATAAGTGTTTCATTCAAATCAAATAAAATTCTAGGCCTTTTTGTAGTGGGATCAGTGACACCAGGTGCTACATTTTCACCCAAAATAGTGTTACTCACTAACATCTCAACTTTCAATACATGTTTACAGATATTTCCATTCAAGGCCCAATTGCAATTGCAGAAGTGTAGATTAGAACCCTTATATATGACATTGTACCAAATGTCACGAGTATCATTATTTTGGCTACGAACCCAATAATCATTACTCTTTTCATTAGGCACACAATCTTCATTTGGGATTTTCTTAGCTCTACACTTGGATGAATTCAATTGTTCATGTATTTTTCTGGGTCTTACAAAACTAGCTTCTTTTAAACAGTGCATATGATTGTAATATAATACAACCTTTGTCAACAAAACATAGATTAACCAATCAACCCTTCTATGGCATGCATTGTTCTTCTCACATAGGTACCTTTCCTTGATATACCGATGGTAAGATTCAATGGCATTGTTCGTATCTTGATTTGAATGTGGAAAATTTCTATATGCTTTTGCCCACATATCTGTAGAAAGAAATTTATTAGTTATATATTAATAAGTATACATATGACATGAAAAATAGAGTCATTAAAACCACCAATAAGAAGCTTACATATTTTGTTGTTGGCTAACCAAGTATTTCTAAAATATTCCAAAAAGCTTTTTTGTTCACTGAATTCTTCAAATAAGCTTTCAACTTTCTTTTTCAGAGATTCATCATCTTTACACGTGTGCATGATTTCTCCTAAACCACGAAAAATGCGTATTTGGTTTTCCCTTCCTTGGACCTTGTTTCCAACATTCTTCAACCATGCACGACGAACATGCCACACACATAATAATACTTTACACTTGATTGAAGACCTGCAATAACATAATTTTTAGAGAGATTATACATTAACAATATTTTTTATGCCTCTTATAAAAATAATAAACACATCACCTCAACGCTTCAATTTCAGTAGTAGCATCATCTGTGATGAAGGCAAGAACATGCCAATCTGGTCGCTCTTTGTTTCCAATTGCAAATAAGGCCAACATCCATTTAGAAAGATTAGCTATAGTATTGCGTGATGATATCACCCAAGCTACTGGAACCCCATTGTGATGTTCATCGAAAACCATTAAGGTGTAAAGTTGATACTGCATTACAAAAAATGTGCATAATTATATTTATATAAGATACATGCATTAATATGAGGTTAAATAAATGAATCAGATTTAGGATAAATATGTACTCACCCCGTACTTATTTGTACTAAAGGTTGAATCCATTGAGATAATATTATTGTGAGAGTATTTCAACATCATTGAACACATCCACTTTGTTTGTATCCCATGATAAAAGGCATATTTTCAACAAGATCTTGTTTTTGGTAGAAGAAAAAACTCTCTCGGTGTTCCTTATACCTGCATTCTACACTCTTTGGATCACTTTGATCTTTAACATATTCTAGCCTTATGGTATCGTTGTAAATGTTACTTATACCTTTTCTTGTCATGCATGTATTTCGAGGTATCCCTCTATATAACTCACCAGATCTATCCTTCACATCATAAATGAACTTGTCCCATATCATTGTAACATTAAAACCTCTTTTAATGAAATGTTGGACACTAGATTGCATATCCCTTGTTAAATGTGGTGCATAATTGAATCTCATGGACCTACTGATTGCATCTGTCCCATGACAAATAACATTGGATTTATCAATATGCCTACATGCAGTATATATTCTTACAACATTATCTAGTCTCATTTGAAGTCGTCGCACAAAGAAGTGACATTGGCAACCAACTTTAATACTTTCATGTCGATTGTGGTTTGTCTTTGGATCTGATGATGCACTCCTAATTCTCCTTTTCGACTGTGGACCATATGAACACCAATAACTGCACGTAGAAAAATTACTACAAATTAGATATAATATTTATGCATATTGAAAAAATTATACGTATCTTGAAAAAGCATATAGAGACTCACACAGTGTACTCCAGATATGTTGAGTAATTGGTGTGTTTGATATCCTCTATTTTTTTACTTTGATGATTCTTAAGAAGAAATTGAGTGGGTGCACTTTCATTTGATTCCTCTCCACTTATGAAATCATCAAATAACTGCAACTTGGTCCCCCTCAATCTCTGTCCATGTTAAGTCTTCTGCTGAAAATTGTATCATATCTTCCGGGTCTTCAACTTCCAACTCGTTAATCCTCTCCCACTTAGTCATTCTTAAAATACCTGTACAAATTGCATTGAAAATAATTTACTTTGAGTAAATATTATGGTCTTGATCAATGCATAGTGTACTAAGCATGGAAGTCTCATTTTTAGGTAAATATTTTATACTTTTCATGTAAACCACTTTGGGATTAAGTAATATTGAGGGGATCTTAGATGACATTGTACGATAAGTAAGATCATAAGATATTGGGTCATTAATAAGCTTAAATATCTCTGACAAATTTAGACTAACCATGTATGACATATGAATTCTTTCTGGAGGTGGTGCCACCATGTTATTGTCGAGGGGCGACTTGTGATGAGTCACTGAGCTGGAAGGGGTCAAAGGGAACTACCTAACACTGACACATAAGATGGTGCACTAATGGGTCCCTTCAAATAGGGATGAAAGGGAGAGACATAAAACCTCTCCCCAACAAACCCCCCAATATCAAGAGTAAAACCACTAAAACAATTTGTGAATTAAGACAAGACGAAATGCCCTCTATTAAATCTTATTTGAGAAAAAAATACATGGTGGTGGTGACTTAGTAATGTTATAGAATAGGATAGGGACTCAACTAGGATAGAATAGGATCAACTAGCTCAAAAAGACAAGACTCACCAAACCACACCTCATTTTGCAATCTAGTTCCTCTAGCTAAAAAGCCAAAGCCTATAACCATCATCCTTGAAGAATAAAGGGTGGCATTGATTTGCATATATATTGATCAAAGAATTATTCCCCCTTAAAGCATCCAAGAAGTTAACCGGTGATCGACATGGAGGGCCGCAGAGGAGGGAGCTCCACTCCCTCCTATAAGGAGGTCGTAGCCAGTAGAGGCAAGAAACCTCTGGAAAAGGCCAGAGGTACTGTGGAGGAAGGGACAAGAAACATGGAAGAGGAGATAGGAGAAGCCACAAATAAGGAAAATAATGGCCCAAAAGACGAGGAGGTAGAAGACAAAAAACAGGGAACTAAAGACAAAAAACAAAAGGGACCCTACAAACCCAAAGCAGAGATCACACCCAGAGTTATTTTAAATGATCCGGCTCTGCAGGTGCACAGGGATCACATGAAGACGTATGCCATCATCTGCAAATTCATGGGTTTATGGCCCACTGAAAAAGCTTTACAGTCATGGATCAGATACCACTAGAAACCTAAAGGGAGCATTGACCTACACCTTGGGTCAAAGGGATTTTTTACTGTGGTATTCACGAATATTGAAGACAAGGACAGAGTTTTTGAAGGAGGACCTTACTTCTATGCAGCAGCTAGACTCTACATGCAGCCATGGATGATGAATTTTGTTCCAGAATGTGAAACTTTTACTTCAGTACCGGTCTGGGTAAGGCTCTATTCTCTACCTCTTGATTACTGGAAAAATGAATCGTTAGCCACTATCAGCAATAAATTAGGTCGTTTTGTTAAAGCTTCTGAAGCCACAAGAAAAGAAAAATATACTTCCTTTGCCAGAATATGTGTGGAAATGGATTTATCAGGAGCTCTACTAGATGAGGTGATCTTGGAAGTTTTTGATGAAGAATGGGTGCAAACAGTAGATTATGAGCACATTCCGTTCAGATGTCGCAGATGTCATGAACATGGACACCTTTTCAGAGATTGTCTGCTCAGTAAAGTAGTAAGCAAGAGCAAAAATAACACAATGAAGGAAACAGACAGCTTTCAGAAAGTGGTGAATCGTGGAAAGGGCAGCAAAAGAGGACCAAAACAACATCAAGATGAAGGTCAATAAATCAGTCAGAACAAATTCCAAGTGCTTGAGGAAGATGAAGAGATCTCAAAAGAAGATCAAGCAATGGAAGGAAGTCTTGCAGACAAGGAATCTGAAGAAAACCGTGAAAACACATAGGACATCGATTATCAGAAGGAAGCCATAATGAGTGATGCAGAACTGGAGATGGATCAGGAAATGACCCAAAATGAGATGGACCTGGAAGATCATGAACTACAAGAAATTCTTGATAAAGAAAACCTAGATCTGGAAGGGTTTTGATACAGGGAACCACGGGAGGAGTAGATTCGTTACCACAAGAAGAACTCAATAAAATACAACAGTTGTTTCTATGGAAATCACAGGCTGGCCGCTAAAATACCTGGAGTCAGTGAGATGAACATCACTATTCATTGGCATGAGCACAACAGATACCATAGTTCCTTAATTAATGGAGAGCCTCTCTTCTTTTCTGGGATCCAGGTTCAGGCAAGAAAGTTGAGCAGGCATGGAAGGAATCCTTGTTTTACCGGAAACTGGAATCTTTACATTTTTGGGCCTCGGAGAGTAAAATCGCTTCCTTGGCGGTTTTTGGATGTTTGCACTGCTCTTAAGTGGGAAACAGTTTTAGCGATTTTGCAGCTATCCCATCCAACATCCTACACGTGGCAGAGAGAGGGTTTGGAAAACCACCCTCGATCGCACACTAATGTCTGGTCAGCTTGTTCGGTGGGATATTATGCTCTACTGTTGGATCTCTCTGTGTGGATCAACGGTCAAGATTGTTCGTGCAGCTTGGAGGGGTGGCCTGTTAAACTTCGATCGTTTTTGTTGTGCGATATCATCCGAGGCCGTTGGTTTAGACACCGGAATGGATGGCTCAGATCAAAGGGACTCTCCCGGGGACTCAGTTGTGGGAGATCTCGCGGGCTACTGGGGGCGGGTGGCAATTTTGGGTTATTTTGAATTCGGGTCTGGATTCATTGTTATCTTCCATGCATGTTGAGCCTTGAGGTTGGAATCCGTGGATTTTGGGAGAATCACATGCGCGAAGTTTATTCCACCATTCGGACTCGAAATCCGTTTAGTATGGTTTCTATTTCTTCATCGGGTCTGTTTTTGGAATCTAAGAATATGCCTTTTTTGGCTCCGATTTGTGTCTCATCCGTCAGATCTTTGCAAATAGATCGGGCGGTTTAGGCTTTTGTTTGTATTTTGAAGGTCTCGCAGTTAAGTTTGTGGGCCCGTGGCCCGGATGTTAAGCTTTTGGCTTGGTACCCAAGCCCTGAGTGGATAGTTGACTCTATGTCCCTTAGGTCTCTTTGGGTAGTTGTATTATATGTAATTTGTTTCTTTGTTTCTAATGAATAGAAGGTACGACTCTTGCTTCAACAAAAAAAAGAATTTAAGTTAGTCATCCCCATAATATCATTGCTCACCCTAGCTTACATACTTAATATTAAACAATGAACCAACTTAACATAAGCTGATGCACCCCGCATCTTTGCTTTATTAGAAGCATAAGTTAGAGGCTTATTTAGCCTAATAACACCCCTCTTTTTTAATTAAGTAGATTATGGAGAGTCCTTTACCAGATCTCAAGGTATGTGGTTAAAGATGATAATGAGTCATTGAGAAAGGTAACTTTTAAGTGTAAAAGCATAGGTTGAGGCTTCTCGAGTCTAATAATACCCCTCATTTTTTACATAAGTAGATTGGAGAGGTCTTCACCATGAGATGTCATGGTATTGAAAGTTGAGAATGAATTGTTCAAAAAGTAATATTAAGTTTAAGTTATTGTGAAACAATATATAAATTATTGTAGATATTCACCCGAAATAATTTATTATAGCCTACATTGTCATTTTTGAATTTTTATTATTTAATTTATTTTTTGAATTTTAATTTTGTTTATTATTTTATTATTCAAATATTTAAAAATAATTTAAATAAAAAATAAGTAAATGGAAATATTAGTTATATGATTTAATAAAAGATGTAATTTAGAAAATATGATATCAGAGAAATCTAATTAAAAAGTAGACTTATATTCTATTATCTTTTATTTAATTATGAAACTATACATACAAAAAACGAGTATTTATTACAAAGTTTTTTTTGACATTGTATTCTAAATGGTTCTTATGTTATGCTCTTAAATCTAACTCTTAAATGCTCTACTCTACCACGAGACAATACAATGCTAGAAAGATGGAACCCCCTCTTTCTAGTGACCTGGTGTTTAACATAGCTTGATAATGATTTCATATTATGGTTTTCACATGTTTCAACACTTCGTTAGTGTTAAATACATATAAATATTGAAACCCATAAAAGAAAAAAATGTAAATGAATATAAAAATCATATAATTTAATACAAGATATAACTCAGGGGATATCATATCAGAGAAAACCTAATTAGAAGGTGAGGCTTATACTCTACTCTTTTTTATTTAATTATGGAAATACAAATACAAAGAAAGGGGTATTGACTATTGAGTTGCCTATGACATTGTTGTCTATATGGTTGTTGCAAATTATCTTTCTCCTTTGTTTTGATCTCAAATCCCACTCCTAGATGTTGTGCTCAACTATGTTTTAATACAATCCTAAAAAGATGGAACCCCTTCTCTTCCTAGTGACGTAGTGTTTAACATAGCTTGGAAACTATTTAAGGTTTAGGGTTTTCACATTTTTCAAGCCACTATTAGTGTTAAGGTTTTGGACCTTTTAGGATCTTCTTGAATGTCCACACGTGACTAACTCCACATATCTAAGTAATGGCGTTGATGCAACATCCACTTGGTACCACCGTGTGAACAAGTTAGCTGAACTTGTGGGAGGCATAGCTTCTACATATGAAATTTGATTAAGGTGATTTTCACATTGTTTGAAAGCTAGAATTGGTGTGTAAAATGACATCAAGAGGCAGAGAGCTATGCTCACAAAGTTTTCACTCATTTCATATCCCAAAATAACTTTAGAGGGCTTTAAATTCTAAATCTCAAAATTAAGACATATCATAAAATATGTCACAAAAGATAATTCCTCCAATTTTTCTACCCAAAAAATATCAAAATAAATAACAAATTATCCAATAATTCATTTTAAATCAATTAAAAAAATGTTTCATTTCAATTTTTATTTGTAGAATTTATTTTAATGTATATTCAGGTGAAACAAGAATTGGAATGTTTTGTGTAGCATTGTCTTGTTATTCTTAATATGAAAAAGTAAAGTATTTATGTATTCTTAAAATGGAATGTGTGTCACTTTTGTGGTGAGGAGAGGAATGTGTATAAAAAGAAATTACATACATAAAGCAAAATGAAAAATAAAGTGTTACTTTCCCTTTAAGTTAAGCTATGTGATCAATCAAACAAGGAAAATATTTTAGTTTGTTTTGCGTATGATAAAAGGTCCTATGAAGACCTATTCATCCTTTCCACTCTACAAGTAACTGGGCCTTGCGGAGATATCTTTTATGATGGGTACTGGGGCTATGTCCCGAAAGAACTGGTGACGCTTCCAGCAGCCAAAAAATGACGGGTACTAGGGCTACGTCCCGAAAGAACTGGTGACGCTTCCAGCAGCCAAAAAATGACGGGTACTGGGGCTATGTCCTAAAAGAACTGGTGACGCTTCCAGCAGCAAAAAGAATCAACCAAGGTATTGAATGAGGCTTTAGTGCTTCCAACAGCTCCACCTATAGGGAAATATGCCCTAAAATTTGGCCAATAGGATACCTTTGTCTCACGAAGGCAGTCGAGTCTTTAGCTTCTTGGTAATCAGTTATCAGTACCGAGCACTATACAGGTTAGGTAGCCCCATATAGTACCGCACACACTGAGCCTAAGCCGAACCCCCTCTGAATCGAGTCTCTGTGCTGCCTGGGTAGTCTTTTCTGTGGGATGATTGAAGGATTTGAAGCACCCTAAAAGACAACTTCTATGTTTCAAAATGTAACATGACCATGGCGGCTTATTGGATGCCTACCCCCAACAGTCCTAACCTAAACTATCAATTATTTTGTGGCCTGTGTGGGGAAATTTAGTTTGTTCAAGTTATGATTGCTTTTAGGTGTCTTCCTTCACTTATGGTGTGAAAAATTAAGCTTAAATAAACTAAGTACAAAAGGTTTTTACACTTGATTCCCTTTGTTCAAAGTTTAGAGTAGCTTAGTGTGTGTAGTGAAATGTGTGTGTAAGTGACAGAGTGAACATACAAAGTTTGTAGTCATGTGGATATGCGATGATCCTTTTCAAAATCGTCTACTTACACTAAATTATGTTTGTTCCTTACCTGCAAATAAAATAATGTGTGGTTGATGGGCCACTTACTTCCTTCCTATTACACTATGTGAGCCTAAAAAGGGAGATGAAAAACTGAGTGCTTTGAGAAAGATTTCAGATGCAAGCCTAGGATCGTCTAAAAGACGCAAGGGAAGCAGGGGCTACTCCCTTTCTTTAATAACACCAGTTCCTAGTCCCAATGCTAATGAAGTAAAAATGCTTTGGTTAGTAAAAAATATGAGTGGATTATGGGCCACTTACTCCTTTGCTAATTAAGCTATGTGACTTGGGTAAAATAGCAAAACAAATTGAAAAAATGTGTGGATTATGGCCACTTACTTTTCCCCTTAATTAAGCTATGTGTGAAATGTAAAAAATTTAAAGTAAAGGCTAAGTAATTGCCCTACTAATACTGATTATTAAAACAATCTGAACTATCTAGAAAAGAATTGCAGAGGTGAAGGCAATTCACTAAAGGTTGCCAGTCACCCACGAAAGAAAAATTACAATGATTGTTTTTGTTCTCTGTAAACCATGGGGTTAGGCTCTGCACAAGCGAGCGAACCGTGTGTCAATCTACAAGAAAATGATAAGTGTTAAGCCAAATTATAGATATTAAGAGTGAGAATGATTATAAGCAATATGCATTATCAATGTTCTAAATTTAAACTTATATGATTAAAGAACAATGTATTTTATAAATGATACTATACTATAAATAATTTAACTAAAATTTACAATCTCACTAAAACAAATTAGTATTGAAGAACTAAAGGCAAAATTTATACCTTTATCATAAATTCAGTTAAATTAAATGACATCCTAAGCAATAACACAAGGCCATGTGCAAGGAAATTAAGGTAGAGTATAAAGAAGTATCAAAGTACTTTGTAAAATAAATGTAGAGATAAAAAATTATACCAATTATATGTTATTAGTCAATCCAAAATGCATTTTGTAATATTTTTTCTCAAAACATTGGAAATGAGTGGATATTTATGGTAGGAATGTAGCTCGAATACAAAAGAGGAATAATCAAGAAACCAAGTCTACTAGAACCATTGTCCATACCAAGTGAGTGTTGGGAAGAGGCCATAATGGATTTTATTACAATTATACCAAAGTATGAAGGAACAAATTTCATTATGGTTTTGGTGTTTTGACTTACAAAGTATGTCCACTTTTATAGAAAAGAAGCATCAAAATGGTTTCTGAAGAACAATATGCAAAGGAAGAAAATCGCTGTCAAAGTAGAAACCCACCATGAAAAGCGCTGCAGACATGATGAGCAGGAGACAACCTTTAGAATAGTCTCATTCACCCCTTACTGCTCACTCAAATTTATTATGACACAAACACGTAACACAGAAATGTCAAATGTAAGGCAAAAAGGAAAAAACGTAACGGTATGATGTCAATATATCCAAAAAATTGATATATA
Source organism: Pinus tabuliformis (assembly GCA_031772625.1). Classification (NCBI taxonomy): domain Eukaryota; kingdom Viridiplantae; phylum Streptophyta; class Pinopsida; order Pinales; family Pinaceae; genus Pinus; species Pinus tabuliformis. The sequence goes on from CM062804.1 coordinate 240,440,982, forward strand.
TATTATACATACATATACATATATATATATAAGATAACTATCTTCGTCAATAAGAGAAAATTGGATAAAGTCACCGTATAAGATGACTCATCAATAGTATAATGATATATCTTATATATCATTAAATCAATAAATCAGAACAAGATCCAATAAGACCCATGGATAGTTGGTTCACTCATATTAATTTTGAAGCAGAAAATATTCAAATAAAAGAATTATATTTTTTGAGGCCTAGTTTAAAGAGATAATTATTTAGTATGACCCATGATGAAATTGTAATGTTCCATCATTTAAATTATATATTTAAATATGATATAGATTTAATACATTAAAATTTTTATGATATATTCCATTAAATAAATTCAATAATTTAAAATTATAATTATCTCAATTTCACACACTGAATTAAAAAATCTTAAAAAACAAAAAATATGATTAAATATAAAAAAAATAATGCATCAAAAAAATTATGATGCATTCCATTAAATAAACTTAACAACTTAAAATTATAATTATCTAAAAAATCTTAAAAAAAGAATAACAGCATTAATCTACACTTCATGTTAAAATTTATAATGAATTATATAAATATCATTAAACTCATCATAGAATTTAGGTAAAGAATTAAAAAATTAAAAGAAGAAACAACTCGTAAAATTTAATAATTTTAATAATTACCTTTTTAATTTTGGACAATCTCTTACAGTATTTAATGAAGGAGGAATTGCACACTATGAATCCTTAGTATCCTATCCATGTTGGAGAGGGGAAAAAAAATGTTCAAATTTCTAGCACTGTTCTATTGATTGCTCCTACTGATGGGGATGAACAAAAATGAGTCTAATCCTATATCCAATATAATTCTATGTATAGTATTCAAAACTGTCAATGTAAGAAGTGTATGTATGAATTTGGGGTTATACTTTGAAAAACTGAAGGCACTGTTCTTTGTCTTGTAAACTTCACTTGATTTGTCTGTAGATCTTCCAGTGTACCATCCACCATAGTTGTAGACTTTTAGTGCCAATAGTAACCCAAAAATGTCTTTGCACCATCCACACTAGGGAAATAAGGTGGTTCAAAATATATTTGATCCAGGACATCACAAGCACCTAGATATGATGGACCCTCCATTTCAATGCTACCCATGGCTATTAATACCAATTGCTGATATGAGAAGAAAAACCTTTTCACCCTGGCTTCTATTGCCTGGAAGGCCAATATAACATGTATTGTTGCAACATGATAAGCACCTGAAGTGCTATGTGAGGGAAGTCCATGTGAATGAAACAAATGCATAAGTGCCTCCTGGAGCCTTGGTCCACCCTTTGGATCAGCCTCAACACCCATGACTTTGGGCACCAGATGCCTTAGTTCCTTGCATGCATTTGTAAGGTCTCTAAGGGGGGCAGAGCAAAGACAATATGCGCCTACAAGCGTACTAGTGCTGCTAATTGCCAACTGGTGTTTAAGGCAAAGGAAATCATCTGGGTCCATCACTAGAATCAAATTCACAATTTCTGTGAGCATCTTCCATATCCTTTCAACCATCCAACAGTCTGCGGATGCTCCTACAAAATCCCCAGAGTCTATTCTTTGATATATTTTGTGCAACAATTCTTTGCCTACAAATACCCAGACCTCAAAGATCTGGAGGACATTGCAAAGTTTGGCATCTTCTGGATTATGGAACTGTTTATGTTGTTTTAAAGAGTGAAAATATCTTGGCTTGCAGATTCTATCATATTCAAGAATAGGCTTACCTGACATATTTGGTTCCCCCAGACCTAAAGTGAAGGGAGTCCTCTGCATATGGCCTTCAATGGCAAGCCATATTCTAGAAACCATAGCTTCAGCTCTTTTCCATGTACCCAAACGAGGAAGTAAGCTCTCTTCACTTGTTTTGCTAACCACAGGTAAAGCACCAGGTCTCTGCCATACCTCATGGAAAACTTTCGTAGCAAGAACACCACTACTTACTGACAACTGAACAATGGGAACCTGCTTGTCATCTTCACAAATCATTGAAATCAACTCAATCTGGGAACTAATTAAGGATTCAAGCCTTCTCTTCCATTCCTCTTTGTCAATGTAAGTCCTTGTGTCACAGAGGACAGATGAAACAAACCGAAAAGTAATCTCCAATGACTGTAAGGCAGCCTTTACCAACCACTCTCTAGACCAACTAGGCTATTCCTTGAATTCCCACATGGAACTGAGCTTGGGGAGATGCACATGTTGCTCGTAACCCACACAGTCCATGGGGGAGGGCTCTATGGACTCTTCAACAAAGGCAAAATAGGATGCCATTTATTTACAAGACATATTTTTTCCCTGCAAACAAAACCAGGAGAGTAAAGACACTGATGCTCTCCATATACCATAATCTAAAAAGGACAACATAATAATAGAATAAACACTAAAATCCATTTTAAACACTAAAATTTTAAAAACTCGAATAGAATAAAATGTTCTTAAATCTTTGTATTATTTAAAAAGTTATATATAATATGTTACTGGACAGAAAATATATCTATTTGTTGCAACTCAACTTTTTCTGTAGATGATAAAAACTCAACACAGATCCAATATATTGAATAGAAAAAGACATAAATTTCATGCAACTCAAATCCACTGCAGACTGATTTTTATTTTTTATTTTTATTATAATATAATACAGATTGAAAAAAGAAAGTGAAAAATTTATTTATTTCTCCTCCAACAATTAAACAACAATGTTTTTAATAGCCAAAAACTGTTCTGTGACTTATAGCCTGTCCATTTCACCAACACAAATATCTGAACAATTTACAATCTGCTGCAATTTCTGTAGGTAATTTCAAGACTGAGAACTTAGAAGCATAATATAGTAATAAAATATATTTGGTTGCTTGTTTTTGAATTTTTCTGCAATGCAAGGCTTGAATTCTCTAGTAACTCAGTGCAATAGCCACTTATTGCTTTGGAAATGATTCCCCTTCCAAGTTTTCTCCATTTATAACCAAATTCAAATTCATTCCAAAACCACTTGCTAGCATACAAGAGATAGACATCGGTGATGGTTTCATGAGATGGTGGCAAGAATATAAAGAACACAATGCGATATGCATTGGTCTGAACACCATTCACCAAGCATTGGTCTGAACACCATTCACCGGGCACTGTCACAGTTACTGCTACTAACCTCTGCCCCCCTAACTCTGCTCTTCCCAACGACAATGGAGGATGGTGCAATCCACCTCTCCAACACTTCGACATGGCTCAACCTGCTTTTCAACAGATTGCCATTTACAAAAGTGGCATTGTTCCAATCATGTTCAGAAGGTAATTAATTATTACCCTAATTAGTCTGTCAACACTATATTCCTATTCTTCAATCTTGAAAATTTATTCCCAACTTGACTTTAATTGGGATGAAATCCTAAGCTGCAAGGTTAATATTTATGTATGCAGAGTACCATGCGTGAGGAAAGGTGGAGTTCGATTCACGATCAATGGGCACTCCTACTTCAATTTGGTACTCATTACCAATGTAGGAGGTGCAGGGGATGTGGAGGCGGTTTCCATCAAAGGTTCCAACACTGGTTGGCAAGCAATGTCCCGCAACTGGGGACAGAATTGGCAGAGCAACTCCTATTTGAATGGGCAGACTCTCTCCTTCCAGGTCACCACCAGCGATGGGAGAACCATCACTTCCTATAACGTTGCTCCTGCAAATTGGCAATTCGGCCAGACATTTGAAGGACTACAATTTTAACCCATTTTCTTCTGCATCACAACTAACCTGTCCAAGAGTAACACAGAAGCAACAAAGCCAAAGTGATGGGAGAATATCATCGTGTTTTAACTTTGTACAATAGGAAATATTCCTAGTGTTGAACCTAGTATACGAGCATTGCCGCCCACTTCTAATTGTTTCTGCTGTATAAAATTGATATACACTTCCCGTATATTGCTGCGCTGACTGGAGGCGGTGATATATTGTATCAGTGACATATTTCTCATAAATTCCGTAAATTGGCGCTTTTAGATTTTCATCGTTATCGTTGATGGCAATTACTGGAGATTTTCATGACTTCTTTTTGCACATTCCCTATAGGTTTGAAGCGAATGAATTAATTTTTTTTTGTATTGGTCAGACTAATTAGTCGAAGTAAAGAGCCTTAACGTAATCATATATATTGGGATCGATACAAGCACATTATTCCCATCCCCCTCTGCACTTATCTTGATCCCCCTCCGATTCCCGGTTTTCTAGGTATTGCCAAATTGAGAATATTATAAAATATTTATTGCAAAACATATTGCCAATACTTGTTTCACTGGTGACTTTGCTGTTGTTCAGACATTTCTGTGGTTTGAAGACATGATAGGCTAAACAGTAGAGCAATATATAGGTATATTAAATGTACCCTAACTTCAATATGGATTAATTTTAGAATAAAACTAAAAACTTCATAATATTTTACCAAATAAATTATGTCAAAAACTCAAAATAATTATTCATATTACTTGTTATTATTATTAATTTACTTTTCACTGTGCTCGGGTCAACCAAGGTGTTGATAAACCTAGTAAAGTCCTGATAAATCCTTATCTAGTCAGATATGAACCTATATCTATCATCTTGCAAATCAGAATTTTGGAGGGTGTAACTCTTCTTAATAACTACAACATAAACAAAAAGAATAGAGCACACACACATCAGTAAATGACTCGTGAGAAGCTAATTTCTTTCTTCTACATGAAAGCAACAACAGAATAACAGGAATTTTCTGTTTGAATGGTGGGTAAAGGGGGAAATTACGGAGGACGATATTGCCTATTTTCGGATTAGCAAATTAGTTCAAATCGATAGCAAATTTCTTCCAAATCGATAGAAAATTCCACATAGATTATTTCCTTTAAAAGGAAAATAGCAGCATATAGGCAGAAGTTTTCTGACTGCAAGGTGATACACGGGGTGAATTAATGGTAAATAGTTCAAATCTATGGCGGATTTCTTGTTTCTCTTACATAATAGAAAATTAACTGAGAAATACTTGTTTCAAAGTAGACGGGGAGGCAACGCTGCATACACTGCGTGATCCTACCCTCTGTAACTTCTGTTCGCTCGTGTTCTGTTGGGAATTTGTTCAATGGTTCTATTGCTAGTGATGTGGGTGAGCTCCGGGATTTGGTTATATTGGATTTTAGCATAAACAAGTTTCATGGGTAGGTTCCTAGAGAGCTTGGAAAACTTCAGAAGCTATCGAAACTGGACATGAGCTTGAATAAATTAAGTGGTATTATCCCAGAATAGGTGTGATAGCCAAAATTGGGCGAAAGAATGGATAAAATCTATTAATATCGGAAGCATTAATATGTGGAAAATATGACGGTGGAATGTGATGCGTTTAAAACATCAAATGCCATTAAATGCCATTAATACCCGTAGGTCGTCGCTGCAGTGGAGGCGGGCAGGCTAGATGGGCAGAAACATCGGGTCGCCGGATTTTTGTGAGATGTAACATGCCATCGCATGCATGGATGCATAGTGTGAGGGACGACGATGAAAATGACGTAAGGAGGAGGGATCGCGGGAGGGATCTGTACTATAAGGCATCACATTAATGTATCAATAGAGGTGGGAATAGCTTTTGCCTTTGTCTCACCAGGCGCTTTAAAATGGATGCTCCTTTACATGTTTTCACTTTTTTAACAGTCAAATACAGTTTATTTCAAAATAAACACGTGTTATTTGACTAATAAAGAAGTATCATAATGATTGGCATATAGGAAAATGACAAGTTTTAAATTATATATGTATATTTGATATTTGATGTATAATTGATCTTGGAGACTTTCCACGATTATGTATATACTAGTATATCTTTGAAGCCAGGGAAAGACCACCGAATAGAGAGAGGTTAAAATTTGATTATCCTTAAATATAGATTAATATGTAAATTTATTGAATGTAAAGTTAACAATTTATTTAAAACAAGTGTTGCAGGATAGCTTAGAAATTATGTTCTCGAAAAAATTGGATTAAACTCTCACCTGTCAATGTTAAATTAATAGTGCTTAATAGAAAAATCAAATCCCATAGTCTTACTTTTGCAGGAATTAATAAATTGAGATGTCTACACATTTACAACTTTACTCCTACATAAATAATGGTGAGAAATAACTCCTAATAAGTAGATTTAATTACATTTTTTTCTATTCTTTTTGTTGCAAAGAGTTGCTATAATTATGGTGGGAAGTAACTGATACTATATATATTATTTACTTAAATATTAATTATTTTGAAATATTTTAATTTTGGATGGTTTTCCTACAAAGCTAAAGAATAAAAATCAATACACAGATATTTAAAATTCATGCATCAATATCACAACATTTAGAAATTATGGGATAAAATATGTGAGGCAGTTATCCACATGGCATTATATTATGTAAAGGTTGTGTTGATGGTGTTGGACCTACCAACATGTCACAGGATCTCCCCAGTAAGAAGTCCCAACTAGACCTCAAATGGAGTCCCAACAGTGGGTCATACGGTATCACCTTGACTGCGATTGCGTGCAGAGGTAAGTAAGATGTCCTTGTTGGTAGCAAGGGTATGACATGCGCTACAAGCCAAGGAAGGTTCATGAATGGTTCTAACACACAGAAAGTGGAATGAGTGCGCCCCTTGGAAACCTTTGTAAACACGGAGCTTGGAAGGGAACACATGAGCAAAGATGCATCACGAACTAGAAGGCAGGTGAACCAACAATCGAAAGTGATGGTTAAACCAACAGCACATCTCAGTAAGATTCATACATACATATACAGAAAGATTCTATACATACATGCGTAAGAAAAAATACACATATATCATTAGAGTAACCAAGATAATTGAAATACAATAACAACAAATGCATGAAACGTGTTGGATCTGTTATATTAAGAAGTGAAAGTTCCAATCATATAGTACAACCATGACCAACCACTAGTCCCGATAATGGAACATTATAGTCACTGCCACCTACTCCTCCAAAGAGATGTACTAGCTCTACACTGTGGAGAAGTCAAGGCTTGTTACAATACACTCCAAGCTTTCTCTAAGATACTCCTATCGGAAGCTTGGTTGCCCAAAAGCCCTTACAATGAGTTATGAGGTTCTATAAATAGAAAAGGGTGGGGTCACCCTTAACATTCCCATTTGTGACTCTTCACCTACACTCATGACTCTTCAACTACTAGATGACTATTACATTCAACTATCGACACTTGGACTTTCACTTTACAAGATGTTACATACAATCTGCACATGTACCCATGTGAGAAAAAATAGGCTTGAGCAAGCCATGCAAGACATCACTAAGACTTAGACATTGTGGGAAGACCAACTCTTCAACATCCTCTCGATGATCAACGGTGGCAAACTGATGCCAAGCTTGGTTATTCATGATGGTGTCCGCGTGCTCAATGGTGACATCCCACTGAAAGCAAATTCTTGCCTCCATTGCATTTGGGTACACTGATATGGCTCCTCTGTCCAACTCGTCTGATTAACATGTGCATCATCGTCTTGAGTGTAGCTAGACCAGAAACATATTGATGCATAGTGTTTGCACTGATCTTCAAGTGTGTGCTAGTGACTATGCACATCAACCTGTCGAAATACATATTCAGCTCCGATCGGACTTGGTTCTTGTCTTTGCCTCGGTGAGTGTGCCAATGGGTGGGATCGCATGCATGCACATAATGACATCCATGCTCCTCAACACCATTGCATGCAATTGACAACACTGCTCACCTTGTCTACTCCATGTCAGCTGTTGGGCTGGGTCTATAACCTGTATGGGTGTAGTTTCATCAATCTGTGCATGTTGCACCTCCTGTTGTACATGTTCCTGTTGTAACTCCTTCTCTCATCTGTGCATCTCCTGTTCTTCCTTGAGTTGACGCTTCAACACCTGCAACTCCTTCTCTGTTTCTCTCTCTCTACCTTCGCACGATTCTCTTATCGCACTGTCACCTCGTAGCCTTAATCTCCAAAGTTGCTTTCATCATGAGTAGAGCTGCTTGAACTACAACTTTGCTCTACCTCTGCGCTGTCAACAACCTTCCTCTTGCATTTGTTACATGTAGGTTTTATACCTTCTGCTGCCACTGATGGTGTTGCTCGTTGTGATGCCGCTACCATTTCATCTTGATATGCTTATCCATGAACAACTTGATGTCTTCATAGATAGGTAAGTTCATATACACTTGATCGACTACATCCCCAGTTGCGCTTTCAACGATGTGTTTGACTTTTCTCTCTTGGAAGCCATTGTACCTATGCTTCTGAGAGGTAGACGAACACCTATAATACATGTAGAAATAGCAACACTCATGGCAGGAAATCTGTCAGTTGAAAACCAAAACAAACTGGAGGACGGACATGCAACATACATGTGTGACTGTCTGTGAAGATTGTGCAATTTTCACTGGGAGGCTGGGAGACTGACTGCCAAAACTACGCAAGGCACAGTCTAGGCTATCGGGAGGCTGACTGACTGCTAGAACTGTGCAATGCACAGTCCAACCTAGCCTGCTAGGGACTAAAACTACGCAATGCACAATTTCAGTCAACAGTGACATGCAAACCAGCAAACTACATTGCGCAGTTTTTGGGGCCAGCAAGGCACTGCCTCCAAGAATTGTGCAATGCAAGCCTGGAGGTCAGTGTTGGGACAAACTTGCACAATTCCTGGAGGGAATGAAGAGCCTTCACTTCCAGAAATGCACAATGCTAGCCGAGCAAGGCAAGGTCCAGGCCAAGGCAGCCCAAACCCACCAACGGGTGATTGAAATCATGGGAAGTCTAAATGCATGGTGAAACTGAGTGTAAACAAGAGTGAATGATCATGTATGCAAAAAATAAGTGCAGGATTCAGAAAACGGGAAAACATGCATGTGTGTGAAGCGGGTTGCTGCAACGGTGATCGTCGGTGTAAAAACAATGGCATGCATGTGACAATAGTTAGATGCAAACAAAAAATGAAACGATGCTTCTATAAGCTAACATACATTAAAACAACAGCAAGCACTCATTGAAATCAAGCAGACAACACTCACACGAAGCGAAACATAAAAAGCGACAAAAATGCAACGCAAGACATGAAAAGCAGACTTACCCTGAACTAGCTAAGCTGAAAGTGCCGAAGACTCCTGGATTCAGTGTGGGATGCTAGAGCTGCAAGGTCGATATGAGGAATGAGCTATGTAGTGTCTGGTTCATAATTTTTTATAAGATTGAGGTTATGATGCGCATGCCATAAATCTAGGGGAAAAACGACACTTGGCGAGAGGTTCCTAAAATGATCTATGCATGTAACCTCGATTTGCTAAAAATATATCCCTCAAATCTATGGATTTCTCTTGCATGATGCCTTTTGCTATTTCGAAAAAAGCAGCCCATGCATGCAAATCAGTTTTTCTTGGTCCCGGATGGAACCAGTCAAGCTAAAGGCACATGCATCGGTCTACGAACTTGGGATGAAACTTTGCATAGTTTCATGGTTGAGATGGGTTGGTTGTCTCTGAGGGATTACACAATTTCTGGAGTCAACAAGTGACTATCTCCCAGAATTGCGCAATTTCTAGGCTGAGCTGTAGTGCTGAGCCAGATTGCATAGTTTTCTGAAGGAGGACTGCTTAACCATTCGGCGCAATTCTAGAGCCCAACAAGCTACCCAACTGATTTGCGCAATTTCTACAGGGAAGGTTGGTTCCCCTCCAGAATTACGTAATTTTCCGGGGGAGTGTCTTAGCCAGCAAATAGTCTAAGTCCAGAATGCCAACCCGCGAGAGGGAGACAAACAAGATGACATGCACATGCTGGTAGGCCATTGAAACTCAACTGAAGCCTATGTACTTGACAATGCAAGACATGCTACTAAAGATGGTTGGTAGGGAGGCTTCAAAACGAAGCTAAGGCAAAATTTTGGAGGGTGGTTGTAGCCACTACAACAAGTTGCAATAATACCTTCAAGTTATGGTCCAATCAAATATTTGAAAAATAATTTCTTTAATTATATTGAAAAAATATTTATTTTTTAAAACATTATAAATTTTATTGGTAAATGTTAAACTAATAGTGGTCAATGGGCAAATCAAATTTCTAGACTCTTGCCTAGGCGATAATAAGGACAATGTTCTTCATGTGACAAAATGTGGTCAGATCATCAAATATGGAATTGGAATTTGAGAAAATAAGCAATGTAGATATATAAACAATTGCATAAACTGTAAATAAAACATATTTTTTTTCTTAAAACATTGATAAATAGTTTATATAATTATGCAGACCAATAACAATATTTGGAAACATAAACTGTGTAGTCCACTACTAAGGTAATATATTTATACTATCAAATGTATTACAAACTTGTTTACATGCCAAATGTATTGCAAAAAAAATTGTTTTTCATGTTGAACTTTGAATTTCTTTTATTTTGTATTTTACATTTGGTTGTACTTTACACTTCTATGATACTTATAATACTCAATATCAATTTAATTATTTTCTTGCTTCATTTACATTATATTTTAAGGAACAAAATCTCCATAGCTATAATATCTTAATTTTTATAACAAAAATGAGTAAAATCAAATCAATTATACATATGTATTCCATCAATTATAAAATTAAATCAATTATTACCTTCATGAGTGTGCCTATTTTGAAATAGGACTTCCATAATTTAAATTTAATTATCAACAACTAATAGATTGATGGTAGGTATTTAAAAGTATTTAATATTTACAAAATATCCGCATAAGTTGATAAGCATGTCTATTTTGGAATAGGACTTCCATAATTTTAATTTAATTATCAATAATTATTAATTTTATGATATGGATTTAACCTCCATAAAATATTCTAGAATATACTTAATAGTGTACACAAATCAAAGATTGATTTATTTTCAAAGGAGTTATACATTTTCTTGTCCTTTTAATTAATTTCATTAATTATAAAAATGCCATATAAATAAGTGTCACAAATGAATTATGGTTTTTTAGACATACGGTATTGATAACTCATGGTGTTGGCACATGGTATTATAACAAATCTTATTTGCAAATTAAAAATCTCCATGATAAAGTGGGGGTGAATCTCTATGGTTAAAAATCTAGTTACATGTTTTTAAAAATTGTATATATGTGGTTAAATTATATGTATATATATGTGTGTGTGTGTGTATATATATATATATATATATTATAAAAAGTTATATCTATGAATTTTGTAATTTTAACAACTTTATATGTATGATGAGCTAAGTGTTTTGATGCTTATTATAGACTGATGTCTATTTAGATTTACCAAAGATTTAATATATTGAGATAGAGAGTTTGAGATTTATTTCAAAATTAGTTATGTAATTTTTGTTTTTTCCAATTTAATTTGAAAAACATTATAAAAGTAAATTAATAAAATATGTATAGAATTTTTTACTGTGAAATGAATTATATTTTTTTGGACATGTGGTATTGCTAAACCAAGGTATTGGTCCATAGTATTATAATAAAGTCTATTTAAAAATTTAAAAACTCTTAATAAAATGATGATAAATCTCCATGGTAAAAAATCTTGTTACATGTATAGTTTTTTAATATATTAATTATATATTAATTTATTTTATAATTAATAATAATAATAATTTAAAAATGAAGTAATAATATAATTTATTTCTATGATTTTTTTTAATTTTAGGAGTGAATGTACCATGACATAAATGTTTTGATGTCTCTGGTAAATTCATGTTTATTAATATTTACTATAGATTTAGATAAATTTGAAACAGTGTTATAATAAATTTATTATTTAATTATTTTTAGTAAGTGAAGAAATGAAATATAAATAAGATAAATGAAAACAACAATCCATTTAAATTAAAATATATATATTCTATTTTTATATAATTTTTATTATAATCATTATTTAGGTTGTTATTGTTGTACTTCTCAAGAGTGTTTTTGACAAATATGTTTTGGACCTTAGAGAGATCAATTTGTAAACTAATGATTTGACAATGAAAATAATAGGAAAAAAGAGTTTCCATCTCACTAGACATTCAATTCCAAGACTACCTCTAAAACTGAACCAAAGGCATTATTCATCGATGCCTCATTTGAAAGAAATACAAGATCTTTCCAAAGAAGCCAACAGAAATCTAAGACCAGAGCCCTCACATTAGGAGAAGTCAGCCAAGAGATTCATCATCTCAAAAAAGAGATTGTCTCTCTAAAAGCACAGGTCTCTGAGTTAGAAAAAGGGAAGAAAACTGAGGATGCATATGATGAATACTACACTAACCCAAATATTGAAATATTTGAAGGAAAAAAGGATGATACTATAGGATTCACCGACATGAGAGTAATGGCTATCCAGTATCAGCAACATCATGTTATGCTAGATATCTGTATAAATGGTGAAATGTTTTCCCTAAGAACACTTATTGACTCTGGGGCAAATGTCAATATTCTGAACTCAAAAATAGTACTTGCAAAGTACTGGGTAAAATCCTTTAGACAAGTGATTGGGTTAGGAAACAAAGATCTACTGTATGAAGTCCCTCAGGCCTCTATTTTCTTTAAAGAGCATTGCATCAAATTAAAATTTGTTGTTGCAGACATTCCTATTGACTGTATTTTGGGGAATGTATTTTTAGCAGCTGTGGAGCCACATGGATCAGCCAGATTGAAAAATGGCAAGGCTGGTTATTTTATATATGTACCAAGCTCAGATGGAAAATTACAAACAATCAAGTTACCCTTTGTCTCTACTCCCAGAGTGTCTACTATGGTACAAGCAATGCAGCAGATCGAAAAGGCAAAAAATAAAATTGAAGAGCTCAAGGAGCTAAAGACCACCATAAAGATAGGAGACTATCTTCAGACTCCTATAATTAAACAAAGGATCTCAACTCTAAGATCACATATAGAAAAAGAATGTTGTGCTGAAGAACCAAATGTGTTTTGGCATAGAAAACAACACTGTGTAGAATTGCCCTACAAAGATAAGTATGAAGGGAAACCCTGCAAGAGCAGAGCAATCCCTATGAACAAAGAATATAGAGATCTCTGTCAAAAAGAGATAGAAAGCCTCTTGGAAAGAAGATTGATTAGAGAATCCAGTAGTCCTTGGAACTGCTATGGTTTTTATGTTAATAAGCATTCAGAATAGTTAAGAGGTATCCCAAGACTGGTCATAAACTATAAACCTCTAAATATTGTCCTCTCAGATGATACTCACCCCATTTCTCACAAAGGAAATCTTTTAACAAGAATAGCAGGGGCTAAAGCATTTTCTAAATTTGATATGAAATCAGGATTTTTGTGGGTGGCAATTAATGAAGATGATAAGTTTAAGACTGCTTTCAGTGTCCCAGCAGGACACTATGAATGGAACTTCATGCTTTTCAGACTAAAGCATGCCCCCTCCAAATTCAAGAAGGTTATGGATAATATTTTCAAGCCATATTTTGATTGGTTACTAGTATACATTGATGATATACTTATATTTTCTAAAAACGTCCATGATCACTTTAAACATATCTAGTAGTTGGTACAACTTGTAAAAACCAATGAATTGGTTCTTAGCAAGAAAAAGGTTGAATTATTTCAGACAAGTATCAAGTTTCTTGGCCGTACAATTAAAGATGGGCAGATCACTCTGCAAAAACATGCTCTCGAATTTGTTGATAAATTTCCAGATATTATCAATGACAAAACTCAATTACAAAGATTCTTGGGATGTTTAAACTATGTAAGCAACTTTTACAAAAATTGCGCCAAAGATAGATCATTACTCAATAGAAGACTGCAAAAACATCCAGAACCTTGGTCTCAGGCCCACATTGAAGTAGTCAGAAGAATTAAAATGAGGGTAAAAACTCTTCCTATTATTCATATCACTGATGAAGATTCTTTCAAAATTGTTGAAACAGATGCCAGCAATGAAGGGTGGGGAGGAATTTTGAAGCAAAAGAAAGAAGGAAAAGAACAAATAGTTCAGTTTTTCTCAGGGACTTGGAGCCCACCTGAGAAAAACTATTCTACCATAGAAAAAGAGGCCAAAGCATCATGGAAATGCATTGATAAATTTGATATCCACCTAATACACAAAACGTTTCTCTTAAGAACAGATGCCTCTACACTAAAGAAATTTCTTAGTAAAGCTATAAAGAAAGCAGGAGAAGCTAAGCTCGCAAGGTAGTAGGCTCTATTTGCAAATTCTGACTTTGAAATCGAACACATCAAAGGCGAAAAGAATTGTCTTCATGAATTCATAAGTAGAGAATATTTAAATTAGAAAGACACTGCCATGGTGATAGTAATAGAATGGGACCCTTCCAAACATATAGAGACTCTGAGAAGTATTTCTGAAACACAGAATTGGGAAGAATATTGTTCTAAATGGAAACCAACATGGCAGCTAAGAAACACAAAAGTGCTCGATGCAAATTTGCAACCTCATTCAGATATTCAACACTTAGTACCTAAAAGGAAAGTCTACCCCAAAGGTAGCAAATGGATACATGACATGGTGTATCAGAGGAGTATGATGGCCGCACATTTGGCTGAAGAATCCCTAAGCCAAAATTTTAGAGATATCACTATGATCTGGACAGAAGGAAGCAACCAGAGGAGAATCTTCAACAAATATCTTGCCATAAATCAGACCAGATGGTCGGGATGGTACGACATGCCAGAAATGTGGCCACAGGGTAATCCAAGCATTATCTTCCCAGATACCATTTACAACTTTTTAGACTACAAAAAGTTGTGGTGGGACATCATGAATGTAGATGGAAAAAACGAAACTCACTACACAAGAGTAAAATTTAGGGCCACAGGGACCACACAAAGACAACGACAAGGTGAATGGCTTCAACAAGGGTGGAACTATTTTGGCTTCAACAATGGTGGAACTATTTTGGCCTCAACAAGACTGCTATGGATCCTCTTTTCTTCCAGCGTGACTTTCGATATGAATGTGACACTTGTGGATTTTTAACTGAATGTTGGCATTCTCCATGTAAAACTATTGGAGATGTCAATAATTATCAAGACAGTCAAATTCTTGGTTATTTTATGAAAAGACACCATGAATGGTTAGTCATGACTAAGATTAAACACCAAATCATCTTAAGAAAACCTATGATTGTACGAAGAATTTATACAAAGGCTTGGGATTCTTGTAGATATTCTCAGATAAGATTTCTAGGGACCACACCCTTGGGGGACTAATGGTTCTCATGGGCTTGTCCTTAAAGCTTCCACAGTGTAATAATGATGTCTACTCACAATATTGAATGTGACTATCTTTCTCGTGGGCTTTTCTGTTTAAAAGCATCCACTATGTAAAAGTTATTTACAGTACATTGTTTTCCATGGGATTTGTTCAAATCTTCCATAGTGTAACCTAGTACGAAGATTCTTCAATCACGAGACTCAAAGCACTTCTCTGACTTTTGGTGAGCTTTGAGCCACATCTCTTTGACTGAAGAAAGATAGTACTGAATCTTTTTGCCTGATTGTCGGATGTTTGTCCCCTCATTTTCCTATATAAGGATGGAGTAAGGCTCATTTTGGGCATTCAGAGTGTGAGTATGATTTTGGTTATGTTTTTGAGTTTTTGAGTCCGAGGAGGAAGTTCTTGTTTCCAACTCTTTAGAGTTGGATTTGAGAAGCCCATGCATCAGAGTGAGAGCTTTGGTGATAACCTAAAGTGGCCAGATTCTTAGGTTTTTGAAGTTTGTATGTTTTCATAAGAATTCGAGTTCTAAGACAGAGTCTGTGAAAGGCCAGGAAGCCTTAAGATAGCTTCTTGCTTGACAAGTTGCAACATCTGATAAATGCCTAAACAGTGTATCTCTGGAAAGGAGCTTCAGAATTTCTCTCTGAATTTGTAAAGAAACTTCTACATAAATATATGAGTATCCATTTTCTGAGCATGATACATTCCGCTTAAGTACATTTTTCATTTTTTCATGTGTTAAAACTGTTTGTTGAGGTAGTATCTGTGAGACAAGAGGTTCGCTTGAGGTTTGCTGGAGGTTCGCCAAGGTCTGAGGAACACTAGTCTGTTAAAGGCAGGAGGTCGTGTGAAGGACGTTAGAGTGTGAAAGTCCAAAGGTTCGTGTACGGGTTCATGTATTGATCACAGAGAAGAGACTCAATGAGAGCAAGCTTCGCGTCTAAAGCCACTGCCAGCAAATTGGTATCAGAGCTAGTAATGTCTGGTTCATTACAGTTAGTACTCAAAGTCTATAAGTCTATAAAATGGATAATTCTAGAAGATCAGTCTCTTTCAGAGCGCTTGAAGCTAAAGAACAAGTTGAAGAAAACCCATTAAAAGATATGTTTGCTTCATCATCTAAAAGGGTTATAAGTTCTGCAGAACTTGAATATTTTGGAAGTCAACCTACACCTAAGTGGTGTCTACTCAGTATCTCCTCGTCAAAAGTACATGCTGACTTATCTATGTTCCATCTTAAAGCTGTAACTAGAATATCTATCAAATAAAATATTAGTCAAATACAAGAGAACTCAGATTCTATACAAACACTTTCTCTTCTTGACACTAAGAAACTTTAGGCTGAAGCCAAAAGACTAGGAACCAGTCTGGGGTGCATAAGGGTAGGGATCAATCCCTTAGTCCATAGAGGACTGAATACTTTTGTTCTTGTCATAGTCAGAGATATGACACATAAAAAGTATTCAGATTCATTAATAGGAGGAATGGTTGCTAGATTATAAAATGGACCAGTATACTTTGGTTGTTATCCCAGCTTTTCTATATATACATTTGATGAGCACATCAAGGATATTTTACAACTACATATTGAAACAACATGGTTTGATATGAAGAAAAAGAGAAATAATACTTCCATTCAAACTCGTGGTTGTTTTAGACACACAAATACCCTCTATCCTACAGTTCACCATGCTCCCAGCAAAGAATCCAAATCTAGTGTGGTTGTTCTAATAGATACCCAGAATCAAAAGTTAGAACACCAGATTATTAAATTGGAGGACCTAAGTTTCCTAGAACATTGGGTTGTTGATAACCCAAAACCTCCAACAATGAAAAAGATTACTTCTGCTGATATACAAGAAGGACCATCATTTGTTGTAGTATCCTTTCCTAGAAGATCTACAATAGATCGTACAAGAATCAATTTAGCTTGCAAAGCATCATCCATGTATATTGATCCACAAGTAGTAGATACTGCTAGTTCTTTTACACCATCTGTAAATTTCCCTCATATAGATCTATTTTAATATGCCTAGATTGTAAATTTTTCATCCCTGCAAGTCATTTGCCCAAGTTGCAATCAAAAGATAAATCTCGGTAGCCTTGCTGATTCTATCGTACATTAGAACCACCATCCAAGGACAGAAGTATCTCCTCCTACAACTTCCGTCTCCGTGCCCAAATCCTAAGTGTTTTGAAATACCTTTCCCTCATGATATTGATCATGTATTAATGATTCATGAGCTTCCATATTTGGAAAATGAAGACCCCCGCCTCAAAGACATGTTTAGCAAAATGCATCCTACTGGTATGCCTCGCTATGGTCTAGGATATCTAAAACAACTTGATGAAATAATCCCTCAATCCAGATTTGACAAATTTGTGCCTTTTGATTGTAAGAAGCCGTCAAAACCAGAAATGCACAAGTTATTTTCGGTTATGGAAGGATGTAGGAAGCATACAATTGATCATCAATGGATGAAAAATATGCTTAATTGGGATTTATACACTCATCCTGAGGCTGAAAGTTTTGACCTTACCACTCCATACCCAGAAAAAATCAAATTATCCCATGAATGGAAAACATACATGCAAAAGAACAACGTCTAGTTGTCTTTTTATGAATGGAAGAGGAAGCAAGAAAATACAGATGTACAAATGGCAGATGCTGAATCATCCTCAGCAAAACATTCTTGGACTGCCATAGATGGCAGTAAAATTGAAACTCCTACCACCTTCCCTCCTTACAAAGGCATTGTATTAGGAGAAGCATAGAACAGTGCTAAAGCCATTCCGTTGGTCATAAAAGATGACAATGCCCTTGGCATTGATGGTAGGATACAGAAAGCCAGTGAATAGAACCAAATTGTAAATCTATCCTCTTTATACAACTCCTGCATTTATAGTTTCTTGAGTCAGGATATATCATGGGATGTGCATTAACCAACCATCAAAGGTTATCTTGACTATTACGTATACTTATTAACTCTTCAATAAGGTACTCCTTTCATGGAAATTTTTACGTTTACTGAAAAATTGAGCTAGTGCGTTGAGTTCAAATGTTTGATATATATCTAAATTCGATGGATCATAGGTTTGCCACGTTTCTTCACATCTAATTTATTTTTTACATAGTCTCCAAATGATGTTTGTGTTGAAAATGTGGACATTTGTGTAAGTAAATTTGGTATTAATTATAAAATTGGCATGGAAATCTTATCGTACACGGAATTTACATATAAATTTTGTTGGCATTATTTGGAGTTTGCCACTAAGAAGAAAAGTTGGTCATAAGTTATTTCACATATTAATGAGATTTTATGGTAGTTGGTGACCTAGTACACTGAACAACTTTGAGCTCTACCGAAACTACAAGCCACATGACAATAGAAATTTTATGATATGGGAAATCGGTACACTCTTGTGAATTTGTGACTAATGGATTGCTACCCATTAAGCTAGATCAATCAAAATGTTTGAATTATTAGTTAATGTAATTCAACTAGTGTTTATAAGAGATGTTAAATGACATCAATTAAGGCTACCTTGGTGTTTGAATTTTAGGTGTAGATGCATATGTGCATACGGTCAAATAATTAGCTTTGGAATATGATAGGGACATCTCCATTGCCCAATTGCAATCATAATCCTACATATTTCCAGATGACTACAAAGATTAGAGGCTTTTTATTTGTTTGTTGTGCTTCTTTGTTCTCTCTTGCTCCTTTAGCCAACTAGATAGTTTTTCCAACCTACTTGCAAGTTTCACAAATCAATTTGTCTTTATTTGCACACAAATTCAATTGCCATCAACTCCTAGATGAAAAACAAACATTTACTGAAATGCACCTAAAGTTATTATATTGCATAACTCCACTTCAGTTACACTGTTCTACCTCATTTTACTCGATTAGAAAAAATATTGTGGTGTTTTCTCATTCTTTCTAAATGCTTCCTAGTAAGACATTCCACCTTCTCATCCATCAGATTTAATCTACAAGTGAATGGACAACTCTGACAACTCTATCTCATACTCTTGCCTAACCAATTCATACTCTTGCCAAACCATTTCTTGCAATAGAACTCGGTCTTTGGCCTAGAATCCTTGCTTCATTATTAGCAAGTTTTGAAGAGGATTTATGTTCCCATTGAAAACTTTCCTACATAAGTTATTCATGCCACATCCAATCTATAATTGTTTGATCCTTTTCCTTTACCACTGTCATACTCTTCATGTCCTTATCATTCATTTTTTTTTTACATTATAGTGCTATGTTGGGATTATTCTCTCCTCTATTGCATAAACCTATATCTAGGATGTTGTTTCCCTCTTAGGAGACTTGTTTGGCGTTCTTCTAGAATTTGACTCTACTACCCTCACCTCCAAGTGCAGGGGCTTCACTAGGAGGGGACATTGTGATGTGATGAATCAGTGGGATATGAGCGGATGGTAAACACTTAAAAACAAAATCATTTATAAAATTTGCAAAGGTCACCGAGATTCATGAGCCATTCAAGGTGACCTACAAATAATCAAATGCTTATTTGGTGCTTGAAGAGGGATTAATATGAACAATATAAAGTGAATATGTCAACATGTCAACATTCCTTTTGCCAATCTAAGGGATGCCTTCTTTAGACATTCTTGCTCCTAATAATTATTAGATTACCCTAAATGGTAAAGAATTAACAAAAGAATAATTGATATATATCAATTCACAACATTAAAAAGAAAGATAATAGTAAAAACACAACTCAAGTAAATAATAGAATTGCAAACACAACTCCTTACATGAAAAAACTGGTTTCATAATACCCAAAGGTAGCAATTTTAAATAATTAAAAGAACCAGTTTCATGATACCCAAAGGTAGCAATATTAAATAATCGTGATATCTATGAGTGATGGATGAGTCTGATAATGTCCTACATATTTAGTAATTCCTCAATCATTCCTTAGGAAGCCCAATTTCCAAGGAATACATTCATCTAGTTAACAAAAAAAATCCTCGAGTTAATAAAAGAGCACAAAAATACATAGTATACATACTTCCAATAAAAGTTTCACAAGAATCATTGAAGTTGAAAAAGGTTGTAGGTGTTTTAGACATTTAAGGAACATAATGACACGGAGGCCCAAAGCTATGAATTCCAAATAGGTTCCTTGAATTATGGGAATGATTTCTTATCGTTGTTTATGGCATAGGATTTATGAGGCAGGATGAATCAATAATCCATACCCAAAAATAGCTCTAACAGATGATGATCACATGTTCTTAACGACAGGAGGTACTAGAAAATGTCTCACAGCTAGAAATCAATAACATGTCGACAAATCATACAGCACCATAACCCAATATTCCTATATCAGTCCTCAGTGCTCACAAGGAACTAGGCACCGCCATGGACTGGTCATTGAAATACTAGAATATATGTGCATCTTGACCAAACTAAAATAAATATCTATACAATTTTGTCTACAAATACGCATCAAACAATGGCAATATGTTTAGCAGAAATTTTCAAGGTAAAAATGAAAGTGCGTAGTTAGTTCTACAACCTCGCAACTACTTACACCAGTGTAGAGTGTCTAGATTTACCTGTCTGACTAAGGTGTGTAATCATCACAATAAGACATATAAGCTTATTTGAGTTGTCTAATTATTTTTTTACCAAATATCATTTTGCAGGTTCTACCGGGCAATGATAGTAGCTTCGAATTCCAGTTCCACCACCGTTACATATTCAAGAACTAAAATGTTCCAGATTAATGGGATTCATTTTGTTGTGCTTCTGTTAAATATTTACTTGAATGTATGTGATTGTGCTTTCTTGATACCTTTACTTGTACTGGTTTTCTTTGTCTTAATAACAGATGCAGAGTGCTGATCTACGGAATTATATTATGCAACTACGAACAAAATAATTACAACACAAAAAATTAAAAAAATAATACGACAAAAAAAGTTAAATAATACAAGAAAATGCCTCGTGAAAGATTGCCCGATAAATTGTTGTCGTCGATGTACGAAGTACTCCTTTACGTAAATGCCAAATTTTATTAACCATTGTGCTACGCAGACACTGTAACTGATCTGGATCTGGAATCTGGTTCACCAGGTTGGAATCAATTGCATAGCATTATATATATATGTCACTCAGGTTGGAATCAATTCCATAGCATTATATATATATGTCACTCAATCCAATCACAGACAACCAACAACGTTAACCTTCCATTACTTTTCCCAGAACTATCGACGATAAATGCAAAGATCAGATCAGATCATAAATGCAAAGAGATTTGGAATATGGATTTTATCTGTATGGAGGCACATGTTCCACTCAATTTCGTTTTCTCATACGTAGATAATGACGTGAACCTGCCATTGCCTTCAGAACTTTTGTCAGGGAAAATGTCTTTTTGTACGTATGCATTATGCAATCAGATCATATTACAGATGCAAAAAGATTTGTAATATTGATCTCATCTCTACTCCACTACATTTTCCACTCAAATTCCCCTTCTCCCACATGTACATGTACATGTAACCTGGAATTCTTAGTGGTGAAATTGTCAAAATCGAAATGGATGGATGAAGGGAATCCACATGAATGTCTCTTAGTGAGGGATACCATCATGTTGTGTTGATCATGACCATGCATGCAGGAAATATCATGATATGTAGCCGGTGGCTACGGGCAAGGAGATAACCTCACAACTTATACATTTGCCTGAAACAAGTTTGGACACACTGCACCAAAACATTTGGATCTACTAGGAAGTCAGTCAAACTATTTAATTTAAGTGGTATTAAATTAAAGCATGTAAACATCTTTTTAGCTTGTCCATGAATACAGTCAAGCTCAGAATAATGGAATCTATTGAAGGTTTGTTTTTTTGGTCTAACCTACTTTGTTTTAGTTTTAACTCAATTAGAAGTTTTTTTATCTGATTTGTTTTACTTTACAGCGAAAGATTTCTTTTTTATCTTTTATAATAATAATAAACAAAAAAATTGCTATTATAGGTCCATTGTTGGCTCGCCAAATTTCTAGACATTCACCATGTATATTGTTGGCTCGCCAAATCTCTAGACATTTTGGATAATATCAAATACAGGTCTTTCTAGCCGGAGCTTAAACATTGTTACAAGAATAGCTGGTCATGGTGATATAATCAAATTCTAGATCAAAAGTAGTGCAACAAATTATGTTTGGGCCACAGTTATATAATCAAATTCTAAGTCCAAAGTACTACAACAAAGTATGTTGGGCCATTATTATATAATCAAATTCTAGGTCTGAAGTATTGCAACAAATTAGGTTGATTTTGATGTATTGACATGTCCACGACCCCTTGGGCTTAAAATAAGCTAATACCCTTAGAAAGAAAAAAACATGAAAGAAACTAAGAGTAAAGAGATTTAGTTCTTGGATTTATATGAAGTAGCTTCTCACTTCATTGTTCATGCTCCCTAACACACATTGAAAGAGCCAACTCAAATCTTCATTTCACTTACATCTGTATGACCTTCACCTTTTATATTATTAAAAAAACTAACTAATTTCTTATTACTACTGGCAAAAATTGCATGAGAAACCAATTATCAAAAAAAAGATTACATACACTCCTTACTACCACCTTTTGTAATTCCTTCTTTTCCCACACACATCACTTCACCTCGATAATATTCAAACTAATTATCACTCTAATATCTATCAAACTTTGGCAGTAACCAGTGATAATTAGATTTAATCACGTTTTCTTTCATGATAAATTATCTCAGGGAGAAACCCGCAAAAGGATCAATTTGGTTAAAATTGGCTTTAAGTTAATATTTTTATTTAAAGAAAAATACTATAAGTAAATGAAATTTCTATATATATATATATTTTGAAAAAAAAAATTACAATAATTGTTTGATATAAATTAGTTATATGGTTTTTAAGTTTTTTATTTTGATATATATATTATAAAGCTCATGCAAATTAGCTTATTTATAGTTATTTCTGTAAAATACTAAAATATATACCTTTGAGAAAAATATTTATGATAATTTTTATTTACAATTTAATGTTGGAAGAGTATTATGTGAATTTGTTACCAGGCTGGTTTAAGCCTGAACAAATACTTTTTACCTTATTTATAATTGTTTCTGTAAAATAATATATATTAATAATATATTTTGAGAAATTTATTTTTGATAATTTCTGAGAGGATTATGAGAATTTGTTACATGACTCGTTCAAGATTGAACAAATCCAAGTTTCTCAAATATATATATTTTTTTATTTATATTTATTTTTATAATGTAATTTTATAAAAATAAATTGTGTAAGAGTTTTAAAAAAACTTAATAAAGTGTAAATTTTTCCATTCTCTAGAATAAAAATGTTATTGTGTAATATAGAAAAAATGTTATAATGTTTTGTTTTAACATTTTGACTCATCGAATTACATATAAATTAAATTAAATTAATCAATAAAAATAATAATTAAAATAAAATTGTAATAAGTTTATTAATTTATCTTTCATAATTTTTTAACTTTAGAGTTTGACAATTCATAGTTTTTTTTAATGTTGTTTCCCAGTTAAATTTTATTAAATTTAACCAGCTATTATATTATATAATGTAAACATTAACAATTTTCTACTTTACATTGGACAACCCATACTCTTAATCACTGTAGCTATTTAATTTTAAATATTTAATTTATTTAATACAAATAAGTTTAATTAAAAATAATATATTATCGTCAAATTAAATATATTTTTATTTACTTTTCATTATAAAAAAACTGCATCAATATATGCCCTTTTGATTGATATGAAATTAAAGCACTTCAAATTTGATTACGGGCCGGCAGGGTTGGAAATTGGATTCCTCTTTACCTGTCAGACAATTTTTTTTTGACCTTTGCGTCTTTATGCTGCCCATCAAGAAACGTTATGTTTAAAATTTTTCCCTTCAAAAGTGACGTCTTAATAATAAATTAACCCTTCACCAATGAAGATTTGATTAAAATATTACCCTTCAATATTACAAGTATGTTAAAAATTTTCACATATTTATTATAAGCAAAGAAACAAAATGACCATAACATAGAAAAGATTTATTGAATCATGAATTTTAGTTTGAAATTTCATGAATAATAACAATAAAATCTCCATAACTTGTTGTCCTTGACCTGGACATGCTAGAACATTCATATGTAACATGCACCTCAAGTCACATCAACAAATCAAAAGGGGCCTAAATAGATTTACCCGTGAAAAATTGAAAGCTTACAATACTTGTGGCACAAAATCAAATAGAGAAAGACTAAAAATGTGAAGCCTAGGAGTAAAAATACATTATATATATACATATATATCTACAAATTTATAGCTTCTATTTGTAATAATTGCCAAAGCATAAAAAGAGCCAAACAAAGCAATTTCTAGATGGTTTTGTCAAAAAAAAAATCCCAAGGTAACATATCTACATTATTATTGTAAATCTACATTATTTTGTTTACAATTAACAAGAAGCCAAAGTGCACAATTTTGATCTCAAGATGGCAATCAATGTTTCCAATATTAACAACTCAGTAGCTCAAGTAGTCAAGACCGAGATGTGAGGGATGGTGGATGACTAATGTAGTGGGGTTTGCGTGAGTTACCCATTTTTGTTTGGGTTCAACTCATAATATATTTACTAACAGTAAATCTATTCACAATGTTTTCAAATGGAAAAAATGATGGATAATGAGCCCTAAATTATTCACCAATTATGGTGATTAATTTTTTTTTACCGATATTGAATTATCAAAAATCAATATCTATCTCTATATATATAGACGCATGGGTCTATGAATGTTGTAGCTTACCATAAATTGAGAACTTAAACCAGGTTTACCAATGCAAAAGTGGCCTACCATAAATAGAAAATTGAAATAAGGTTCACTATTGCAAAAGTAAACGTGGAGAAGTATAACCAAAGCTTGCAAAATAGAATTTTTGAAACAAAGTATCTTACAATTATTTATAAGAAAATTAGTATCCATGATTAGAGAGATGATTAAGAAACAAAGTTTGCAACAATTGTAAAGTGTTCCACTCTCCATTTACCAATAAAGTGCAAGCTAAAAAATCTGCGAGAATATGGTACAACAACTATAACTAATTATTTTATGGTATGAGATTATAAAAATTTGATATATATCTATATACTTATAAAAGAATGAGTACTTGAATATTGAGGCCATCAGAAATTGAGAACTCGAACAAGGTTTGTCCTTGGAAAAATAAATGTGAAGGCATATATCCAAGCATTGCAAAGTAGAATTTCTACAACAGAGTTGTCCTGCAATTGTATTTAAAGCAATGGGTGTCCCATGATTAGTGAGGTGATCAAGCAATAGAGTCGTCCTTGGAAAAATAAATGTGAAGGCATATATCCAAGCATGACAAAGTAGAATTTCTACAACAGAGTTGTCCTCCAATTGTATTTAAAGCAATGGGTGTGCCGTGATTAGTGAGGTGATCAAGCAATAGAGTCTACCACAGTTATAGAGGGCTTCACTGTTTCCCACAATGTGCAAAAACAAAAATTTGTTAAAAGATGATACAAGGGCTTCACTGTTTCCCACAATGTGCAAAAACAAAAATTTGTTAAAAGATGATACAAATCATTGTGGATAGTTCCCTTCTTCTAAGCATTAAAAATATATGAATTAAATTTGTAGTAACTCAAATCTATGATCCAAACATTCCATAGATTGGATTTTTCGAAACCAATAATTAAGGGCAACAATGATAATGGATAGGTAAATTATAAGTAAATGCACGCATAACCAATGGAGTCAATAGAATATTAAAAAAAACCCAAGGAATTCATGGAACAAGAAATGCCAGCAATAATGATATTAATTTGGGTCGATTGTTTTACTTCTTGATACTAAGAACCCACCCCTGCACGCAGAATCTTCAGACTCATACAAAATGCCTCTACTGTATTAGCATTTGGTTTCAGGGCTATTCTTATAACAGACCTGGTTTCATGGAAAGTTCGAAACCCAACTTGCATACAACCACCACTTCATTCTATTCTCTCGTGTTGTTTTCCTTCAACAAGGTTGGAATTTGGCATTTTTCCCAATCATAGGGCATTTTACCGGGCAAAATGTCCTTAATTTTTTAAAGAAAGTAGAATTTTTACCATATCTATGTCGTCGTTAGCATTGGAGAGATCTCCATCTTACTATTATCTTGGAGCAGATGCAGCTCTTTTAGCCAAAAATTTGCTAGAGTTGAACGAGCTATCGTCTCTAGACTGTAGTCTGATTTTGCCTCCATGCGATTCTTCAACAGATTTTGTGTTACAAGATTTCTGCAAGGGACCAGGTACATTAGCTTCAGAGGCCAATCAGTTTGAAGAAGTTTTTTCTAATCAAACTATCATGCAGCGTGTCAACAGTTTTACAGTCTCCGATGATCAAAGAATTGAAGAATTCTACCATTACACGCAACAACACTTAGATTGATTCATGAACTCGATTGTACAAAGAAAACAAGCCCACATTCGTTGGGTTTGCTACTGTTGGAATCCGAAGATGAAAGAGGAAAGACAGGGAGACCATGCACAGATCCCGGAAATCGTCCAGGGAAAGATTCCAAATTAATGTTGGTTTGCTGACCAGACCATTCCGTATTTGATCAACATTACCATCCCGAAACTATACTATATCCTTTCCCAGAGAAAAAATCTTCGGCTAATGGAATGGTGCGAGATAAGGTATTAATAACGTTTTTCAAAAAAATTAACCCGTCAAAAATACGTTCTTCACATTTCAGAACACTTCACCTTAAACGGTCATTTAAAAATTTAAAACGTATTTTACGGGTGAAATGCCTCATGACAGACAAAATGCCCGTCAATTTCCAACCCTGCGGGCCGGTATGCCCAGAATGCCCATCTGTGTGTTTCTCATTGTTACTGCGCTCTGTAACTGCCCTCTGTTCCAGATCAGGGGAACAGTAAAAGCATTACTGTAGTGATTAGGCTTCCACCAATTAAACAAAAACAGTACAGATCCGTATCTATTTAACACGCTAGATGTCAGGGTTAATTTTATGGGTAGCAATTTTTATTTTCTAGTTTATAAAGCTGCGGTCCCGTTGTATATGTTTTTATTTAAATTTAACAACAGGGCATATACAACTGGATTATATTAATGGGTTTATAGTTTTAGTGTGATTTTTTAGAGGATTTTTGTGGTCTAAATTCTTTCAAATCTGGTAAGAATTTATTGAAATCACAAGTTTGATCGGTAACCCCTACACAATAAAAGTGTCCAAGTTGCTGAATCCATATATAGTCAAAAATCTAGTTTAAATAAACACAAATCAAGATTTCACCTCAAATTTCTCTGTAGGATTCGGGCACTAGAAACTCCAAAAAGTGACACTAAAGACTCTCCAGGCTCCTAAACTGTAATGGATAAATTGTGTTGCGTGAAGACATTAATGGCATAAAAATGTGGAAAATCAACTCATATCATGGGAAAATTTATGTCACCTCATATTAGGAAATCTATAGTTTTAGCATTTTGGCTTCAATATTAGATTTTAAGTAAGATTTTTTAGAAAGTTTTTTTTTGGTTTATTTTCAACTTAATTTGTCTAGAATCTGATAGAGATTCATTGAAATTACAAATTTGATAATTAAACTCTTCACAATCAAAATATCTACATTTTTTTAAAAATGCTAAATCTATATAAACCATTAAAAAAATCAACTCAACCATTTTCACCCGATTCCTACGAAAAATATACCTTAAACTCCAAAAAAATCCTAATAACTCTATATATTTTTGGGTAGTCTTCCCTACTCTCTTTAGTGTCTTCGTGTTTTGCAACGATGGTAAAATCGCCATGCCACCTCTCATATTTATACAATTCAATATACCTATATGTTTACTATGAGCACGGTTTTCCGATTCAGAGTTGACACTGACCGGCTTCTGATTAAAGACATTTTCAAAGTCCATGATGAATGAAAAAAATCTTATTTGTATTGTTTTCTATCTGTCAATTATATGAATGAGTTATTTTTAAAGTAATTTTATTTTTCTATATACGATGGAAAGAGGTATTGTTGATCTTACATTGTAGAATTTTTTAAAGAGTATTTCCCATTTACATCAATATATGTGTATCAATATATGTGCTTAAAATAAATAAGTACGTTTGAAATAACAGGTAAGGTTGTAAAAGTTAAATTTTATAATTACATATTTGTTAAAAGATTGATTATATAATAGTTGAGGGTTTTTATAAATAAACATATTTTTACAAGTGTAGTTTAATTTATAGACAAAATAATTTTTTGATGGGAATTTGGCAATATAATTTCAAGTAAATTGGTGATTTTTTGTTATTTAAAATATTTTTTGAATACATAAATAGATTCAGCACTCTGAAAAACTCTTAGCACAAGAGTATTTTATAGATAAAACAATTTAAAGTCAAATTTTTAAAAATATTTATAAAATTTTAATTAAAATAAACCAGAAAAAATACATCCAAAAAATATAATTTCCAAAAACTAATTAAACCTTCAAATTTCACATCCAACAAATTATGATTTCCCCAAACTAATTAAACCTCTATATTTTGGGGTATTATAAATCTAAATACTTTTCGATTTTAATAACAATATAACACATAACAACACAAAAACTAACACTAACTAATCTACCTAAAACAACAATATCAAATAGGAAAAAAAATCATCAAATTTCCATTCACAGAAAGATAAATTTGAAATTCTAACTCTAGTCGCAGGGATATATTAAATAAAAATTAACGGCAGGCCACTATTACGGAATCTCCGGAGTCCTGATTGACTGAGACTGGTAGTTAACCCCGACTCTCCTCGAAGAAATAATTACTCAAAGATTTGTCGTTTATTGTGCACTTACTACTATCGAAAATCGTGATATGTGGGGTTAAGTAGAATTATTTTCGCAATAATTTAACGAGTCTATGGTGGGTGACAACTTTTATTTATTATGTTAATTGCGCTGTGCAGTAAATGCTAAAGGTGGATTAAAGTGGATAATGTATTTGTTTTGATTTAGCCGTGGGCATATATTATCTCGCTCATACACGGTCTTCTCTCATTTATGGATCAATAGTATGGTAAATGAGGTTGGCCATAGACTCGTGAGATGTAAAATTTGAGAATAGGACGATAGGGATTTTGGAGTAGCAAAAACTGAATTGAGAAGTTAAAATTTGGACATGTCTACAGAGGCAGAGGAATCGCTGGACAACCACTTTTGGCCAAAATTCACGCAAAAAAATTCAACAAATCTTACATGAAGAGTGTTTAAATCGTGTGTTTTTCAAGGTGAAAATAGATTCAACGCCATCAAAAATTTATAAGGCACCCAAAATATTGAAATTTAATAACTATAACCTGGATTTACAAAAATCCTTGCTGAAATTTATCAAAATATTATAAGAATTTTCCAAGCAAAAATTATTGGGATGACAGAGGTGTTTTTCTATGAATGGGTTCGGTATGTCCATATCTTCTTGGGTACAAAGGTACTGTCTAATCTAAATAACCTGACATTTTTGTTTAGAAAATGGTGGTTTTTGGAGCATATTTTTTAATTAAAACTAGTAAAAAAATTTAAAACTTAAATTACAGTTGTTAAATTGTGGAATTTGGAGTGCTACGATGGATTTTTATGATGAATCTATTTTTAATATTAAAATTATAATTAAAATACTAAAATTTATAATTAAAATACTAAAAATTTAAGATTTTGCAATTAAAAAATTATAGAATTCAAACCAAATAATATATTTATAGCAAAATTGTGAACTCTATAAACAACTTTAAAGTTACACATTTCCCTCCAAAGATGAGCGGAGTTTGATAAAAGTTGAAATCACTTCATTTGGGTTTGGAATGTCGCAAATTTGCATAACGATATTAATTAAATAGGTGGGTTGAAATGGTTTGGAATGCAATAAATTAACATAATAGATAAATGTTCATAGAAATCTTAACAAAAATATTTTATTATATATTTTGATAATTTTTGTTATATATTTTTATTATCAAAATTTTAAAAGATCATGAAAAATATAATATTAAAAGTTATTATTAAAAATAATAACTATATAAAAAAAATTGTTTTTCAATTGAGGTTTTGTGATTTATATTGGACAATTTAGAAAAAATTTCATTAATAATCACATAAGAGAAGCTAAGCTTTGTTGATGCTTTTAGAATCATCTAGTGTAGTTCATCGTCAAGACAAGATGGAGAGACAGATTCTTGGCACCATATATTAAATAGAGAGAACAATGTAAACACCCTTAATAATATTAACTACTATAATAAACATATAGTTTTTGGAAAGATAATATTTTAATATATAATATCAATTACTTAGATTAAATTATATTAAATAAAATCAAATATTAAGTTATGGTTCCATATTTAGTTAAATAATTACATTAAAATAAGAATAAAATTAAAAATTCAAAGTCAAACTAGGAGTTAAGACCATAAAAATAATAAAAAATAATAGAGTCAAAACCCAAATAATAAATTAATTTTTTTTGAATAATCAATGAAACAATAATAAAGATATAAATACTTGAATAAACAATATGGAAACAATGAGAATATAATTAAAACGAAAAAATAATCAAAATTAATAAAAACCCTTGAGTAATAAAAAAACAAAAAATAAAATAGATAAAAACAAATAAATAAAATAAGATACAAGGAAACATACATATAAAAATCGGCAATAAAAATAAGAGAAATTAAAATAAAAAGAAATATAAATTCAATTAGGTTAAAATTATTAAGTTAAATCAAATCAAATTAAATTAAATTAGGAAGACATGGCAGGGACCCAACATGATCTAGGTGGATATTGGTGCCCACCTTCCTATTCCATCTAGACCCCCCAGTCAGTTTCATATGTTTCCTTGTTCATTTCAGCATTTACTATTTTTTCAAAACTTGACTACCTCCCATGGCAAAAGAAAAGAAAGATGAGGGGGCAGGAGATCCTTTCAAAATGTTGCTCGAGGAAGCCCTCGAGCGACAAAGGGACACAATGATGGATAACTTTGCCCAGATCCTTCGACGACTACCCACATGTGATGCATTTTCATCCAATAGGCACTCTGGAGGCGCCATTCATTTTAAGGTACAAGTTAATTTTGATATCCCCATATTCAAAGGCCTCATAGATGAAGACGCCATAAATAAATGGTTAAATCTATTGGAAGGATATTTTTCAGTTCATGGCTTTTCCAATCAAGAAAATATTACTCTTGCACTTCTTAAAGCCGCCCCACACATCAAGGATTGGTGGGAAACCTACTATGAATAAAAGGACGAGAGTGAACCCTCGTTGTTCTCAGCCACACCCACTTGGAATTCTTTCCGAGACGCCATCAAGGAACAATACTACCCTGTCGGGAGCTATGAAGACAAATACATAAATTGGACCATGTTATGGTAGGGAAGGGACCAAGATGTGCCAGAGTTCACAAATACTTTGCATACCCTTTGCACGAAGCTGGGTATCAAGTATACTGATCGGAATTTGGTGCTCAAGTACTGCAACTGTCTACACAAGTACATCCAGGATGAGACAGAGTTCTTGGACATTTCTTCGCTTGGCACGGCGTATTGGTACGCTGTCAAGATTCAAAAGTTTAAACAAAAGAAGTGAGAATTTGGATATGCGAATCCAAAGCAAGCAAAAGGCGCCCCCAAACCACAAAACAAAGGAACAAGCCAAGGCGACAATACCCAGGACAACCCGTCGATGCTGCAAGAAAAAAACAACACCCCAAAGACAAAGAAGGACATGGGAAAATGGTGTGAGTTCCATAAGAGATCCCCTCACAATACAAGTGAGTGGCGGGCCAAGCAATCACTAGTGGTAGAGCTGAAGGCTTCCGAATCAGATGCGGGTTCTGACTCTGAATCAAAACTCGATAAGGGAACTGGAAAATGGAAGTAGATCATTGATGTGGAGCCCAGTGTTAGCTTGGCCACCACCAAGATCTAGAAGATTGAGGCTCGAGATCCAAAGAAGGGGGAATGCCTCTTCCACTCACAGATTTGGCTGAAGGGTTCTCTGATGCAGTTCATTGTTGATAGCAGGAGCCAAAAGAACCTCATTTCAACAGAGGTCGTGAAGTGGTTGGGCCTAAAGACTATAGCACATCCACAACCATACACCATTAGGTGGATTCACCAAGGACGAGATCTTTGTGTCAGCCAGCAGTGCCACCTTCCTTACAGCATTAAGCCCTTCACGGATGAGGTACTGTGTGTCATTGCTCCTCTTGAAGTTTGTGATGTATTGTTATGACAACCATACTTGTGGAAGCGACATGTTGTATATGAGTCTAGACCTCGCTCTGTGATTATTACTTTGGCTAAAAAGTTGTACAGGATACCAAAGGTAGCCCTGTCAACCACCATCTCTTTGATCACTACAATGCAATGCAGTAAGATCATTTCCCAGACCATGAAATTTTTTTCCTTATGATTTGCCCTCAGGGAAATAAGAAGGTTGTGGCCATGGATTCCACGTAGGGCTCCTCTACACAACAGCAGCAGATGGACAAGGTCATGGAGGAGTACACGAATATTTTCACCTCACCCATAGGGGTACCTCTTCATTGTTAGGTCAAGTACTCCATTGATCTCACCCCGGGCCCGCCACTTCCCAATGGACTGATCTATCGACGCTTTGTTATGGAGAATGATGAGATCAAGAGGAAAATTCATGAACTATTACAGAAAGGGCACATCAAGCCAAGCTCATCACCTTATGGGAGCTCGATTATATTGGTACATAAGAAGGATGGGACTTGGAGGCTTTGCATTGACTATCGGGCGCTGAACAAGATCAATGTCCAGAATAAGTACCCAATCCTGCAGATTGATGACCTTCTGTACTCACTCAAGGGGGCCAAATATTTCAACAAGATTGACTTGAAGTCAGGTTATCACCAGGTGCCTATCAAACCCTCCAATGTGTGGAAGATTGCCTTCAAATCCAAGGAGGGCCTTTTCGAATGGTTGGTCATGCTGTTCGGACTGGCGAACGCCCCTACAATCTTCATGAGACAGATGGATGACATCTTGTGACCCTTCACCAATTAATTCATGGTGGTGTATTTATATGACATCTTGATCTTCAACCAAAGTTAAGAAGAGCACCTCCACCATATTTGACAGGTCCTTCAAACCCTGTGCCAACATAAGTTGTGTGTTAACTTAGACAAATGCATCTTTGGCTTGACCCAGATTCAATAGCTGGGGTACATCATTGATGAGCAGGGTGTACATGTGGAATCATCCAAGATAAAAGTCATTCAGAATTGGCCAGCAGTAAGCACTCTAACAGAGCTTTACAGCTTTTTGGGTCTTGCCAATTTTTATCGTAAGTTCATGTTGGGGTTCTCTCATATCACTTGGCCTTTAAGTCAAGTCACCAAGGGTAGAGCGAAAGAAAAAAAAATTTGGTCGGAAACCCAAAAACAAGCATTCTCCGAGTTGAAGAATCACCTCTATTTTGCACCATTGCTCACATTACCAGACCTACAACAACCATATGAGATTGAGACAGATGCCTCTGACTATGCTATTTGTGTGGTTCTTACTCAGCATGGGCATCTAGTGGCTTACCACAGTGAGACACTTTCAAACATAGTCTGAAAGTACCCCACATATGACAAAGAAATGTATTCCATTATGCAGGCTTGCTGTCAATGGAAGCATTACATTCTGGGGAAGGAAACGGTCACCCACATAGACCACTGACCTCTACAGTTCATACAGACACAAGGGAAGGTGCACAACAATCACCATCAGAAATGGTCCACCTATTTGCAACAGTTCCATTTGAACATTAAGTATAAGAAGGGTAGCACCAATAATATTGTTGATTGCCTCAGCCAACCACCAGTCATGGCACTGATCATTGTGATTGACTCTTGTGGGCATGAGACATCGTGGTGGCCACATCTTTACAGGAGCGATCAAGATTTCGATAGCATATACTAGACACTTTTGGAAAGGAAGCAAGTTCCAAATTTTCACCTTCAGGATGCACTGTTATGCCACCTGTTATAGACATTTTTGTGCCTTACAGCTATAAGCATGAAATAACCATAATCTAAGGGATCCAAAGTCCCTAAACATGTTGTTCCTACCCCTAGAGGAACAAGGCTAACAAACCACAGCAATTCACATAAGTTCTCCACCAGAAACTGCTCAAAAACAAGTCAATTCAGGATCAATTCAAGAGCTCCACTAGCTGTCTGCGCTGAAATGCAAAGTCTGAACTGGCTACCTGCACTGCAACGCAGGTAGAAGCACTACCAGGGTGCGCTGAGCGGGAATTGACAAATGGAAAGTTCATTCAACGAGGTGTCAAGACCCTGGAAGCTTCCAGAATCTTCCTCAATGACACTTGCCTCAATGAATTCGACTCATGATGAGTAAGAGGTTCTCAAACTCCAAGTGGAAGCAAGAACCTCCAAGTGGAAACAAGAACTGACAGAGGGAGAGGACACTAGTCAGATCTCAAGCTGACTCATCCTCTCTCCAAACATCTATATATGGATCTCTCCTCCATGAGATCTAGGAGGCTGGAATTTTGTTATTGCAAAGAATTGTTGTTGGTTTGAGATTGGAATCATTGGGTGCTTAATGCTTTGAGGTGAAGATAGGAATTCCATTTGCTGGGAAGGAGATGCTGGATTGGAGCCTTCTTGGTTGTATCTCTTCCTGAACCTTGTTATTCATCAATAAAGCTATCTTGGTTTCTCCTATATACTGATGTATCTTTGATGTATGATTGCATTAGTACGTTTAGTTTATTTCTAATCCTGAACTAGTTATGAATATGAATCTATGTCTTTGTGTAGTGTTCCCTTCTTGTGATCTTGCAGGAACCTGTTGAAGCTGGACGAGCGAGAAGGCAAGTAGCTGGGAACTCTCAAAGAGAAGAGAAACCGGATCGAGGGACAAACGGAAGACACCGGTTAGTCCATCCATCTCTCTTCATTCTTAATTCATAAAGGAAGAATACTAGAATAGTTGTTTCTGTTTGTTGCTAAGGCACTGTCACACCTTAGGTGGATAGGATCGTCCTGCATAGGCATTTTTCCCCACAACAAATTGGCGAATCCGCTGGGGAGATCTGTTTAGTCATTTTATTTGTGTCTCTATCATTGTTTGTTTCATAGACTCAACGGCAACAATCGAACTGCATCTGCCATTCTCAGATGCAAAGTAGACAGTTGTTGCTTTGATCCAATCACTGGATTTGTCTATGATCTGAACAATGGACTCACAAATGATTTGATGATCCTTTGTGATAGATCTTAGTCCTCCCTCAAAGCATCCCTTTGATTGTACCTTGCTTGTTGCTTTTATTTGGCCTGAAACCGTAGATTAATCAGCAAACTGTGACCCAGAACCCAGTGAGGAACTCTCGTTTCTCCTTCAGCGCAGACCCTGTGAAGATGTTCTGCATTTCAATGTAGGTCTCGTGAAGGCTACCTGCGCTGAATGTCAAAACCTCTGTGTTGAGGGTGCGTTGATCCAGTTAGGCCTTGTGCAGCTGGGGTTCTCTGCTCTGTTTTGCCTTGTTTTGATCTCTGTTTTTGCAGCCTGTAACCAGCATAGGTACCTGTCTGATAACTCCTTTTCTCTGCTTAAATTCCGCCTCCTTTTGTACAAAAAGACTGTGAATGTTTTTATGTGTCTGTGGCGTCATTTACAGTTTTCCTTTGCAAGAGTGAAATAATCGTCCTGTAGCCCTTGATTCAGATCTGTTGATTGTGATCTTAGGAGAGAGTTCATTGGTTGTTTACAGTTGATTATACATTTACTTTTGCTTTTGGTTTGAGTTTGTCTCTTTTGAGTGTCGAAACAAGTGTTCATTTCGAAAGTCGTAAAGTGTTGTATTCTCTTCTACCCTTTCTGATTTCGAAAAAGTAAACTTGTTTGTATTTGTCATTTAAAAGCAAATTCAAAGTTGTACAAAAAGCTTTCTTTTTAGGCATCAATATTAAGAAAGCGGAAAACAAACACCTGCATTGTGCATTTGCATCTTGATAGTTTGCATGCTTGATTTAGGAAAAGTGCATTAAAGTGTGCTGATTGCTCTTTGAGAAAAGATGGTGTCTTTCTTTTCCCTTTGTAGCTAGGATTTTCATTGTTGAAAAGATATAAAGCTTGCTTATCATCTTTAGACTGCATTTAGGAATTGTATCATACATCTCGTGGTGATCCAAAAAGGCAAACTTCTAAAAAGATCAACCTAAAATAAATTGAATGAACTTAACAACGCTTTGTAACTTAACGCACAACATAGAGGTCTAGGCTAGAGACGTGTTCCAGCGTCGTAAAGCTTGGTGACTGTCAATCTCGCTGATGGTGGGTGATTCCTCCTGAGGGACGATAGCGCCAGTACGGATTGTGCTCCCACGTACCGTCGCGTATATATTGGGAGACCCCTATAGGCATATAACCTTTATCCTTAGGAAGACGTGTCGGCCGCCCTACTGATCGCAATGCACTGAACACAGCATTCAGGAAGATCGACTGCCCGTACCCTAAAAAGTATTCTACAGTTTTGCGAAAAGTTTGGCACACCCTCTGCCTAGAACTCCAGAGTAGTTCCTTTTGGCCTTTTTCAGACTCTATAACGGAAAAAGTCCAGCCAAGCATTTGTCACTTCGGGCTCGTTAAAACATCGAAGGAGACTAGAGTCACCTTTAGCTTTTTCTCGACTCTTTA
Source organism: Pinus tabuliformis (assembly GCA_031772625.1). Taxonomy (NCBI): domain Eukaryota; kingdom Viridiplantae; phylum Streptophyta; class Pinopsida; order Pinales; family Pinaceae; genus Pinus; species Pinus tabuliformis. The sequence goes on from CM062804.1 coordinate 240,478,128, forward strand.
AAATTGAAAAAGCAAGTTGTGTCTAAAGCGTCGTTAAAATTTATTTTAAACGGAACAATCACCCCTTCTTCCTGCATTGATCTTTAGGTTGAGAAAATGGAGCACACCAACCAAGGAATTCCCCTTGGTGGAAATCCTAGTCCTTTCTCCTCTTGGGGAGATGTTGGTGCGCCCCATATGGCCACATTGTTGCTTCCAGGACTGACAATTGGCTTGCCGGTCTGGCTCTTTTCAACCAATGTCATTCAGAACACCACTATTCCTGAACAGTCGAATCAATAGTTAGACCAGACCAGAGTTACCCACCAGCCTTCTACTTCATCTAATTTTTCCTCTCCTCCTTCCTCTTCGCTTGACGGAACTGGTAAAACGAAAAACCAAGTTCCTAAGGAGAAGAAGGAAAAGAAGAAGAAAGAGAAGAAGAAGAAGGAGCCAAAAGCGACTGGGGGCAAACAAGTGTCGTCTGACAAAAATCCACACACAGCACTGACTAGGCCTAAATCGCCATGTATCATATGCAAGGGAGACCACTTCCACAGAGATTGTCCCTGCATCCCTCGGATACTAAGGGACTGGTCTCCCCGTTTGCACAATTTGGTGGCGTCAACCTCTGATAGCCATGTTGACAGCACACCGTCAACTAGTGAAAGTGAAGCCACAGGACAGAGAGGGAAAGCTAGATTTCCCTGCAAACTGTGTGAAGGCGACCATGCCATCCACCATTGTCCCTTCTTAGACAAGGCTAAAAGAGTCTTAGAAGATTGCCCGGTTTTACCAGTGCGACTTCCTCCTGGATATCAAAAACTCCTGCCAAGTCCTTCACTAGTTGAGAACCCGGCTGGCCCGCTCAGGTGGTCAGCCGAAGCACCTATCATTGAAGATGAACCGTCTGAATCCATACCTGACGAAAGTCAAAAGGTTGAGGCGGCAGTTGACCCGGTTTTGCCTTCAGAGGCTCTATCTTCGAATGATACCATCACAGAAGAGAATAAAGACGACACCGTCCAAATTCTCTTCATCAGCACAGACTCCAACGAACAAGGGGGCAATTTGCCCATTCCTTTATCGCAGGAAGGAACTTCGTCAGAGTCATACCCGGCCGTCTATTCGGTCCCACCACCAAGCAACCTAGTTGTATCCTTCGACTGGAATCAGCTAGGCAGACCCCGGTTGCCAGCAAGCATACCATTCAGAATTATCGTTCAAATATACAGAATGGTAATGGCTGGCACCATCATTGATGAGGGGGCATCTGTGAGTATCCTTTCCTCTATTGCTTGGAAAGCGCTTGGTTCGCCAGCGCTTTTGCCTGAAATGAGAAATCTGACAGGCTTTGATAAAGGAACCAGTCGACCTTTAGGGATCCTCCCCAATGTGCCCATAACATTGAAAGGGAAGACCGTTCAAATGAACGTGATGGTCGTTCAAGGACCCTTGGATTATAACCTACTCCTTGGATGAGACTATATATATTGCATGGGAGCCATTATCTCCTCACTCTTTAGAGTAATGTGTTTTCCGCATGAAGGAAGAGTGGTCAAGCTCGTGGACCAACTTTCATTTCCCGGATCACGCATCGCAAATAGTCATACACCATCCCTAAATGGTCTCTTCACGCAAGAAATGTCTCAACCTACGGTCCGTCCTCCCGATGAGCGCGAGTGATTCGAAAGGATATGACTGGAACCCAGGGGGCATGCGTCCTGGTCTGCTTTGGCAGGAAAACTTTGGGTATAGGGTAGGTTTCCGCGGGAGAATATGACTAGTCCGTACCCCGTCCGACATGGAAGAGGGGTTGTTCTAGAATAAGATTATTTTGTCAAAGTTATGTGAGTTGGCGGGCATCGTCGCTCACCTTTGTCTATTTCGGTAGACATCGCTGAAGAAATGTCTTGTTTGCTGTGCAAATGAAGCAATCTTTGGGTAACCTGAAAGAGGTAAGCCTCTCTCGGTAAAACAAATGTTTTGGCGAAAAGGAAGTAGCGGTAACCTTGAAATCGTACTTTATACCTGGGGGCATGCAAACCTTTTGGAGTGCAAGCAAGGGGCGGCTATTTATTTTTTAAATTTTTAGGTCCTCCCTTTAAACCTGTAGGTCTAACCCTTTAAACTCGTAGGATTAGTCGTTTCCGAACTTGCATAAAGAAAGGATTCCGGAGCAAAGCTTTGTAAGATGAAGCTCCATAAAAAATAGAATCTTAATGACTGGATAATCGAGCAGTTTTAGCACACAGTTCATGCTTGTTAAAAAATAAACGCAAGATCCGAGCAGTTTTAGCGCATAGTTCATGCTCGTTAAAAAATAAACATAAGATCGAGCAAGTGTTTCAATCCACGTTTAAGCTCGTTAAAAAATGAACTACCCGGTAAATAACCACTGCAAATGAAAATTATCAGCCATTAAAGCCTTGGTCGTGTTTGCACCATCACCTCCACTTTTCCATTGGCCGATCATTCACCTCCATTTGATTGTTTACCCATTTTGAGGAACAGCTGCGAAGAGTGATTACACTAGCCATCCTTGTGACACTGCCGTGATTGGAAAATTCCAACCTGTACCTGGAATCAGCTGCTAACCCATTTTATCACTCGTTCCTCAAAAGACGAGTCTTCTTTAAGCTCTTTTCATCTGACTTGTAAAATATGAAAAGATTGCCGAGTTTTGGCCTTCCATCTCATTAAAGCGACCGGAAGTGCTATCCCTCCTCTAGATTTTAATCTTTTTGGACCTGAGGGATTAATGCACAAAAAGATCAAGCGCTTGTTTTGTTCGGCTCGTTAAAACTATCAAAAATCCATCCCTTCTGTATTGTTTTATACTTTTTCGGACTTAAGGGATTAGATAATGAAAAAGGACTTTCGGAGTTGACTTTACGTACCTTTTCAGACTCTCTAAAAATGAAAAAGACCGAGTTATCTTTGTCGTTAGACTCGTTAAAAGCATTAAATAGCGACAAACTTGTCTTTAGACGAGAACGAGTTTCACTATCGCTAGGCTCGTTAAAACATAGCGATGGGCTTGCCCGAAGGGCAAGTTATAGAACAAGCATATGTTATCCTCCTCAAGCTTGACAAAAATAAAGAGGTACTGGTCAGCAATGACTGGGGAAAATTGGGAGAAACTCAAGAAAACTTTGATGGTAGCAGGTCGCTCTTGAACATAACACTTTTCCTCCGTACCACAATCGAGTTGGGTTGTTTCATTCACTGGTCACATCACCATGGTCTCGCCATACCATCCATATTTGGGGTAATGCTACCGATCCATCGCATAAGTGTCGCCATATGTTCAAGAGAAGTCGTTCAGAGAAGTCAACCGTGTCCCATCCACTGCCGTACATTATCCTTCATCCTTTCATGACCGCCACCTTGAATCATATGTCATCAGATCGTTTTCACCTCCATCAAAATCATTAGCTCCGTTCCGTGTCATTGATGTGGGATTCATCAAGGCCCTCCTTTGACGGATCGCTTCTTGTCGACATCAGCTCATTATCCAAGAAGTTGATCTAGGAACAACCCCTTCAGTACTTTGAAGCTTGCATGCCTCAATGGCAAGTTTCTCACTTCCGGCGACAGGTATACATCAATGACCTTCGACCGGGAGATTTTGCGTGGTGTTCGACGCCAAGTCCTTTATTCACACCACGTGAATTGTACTGCAGTACCTTGAGGGTCATTATCATCATCGGTGATTCCTCTCGCGCTTGTTAACGGTTTACCTCATTGGCCGGTAATCAAGCGATGTCTTTCCATGTTCGACTTTAGAACATTTCTCACATGGATCGACTTGTACTTAGAGTGAAGATCGAATGAGTTTGAAGACCCCGGATCTAGTTTCATCCATCCGGGCTGCGATATATATCCAGGAAAGATAAAGACATTGACATGTACATCATTGCAGCAGATAATCATCCTACCCAAAGGATGATAATTTCATCAAAATTATCAGTCTACCGTCAGACGATTGTCTGTTCTATGTACAGAAAAATGAATTTATAAAGCTGAGCATGGGAATGCCCACCTCAGTTAGATCATGAAAGCAGTATGAAAAATAATGTATTGTATTGTATCTTATTACAGGTCTCCTCCCAGCATTGGATGAACTTCAGATCCTCCTAATAAAGCATTTCACCTGATAAACGGCCTCATACTTTAGGGGGCAACTGTTATAGACATTTTTGTGCCTTACAGCTATAAGCATGAAATGTCCATAATCTAAGGGATCCAAAGTCCCTAAACATGTTGTTACTACCCCTAGAGGAACAAGGCTAACAAACCACAGCAATTCACAGAAGTTCTCCACCAGAAACTGCTCAAAAACAAGTCAATTCAGGATCAATTCAAGAGCTCCACTAGCTGTCTGCGCTGAAATGCAAACTCTGAACTGGCTACCTACACTGCAACGTAGGTAGAAGCACTACCAGGGTGCGCTGAGCGGGAATTGACAAATGGCAAGTTCATTCAACGAGGTGTCAAGACCCTGGAAGCTTCCAGAATCTTCCTCAATGACACTTGCCTCAATGAATTCGACTCATGATGAGTAAGAGGTTCTCAAACTCCAAGTGGAAGCAAGAACCTCCAAGTGGAAACAAGAACTGACAAAGGGAGAGGACACTAGTCAGATCTCAAGCTGACTCATCCTCTCTCCAAACATCTATATATGGATCTCTCCTCCATGAGATCTAGGAGGCTGGAATTTTGTTATTGCAAAGAATTGTTGTTGGTTTGAGATTGGAATCATTGGGTGCTTAATGCTTTGAAGGGAGGTGAAGATAGGAATTCCATTTGCTGGGAAGGAGATGCTGGATTGGAGCCTTCTTGGTTGTATCTCTTCCTTAACCTTGTTATTCATCAATAAAGCTATCTTGGTTTCTCCTATATACTGATGTATCTTTGATGCATGATTGCATTAGTACGTTTAGTTTATTTCTAATCCTGAACTAGTTATGAATATGAATCTATGTCTTTGTGTAGTGTTCCCTTCTTGTGATCTTGCAGGAACCTGTTGAAGCTGGACGAGCGAGAAGGCAAGTAGCTGGGAACTCTCAAAGAGAAGAGAAACCGGATCGAGGGACAAACGGAAGACATCAGTTAGTCCGTCCATCTCTCTTCATTCTTAATTCATAAAGGAAGAATACTAGAATAGCTGTTTCTGTTTATTGCTAAGGCACTGTCACACCTTAGGTGGATAGGATCGTCCTGCATAGGCATTTTTCCCCACAACACCACCTGGGATTCTATGTTCCTTCAAGTGAGTGTGTCAATATGATTTGGGAGGCGCACTATAGTTGAGTCGCTGGACATTTCAAAGTAGAGAAAATAGTGGCGGTATTTCAGAAGCATTTTCATTGGCCGAAACTTCGTCAGCATGTTGGGAAGTACATTAGATGCTACACCACCTACACCATTGCCAAACCAACCATTAAGAAGCAAGGCCTGTATACTCCTCCACCTACTCTTAGCCAGCCTTGGGAATCTGTCTCCATGGATTACATATCGGGCCTTCCTTCTACTAATCATGACAACGATTTCATTTTCGTGGTCATCGACAAATTCTCTAAGATGGCCATCATGGTGGCCTGCAAGAAGAGTATCATAGTAGAGGTCACTGCTAATCTCTTCTTTGAGCGAGTATGGGTACACTTTGGGATCCCATAGTCCATTTTCTGAAATCGGGACAACAGATTCCTAAGTGCATTTTGGTCAAGTCTTTGGTTGATGTTGGACACAAAACGTACTAAGTCCACGGATTTCCATCCCCAAACTAACGGCCGAATAGAGGTTGTCAACAGGATGATCGTACACATTTTTCGCATGTAAAACTCGAAGCATCCATGCACATGGGATAAAAGTATCCCTGATTTTCAACACAACTACAATAGATCTCTCCACAGCTCAATAGGCCACAACCCCTTTTAGGTAGGGCTAGGATTTCAGCCATTATGCCCCATTGATGTGGTCATACCATTGGCAACCACTTTGGTAGGTTCGGCTCACATCCAGTCTGAAGCTGAAAGGACTAACAACTTATTTGAGCACATTTAAAACATATGCCAACAGGTCCATGATATATTGGACAGAGCCAATGCTAAGTACAAGCAACATCATGATCAACATTGAGTGTCACACAAGTTCCCGGTGGGCAACAAAGTTTGGCTACATCTACAAAAGGAGTGCCTTGCTGAACCCCACTGCAAGTTTCGCCCACTCCAATATGGGTCATACACCATCACGAAGGTCATTGGTGACAATGCCTTCAAGCTCAACATCCCACCATTCCTTGGTCTGCACCGAGTGTTTAATGTAGATTGCCTTCAGCCATACTTTCCACCTTTGTTGGATACATCTGATGTTACAAAACAACTCACACCAACATAGCTCAACCCGGACTGCATGGAACAATCTATAACTGATCATATCCTGGACACATAGATAAATAACACTTGCCAACAGAGGCTACAACCATATTGAGTTGTCAAAGCAGGCTAATTCCTTCACCAGGGAAAGTGGTTTACCAGGGACCAAGTTCAACAGAAATTTCCTCACCTCATGGAGGCTCTGCACGCAATGGGGACCATTGCTTCTTAAGGTCAGAGGAATAATCCAGGTGGATACTAGTGGCCACTCGCCTATTCCACCTAGACCCCCTAGTCAATTTCATTTGTTTCCTTGTTCATTTCAGAATTTAATATTTTTAGCAGTTTTTCGGGTCCTGAACTTCTGGAGCAGTTTTGACGCCCTAAATGACGTTTTTTGGGGGTCCACGGCAAGCTCATAGCCATATGTAAGGGCTTGTGATGAAACCTGTAGTACTTAGAGAGACCTTTCAAACAAGGTATCGTACGCGCCAAATAGAGATAATATGACCAAGTTACGACCCCGAGAAGTTGGATACCCAACTAACCCCAACGGGGCCCACAAAATCTTGGTGTTACGTCTCCTGGGGTTAGGGTTTTGGTTGTTTAGGGTTTTCTCATGTTTTCCCGTAGTAAATATGCCCTTGAGCCTCATTGTAACACGGTTCAGAGGCATGTAGCTGTCACATCTCTTCTAAGAGATAAGCTACCATCGCGCGAGCTATCTTATTTCCATTATGTTTGTAAGCATGGTTCAATATTTTTCTATTAATGAAATGAAATGTTTTTCTGCTGCATCTCTGTGGTTATGATTATATCTGTAAGTTGTTACATTCCTGTTTAAGTTTAGATCACAACATTTGCTAATTTTCCAACCATTGTCTCTATTAATATTATTAGGCCTTCTTTCTATTTCTAATGCTTCCATGAATTTTCGATGATGGAAATGACTAATAGTAAAAATTATTTGGGCCTCTTCAATGCAGATGTGATGCTTAGTCTTTTTTGCATGTTCTGCCAAAGTTGAGGAACGGTTCCTACCATGCTTGATGTAGTTGTGTGCTCATGAATATTTTGATTAATTGAGTGACCAGTGTCACCTATGTAGGGAGTCCCACAAGAACATGGGATAACATAAACACCTTTCATATTCTTAGGGTCCATATTAAATTTTAAATTATTATTATTATAATTAACTATAAAAATAATTAATGTATGAGTTAAATGTATAAATATTTAAGAGAACATGTAACAAGATCCTTTACCATGAAGATTCACTTTCACCTTATCATGGAGATTCTTAATTTGTAAATAGATTTGTTACAATACCATGGTTTATTAATATCACATGCTTAAAAGACCATAACTCATATTCATATGATTTGATTTTTATAATTAATCAATTTAATTAAAAAAAACATAACTAGTTTTAATATAAATCTCAACCTTTGATATGAATATTACTAAGAATGTGATGAAATATTATGTAGAATTTAATCCCTACCATCCATCTAATAATTACTGATAGTTAAATTAGAATTTTGAAGTGTTATTTCAAAATACACACTTATCAATATAAAACGGCGTAGGCTAACTTATAGATGAAATAACATTTTTCACGACATTTTTTTTGCGTTAATTTTAACCAAAATCCGACAAAGGTTTTAAAAATATTGCGTTTAAGTTTTTTAATCTCTAAATTTGAGTGCTTGAGGGTTTTTCAGGGTGTTGAATCCATTTATGCATTCAAAATATATTTTAAACAACAAAAAATTACATTCTTACTTGAAATTGTATGGTCAGCTTCAGTGAAAAAACTATTTCATATACAAAAGTGAATTTATGATTTTTTATTGTTTAAAATATGTTTTTGAATGCGTAAATAGATTCAACGCCATGAAAAACTTTGGGGCACTAAAATTTTGCAACTTAAAATTTTTAAAAATCTTTACCAAAATATCAAAAAAAACTATTTTATTTATTAGTTAGACATTGTTCATACATATATAATGAAAAATATACATGATTTTATTCCTTAAAATACTATTTAAATAACAAAATTTTAGACTATATAAAAAATATTCATTATAAAATTAGGATGTTAATAAATACATATAACAATTAAATCCATATATAAAAAAAGTGTAATAATATTTCTTTGAACCACAATCTAAACCCGATTCCTTATAGTAATACCCCTGAAATTAAAACATGAACATATTTGCAATTATGTGTTTTAATAACATTAACAAACGTTACATCATGTAAAAAAGAAAACAAGGGATAAGATATCATTAGCAATTTGGCAATAACCTAAACAATATGATTATCCCATAAAATGATCCATGTTTGATATCTCTAACAATAACTTTTCTTTTAGAAGTGATTGATGTGTCCCTAGATGTGATGTGTGGTGAGCCCTGGTATTGCACCAAGAGTGTTGCGTCTCCCAGAGGCTCCTCAACTCGATTTATCAACCCGAGGTTCATAGAAAGTTCAAGGTGACAGTGTTATATACACAGTAGATGGAATTCTACTCATGCCACCCTCAACTAGGTCATGTGATCATTAGGGCTCCAAGACCATTCTTCTACTGAATTAAGGGGAATTAATTACTGAAAATTGCAATTAAAAAGCTAGCTCTAGTGTAGAAAAAGTAAATGTTTTTCAAATCTAACTTGTAAATGTTACTACTGAGTCAATTCATGAAAGAACACAAGAGTTATGCTACCTACAGAAAGGAAACTACACTAATTGCAATCAACCATCTAGTCATCAAATTCACTTGAAACCAGGAAATTATTCTACCAACTCACAACTCAATATTTCATGCATCATCCATCTAATTCACACTTGCATATATAGTAATGTCCTACTTGCTAAATCTGTGATAAAGAAACTAATGCTATTTTTTCTTGTAATGAAAGAAAAGGAATGGAAGGAATGGCCTAGGTGGTACCTCTAATCATGGAGTCCAAGCTAGGGGGTCAAGCTAATCATAAACTAAGCCATACTGGAATTATAGGTCAAAACAAGGGCAAAACAAGTTGCTCCAGGAATGCTACAGGAAGCTGCTATAGGATCCTTGTATTGCTACATGAAGTCTTGTAGTGCTACAAGAAGGCTGCCGAGAGCGTTTGGAAGGTAAGGATGATGGGATCAAGAGATGGAAATATGGATGAAGTTTGTGGTGGATGGATGGAAGGTGACCAATGTAGAATTTCCTGCAAATTCTCTACAAAGATACCTTTGAGATCTATGTAGAAAATCTGACTGTAGATTAAATCAATAATGCAATATACCAAAGAAAAATACTATAATCTACTTCTACTATCAAACTTTCAGAAGCTTAAAGATTGAGCTAAATCAGAGCTAAACACATATAACCTTAAGAAGAAGAATCAATGCACATGAAACATTGAAAATACTCAGGGGAAATCCTCAGCTAAAAACCCACTATCTGTATTATCATACAAGGTGGAAATACATCAATATTATACAAAGCCTTAGCTCTCACAGTTAGCCAACTCTCAGTACAATCCTCCTGGATGCTCACAGGAAAACAAAGCTTCTCACAAGCCTTCTCCTCTACCCTCCAAGCTCCTATTTCCTTGCGTTGTTTCTCCCAGGTGATCCTCCTATTACCAAGTGGAAGACCGATCACTCACACTGATCCTACACCCTATCAGAACTGCGCAATCCTCAAGGAACCTTATTCCTTCTGCATGGATGAGTTTCCTTTATAGGAAAATTCCTCCAACTAATAGTACAATGTCCCTATCTTTAATCTCAACTAGGTCTTTGTTTGAACTAACATGCATGAGTTATTTATGAGAGAATCTTCAGTTATCTGGAGTACACAAGTTTCATGCATGCATGCATTAACTGACTGAACTCACAATTAGTTCCTCAAACTGTTTGGAACTAATTTAACTGGACTTAACTCAGTTAATTGAGCTAACTAATTACAACTCATCCTTATCTCCTTAATTAAGGGATAATCTCCTTAATTTAAGGGATAACTGTTGCATGACTTCACAAAGACTTCTAGCTTGAATTTCTCCAACCAATTAATCCAAGATGAATTGATTAATTATTTTCCAAGCAGATGCTGAGACTAAATTAGAATTTTAATTCAAGGATAATCGAAATTGGAATATTCTGAATGTTATTTTTAGCATTTCTTATTGCTATTTTCAACACTCCCTCTCAACAAGAAAGGAATTCAACTCGATCCTAATCCTAAACCTTTGGAATGTTCTGCATGCAACACTTCTCTCTAGTTTTGTAGCTCCATCAACTCTGGAAACAAAAATATCCAACCTGAATCAGTATGATGCATCTGTCACCAAAGTCTTTGTCTATCATGATGAATCAACCTTTCTGTGTTGTTGTCAATCCTTCTCTATGATCTTTAGTATCTGACTACTCTAGCCTATGTTACTTTGATCTCTCACTGCATCAATCCCACTGATTCCTCCCACTACTATGTACTTTGGGCTCCCGTAGCAAGGTACGATCCATGAGATAAAACCTCTCAATGGACCCTGCCCAATTTCCTTCTTGAGACTATCACTTCACATTGCCCCCCCTCACACCTAGAGGTATGGCTGCATGTGATCCCTCTGCTGACTCTAATCGTGGCTCCGCCACAATTGTTTGAGACTTCTTCTAGGATTTCATGTTGAGAGGTAATTTACTCTCCCTCTCAACCACCAAGTCTCTAACATTTTCCTTGCTCCTCAAGGCTTTGCATGCATCTTGAACCTTAAGAGCATATAGGTTATTAACTCGTGAACCGATCTGTTTCAGATGTCTCATGGTGATGTGTCTAAGGAAAACCTTTCCCTTACTGAAGACAACATCATAGCCTTGTCCTCCAACATTGCGGCTGATACCAAGTTCTTCTTCAGTCTAGGCACATACTTCACATCGGTCAGGGTGATAGGAGCTCCATGCTCCCTCTGAAAAGCAACCGTTCCCACTCCTGAAACACTAAAACTTTCGTTTTCACCCATCTCTATGCACATCTTGAAGTCTTTCTCCTCCAAGATACTGAATAAACTTTTATCACCGGTCATGTGGAATGAGGCTCCACTGTCAAGAAACCAACCACAACCCATCATCGAAGACACCATGCATGCGATGAGGGTGAAGTCCATTTCGAACTGAGAGGCCAATGCCTCACCTTCAGATCCTTTCGAGGATCCCTTCTTAGACTTCTTCGATGGGAAATTAGTTGCATAATGACCGATCTTGTGACAATTAAAGCACCTCACTTTAGATTTTTCACCCTTCTTCCCTCCATGAGAAGAATTTTATTTGGGATGAGAATCCTTCTCCTTCCCTTTCCTTGCCTTACTCGCTAAGGCCAAATTTTCTTCATCCTCCTTGGATGAAGAACCATCTTGTGTGCTCCTCCTAATCTCCTCCTACACGAGATCTGATCACTGTCGTTCCCAATCCGACAGTTTCTCCCTTCCATTCACAGAGTCCTAGTAGCTATGCCAGCTCTTTGGAAGACCGAGGAGAGCAAGGCTCACCATATCATCATCTACAGTAGTTATTCCCACATTTCCAAGCTCATCTCTATAAGTGGTGAGCTTGTTCAGATATGTGAAAATAGTATCACCATTCTCCATCTTGATTCTTCGAAGTTTATCCTTGAGCGCCAATTTCCTCTGGTCACTATTGTTCTAGTAGAGCTCCTTCAATGTCTTCCACATTGAATATGGAATATCCTTCCCATGGAGACTCGAGACAATATGGTCTCCAACTCTCTCAAGGATGATCTGTCTCGCCCTTGCCACACACTTCTTCCATTCAGCCAACTCTTGTGCATTAGTTGAACCTGGCTTTGGGATTTCTTGATCAATGAAATCCTTCAAGTTGTTGTCTTCTAATACATCCTCCATGCTATGTAATTCGAGCTGCCATCCAAGGCATGCTCGAGTCTCAAGCTATAGAATGCCATTGACCAAACTTGAAGTATGATAAGAATTCGATTTGCACCTGCAACCCTGAACTTCAAACTTCAAATTCTCTTCTCCGTATACTGTTCATAGCTCTGATAAACTTAGCTCCGATACCATGTAGAAATTTCTCTACAGATCAGCTAGCTCCGATACCATGTAGAATTTCCTGCAAATTCTCTACAAATCTACCTCTTAGATCCATGTAGAAAATATGACTATAGATTAACTCGATAATGCAATATACCAAAGCAAAATACTATAATCTACTTCTATTATCAAACTTGCAGAAGCTTAAAGATCGAGCTAAATCAGAGCTGAACACATATAACCATAACAAGAAGAATCAATGCACATGAAACATTGAAAATACTCAGGGGAAAGCCTCATTTAAAAACCTCACTATCTGTATTATCATACAAGGTGGAAACACATCAAGATTATACAAATCCTTATCTCTCACAGCTAGCCAGCTCTCAATACAATCCTCCTGGATGCTCACAAGTAATCAAAGCTTCTCACAAGCCTTCTCCTCTACCCTCCAAGCTCCTATTTCCTTGCACTATTTCTCCTAGGTGATCCTCCTGTTACCAAGTGGAAGACTAATCACTCACACTGATCCTACACCCTGTCAGAACTGCGCAATCCTCAAGGAACCTTATTCCTTCTGCATGGATGAGTTTCCTTTATAGGAAAATTCCTCCAACTGATAGTACAATGTCCCTGTCTTTAATCTCAACTAGGTCTTTGTCTGAACTGACATGCATGAGTTATTTATGAGAGAATCTTTAGTTATCTGGAGTACACTAGTTTCATGCATGCATACATTAATTGACTGAACTCACAATTAGTTCCTCAAACTGTTTGGAACTAATTTAACTAGACTTAACTTAGTTAACTGAGCCAACTAATTACAACTCAAATACAACTCATCCTTATCTCCTTAATTAAGGGATAATCTCCTTAATTTAAGGGATGACTGTTGCATGACTTCTAGCTTGAATTTCTCCAACTAATTAATCCAAGATGAATTAATTAATTATTTTCCAAGCAGCTGGTGAGACTAAATTCGAATTTTAATTCAAAATTTTAATTCAAGGACAAATCAAAATTTGAATATTTTGAATGTTATTTTTAGCATTTATTGTCGCTATTTTCAACAACCAACACCCCTAGCCAAGTTCAACACTTTAGGAATGCTAGTTTTGGACTAAGAGGGCTACTCACGATGACCTAAAAAGAAGAGATCAAGAACAGTGGTTGGGATTCATCAAAAGGGAGTGGAGAAGTCTTGGATGGAGATGGTGAAAAGGTCCCTTTCTTGTAGGTCCAACAATCTTGCAACATCACATGCACCTTCTCTTCTTTTCATTTACAACATATTATAACCAATGGTGGAAAAGATGAGTTGAATTTGGAAACTATCTAACTGATGCTAAAAACTCTTATATATGCAATGAATTAACTTCTAAGCTACAAAAATCATCTGTAAAATAGGATAGCTAATGTAGACCTTTTTCCATGAAATCATAAACAATAAATCATCACATAGTATTTTTGGGTTGTGATTGTAGAGTCCTCTAATCAGGCTCCCATGAGAGAGATGAGATAGAGGTAACAGTCATAGACTTTTTGAGGAATTATATTCTACTAAAATGTAGCAACTAATAAAAAATTTTAAGCTAAAAGAAATATCAATACATAAGAGGGACCTAAGCTACTGGCGTTGGGCCCAAACCAAAGAACCTCAACCCTCTGAACTAACTCAGTGATGGATCAATAAGAAACTTCTCATTATCATTGCAGAAATGTCAAATACATCACATAATAAGTAAAAAATAGTAGTCACAAGTGCTTGAGCTCAATAGCTTCTTAGCTACAAACAAAATTCGAATCCTAATGAGTTCCTTGGCATGTTTATTTATACAAAAGGGTATCTACCAACATCTCCCTAGAAAATAGAGATGTTTGTCTCCCAAAACTCAAGAAAGGTAGATCTAGATCTTCCTTGAACTGCACTGGCTTGGTTACCAATGACCTCGTCCTGCTTGGCTGCCAATGACTCCGAGTTGATGAGAGACAAAGTGGTGATCTTGGCTAATTGAAGGAGTTAAGTAGGTAGACAACCTCCTAGAATATCTCCCTGTTGTCTACTTCGAGCTCCTACATTGAAATTATCTCAAAATTGTCCCAATTCCTGCTTTTAAACCATGTTAGGCCACATGACATAGCAACACATATTTTATCCTCCTCACTAAGCATAATATAACAAAAATTGTAAATAAATGTGAGAAAGAGATAATTCTAAAGTTAGAGGATGACATTATGACCCTTGTGATATACATATTGATGAGCCTCATCATCACCCCCAACTGAAGTTGTTGCCCATTCTCTGAGAAACTCAATCATCTATGTCCATGTCTCTCATGGCCCTAGTGGCCTCTCTGACATCCCAAGGTTCTTCAGATGGTGTGCCTTCTTAAGGATAAAAGCTTGCATCCTTTTCTATGTTTGTCCACTACTTCCTCTCCTGTTCCTCATCCCTTCCTTCATGTAGGCCTAGAAGCAAAGGTGGACTAGGATTGAGTCCAATCCACTTGATTTGTAATCTTTGCATGATTCTTTTGTACAAGGGCGTCCTTTCCAATTCATTCCTCAACCTTTCAGGAGAGTGATACTCCTTGTTCTGGAGACTATGGGGTAAGGCATTCCATCTTCTCTGGCATGCTTGTTGTCTTTTTGTCCCTTGCATCTTGAGTGTGTCTTCAAAATGTGATATGGCCTGCTCTTTGGTGGCATGGTATTTGGGTGCTAGATTAGAATAATTGGAGATGATGCTATGATTACTAATGACAACCATTGGGCTTATCTTCTCTGCCCTAATATATAATGGCTATTTTTCTTCCTTTGTCGTTACTTTCTTTACCCCCTCAACTCTGGCCTCCTCATGAGTCATCCAGGATGCTAGGGCCATCAGTTTCATGTCCCCCAACTTTGCATTGGGATCCCAAACATTCATATTAGTCAAGGTGAGGTTATGCATGTAGAAATTAGCTAATTTTTCTCTATCTTCTATGCTACTTTGGTCACATAATTCAATGAATTGTTTGTAGCCTTGTTTCCAGTTGGGTTTCCTTCTCTTGCAGCTTCTCCCTCAACCATCTGTTCTCTGCTTGTAGTTGTTACCTCATTGTGGTCTCTCTCTCTCTTAGCTCACTCAGCGCTGTGCCCATTTCAAGGACCTTCTCTTCCATGAGGCCCACATCTTCCACCTTTTTGGACTTAGCAATCTGCATCCATATGTGGGTTCTACCTCTTTCTGCTTCAAGTTCAAAGAAAAGTGGGATTGCATTTTTTGGGGAATAACTCTCCCTCCTTCAATGAATTTATAATAGGAGCTCAAACTAGGTTGTGGACTAGGTTCCTGTAGCTCTGGGAAGTCCTTCTAAAATGTTTTTGGGGAAGCCTTGCCCTCCTGTATCTGTTGTGTTACCTTCTTCCACTCATGTTTCTCATTATGCTCTTCCTGTAGCACCTTTTGTTCTTCCTATAGCACACTCTGTTCTTCCTGTAGCATGCTCTGTTTTTTTTGTAACTTCTCCTTTCCTTTTTTTTGGAGGGTGGTAGGTGTCTTGGGTTGTTTAAAGGAGGTTGATTTAGTTGCGGGCCTCCTTACATATGCTATATGAGTCTTTGATATGTTTTCTGGAGAGGTGACATCCTCAATTTTCCTCTCAGTGGGCCCTACCTCCCCTTTTTTTCTTCGGGACTCTTAAAGTGTGATAGGGGCCTTTGTGGGAGTTTGAGGCATTCCTTGCTTAATCTTGGTGCTTTTCCTAGTCTTAAAGTAGAGGGGAGTTTACCTTTTCATTTTCTTTTTGGGTTTGACTAGAGTGCTCAAGGTAGCTAAGGTGGCAACTACCTCTTTTTCACTGGGTCCTGGAGAGAGACTTGTTTTCTCTAGGGATACCCCTTTTTCTCTAGATTTAGTAGTTTTCTCAGGGCTTGGTTTTTCCTATTTCTCCCCCTCTTCCTCTTCATCTTACTCTTCCTCTAATTATTCCTCTAGTTCTTCCTCTGTATTCTCTACCTCTGTCTCTCTTTTATCTTCTGCTTCTGCTTCTCCTTCTTCTTCTTTCCCCTCCCTTCCTCCAACACTAGAGTTTGGGGTCTCACCTGGTGTGAAGGGTTGAGTGTCAATGAATGTCTCTCTGTCCATATCAATGAATTTGGACCAAAGGACAGGGATCCTTAGTTTGTTCAAGGCATCTACTACAATCAATTTAATGAGGCCATGGTGGCTTAGGTGTTGGTGTTTTCCCTCTCTCACTTTTTGACTCATGTCCCTGATAGACTGTAGGAGGAAGTATGGTACATTGAGTCTTTGGGCTAGGGGAAATTCTGCTTGAAACCTTAGTTCATGGATTAATCTAAAATGGTATCAATAGACTACACTCAGCCTTCCTTCACATGAGCTTTATTTTAGGATATGGTAGGTCGCCTCATTCCAGGGATAGGGTAGGCTTTCCCTCCTAACTCCATTCTTGTCTTCAATAGGTTTTTCAGTGGTAGTGAAGAAGTTGTTTTTCGCAATGGAACTGGTGGTTTTGTCTTCTTTTTTCCATTGGATTCCTAGGGGAAGGGTTTTCACCCTGCTAATTAGCTCAGGACTGATTGAAATAACTAATCCAATCACCATAGTAGTGGCAATGAATCCTGTCTGAGAGCTTAGTGCCATGGAAAATTCATATGCAATGTCATCATCATATCCCCTTAACAGTTAAAATAATCCTAGCCATTGGTGTCTTATAAAAATGTCTAATACAGGAGGGTGAAGATGAATTATTTTATTATCTAAGGGTTCCCTTCTATTGAATCCTCCCCCCATCTCTTTTCTCTATTTTCAACTAAGTGAAGGAGGGATGCTTCTTGTAATAGCTCTGATGTGTAATTCAGTGGAAGTAGAGGGTTTAAATCTCTAGTTGATGACAATTTTCTATATTCCCTCTAATCTACAACTAGAAAATTTCTTGCAATCCACAATTTGATTGATATTTCCTATAGAATTTAGGGTGCACCAGCATACAAATTATGGATATATGAGGGAGAGGATACACTTACTTTTACCACATGGCCTAGGATAAACATGATAAATTGGAGATCAATTTGTTTGTTGGTGGCATTCTTTCACATTTTTAAGATTCCTATAGCAGTTCCTCGGGCTTCATGTAGCTTTTGCAGGCTTCTTATAGCTTCATGTAGCTTCCTCCTATAGAAATGGAAGAGCAGGGTTCAACTCTCCTCAATGGCTCCCCAAGCTCATCCTCACCTTAACTATTCTTGAAATGAGCGTAAACGCAAGAGAATTTGAGCCCCAGTACAATATATGACATTTTTGGCTTGGGCTTGGAGTGTTGTGATGACTTTCCAGAGGCACGAGGTTTCCTCTTTTGGATCATTGTCCCCAACTGCTGTAATCATTCCCTCATTCCTCTTAATGAACACCCACTCTCTGTGATCCTATCTTGACTATGTGACACCTGCACGTTGCATGAGGGCTCATAATCAATTTTTGTTTACTGGCCAAGGGTGGCCAATTTAACTGGCCACCTCCATCTTATAAAAACACCTCCTCTCGACATTCATACATTTTTCATTATTTACACAGAGGGAGGAGATGAGAGTTTTCCATACTTGTGCCTACCTCATGATCGATTGATGCAAGGATGTGCATGTTGGAGTGCTGGAGCTTTATACTTTCGCCAAGGCATTTGTCTTGCTGTGTTTTTCCCTTTCCTGTGTATATCTTCTCTTCCCCTCATGATATTTGACTGTTGTTGTTGCTATGTGTGCAGGTCCTTTGTTCATGCCCAAGGTGTTGTTGCTACTGGTGGAGAGCCCTACTTGGAGTGGTATGGTTACTACAGAGTGCCTCATGAGTTGGTATCACCCCCTGTACTTGATGGGAAAGGTCAAAAAAATAGGATTATGGTTTTCTGTAATGGTTGCACAAGATTCTACAGGAGGAGGTTTTCTTCATATAGCAGTCTTTTCCTTCTCTTTCAGGGTCTTTTAACAACATGGGAGTGATGATAAAGGATGTAGAGGCTTTGGAGGATGATGTTAGGGCTCTAAGGGAGTAGTATATGTTTGTCAAAAAGGAGAGGACGTGCTCTGTGTGTTTTTCAAGATTTTTTTTTTCAGAGTGAGATAGAGTGGAGGGTTTGTTCTTGAAAAATATTAATTTTTCTTGTGAATTAGGATGGATGAATGATGGATAGATGGTGGAACATGGTGGAAGAACCTCATTTACATTTGGCAATGTCATGTTGGGTGGTATTTTCATTTGGATTTTCTTCCTGTAACTTTTCGGAGCCCTCTTGTAGTGCTACAAAATCTTCCTATAGCAATTAGAGTCTTCCTGTAGCAATCTAGAGAGGGGTTGAAATTTGTTTTTTGAGCTACTGGGAACATTGAGAGTGTTGAGCACATGAGTTTGGATGGTGGATATGAAGTGGATGGAGGGAGAGGTTTAGAGAATCTTGAGTGTGCCAGCCATGTAGCTGTGGAATCTGCCACTGTCTTCAAACCTACAAAATGATGAAAACAATTAACAAACGTGTTGTGCATCCATGTCCTGGGCTTTTTCTTTGTTTCCTTCTTTGTTTTTTTTTGTTTTTTGTTTTAGACACACAAGCTGCCTCATGAGAGTTTCAACTTGTGTTCCTTCCCTGAGCACCTCAAGAGAGGTTTTCACCTACGGATCTTTATTTTTTATTTTTCTTTACTCCTGGGCTGCCTCAGGGAGGTTTTCAACCCAAGAGTTGGCCTTAGATGCCTCATAAATGTTTTCATCTAGGCATTTTATTGTTTTTTTTCTCTCTCTGTTTTTTTAACAGTATTTAAGAATGTTGTGACCTGGAAGCTATGGCACTTCCAATCACATTAACCTCTATGTTGATGGTGCTAATGAATTCCTCCTTAGACATAGGATTTTTGTATACCTTCAATCTATATCCATTGACAAGAAAGGGAATCTCTTCCTCATTAATGGTCCCGATTTGAACAACTCCATTGTCATGAAATTTCTCTATCAGGTATGGTCCTAACCTTCTTGTCATCAATTTTTCCCTAAAATCCTTGAACCTAGAGTCAAATA
The DNA here is from genome assembly GCA_031772625.1 of Pinus tabuliformis. Classification (NCBI taxonomy): domain Eukaryota; kingdom Viridiplantae; phylum Streptophyta; class Pinopsida; order Pinales; family Pinaceae; genus Pinus; species Pinus tabuliformis. The sequence continues at coordinate 240,497,618 of CM062804.1, forward strand.
GTAAGGTCCAATCCCCTTCTTGAAATACTTTGTCCTTGATATGCCTATCATGCCAAACCTTCCTCTACAATTGTATAACTTCGATGTGTAGGAGGGCTTGCATTCTGAACTCATCCAAGCCATTTAACTGGAGCAACCTCTCCTGTTGTGCTTTGGTGACATCTAAATCCAATTGGGCTACCATTCTCAAAGTATTATACTCAAACTCAATAGAGAGCAGAGATTTCTTTCCATAAACCAGATCATATGGAGTAAAACCAATAGTTGTTTTCCAAGTTGTGTTATAGGCCCAAGTGGCCTCCACTAATCTATCTACCCAATCCCTCCTGTTGTTGCTCACAACCTTGGTGAGGATTCCCTCTAATGCTCTATTTGTAACCTCTACTTTTCCATTAGCTTGAGGGTGATAGGAAGTAGATTTTCTGTGTTTGAGATGATGTTGCCTTAACATATTCTTGATCATATGTGACGTGAATTGAGCTCCTTGATCGATGAATATCTCTCTAGGGTACCCAAATTTGTAGAACACATTCGCCCTTAAGAACTCATCCACTTTCTCCTTTGTTTCTGCCTTGACAACCATTGTCTCGTCCCACTTTGACAAATAATCAGTGCACATAATGATGTACTTTTTCTGCCTTGATGGTGGATCAATTGGCCCAATGAAGTCCATGCCCCACTTTTCAAATGGCTCCAAATCCACCTGGGGTTGTAGGGGAATTTCATCCTTAGGTGTGGGTTTCCCAATCCTCTGGCACTGATCACATTGCTATTATACCTTCTTGCATCTTGGTGGAGAGTGGGCCAATAATAGCCAGCTTGTAGAGCTTTGAAAGTTGTTCTCTTGGAAGAAAAATGACCTCCACAAGGCCCATCATGACAGGCTGAGATGATTTCAAAGACTTCCTCTTCCCTGACACATCTCCTTAAGATCTGATCTAGTCCCAGCTTGAAGATATTTCCCCCAATCCAAGTGAAAGGGGTGCTCTTCCTTACAATTATGCTCTTCTCCCTAGATGACAGATTTGGAGGAAATATTGCAGCAACTAGGTAGTTTGATATGTCATCAAACCATGGGTAGAGCACTGAGATATAAAATAAGTGCTCATATGGAAGTTGATCATCGACCATCCCTTCATCACCTGCAGGAAAAGTAAGTCTAGACATAAAATATGCAACTACATTTTATTTTCCTAGCTTGCTAATGATAGTTAAATAAAACTATTGTAACAATAGAAACCATCTCATGATTCTAAAATTCACATCAGGATTGTTCATCAAGTATTTGATAGTTGCATGGTCAGTATGCACAAAAGTTTGGTATACAGTGATGTAGTGTCTGAATTTGTTCAAAGAGTGTAGAATAACTAGGAGTTCTTTCTTAGTTACAGTGTAGTTCAATTTAGCCTTAGACAAATTTTTAATAATGAAGTAAATGGAATAAGGTAACTTACCATCTATTTGTACTAAATCTTCCCCCACATATTTGTTGGATGCAACAACATGGATATGGAAAGGCAAATCCCAATTTGGGCCTCTACGTATGGGTGTAGTGGTTAATTTCTCTTTCGAGATCTCAAGGGCCTCTTGGAAGTTATGTGTCCAACAGAATTCTAAGCCCTTGGCTAGCAACCCAAATAATGGTGAAGACACTTTGCTGAAGTCCTTGATAAACCTCCTATAGTATCTAGCAAAGCCCAAGAAACTCCTAAGATCCCTCTGCTTTTGAGGAGTAGGGTCCCATTTTATGATGGAAATTTTTTTTGGTCCACTTTTATTCCCTCCTGAGATATTGAATGGCTAATGACAGTCCCTACATTCATTGAGAATTCACACTTCTCAGGACTAAGTGAGAGGTTAATTCAATGCACTCTTTTAGGACTTTCCTCGGATTAGAGAGAGCCTCCAGGAAGTCACATCCATAGGGAGTGAAATCATCCATGTAGATCTCTATAGAGTCATGGAACAAATCAACAAAGATGCTCATAACTGCCCTTTGAAAAATGGTAGGGGCATTACATAAAAAGAAAGGAAGGACCCTATAAGAAAAGGTACCCCAAGGACAGGTGAATGTAGTTTTGTCTTGATCCTCAAGGCTAATCTAGATCTGATTGTAACCATTGAATCCATCCTGGAAAGAGAAGAACTTCTTCCCTACAAGACCATATAAAAATTGACTAATGAAAGATAAAGGGAAATGGTATTTCTTGGTGGCTTTGTTCAAATCTTTGTAATCCACACAGATCCTCTAGTTCCTATTCTTCTTTGGGACCAAAACTAGAGGGGACACCCACTCACTATCTGAGATAGTGTATATGAAACCTGCATCCAACAAATTTTGGAACTCTTCCTTTACTATGTCCTTTAGAGCTGGGTTCATTCTCCTCTAAGGTTGGTGCATAGGTTTGTATCCATCCTTGATGTATATGTGATGAGTACAAACTGAAGAATGCACCCCTTTCATTTCTTTATAGCTCCAAGAAAAAGCATCTAAGTTCTCTCTCAACATTTTGCACAACTTCTCTTCTTGGTTGGCTGAGAGAGAGGGGTTAATCTTCAAGGTTCTAGATGGACAAAATTCTACAACTTTGACATGTGTAGGACTTGGGTCAACTAGGCATAACTCAGTCCAAGGATTACCCTCAGATTCCTTCACAAGCTCAACAAGAGGCATGGTATTGGGGGGTTGGTTCTGGAGGATTTGGTCAATGAGGTCATCTTCATCAGGTTTCCCCCTCCTATAAAAACATTTAGGGTACATATTGGATGGGATGTTGTATGATAAAATTCATCTTCCTCCTCTTATAACCATAGGGATAAGTCATGCTCGATGGATGGCTAAGAAGGGGGGTAAAATACCAACTGTTTGGACAAATGTCCATTCTTAATGGTCATGTTCTTGTCCGTGTAACTTATGTAAGAATCAACAGTGGTTAGCCATGGTCTCCCAGGATGAGAGGATAAAAATTGAATTTGGTTTTGGGTTAGAGAACCAAGAAGTCAATAGGATACTCACAGGAGTCAATAGAGACCATTACATCCTCAACAATCCCTTGGGAGACACTATAGAACTATCTACAAGTTGCAGCATTGTAGTGGTATTTCTCAAGGATCCTTGGAGGTTTATTTTTAACATGGTTTCTTTAGTCATCACGTTGATGTAAATGCCAAGATCAATCAAGGTGTGAGGGACAATGATGCCATCAATGTGCATATTTACTGTTGACACCTAATCCTCAACGGATGGGTGAACTGGAACGTGAACAGTCATCAAGAAGATGAACTGTTCCGTCTCCTTTTTGTATATAATCAATAGTTCTCTAATGAAATTGCATATCAGTTTTTCTTCTGCTTATTCTGGAGTTACCCTGGCCTGACATGGTATCAAAGCACAGGTCCCAGGTCCCTTTTTCTGGCGTGCCTTGTAACTCCTCCGCCTCTGCCAGTGCTCTCTCCTCTAGTGTAATTGCATTTGTTGGTTAATGCCTCTGCCTCTGCCAGCGCTCTGACCTGCATCTGCCACACCTGCTCTGCCTCTGCCTGGTCTAACATTGATTCTCTGCGCATCCATTTTTGCTGCCTCTCCACACCGTATACACCACGAAAAACCAGGGATGGTCCCAATACCGCCTTGAATCCTCCCTTCTTGGTATCACTTCTTGGTATCACTTCTTGAAATCGTTTTGCAAGTCCGCTCTGGCCATTTCAATTCAAATCGTTTTGCAAGTCCGCTCTGGCTATTTCGATTCAAATCTTTTCAAGTACACTCCGCGATTCCTCTCAGCACCTATCTCTTATCTCACTCAAATCTCACTGTAACCTCATCAAGAACGGATCCCAATTCTTGGTCGATTTGCGCTGCAAATGATGGTATCATAGCAGCCCGACGCTGGGCAGTTCCCAGTTTTCCAAGGGCAGAATATCCAGTAGTCGCAGGCACGAGTATCTCGTCCATCCAAGAAGCTAAAGAGACGGCCTACTGAGACGTTCTGACGAGGAAACGATGTTTCTGAGCTTATTTTCATGTAGACAGATTGGGATAAACAGTTTCACCGAAGGTCATTACGTAGTTAACCGAAATTAAGTGGAGCTCTGTGAGCTGTACGAGGAAACCCCGAGATATAAGCCCCGGCTGCGCCACTCTGATTCAAAAGTCCAAGGAGAAACAGACTGCTAGGAGCTAGGGTTAAGATGTTTTCATTTTCCTTATTGTCATGATGGTGATCGAAGGCTTCAAACAAAGGCTTTTTTGTTGAATTAGAAACCAAGTTCAGTGTCAAATGCCACTACTGCTACATGTGGGCAGCCTCGTGAGTAGTTCAAAAAAAAAAATCTACCATTTTATAACATGGATTTGTCGTGTTTTAGTTGATGCTTCATTCACGGCTTTCATGGTGGGTTGAAGGCTGTAACTGGGGATTTTATTCATTTTTATTAAAAATCCTAAGCTATCTTCTTTTGCTACAAGGTCTGTTCTGCACAGCCACCAGATTTTGAATAAACTTTTCAATCTGTGTTTAATAGAAACGATACTCAATCTGGTTATGGGCTCAGGTCTAGAGAATCAAAGGGATTTATGGTGATTTTTTAGTCTTTTCAGTGAACTTTGAAATTGTAATACCGTTGCTGCTCCAACTTTGTAGAGCTCGCGGTTAATACCATTGCTGCTCCAACTTTGTAGAGCTCGCGGTGAATGATTGATTATTTTTAAACAACCAAAGTTATTTCCCACAGAAATCTTTTGAGTACAATTTCATTGTACATCAGTAAAAGTTTTTTATTAGCAGAAATTTCTTATCAGCAGAAGTTTTTTTTTTAGCAGAAGTTTTTTTTTACAGAATGCATTCAATCATTTCTATGGTAGGAATAGTTCTCACTGGTAAGGAGAACTATTCTGAATGGTCTCGTATGGTAAAACATACCCTCATCTACAATGAGTTGTGGAAGGGAGTGTGTGTCGGAGAAGAAGACAAAGACCCTGTGCAACCTACATCAGATAAAGAACTTGTCATTTGGGAAAACAAGAACAACAAAGCCTATGCATTGATCGCAGCATCTGTAAATGAAGAAGTAAGTCATCATATTTCATCCTATTCCACTGCCTTTGAAGCTTTACAAAAGCTGAAAGAACTTTATGATTCACATTCTGCACTTGAAGTTGTTCAGCTCATGATTAAACTCTTCACTCTTGAACTGAAAAATAATGATCCCCTTGCTCTTGCATCTGAAATAAAGTCTATAATGCATGATATTAAATCCACTAAGGTTGAGCTGGATATCTCTCTTATTGCCTTTCTCAAAGCACTCTATCCTACCTACTCCAATTATCTTGAGTCTTTACAAGCAAATGGAAATCTTAAAGACATAACCTTTGAGTCTCTTGTGAAAAAGTTTGCTGAAAGAGAGAAAGCCTTTGCAAAGAAAACAGTCCATGAATCTTCTGAAGAGACTGTTTGCCTTGCTCATAAAGAAAAGCATCCTGCTCAAGATTCTACAAGAGGAAGAGGTGGACGAAGAGGAAGAGGAAGATACTTCAGAGGCAGGGGGGGCAGACATTCTCAAGCAGAAAAGGCAGATCTGCATTGCATTCGCTGCAAACGAAATGGATCACATGATGCTTCTACATGCAAGCTACCATGGGACAAAATTGAGTAGAGAAGAAATCAGCAGAAAGGTAAAACTGATGACACAGACAAAGGTAAAGCACCTGAATCCGCTCATTATATTGAGGCACAATGTAACATTGGAGTAAATGAAGATTTGTTTAATGCTTCACTTGCTTCTTCGAAAAATGATTGGTTGCTTGATTCAGGAGCAACCTGTCATATGACTCATAGGAAAGATTTTTTTGAAGATTTCACTGACAATGTTGATGGAGCAGTATACTTTGCAGATCAGTCAAAAATCAAGCCATCAGGGCTTGGCACAATCAGGCTTAAACTGCCTGGTCTTCCAGACTTTCTTCTGGATCATGTTCTATATCTCCCACAGCTCAAGAGAAACTTGCTGTCCTTGGTCCACATCCGCCAGCAAGGTCACTCCATTCATATGTTCGATGGAAAGCTTGAGGTAAGAAAGGCATCTGACCACTCACTTGTCATGAAGGGAATATAGAAGAAGAAATACTTCTTAAATTGCAAGGAACCTCTCCTCATGCACAACATTTCTCATATATTTCTCATCATGAAGAAGGTACACTTCCGTCAAGTTTATTATGACATGCTAGATTTGGACATTTAAACTATGATAGTCTCCGCTTGTTGAAGAAAAATGGTGTTGCTGGTTTGCCTACCATTCCTAGAAAACATAAGCAATGTGATGCTTGCATTCTAGGAAAGCATAGCAAACAGTCTTTTCGTGATTCACATTCAAGAGCACATAGGAAGCTTGAACTCATTCATTCAGATTTATGTGGTCCAATGCCTGTTCCTTCTACAAATGGAAATAAATATATCATGACATTTATTGATGATTACACCAGAATGTGTTGGGTTTATTTATTGAAGAACAAATCTGATGCTTTTCAAACATTCAAGAATTTTCATAAATGGATTGAAAATGATGCACAATCTCATATTGGGTCTATTCGCACTGATAATGGAAAAGAATATACATCAAATAAATTTGAACACTATCTTCGCCAACATGGGATTAAACATCAAACAACTGTGCCTTATAATCCTCAACAGAATGGTGTAGCTGAAAGAATGAACAGAACAATCTTGAATATGGTACGATCCATGCTTTTCTTCAAAAATGTAAAGATAATGTTTTGGGCTGATGCTGTTCTATGTGCTGCATATATAAAGAATAGATGTCCATCTAATGCTATAAGAAACAAGACTCCTTATGAATTGTGGTATGGACATGTTCCTTCGGTAAAACATCTCAGGATTTTTGGTTCCACCTGTTATGCTTTAATACCAAAGGTACATAGAAACAAACTTGGTGCTAGAAGTCGTAAGTGTATCTTCCTGGGGTATTCAAACACCTCTAAAGCATACCGTCTCTATGATGAAGTAAATAAAAAGTTTGTTGTATCTAGAGATGTCATTTTTCTTGAATCATCCAAATCTGACAGTGTTGTTGAGCGGCAACTTGATCACTTGGATAGATTCACAAAAACGAAATCATTTCAAGAGTTTAATAATCAGATTCCACATCTTGAAGGGGGGATTCCTATACTAGATCAACATGTGGAATCTTCTTCTGAAGAACAATCTCCCGTGCATGAAACTCCAACACCGGATGATCCTTTAAGTGATGTAATTGATAGAATTGGGAGACTCAATCTTGATTCAGTCCCAACTCAATCAACAGAACAGCCTGGACCATCTCAAAAAGGTCCCCCAAAGTGGCTGACAAAGACACTTGAAAGTGTTCATCCTGATGAAATTGGAAAAACAGGAACCAGAAATACAAACCGACAAGATGGAGGTGATGTAGATAACTCTAATTCACCTGTTGATATGGATGTTACTTATGATTGTGAATTGAACTTGTCTACAGATTTTGAACCAACTTCCTTCAAAGAAGCTGCTTCTCATGATGAATGGAAAGAAGCGATGCAGAAGGAGTATGATGCCCTCATAAAGAATGGCACTTGGAAGCTGGTTGATCCTCCATTTGGAACCAAACCAATTGGCTGCAAGTGGGTCTACAAGAACAAGTACAAAGCTGATGGCTCACTTGACAAGCACAAAACTAGGCTTGTGGCAAAAGGTTTTGCACAGAAGGAAGGGGTCGATTATGAGGAAACTTTTGCCCCCACAGCAAAATGGGCCACCATCCGGACACTCTTTGCCCTAGCTGCTCAGAACGGTTGGAAAGTCCATCAAATGGATGTAAAAACTGCATTCTTGAATGGAGATCTAAAAGAGAATGTTTTTATGTCCCAGCCTGAAGGATTTGCTGTGAAAGGACATGAACACAAAGTATGCAAACTTGTGAAGTCCTTGTATGGCCTCAAACAAGCACCATGAGCCTGGTATGAAAAACTAACTGAGCATCTTCTGAAACTCAACTTCAAACATTTTGATCTTGATGATGCAACTTTATTTGTCAAGAAAGTTGGCAAAACAGTTGTATATCTTGTGGTATATGTAGATGATCTTTTAATGACAGGGAACAATGAAAGCTATATTGCATCCATAAAGAAAGAATTAGGAAAAAGTTTTGAAATGACTGATTTGGGCTATGTTCATTACTATCTTGGCATTGAAGTAACCCAACATCCAAAATCCATATTTCTTTCTCAAAAGAAATACATTGGAGATTTGTTAAACAGATTTGGCATGACAGAGTGCAATCCTCTTTCTACTCCAATGGAACAAAACTTGAAGCTCACATCTATTGAAGGAAAGGAATTTGAGGATGCAACAAAGTATAGACAGCTTGTAGGAAGTCTCATCTACCTCACTACTACCAGACCAGACATTTCATTTGCTGTTGGAATCCTCTCCGGGTTTATGCAAAAGCCTTGTGAGGGACATTGGTCTGCTGCAAAAAGAGTTCTAAGGTACTTGAAGGGAACTCAAGACCTTGGAATCAAGTATACACAGGTGGACGACTTCAACTTGATTGGATACTCTGATTCAGACTTCGATGGAGACAAAGAAACTGGGGTATCTACTTCAGGATATGCTATGAGTCTTGGATCAGGAGCTGTCTCCTGGAGATCACGCAAACAATCAGTACCAACAGATTCCACAACAGAAGCAGAATACGTGGCAGCAACTGAAGCAACGAAAGAAATTGTGTGGCTCAGGAAAATTCTTGAAGATTTGCAGGTAAAACAAATACAATCAACTCCACTCATGATTGATAACACCTCTGCAATAAAGTTGGCCAAGAACCCAAAGTTCCATGATCGTACTAAGCACATCAATACTAAATATCATCTGATCCGACATCATGTTGAGGCCAAAACAATCCATCTCCGTCATTGTTCCACAAACGAGCAAATTACAGACATCTTCACCAAAGCGCTTGGAAGAGAAAAGCTTGAAAGATTCAGAACGATGCTTGGACTCACCAACATCCCTTCAGATTAAGGGGGGGAATGTTGACACCTAATCCTCAACGGATGGGTGAACTGGAACGTGAACAGTCATCAAGAAGATGAACTGTTCCGTCTCCTTTTTGTATATAATCAATAGTTCTCTAATGAAATTGCATATCAGTTTTTCTTCTGCTTATTCTGGAGTTACCGTGGCCTGACATTTACCACTGGACTTCCAGGGTCTAGATTTTTTTGACAAATCACTCTCCCCAACATCAAATCAGATAACTGTCTAATAACATTGATGGTGGGGGTGTCTATTTTTCTCCTCCCAGGGTGTTTAAAACATTTATCTTTGATAAGATTATTGTATATGGGAACATCCTTAATAGTTTGGAGGAGGGATATTTTAACACACAAATTATTCAATTCTCCCAAAAGTTCAGTCTCTTTTGGGGTGTGTTGGTTAGAATGGATCGATATCTCAAGAAAAGGAAGTGGATTTAATTGAGGGCTACTCTCTTCCTTTTCCCCTTCAAGCTCCTCAGGTGGAGATCGAGGTTGGTTATCTGGGAGCACTCTTCCAGACTTGAGGTTGATTTATTTTATCTCCACAACATAGGCAGGGTAAGATGTCTCTCCACTGTAGACCTATTGTGCCTGCTTGTTATTCGAGTTCGGATTGGGTTGAGAAGGAATCTAAGTTTTCTTGGGTGGATCAAGATGAGTACGTTGTGGTTTAGATGGAGGTGGAAGCAGTAAAGAAGGAGGTTGGTTGAGTTCAGGCCTCCACCCTTGTTATGGATTATTCCACTTATGATGTGGAGAAGTATATGGGTGAAATGGTTGATTGACAGGTTGGGAAGGATATTGAGTACATAAGGCCAAGAAGGAGGTGTGGACCATGATGGATGAGTGGAATAGTACCAAGATGGAAAGGGTGCATTATGGTTGGGATGGTAATAAGAGTAGGATACACCTTGCAATCCCTGCTGGTATGCCAGAGGTCCTTTAGGCTTCCTTTGATTGATAAAATAGAATTTCTTAGCCCCAACTTTTTCCCCTTCGTAAACAACTTTCAATCCAGGAAAAAAATGACACTTATTTGTGGCATGGTTTTCCTCACAGACTGAGTAGACCTCTATGAAATTTAATGGACATTCATTTTTGGGGTGCCTTTTGGTGGATTTAGGGAAAAAAATAGCTAAGGCCCTCTCTGCTTCTTCTTATCTCCTCTTGATCTACACGGTATCCATTTTCAAGGCAAAGTATGCAACATTTCACTTTTAAAGTCCTCCGACGTGTTCCCAATTTCATTCTTTATGGATGTTGTGGAGGGAGAGGAACTGACCAAAGCTTGACTAGCCCTACCCTTCTTCCTAGTAGCCCTAGAATGGTTTTTGAACACTGTTTTGATGTCTTCATAGGATAACTGACATATGCCCCCCCATACACCATGTTGAGGGTTTCCAACATGTCCTCCCTGATCCCTCAGAGAAGAACTAACTTGAGTGATTCAAGATCAAGGGTGCATCTGGCCCTCCTATAATTGAGTTGTAATCTTTCCTCATAGTCCTCTAGGGATTCATCAGGTCCAAGATTCATTCTAAATATTTCTTATTTGTTTTCTTTAGACCTAGATTAGTCCTTGTACTTGTTGTTAAAGGCTTGTTTCATTTGATCCCAGGTAGTGATGTTATCCCTAGGTAAACCCATAAACTAGTGCAAGGCTGCATCCTTAAGGGTAGATGGGAATAACTCAGCTTCTAGTCATTAGAGGTATAATCATAGGTCCTACAGACAACAACAAACTCAAGCATAAAAGTATCAAGGTCCTCAAAGGTTAAGCCATGGAAGTGAGGAAGGGAAGTAGGGCTTATATTCTTCATTCTAGCCTCTCCATTAGTGTCTTTGATAGGGAAAACCTCCTCATTCCTGTTTTCAACCATGGTTTGGGTACGTAAAATGGGTTCTTCTTCTTCCCCAATAGGTTCTTCAAAATTATTAGGTTGTTCACCTAAGGGATCTTCTAACTCCCTTTAGTTAGATAGGGAAGTTGACAGTCATCGAAGAAGAGTGAAGGTTGACTATTTGATGGTGTGGGGGTGTTCGGTAAGAATTTTCCTTGAGTATCTCTACTCCTGCAAGGCACGAAAGGAAAAATTTCTTTTATGTGATTTCTTTCAAAACTAAATGCAACACAAAAATAAATTCTTAAGCAGAAATAACATCTACCTAGACACCTCCCTATAAACGACGCCAAAACGTGTCAAGCCCTAGTATTTCACCAAGACTGTTGCAACTCCTAAAGGCTACTCAACTCTATTTATCAACCCGGGGTTCGTACAAAATTTGAGGTGATAGTGCTATATAGACAGTAGATTGAATTCTACTCATGCCACCCTGAACTAGGTCCTTTGATTATTAAGGCTCCAAGACCATTCTTCTACTTAATTAGGGGGAATTAACTATTGAAAGTGCAATTCAAAAGCTAACCCTATTGTAAAAAATGTAAATTCTTTTCAAATATAGCTTGTATATTTTGCTATTAAATCAATTCATGAAAGAACACAAGAGTTATGCTACCTACAGAAAGGAAACTACACTAATTGCAATCAACCACGTAGCTATAAAATTCACTTGAAACCAAAAAATTATCTATTGAATCACAACTCAAGATATCATGCATCATCCATCTAATTCACACTTGCATATAAAGTAATGTCCTACTTGTCAAATCTGTGATGAAGAAACTAATGTTATTTTCTCTTGCAGTGAAGGTAAAGGAATGGAGGGAATGGTCTAGGTGGTACCTCTGATCATAGAGTCCAATATGGGGGGTCAAGCTACTCCTAAACTAAGCCATGTTGGAATTATAGGTCAAAACAAGGGAAAACACGGTGTTACAGACATGCTACAGGAAGTTGCTACAAGATCCATGTATTGCTATAGGAAGTCCTGTAATGTTATAGGAAGGTTTTCGAGAGGGTTTGGAAGGTAAGGATAATGGGATCAATGGATGTCAAGATGGATGAAGTTTGTGGTGGATGGATGGAAGGTGACCAACACCCCTAGCCAAGTTCAACACTTTAGGAAGGCTAGTTTTGGACTAAGAGGGCTGCTCATGATGACCTAAAAAGTAGAGATCAAGAACAGTGGTTGGGATTCATCAAAAGGGAGTGGATAAGTCCTAGATGGAGATGGTGAAAATCTCCCTTTCTTGCAGGTCCAACAATCCTGCAAAATCACATGCACCTGCTCTTCTTTTCATTTACAACATATTATAACCAATGGTGGAAAAGATGAGTTGAATTTGGAAACTATCTAACTGATGTTAAAAACTCTGATCTATGAAATGAATTAACTTCTAAGCTATAACAATCATATGTAAAACAAGATAACTAATGTAGACCTTTTTCCAAGAAATCATCACATAGTGTTTTTGGGTTGTGATTGTAGAGTCCTCTAATCAGGCTCCCATGAGAGAGATGAGATAGAGGTAACAATCACAAACTTTTTGAGGAATTATATTCTACTAAAATGCAACAACTAATCAAAAATTATAAGCTAAAATAAATATCAATACATAAGAGGGACCTAAGCTACTAGGGTTGGGCCCAAACCCAAGAGCTTTAGCCCTCTGAACTAACTCAGTGATGGATCAATAAGAAACTTCTCATTATCATTGCAGAAATTTCAAATACATCACATAATAAGTCAAAAATAGCAGCCACAAGTGCTTGAGCTCAATAGCATCTTAGTTGCAAAAAAAATTTGAATCCTAATGAGTTCCTTGGCACATTTATTTATACAAAAGGGTAGCTACCAACAACTCCCTAGAAAATAGAGATGTTTGTCTCCCAAAACTTAAGAAAGATAGATCTAGATCTTCCTTGAAATGCACTGGCTTGGTTGCAAATGACCTCGTCTTAATTGGTTTCCAATGACTCCGAGTTGATGAGATACAAAGTGGTGATATTGGTTGATTGAAGGAGTTAAGGAGGTAGACAACCTCCTAAAATCTCTCCATGTTATCTACTCCAAGCTCTTGTATTGAAATTATCTCAAAATTATCCCAATTCCTGCATTTAAACCATGTTAGGCCACATGATATAAACACATCTTTTATCCTCCTTACTAAGCATAATATAACAAAAAATGTATTTAAATGTGAGAAAGAGATAATTCTAAAGCTGGAGGATGGAATTATGACCCTTGTGATATATCTATTGATGAGCCTCATCAATTTGTCCTGAAATTTGAAGATTATTGCATTATTATATTTTGTTAATTGTATTGAGAGACGCACTTATAACATTGTAAAATGTTATATAATGTAATAATACATAATAATAATTAAAAAATAAATCATTATGCTTGATATAGTGTAAAAAAATAATAATTAATAAATGAAATAGTTTGATATTGGGTTACACTTTTCATATGACCATATGAAACATATAAATAACCAAGTATGTTCTTTAATTCATCTTAGATCTCTAGGTATCCAAGGTTAACACTTGAACTTTTTGGTGGAGCATTTCAGTTTCTCTTAGGAGAAACCATGGACACTTCATTGCTTTTTGTTTGTTTGATGGTTTCTCCTTGTCATCGTTGCATATAATCTCACAAAGTTGTAAATTGTAATATTTTCCATTCCATTGCTTTGATTGATTTGGGTTTCACTCTTCATAGTGTAGTGATTTTTGTGAGGGACATCAAGGACAGGCAGTTTACATTTCTTAATGTTTGGAATATCTCTTGCAATTGAAGGCACTTTTCTCTCTAATATTTTGATTATCATTTTTCTCTTCACAACAAAGTTATGTAATGTAAATATACTCAATGTTGCAAAATGTAAATACTTTTAAATGTTTTCCTACGAAAAATATTCAATTTGCATAGATTTAAGTGTTTTTTTTCAAGTCCTGTATATATCTAAACATTTATTGATAACTACTATTCTGACACAGAATGAGTGTTATGTGAGTAGTTCCTTGAGTTTGTGTATACCTACATAGAGTTATTAGTAAGTATTGTGCCCAATAGAGCATATTTTACCTTCTATGTATGAAGAAAACATGTATTAATTAAGTTAATATGCTCATTGTCACAATAAATTATTAATACTATTAATACTTGTCGCACGGAAAGTGTCGATCTTGCGGACAAGATAGACCTTCCTAGAATCTAAAGAAGACCTAACGACAAGCAAACCAACCAGACACTATCTTTCTCTAAATATGCTTTAATAAACAATAGCAAACAAGTGTTTTTAGGGCCTACCTTTGGTCCAACGCAAGCTTGTGGATGCCCTCGCTCCTTTGATCCAAATGAGCTCCTTTTCGCCAATCTGCAAACACAAACAAGGCAAACAAATTAAATAGCACCTGAAAAGCCAATTGCATAAAACATATTTAACATGAAAGTCAAGGAGTCCATGAAACAAATAACATAAGATACTTGTTGAGAAAAATGAGTTTGATTGTATTAATTCAAAAGAAGAAGAACCTTACAACCTTTGCCTTGACGCTGTACAAGCTCCTCCTAGGGTCCAACAAGATGTCTTCTCTACTTTGACAAGTTTCACTCACTCTCCAATGGAACCAAGAGGTATGTGATCTCTCCTCTCAAGCTCAACCAAAGAGTCTCAATTTCACCAGCATTTACCCTCAAAATGTTCAGCTTCTAACCTCTCTAGTCCTCACCCCAATGCTTGTATTTATAGTGCAATGGAGGGAAGTTACTAGGTCCTCCTTCAAAGGGATAGCTCCTTTAGTCAAGGGATTAGCTCCTTCTCTTTTGGGATGCATGAACCACCTTAGAGCGAACAATCCACGTCAAAATTCCTTCTAGAAAACTCTAGAATTAACCCAAAGTGAGTTTTTTAAGATAAAACTTGCGCCTTTTGACTTTCACAGGGGTCCGCACCTACACCATTAGGAACAGAGCAGGTAGGTACGCAGCTTTTGTACACAGAAGGTGCGGGACCGCAGGTGACCATGAGAGAAAGTGCAGAACTAGAGTTACATTGATATTTAATGTCTTTCTCCCACTTCTAAAGCTTGATTTGAAGAGCTGAGGTCTTAGACTTGCTTAGGAGGATAGTACAAGTGGTGATAGACCCATACTGACTGCAAATAATCATGGTGACGATATTTTTGTGTAACAGATTGCCCCCTAAAGTGTGAAGTCTGTAGTAGATGAGGATTTCATTTATCATATAGGAAGAGTGAAGTACTTTATCATTTCGAGGATCATCTTGTGGAGAGCCCGATCGGAACCTGTAAAAACATTCAATGCAAGATATATATATGAGATCATATCATCGCTGAGGTAGGCATTCCCATACTCAGATCAAAACTAGAAAACTATCTACTGCTCTGATATAGGAGTGATCTTGTAACATCATAAGTATAGACTCGTGTGAACACAGCATGGACGCAGCCATCTGTTTATGAATAGTCCACAACATAATGAATACAAAATTCCTCGCAGCCTGGATGGTGGAAACTAGATCCAAGGTCTTCATTTCTACTTCCCAAAATAGTACGATTCTATCCATGCGAATAAATGTGTTGATGTCGAACATGGTAGAAACCACTTGATTACCAGTCAATGATGTAAACTGTTAACAAGTGTGAGAGAAACCACTAGTGATGTCAATGGCTCTCAAAGTACCCAGTACAATCCATGAGATGTGAGTAAATGTGTTGATGTCGAACATGGTAGAAACCACTTGATTACCAGTCAATGATGTAAACTGTTAACAAGTGTGAGAGAAACCACTAGTGATGTCAATGGCTCTCAAAGTACCCAGTACAATCCATGAGATGTGAGTAAATGTGTTGATGTCGAACATATCACGGAATCCTTCGATCGAAAGTCAATGATGTAAACTGTCGTCAAAGGCGAGAAACCTACCATTGAGGCATGCAGATCTCAAGGTACTGACGATTTCTAGATCATCTTTCTAGATAATGAGCTGATGTTGATAGAAAGCGATCCGTCGTAGGCAAGCCCAAAACACGAAATCATAGATCAAGTTGAAGAAATTTAGTTGCAAGGACTGACTCAGGGATGGTCAAGATGGATGACAGATATTTTGCAGATGAATGGCTTATTGGCAATGACCTCTTGAACACATAACGACACGACAGATGGCTTGGTGACAATTGACCCAAAGTTAATACCCAGAAACTGGCTGAAGACTTTCAATGTGGTTTGATCAACTGTTAGTCAAAGGATTTCCCAACCCAGGTGAATAAAAGTGTCGTGTTCAAGAGTGGTTACAAAGTATGACAAACAGACTTATTTTTCCCTCTTTTCCCCCACCATTTCTGGCAAGTACCTCTTTATTTTTGACAAGCTTGAGGAGGATAACATTTGCTAGATTATAAGCTCATCCTTCGGATGAGTCCAACTTAGTTTAGATTCGAACCCTAAGAAGGAGTGGTTCGTTCCTATTTGTAATTGAACAGGTCCTTTACTGTGAAATTTTAACGAGTCCAGTATAGGAGAAAATCAGCGTTTTTCAATTTTAGAGAGTCTGAAAAAACTTCTGAAAAAACTTAAGAAGACTCCAGGGTTGACCTTTTTCGTAAATTTGTGTCTCCCAAGTCCGAAAAAGTATAAAATAATACTTGAGAGAACCGCTTGATCTTTTACGACCAAGGAGTACTTTTCATTATTAGTGTCACTGATCCGAAAAAGTAAAAGAACGATCAACGACACGTCGTTTTATAACCAATATCGAATTCGAAACGACAAAAATCCGGTAATCTTTCCATGTTTTTACGGTCGAAAAAGAGCTGTAAGTGGACCGTCTTTTAATTCTATTTTAACGAGTGTAAAAGAAACGCTCAGAAATCTTTTCATATTTTAGGAGTCAGAAAAGGGCTTAAAGATGACTCTACTTGTTTTTTCGTTGAAAATGATAGATTTCACCTGAATAATCCTTTATTCTGCACAGAAACACAAACATTACTCATACCTGTTTGAAATGGATAAAAACATTGCAAAATACCTTTTCAAAGTGAAACATAAACAAATTTGCGATTTATTTACTCAAAAAACTTATAAAAAGGGCCTTTGTCAATTCATTTTTACCGTTCGAGTTTGGGTGAGAAAATAGTGCTTTTGCTTAGAAAACTTCCCGTGAAGATTGTGGAAAATCCAACCGTCAGAATCGAGCACTGTCTTCTCTAGGTAACCCACATCATCCTACTCTTCATTTTCAACCATTTAGTTTTTTGATTTAGTCCTTCATTTCATTTTTTGGGAGGGTTTTTAGGCGCAAAACCCGCGCGCGGGGGTCCGTAGGTTTACCATTGCGGACCCGCGGACCCCGACTTTTTCTCCATTGGGAAAAAGCTCGGGGTCCACACCTTCCGTGTAGACAAAGTGCGTACCCATGCACTGTGTCTAACTCGGAGGGTGCGTACCCCGCCGCAAGGGTTTTGAACCCAAAATTTCTCAAAAATGGACCAATCAAAATGTTTTCTAGCAATTTAATTAATCTTTATACTTGATGCAAAGAGTATATCATGCTAGATTGGCGTGAACGAGAGCATGAGGACGTGGATACTGCCGCATGGAATCATCAGCCTTCACTTGATGCTTTGAGGGCATGCGGACTGTACAAATTCTGGACCATTCCTGGCATGAGGGCTTAGGTGGATTTCTTACAGTGGCTGGTTGATAGATGGAGCATACAGGACCAGTGTTTCTTCATTGGCGGGAACCGGCTCGAAATCGAGCCGGAGGACATTTATTTCTTGACTGGTTTGCCTAAGAGAGGCGAAGACTTGACTCTATTCGGGACTAGGCCAGGTGGCCAGTCTGTCAATAGCCTCCGGTTAGAGTACTGCAACAGCCAGGCTAAAGACAAAGGGATAGACATAAAGACCATATCCCGTCCTGAGCTCATGGTGATTGCGTTTACCATCACCAGACTTTGCGGAGCTGCCGCATTACATGTTGCCACCGGATCCCAGATGCGTATGGCAGTTGATTGCTTTCGAGGCACCATCTTTAACTGGTGCAATGCTGTGCTGGCCAATGTGAAAGGCCAACTGACCAGGGCCAAGAGCGGATGACTAAAGACCTTTGGTTATGGGGCTTTGGTCATGAGTTTTGGCCTGGAGAGGGTTCCTATGCTGATCCCACAGCACCTTATTGTTGGAGCTGGGCTTCCTCGAGAGCCCAAACTGATGCGATGGGTCACAGTCATGGCCCGTCACCCGGACGAGAGGACAGAAGTTGCTCGGTTCAAACCTGAGTATTTCCAATGGTTGGAAAACCAGGTCTTTTCCATTCAGGATTTCCATTACGCTGGGATAGATTTCCGTGGTGACCCAGACATGGCTCTTCCACCAGGAGAGCAATGGGACGAGTCAGGTAAAATCCTTTTCAACTTTTCCTATTTTAATTTTTTTTTTTTTTTTTTTTTCATCATCTCAAAACTGATAGTAAAAATTTCAAATGCAGATGTGGGTCCATAGTGACCAGCCGCTCTCCAGCCTTTCGAGAGGAGGCAACCAATTGCACCCGCACCAGCTCCATAGGACGAATCAACAGAGGTTTTGGCCGAGTTGGAGGGTCATCTTGAGCGCTTGACAGGGGATATTCCTGAGACCACTATAGACGACATTCCTCGTCGACTTCAGCGCTATGTGATTGGAGTCCCGGGACCTTTTAGGAGGTTCCTTTGCAAGGTGGCCCGGGCAGTGGTTTCTTATAGAGATCATCACCAGTGATAGGATGATTGCCTTTTGTGGGCACATGTGACATTTTTGTTTTTTGTACTTATCATTTTTGCCGATCATAAGGTGTTTTTCAACCTATGATCGAAGACGATGTATTTTTTGACACACTCCTATATATATATCACTATTACCAGCTTATCTTGTAAATCATAATATGGAATGGTTTTAAATTTAAATGTATGATTATTGCAAATGTATATTTAACATTCGAGAAGCAATTGCATCTGCTAATGTATTTAAAGACCTTGGAATATGCTGATATTCAATGTAATCAAACTCACGTTCCAAGAGACGCACTCTCAAAAATAATCTTAATAACACTGGATTTCTAATGGCATACACTCTATTAAGCTGTAATACAACGAGTTCAGAATCCAACCTCACTATCAAACTCCGAATCCCAAATGAAATAGATTCAGATAATAACTCAATCACTGCACTATACTCCGCAATGTTGTTTGTTGTTTGACTGAGGCTTACCCCATGCATAGAAGCTAACTCATCAGAGGGCGAATAGATAACCCAAGCTGCGGAAGAGATGTTCCGTGTATTACGACAAGCACCATCAGCAAACCCAATGTATGTTTGGAGAGGCATCGACATCTGCAATATCAAGAGTAAAACCAAGATAAGCAAGAATAATGACGGAAAAACACTCTCTAAACTAAGCACACTTTGTAAACTAAAACACACCAGCTAGAAAGAAAAACTATCCTAACTAAAAATCTCCATACCCCATTCTTTTAAGCATAGTACCTCTTCAAGTAAAGGCCATTTCTGGGTTTACCCAAAGAGTCCCCATCAAAGTCTACCAATTCGTAGGCCCCTTTTGCTAGCTTTCGCTTAACAATATAGGGACCATGCCACATAGGAACGAATTTCCCAGCACCTAATTTATCATTAGCTTGATCATACAATAACACTAGGTCTCCTTCCGAAAAATTTCGAGGGGTCACATTCCAATCATACTGAGCTTTCATACGTTTTGCGTGAGTCTCGATCGCCAATGCAGCATCACGTCGATTCTCATCTAATTGAGCTAAGTATAACAAACACTTTTCCTCTTCGGAAGTAGCTGGAAGTAACTCGATGGCCATTTGCAGTGACGGGATTTCGCACTCAATGGGTAACACAGCTTCCAAACCATAGACTAGTTGGAAAGGAGTGAACCCTGTTGATGTTTTTACTGAAGTTCGGTACGCCCAAAGCGCTGAAAATAGCATGTTGTGCCAATTCGACCGATGAATCCCAATGATTCGTTGGATCATGATAACTAAAACTTTGTTGATGGACTCGACCAGACCATTCGCTTGTGGATAATAAGGAGTTGAACTATCGTGACATAAACCAAGCTGGCCTGTAAGTTCGGTCATCATAAAGTTTCGAAAATGATGCCCATGATCAGTGATTATTGCTTGTGGGACACCAAACCTAGCAATTATATGATTGAACATGAAAATTGCAGCTGTCTTGCCGTCTGCCTCGAATGTAGGCATCGCCTCGGCCCACTTAGTAAAATAATCTACCGCAAGGATGATATACGCATGCCCCCCAGCCGAGTGAGGGTTACATGTAATAAAATCGATACCCCATTTGGCAAAAGGACCGACGGAAATTATAGGCTGGAGAGGAGCAGGTGGAGCGCGCATCTTACGATCAAAAATCTGGCAGTTGTGGCATTTTCGGACCGCCGTAATACAATCTTTAAACAAGGACGGCCAGAAATAGCTAGCGCACAATATCTTTTGGGCTGTGGCATACCCAGACATATGACCGCCACATGCTCTAGAGTGACAGTCATTTAGAACCCTTTCAGCTTCTTCGTGAGTTAAGAAACATTGAAAAATAGATTCCTCCCCACGGCGATAAAGAGTATCTCCAATAATTTTGAATTGTTGGGACTGGAAGCGAATTTTCCGACGTTCCGACCTTGAAATTTCTGGCCGAAAGGATTGGGTCTTGAGATAGACGATGATATCCCCATACCACAGATCTAAAGTGCTGATTAGAAACAAAGATTCGTCCGCAATGGGCTCCTCTGCCACAGTTTCTGTGTCAGCACGTGGGAAGTCACACATTAACTCTGCAAAAACTAAAGATTTCTTAGACTTAGATTTCTCAAACTCCAAGTCGAACTCCTGAAGGATAATGATCCATTTAGAGTACTTGCCCCCTAGCAATTTTTTCATCAAAATGTAGATCATAGGGTTGCAATCCGAAATTACCGTAGTTTTACGTAGTAAAATGTAGTGACAAAAACGTTGGACAACTTGAATGGCTGCCAATGCCAATTTCTCCACATGTGAGTATTTTAGCTCAGTTGGATTTAACGTGCGACTAAGGTAATATATCACATGTTCTGTTCCGAATTCATCTTCCTGAACTAAGACCATTCCAATAGTGGAATGGGAGGCGGCGAGATACAAAAAGTAATCCTGGTTATAGTTGGGAGGATGCAACAATGGTGCATGGGTCAACGCGTGTTTGAGTGCATCAAAAGATTTCTGAGCTATCTCATCCCAAGAGAATTGAGTGTTCTGTTTCAACAACCATGTAAAACCCTTTGTAACCTCGGCGTAGTTAGGAATGAATCGTCGTAAAAAGTTTGCTTTCCCCTGCAAACTTTGGAGTTGGCGAAGACTCGAAGGAGGAGGCAAATTGATGATAGCTTCGACCTTCGAGGGATCAACGCGAATGCCGGCTTTCGAAACTACAAATCCCAGCAATCGACCCGTTTCTATACAAAAAACACATTTGTGTGGGTTCAACCGAATACAATAATGCCTACACCTCATAAAGATTGCTCGTAAATGACGAGGTGATCAGCTCGATGTAATGAATGAGCAGGCAAGTCATCGAGATAGGGTTGCACAATGTGCTTGATGTCATGAAACGCATAAGACATCGCCCTCTGAAAAGTTGCTTCGGCATTCTTAAGCCCAAAAGGTAATTTGCAATAAGCAAACGTCCCCCATGGACAAATGAAAGCCGTTTTTGGTTGATCGGCAGGTAGAATGTTGATTTGATTGTATTCGGAAAAACCGTCCATAAAGGAAAATATTTCGCTGCCGGCACAATCATCAATGATTTGATCGATATAGGGAGTTGGGTAATTGTCCTTTGGACAGGCTCGATTAATGTCCCTATAGTCGATGCATATTCTTATTGTTCCCTGACTTTTGTTAACCGGAACAATATTCGATACCCAATCCGTTAACGGGATCGGATAAATGAAACCTGCTTTCAACAGTTTTTCAACTTCTGCTTTAATTGCAGCAGCTTTTCGTGGGTGAATTTGACGCAAACGTTGCTGGACGGGTTTAGCGTCCAGGTAAGTCTTGATCTCATGAACAACAATCGCGGGATCAATTCCTGGCATTTCCTCATAGGACCAGGCAAACACGTTGCAGAATTCTTGAAATAGGGCCTTATATAATTGAATTTCGTCATCTGTACACGAGGCACCTATATGAATGTTCTCAACAATTCCGAGCTTAACCGAAATGTCAATGGGAATAGTTCGAGAGATGTTTCCCAAATTTAACTCTGAATCAGGATGTTTCATTGGATTCTGAGGTTCCTTGACATATTCAGTCGTAAAGATTGATGAGAAATCATTTTCAAAATGATCATCCTCAGGTAAAAACGAAGATCTGTGATGGAGATCTTCCCATGGTAAATCATCTACACATAGGATTTCACGAATTTGTTCATCAGAGTGAACAAATTCAGAAAACGTAGTTAAATCCGAGGTTGATGTGAAAAGTGATTCCTCACAGACCACATTCATTAAGTCATTTTTGGTTGAACACGGGTCGGCAAAAGACTGCACGGCTTCATAGGCAATTTCATATGGACTCAAAGGCATGGAATTACCAAATGAGTCTATCTCAGATTCAGAAGGAATGATCCAAGGATCGTCATAAAAAATAGTGTCTGATGTAATCATATGAATGGTTCCAAATGAAGATGATGCATTGATTGGAGGAAAAGGAAAAGTTCCCAGTAAACCGACATCTTTAACTAATCCTACTCCAACATCCTTATATGGGATAGTCGTTTTACCGACATGCTGAATACTCTCCGAAGAGGCTGGGTCGGATGAAAAGTAAGCCAGCTGGTCTATTGTTACGATCTTTCCATTATGTGGAAACTTTATGACCCTAAAGACCGATGAAATGACCGCTGTCATAGCGTAAGACCAACTTCGACCGAAGAGAAGGTTGTAGTCTAGAGGGGCATCAACCACCTCCACATCTAGACTAACGGTTTTTCCTTCAACCCCTATAGGCAAATCCTGTAGGATGCCAAAAGGATGAAACCCACGGCCATCAAAGGCCTTAATAATTGTCGGAGATTGATTTAGTGAAGGAGAACCAAGCGATCTCCAACACTGTATCGACATAATACACGTTGAGGCTCCCTCATCAATTACAGTCCGATGAATAGGCCTATTTTTGACTATCACTGGGATCTAGAAAGCCATTTGATGAGGCAAACACGGTGTACTATTTTCTAGATCAAAGATTATTAGGTTCGGGTCCTAAACATCAACAACTCCTATAGCCGACAAAAGTAATTTACGTTGTGCTGGGCATGATTGCAGCACTTCCAAAGCCGACATTGCTGAGGGTGAAACAGCGAAATCCTCAACAATGTTATAATTCTGAGCCGCTCTCGCATGTGGATTGAAAGCTGACTTTCGAAGTATACCCTTAGCGGGCGGTTTGATTACTAAGTCTAGATTATGTTTCTCGATCTGTAGTGGATCGGAACCGGGAGTTGAGGTTGATGGATTAGAATGAGATTCTGCTTCTTTGCCATCAACATGACTTTTACTACCATAATCTTGCGATCGAGTCGCAATTCTTACATGGGACATCATCAATATGGGTTCTTCATTGGCACTCGAGGAAGAACCTATCATCTTACTGTCTTGACTTGGAAATGGATCCTTCAAGACAACAAGAGTTTGGGAACCTTTGACGATCTTCGCAACCTCTGCTCGATGAGGGCAGTCTCTTGTAAAATGTTCTTCGTCACAAATGAGACATGGATAACTAGGTTTGCGCTTTTCATCATTGGATTCCGCCTTTTCAGGTTTCTCCTTTGAACTTTTGTCCGTTTTATTCTTCTTCTTTCCTTTCTTCTTCCCACCGGATTCTGATTTAGCGGTAGATGAATCTACAACGTGGATATCGGCGGAAACCTCTGCAGAAGAATCTCCTGTCAGGGAATCAGGCAAGGTTATGATAGGAGAAGAATTCTTGGAAGACTTCTTCTTACTTTTAGTGTTAACCGTACCAATCATACCGTCAGCGGCATGAGATCCCGAAGGAGATGCAGTGATTTGATTTGACTTGGGAAGATCGGGGATCTTTTCGTGTAACGTACCTGACTGAGTATAGACCAAGTCAAGGTACTGTGCTTGAGCAATCACTTGCTCCTCAGTAACAACTCCGGCTTTAGCAACATCTTCAGTGATCCTTGGCAACAAAGATTTTACAAACCACTCAGCCAAGATTTGATCCGGAATAAATACCTTCACTAAACATCGTCGACATCTCCACTCATGAATATGATCTGAAATATACGTGGATGTCGATTGTTTTAGCGAAGTTAACAACTCCGTGCCATTGTCATATCTGACTGGCAACTGAAAATGAGTTAAAAACGAGGTAGCTAACTGACTAAAATTATAAAAAGTGCCTCGCGGTAACTCAATGTACCACTTGGCCGCAAGACCAATTAGAGTGCGCTGGAAAAGTCTAAGACGGATCGAATCATCTGTGATGGAGTTAGATGCACACCAAAGGTGGTAAGTCATCACATGGTTCGACGGGTCCTCTCCAGATTTACCTTCGAACTTGGGAATGTCACTGGGCAACTTATTCGGCATTGGCGGCCAAAACGGAAGATAATTAATCGGATCGTTCGTTAGGCGTGACAAGTCTGGTACGTCCAAAGTTGCGATAAACGGTAACTGTCGATTAGGATCCCTAAAACTCTAGGTCATGAGACCAGCCCCAGGAGGAGGATATCCAGGATAACTAGGAATAGGAATCGCGTTCGGGATATTGTATCCTCCCTGAAAACCAGGATTAACCGGACCGTACTGGGGTTGTTGAGGTTGTTGATAAGTGTACCCAGGATACAGTTGATACTGATAAATTGGCTGCTGGACAGCAGGACCGAATTGGTACTGTCCCTGGTACAGTTGATAGGTGAATTGTGGTTGACTTGTGACAACCGTACTTAAACCAGGTTGTCCTACAGGCATCTGAACCGTAGTTTGAATCGTGGATCTAGACGGTGGTAAAGATGTTTGAGGAGTAGATACAGGAACAGTAGAAACCGGAGCTGTCGATACTCTAGAAGTAGGTGGGGTAGATTGAACAGATGTTGCGGCAGTTGCAGCAGTCATTTGAGATGGAGTACGAGGCGTAGTAGGTCCAGACTGAGAAACTACCGAAGGTACAGAAGTTTGAATATTAGACTGGACTGGTTGCTGGGGTGAACCAGAAACTAAGGGTTGTCCAGTTTGAGATGACAACTGTACATTTGGCTGCAACACCTGTTGAGTTTGCGATGGATCCCACACTATGTTCATTCCGCGGTACTGACCCATAACAAGTTGAGAATATTGAGGACCATAACCAGGTTGAGGGTAGGATTGATAATTGAAAGGTACATTTTCCGTTCCTTGAACATAAGATTAACCTTGGGGTGGTTGGAAACCTTGGTTCGAGTACTGACCTTGGGGTAGATACCCCTGAGGCACGTACTGATACTGGGGTTGACCTTGCGGTATAAATTGATACTGGGGTTGACCTTGGGGTACATATTGAGTCTGGGGTTGACCTTGAGGAACGTATTGTACCGTAGGTATGTACTGTCCTTGAGGTTTCCCCCCAGATGCAAATTGTGTACCTTGAGATTGAGAATTGGGAATAGAACCTGACATCATAAGAATGTCCTCTACGCTCAACGGCTTTGCACCATTGCTTCCAGTGAATAACCCTTGTTCAATGGGTTGAGGAGATGCTCCCGAAAAAGTACCAGAAAGTGACTGATACCCAGAGGGAACAGAAGGACCACTGTACAAAAAAGATTCAGGCGATTGAGTAAACATGGACGACTGACCTGACATATTTACGGGAGTATAAAAACCTCTAGGGTGATAAGGAGCACGAGGTGGTGAAAAACTTAACGCTTGGTTTTCCAAATAATTAGTCAAAGAAAGATACCAAGTAGTACTTCTAGGTGGACTGTAAAAAATTGATTCACGCTCCCTTAAATCAATAATAGGTTGATTTTCAGGGATAGGGATGCCTACTTCTTCTTCCTGAGCAAGTTCTTCAATAGCTATCAAACCAAAAGGAAGATTTTCGGTGATTACTCTTTCTACCCTAGGTGAATTAGGAGCACTAGAAGTTGGAGAGACAAACCCTGATGTTGGAGTAACAGGTTCAGATATCTCAGGTTCTTCACCTATATCACTAGTAGATGAAAAGCTACCAGCAAGTTCGGAAACCGAAATAGATTCAGGATTATAACCTGTTACTAGAGTTTGGTAATCAGGATGTACAACCAATGAAGACTCTCCTTCTTCAGGTGACCCAACTTTACTGCCACTAGGAGTTACGAGGACTTTCAAGCCTTCAAGATGGGTCGGGACTTCTTCAGGAGGTTGGCCTCGAAGTCTACGGGACTTCCTCAATAAATCAGCCACGGTTACAAACTCAGGAGACTGGCCCCGAAGTCTACGGGACTGTCTTGGTAATTCAGCCACAGTTAAAAACTTTTAACTACTTCACATGCAAACAAAGTAAAATCTCAATGAAAAACACCTAAAGCCTCTAAAGAACCAAACAAATTTGAATCACATGCCTAAAGAATCTAGAGATCAAACACACACAAACAGTAACTTTCCGGACCGAAAACACTAGTTGGTGATGAAATCCAACGTCGCAGAATTCAGTACAAAAATGGCGGTTGGAACAGTTACCCCGGAAACCTGCTTAATGAATAGACTGGACCAAGTTCCTCCACTTAACCATCTCGAGTGAAGTGAACCCCCCAGAAAATCCAAGTGAGTCTAGCCGACGTCTGCTCCAGGTACAGTGGGATCTTCCCACCACTGTCACCTTTGGAAGAATCCTAAAGAATATGGCCACTAAGGTTACCAACTGAGACAAATACACCTGGGGGAACAGTCTACGATCCGATACGCACGCAAGGGCAGAGTAGCAAGCTCAATCCCTTTGAAGGCTCCTTGACATAATCCAAGGTTTACCAACAAGTGACCCCAGGCTCCTCGACAATGGTTAATTCGAGGTTTACCGTTTTTAATACGTGAATATCTGGCGTCGTTCCCAATGAGGAAGGATTGATTCCCACACTGGTTCGGACACGATCTCGTGCTTCTCCTTTAAGAGGAGCTTTCCCAGAGCATAAATGCAACAATTGGATTTCTTCCTACCACAAGATACAGCTACTTGTTTGTTTTTACTGTCTTGGAGAGTTAATTACTCTCCTACTCCAAGACACTAGCCTAAGCTAAGTTGGTGTATCAGAGCCCTAGAAATAAAATGTTACTAGGTGAATTTTACTTTAAGCGTTAATTTTAGTGGTCGTTGTTTAAGTCAAGAGGTGGCGGAGATGAAACTCGTGGTGTAAAGACTCGACTCGAAATCACTAAAAAGATGCACCTGAGATGATTTAAACAATCTTTTCTCTTCGATGAACTTCTAAACTAAGAAAGAGTTTGAGAAAGCAAATACTTTGTAAACACAAATCTTTCTCAATTAAACAAATTAAAAGAAGAGCTTTTCCTTTCCAAAGCACTCAATGACGAGACAAGTAGCTATTTCACACAATTTTCCCTTTTCTTTTCAAAGCGCTCAATCACTACAAAAGACAAACTTTTCCAAAAGAGATTTTGTTTTTTATATTTTGTAAATAAAACACTCAAAACTAATGAAAATGACTAACTTTGAGAGCTACAAACTATATAAAAAGCTACTTGAAGTCAAAGCCTACTAAAAGTCTTTTTGAGGATGTTTTACTTAGCTAAATGTGAGCTAAGGACTAATTTATGCAGAATCACAATTAGTCAAAAAACAACCAATCTTTCGTTTTCTTTTTTAAAAATGAAAATTCCAAACTTTCAACTACAAGCTTTTCGAAATTTTGAAATGAGAAAACTCAAAGCGGATTCCTCAACAAGGGGAGATTTCATAAATGGTCAGACTCATAAGAAGACTGGTAGACACCAAGGTAATCTGAGGTCCCTACGGCTTCTAAGCTCAGAGCCACTACACAACCAAAAACGAAAAACAAACCCAACAAGCAAAATTCCTAGGAATTCCACCTAAAACCCTAATGCTAATGAAATTAAACCAAGGAAAGTTTTTGACAGGGAACAAGCAGGTCTGGGCAATGGCTAAAACCTATAAACAAATTCTAAACTGATAAAAAAGAGAAAAATTTAAATCTTTTCAAATTTTTGACAGGGTATGTAGGCAACCTGTTTACATAGGTGCGTCCACGCTCTGTGCACAAAGCAAAAGTGCGTACAGGTACGCACTGTGCTTAACTCAGAGGGTGCGTACCTCTCCCAAAACTATGAAAAATGAAAACTAACTCAACATTAACTAAATTCACCCAATCCCACAATCATCAAGTCAAAAGCAGAAACAGAAAATACAGTTTCTCAAGTCAAAGTATAGACAAAGAAAACAATCAAGTCCTCAGTATGGTCGCCATTTTGTCGCACGGAAGGTGCGGGACCGCAGGTGACCATGAGAGAAAGTGTGGAACCAGAGTTACATTGATATTTAATGTCTTTCTCCCACTTCTAAAGCTTGATTTGAAGAGCTGAGGTCTTAGACTTGCTTAGGAGGACAGTACAAGTGATGATAGACCCATACTGACTGCAAATAATCATGGTGACGATATTTTTGTGTAACAATACTATTAATATTAATAATATTGTCTCTGTCAGATGTTAAATTCTGATGATGTGTAATGATTTCATTGTCACAGTAATAACAGGATGGTTGATGTGCAAGTTGAGGAGCATGAAGAAGAGAGAATGAATAGAAATGAACAACAAACAGAAATTCAACAGAGAAAGGTAGAAGACATGACAATTAACGAGTATCAACAATAGAGGAGGATGCATAGAGCACATTAACAAATGAAAACACAACAACAACAAGAATATATGAAAGAATAAATTGGACAATAAAGAGTACATTTGTAACACACCCCATTACCACTGATAAACCACACTAAGGTGAAAGGAGGTAGTTACTATGTTGACCTGACTTCAATGTCTTATTATGGAAATGGGGTCTAAATTTTTTGTCATTTTTCAAAATTTTCAGAACCTAAAACAGACCTTTCCATTGCATTCATCTTGTCGAGACCTTTCCAAACATATAAATTATACCTCAATTCAACTTATGGATCAAAATTTATGGTCAATTAAATATTTTCCTAGTGATCCTTGGCCACATCATCATGCCTTGCCATTTGGCACCCACGTGGCCCTCCATTTTAGCACCATGTCATCCAAAGGCGCATACACATAATCCTTCTCATTATGTGGTCTGTCTATGTGGCACATGCCACATCCCCATAGGTGGTCCCACTCCTCCCTATAGTGTAAACAATCCATTTCCATTATAATATATATTTTCCAATTATGGTTTGTTACAGTCCAAGTGGTCAGGGACAACAACTCTCACGTTACTTGATGGAGGGATCTTCATCTACCAGAAGCTGTCAATACCAACCCTCCAACCCCTCTTCGCACCTTACCACTATGTTCTAGGCCCAGTTCCCTGACAAACCGACACAATAATATTGTTGTTCACTACCACAAACATCTTCTCATCTGCCAATCTCCATCCATTGGCCCCTCAACTATTTCATTATCCAACCCATCCATCGAACCAATGACCCAAATTCAATTGCGCGACCCCCCCCTTCCTGGGTTGACGTCACCAGGGGGTCTGCATTCATGGTTCACTTTAAAGGTTCCACACATGTATCCAATGGCCAATTTCGATCACTGTTAGATCGATGGAATGTGTAGGCCCTTACTAGTCGAAATATGAAGAAAGAGGGTAGGGGGTCATGCATTCGCATCCCCATCTTTCATTCCCCAATGGAACTCCATCATATTCATATATATATATATATATATATATATATATATATATATATATATATATATCTATATATATCTATATATATATAGATAGATAGATATATATCATTGGGCCTTTTCCCTTGGATATAACGCTCAATCATATGGGGCCATGAGCTTAAGCCCAACCCTCCTAACTTCAAATTTTCCTCCCTCATGCTATATATACATACGTTTGTGTGTCTTTGTACCACCAGAAATGGGTTGTGTCCAAACCTCTGGTGATTCCTTCTGTGCTTCACAGAGGGTGAATCCATTCATATACCAATGCATATATATATATAGATATGGATGTATGTATCACACTGAAGCCACCTCTCCTTAACTTAGTATCGGCTCGACCTGGTATGAATATCTATGTATATTCCTATACACAAAACCACACTATCTCTTCTGAACTTGCTGAGATTTGGCAATGAACCTTAGCTAATATATATATCTATATATATATATATATATATATATATATATATATATATATATATATATATATATATATATATATGAACAATTACACTTTCTCTGTTGTGCTTCTTCCTATGCTGGTAGAATTATGTAAATTAAATAAGCATGCATGTATCTTAGCCTTAAGCTATCCTTCCTGAGCTTATATGCAATGATACCAAGGCGTGATATACCAACTAATTTGATATCAAGTTTAGATAACATTTATTTTAAACAAGGATTTAGTCATTTCTTTCAAACTCAGGCCATTTAGGTCAGGCACCAGCTCATAAGAACCAAAATTTCTTATGCCATTCTTAACGAGAAATTAACATAAAAAAAGCTTAATAACATATACCGAAATTTTCCCATTTTCCCATAAAAACGGATAGGAAAACAAAATTCCTTGATGCTGAGCTAAATTTATTATCAGCACCAAGGCCAGACAATGATATTCAAATTAAGGGATTGGCAACATGCATTAACATTTTCACCATTCAAGACTTTAACCTTATTCAACAATTGCACGGGATTTGGCATTATCCATTCACACAAGAGTTAGCAATAATAAGGCATAGCATCAACACCTTAAACATATGCATAACATTCAGACATACAAGAGCTTGAGGGAAATAATTATCTTATAAAATAAGCTTGGAAACTGAGATTAGGACTTCAACTCTTCACCCAACCTTATATTGGTTGCATTGTGGCCATTCTTGCAATCAATTGTGAAAACTTCACCACTGAAATCCTATTGTGACAACTGGAATTAGTTATTCTAACTGTTAATTAATTTCGCAGTTTATTGCTACAACAACAACGAATTAATCACATGGTCATCTTCACAAATGAAAATACTATGAAAGATAAACTGGAAACTAAGAAAATACTAGCACACACACAATCAATTTGACACAATTATTTTTGGACAAAAGTCCCCAGAAAAACCCATCTTGGGAAAACCGGTTTAACATTTAAGGGTTTTTATTATTATGCAATAGTGAGAAATTTCTAAGTACAATAAGTATCACCAAACTGGCTAATTTACCCAAGAGAAATATTTAAAAAAATTATCTGAGGGAATTTACCCTCTCTCTGAGAAATCCTAACACTTGACTTCCTATGAAAATCTAGTCGTCCAACCAGCGTTGCGCAGGCCCTACGTCACCCTAGAATAGTCCCTCAAATGCTTTGCCTAAATTAGCTTCCAATATAGCTGTCCTACCTCGTGCTAACTGGTAAAATGCTTCTCCAGGCGTTTGCAAAACTTTTCCAACCTATGGAACTGAAAACGTCTTCCTCTTCAGCTGGATCGAATTGCTCTCTTGAAGCAACAACACAGTCCCAACCCTGATTCCTAGAGAAAATCTCGGCCTCCTCTTTTTGACTCTCTGGAATTGGAAAATTTCCTCCAGAATCATTGTCTCTGCCCCTCTCTATCTCTGCTTCCCTTCTCTGTCTCAAGCTCTTTCGGTAACAATTATTTCTCTCAGGAAAATATACATGCCCAAGGAAATCAATCTCAAGTGCTTGTTCTTCATGTACCCATCAACCTCCTCTTATAATCTCTAGTTGGGACTCCAAAGACTAAGATTAAAACATAAACGATGGATGATATATTTTTGATATCGATCTGTGTGAGTTTCTAGATGATTCACACATTTCTCAATTAATATTGATTAGTTAACCCCTTTTCCTAAGTTTAGACTTAGGAAATATTTAAAAATAGGCTAATAATATAATTGAGCCACTTCTAGGTGGAATTCCCAGAAATGATTTCTAGGTTATGGAGAACTCTTGT
This sequence comes from Pinus tabuliformis, assembly GCA_031772625.1. Classification (NCBI taxonomy): domain Eukaryota; kingdom Viridiplantae; phylum Streptophyta; class Pinopsida; order Pinales; family Pinaceae; genus Pinus; species Pinus tabuliformis. Next base: position 240,529,852 of record CM062804.1, read on the forward strand.
GTTTTATCCTCTCCACAAATTTTGAGACTAGAACACCTCTGGTGCTACAAAAACTAACACTCCCTCTTAGTGAGGAAGGTGTTTTAGTGTTGCACTACTACTACAACACCTTGTCTCTTTATCACCCTCTATACATTGCTGATGTTTAGCGATTGTGACTTCTTGCCACTACCCACCGACCATTGTGCAACTCTGATGTTGCTGTTGACACTATTGTATTGTTGCCAACTCTACATTTTCACTGCAACACCCTCTCATTTGTTGTTGCTGCTACCTGCAACTATTGCAACTGAGAAGCATCCAAATAATGAATCAATTGTGTCTTTGTGTTGCTACAAGCCCCCACACTTTCCATTGGGAATTTGCATTGTTTTTTACTCTACTACTATTCCTCTTGCTATGTTGTCAACTCTACACTGCGCTCCTCAGTATGCCACTTTCACTCCAGAATATGACTGCATCATCAAACACTGATCCATACTATTACTGAATATTGTGGGCCCCTATAGCAAGGTGATGATCCATGAGGAGGACACCTCAATATACCCTTCCCATTCCTTTGCAACTATGGGACTATAACTACATATCGCCCCATCTCACTTCTAGAGGTATAGTTGCAAACACGAAAAAACCTTCCTCCGTCCTGGAGGAAAACTTGCATTAGAGAAACATCGAGGTCTAAAATGGGCCTCCTAAGGAACATTATAAAATAATAGTGGAAATAATAAAAAAATATTAGATTATATCATCAAATTTTAGAGGGAAAAAAGAAAAAACTACTTTTTCAACTCATATTTTCAACTTTTCTCCCTATAGTTTTACTCAAATTTCGAGCGGGAGCACTCATTGGATGCATAATTTAATTACTCATCCAAGTATTACCCATGCTGCATAATTTTCATGGACATTTCTATATGAACAATGAGAAATACATGGAAAAATGTGACTGCAATCTCATTTTTCATGTATTTCTCATTTTTCATGTAACGGGTTCTGTTAGAGTCGGTCTAGTAGTCCTCCACCAGAGATCAAAGCTCTTTGCATTTCATGATTAGGTGTCCCATCAGTGTGATCATGTTGCATTCCGTTAGGCATGCCATAATCCTGGTGGAGGGAGTTTTTGTTTTTTTTATTCCCCTCCTGTTTGGCACTGCTGGTTCATGTTTGTTTAAGTAAATAAAATCTTCAAAGGGTCATTCATCTTGTTTTAAATTTCGAGGTCTTAGGTCTAGGGTTGAGTCAATTTTTGTCTTGAGAGGTCATAAAGGACCAGCAGGCCAGAGGGATGTCCTTCATAAAACATCATTTTCAATAATTCTCACTATTGTACAACTAAGTTTTCACCTTGTTTTCAAAACTCTGTTTTTGAAAAACAAAGGTCATTATCTCGTTTTTGTAAAAATTGTAAAAATTTCAAATTCTCCAAATGTTGAAGCGCAGCCTTAGTCTCTTTTGCCAAAGCATCTTAGAAGCTATCCCTGCAAAAATTTTCAGAAGAAATCATCATTTCAACCAATTTTTTCAAAGAAAGAAAACCAGAAGTCAAAGCCAATTAATTCAAAAAGTGTCAACACTCAAACATTGTAAAGTGGGTTTTGGGCAAATAAAAATCTAAAGGGAGCCTATAAAAGCACATCACTCTTCATTAGCAACTCATTTGCCTCTCACAAGCTAAGTGAATCCTTGCAAAGGTGATTTCAAGAGTCATTGAGCAAATTGGGCAGTTTCAGAGGCGTGCTACGCATCAGGGGGGGCGCGCTATGCGTCAGGGGCGCGCTACGCATCAGGCTGCCTTTCTCAGAGCAAAATTGCTCGTGCGCTACGCGTCAGAGGCACGCTACGCGTTGGGCGAGGCGCGCTACGTGTTGGGTTTTTCGCCCAACAAACTGTCAGCAAGCTACCAAATCCACTTTTCTCTCAAGCAAATTGCAGGTAGGCCTCTCCTCCATGGCTAGATTTGGTTTTGCAAGATGAATGACAAATTAATATGTTTAAATGCCATGAAAATGAGAAGTCAAAACCCTACATTGCTGTGGAAGATTTAAAGTCTTAATGGTGCTAGGGTTTCAAATTTTTTTTGCTGTCCAAGGTTGCCCATTTGTGATCCCTCTTTTCCCTTATTTTCATCAACATTCTCCTTCAAATTTTCCCATAAAATTTCATAATTTTCCTCTCTAAAATCCCTAAAACCTACTAAATTCCCAAACCCTACTTCACCTTAAAATCCCACAATTTTGTGATTTCCCATGTTGCCTTCCCTAAATTCCTTCTTTATGTTTATTGTCCCTAATTCCCTCATGTTCCCCTATCCCTAACAATTCCCTTGTATTTATGTCCCCTTGGTGACAGCATTTGAAAAAGTCAAACAACAGTTAATTGGGTGCAAAAGTCAGCAATACATTTCAGCCATCTTGCCTTCAAAACCATGTCAGAAACCGAATCAGATTATCAGCAGAGTTATGACAGTGATTCAACACTGGAGGTAGAAGTGCCGAGGAGGCATGACAAGGGTGGTAAGGGTGGTCGGCATGTCAGGGAGGAGCCCACTTCTCTGGCTCATTTGCAAGCTTGTCCACTTGCAATGACATGTTTTCAGTATCAATCATGCTTTGGATATTGTGAGAGGATCTCACAAATTCAACACCACAGAGAACTAGTCCGCTTGTTTGTCCTACATTTGCACAATGGTCATGTGAACCTTGCAGGAGTGGATTTCACCCTATCACCTGAAATTGTTGCTCAAGCCACCGGGATACCAAATGTTGGGGAGGAGTGGAACAAGCGCAAGCAGCTAGACATATTTCATTATCAACCATACATCAAACCCGGATGCATGAGACACCTAACTGCTGTTTTTCCTTTTAGATTCCTAAGGGATGAGTATGCACCCTTGATGAGGCTCATTATGCACTATTTCACTTGTGAGGGCAGATTTTCACGTTTATATTCGTACCATATCCGTTTGTTGATGCATTTCACCCGGGTACGAATGATGAACATTCCATTTTTCATGTGCCGAAATATAGAGAAGATGGTGCCCGTAGTGCAAAGGAAGGACCCCGCATAGCAACACAAAAGTATATATCATTATGCACTGATCGAGATCATAGTGATGCATCAGTTGGCACAGCAGGGTACTGCTCGGGAGGATTTCATTTCTCGCGACTTCTTCATGGTGCCACAGCCACCTCCTGAGATTGTCCATGATGAGGGAGAGCCTTCACATCAGTTTCACATTCCAGAGCCCGAGCATGTCAGCACTCCAGCATGTGTTACATATCAGAGAGGCCACAGGGCCTTATTTGCATCTGCACGGCGAGTATTATCTCCACACCAGGTGGAAGGGGTCTCGCCTTCTTCATCAGCACAGCGAGTGTTATCTCCACATCAGGTGGAAGGGGCCTCGCTTTCGACAGCAGCACAGGTACAAGAGAGAGGCAAGCAGCCCATGATTGATGAGGGGCCATCAGGTGATCCGGACATAGATATTATTGACCTTGATATTAGCTCTCCTAGCTTAGAGCTAAAGGAGATCATTCAGCAACAAAAGGTTGAAAATGACTTGTTGCAGCAGAAGTTGGAAATGGCCAATTGGACAATCAACTACTTGGAGCAGCGTAACAAGCAGCTAGAAGATGAACACACTCTTGATGAGTTGCGGAGGATCCAAGAAGACCGAAACTTGGCTCGCAAGAGACCCAGTGATTTGACACCTAATGAGCAAGGGTCTATGCTCATTCGGGTGAACACTCATTTAGAGAAGTTGCTAGCCAAGGAAAATAGGGACAAAGATATGCTCCACCACATGAAGAATCATTATTGGGCCCGCATGCATGTGTGCAAAGCGAAAATGAAGGTACTCAAAGCACGCTTGGCCAAGGCACTAAAACGGAGGAAAAGGCCCGATCCACTTCAGATTTTGGCTGAAGCCACCTTGAAGGAGCATGGTGCTCAATGATACACCCCCAGCTCAAAATTCAGAAAATTTGGAGCAATTTTGGTCAATTTTGAATTTTTTTTGCTAAAAACAGGTTTTTGCCCTCAACGCATAGCGTGCCGCGCGCTACCCTGAAGTTGGGGAGGTCCATTTCACAAAAACTTAGCATTTTTGGATTTGTCATGACAAATTACACTTTCTCAGCCACTGCCAAGACATTTCATTGAGGTTTGGGCCCCCAAAAGGTCAAAAAACAAGCAAAAAATGACCTTCTGCCACTTTTTGGACACACAGGGAGAAGTCTTGGGAGATTGCATGTTTGGAGGGGCAAATGGCCACCAAATTGAGAAATTCTACTTGGGCTGGAGAGTAGACATCCAGACCTTTCCAACATGCCCACTTGTGCCTTATTTGGATGCCAGGAAGTGCCCCAAAAGTGGGCTCAAAGGCGCGCTACGCGTAGAGAAATGGCGCGCTACGCATCAGGGAAATTTGCCAGTTTTTCATCTACAGCTCAGGACAACACAGCTTTTGACTAGTTTTGACTTTTCATGGGATTTTTCACCCTCTTCGATGTAACTAATGTATTTTCATGTTGACATGACACTTATTTACCTATTCTAGAAGATTCATTCATAAAATAGAAAAAAATTAATGAATGAATTGGTTTCCTAGCTTATAGAGGCAAGTTGTTTTGATTGCCTAGATTGTAGTGCTTTGTTTAGAATTGGTTGAAACAGCTCCTAGGATGATGAGCTCGACCCCTAAAGGCAAGGAAATGTGTTAGTTTGCCTATATTATGTATCTTCTTAGTCATTTTCATGGTTGGACTCTTGAGGGATAAGCTTAGACTGTATTACTCTTTGTATCTCTGCAATTTTGGCAAAGGAAAGACCAGGGTTTTGCAGCACTATTTGGGATTCCTGTGGTGATTTGTGTTGATGGTGTGTTTCTCTCATGTACTTGTAAGTTTTTTAGGTGTATCATTTTCCTACTCTTCTCTTCTGCAAATTAAGTAAATGAAGTGTTAAGGTAGAATTCATGGTTTCTATGCTCTGCCTTTAAGTTTGCTTAATATCTATGTTTTCATCTGTTTAAGGAGAACTCTCGATGGTTTCTTGCTCTCCTTAGCTCCTCACCGGTCATATCTATCCATTCACTTATTTCAAAGGCATCAAGACAATCTCCTACCTTGCCCCAAAAGACCTCTGCAAAAACTGTGTCTCATCCCCGCACCCAAAATTGTCGTGCTCAGTTTTCCAACAAAACCCTAAAAATTTGAAATCAAACTTTCCCTATCAGTTTACTAGCCTAAAATCAGTGTTCTTTATTGGTCATCTCAGCCCTTTGAAGACCTTTTGCCGAGATAGACCCGGAGAGAGCCCTCTCCTATCCCCGTAGGGCTAGCTATGAGGCTAAGTGGTTTGATGTTGCCTTGGATTTTGTCTTTTTCAGCCTGAGGCCAAATTCGAGCGCTAACATGTTCCATCAAAAGTATGCAACATGGGTAATCCTTGGATGAGGAATTAGGTTATGCTTCGAATGAGTGCTCATGCTCGAAATTTGAGTAAAACCTTAGGGAGATAAGTTGAAAAAGTAGTTTTTTTTTTTTTAATCTTTTAACTTTTTAACTCCAAAAATGATGAGTCCCTATGGTTGAAATCATCATCTTGAATCCTATTGGTTCTTATAAAGTTTATTTTAGTTGTAGATTTTTGTTTTGAGGCCCATTTTTTACCTCAAAATTTCTATAATGTCTATTTCTGCAAACGTTGTCCCTTGGTCTTGTTTCTCCTGCTTGTCCTTCTTCCTAAGAGGAAAATCGGTATTGTAGTGGCCAAACTTGCCACACCTGAAGAACTTGACCTTAAATAGGTCATTCTCCTTCTTCTTCTCCCCCTATCCTTAATTGTAACCCTTTGATGCTAGGGCCACATTCTCCTCTTCCTTCTCACACTTTGTGCCCTTGTTATTGCTTCCACTAATGGTGCTCTTTAATAGACCTCGCCTCAACAAAGACTTTCCACTCCTCTGAGACACTATTCAGTGCCAAACATACAGGCTCTATCAGTTGAGGTGCCTCCCCAATGGATGCAAGTTGATCATGGACCTCTTGAATGCTGGTGAAGAAGGGATATATGCCTTCACCCTTCTACATCCTGATGCTTCTGAGCTTCTCCTGTAGGAACATCTTTCGTTGCTCGGAAGTATTATGATATAGTTGGTCAAGAGCATCCCACATCTCGTTGGCAATTCCCTTGCTAGATATATGTGAAACTATATGGTCCTAGAGCCCATCTAGGATCAATCGCTTCGCCTTCGCCATCTCTTTCCTGCACTCCTTCAACTAATTTTCATCATGAGTTACTACCACTACATTATATACATAGGATTTTAGGCCATAATCATCTAGCAGGAAGGACATCCTAGCCTTCCAGATGAAAAATTTGGAGGCTTCCTCCAATCTATCCTTATCTCTAAGCCCAGTTGTGGTCATCTCTGAATCTAATCGAAAAATCTCCCTCTTCCGTTTCCTGGCTGTTGAATCTGCTATTCACACTCCCTTCTAGAGTGAAAACAATTCCCTTTAGCAACTATCGATTGCAACTGGAAAAATCATATTTCTAGTCTAGAAACCCTCTTAGAGAAATTTCTTTGTCTGTGTGTTATTTTTCTTCTTTTTTCAATCGAATCTGCTCAATGATTCCACGACACTGCTCTCTGAAATTACTTTTTCGGCTCTACCTCTACCTATTGGAGTTATTCTTTGAGTAATTTGAACTTTTCCTACCACTCTGCAACTAGAAATTGAACTTATGCTCTACCACTCACATTGCTTAGATAAGCCCTGTGTAGACCCTGGAGAAACTATGTTGTTACTCCCTCTGAACAACAAAGTCTTCCTCTTCATCTCTGAGTTGCTGATTTGATCAAACTCGCTTGGATACCATGTGAAAATTTCACCACTGAAATCCTATTGCAGCAAGTGGAATTAATTCTTCTAATTGTTAATTAATTTAGGAGTTTATTACTATGACAACAATGAATTAATCACACTACAATCTTCACAAATAAAAATACTACGGAAGATAAATTGGAAATTGAGAAAATACTGGCACACACAAAATAATTTTGACACATTTATTTTTGGACAAAAGTCCCTAGAAAAAACCAACTTGGGAAAACCGATGCAACAATTGCGCGTTTTTATTATTATGCAGCAATGAAAAAATTCTGAGTACAATAAATATTTCCAAACTGGTGAATCTATCCAAGGGAAATATTGGAAAAAAATAGGGAATTTACTCTCTCTCTGAGTAATCTCGGCACTTGAATGCCTCTAAAAAGATCTTTGTGCAGGCCCTGTGTCACCATAACATAGTCCCTCAAACACTCTACCTAAATAAGCTACCAATCTAGCCACCTTGTCTGCTGCTAACTGAGAAAATTCTTCTCCAACCCCCTAAAAAACTTTCATGGCATCTGAAAGTGAAAACGTCTTCCTCTTTAGCTAGATCAAATTCCTCTTCTCAAGCAACTGCGTAGTCCCTACGCAGCTTCTTGGAGAAAATCTCGACCTCCTCTTTTTGACTTTCTAGAATTGGAAAGCTTCCTCCAGACTCGGTCTCTGCCCCTCTTTTTCTTTGCTTCCCTTCTCTGTCTTGAACTATTCCTGAAACTGCTACTACTTTCTAGAAAATTGAATTTCCCTAGGAAATCAATCTCAAGTGTGTGTTCTCAATCTACCCATTGACCTCATCTTATAATCTCCAGTTGGGACCCCAACAACCAAGATTAAAACATAATTGATGGCTAAGATCATTCCTGGATCGATCTGTACAAGTTTCTAGATGATTCACATCTTTCTCAATTAATATTGATTAATTAACCACTTTTCCTAAGTTTTGACTTAGGAAATATTTACAAATAGGCTAATAATCTAATTAAGACACTTCTAGGTGGAGTTTCCAGAAATGATTCTGGGTTATGTAGAACTCCTGTGTTTTAGCATCTCCATAAAGTTTTCAGACTAGAAAACCATCAAAACTACAAAAAATAACAACAATCACCCATGAACAAGATTCTAGAGATTGAGGAGGCATGCTTAGGGGTAAAATCAATGCCATAGCTGGAACATGGTCTCGAAAGACCGAACCACCTTTATCCACCAACTAAATTAGAAGTCAATACAAGGAAAAGAGATTCACTTCCCTCAAGCTTTCTCAATAGCTACCAATTGTTAAATAATAGTGATTGTTATCCCAGTAAGCCTCAATTTAGAGGTTATTTTTGACACAAGGGCTTATAGCTCAATATCAAGAGTAGAGTCCCTTTAAAATATAGGAAGTTTCCGCACTAGACAAGCTACCATGGGAGTGTGGAGATCACCCTTCTAGGTAGTTATTTAGTGAGTGCAAGCACCAGTGTTCCCATCCTAGGAGCACACCTAATGGTTCATCAACTTCACAAGTACCTTAGTTTCTCTACCTATTGGCTAGTAGGTTCATCAATCTACAAATTTCTCAGTGGGTTCTTCAAATCTTGGGAAAGCCACTCACAGTGGTTTCCATCATCCTCAAGGCAAGCCATTTCTCTGTAATTATTTTTACCTCAACTCTCAAGACACACATAATGGTTTCATCATCTACGCTGCTACAAAGCGAACTCTCTCTATTAGAAATAATTTTTCTTCTAGTCTAAGAAGAACATAATGTAAAAATCCCTTGTAGATTCAAACTGCTTATGTAATATGCTAAAACAAAAGACTTCAATCTACTCTACTCATCAACATAAGTAATTAATCGATTGAGAAATCACCAAGCATACAAGAGAAATAATTAAATCAACACATTACACAATGATTTCCACAGGAAAGCCACAACTAAAAACCCCTACTATTTGTATATTGTATTAGTCAGAAAATATGAGAAGATTACAATGATTTTTTCAAGCCCCAACAATCTTTGCATTATCTCTATCTGTCTCACTGCTTCCTAGACAAGCCTTGGCCAACACTTAAAAAATTTTCTTCTTGCCCAAGTCCCTATTTCCTTGGGAATTAGCCCCTATTAATTAGGGAAATTCCTCAATTGGAATTGTGCAATCCTCATAGCCCTTCCTTTGACTGCATGCACCACTTGTACAATTTGGATGACTATGAAACTGATAGTACATTGACGTTGAACTCCAGTCTCAACTGGGTAACTCTTATATCTAACATGCACAAGTTATTTATGAGTGAATCATTAGTTAACTAGTTGAACACATGAAGCAACACCCTACTCTTTGACCTCCTACTAGTTCCTCGATTAGTTGGAACTAGTTTAACTAACTTTAACACAGTTAAACTAAATTAATTAATTACAACTCAAAATAAACTCAACCATGGCTCTGATAAAGTAGCAAACACTCTACATTACTCAAGTTAGACCCTCAACTCGAATTAACTGAGCCAACTATGTTGAATTAATTGAGCCAACTATGTCGAATTAACTGAGCCAACTTAGTTGACTGATACAAGTTGTCTTGTGATGTGGAATTATAATTTTATTCCTAATTTAATTCAATGGAAAATTAAATCAAGATTTTTCTTGTTGCATTTTCAACACTCCCTCTTAAAAAGAAAGGGATTATCAGATACCCCAATCCTGCCTCTATGGAATTCGATTTTTCCTCTTGATGGTGCCTTAGTCAAGATATATGCATTTTGTTCCTCTGTAGGAATGTACTCCATCAACATCATTCTCCTCTGCACACAATCTCATAGATGGTGATATCGGATGTCGATATGCTTATACTGAACATGAAAAATTGGATTCTCAGAGAGTTTGATACAACTATGATTGTCATAGTAAATAACTATAGGATCCATCTGCTAACCAAATAACCCAATAATGATCCTCCTCATCTAGATAGCCTCACAAGTTGCTTGAGTAGCAACCATGCACTTTGCTTCTACTGAACTAAGTATAACTGATCTCTGTAACACCCTCCTCCCACATCTACCCAAGTAACTAGCCAACCAGGGTAAACATGTGACGAGAGGCTACTATGATTGGATTCAACCTCCCATGTGACCTTAAGGAAGTGGAATAAATGGGAAACACAACATACAAACCTTCCACATCACCTACAAGACTCTTAAGAACCATTCCAACCACTCAGATAGCTAGCCCCTTGGTCCCACTGAAATTTTGACCACTTCACCTATGGATGATCTCATGTTATAGGCCTTCCAGTGTTGAGGAGGCTCTGGACACTATAATGACAGGGCATGCCAGTGTCCAAGAACTATTTTTCTCAGTGTTGTGCCAACATCCCTAGAATTTGAGCCACTTTTTCAGGCCCATAGCCTAGGTCACTACCCATAATTGAATGGAACCTTCAGAATAGTAAGATAACATGGAAACAATGATGCAAAAGTAAATACTTGAACAAATCCTTAATAAGACCCCTACTAGCCATGACAGGCATTTTGTCATACATATCACAAAAATGTAATCTACAGTTGTAAAAACTAGATTTAATCATAGGGATCTCATACTTATCTGAGAATCACTAAGAACCATTATTCCCTCATATCATTTGTTGTATTATCATCTATTTGGTCATAAATACATTGTCCATTCATTTACAAGTAAAAACATGATGAAAGCCATACATAGCCACTGTCATAAAACACATACATAACCAACATAATAGCAATAGAATTACCAATGAAATCACAACCATGTGATCCACATATAAACCCGCATAATACTCATAGAAATACAAGGAGAAATAACCTCATATTGATGATGCAAAATCAAAACTCGGGATGGGACTACTGCATTCTACTTGACATAGAATGGTTGAGCCAAATCTCTCTTCAGCCATTCACCCCCATGACATATTCCAAGCATGAATGTGGGACTCAAACCAAAAGAACCAACCAGGGCATCCAGAGGCTAAACCACCTCACCGTCATCAATAGAAACTAGGCTTTACTGTAATCCATCACAGATCACTAGGCCAACACAATAAGCATGTAATAACATGCTTTATCATGATCTCCACCAGATCACTAGGCCAAAGAAGCATGGATGCCACTAGATTTCTCCACCTACACTGTGAGGAATTTTCTTGTCTCCTAGTATCTCAGGCTTTACTGCAATCCACAGTCTGATCCAAGGATCACTTGGCCCTAAACCGAGACACCATCCTCTAGGCTTTACCGTATATCCTTCCATTCACCGACAAGGAATCCTAGGCCTAATCAAGGGCAACCACCTCTGGGATTTACTGTATGTCGCACCATTCATTGGCAAGGATTCCTAGGCCCATCGAGGCAACACAATCCTGTATTTATCGCAACCCACATTTTGGCTCAAGGGTCACTAGGCCAGTGGCTTTACTATGATCCACACTCTAGTTTATGGACCACCAGGCCATGTTCTATATCATTCGGAAATCCACCTCACTCATCTTCAAATCCATCCGGAAATCTAGCTCAACCAAAACATGAGAACCCCATCACACCATGGCTATCCAGAAATGGAAAGGCTAGGCTGAAAACATTGTCACACTTGGCAAAACCCATGCCATAAAAACAAAATAACCACATGAAATACCATGCATGCCAAATCTAGCAAGGAAAATACACATGCAAATCGATACCTGCAAAGAATTTTGTTGTAGTTTCTTGATCCTGCTCTTCCTTGCGTGATCTCTGCTTCCTCTTGCCTTCTTTTCCTTTTTTGATCCAATGCCAAAGTGCTCCAACAAAACTCTAAGTTTCCAAGAGTGAGTGAGAGAGAGAATAATGGGAGAGCTCCAAAACTGAACTGACAAAATGTTACAAACTGATCCTCAGAAGCATTTTGATCAATTAGTCCTCTATTTTCATAATTTTCCATTATTTTCCTTCAATTTACTCCTCACATGCAACATGTGACATTTCACCTTCCTTTTATCCTAATTTCCAGTATTTTCATTAAAAAATGTGCCAAAAACTCCATTTTGCCTTCCAAAGCCTTAACCATTGCCTTTGCCAATTTCCTTAGCCATAATAAACCAAATGAACACCCACTAGGATGTTTTTCCCAACATTAAGCTTGGAATAAGTGTCCCATCAACCGTGGTTATTATTTTTCCTTTGTTAACTTTTATTACATGGAATTTTCACCATGGCTGTTACAGAACCCTCCCCCTGTCACTAACTCAATAGAAAAGTCTACTTCCCTGTGAGGTGGAAACTTTGAAATCTCTTAGGGAAATACATCCTGAAACTATTGTAGAACTAGGTACCTTCCCACAACATCTTCATCCTCAACTTCCTTAACTTTGTCGCTATAAATATGCACTGCAAATAAGAAACATCCTTTTCTACTGCTACGCTTTTCCTCCATAGTTGTTGCCATCCTAACTGATGTGGCTTTCTTCTTTCCCTACAAGACTCTTGGTTCCCCATTGTCATCAACACACTCAATTTCTTTGTCATAACAATCTACCTTGGTTCTATGAAGGTACAACCAATCCATGCCCAACAAAATATTGTATGATCCCAACGGTAATACATTCAATTGTGTTGCAGTAGGAATACCATTTAAATCAAATGCACAAGCTCTTACCCAATGTTGAACTCGATTATGTGTACCTGTATCCAACTACACTAACCAAGATTCTGCATGCAATTCCTTGCTCAAACCAAACTTATCCACCAAGTCAGGACTAACATAACTATAATTAGATCTAGGGTCAATCAAAATGGAAATAACTTGATCACAGATCTTATCGTCCATCTCAATGATAGATCCCTGATGGTCTGCCTATTTGTTATCCAATGCTGCATAAATACGAGGAACGCTCCGATCAACATCCCCAATAGTTTGTGCTTCCTGCACACTATATATCTAAGGCCTACCACCCTGATTTTGTAGACAATCTCTCTTAAGAGGCTCCTTATCGTATGTCCAACACTCCAACTAACCAGTACCCTCACCTCTATGTTGTTGTTGTGACCCATGTCCCTGTTTAGTTGCATTGAAACTCTTTTGTGGTGCCACATTTTCTTTCTCTTCTCCATTCTAAGCCCTTGATCTCTTAGGATTCCATTTAACTTTACCTTTATCCTTATCCTTCCCTTTCCATCCTTGCTGAGATTCATTCTTATGCTTTAACTGTTCATAGAAACACTTCAATTTCCCAATAACTTCCGATCATCATACTCAATCCAATTTCTAAATGCTAATGGAAATCCACTGACAAATCATTGAAATTTATCCTTCTCATCTTTAAGATATGGTACACACCTCAATAGATCCAGGAACTTAGTTTTGTACTCTGCATTTGTCATTGATCCCATATTTAGCTCATAGAATTCTTTGGCCTTACTGTGATAGTACCTTTTTGAAACGTACTTCTTCCTGAAAATCCTCTTGAATTCCAACTCAAGTCCTCTATCCTAATGTCTCTGACCCACTTCACATCTTCCCACCTAATGTCCACTTTACCTTTCAAACTGAAGATATCAATCCTAGCCTTCATGTTTTCTATGTACTCATGCAACTCAAAGAACTTGTTCATCCCAAATATCCAAGATTCTGCTTCTTCTGGTTTCTTCAAGTCTCCATCAATAGGAGGTGGTTTTGAATTCTTAAACTCATCTAGAAAGTATCCCCTATCAGTCCTTCTAGAAGGATGATAACTATGGTGATCATGATTCCTGTCAGAACCAAAACTAGAATAGTACATGTATCCATCACCTCTCCTATCCAGAGTATCCAACAACCTATCATACCTAATAGTGTCATCTCTTTCTGAAATTTGACCACCATGAGACCTCCTTCCAAATTCCCCATTAGTTTTGTCCTCCTGTCCATGGCTGATCCAAAGTGGCCCTTATCACTGCAATTCTGACAAACTCTGAAGAAGGATAACATTAACATTTTCTTGTTTCTCCTGTGCCTGTATGATCCTGTCATTGTCTGCCTTACAACTCCTTATTTCCTCCTTCAAGCTTCTCAATGTTCCTGCCAAATCAGAAGATTTCAGAACACCACACTTCTCATCTGATTCATAGGGAGAGTCTTTATAGTCTACCATCTTTCTAGTCATTTGATCTTTCTCCTACAAGGCATACTATGTCAGCTAAACCAAATCACGATAAACCAACGTACCTTAGCATAATTCAGGGAGGATATCTCATCTGCAAGATCATCAAATTAGCGTGTTGCATGTATAAACATAATCATAACAACATATAGACATATAATACATATGTATGTAACCATGTAACCATCAGTCTAGCTAGATTCTAGACATCAATGCATGACCATATCAACTATACATACCATGACCTCATGCATGACAACAATAACCATACCGATGTACACTGACAATACGCAATCATAAACAACATGTAACCAATCATACACTCATGATGACATAACAAAAGCATCCTCTTCCACATGGCGACATCATCACAACCATGACTGACACCATGCATATGAAACAAGCACATAGACCACAAGGATGATTAACATACATGCAAACAACATGAATGCATGACCAACACACCACTCATCCAATGTGAGGAGTGAAATATGCTCTGATACCACTCTAGAATACCATCCTCCCACATCTACCCAAGTAATCGGCTAACTGGGGTAAACATGTGACAAGAGGCTAGTATGATTGGATTCAACCTCCCATGTGACCTTAAGGAAGTGGAATCAATGGAAACACAACATACAAACCTTCCACATCAGCTACAAGACTCGTAGGAACCATTCCAACCACTCAGATAACTAGCCCCTAGGCCCCATTGGAATTTTGACCACTTGACCTCTGGATGCTCTCATACTATAGGCCAGCCAATGTTGAGAAGGCTCTAGAAGCTCTCATGACAAAGCATGCCAATGTCTAGAGACTATTTTTCTCAGTGTTGTGCTAGCGTCCCCGGGATTAGAGCCAAAATTTTTAGGCCCAGAGCCTAGGTCACTTCCTAGAATTGAATGACACCTTTAGAACAATAAGATAACAGGGAAACAATGATGCAAAATTAATTACTTGAACAAGCCCTTAACCATACCCCTACTAGCAATGACAGACATTTCATCATACATATCACAAATATGTAATCTACATGTGTAAAAAATAAATTTAAGCATAGGGATCTCATGCTTATCTGAGAATCACTAAGAATCATTGTTCCCTCATAACATTTGTTGCATTATCATCTATTAGGTCATAGATACATTTTCCATTCATTTACAAGTAAAAACATGATGAAACCCATACATAACCCTTGTCATAAAACACATACATAACCAACATAATAGAAACATAAATACCAATGAAATCACAACCATGTGATCCAAATATAAACCCGTATAATACTCATAGAAATACAAGGAGAAATAACCTCATATTGATGATGGAAAATCCAAACCTAGGATGGGACTACCACGTTCCACTCGACCATAGAATGGCTGAGCCAAATCTCTCTTCAGCCATTCACTCCCATGCCATATTCCAAGCATGAATGTTGGATTCAAACCAAAAGAGCCAACCAAGGCATGTTGAGGTTAAACCACCTCATCCTCATCAATAGAAACCAAGCTTTACCATAATCCATCTTGGATCACTAGGCCAACACAATAAACTTGTAATAAGAATCCTTACCATGATCTCCACTAGATCACTAGGCCAAACAATCATGGATGCCACTGGATTTATCCACCTACACCGTGAGGAATTTTCTTGTCTCCTACTCTCTCAAGCTTTACCACAATCCACAGTTTGATCCATGGGTCACTAGGCCCTAAAACGAGACACCACCCTGTAGGCTTTAGCGTATATCCTTCCATTCACCAGAAAGGATTCCTAGGCCTAATTAAGGGAAACCACCTCTAGGCTTTAGAGTATATCCCACCATTCACTGGCAAGGATTCCTAGGCCCACCGAGGCAACACAATCCTGGATTTACCACAACTCACAATCTGGCTCAAGGGTCACTAGGACAATGGCTTTATTGTGATCCACAGTTTGGTTAAGGGACCACTAAGCCATGTGCTCTATCATTCGAAGATCCACATCACTCAACTTCGAATCCATTCGACAATCCAAATCAACCAAAACATGATAACCCCATCATACCATGGCTATTCGAAAATGGCAGGGCTAGGCTGAAAACACTACCACACCTGGAAAAACCCATGCCATAACATCAAAAGAACCACATGGAATAACATGCATGCCAAATATAGTAAGTAAAATACACATGAAAATCGATACCTGCAAATAATACTGATGTAGTTGCTTAATCTCTCTCTTCCTTGGTTGATCTCTGCTTCTTCTTGCCTTCTTTTCCATTTTTTATCCAATGCCAATGTGCTCCAAGAAAACTCTAAGTGTCCAAGAGTGAGATAGAGAGAAAAAATAATGAGAGAGCTCCAAAATTGAATTGAAAAAAGGTTACAAACTGATCCTTAGAAGCATTTTTATCAATTAGGCCTCTATTTTATTCATTTTCCATTATTTTCCTTCAATTTCCTCCTCACATGCATCCTGTGACCTTTCACCTTCCCTTTTGTCTAATTTCCATTATTTTCATAAATAAATGTGCCAAAAATGCCATTTTTCCTTCCAAAGCCTTAGCCATTTCCTTTGCCAATTTCCTTAGCCATAATAAACCAAATCAACACCCACTAGGATGTTTTAGCCAACATTCAACTTGGAATAAGTGTCCCATCAACTGTGGTTAATATTTTTCCTTTATTAACTTTTATTGCATGGAATTTTCACTAGGGCTGTTACAATCTCTGCTTCCTACTGTACCAAGAAACTATTGCTGACCCAATATTGAAGATTCCCCCTGATGTTCTCTTCATGTATGATGCACTCACTGCACAATCTACATCTATGAAGCCTTGAAGCTTCACTCCCTCTATTCGTTTGTACCAAAGAACAAACTAATTGGTGCCTCTAAGGTATCACAACACATGTTTAGTTGTCTTCCAAAAGATTTTGGTTGGCTAAATCATTGCTTGAATAATTTAGTTGACTACAAAACACATGCCCAGTCATGTTTTCACCAAGTACATAAGTGAACCCACAAGCTACATATAAATAATAGCCTCCACTACTTCACTTGAAGTAACATCTTCCTTCCTCCAATTCCCTGCTAGAGGAGTCTCCATGGGTTTTTCTTCTCTCCATGTGGAACTTCTTGAGTATCTTGTTGGCATACTTTCCCTGAAATACAAATAGTTCCCCATCTCCTTGCCATACTTCCATACCAAGGAAATAATGCGTGAGCCCTAAGTCCTTCATCTTGAATTCTCTTGCAAGATCCTCTTTGCAAGATTTGACCATCTTTCCATCACCTGTTAGAGTTAAATCATCGACATATAATACTATAATCAATAATTTACCTTCAACCACAATATGGTAAAGGTTTTCATCTGCTTCGATTTTGGTGAATCCCAACCTGGCGAAATAACTGTTGATCTTGGTGTACCAAGAATGGGGTGTTTGTTTCAATCCATATAATGCTCACTTGAGTCTACACACATGTGACTCTTTGATGAAGGTATCAAATCCTTTTGATTTCTCATGTACACCTCTTCCTCAATCACTGCATTGAGGAAGGCTATCTTCACATCCATCTAATGTATCTTCCAACTCGTCTACACCAAAAGTGATAGAATAGATCTGATTGAATAGTACCTTTCTACTGGAACATAGGTCTCCTCATAATCAATTCCCTACACCTGAGAAAATGCCTTGGCCACAAATTTGGCCTTGTGTTTCTCGACACTCCCATCTACTACTTGCTTCGCCTTGTAGATCCACCTAGAACCTACCACTGACTTGTTCTCTGGCCTTGGGACAACTTCCCAAGAACTGTTCCTAATAATGGAATTATACTCCTCTACCATGGCATCAACCCATACTGATTGTTGCAATGCTTCCTCGAATGAGGATGGATCAGTCTCTACACTCTCACTCATCAGAGCCATATAGCCATTGTACTGATCTGGTGACCTCCTCTTCCTGTGTTGTGATGTGGGTTCTCCCACATTCTCTCTAGCATCAAGCATCAATCTGTCAGCTTCTCTGGTGTGCTTCTTTCCATATTTGGATGTCTTTGCATGAGTGGGTTCTTCCACTCTCTGATCCTATGCATGTGTATGATCCACATCATCCTAAGGTTATTCCTTTGGAGCTAAAATCTCCTCATCTACATGTAACTAAAATTCCCTCTCAAGGGAACATCTCATTTCCTTCTCTTCATCGAACTTCACATCTCTACAAACAATTGTCATCCTGTTAGATGGAAGGTACACCTGATAGTTGTGAGGTGTATCAATGTACCCCACAAATATTCCCAACGGGAAAGGAAAACTTTAGGGGCTAGTATTCGCAAGTGGGCTAATTTTTTATTCTTTTCCCAAAAAACGATTTGCCAATTTTCAATTTTTTCTAAAAATGATTCACCCATATTTTATAGTACAAAATTATTTTATCTCAAAAACCATCAAAATTTTATATAGACTAATATAAAATCATTAGAGATCTAAATATTTTTACAAAAATATTACCAAACATTTTATAATTTTCATATTATGGACTAGGAATATTCGCCAAGGTTTCTAAACTTTAATATAAAAGTAAATCCTTAAAATTTTCCCTGCAACTGAGTTGTTGGCTCTAGATTTTTCCTTGCATCCTTCGTAATATGACAATAAACTGATGAACCAAAGATACTGAAGTGTGACACATCTGGTTTCTTACCTGAAAAAGCCTCTTCTAGTGTACTTATCCTGAGAATCCGATGAGGACTCCTGTTCTGCACAATACTATTGTGTTGCATGCTTCAACCCACAAGCGCAATGGTAGGCCCTGATCATGTAACGTCACTTTTGCATCTCCCACAATAATTTTGTTCTTCCTTTCAACAACCCCATTCTGCTATGGGTTATGGGGTACTATTAAGTCTCGTTGAATTCATTTTGATGCATAAAAGTTCTTGAACTCATTCGACACATATTCTTCACCGTTATTGATCCTAAGATCCTTCTCTTTCCTGCTAATGTCTTTCTCAAAAAGTGATTTAAATTCAAAAAACTTAGAGAATGTCTGATCTTTCTTCTGCATGAAGAAAATCCAACACTTACATGAGAAATAATCTAAAAATATCACATAATACCTGTACTTGGTCGTGGAGGCTGTCAAGAATTGTCCAAACACATCTGAGTGAACTCTTTCAAGGATCACTTGTGCTCGACTATCCTTATCATGAAAGGTGTATTTGGTGTAATTCCATAATGCACACCCTTTGCATGTATCTCGTTGCTCTAGTGCACCCTTGGGAAGTCTTGTCGAAATCTGTTACATGATCTTCAAGGCTCCATGGTGCAAATGGCCCAATCTTCTATGCCATACTTCACCGATGTCTCGACTCTGCATCTTCTCTACTTTTATGCTCAATTATGCACAATCTTCTACATATAATTTGTAGAGGTTCTTCACCCAAATCCTGATATGCTTCACTTATCCTATGGCTATGTGAAAAAGGAAATCCTTTCCTTTGCTAAATATCACATTGTAGCAATGGTCCTCTAACATAGAAATTGAAACTCAATTCTTTTTCAGACTCGGAACATACATGACATCTTTTAATGTGAGAGGAGAACCAAAATCCCTCCAAAAGGTAACAGTGCTGATGCCGATTATGTTATACCTTCCATCATCTCCCATTTTGATGTGCAACTAGAGGTCCTTCTCCTCCAAGTCACTAAAAAATTCTTTGTTTCCCGTCATATGGAATGAGGCTCCACTATCTAGATACCACACACTACCCATCAACGATGTCACCATGCATGAAATGAGGGTGAAATCCAACTCAAATTGTGAATCTAGAGCTTCACCTGTCACTCCTCTTGAGGGATTCTTGTCAGCCTTCTTGTGCGAACACTTCATGGCATAGTGTACCATCTCATGACAGTGAAAACATTTAAAGTTTGAAAAATCCTTCTTCTTGCTACTTTGACTGGAATCCCATTTGGATTGGGATTTCTTCCCTTTCCCTTTATTTTCCTTTCCATCCAAGGAACAATTCACCTCATCGTCATGCTTGGATGAAGTTCCATCTCTGGTGATGCACCTTATCTCTTCTTGCACCAAGTTAGACCACAAACACTCCCACTTTGGTAGATGCTCTGTCCCATTACCGAATCCTGGTAGTTGTGCCAACTCTTAGGGAGGACTAGAAGTGTTAGGCTGACCAGATCATCTTCGGAAACTATAATACCAACGCTCCAAATCTCATCCCGACATTGGGTGAACCTGCTCAAGTACTGTGGTATTGTGTTGCCCTTCTCCATGTTGATATTCCAAATCTTGTCCTTCAGTGCCAGCTTCTTGTGGTCACTATTGTTTTGAAACAAGTCAATCAAGGCTTGCCACATTACATATGGTGTATCCTTCTCATGAAGGTTTGATACAATATGATATCGAACTCATTCTAGTATGATCATCCTCGCCTTTGCAACACATTTCTTCCACTTTTCCAGATCTTAAGCATTTGTTGTTGGAGGCTTATGAATATTATTGTCTATGAATTCCTTTAGCTTGTTGTTTTCCAACACTACCTCCATCCTGTCCTTCCAAGCAATATAATTTTAGCTACCCTCAAGGGCATATTCGAGTCTCAATCCATAGAATGACATCCTGCTGGCTTTGAAGAATGATCCTCTAAATTCGATTTCACCTGCAAAGAAAAACTCGTATTCTTCTCTTCTAGTGAGATTTATGCTCTGATGCCATGTAGAATTTCCTTGTAGATTCAAACTGCTTATATAATATGCTAAAACAAAATACTTGAATCTACTCTACTCATCAATGGAAATAATTAATTGATGAAGAAATCATAAGACATACAAAATAAAGAATTCAATCAACACATTGCACAATTATTTACTCGGGAAAGCCAAAGCTAAAAACCCCTGCTATCTATATATTGCATTAGTAAGAAAATATGAGAATATCACAATGATTTGCTCAAGCCTTAGCAACCTCTGAACTATCTCTATCTGTCTCACTACTTCCTAGACAAGCCTTGGCAAATACTTAACCAATTTTCTACTTTCCCAAGTCCCTATTTCCTTGTGTTGTTTCCTTGGGAATTAGCCCCTATTAATTAGGGAAGTTCCTCAATTGGAATTGTGAATTCCTCATAGGCCTTCCTCTGGTTGCATGCACCACCTGTATAATTTGGATAATTATACAACTGATAGTACACTACCCTTGAACTCTAATTTCAGCTGGGTAACTCTCATATATGACATGCATGAGTTATTTACGAGTGAATCATCAGTTAACTAGTTGAACACATGAAGAAACACCCCACTCTTTGACCTCCTATTAGCTCCTCCATCAGTTGAACCAGTTTAATTGACTTTAACTCAGTTAAATTGAATTAATTAATTACAACTCAAGATAAACTCGACGAGGGCTCCTATAAAGTATGAGACACCTTACATGACTCGAGTTAGACCCTCAACTCGAATTAACTGAGATGAATAAGTCAAATTAACTTAGTTAACTCGTACACGTTGTCTTTTCATGTGGAATTACAATTTTATTCCTAATTTAATTCAAGGGAAAATTAAATCAGGATTTTTCTTGTTGCATTTTCAACACATAACCCCTTCATTCCCACCATCGATCTTTTAACTAATTATCTTCTAGTCCCTTCCAATTTTGATGCTCGCCCTTTTTTGGGTGCGTAGAGATGCTTGCCTCTTCCATTACGCAGATAGGCCATTATTTTCTCATTAATTCCTCCAATTAAATGCTATAGATGCCATTTCCGGTTGTGTGGGTGCACCCTCTTTGTCACCCCTGTCATTTTTCTATTGCAACCATACTTCCATTTAATTTTGATTCTCTCTTGCATGTTTTTCAAGAGAGTTAATATGGTTCCCAACCATTTTTTTCAGTTGAATTTATTGTGAAACCAAATACTTAAAGCACATAATCTAACATTAATACCAACCAAGTCTTCTCAAGAAAATCTCCTTCCCCAAACTATGGAATATGTGTCCTGATGGGATTAAAATCGCACTAAGGTGATAACTCACTTCATATACCAAACACCAACCAATGCCCGTGGTTTATGCCCACAACTTCTATCGGAAGCGTTCTCCTTTGATGGGTTTCACAAAGAACCCAGTCAATCAACAACCAGTGGAATAGAATGAAACTCGACCAACAAGCGCTGGCCCCACATCCTATGCATACGAACGGACCTCAAATAAGAATTAATTCCATTCCATAAACTATCAAGTCCGCTCAAACTATTAAACCATGCACACTTCTCTGCAAGATCACTGTTTGATTGATCCCGTGATGAACGACCAAGATCGTCGGATCTCAAATAGATTTAACCCCGCTGTATAAAACCCCATCGAGTCCGAAATATGAATTAACCTTCGCACATGTTTGCACTCGATATCCATCCGATCTCGGATTCAACGGATGATCCAATCACCTTCAGACTTCAACTCAATTAAAATATGGCTCATAACCTCCCCGTTTTCTAGAAACTGCTTACAGCTTTTGAGGCCACTCGATAATCCGCGTACCACCATTGAATACCGCCTTCTCTACTTAATGCCTTCGCATCTATGCCATGCGATGACTGTTGATCTATTTCCGATCCGACGGTTGATGCTAAATCGCATGATCGCTATCGCTATGTCTCCTCGGTTGGTTCTAATAACACAGCTCTCCTTCAATGTGATATCACTTGTTCTATTCTCCGCAATTTGAATCTAGTCTGTTGATCGTCCAGATCCAACGGCTCTTACTCCTTCTGCCTACACCATAGATTGCCAATGCTAACCATCGATCTATGAGATTTGATGGCTCCAGTGCATACTCCGATCAATTCCTCTTTAACTTAGTTTCATTCGCATTTGATGGATTCTGTGTTAAACTGCCTTCCTCTGCCATACTCTATTACAACATCCATATAACAATTATTCATTTAGTCAATGGATCACCATTGATCCTACAGTGATCGATGGTCGATCAACATGCCTATAGATGGAATTTTAGTCATCTACGCATATACATATAACAGAACTTGAAAATGGCACAATACACTAGTCCTATGCCTCTAAATTACCCACTCTCATCCCTGTTATTAAAAGAATATCAAAAATAAAGTGGAGTTCTGTTTCAGATCTTGATGGCCTGATTTACATTCATTTCTCCTCTCTCTGCTCACTCACTTTCTCTCCCCAATCCTTCCTCTATGGCCTGATTCTTCTAATTAGTGGCCATCATTCCTAATCTGCCTGTAGGCTTACAATTCCCTCATGAATCCTCTCGAATCCTCTCTCTCTACCCTTTTATAAAAGAAAGGAAATACAATATATCTAAGCTAACCATCTCCTCCACAATTGAAGGGATATATTATACATTTATAAATTAAATCCTATCCTAATCTGAACAAACTAAACTACTTGGCTTGATCTCCATGCAGGGAGGATCACTTGCCACTTACTCTCTCTTTTCCTTAGTATTTGGCAACAATATAACTACTTACATACTTTGCAATTTATATAAATTAAGTAACCATTTCTTCTTCCAAACTCTCATTAGCCAAAACATGTGACCAGACCATCACATTGCTGGCTAGGCCTAGATGCTCCTACATCAGACTCCCAAGGTTAAAAATAATCATGATCTCCTGATCATGTGCTTTTGATCTGTGTCCTCCTGGATCCCATACTTTGTTCAGTAGTCTGTCCTTGGTTACTGCTGTTGTTGGTTGTCCTTAAAGTTTCCATACTTTATGCTGCATTGCCCCATTAGCTATGCTCTCACTGTCTGTTGCTGTCTTTTTCCTATATCTTACTTCTTTTTGCTCAACATCACAATTTATGCCAGGCTTCCACACCTTAATTTGCAATTTACCATTACCTTCACCTGTACCATTCTTTCCAGCCAATCTTCCTTTCTCCTTTTGTCCTCTATTTATTTTATTGGAATGTTGTTGTATGAGTCTCCACAACTCATCAATTTCTTTGTCCACTTCGCTTCTCAGATGATGAATACTATTCTTCTACAACTAGATGTGTTCTTGCATAAGAACATCATAATCCATATGCCAATATTTTCCCATATACATTTCTAAAACATACAAATTCCTTCTCCATTGATCCCCTGCAATAATTCCAGTTCCTTCTTCTGGTTTCTCATTCATGGCTTCATCACTTCTTACTTCAATTTCCAGTATACCTGCAATTCCACAAATTTCTTGAAAACTAAGAATTCTTTCTACTTTCTTAGGTACTTGGAATACCTCTCCTTCTAGTAACTTAATTTTTTCACCCTTAATGATTATGGAATCATATTTGTCTGCTTTTGAAATATCATCTTTAGCCTCTTCTTCATCAATAACTCCCTGTTGCATAATAGTATTCTTGTTACTATCATCCCTTGAACTCATCTCCAATTCATCAATTCCATACTGTAATTTCAACATCATTCCATCTTTCTGAGACATTCTAATCTCATCCTTCCTTACCTCGATCTGACCTTCAGAATCAACTCCTTGTTTCAAATTGACTTCACATTGCCTTGTTTCTGCATATAAATCTTCACTAGAATCAATCAATTCATTAAACACAAATGTTTTACCCTATTTCCTCATTATGCCAACATTTCTGACAACTTCTTTTCCATAGTTATCCATGACAACTTCTTCATTCTCATTCAGTTCTGGTTGTATAGTCTGATCACTTATTCTTTGGTTTTCTTGCCTCTTCTCCAAAAGACTTGACTCATGCCACAAATTCGACATCTCATTGGGAATTTCTATGAAGAGCTCTGCACGATCTTTACTAACTTCATTGTCTGCAACATCTGTCTTTAGTCCTTCTCTACTCTGGATTTCTTCAAGGTCAATAATCTTCAATGACCATTTAACATCTACCAAGTCTTCTATATCAACCTTCAGTAGCTATTCTCCTTTGGCTTCAGTCCTCAATAATTGTCCAATATCTGCATAATTTACTACAGCCATGTTTAACAACTTCTCTTTCCCCCGCATCATAAGATTATGTGAATTTCCTTCTTCTAACTTCTGAAAAATCATATCTTTGCTTTTCTTTTCCCCTATGACAACATTAAGCGGTTCCCCTTCTTCAGTGTATTCTACATTTACACACAAAATATTAGTTTCAAAACTATGAGACACCAAGGTCTCCTCAAATAATTTCATCATCAATTCTTCCAGTTGACTCCCACTTGCTGAATACACCATAAGATTCTCCATTTGGTTTGTATTATCTTCATCAGTTTTCCTGAGAAAACTCTTTGCTCCATATTCATATGAATTGATCTCTTCCTTTCCAAACACTTCTTTGATCTCAATAATTCCTTTGCCATCCTCCTTTCGATTTATCCTTTGGATGTCATCTGACTGGACATCTTCCTTCACTTGGCTGTAACTTTTCTCCTTATTATTCATATGATTGTGGGTAGTCATCTTTTCACCTGTTGATATGATAGTTTCCAATAATTGCTTTTTTTTTTCCCTAAGCTTACATGACCTGTAAACACACAACAATCATCAGTTTTAAGAATAGAAAACCTTTCATCCTCTTTTGGTGCTTCAAGCACCAATCTTCCATCATAGATCTTCTGGATTTCAGTAGATGCTTGTTGTAACTCCATTTCTTTGAGTCTCTCCTTCTCTAACAAATCAATATGAACTTGTTCAAGTTCCCTGAACTCATTTATCAGCTTGCCACTCCACCTATGTTGCAATAGCTTCCACTTGACTCGTTTCTTTGTTCTCCATCTGTATTTTCAGTCTTCACTTGTCTTTCTGTTATGAAATTAGCTCACAAAAAGATATAAAAGATAGATGAACGCCTTAGAAATAAGCCTCTTCGAGGGGGGCAACCTCCTTTACATTACACAAATGAATAATTCTTGGATGATACAAATGACAAGACCTCCTTTCTATATATAGGAGTCTAAGGGGTCATAATATAATCAGAGTCGACATAACAATAATAATGTAAGGGCACAATAATAACAATAGTGGGTTTCTATGGGGCACAATAATAACAATATGGGGACTACATGGGCACAAAAATATAATAAGGGGGTTGTACTAATAACAATAAGGGGTTACACTAGTAGTATAGGGACCTAACATGCCCCTCTCCTTCAAAAAGTGTTGTCCTCAACACTTGAGCAGTTCTTGATGCTTTTGCATAAAATTCTTGTCCTCCCATGTGGAATCTTCAGCGGGTAAGTTCTTCCACTTGATGAGATACTCTGAAATTGATCGATTTCGTAGCTGTCGGGTTCTTGTTTCTATGACTTCTCTAGGCTCCAATATGATTTTTCCTTTCTCGTCAAGTTCTGGAAATATTGTTTGAACTGGGATCTTCTGCAACTTTTGAATGAGTGGCCACACTTCTTCATCCTTCTTCCATTCACCCCTTGCTTCGTTTATCCAATCTGGTTGGAGAATAGAAATAACAAATAATGCTTCCACATCCTCATCCTTTCTTGAGAGTGTATCTGCAATAACATTTTTCTTCCCTTTTTTGTAGATGATTTCAAAGACATAACCCAACATATTTGTGACCCATTTTTTCTATTCTTCTAAAGATAATCTTTGTTCTAAAACGTATTTAAGACTATCATGATCCATTTTTACCTTGAAGTGTTTTCCCACTAGATAAGGTCGCAATTTCTTAAGTGCATGTAGTATTGTCAACATTTCCTTCTCATAAATATCTTGCTTGAGATGTAGCCATAAAAATACCCAATCACCTACATCAAACTTCTTTCACCGTGATGTTGATCTGCCTATTGTTTTATTCGATTCTGCACCAAAGTGGTGTTATCCTTTAAAAGTTGGAGAACTTATTATTGATGCTCGATGTGATCTTTCACTGCTTGAACATTTTTCTTCTTGATATGTCCTATCTTGAGAGTTTGAGTAGTGGTAATTTCTTCCAATGCTTTACAAGATATGGTCAGATTCATTTCTGGATGCTAGATGTGATCTTTCACTTCTTGAACATTTTTATTCTTGATATGTCCTTCTATATTGATAGTTTGAGGAGTGGTAATTCTGGCCAATGCATTACAAGATATGGTTGGTTTTATTTCTTCTTTCTCGATGTGATCTTTCACTTTGTGAACCTTTTTCTTCTCGATATATCCTTCTATCTTGAGAGTTTGAGGAGTGGTAATTATTTCCAATGCTTTACAAGATATGGTCGGATTCATTTCTTCTTTCTCTGGGATTGGTTCCTGGTGTATATCCTCTTCTTTTGATGTTTCTTGATCCTTTTCTTCCTCCTCTCCATAATCTATGTAAAATAATTTCTTCTTAGCACACTTATGACCTTTAGTGCATTTGCTATCACAATTGTACCAAAGCCCTTTTTCTCTTTTTTCTTCCAATTGTTGTGGTGTAAACCTTGTAGGTTGTGGATGGTTAGGAGAAAAAACACTTCCATAATTATAGTCATGAGTGGTGGGATTCCTTTTTTCCATAATTTCACTTTCAATTTTTCTTGCCCACCTGAATGCCTTCTCTAATGAATCAGGTTCCCAAAGACAAACCTCATGTTGAATGTGATCCTTTAAAGTACCTTTAAAGACATCAATCCTTTGCTTCTCTGGAATATCATTTATCCTTATATTCAATTTTTGAAAGTCCTCAATGTGCTCTGCCATTAAACACTTTTGTTTGAGATTTATCAATTGGCTAAAGAAGGTGTTTCTCTTTGTATCCTCATAATGTGCTATCATTTCCTTCGTGAAAATTGACCATGTGACAAGTGGTTTATGAGAAAAAATCTCTTTATACCATAAAAATTGATTCGGTTCTAAATAATTAGATGCAATACATACCTTTTGTAACAATGGTACACCATGTAGATCAAAATATTTCTCCATCTATAGTATCCAATTTACCATATTCATGCCATCAAACTTCCTCATCTCACTTTTTCTTGATTTTAGGAGCTCGATCTTGAAACGACTGTAACTCTATACTTTCAGATCTTTAAGTTTTGAAATTTTGGTCTGTAATAGCCCTCTGTGTCCTCTTTCTAACCCCGCAAGTCTGATCAATATTGGATTCTCTAAGGAAGAGTTATGCCAAACCTCCCACGGTGACTTGCTTATAGACTTGTTCAGTAGAGGGAACTTGTACGACGTCTCACGGGTCACTATTTCGACCTTAGGTTCTGAAAAGGGTATCACAAAAACTAAAATTCGTCCTCTTTCTGTAACTTCTTACGAAAATTCAATTTGATGCTCAGAGAGAAAGTTATTGCGATTTTCCCAATTTGGCCTGTTTGGAATGTAATTCAGGGGTCTGCAAAAACCATAAATTCCTCATATTATATCTCCGACAATATAGTGCGAGAGGATCTGAAATTTAGAGCTGCAGTTCAAACCGACCTCTTCTCAAATGGGTTTTTTTTTAGCTTCTGAAACTTCGTAGCGAAAGAGTTATAGCGAAAATTCCATGATGACCTGTTTGGAGCAGCGAAACCCTAGAATCCAAAGCTCTGATACCAAATGTTATGAAACTAGCTCACAAAAAGATATAAAATATAGATGAATGACTTAGAAATAAGCCTCTTCGAGGGGGAAACCTCCTTTACATTACACAAATGAACAATTCTTGGATGATACAAATGACAAGACCTCCTTTCTATATATAGGAGTTTAAGGGGTCATAATATAATCAGAGCCGACATAACAATAATAATGTAAGGGCACAATAATAACAATAGTGGGTTTCTATGGGGCACAATAATAAAAATATGGGGACTAAATGGCCACAACATTATAATATGGGGGTTGTACTAATAAAAATAAGGGGTTACACTAGTAGTATAGGGAGCTAAAACTGTCCATCATACTCTGCATATCCTGTAAACATACACAAACTATGAGAATTAAAATCACAAGGCTTCATTGCCTCATCTGCTTCCCTTGTCAACATATCTTCTAATTGTTCTGAACTATTCCAATAGTTCATGAGATCTTTAGATGACCTCTCATTATCCTCTTCACCTAGAATTTCTCCCTGTTCTGGTCTACAAATGGAAACTTCCATTTCTGCTTCTACTTCTCTGAGGTTTTCCATCAACCACTTTACCTGTCTTTATTGCAGCCTTCTCTGCAACTTAGGCCACTTCATTGGCTTCCTCTTCAAGACCCAACCTAGTCTTTGGTTCTCCTCTAACAACATTACTAACACATCGAGTTCTTCTCTTATCTCAGCTATTTCCTTGTCAATCTCTGCTTGACTCATCTGTTTCCTACGGATTGTTGAGCACCCTTCTTCTTCATCTTGTAGCCTTCTTCTAAACCTTCCATATGACTTTCCATAGCCATCTTCTCTTATGTGTGAGTTCCTACACTTGCAACCAATCAACTTCATTCTAAGTTGATCTTCTAACCAAGCTTCTCCTCTGCCTGGTCTCCAAGTCCTCTTTCCTTAGAACTTGCACTGAGCAATCTTTCTCTCTCTCTGGTTGCTACACTCACTACTCTTAGGGACTCCTCTGTCCCTGTCTATTCCACCTCAGGTGGAATGAGGCTCTACTACAATCTCTAAGAACTTCTCAAAGTTCTTCCTATAGTCTTACTGCTATAGCCCTGTGCCAAACGTTATCATTCATTCAACTGTTGTTGTTGTCATATCTATGTAATCATAACTTCGTAAGAAAGACAACCTTGCTCTGATACCAAATGATGGGGATTAAAATCAAACTCAGGTGATAACCCACTTCATATACCAAACACCAACCAATACCCTTGGTTTATGCCCACAACTTCTATTAGAAGCGTTCTCATTTGACGGGTTTCACAAAGAACTCGGCCAATCAACAACCAACGGAATAGAATGAAACTTGACCAACAAGCGTTGACCCCACATCCTACGCATACGAATGAACCTCAAATAAGAATTAATTCCATTCCATAAACTATTGGGTCCACTCAAACTGTTAAACCATGCGCACTTCTCCGCGCGATCACTGTTTGATTGATCCCGTGATTAACGACCAAGATCGCTGGATCTCAAATAGATTTAACCCTACTGTATAAAACCCCATCGAGTCTGAAATCCGAATTAACCTTCACGCATGTTCAGACTTCAACTCAATTAAAATATGGCTCATAACCTCATCGTGTCCATTTTCTGGAAACCACTTACGGATTTTGAGGCCACTCGATAATCCGCTTACCACCATTGAATACTACCTTCGCGTCTATGCCATGTGATGACCATCGATCTGTTTCCAATCCGACAGTTGACGCTAAATCACGTGATCGTTATCGCTATGTTTCCTCGACCGGTTTCAATAACACAACTCTCCTCCGATGCGATATCACTTGGTCTATTGTTCGCGATTTGAATTTGGTTCGTTGATCGTCTAGATCCAACAGCTCTTAATCCTTGCGCCTACGCCACAGATCGCCAATGCTAACTATCGATCTATGAGATCTGACGGCTCCTGTGCATACTCCGATCAATTCCTCTTTAACTTAGTTTCATTCGCATTTGATGGATTCTGTGTTAAACCGCCTTCCTCTGCCATACTCTGTTACGACATCCATATAACAATTATTCATTTAGTCAATGGATCGCCATCGATCCTACAGTGATCGATGGTCGATCAACATGCCTACAGATGGAATTTTGGTCATCTACGCATATACATATAACAAAACTCAAAAATGGCACACTAAATAATTCCACTACCTCTAAATTACCCACTCTCGTTCCTGTTATTAAAAGAATATCAAAAATAAAAGAGTTCTGTTTCGGACCTTGATGACCTGATTTACATTCATTTCTCCTCTCGCTCTGCTCACTCACTTTCTCTCCCCAACCCTTCCTCTATGGCATGATTCTTCTAATTAGTGGCTATCATTCCTAATGTACCCGTAGGCTTACAATCCCCTCATGAATCCTCTCGAATCATCTCTCGCTGCCCTTTCAGAAAAGAAAGGAAATACAATATATCTAAGCTAACCATATCCTCCACAATTGAAGGGATAGACTATACATTTAGAAATCAAATCCTATCCTAATCTGAACAAACTAAACTACTTGTCTTGATCTCCATGCAGGGAGGATCACTTGCCATTTATTCTCTCTTTTCCTTAGTATTTGGCAATAATATAACTACTTACATACTTTGCAATTCATAGAAATTAAGTGACCAATTCTTCTTCCAAACTCTTGTTAGCCACAACATGTGACCACACCATCACATTGCTGGCTAGGCCTAGATGCTCTTGCATCATGTCCAAATTTCTCAGTCATTTTAGTCTTGACAAAATTAGAGATAACATTTAAAATAAGAGGGAATTAACCAGGGTTTTCACAAACAAAGATAATATCAAAGAGCATATCGATAGAGGATGTTGCAACAAATAACAATAGAACAACAAGAAGATACGAAAGAACAAATTGAATGACAAAGAGAACATCAAAGAGAATATCTCATAAACTTGTGTGAGATCTGAAAGAACTTTAGTTTGTTCTCCTAGATTCATATGGTTATCAAATGAAAATTTGTGATAAGTACCTTCTCTTTTACATCTCATGCAGATTGGACTTGTATTTGGGTTTAATCTATGAATTCCAACATGGCATACATAACACATTTGAACTTGAACTAATCGATCACTGCTATCAAAAAGATTTCAATGCGCAATATTCATATTAGCAAAAATTCCAGGTTGAGCTTGGGCATATATATTGGTTAAAAACCTTTTTTTCGTAGGAATTTCTTCTACGTCTTTTAAACACCTTTTTTTGTGAGATGTTCTTTTGCATTTTCTTGCATTCTTTTATCTTAGCACTCTTTAGTTATCACTTGTTGCATCATCCTCTGTCGATATGATATTTGATATTCTCTATGAAATCAATATAACGTGACACTACAAATGACAATGAAAAAACAAGAAGAGGTGAAAGAATAGATTGAATGATAAAGAGGACATCAAAGAGAATATCAAATAGCATATCGACAAAGCATGACACATAAAATGGAAACTGAATAACAACAAAAAGAAATGAAAGAATAGATTGAACGACAATGAGCTCATCAAAGAGAATATCAAAGAGCATATTGATAGAGTACGACACAACATATAACAATAGAACAATAACAATAAGAGATGAAAGAACAGGTTGAATGAAAAAGAGCACATCAAGGAGGAAATCAAAAAGTATATCGACAAAGAAAAGCACAACAAAAGACAACATAACAAAAACAATAAGATATTAAAGAACAAATTGAATAACAAGAACATATGCAAAAAAAATTGAATGAAAAAGAGCATATCATAGAGAATATCAAAGATCATATCGATAGAGGATACAAGTGATAACTAAAGAGTGTCAAGGTAAAAGAATGAAAAATAATGCAAAAGAAAATTCCATAAAGAAAGGTGTTTAAAAGATGTAGAATAAAATCCTATGAGAAAAAGGTGTTTAACAAATATATGTGCCCGATTTTAGCTTGAAATTCTCGTTGATATGAATATTGCACATTGAAAATTTTGCAATAGGATTGATCAATTCAAGTTCAAATGTGTTGTGTGCCAAAAGTTATATATTGGAATTCATATATTATGTAGAAACATGGTGTAAAATTACAACTGCTCAAGAAATTTTAATCTAAATCAAGAGAGAAAATTCTACTCTACTTCTCTATGGAGTTCAATTCATAATTTAGAACAACAATCTCAGACATGAAATAAGAAATCACATACATGCACAATATTTTTATATGGGAAAGAAATTGCTAAAAACTCCTTAAGAATGCTTGCATTAATCAAATGAATAAAGAATGTATTACAATTACTAGCTCACTCTAAGCTCAACTTGCAAGTGAATAACCTATCTCTTTGCTTAATGAGAAGCTTTGACCAAGACTTAGTCAATATATTCCTCTACTTGAGCCCCTATTTCCTTGTGAAATTATTGAGGAATTAGGCCCTATGCTATAGGATTTTCCTCCAATTGATTGTGAAATTCCCAAGGTTGGATCATTGATTTCATGCAACACCTGTACACAAACTAGTTTACAACTACTTGTTACATTGCCTTGGAATCTCCACAACAACTAAGGAACTAAAATTCCTTCCATACACTAGATATTTTAGGCTGATTGATCAGTTAACTGGATGATCACTGAGTTAGACTGTTGCCCAACTACACAACTGACCTTCCACTGGTTTCATTAACTGTTAGAACTAGTTTAACTGAATACAACTGGAAATAACTGACCTTGATTGCTACAAGTTAGCAATCACACATGTTTAACTGAAATCCAAGCTCTCTACTTAAATTTACTAAGCTAACTGGGTGACATGAGCCATGTCACACAGTTAAATACCTCCAAGTTGTCTGTTAATGTGGAAATTCATTTTTTTCTCAATTTGACCAATTCTAAGTCAAATTGAGACTTTCTTGCTACACTTCTCAACACTCCCTCTTAGCAAGAAAGGGATTTTGAACCACCCCTATCCAAATCCTTTGGAATGTACTGTAGCACTGCCTCTCACTGTTGTTGTTGCTACTGCAACAACTGTAACTGAGAAGCATCCAAAATACAGAATCAGTTGTGTCTCTACAACTGTCTACTGGGAAAAATAACTGCACTATTGTTGATTTTTCACTGTGCCTCCTACACTGTTATCAACACTCCTTTTTATCCTCAACATTCGACTGCACAAACTGACATTGATCCTTCTGCTACTGAACATTATGGGCCCCTGCAGCAAGTTAATGATCCATGAGCAAAGTATACTGCAACTGTTCTCTTATGGATCTTGCCCAATTTTTTGCAACTCTGGGGTTAAGGCTCAACATCGCCCCACCTCACTCCTGGAGGTATAGATACATGCATGGAAAAATATTATCTACTCACACTACTACTGTTATTGCTAAGTTGATATTTTCGCATTGCTACTGTAACTACCACATTAATGAGTCTAATCTCCTAAGATCCTGAAGTACAATCTTCCATAGGGTTTCTCCCTCTTAAGATATAATTCCCTCTAAGTCTCAATCTCCCCATGGGAAATCTCTCTACTCCTCAAGCTTCCAATGTCAATGATCACAACTCCTTTTTGTGTCAGTAAACATTGGCTCACCGTTCTGTCTACTAGCAAGCCTCTAGCTCCATTAAGAAATTTGCACATAGGGTCTTTTGGATCTCCCATGTACTAGGGCTCCATAACTCTGCCTCTCAAAAACTCATTAGTTCTTCAATGATCATTGTACATGAGGAATTGAAGGATTTGTTCTAATATGAATCATGCTTTGATACCATGTAGAAATATGGTGTATAATTGCAATTGCTCAAGAAATTTTAATATAAATTAAGAGATACAATTATACTCTACTGCTCTACAAAATTCAATTCAAAATTTAGAACAACAATCTCAGACATGCAATGAGAAATCACACACATGCACAATATTTTTATAGGGGAAAGAAACTCCTAAAATCCCCTTAATCCTGCTTGCATTAATCAGATGAATAGAGAATGTATTACAATTTCTAGATCGCTTTGAGCTCAACCTACAAGTGAATAACCTATCTCTGTTCCTAATGAGAAGCTCTGACCCACACTTAGTCAAATTTTTCTTCTTCTTGAGCCCCTATTTATTTGTGTAATTCCTAAGGAATTAGGCCCTATTCTATACAAATTTTCTTCGAATTGATTTTGATATTCCCAAGGTTGGATCATTGATTTCATGTGACACCTATACACTCAAACTAGTTTACAACTACTTGTTACGCTGCCTTGGAATATCCACCATAACTAAGGAACTTGAATTCCTTGCAAGTGTTAGATATTTTATGCTGATTGATCAGTGAACTAGATGATCAATGATTTAGATTGTTGTCCAACTGCACAACTAACCTTCCACTAGTTCCATTAACTGTTATAACTAGTTTAAATGAATACCATTGGAAATAAATGACCTTGATTTCTACAAATTAGCAATAACACATGCTTTACAAAACTCCAAGCCCTCTAACTTGAATTTTTTGATCTAATTGAGTGACAAGAGCCATGTCACGCAGTTATATGCTAATGTGGAAATTCAAAATTTCTCAATTTGACCAAGGCTAAGTTAAATTGAGACTTTATTGCTACACTTCTCAACATATTAAACACTTCCAATATAAACGAGATGTAAAATAGAAGGAACTCATCACAAATTTTCATCTGATAACCATATGAATCTAAGAGAACAACCTGAAGTTTTTCAAGATCTTACACAAGTTGAGAAGATGTTGATAGCACATTCAAGTCCAATTTTGGAAGTTATGTATTCAATAGATGGACAACACAAATATAGAGGACATACCATTAGTTTTCCACAATAGGTTAGCAATCTTGCCATGAGGTTACCTCGACATATTAAAGACTTGGGTTTGATGATTTTTGTGTTCAAAAAAGGTGGAAAAGGACCAAGTTATGGTTTTGCTGTTAGAAAAGATAGTGTATTACATGCATTGAATTATAAGATTAAGAATGTTCGTATTATCATGGAGTTCAAGTTGATGATAATACACTTAAAGGATTAACTGAAATTTCTACAAATGTATCACATTTGATTAGATTTGTTACGATACCAGAGATAGACAATGATATTGAATTTGAAATGTCATAAGGGATTATGGGGATTGATCATGCATTGGATGGCTTACAAACAACTTGTTTTGTAGCAAAGACTAAAAAATATTACATGGATAAATATGCCAAAGAAATTTCCTATGGTCGTCCATGAATGAAACCAACCTAGATGGATCTTAATTATAGAAGGATATCAAACACCAAGAGGGATCAATTCTTTCAGGGCACAAACTTTTCCTCGTGTTTTGCACTTAAAAAATAGGTTTTCACCTTGAAAGATTTGATCCCTCTCGATGCTTAATAGATTTAGAGTCGAGATGAATCTACACTGGTTAATAATGAACTTAAGTATAATGTCATTTTTTGAATGTGAAATATTAGAAAGAATTATTTGGTATATTTTCAATAAAATATTTTAAATAAGGTTAAATAGTTATTTTTACCTTTTGAAAAATTAGTTTATAATGATACCTTTCCCAAATGTGTGGGAAAATATTAAAATATTAATTTGTTGTACTTAATATCTCCTCTCAAATCACTTCCTGTTCCAATATGTCATTCCCCTTCCTCATTTCACAAATTAAACTATGGTGGTGCCTTACCCAAAATTTATAGTTTACCCAATAGAAAACATAACACCTTGCTACAATTAGCTCAAATTTACCTATCAATTTACTTATCGACGAATGAAAAATAAGTATTTTTTTTTTCTTCTTCTAATCATAAATAAATTATCTGAATTCTACCTCATAATTTTTTTTCTCGGAAATCCAATCAAATCAAATTGGCATAATAGTTGGATACTTGTGAGACAAGGTAGAGATGAGATATGTGAAGGTGTTATATAGATGATCAAGACACAAAACAAGTTGCAAAGGAAAGTTATTTGACCACTTTTTGTATAATTAAGGGAAAAATCAATCTCAAAACAAAAAATATTAACAAAATCAAGTTTAAAATAACCAATAAGATTTAACATGATGATTTCATCCCAAGGTAAATACTTTTTGATATAAAAAAACATTGTTTTTTTTTCAATTGTGTTTTCACCATATCTCTATAATTTTAACCGAATTCAAGAGTAAGCACTAGTAAGATACATAATTAAATTCTATATACAACGAGTACCTACTCTACATAATTTTGAATATAGCCATAAATAAAATTGAAAATACATGACAAAACATGTTTATTGAAATAAACATGTATTTTCCATATTGAAGGTTTTAGCCTTGTACAAAAATTACCTGCAAATAAATTCTTAAAAAAAATAGAAACTATACAATTACGAGAACAAAAAATATACATAGTGATTTTTCTTCTGGAACCCAAAATCGGAAAAACCAGATTGATTTTTCATTATATTCCTTTCAATGTTACAATACATTATATACATGTCGAAGCCTTCTTAAACCCCCAATCCATTAACCTTGGATTAAAACATAACAGTAGTTCCCTTGAATGGATCTAAAAATACCATGGGCAGAACCATTATGCCCAATCTATCCACAAAACCATGGGTGAGTCTGCCCAACATCCTTGGGTCTACCTAACCATCCTTGGGTCTACACGAAAAAAAGTTAAAAAATCGGGGTGCTACCCCAAAGCCCATGCAGGGGGCTACTACCTCCTGCAACCCCCCCGCTCTCCCCCATCCCACTGTGCCTGACACAACATAACAACCCCTGGAGCTAGTCGTTCAAAGAATATAATGCATACACATATATTATTAATTTTTTGGTGTAAGTCTACTAAAATATACGTAGAGTGGGTATTGTTAGATGCAAAATTTAGTTCTGAGTAACTATTATTGATATTTTAGTAAACCTATAAAGAAATAAGTCCAAAATACAATTAAAAAACAAGTTTTTTTTGTTTGTTTGTAAGTTTGGAGGGACTACATCTCTATCATCTCCAATATATCACCTCAATTGGGGTGGGAAATCAAACTGATGACTTTACATCAAGGAGTGCCTTAACAAAGCACACAATCACCATCTATCCAAAACCCCGTAAACTTCTTTTAAAAATTTATAATTTATATTTCATTATGTTAATTATTAATTTTTAAAATGTTAATTATTTTAATTATTATATTTTCATAATTTAAGCTAATAGATTAAGAGTAAACCATTAAAGTGAGAAAATAATATTAAAATCAATATGGTAATTATATTTTTCAAATATAAATATTTTTTAACAATTTATATAAAATTATTAAAAATATAATTATATATTTAAATAAAAAATATTTCTAAATACATTCTTGAACTTTTTGTTTTAAATTTAAATAGAAATTTTGGTATTAAATATTGCACATCTTAGAAATCAAAATATTTATGAGAATAAAATGAAAAAGATATTGCCAAAAAGTTTTAATTTTTTAAAATGAAAACTATGAAACACTATAATAAAAGGTAATGAGAACGTAAGATAGGTTAAAGGGATGAAGGGAGAATAAAAAAATAATTTCGTGAAACAACTGTAAAGCTGATTATTTAATGACTCTATATTCAACCAACTCATTCAACCAACATTCTAACATATTTTGGTTGAATGAGTTGGTTGAATATACACCAACTCATTCAACCAAAATATGTTAGAATGTTGGTTGAATCATTTCATCAATACACCTTTTGCTTTGTTGACTCTTTGCTGGGTCAATTGCTAGAACTTACTCGGACTGCATTCAGACCAAAGTCAAAATTTCCCATTTTTCCCATTTATACCAAAAGTCAAAATTTTCGATTAAATGTTGTGTTTATTGTATTCAAAGGAAGAGATGACATTAAAACTAACATGGGATATGGAGAATGCTAAAATTTCATATGTATAATGCATAATATGTTTGAAAAAATAAAAGATGCATTGTTATAAATATATAATTTTATTAATTGCCCAAGATATATTTTATGTTTTATTTAGTTTAATTTGTTTTTAAGTGATTTTTACATGTTATTAAAATGTTGATTTTTAATTTATAAATATATTAATATAAATATTTATAGTTTTAGATCTTGAAAATTATTGGGAAATACGTTATAGTAGAGCATTAGATTTTGTATATTTTGAGAATGTGCACGCTAAGCTTACATCTAGGGACCTTTGGGGTCTTGTCATGTCTAATAAAAAATAACATATAATTATTAATAAAAAATAGTATATACTTATTAATAAAAAATAGTATATAATTATTAGAGAATGAAATACTATAATATGAGATTACAATCAATATCATATTATTTTTATTTAAGGATTAGAAAAACTTATACGCTATAGAGCATGGTGTAAATGTAATTTCTATTTTTTGAGTTCCAACTTACTACTCAACCAATTATAAAGTTTGTAACATTGGAGTCTTAAATCTAATATCAGTATGTGATAAGCAACCAATTATAAAGTTTGTAACATTATAGTCTTAAATCTAATATCAGTATGTGATAAGCAACCAATTATAAAGTTTGTAACAATATAGTCTTAAATTTAATATCAATATGTGATAAATACTTAGCTCTTAGTTATAGATTTCCACAATAAGATGGACATATATGTTAAAGAATGGTTTTCAAATCATAGAATCTATTTCCTCATTGTTCATTCATGATGGAAGCCCACCAAATGATAGTATCATTAGAATGACTTTGATCTACTAGGTTCGCTTCAAGCTTAGTTTGCCTCCTTTCTTTCTCATGTTTTTTGAGCTTCTCTAGTGATAAAAAACTTTAGGTATTCATAACTATGGGCACTAAAAAGGAGGAACACAGATAAGAATATATACAACAAAATTATTGGAGCTTAAGTTAGCCTATCCATTAGATATCTAGAATTATTGAGTATGAGAAGGCAATTATGTCTTAAGTTCCTCTTTTTTGCTAGATCATGGTGTATGACAAACTTTTAAATAGCTAAAAATTCTTTGTAAGTGGGATGTTATTAGCCGCTCCATGTGCTTAATTTATTGTTCTTCAAAGAAGACATCATAAATTATTTTCCTTGAATGAAACTTCACACATCAAGCATGGTCATTAGCCCTTAGAGATATGTGTTATAATATTCCATTACCACAATATTGGTGGCATATGCTATTATTATGGTTGATTTCATCTTTTGATAGCCTAAAAATATAAAGCTAGTTAAGTGTGTTTGCTTAGGCTAATCAAAATTCTTCTTTTCAAAGCTCCACTTGGTAAGATATCTTCTCATATTCTAAGAAGAAATTGTCATGCTATTGTAGTGACAAGTCAAGTTATGGGTCTTCTACTTGATACAGTCTTGGTCAATGAAATAGGAATAGCTAAAATAGATTATTTTAGGGCATACAAAAATTCTCATGATTAAACCCACTATTTTATCCGCTAGTCCATTGACCTACAAGCCTTCTCAAGCCTCTCATTGTCAACTAAGGTTCAGGGAAAGGGAAATATAGTAATGGAAGTTAGTAAAAAGGAAACACATTTTAATTTTAGATGGGGAATTTAAACGAAACCTAAGGTTGACATGTGTAGGGATGTAGGATTGTATTTGGTCTTGAGGACAAATTACAAACAAACTTTGCTTTGGGTTTAGGTATTTCCTCCAATAATGAAGTTGATGCATTGATAACATTTTAAGTGTTGCATTCACTTAAAAATTAAGGTTTGCTTCATGCAACTATATATTTAGTATCTCCTCAATCATTTTAAGGTCCTTTTAAAATGCTATATTTCTAAATATCCTTACCTACCATGTCTAATCCAAGGAATGATAGACTAATTCCATCACTTTGAAGAAATTTATTTCTTAAGCGTTGTGAGTACATAATAATGAGGTAAATCAACTTGCAAATATAGAAACATCTATGAATGAAGTTTTATTAACAAAAAAGGAATGGGGTGTTGTTCGTTATAATTTTTCTTCGATGATATTAATCAACAGTAAACCCATGTTGAGCATTGTGCAAAAGTCTCAACTTTGATAAGCTTGAAAGGAATGCATTATGACCATTGATATGTTGCATTCCTTGATTCTATGAGTTTCCCACACTTTCCCTTTACATGTGCTTTTATTTTGGATTGAAGGGTATGCTAAGAAAGCAATTTCTTCCTTCCCTTCCACTCTGATATTTATGGTTTTGCCTTGGGAGCTTATATTAGTCATCTCAATCTAAGGAATTTCATTATGAACTCTCTCAAATCTGCAATGGATGAATTCTTTGAAATCTTCATGTGGGTCTTAGCATTTTGGGACATTTACAAGAAACATAGCTTAATGTAGAAAATATCAATATCTAATATGTGAGTTGATGTAAGTTAGCATAAGTGTAAAATGGTGTAAGTGGAATTAGTAGAAGAAGCCTAATAGTTTATGACATCTTATAGGGTATAGATTTGGCAGACACTCTTATCCGTCAAAGTGAATTTTAATGGCGTATTTCCTCTTAGAATTTCCCTTTTCTATGAAATTTGGTATTTATTTTTACCCATCATTAAAATATCATGTATTAAATGCGTTTTTGTTGTGAATATAAAAGCAATTTTTTGTTACTATAATTTTTTTGTTTTATTTTATTAGGAAATTTTATAGATCTAAATTGACCATCAAATATGGTTCAACCTATTAATATCATAAATGGGTATGCTTTATATTCTCATGATAGCTAAAACATCATTCCTACTGTCAAACTAGTCAATGATTATTCCTATTGTCAAACTAGCTAATGATTTGGTGCAATTATGTATAATAATTGTTTATATAATTTCAAAGATTTTACAAATCATGTTGAACCATTGTCTAAAACTTCTCAAGTTAGTCAAACCCATTAACTATAATGTGATTTGAAGAGGAAAAATAGATCTCAACTTTCAACATGATGAATTGGATTGAGGGAGGACCTGATAAATGATGAAAAAAAATGTGTAACCCCTTTTAAATAGGAATTTGGGAGGTTTTTAATATTCCAAGCAATTATAACATAGGAGGCACGGATTTTGAAGAAATTCATGAAGAAGGACCTTATAAAAAATATAAAAAACCCCACTTTTAAATAGGAATTTGGGAAGTTTTTGACATTCCAAGCAATAAAAATATACAAGGCATGCATTTTGAATAAATTCATAATGATCCAAAATTAAGAAAGATTAATATCTGTGGCTCACACCCCAACATGTCAAAAGAGCAAACCTAGTTGTGTCATATTCAAATATGAATGTATTCAACATATCCAAGTCATGGTAACCATACATTTGAGATTTTCATATCCAATCACTATATATATATATATATATATATATATTTTCTAATCAAATTAATAAATAGACTTATTTTATTAAAAAATGAGATTTATCATTAGCATACCAAAACTAATGAAATTACATAAAAACTCTTAAAATTAAAGTTGTTCTCTTACTTCTATTACTCAACTAAAATACCCTTAAATTTGATTACTTTATTTGCATACGTAGCAATGGTCCATGGGCGTGGTTATGCCATGTAAGTCTAAACTTTTTAAGCATTAGAATTTAATGTCCAATATTTAGGCTTAAGTGTGCATAGTAAAGGATTGCAGGATGTGACAAAGACAAGCTTTTTCTAAGATGTCTAAAGACCCATTGTGGGGGGAATCTGTACTTGTCTCAGAGTCTTAGCACTATGTGGTCTAGTCTATGTTTATCCTATGGGGTCATTCTATGTTTATTTAGAGTTTCAGCCAACAAAACAATATCATTAACCTCTTTTATTTCTTCTAATCGTGTGTATATATCTATATCTATATGTGTGTGTGTGTGCCCTAGAACCACTTTTGATTGGATAGGAGCTTGTATTCCTTAGACATAAGAAAAAATGTTAACTACCCAAGGCTTTGGGATATCTGGTATGATTGAAAGCCTACTCCTTTAAGGACCCCCTGCTCGTAATTCTAGGTGGATTGGTTTTCATTGAATAACAATGATGAGTCAACATTCGTTAATAGTAGCTAGTGATGGTTGTACCCATTGCTGATTTTCCAACTAAGTTATGATACGTTTTCCCACTATCTATATATAATAGTAATATTTTAACTCATTCATGATGGCATTAAAATTAAATTAATATTAATATTGATGTACATTTTAAAATGGAATAAGGAAAATATTCATAAAATTTAACCCTCGGTATCTACAATGGAAATATGACCAAGAAGCATGTGTGGAAAATTTGGTATAATGACAATTGAGGAATGAGACGAGCATGTTGTTCAAACTATTTAATAATTAAAGAAAATGCACCATGAATTCAGGGAATTCCAGTCTAATTGGGTCAAAGAAAAATGTATTTATATGGACATTTTGAATGGTGTTATTTATTTACTCCCTCATATTAACAATTTCCTTAAACTCCCTCTTGATTCTCTAATCCTCTCTTTAAATTCTCAATTCCCCTAATCCTTCTAGATTGACTCATTTATTCTTTTCACTAGAAGAAATTGTGCCTGGAGCAGTTCTTAGGCATACATAGTCCTGCCAGGGATTGGAACACGAGACATGTGGGGAACAAACCTCTCCACATAACCATTGGACCACATCCTCTAGACTTTGGCTCATCTATTTCAAAGGGAGAAAGTTCCAAGTCCCACTGCAATCCCAATTTGAAAGTGGAAGCCAACAAATTAGCCTTCTTTATAGAGCGCAATTTTTGGTCTCGGAAAAATAGTTGCAATGAACTTAAGAGTTTTTTTTTAACCTGAAAAGTTATTACATTAGACATATTATACAATTATCAATTTTAAGGTTACTTGAATTGAGACATAATTGTTGCTACGTTCGCTAGATGTTAAACTAATGGCTTGATGCACAATGTTAGAAATTCCATATCTCACAATTTTAATGATGGGTTTAGCCTACTTTCTAGCACCCCATCTCCTCACCTTCCCATAATTCTAAGCCTAATTGAATCATCCAGGCCAGATGGACAACACCAACAAATAGTCAACGCTTCCCACCACGTAAATTCCTTTTGTTATGGACAACATGTGGTATGTTTCCTTTTTTGCCCTTTTGTATTTTTTCAACCAGACACATCAATATTGACATGAAATTAATTTTTAAAATGATAAAATTGATGGGTAGGTTGAAAAATTACCCATACACATATATTTTATGATATGGACTTTTCCCATTATGTAAATTAGAAATTGTGTCTCCCTACCAGCACAATGAGTATTTGAAGAAGAGCGTAGTTTAAGGATGTGACATTTAACAATGGAAATTTTGGCATGATTTTGATAAAAGTGATGAGCCCCAGTATTGCAACAAGAAAGCTACAACTCCCAAGGATACCAACTTAAATTATCAACCTGGGGTTCATACAAAATTAGAGGTGACAATTCTATATGCACAGTAGGTAAAACTCTACTCATGTCACCTTCAGTTATTGGATTAGATAAAGGTATGCAGGGACCACTCTTTCAACTAGCTTACAAAGAGAATTTCTATGAAAAGACAAGAGTCTACTCGAATTGTAGAAAGGTGAACATTACCCTAATTGCATAAATGAAAGTTCCATTCATTAAGTGTAAAGAATAACTATAGTTTTAGGAATGAAATGAATGTAATAATTGCATAAATGAATCATGATACTCTACTTGCAAACCATTAAATCAATATTCTACTTGCATAATGTAAATCATTACTCTATTTGCAAATTTCTTTGGAAAAGGAAATTTGATCTACCACGCATGACTAGAAAATATAAGAACATAACTTCAAAGACTATCCCTAATCTACTTGCATTGAAGAGTTTTCCTTCCTATCACTGAGTTCAAGATAATTTAGCTTCAGTAACATAGCCTTTACACATTGCATAAAATAACAATTTTTGTGATTCCAATGTGAAAGGTTATCTACTAACTCCAATTGTTGTTATGTACTTGTAGTGAAGGAAGGATTGATCTAGAGTGGTCCTTGGGTCTCCCCAATCATGGATTCAAAGCCTAGAGGTCATTATTCAATCCCAAAATGAAAATCTCAAGACCTTAGGGAAAATCTGGCCAAGTTTAGGTAGTGTTATAGAACTGCTACAGGATGCTACAAGATACCCCGTTTTGCTACATGATTGGGTCTGAGAGCATCTTGAAGATAAGAAAGGTGTTTAGAAGGTGGAGGAAGGTGGATGAGGGTGTATGAAGGATATGTGAGGCATTTTTACAAGATTATCACCCCTCATAGGCCCATCTTGCACAAAATTACATGCTCACAATGTCCTTCAATGACCCTAGAAAGATGATCTCGGTGGAAACATTTGAGAGTAGTATGAGGTGTCTAGGAGGAGGATGTAATGAAAAATTGGATATAGGATGAGTGTGCCAATCCC
Organism: Pinus tabuliformis; assembly: GCA_031772625.1. Classification (NCBI taxonomy): domain Eukaryota; kingdom Viridiplantae; phylum Streptophyta; class Pinopsida; order Pinales; family Pinaceae; genus Pinus; species Pinus tabuliformis. The sequence continues at coordinate 240,574,837 of CM062804.1, forward strand.
TACAAGTAACTAGTAGCACCTGCAAACTAACAATCAACCTATTTATACTCTTAAGAAACACATGCATCTAGTGATCAAGTTGCAGTAAAACAAGTCAAGATGCAAAGGATGAGGTTAATTTTATTTCATCAAGATATAATAGCCCTGGTCAAATTCCATGTAAATAAAGTTAATAAACGCATAATAATAACCAAGGTCATGGGACACATATTCCAAGTTGAGTGTTGGGTAAAATATCCTAGTGTGGGTGTTCATTTGGTTTATTATGGCTAAAGGAAATTGACAAAGGCAATGGCAAAGGCTTTGGAAAAGCAAATGGCATTAATTGGTATCTTATTTATGAAAATATTGAAAATTAGAAGAAAAGGAAGGTGAAAGGTCACAGGTTGCATGTGAGGAGAAAAATGGAGGAAAACAATGGAAAATTGAAGAAAATAGAGGCCTCATTAATAAAAAAACTTATGAGGATCAATTGGTACCTTTTGTTAGTTCAGTTTTGGAGCTCTCTCTCTATTCTCTCTCTCTCTCTCACACTCTTGGACACTTAGAGTTTTCTTAGATCACTCTGACATTAGATCAAGGAAAGCAAAGGCAGGACCAAGATGATAAATATCAAGCAAGAAAGAGAAGAATCAATTAGCTACTACGGGATTATTTGTAGGTATCAAATTGCATGTGTGATTTCCTTGCTAGATTTTGCATTCATGGTACATGCATGAGTGTATTTGATTCTCTTGCTTTCATTGGCATGGGTTTTGCTAGGTGTGTTGGCTTAGTGGGTCCTGACCCAGGTTTAGAGTTAAGTTTTCCAAACAAATCCCTACACTATTGGCCCTTTCGGCATCAATCCGCGGAGCGCGAACTAAAGTCTCACCCGAAGCAGTATGGGGGGATGTTGGAACCAAGTTTCCGCACCCAGAGATTAGTATAATTTCGTTTTATGCCCTAAATTTTCCTTCGCGCAGATTGATAAGCATTTTAGGGCTTATCGATATACTTCCCTTAATCACCCTTAGACCTTCGCGAAGGTCTACAACTGTCTTTCGCAGACCTTAAATAGGTGAATCAACTACTTACACGCTTTTGTAATCACTCCGAAGTTTGTTATTACCCAGATAGGATTAAGTGTCTGATATCTTTAGCATGCATTAAGATATTATTCACATAAACAGATATTATTACTCGCATTCATATAACAATGTAAACCATGCAGAATCGCGCATCAATACAGTATTAAATCATAAACCCAATTTTCATCATAACATAAATGCATTCATTCATAACAGAAGTAAATGGATAAAAACAAATATTTCCAGAATAGTCTCTTTATTGATACTTTAAATTTTCTTACAGACTCAAAACTACCTTGCGCACACAGCTGGAGGGGTCTGCGCACTTAACTGCAGACTCTACTCTAGGTCTCTGTGCACACAGCTTTAGAGCCTCTCTTATACTATAAGAATCTTTGCTCGTCACTTCTACTAACCCATTACATCAACTATGAACTTCACTTAACTTTATTATACTCTAAGACTCTCCTCTTTATAGAATCCCATGGTCTGTGGACCATGGGTAGGTCTATACAAGCCGACACAACTTACATCAAAGAAGGGGAAATACCTTTATGACAATTTACATCTACGTGCTCTGCAACCACAACTTGTGAAGACTTTACACTTTACATACAAAAACTTGGGCTTTCAGCCCCAAAACTTGGGCTTTCAGCCCCAAAACTTGGGCTTTTGCCCCAAAATTGACCTTAGGGGACCCTATCCCAATAGGCCCCCAACACAAATATGGTGACTCACCCCCGAGTCACTCTGTTGGTAGGAAGATGTTACTTCGAAGACCTCCCAACTCCACTTGCGCTACTGTAACTTCAGCTGTGCACTGCGTAGCTGCCTACTTGACCTGCTCCACCAGCTGGTCGGTTGTTGGTCCTGCGCTATCTTCTTAGATCTTTTGCTATGTTTTTTGTAGGCTGGCCAAATTCTTCCCAATGGTGGCAGAGATCACATAGTCCTCATCTAGCCAAGGCCCCAATCTGGCCTTGAGGACTCCCTCTTTCTACTGCACTGCTTCCACATGTTCTTGCAGTTTCTTTGCCTCCTGCAGCTTTGCCAATCTCTGCGTGATAGCAACAGTCCGCGTTGTCACCTTTGCTTCGTCATACCGCTACCACAATTCTCGGGCCTCTGTGTTCAACCTATTTAGGTTAGGATCTTCCTGCAGACTCATGATTAGCTCCATTGACTACTCAAAGAGCGTAGTGGATTCTGCCACTGCGACATCTACTGCAGCGACTCCATCCCTCACAATAGCTTCACGTTGTTCTTTGACCTCTGGTGGAGTTGAAGGATGTGTCTTCAACTCAAGCTCTGTAATTTTTAGGTTTAACTCAAACTGAACCATGGTCATCTCTGTCCGTGCATCGCGCACACCTACAACCAAATTCTGAATCTTGGCTTCCATCGACACTTCTTCTGGGATATGTAGTTCTGGAACGGTTCTGCATGCTTCAGCTATTACTACTACATTGTGCTCATTCTTCTCCTAAACCTTCTTCTAGGCTTCTAGCGCGACTGTCTTCTCAACAAATATCTATTCGTTGTTGATTTTTTGCTCACTGGTCATGCGCAGCACACGCTACTCTCAGGATTTAAGCTCTTTAATCGCACCTGCTTGTAGGGTGTGAAGGAATTCACTAGGGAGTGCGGCCAAGTTGAGGTCAACATTCCTCAACACACTGACAGTAGCCTTGTTGTTATAGACAATTTTGTGCCTTGCAGCATCAGGCATGAATTGTCAATAATCCAAGGGATCCAAAGTCCCTAAACATGATGTTCCTGCCCCTAGAGGAACAAGGTCAGCAAACCAACAGCTCTCAGATCAGTTCTCCACCTGAAAACACTCAAAAACAAGCAATCCTGAAATCAAAGCAGGTGCTCCACTAGGCTTCTGCGCTGAAACTCAACTCCTCCATGGTGTACCTGCGTTGCAAAGCAGGTAGAACAAAGGCCACCTGCGCTGAGCGAGATGGGACAAGTGGCACACTGAGTCATTGCTCTGGAATCTTCCAAAAATGACACTTGGATCAGGGATTTCGCCTTGTGATGAGTCAGAGGCCCTGTTTCTCCAAGTGGAAGCAAGGTTCTCCAAGTGGACTCAAGAACTGAAGATCAACTGAAGAGAGAGAGGACACAAGGCAGCTACACATCAGTTGCAAGCTGACTCATCCTTTCTCAATTCATCTATATATTGAGCTCTCTCCTATGAGCTCAGGAGGCTGGAATTTTGTGCAAAGTAATGATATGCTGTTGGTTTCACTATAGAACTATTGGGTGATTGCTTGAAGGAGGTGAAGAGGAGAAATTCTTTCTGCTGGGAGGTGTTGCTGGATTGGAGCCTTCAATGGTTGTAACCTTCTCAGAACTTTACTTCTTCCATTAATAAAAGCTATTGAGGTTCTTCTATATGCATTTGTTTCAATGATGTATTGTGATGATTGTATATTTGATTTATGCTAATCCTTGAATCAGTTATGAATGCATGCTTCTTGTAGTTTCCTTCTTTGTTATTTTGCAGGATCTCATTGTAGCTGGGCCAGCAAAAGAGCAAAGAGCTAGGAGCAAGCAGCAAAGAGAAGAGATTGGAGCAAATATTAAGCGCAAGGCAACGGTTAGTGCATTTCTTCATTCTCTCTTGCTTTCATAAAGAAGTAAACCTTAAGTAGTTTTGTTTACAGTTGTTGCTGAGGTACTATCACCCTTAGAGTGGGATAGGGTCATCCGAATCGGATACTTTTCCCTACAACAAACTGGCGACTCCACTGGGGATCGTATCTGTTTGATTGTTTGTAGTATTTTGCTATTCATTTCCTGAACAAAAGAGTACCAAATCGAAAAGCTTTTGACTATATCAAAAGCGAAGTAGAAGGCAGCTACTCTAGCTCATTTCTGAGCATGTTCATGATTTGAAGAGCTGATCTACAAGGATCCTTGTAAGCTCTTAGTGATAGCTTTTCATCTTCCTTGTCATCCCTTAGTGTGTGCTTGACTGATAACTTCTTATTTGAGCAAAAACTGTGAATTTTTGAGGAAATTGTGACCCGGAAACTGTGAAAACGCAACTTTCATTTTCCAAAGCAGGTAGTACACAGGCTACCTGCTTTGCAACGCAGGTCCCAAAGGGGCTACCTGCGCTGAGAGCCAGACTGGCTGTGCAGCACCTGCGTTGGCCCAATTTTGCCTTGTGCATTTGGGGTTTCCTCCCTTTTTCTTGCCTGTTTTCACTATAGATTTTGCAGCCAGTTACCAGTCTTGTACCTATTCTGAAACCAACCTTACTTGCCATCATTCCGCCTCTGTTATATAATGAAATTGTACTTGTTCTTTTGTATTTCTTACATCATTTACAATTTCCCATAACGAAAGTGAACTAGTCTTGCTTTGGCCTCTTAGATCTGAACCTGTGTTAGGCATTTTGCTGGTCTAAAGAGTTAGCCTGTTTGCTGTCCATAGCTGATTAGTCTTTTTACTTTCGTCATTATGGTTTGATTTCATGTATTTCCAGTGATTAAACAAGTAAATCTTAAGGTGTCTTTTGATTTTGGACAAGCTTGTTTGTTTTCGCTTTAAATCGAAATCAAAGTTATATAACAACTTTCTTTTTGTAATACATCAACATTAAGAAAGGGAAAAGAAAATACATGCATTGTGCATTTTGCATTTGACTGTTTGCATGCTGATTTAGGAAATTTTGCATTAGTGTGTGCTCTATGATCTGTGTGAAAAGATTTGCCTTTATTCTCCTCAGTAGTTAAGATTTTCAAAGTTGAAAGATTGAAAAGTTTGCTTCTCATCTTAGACTGCATTCAGGAATTTGTTACATACATCTCGTGGTGATCCTTAAAGGCAAACTGCTAAGCAAGATCAACATTAAAATAAATTCAATTTACATAACAACTCTTTGTAACATAACGCAAACACATAGAGGTCTAGGTAGAGACGTGTTCCGGCGTCGTTAAACGTAGTGACTATCGATCTCTACGAAGGTGGGTGATTCCTCCTGAGAGTCGGTGGCACTAATACGGACTTGTGCTCCCACGTACCGTCGCGTATATATTGGGAGACCCCTATAGGAACAAAGCCTTTATCCATAGGAAGCCATGTCGGCCGCCCTACTGATCGCGATGCAGTGAACACAGCATTCACGAAGATCGACCACCCGTACCGTAAAACGTATTCTGTGGTTTCGCGAAAAGTTTGGCACACCCTCTGCCTAGAACTCCAGAGCAGTTTCTTTTGGCCTTTTTCAAACTCTATAACTGAAAAAGTCCATCCGAGCATTTGTCACTTCGGGCTCGTTAAAACATCGAAGGGGACTAGAGTCATCTTTAGCTTTTTCTCGACTCTTAAAACATGAAAAAGCAAAGTTGTGTCTAAAGCGTCGTTAATAAAATTTATTTTAAACGGAACATAATCACCTCTTATTCCCGCGTTGATCTTTCAGTTGAAAAGTATGGAGCCCACCAACCAAGGAAGTCACCTTGGTGGAAGTCCCAGTCCCTTCTCCTCTTGGGGAGATGTTGGTGCGCCCCATATGGCCACATTGTCACTTCCAGGATTGACAATTGGTCTACCTGTATGGCTCTTTTCAACTAATGTAGTTCAGACCACAACAAATCCTGAGCAGTCGAATCAACAGTCAGACCAGTCTAGAGCTGCCCACCAGCCTTCCACTTCTTACAATTCTTCCTCTGATCCTTCATCTTCACAAGGTAGAGCCGGCAAAAGTCAGCCTCCCATGGAGAAGAAGGAAAAGAAGAAGAGAGAAAAGAAGCAGAAGGGGCCTATGGCGAAGGCGACTGGGGGCAAGCAAAAGACATCTGACAAAAATCCACACACTGCACCGACCGGGCCTAAATCACCATGTGTCATTTGCAAAGGGACCCACTTCCACCGTGATTGTCCTTGTATTCCCCGGATACTAAGGGACTGGTCCCCCAGGTTGCACAATCCGGTAGCATCAACCTCTGGTAGTCATGTTGATTGCAGTCCGTCAACTAGCGAGAGTGAAGGACGAAAAGGGAGACCAAGATCACCCTGCATGCTGTGTGAAGGCGATCACGCCATCCACCGTTGTCCATTCTTAGATGAGGCAAAGAGAGTTTTGGAAGATCGTCCGGTTTCACCGTTACGACTTCCTCCTGGATACCAAAAACTCACGCCAAGTCCCTCGATAGTTGAAAATCCAGCTGGCCCGCTCAAGTGGTCAGCTGAAGTGTCGGTCATTGAGAATGAACCTGCTGAATCCAGACCAGACGAAAGTCTAAAGGTCGAAACGGCAGTTGACCCGGTTCTTCCTTCAGAGGTTTCATCCTCAAATGACTCCGTCATTGAAGACTCATCTTCAAATGACACCCTCACTGAAGAGAATAAGGATGACACCGTCCAGATTCTTTTCATCAACACAGACTCTGATGAGCATCAGGGCAATGCGCCCATTCCTTTATCGCAGGAAGGAACATCGTCAGGGTCGTATCCGGCCGTGTATTCGGTCCCACCACCAAGCAACCTGGTTGTGTCCTTTGATTGGAACCAACTAGGCAGACCCCGGTTACCATCCAATATACCATTCAGAATCATTGTCCAAATCTATAGAATGGTAATGGCTGGAACTATCATTGATGAAGGGGCATCTGTGAGTATCCTTTCCTCTGTTGCTTGGAAAGCACTGGGTTCCCCGGCGCTTTTACCTGAGATGAGAAATCTATCAGGTTTTGATAAAGGAACCAGTCGCCCTTTAGGGATCCTCCCCAATGTTCCGATTACATTGAGGAAGAAGACAGTTCATATGAACGTCATGGTCGTCCAAGGACCCTTGGATTATAACCTACTCCTTGGATGGGACTATATATATTGCATGGGAGCTATAGTCTCCTCACTCTTTAGAGTAATGTGTTTTCCACACGAAGGAAAGATGGTCAAGCTCGTAGACCAACTTTCATTTCCGGGATCTCGCATCGCAAATAGTCAAATACCAACCCTAAATGGCTTATTCACTCAAGAAATGCCTCCACCCCCGGTTCTACTTCCCGATGAATGCGAGTGATTCGGAAAGATATAACTGGGACCCAGGGGGCATGCACCCTGGCCTGCCTTGGGCAGAGGAAACCTTGGGTATAAAGTTAATTTCCGCAGAAGAATGGGACTAGTCCGTACCCCGTCCTAAAGAAGGAAGAGAGGGTTGTTCTAGGATAAAGTTCTTTTGTCAAAGTTATGTGAGTGAGATAATCAGCTTCTCGCTCCCCTTGTCTAGGTAAGTAGGATACCGAGGAAGGGGACCATTTGCGGCAGCAAGTAGCCACCATCTTTGAAGACAAGCCTCACCCATTAAAACATATGTTTTGAAGGATAAGTAGGGGCAGCCTCCAAAGAAAGAGATGAAATTGCTGCAACAAGTGGTCACCGTCTTTAGTAACCTAGTGATAGACATCGCGGAAAAAGGGGTTTAGTTTGCGGCAGCGAACAGAACTATTTTTCGGATAATAAGTAAGAGGCAGGCCTCCCTCCGTAACACCAATGTTTTATCTGTTGCGATCTTGCAAAAACCTAAAAGTGAACTGATGGGAAGACAAGTACCGTCGGCACCGAAAAATAACGAGAAGACAAGTATCGTTAAAAATATAGCAAGACGACAAGTAGAAAAACGGAGGTGGGACAGAGGAGGGGTAGCCTTGAAATTATATTTTATACCTGGGGGCATGCAAACCTTTTGGAGTGCAAGAAAAGAGCGGTTATTTATCTGTTTTTTGGATTAGTCATTTCCGAACTTGCATGAAGAAAGGATGTGGGGTAAAGGTCAAAATTTGCCAAATTAGGAGCATAGCTTCGTGAGATAAAGCTCCATAAAAAATAGCTATCTCATAGGAGACATTTCTTATCTTATGACTGGTATATTCGAGCAGTTTTAGCACACAGTTCATGCTCGTTAAAAAATAAACGCAAGATCCGAGCAGTTTTAGCACATAGTTCATGCTCGTTAAAAAATAAACATAAGTTGTGAGCAATCTTCCCCTAGAGTTCAAGCTCACCCAGAAAAAATGAACCGGTAAATAACCTTGGTAAATGTAACCTTTGACAGCCATATTAAAGCCCTTGGTCGTGTTCTTGCAGTCTCACCTCCATCCATTCATTTGGCCAATCATTCATCTCCATATGTTTGTTTACCCATTTTGAGGAACAGCTGCGAAGAGTGATTTCACTAAGCCATCCTTGTGACACTGCCGTGATTGGAATATTCCAACCTGTACCTGGAATCTGCTGCTGCCCTGTTCATCACTCGTTCCTCGAAAGACGAGTCGTCTTTAAGCTCTTTTCACTGACTCGTAAAATATGAAAAGATTGCCGAGTTTTGGCCTTCCAGCTCGTTAAAGCGACCGGAAAGCTATCCCTCCTCTAGATTTTAATCTTTTTGGACCTGAGGGATTATTACACAAAAAGATCGAGCGCTTGTTTTGTTCGGCTCGTTAAAGCAATCGAAAATTCATCCCTTCTGTATTGTTTTATACTTTTTCGGACTTAAGGGATTAGATGACGAAAAAGGAATTCTGGAGTTGACTTTACGTACCTTTTCAGACTCTCTAAAAATGAAAAGGACCGAGTTATCCTTGTCGTTAGACTCGTTAAATTCATTAAATAGCGACAAACTTGTCTTTAGACGAGAACGAGTTTCCCTATCGCTAGGCTCGTTAAAACATAGCGATGGGCTTGCCCGAAGGGCAGGTTATAGAACAAGCATATGTTATCCTCCTCAAGCTTGACAAAAATAAAGAGGTACTGGTCAGCAATGACTGGGGAAAAATTGGGAGAACCTCACAGCTTTAATGGTAGCAAGTCGCTCTTGAACATGACACTTTGTCCTCCGTATCACATCGGGTTGGGTTGTTTCATTCACCGGTCTCATCACCATGGTCCTCGCCACACCATCCACATTTGGGGTAATGCTACCGATCCATCACATCAGTGTCGTTATATGTTCAAGAGATGTTGTTCTGCAAAGAGTCAACCGTGTCCCATCCACTGCCATACATTGTCCTTCATCCATTTCATGACCGCCACCCTGAATCATACATCACAGTTTGTTTTCACCTCATCACAATCACTAGCTCCGTTCCGTGTCAATGATGTGGGATTCATTAAGGCCCTCCTTTGACGGATCGCTCCTTGTCGACATCAGCTCATTATCCAAGGAGTTGATCTAGGAACAACCCCTTCAGTACTTTGAAGCTTGCATGCCTTAATGGCAAGTTTCTCACTTCCGGCGCAGGTATACATCAATGACCTTCGACCAGAAGATTTTGCATGGTGGTCGACGCCTCCTTTATTCCCACCATGTGAATTGTACTACTGTACCTTGAGGGTCATCATCCTTATCGGTGATTCCTCTCGCGTTTGTTAACGGTTTACATCATTGACCGGTAATCAAGTGATGTCTTTCCATGTTCGACTTCAAGAAATTCTCACATGGATCGACTTGTACATCGAGTGAAGATCGGAAGAGATTGAAGACCCCGGATCTAGTTTCATCCATCCGGGCTGCGATATATATTCAGGATATAAAGACATTTGATATGTACATCATTGCAACAGATGATCATCCTTCTCAAAGGATGATAATTTCAGCAGAGAATTATCAGTCTACCGTCAGACGATCGTCTGTTCTATGTACCAAAATGAATTTATAAAGCTGAGCATGGGAATTCCCGCCTCAGCTAGATCATGAAAAAGTATGAAAAATAATGTATTGTATTGTATCTTATTACAGGACACTTCTCAGCAGATTGAATGAACTTCGGATCCTCCTAATAAAGCATTTCACCCGATAAATGACCTCATACTTTAGGGGGCATCTGTTATACCTTGCAGCATCAGGCATGAATTGTCAATAATCCAAGGGATCCAAAGTCCCTAAACATGATGTTCCTGCCCCTAGAGGAACAAGGTCAGCAAACCAACAGCTCTCAGATCAGTTCTCCACCTGAAAACACTAAAAAACAAGCAATCCTGAAATCAAAGCAGGTGCTCCACTAGGCTTCTGCGCTGAAACTCAACTCCTCCATGGTGTACCTGTGTTGCAAAGCAGGTAGAACAAAGGCCACCTGCGCTGAGCGAGATGGGACAAGTGGCACACTGAGTCATTGCTCTGGAATCTTCCAAAAATGACACTTGGATCAGGGATTTCGCCTTGTGATGAGTCAGAGGCTCTGTTTCTCCAAGTGGAAGCAAGGTTCTCCAAGTGGACTCAAGAACTGAAGATCAACTGAAGAGAGAGAGGACACAAGGCAGCTACACATCAGTTGCAAGCTGACTCATCCTTTCTCAATTCATCTATATATTGAGCTCTCTCCTATGAGCTCAGGAGGCTGGAATTTTGTGCAAAGTAATGATATGCTGTTGGTTTCACTATAGAACTATTGGGTGATTGCTTGAAGGAGGTGAAGAGGAGAAATTCTTTCTGCTGGGAGGTGTTGCTGGATTGGAGCCTTCAATGGTTGTAACCTTCTCAGAACTTTACTTCTTCCATTAATAAAAGCTATTGAGGTTCTTCTATATGCATTTGTTTCAATGATGTATTGTGATGATTGTATATTTGATTTATGCTAATCCTTGAATCAGTTATGAATGCATGCTTCTTGTAGTTTCCTTCTTTGTTATTTTGCAGGATCTCATTGTAGCTGGGCCAGCAAAAGAGCAAAGAGCTAGGAGCAAGCAGCAAAGAGAAGAGATTGGAGCAAATATTAAGCGCAAGGCAACGGTTAGTGCATTTCTTCATTCTCTCTTGCTTTCATAAAGAAGTAAACCTTAAGTAGTTTTGTTTACAGTTGTTGCTGAGGTACTATCACCCTTAGAGTGGGATAGGGTCATCCGAATTGGATACTTTTCCCTACAACACTTGTCAGCTTCTACCTCTGTGCTCAGAGCTCCATCCGGTAGCGCGACTACCCAAAGATCTAAGGATGAAACCAACTTGGCCATTGTCGTTGTCCTCGATGCTAAACTAGTTGAGGTTGTGCTACTCTGCCCTGCTCCTTCCTGTAGTCTGGTTGTTTGGATTTATAACTCACGTAGACCCGTCTGTATGTTACTGAGTGCCTACTTCTGCTGCTTCTCAAACTGCTGCAGTAGTTCTATGGTCGTATCCCTTACCTTTTCCCCAATGTCATCCAAGTCACCCTCTGTCAAGGTGATCAGGTCTGGTGATGACTTAGTGGCATGGATCATTTTTAGTGACCCTTCCTTCTTTTGCTCCCTATTCTGATTTACCCGGAAGGGAATGCTTTCCAGATCTTCACCACCCTATTTTGATTGTTTCTCTTCCTCTATCTGTGGCAAAGGATATTTCTAACTTCTGTTAGAGTTGTGCTCTTCTTCCTGTTCCTTCGCGGAGTGCTCCGCTTCTACTCATGCCTTGTCCTCATTCTCCTTCTTCCACTTTTTAGCCAACTGTTGAACCTTCAACCAAGCCACTTCCTTTTACTTCTTTTCCATGGACTTACTAGACTCGATGGACAAATCGTATGCTGGCCATATTAATGCTCATCTCCATCAATACCTAGAACACCTTGCTCTCTCGGACCCGCTCAGCGTCCTTTGTGGCCCATAGCGAAGCAAACTTCACTGCTTCTGGAAAATCTGGCACGATCAGAGGAAATTGGTTGTCCTCTAGCAACTCCCACGTGACCAACACAATTAAAAGTAAGAGCCATGAGTAGTGAAGTATCTTGTTGTGGTCCTATGCTTCTCTGCAATTCGCGAGGAACTCGCTACACAAGTAGCGCGCCCAGTTGAACCGTACACCCACCATGCACTAGGCCACTAATGAAACCACTAGTGCTGACACCTTGTCTACGAGACACTTCCTTATCACCTTGTTAGCCAAGATCTGGGTGACCACCTTCACCACGGGGTCTGTAATGCTTGAAATTGAATACCGCGCGGCTTCTTGACAAGCTTAAACTTGTCCTTCATCCTTTCGGCAAGGTCATGCTCGCCCGTCTTTCCACCAAATGCCTTGGCCGGATTTAGCCCTAAATGTGGTAGTAAGGTGATCATGTGGATCAACATGTCGGTTATAGGGATCAAATCTCCCAACCACAGGCACCTGTCATGCACCAGGCACAACAACTGTTTGATAACAATCAAATTTATGGGAGCATGGTGGTAATGCAACACCCATAACATATTCAACAATCCTGCCTTTTCCACCCCATGAATCCACTTCACTGGCTCCAGCATGGTTACACCAAACTCCTTGTAGAATACTCACTTCATGAAGGTATCGGTAGCCAGGTGGGGGAACCGCTCAGTGTCCCCCAAGTCCTAATCTTCAAGCTTCAGATGTGGGATGCACGCCAAGTGCGAATCTTCAAACGTGATATTTTCTGGCAGCAGGGGTGTATGAAGGAGAAACTTTCCCTCATATAGGTCCTTTGGGACCTTGACCTTGCCCTAGCGTGGAGGGGTGTATTTTGGTAGCTTCAAAATAGGTTCTATCCCCTTAATATCAATGTCCTTTTTGCCCTTGTCACCCTCCAGGTCCACCACTTTGCCATTTTCCTGCGCAGTTGGCTTTTCTTTTCTCTGATGTTTCCTTGGTGACTCGCGCATCGACAACATCTTCTTCTGTTTATCCTTCTTCGACTTAGGGACCTCTCTTGCCGGCATAGGCTTCAACCTAGGCAACCTCGATGACTTCGACACTACTATGGGAACCTCCATATTGACAACCTTAGGGGCAGCTCCCTTAGAGGCAATGGACCCTCCAGCACTTGTAGTTCCTATGGGTGTAGACATGAAGTTGTTAATGAGCTGCCGGGTTTCCTAAGGTAACCTGTCAAATAAAAAACTAGCGACCAAGTCCTCAAAGAATGCGTGGTTCATGCACACCAAAGAACATGACACATAAACTCTCAGAATGTAAAGTGTCTCTCACTGGGTGGCCATCTATAATTTATAGGCAATTTCGAATTAAAATTCGATTGTTCCCCCAAAAATCTGCTCATAAATTCTAGATTGGCGGTAGATTTTCGAATATCTCGCTCTTAAATTCAACCTCAAATGCCGACCCCCACTCCTCTTAGTCATTTTCTCACTATCAAATCATGAAAAATGACAATAACATTCACTTTCTGGCTACGCTGCGTGGTCTCTCGTTCTATAACGCAACTCCCTTCGCACATCTACTGACGCTGTGACACCCGTCTATTCCGCGCAGGCCCCTCATCACACAACTCTACAACCCGGGCAGTGTAGTTTATAGTCTCATGCCTCCTTGCAGCTTCCTGGAGCGTTAAAATTGTACTACCATCATATAGTCATCTGGCCAGATCCCCAGTGTATGGCTTCAATCGACTGCCATTTACCTTCCCAAGAAATGGATCTCCATTCAATTTCACAAGCTGAACTGCTCCACCATTGGTAATATCCTTGATCACATATGGCCCCAACCAATGCATATGAAATTTTCTTGGAAATTTATCAAACTTCCTGTCATATAATAAAACTAAATCGTTTACCTTGAAGGTGCGCAGTTTGATGTGTTAATCGTGCCATGCCTTTTCACGCTCCTTCTGAACTTGTTGATGGAATCCAACCAAGAATCTATCTTCCTCCAGCTCTTTCAGCTACGCGAGCCTCTCTTCTAAGGCTCCGCGATCCTCCATACTTGTGAATGCCAATATGAGTAGACTAGGCACAATGTATTCCACCGACATCACATCTTCTACGCCATAGACCAGTCGAAAATGTGTTTGTCCAGTCAACTTCTTACAAGTAGTTCTATAAGCCCATAATATTGCTAGTATGCACACATCCAAATAATTCCTCTGCGCATTGCAAACCTTTGTTAGTGCATTCTCCAATATACGATGTACTCTTATGATGATAAACTTGGAATTCCTCAGTCATCACACTTATCGTTTCATTAAGGAAATGCATACCGCAATCACTCATTAACACCTTCTGGCAACCGAACCTAGTCAGCACATATTCGAACAAGAACTTCACTACTGCTTCCCCTATACAATCCTTTACAAGCTGTGCCTCCACCCATATGATCAAATACTCAGTCACGGTGATGATATATCGCGCACCCGTCTTCTTTCCTAGAGGCTGAATCGGTCCTACAAAATCAATTGCCCACTTTTCAAATGGTTGCAATGATACTTTTGGATTTAGAGGCAGCTCATCCCTCCTTGATGGCCTACCCATCCTCTGACATGCATCACATGCCCTACAATAAGATTTAGAATCCTTATGCAGTGTCGGCCACCACAACCCAGCGCGTAAAATATTTTGCACTGTTTCTTTTCTTGCATAATGTCCTCCCATAGCCCCTCCATGAGCTTCAGCTAGGATGATGCTTTGTTCAAACTCAAGTGCATAACATCGCAATATCTCATCTTCTCCCATCTTATAGAAGTGACCTGCAATAAGAGAAAAATATGTCACATGCACCACCAACTCCTTTTGTTCGTTGTTGTACCCTTTTGGAGCCGTTCCTATAGTTAGAAAGTATATGATCTCTACAAAATGATTGTCTGCTACGTGAACCACAAAGTTTTTCACCTCATGTAGCCCCTCCTCTAAATTGGTAGGCTCCTCCCTTGTTTCAATGCACGATAGACGATCCGGTCCTGCATTCAATCGCACTAGCTTCACAATAACTTCAAAATCATATTCTTGAAACAACAACAACCATTTGAATATCCCCCCCCAACAGAGGCTTGTTGACCATGTACTTTAATGCAGAATCATCTGTATACATCTTAAAGTGTCGACCTAACAAGTAGTGTCTGAACTTCTAGAGCACATACACCATAGCCAAACCTTCGCATTTTGTCATTGAATAATTCTTCTTAGCCTTAGATAAATTCCTACTTGCAAACATGATAAGGTGATCCAAATTTCCCTGACCGGCCTGTGGCAGTACAACTCCTAGCGCAATACATGATGCATCCACATGCACATGAAATTCCTTCTTCCAATCTGGGAAGACTAGGATCGGCACAGTGACCATCTTCTCCTTTAGCACATCCAGGCTCCGCTCACATTCTTCATTCCAACAGAATGTAGCATCATTTTTCAACAGTTTCTCCATCGACATGGTAATCTGGGCATAACTCTTGATGAACTTCCGGTAATAACCAGTATGACCCAGTGTTGCGTGCAGTTGTTTGACACTTCTTGGCACCTCCATATTTATTATAACCATGATCTTAGCAGGGTCTACCATTAATCCTTTTCTGCATACCACATGACCCAGCAAGATTCTGAAGGGAAAACATAACAAACATTTCTTCCAATTTAGCATGACTTGATACCTCCGGCATGTATCCAACATCAAGCGTAGACTAGCTACATGGTGCTTCACCAGCCCAAACACTGTCCAATCGTCAAATTATACCTCCAAAAACTTGTGAATGAATTCCTTGAACGCCACGATGACTATGCATGAAAAGATTTCTGGCACATTCTTCAATCCAAAAGGCATTACAGTATACTGAAAGCATCCTCACTCAGTTGCAAAGGTAGTCTTACTCCTATCTTTTGACACGATCTTGATCTGATGGTACCCCGAGAACCCATCAGTAAATGAATATGCTTCCTATCCTCCTACATTATCCAGCACTTCATCAGTAAACGAAGTTGGAAGAGGGTCATGCACGCAAGCATCGTTCAACTTCCTGAGATCTACGCATATCCTTATTTCATCCTTCTGCTTCTTTTCCTGAACTACCGTAGGATTGACCCAATCGAACTCCTCCACTGGTTCAATGATTCTTGCTACCAACATTTTATCTAATTCTAAGCGAAGACTTTCTTTGTACTTAGGATTGAGGCGATATGGCCTCTATTTCACAGGCTTCACGTATGGTTTCAACATTATCCTCATCACACCTAAATCGCATACTATCCCTTTCAGGTTTGAAAATTTTGTAGGGAACAAATCCTGGTACTCGCGGAGCAACTCAGCGACCTTATACACCATAGCATCATCCTAGTAGTCCCCTATCTTCACAAACTTTAGCTCCGCCTCTATCCCAATGTTCACTTGTCGAGTTTTTAGCAGTGCGGGGATATCTGGATTCTCTATCTGCGGCCCCTCAACTTCACAGTGACCTTCTGTCTCTGAGATATTAATGTTGCTCAGATCCCACTCTTCTTCTTTAGGATTCACATTGTAGCACTCCAGCGCATAGCGTAGCTGGGTGGTCCAATCTGGTTGAATCAAATCTAAGGGATGTTGCGGGATTCTGAATATCGCTGGTTTGACCTCCTACAACACTTCGTTGATGCACTCGAATCCATCCTCAAAGCTTAATTTCATCAGGAATCTCTGCCTCAAAATATCCCATTCATTTGTGCCGTGGTGGAGCTCTGTCTCCAAGTACCAATTCATTGGTATTACATCCAAGGTGTGATAAAAAAAATGCACCCACTCTGGTTGCGGTTCTGCTCCATAAGCATCCATCCTTTTTTCCAAGTGGTCACATGGATCAATCCTTCCATCGTATTTCTCTATCAATCGTACCTTTGGGCGACCAAACTGCACCCTCATCATTCTTCTATATTCATGCCATCCATCGAAATTGTCTTTATTCATACCCCACCATATTACAAGTGCAGCACGTAGCGCCAAGTCCAAGGCTTGGAAGTGATGCTTCTTTGGCACTTCCCTTTCAAACGCATCCAAAAACTTAACATTAGTTAAACCATCATAATAAGGCATATTTCTTACCTTTGACGATACACAACACAACGATTTGGTCATCATGTTACAACGTAGTGTAGACACTTCATGCAATCAATTCTGCTAATGTTCCAATTCTTCATATGAATTTGATGTGCAGGAGCCCCCGCGATCCCATGCAATATGTCCATCAGTTGTTAGATTCACCCAATCTTGATCTCGCGCCATTATCTTATAAATCTAGTCCAAATCATCATCACTTTCGTAATCATGGACTGGTTCAATATATCGCAGTCCTTCAGCAGGGTCCAAAGGTACTACTACGTGGAGCGATTTTCTTTAAAATGACATCGTCTACCTCTTCAAGTTGATCACCCCATTCATGTCAATAGCCCAATCGATCCCAAGGAGCACGGGGTAGGGATCGCTATCTTTAAAAATCTCTATTACTTCGAAATCTGCCAATGCGCTCGTGCCTTCAATATCAACTGTCACTCCTTGCAATCTTCCCATGGGGATAATATTTTGCTGATTCGCCATCCTCAATTGAATAGGAGACCACTGCAGCGTAGGTATCCCCATTCTCTCCCATGTCTATTTTGGAAAAACATTCGCATCTGACCCAAGATCTAGAATAACTTGGTCCATTTCATACTCTCCTATTTGCGTAGTGAGCCTCATCTCACGCCCTGTTCTTTCCTTATGCTTACCAATTTTCCTGACCACCTGCGGCCCTGCAGGAGCATTACTAGCACATTTATTTATCAACTCCTATAATCCCTTTACGGCCTTGCTATTGCATAGCAGCTTCATATAGGTCTCCATAAAGGTAGTAAGCATGGATGGGTCCATTTCTTCAGACTTCTTATCTTGACTTCCTGAGGTAGAAGATTTGGCGAAGCTTTTCTTTGCTTCCATGAAGGTTTTCTTCATGCACTCCAAATCAAATCCGACCTCCTTTTCTGATGCTTTGTGGACCCATTCACCTTCTTCAGGCCGCTTTCCCTTATCTTCACTAGTCGTCGTTCCACTTTGCAGCACAATATTCACATTGGGATCCTCTTCGCGGGGTTCAACCCTCATCATTTGTATGTTTTGTGTAGGCTACTGAGGCTGTGTCCCCTTTTCACGCATCTTAGCTATTAATACAGGGCAATCTTCTATTGCGTGGTCAAACAGAGTGCATTATCAACACGATAGGCACATCGGGTTCGTACATTCTCCCGCGTAGTGTCTTGGGCCTCCACAATTATAGCAAATAACTTTCCCCCGACCTCTCGCAGGTCCTCCTCCACCTCCGCATCATCTGCACCCCTGATATCCTCCTCGCACTCCCCCAGCGCCTTGATCCGAAGGCCGAGTTTCTTTTTGCATTCAATACATGGTCGTTCTTTCCATCATTAACTTATAACTATGGAAATTGCACTCTTCTTGGCCTACTGATTTGCAGAAGTTGCAGAAGAGTTGTTGAGGTGTCTGTACAAATTTCTGCAACAAGTGGAAATTATCTGTCATATGTTTTCTAGCTACCTAACAGATAGCACGCCAAAGTGTGGGCCCTATACTTGGCCCTGCTTGAGCTTCTGGCCTTAGAGGCATCGATCCTCCTCCTGCAACATAATTCACGAAGACAGGGCAATGGTTTTTTTCTTGCCCTTGACTCTTACATTTCAAACACGAAAATTCTTCGCACACCTCTGGTCGAACCACTCTATCCTTCTTCAGATTTTGGAACTCTAGGAAAAGGTTTTGAAACTCTGCATGAATCTGCTGAACTCCTAAAGCAGCATCTTGAATTGGTGTCTTGTGCAATCTCATCACAATTTCCAGGGTCTTTGCCTGGGTCCCAATCTTTTGCTATGTCAAAGCAACCCTTAGATGAGGCAAGAGCAAAGCCACAAACAATTTGTGGTGCTTACCATCCGTCCGATTCATGTTAGCTTCGTGGATCTTGCACTTCAATCTCTCATCCATCTCCCAGGGTGTCTCGCGAGGCCTCATCATGATCTCCTTGAATCCAATGATCGATTGTGCTTCAAACTCGGGCCTACTGAATTCCTTTTTCAATGCAGTCTAAATGTCTGCCAACACAACCGTTAGGTTATCAGTGTAGTACTTAATGTACCACATTAACACGCATTCCTGTAAAGCAGTAACCAATGTTTCTTTCTTCATATGATCATTTGTAATACCCTGGGCTTCCCATACAACCTTTGCAACAAACCAAAACTGGTTCGGGTCCTCATTGCCCAAGCCCTTGAAAATGAGAAATTTTACTGAATTCACGATAGTTAACAGTGGTGGAGGTGAAGATGGAGGTGGTGTGGGTGGATGGGGCATTCGCAGGAACCCTCACCTTATTAACTAGACATCGCTTTGCACAGAAGCCTGTGCTGCTTCTTCGTCATCACTTAGAGGAGGCTCAATCAAAATGCAATATTTAGGTCATGTTCCCTTTCTATCCCTGAATAATGTTCCACTTCGAGTAGCTCCAAACATCAAGGTAGTTGCATAACCTGATTTTCACACAAGAGCATTTTAATCCAAGTATTCAAAGACCTTAAATACTTACCTCATGGTCCTTTGAAGAAGCGTCACTCTACTTCGTTGTAGCTAACCGAGGTATCGACTATGAACTCTGTCACAAACCCTCTGAGGATATGATCAAGCCAGTGATCAATGGTAGGAACGATCTTATCTTCAGAAGCTTCCCATCTTCGCACTAACTCCGGGGTCCAAACTATGGGACCGTCAAGCCTCCACCTTCCTTGGTCATCTCCCAATTTAGCGATCCACTCATATAATTCGACCGAGAAGGAACATAAGAAGATTTCGTGTATCTTTATGTACAGATACCTGTCCAACCATTGTTCTTTCTTCAATCGCAGGTTCATGTTCTCTTGTGTCGTGAATTCGTGGATCTTTATATCCAACTAGTCTTCAATTTCCTTCTTAGTTTGATTCCAGTGATGCAACATCACACATATCTTTATGCAGATCCCAGTCCTAGAAATAGAACCATTTTTTGGCTTAGTGGGTCCTAACCCAGATTGAGAGTTAAGTTTTCCAAAAAAATCCCTACACTACTAGCCCTTTTGGCATCAATCTGCAGAGCGTGGACTGAAGTCTCACATGAAGCAGTATGGGGAGATGCTGGAACCAAGTTTCCACACCCAGAGATTAGTGTAATGTTGTTTTATGCCCTAACTATACCTTTGCGTAGATCGATAAATCTTTTAGGGCTTATCGATATACTTCCCTTAATCACCTTTAGACCTTTGCGAAGGTCTACAACTGTCTTTCGTAGACCTTAAACAGGTGAATCAACTACTTACATGCTTCTGTAATCACTCCTAAGTCTGTTATTACCTAGATTGGCTTAAGTGTCTGATATCTATAACATGCAGTAATATATTCTTCGCGTAAATGAATATTATTAATTGTGTTCATATAAAAATGTAAACCATGTAGAATCGCACATCAATATAGTATTAAATCATAAGCCCAATATTCATCATAACATAAACACATTCATTCATAACAGAAGCAAATGGATAAAACACAAATATTTCCATAATAGTCTCTTTATTGATACTTTAAATTTGCTTACAAACTCAAAACTACCATGCGCACTCAGCTGTAGGGGCCCACGCACTCAGCTATGGACTTTACTCTAAGCCTCTGCACACATAGCTACAAAGCCTCTCTTCTACTCTAAGACTCTTCGCTCGTCACTTCTACTGACCCATTACATCAACTATGAACTTCACTTAACTTTCTTAGACTCTCTAAGACTCTCCTTTTTATACAATCCCATGGTCTGCGGACCATGGGTATGTTTATACAAGCCAGAACAACTTACATCAAAGAAGGGAAAATCCCTATATGACACTTTACATCTACGTGCTCCGCGACCACAACTTGCAGAGACTTTACACTTTACATACAAAAACTTGGGCTTTCAGCCCCAAAACTTGGGCTTTTGCCCCAAAATTTACCTTAGGGGACCCTATCCCAACAAGGTGTGACCGTGTCTTTTAGCCTTGCCTTACCATTTTCAGATAACCATTGTGTGATGGGTTCTCTTATAATTGGTTGAAATGGATTGCTGGATGGTTTCAAAATTGAGTGAGGTGGTCTCTGAAAGAAAGAACACATTGCCTAGGAATCCCTGAATCAGAATGGGATTGCGGTAAAGATGGATTTGGTGTTCCTTGGCGGGCCTAGGAATCCTAGACTGGTGAATGAAGGGATATACAGTAAATACTAGAGGCGTGTGCCCTTGATTAAGCGTAGGAATCCTTGATCGGTGAATGGCGGGATATATGGTAAAGCTTGAAGGGTGGAGTCTTGATTAGGAATTAGGGGAATTTTGAGGTATAAAATGAGCCTCCTAAGGAAATTATAAAATAATAGTGGAAATAATAAAATAAGATTAGATTACATCATCGAATTTTAGAGGGAAAAAAGAAAAAACTATTTTTTCAACTCATATTTTCAACTTATCTCTCTATGGGTTTACTCAAATTTTGACTGTAAACACTCGTTGGATGCAAAATTTGATTCCTCATCCAAGAAGTACCAACTTTGCATACTTTCGAAGGAACCTACTACACAAAAATGAGAAATACATGGAAAACATGATTGCTATCACATTTTTCATGTATTTCTCATTTTTCATGTAGTAGGGTCCATCAAAAGTATGCAACATGGGTAATCCTTGGATGAGGAATTAAATTTTGCATCCAATGAGTACTCCCGCTCGAAATTTGAGTAAAATCTTAGGGGGATATATTAAAAATATGAGTTGAAAAAAGTAGTTTTATTATTTTATTATTTTTTACTATTTTTACTTTTTTACTCCAAAAATGGTGAATCATCCCCCATGGTTGACATCATCATCTTGAATCCTATTGGTTCTTATAAAGTTTATTTTGGTTGTACTATTTTCTTAGGAGGGCCATTTTAGACCTCAAATGTCCCCTAATGCCTAGGAATCCTCAACCGTTGTATGGTGGGATATACGATGAAGCTTAGAGACTAGGAGACAGACAAGTGCCTCACATTGTAGCTGGAGGAATCTAATGGAGACCATGATATTTTAGTGCTTAGTGATCTGATGGGGATTGCGGTAACTGAGGAAACCTCATTTGGTTTGGTTTTGAGTCGCGCATTCATGCTTGGAATATGGAACGGGGGTGATTGGATGAAAGAAAGGTTTGGTTCATCCAATCTATGGTTGGGAGGTTTGTGGAAGTCCCAAACCTTGTTGGCTTTTGCATTCATTAATACTAGAGCTCTTTGTCCTTGGTATTTCATGTGTAAATGTATTGGTTTATATGTGATTCCTATGGATGATATATGCTTGTTATTTATGTTGGTTATACGATGGTTGAGTATGTTTTATGACAAACTTGATGTATGGTTCTTATCATGTTTTGATTAGAAAATTACTATACAATGTATATATGTCCCAATTGATGATAATGAAGCTATTGTGACAAGGAAACAATGCTTCTTTATGAATCTCAGATAAGTACGAAACCCTATACTCACATATGTTGTTATGACATGTAGAATGCATATTTGTGACATGTTTGACAAAATTATTGTCATGGCTAATAGGGGTCAATTCAAGTCATTAATAAAGTGCTTTCATTTGTACCTTTGTTTCATTCTGAATGTTTCATGAAGTTATGGGAAGTGGTCTGAGCCCTGGCCCTAGAAATCTGGCATAGAATCTAGGGTCGCTGGCTCAGAACTTTTTGGAAAATTCCAAATTCGTTGGCATTCCCTGGCTGTGGGAGAAATTGGAAGGCCTTGTTCACATGCATGCCTTTTCATGGGAGTGACTGAGGCTCTAGGAAAATGAAAAGTTAAGTTGTCTCAGGGGTTAAGTACTTGGAAGGGTTGGTTACATCTTGAAGGGTTTGTAGTTCCTAAGAAATGTCAGTTTGGTTTTGTTTGTCAGTTCACTTCCTTAGCTATACTTGGGGAGTTGAATCACTTCATAGCATCCTCCCATCACATGCTTACCCCAGTGGACCGGTTAGCTTAGGTAAATGTGGGAGGAGTTTGTTATAGAGTGTTATCAGAGAATGGTTCACCCCTTGGACTAGATGGGAAGTGTGTTGGTAACACATTCATGTCAGTTGCACATATGTGTTCTTTATGCTTGTGGTCTATGTACTTTTTGTGTATGCATTGTGGTGGCCATCGTTGTAGTGATATCGCCATGTGAAAGTGGATTTTGTGTTTTTGGATGTGGTTTTCATGAGTGTATGTTGGTTATTCATTGGTTATGCATGTCAGTGCTTATATATTGTTATGCATACATGGATATGGTTGTAGTTGTCATGCATGAGCCTATTATTGATTTGGGGTAGCATAATATGTTCTCCAGGCCTCAAATTTTACAGGGAGGCTTAGGAACATGTATTCCAAAGAACCCCAAAAGAGTTTTGGAAAATTCCACCCAGAGGCAATTTTATTAAAATAATTAATATTTTTTAATGGGACCCTAAGTCTAAACTTAGGAAATTAAAAATATTAATGGGTATTAATCTGATTGTGGGTGTAACTTCTAGAAGAAGATGAGGATCAAGCTAAAATTATATTAGCCATTGATTAGCTTTTAATCTGGGTCGTTGAATCTCAATGAGAAGATTATTTAAGGGAACTTGAGGGTCATTTGGAAAACACGTTGAGAGATCAAGAGATTGAATTTTTAAAGTGAGAACTTCTCAGGAGGAAGTTCTCATTGAGGAGATATCTTGCAGTTGAGGGGCAGGGATAACATCTGGAGGGAGAGATGTTTTCTTAGCCTAAGAATCATCAACAGAGAGAGGCAAAGAGTGATCCAACAGCTCTCATGCAGAGGCTAATGCAGGGCCACGAACAGCCACGCAGAGGTAGCACAGAGGGTGAGAGAGAGTCTGAGATTTTGCTGGGTAGAGTCAGTTTTAGAAGTTGGGAACTAGGGTGTGAGACCAGGGGGCTAAGAGAAATGACTCCGGGTATAAACTCAATCAATTGGCTGGGTGACGTAGTGTCTAGAGGGGTCGACACAGGGACTATGTGAGGACTACGTAGAGGCAGCGTAGACCTGTCAGAGGCACCTCATCTAATGTCTGGATCAACCAAGATTTTTCTTAGTGATTATGTGAGGTAATCTCAAAAATATTTCTACCAGTATTTCTCTCTCTATAACTGAATAACCCTTGAGGTATTCAGAGATGTATTTAGAATTTGACTACTACTTTACAATAGTAAACCCTTAGAACTATTGCACTAGTTTTCCTGCATTGGGTTTTTCCGGGGAAATTCCTCCAAAAATAATGGTGTCAGTTGTGTTGTATTTTATTTCTTACTCAGTCTCTTGTTTCTGCATATAATTTAGTTAAGTGAAGGCTGTAGTGTATTTATTACGATATTTGTCATAGGAAACTGCAAGTAATTTGTTTAAAGGAATTTAACAAATAGGAGTAATATCATCAGTTGCTGCAGTAGGGATTCAAGTTAAGGAATTTTCACATGGTATCAGAGCTTCAGGTGAAGCAAGAAGAGCAGAGTCGGAAGATCCAACATTGAGTAGAAGAGGGAGATCAAAAAGCTACAGGAGGCAGCAGTTCGAAAACCCAGAGGGTTTGCGCAGTTCTTAGCTGGAGGGCTAAAATTTTGAGGTAGTCTCTCTTCAAGTGAGTGAATAGAGAGAAGGAATCCCGTTTCGAATTTTTGTCGGGGAAGAAGGAGAAGCATTGAAGCCTCAGCATGAGGAGAGCTGGTGGGATGTAATTTTTTTTTTTTTATTTATTTATTTTTTCTGCAAGAAGTTTTCTGGGTAGAAAATTGTTAGAAGAAAGAGGAGAAGCACGGCAAAGGGAATTTAATTCTCAGAGAATTCCTAGCCAAGGAATTCAAATTCTCTAGAGCTGAGCAACAACAAGGGGCAACAATTTTACTAGCTCCAGCAAGGAGTGTGTAGGCTAGCCCAGCTGCAACACAGAGGAGAGAGGATATTTTCAACATTTTTGGTAGAAATGGAAACCATTGGCTTGAGGGATCAGGATAGGCTAGACAAAGCATCCAACTGCATCATTTTCAAAACTAAAATTCCATTCCTTCTAGATGAGCATGACCTCAAGACATATGTCGATAACGTGGTGGCTGTACTAATAGATCCAGATATGTTGAAGAAGTACAAATCAGAAATGGTGAAAGCCAAGAGGATTATCCTTGACGGAGTAAATGATCACGTAGTGTGTCATTTCACTAGAAGAGGGACTGCTAAGGATATGTGGGATGCCTTGGCAATGCTATATCAAGGTTCTTCTAAGTAGTGGAAGATGTACTTGGAGTATAAGTTGAGATTTGGTCAGATGCAGAAGGGAGACCGTGTGGATCCATTCCTCATGAAGCTTAAGGAGACCCATGATGAATTGTCTGCTGCGGGGCATACATCTCAGGATTTAGAGTTGGTTAGACTAGCTCTCAATTCTGTCTTAGACGAGTGGAAATTCTTTGTCAAGAGTATCCTGGGCAGAGCAACATTGCTGAATTAGGATGATATGTTTCAAGGTCAAACTTGACGGAAGTAGTAGCAGTGGGTTGAAGCCCAATGAGGAAGGAGGATAATGCAGCCCTTGCATCAAAGGGACAATAGGAGCAACAAAGACATAAGAAGGACGTCTCGAAGATCGAGTGTTATAGGTGTGGTGAGATGGGTCACTATGCTACTTAGTGTCCTCTCAAGAAGAAGGACAAAGATGAAAAACACAATCTGAAGGTTGCGCCAATGAATATCATGGCAGAGGAGTTTGCCATGACAGCCGATATAGCTCCAGGAGGGAAGTGGGATGATTTGGAGCTATAGTTCAAAAGAGCTACAGATGGGAAGGATCCTTGAGGAGTCTACCTCTTGTATAAATACCTTGCTACGAGAGCCCAGATGAGGAGTAGCAGGATGGATTAGTGTCGGTTGGTGTCGAGGGGTGTCGGGGAGACAATTGCAGTGGCTAGGAGTGCCATAGAATAAAAAATGTAGAGAAGATTTGGTAGTAGTGTAGATGGCACAGAGCAGAGGTCAGCAACAACGCAACATATTCAGAGGGTCAGTGCAAAGACTAGTAGCAATCAGGCTTCAACATTCATATGCAATCATACTAGACACAGTTAGTTTAGTAATTTTGGATGTTTTTCTGTTGCTGATGGAGTAGCAACAATAGTTTGTAGTGCAATAGCATTTGATAGTGGTAGTGCTAGTAGCAACATAGATGCTAAACTTGAGAGGTAGTTGTAGTATGAATGCAATGTTGATAGTGGCAGTGTCAGCAGCAGTGCAGTAGTTGGTGGACAGCATGTCAGACATTAGCAATACAAATGATGATGCTTCAGAGTCAGGGAAGTATGCAACAACATATTGCTAGAGCACATTCCTTGCTAAGAGGGACTTGTGATTTGGGTTAGCAGCAGATGTGCTCTAGGCCTCAAATTTTGTAGGAAGGCTTGGGCACTTGTATTCCAAAGAACCTAGAAAGTGTTTTGGAAATTCCACCGAGAGACAATTTTATTAAAATAATTAATATTTTTTAATGGGACCCTAAGTCTAAACATAGGAAATTAAAAATATTACTGGGTATTAATCTAATTTTGGGTGTAACTTCTAGAAGAAGACAAGGATCAAGCTAAAATGATCTTAGCCATTGATTAGATTTTAATCTGGGTCGTTGAATGTCAATGAGAAGATTATTTAAGGGAGCTTGAGGGTCATTTGGAAAACACACTGAGAGAACAAGAGATTGAATTTCTGAAGTGAGAAGTTCTCAGGAGGAGGTTTTGATCGAGGATATTTCTTGTAGTTGAGGGGAAGGGATAGCATCCGGAGAGAGAGAGAGATTTTCTTAGCCGGGGAATCATCAACAGAGAGAGGCAGAGAGTGATCCAACAACTCTCACATAGAGGCTAATGGATGGCCATGAAGGGCCACATAGAGGCTAATGCATGTCTATGAAGGGCCACGCAGAGGCAGTGCAAAAGGTGAGAGAGAGTTCAATATTTTGGTGGGCAAAGTCAGTTTCAGAAGTTGGGAGCTAGGGCGTGAGACTTGGAGGCTGAAAGCAGTGACTCTAGGTAGAAAATCGATCAGCTGGCTGGGTGACACAATTTCTAGAGGGGTTGATGTAGGGACTACGTGAGGACTACACAGAGGTGGCATAGGGTCTGCCAAAAGCACCTCATCCAGTGTCCATATCAGCCAGGATTTTTCTTAGTGATTGTGTGAGGTAATCTCACAAATCTTTCTGCCAATATTTCTCTCTCTGTAATTGAATAACCCTTGAGGTATTTAGAGATGTATTCATAATTTTCTATTGCTTAATAATAATAAACCCTCAAAGTGGCTGCACTGATTTTTCTGCATTGGGTATTTCCCAAGGACATTTGTCCAAAAATAACGGTGTCACTTGTGCTGTATTTTCTTTCTTGCTCAGTCTCTTGTTTCCGCAAATAATTTAATTAAGTGAAGGTTGCAGTGTATGTATTACGATATTTTCTGTAGGAAACTGCAAGTAATTTTTTTAAATGAATTTAACAAATAGGAGTAATATCACCAGTTGTTTCGGTAGGGATTCTAGTTGAGGAATTTT
The DNA here is from genome assembly GCA_031772625.1 of Pinus tabuliformis. Lineage (NCBI taxonomy): Eukaryota > Viridiplantae > Streptophyta > Pinopsida > Pinales > Pinaceae > Pinus > Pinus tabuliformis. Next base: position 240,602,235 of record CM062804.1, read on the forward strand.
CATAGTTATGGTATGTGGTTGGTATGTTCATACATTGATAACTAGATAGTGGTTAGACTGATGTTATAGACTGATATGATTATGATTATACATGTATCGTGCTAAACTGGTTGATCTTGTAGATGAGATATCCTCCCCTAAACTATACTGAGGTGTGTTGATTATGTTATGTTTTGGTTTTAGATGAGATGGTGTACTTACAGGAAAGAGATCAAAGATGACTACCAAGATGGTAGAATATAGTTCACGAGATTCTCCCTATGGGTTAGATGAGCAGCGTGGTGTTGGGAATTCTTCTAACTTAGTAGACACATTGAGAATTTTGAAGGTAGAAATAAGGATTTGCAAGGCAAATAATGATAGGATCATTCAGGCACAAGAGAAAGAAGCAGAAGTCAATAAAGTAATCCTTCAAAGTTTGTCATAATTTCATAGGTAGGGACCACTTTGGATCAACCATGGGTAGGAGGATAAGACAAATGGGGCATATGGCAGTATATCTCATGGTGGGGATAGGTTAGATAGATATGACAAGATTAGAGATGGAAGGGTCTTGGATACTCTTTATAGGAGAGGTCATTGACACAGGTTCTATTCTAGTTATGGTTTTGATCGGCATTATGAGTGTCATCATTATCATACTTACAGGAGGAGTGAAAGGGGGTATTTTCGAAATGAGTTCAAGAAAGTGTAGCCACTTACCTTTGATGGAGATTTAAAGAAGATGGAGGATGCATAAGCATGGATATTTGGGATGAATAAATTCTTTGAGTTGCATGATTACACAAATAATATGAAGGCCATAATAGCTATCTTCAACCTCAAAGGGAAAGAAAACATCTGGTGGGAAGATGTGAAGCGGGTTAGAGACATCAGGACAAAGGAGTTGAGTTGACACAAATTTAAAAGACATTTCAGGAAGAAGTACCTGTCAGATAGGTACTACGAGAGCAAAGCCAATGAATTCTATGAGCTAAAGATGGGATCTATGAAAAATGAGGAGTACATGACTAAGTTCCTAGAGTTATTGGGGTATATACAATATCTTAAGGATGATAAGGCCAAATTTCAAAGATTTTTTAGTGGATTTCCATTAGCATTTAGAAATTGGATTGAGTAGTATGAGCCTTGGTCGCTTGATGAAGTTATTAGGAAATTGAAGCATTGTTATGAGTAGTCAAAGTGCAAGACAAAATATTAGCAAGGTTGGAAAGGGAAATACAAAGCTAAAGGTAAATAGAAGCTGAAAGAACAAGGCCTCAGGGTGCAGGTGAGAAAGGAAATGTTGCACCTTACAATAATTTTGATAGGTCACAACATTGAGGGTAACAGAATAAAGGTGATGGTACATGAAGGTTACAGTGGTGGACATGTGGTAAGGAGCATATTAAGAGGGATTGTCTAAAGAATCAAGGAGGTAGGTCTCATATTTGTAGTGCACAGGAAGAAAAAACATTTGGGGATTTTGGGTAGAGCATTCCATGGATTTATGCAATGCCAGATAACAAGCAGGTAGATTACCAAGCAATTGTTATCCAGATGGACAATAAGCTTTTTGATCAAGTTGTTTCCATTTTGATTGACCCTGGATCTAGTTATAGTTATGTTAGTCCCAACCTGGTGGACACGTGTGGTTTGAATAAAGAAGTGCATGCAGAATACTAGGTAGTGCAGTTGGCTACAAGTACAAAGAAGAGAGTGTATCACTGTGTAAGATCTTGTGCACTCAAGTTGAATGGTATGCCTACCTCAGCACATTTGAATGTATTACCATTGGGATCATATAAAGTATGCTCTTGGGTATGGACTGGTTGTATCTTGATAGGACTAAGGTGGATTTTTATGATAAGGCCATTGAGTGCTTAGATGACAATTGAGAAAAAAGAGTCTTGCAAGGTAAGAGGAAGCAAACATCAGTTAGAATGGTGACAACTATGTAGCCAAAGACCAATCACAAAAAAGGGTGTGTGTTATTTGCAGTGCATATTTCTAATGATAGAGGTAAGGATGTTGAGGATGTGGAGGTATTGAGAATGTACTCGATCTTGCAACAATTCCAAGATATGATTCCAACAAAGATTTCAGATTTTCCGCCTCATGGAGAAGTGGACTTTTCCATTGAATTGGTTCCAGGGGAAGCACCAGCATTAAAGGCATCGTACATGATGAACACTCCAGAGTTAGTAAAGCTGAAGTTGTAGTTGAAGGAAATGCTTGACAGGGGATACATTAGGCCATGTGTATCACCTTGGGGTGCACCGATGTTGTTTGTGAAGAAGAAGGATGGTAATCTCATGCTATGCCTTGATTTCAGGTAGTTGAACAAGGTGACCATGAAGAATAGGTATCTGTTGCCAAGAATTGATGATGTGTTTGATCTGTTGAAGGGAGAAATAATGTTCTCAAAGATCAATATGAGTTTGGGATATCATCAGGTACACATCAAGGAAGAGGACATATACAAGACTACTTTCAGAACCAGGTATGGACATTATGAGTTTTTTGTAGTTCCATTCGGTTTGACTAATGCTCCAAATACATTTATGTGCTTGATGAATATTGTATTGCATCCCTATCTAGATTAGTGTGTTATTGTATTCATTGATGATATCTTGATATATTCTAAAAATGAGAAAGGTCATGTCGAGTACTTGGAGCCTAAGACAACTTAAGTTGTATTCCAAGCTTAGCAAATGAAGTTTCTTTCAGGCATAGGTACATTACTTGGGACATGTTGTTTCCAAGGAAGGCATATCAGTGGATCCAGAGATGATAAGATCTACCATGGAGTGGGCAGATCCTAGAAATGTGGATGAGGTAAAATCATTCATTTGGTTAGCAGGTTATTATAGGAGGTTCATCAGGAGCTTCTCTCGCATTGCATATCTGATTACATAATTGTAGAGGAAAGGTAAGAAATTTTAAAAGATAGAGGAATTTGTAGCAAGTTTTGAACAATTGAAGCAGTTGTTGCTGAATGCTCCGGTTTTAAAGATTGAAGATTTAGTCAAAGAGTTTGTGGTGTGTACAGATGCCTGAAAGAGAGGACTTGGTGTAGTCCTTATGAAGGAAGGACATGTAGTATGCTATGAGTCATAAAAATTGAATGATCATGAGCAAAATTATCCAGCACATGATCTTGATTTGAAAGTGATCATCTGTGCATTGAAGATGTGGAGCCATTATCTTCTTGGTAGGAGGTTTGTATTGATGAGTGATCACAATGGATTGAGATATCTATTTGACCAACCAAATTTGAATGTTAGGTAAGCTAGATGGTTGGCCACGATTAGTGAGTTTGACTTTGAGATTAGGTACATTAAAGGTAAAGAGAACATGGTTGCAGATTCTCTTAGGAGGCAGATATAAGCGAATCACATAGCAGTTATGAGCTCTTATGGGACAAACTTATAGGATCAAATCTTACAGGAAGGACAATAGGATGGCAGGTATATGGAGCTTATGCATGGATTACAACAGAGTCAGGTGGTCAAGATGTGGACTATCATCTTACAGCATATGGTTTGGTTAGATTTAGGGAAAATATATATTCACCAAACAACAATGAGCTCAAGAAGACTATCTTGTGACAGTTTCATGCAAAATTGTATTCAGGTCACCCAGGATACTAGAAGACATTGACAAGAGTGAAGAAGTTTTATCATTGGTCAAATATCAAGAAGGATGTAATAGAGTTTGTGGCTAGATGTTTGGATTTTCACCAGGCGAAAGCAGAATGTAAGCATCCAGGTGGACTACTACAACCGATTTAGATTCTAGAGTGGAAGTGGGAGGTCATTTCCAGGGATTTCATAACAGGTTTACCAAGGACATTTAGACAACATGATTCCATCATGGTTGTGGTGGATAGGTTGACAAAGATAGTGTACTTCATTCCAGTGAAGTCTACGTATTCAAATCATAATGTGGCATAGGTATTTGGTGGGCTCCAGTATTACAGCAATAATGTTGCAACTCCTAGGACTCCCTTCTTTACTTTTATCAACCCGGTAGTTCGTAACAAACTTGAAAGCGACGGTGCTGTATGCACAAGTACATCTCTTGCCGCAACTGTCACTTGGTCAGCTGGCACAAGTCCGCTAGGAGCTTAAGCCAACTTTTATGAGCTCTAAGAAGAATCTTTTTAACTAATGGATGAAAGCTAACTCAAAGAAGGTTGATCTACTTGTAGAAAGAAACTAGAAAGCTAAAAGGAAACGTAAACCCTAGCAAACCCTAATTTTACCAGCTAGCCCTATTGATGCAATAAAGAGGATGCAAGCTACTGAAAGAGATGCCATTGACTTCTAGGAAGGTAAAATATATGTGTCTAAGCTAATTCTACAGTAATCTGAAAAAAAACATCTTTTTGTATTTTTGAATAGGTTGCCAGAATTATCACGCATGCGATTTAACTGTTTTTGACTATGCAGAGGTGGATTGGAGAGAGGAAATGCTTGGAGAAGGTTGGGAAGGTTCAGAGAGGGCCTAAGGGGTCCATAACACCCTTCCAAAGAGTTTCACAGAGTTTGGCTATCAAGAAACCTCATTCGTGAGCTTCTACAGGATGTCTGCAAGGGTTCTACAGGATGTTCTGGAATTTCTACAGGATGTCTGTAATTTTCTACAAGATGCTTAGAAATGGGATTTTGGAGGATGGATGGAGAGAGAAAGATGAAGGAGTGAGTATGGAGGTAGGAAACAGGTGTGAGGAGGTCCAGGACTTGGTGGATGGAGATGAGGAGAGATGAATATGGCTGGATTTGTTCAAAGAGGAGTGAAGCAATGTTGCACAAAAATTAGGGTTATGTGAGCAAATGTGGAAAACGTGAGGCAAGAATCCGAGTTAGGGGATGGAGCAGATGGGATTGATGGAGTATGGGCAGATAGAGAAGTGGTACGAGTGCTCTGCAAGTTGTTTCTCCAACTGAACCAACGAAGACTTGTAAAATTAGAGACCTAGTTACTTTGACCTAATCTGATCTAGCTAACAGTAAAGAGAATGAACAGAAGTTTATTTGCACTGAAACCATGTATACTAACTATGCAACAAAGCAATCAAGAATCTGAACATGTAACCAAATTCTGCAAATAAAAATCGAACACTAATGGTTGCATGGCAAAGCAAAGATAGTGTTTTTGGTGGTAGCAAGGTCACCTTGATCCCAGCTCCTGATCCCACTAAGGGAGAGGTGAAATCAGAGGTGCTTGATGGCCTTTTTCTGAAGCTTGTCCCTGTTAATAACCTATCAACTCAATCTGAACATCAAAAATCTTTCTAATCCTCAACAGTGACCTAGATAAACAGCAAGATTTTAATCTACTTAATAGAAATTATTTTGCAAAGACATAAGAAGCAAATAACAACACATAAGGAAGCCTTGGCACTTGGGTTGGGCCCAACCCCAAGAGCTACAGGCTCCTATAAAGAACTCAAAGCTGATTCCAAATAGAGCTACCTTTCATTACCCAAAAATAATCATATCACAAGAAAGTTATACAACGGTAGCTACAAAAACGAGGTGAGATAATGATAGCACTATAGTGCAAAACCCAATAGTTCCAAAAGTAAACTACAAAGGTTGAGGCCTTCCTATTTATACACTACGAGGGGCCTAGCTTCCCTCCTTAATTCAAGGGACTCGACTGTTCAAACTGCTAGTAAACAGTCACTCTTCCCAAAGCTGCTCGACTGCCTTTAGGGTTCGTTTTGGTGGCCTGTTGAGCTCCGAGTTGAGGGTGGAGATTTTGAGGAAGGGCCATTTAATGCAAGATACAACCTCCCTACGAATCCTCACCCTTGCTTCCTCAAGCTTGGCTATCACTTGGCTCATAATTGCTTGGCTTTGCTCCAAAAGTTGTCCAAAAAAACCTGAAATAACCACGTATTAGCCTCCTTGGTAAAGTGACCACCCTTATTCGTTAAAATAACATAAACATACTCAAAAAACATGCATAATCTATGAAAAATGGTGGATTGATCAAGGAAAATTAAGTAAAATGAGCCCAATAAGTTACCCAATTCAAGGCTCATCATCACCCCCCTACTAAATGGGTTGCTCATCCTCTGAGCAACTAGTCCAACTCATCATCCTTTATAGCTTTGACCACCTCCCTTACATCCCAGGCCTCCGCGGCGATATCTTCTTCCCAATCATGGAATCCTGCTTTCCTTTCCACTTCCTCCTCTTCCTTAACTCCTTCTAGCAATCCCAAAAGCAAAGGAGGACTGAATTTCAGGCCAATCCAATTGGCCTGCAGATTTTGCATCAACTTTTTGTAGAGAGGTACCCTTGCCAAGGCCTCCCTCATCTTGGTGGGAGAGTGGTATTCCCTTATCTTCAAGCTCTGAGGCAGTGTGTTCCACCGCCTTGTGCAGGCATGCAGGCAGTTTTCTCCCAATAGTCTCGCCATGTCCTCAAAGTGGGCAATAGTTTGAGCCTATTGCTCAATGTATTCCGGTAAATCCTGAGGGCTGTTGGCCAAGTGCTGGTGGGTGCCTATCACTGCTGAGGGGTCATCCGGCTCTGCTCTGATCATTAGTGGCTCACTGAGTTCTTTGCCTATGATACTACAAACCTCTGCTGCTCTCTTTTCCTCATGATTCATCCAAGAGGCCATGGCCATAAGTTGGACATCTCCTATCACAGTGTTGGAATCCCATGGATTCATGTTTGGAAGAGCTAAGTTGTACAAGTAAAACTCTGATAATTTGGCCCTGACCTCTGATGAACTACTGCCACATAGAGCTGCAAATTGATGATAATTTTGGAATGGAGCGATGCCCCTTTGAGCCAAGGTGTTGATCTGAAACTGTAACCACTGATCCTTAAGGTATAGGGCCTATGATTTGGCAGGCTACCTACACTGTAGAGCTTCTATCACCCAGCTGGTCATGTAGGCCAGTTGGGCCTCCTTTTCTTGTACCTGCTATTTCAGAGACTGTATCTCTTGGCCTGCTTGCAATTCCTTCTCCTGTAGCTGTCTATTCAATGTCTCAATTTCAGCCTGCAACCCATCTCTCTTCTGCTGTTCATCAGGGGTTTCTTTGTCTGTTGTGGGCTTCTCCTGTTGCTGTTGTTCTCCCAAGATGTGAGGCCTGTCTTCTTTCTTCTGACCTTGTAACTGTAGCTGCTGTTTAAGCAGCTCATTTTCTTCCTGTAGCTTGGCTTGCTGGCTGCTCTCCACATGTCGTACCATAGCTAATTCCCTTCTTGCTTCTTTGAGTTGTTCCTCTAGAGGACCTATATCTGCCACACCCTTGGACTTAGCGATCTTCATCCAAGTGTGGGTCCTCACTCTCTCTTCTTCTAGCGCAAGGAAAAGTGGCACTATGAATTTTTGGGGAATGATCTTTCTGGCCTCTAAGAAGTTATAGTAGGAGCCCAAGCTGGGCTGGGGGCTAGGTTCCATAATTTTCTCCACCTTTTCTTCCTCTTGTGGTGATTTAGCTGCCTCTCCTTCCATTTCTTCGGTCTCCTTTAGCCTAGCCAGTGTTTCCTGTAGAACAGTCTCAGCATCCTGTAGAGAGGCCTTTGTGTCCAACATTTTCATTCTTTCTCTCCAGGTGGATGTCTTCGGGCTTCCTCGTTCATAAGTGATGGATGCCTTAGAGGGAGACCTCTCCTTTTTTGTAGCTGGGGTGTCTACAATCGTGATTGGCTCTTTTGATGGTGGCTGGGGTCTGCCAGTCTTTATCCTCATGCTCCTTCTTGCCTTAAAATACATGGAAGGCTCCCTCTTTCGCTTCCCTTCTTGCTTTGGAGATGTGCTTAAGGTGGCCAGCACAGCTGCTGCCTCCCTAGCTAAAATCTCAGGTGATTTTTCCTTCTGTTGCCCTGTTTCCAGACTTCCTGTAGAAAGTCTTGTGCTGACTATTTTCTGGCTTCCTGTAGAAATTGTTTTCTGGCTTCCTATAGAAGCTGTTTTCACTGTTTTGGTTTTCTTAGCTGGGGGTGCCTTCCCTTTTAATTTTGTTGTGGTTGTCTTGGTTGTGTCCTCACTTGCTTGGACTTTTTCAGTCCTCTCTGTCGTGCTCTGCAATCGTTTCTCCCTTGGTGTTTGTGCCTATGTTCTACCCACAGTTTTGGGCTCAACAGCTTGGCCTTTCTCTTGTTTCTCTTCTTGTTCTTTCTGTGGTGGTCTATCCTAGGTTTCCTTACCCTTGGCTTTCTCTTCTGCCTAAATCTGCTCCCTTTCCTCACTGCTAGATGAAGTGAGTTCCTCGGCCAGAATTCGAATATCATCATCCTTGGACATGTTGCGGAAAATCTCCCAAGAGAGAGGGACAGTTTAGGTATGGAGGGCATCTTCCACTAGAAGCTTGATAAACCCATGATGGGCTTAGCTAATCCAGTGTCCCTTCCTTCAATTTTGTGCCACACTCAATTAATGATTGTAGGAGGAAATAAGGGATGCTTAACTTTTGTTCTGGGGTTAAATCCATCCTATGTTTGAGTTCACTTAGCAACCGGAAGCGATAACCGTAAACAATACTGAACCACCCCTCACAGGTAATGTATTTCATGATCTGAAGGCTGACCCCACTCCAAAAAGGGTGTAGGTTGGCTCTCCGGACCCCATTCTTATCTTCTGAAAACTGTTCCTCTGGTAGGAAGAATTCTTTCTTGGCTTTTTGGCCCAATGCCCTCTCCTCTTTGCTCTAGGGTATCACTAATGGCAGATCAGTAACCTGACTAATGAGTTGTGGGGTAAGCTTTAGGGTTAACCCTCTGAAATTCACAGTGGCCAGTGTCATTGATTAGGCTACAGGGACATTAAGAACTCTTCTGTTACCTCATTGTCATGACCTTGAATTCTGTCACAAAGGGTCATCCAATTGGCACGGGTGAATAGGTCCACCACCTCGGGAGTTTCACGCAATTTTATGGAATCCGAGGGTTCCTTCCTGATAAACCCTCCTGGCATGGTGAGAGTGCCCTATTTCAATGCTCCGAGCAGAAAGGGATTGATGTTTTATGGTTTCCTCTTTTGATCCTCAGGACAGGATTTATCAGGTGTTTGTATTTCAACTTTGCACCAATTCCCTGGTTTCAATGCTTTTGCTGCCCAAAACTCGACTGTCAAAAGGGAATTAGGCTCCCATAGACAAAGTGCAGAGCTTAATTTTCATCCCCAGCATGCATACAATCACATAAAATTCACATTCTTCATGCACAGGTTAACCTTCACAGTGGTGTGTCGTTTCTAGAGGAGGAATTTCTTAACAGGAACTGTGGAGGAGAATTTTGATGCAGAACCACCTGAAACATTCTGTGTAACACACAGGCAAACTACTATTCTAGACCCACAGGCAGACTTACCTCTAATTCTCCTACTCCAGACAGTTCAATTCACCACCTTTCAATATATACCATGCAGGGAAGAGTGGTTTAAGAGCCTACCTCTTTCGAGACTCTGAATTTGTCGAAGAAAAATCCAGTTGCTCTACTCCGAAAAGCTATGCTGTGTTTCCTGTAGAGCCTCTTCCTGTAGAAAGCTTTGCTGGCTTCTGGAGGATGTCATGGCACTTCTGAACAAGCCTGGGATGGGGGAGGATTTTGAAATAGGTCGAGAAGCTTGGGCTAACAGATTGCGGAGGAGGACGCGTACTTCGCTGAGAACGGTTGCAAGTGTAAATGATAGCAGTTAACGTGAGTCCTTCGGCCGAGCATTTTTGAATTACGGCACAATTCATGGCGAGGGGGTGAGGTGGCCAGGCTGATCCATTAGCCAATGTCACGGCCATCATTCCTTTGCGTGTCTCTGACCGCCATTACCTTTCCTCTGCCATTAACCGCTGCCACCCTGCCAATCCCGCCGATTCTCCCCGACTGGACACTTCCCACGTGTCGGCTACACGTTTCTTTGGCGAATTTGAACGTAACTAAGCTCGTTTGGATCCCACGAGGCCATTCGACTGACTGTGGGTGGCCAGTTGACTGGCCACTGAATTTGTTCAATCCTAACCATTTCACAGATATGCAGTTTTTGGAATATGGTCTATGCAATTTGACGAATAAGGCTAGACACTTACCTGTGTGGCTGTGGACGTGTTCTGCAGGCTTCGGGACTTGGAACGATGGTTTTGCTCACTGCTGCTTCGTGCATAGGTGCTGGACTCCTCCTTTCATTGGTTGATGCTGTGTGCATGGCTTTGGGACCTGATCCTCTGGTTATAAACACTGCATGCATAGGCTCTATCTGATTTCAGCTGTCGAGGAGGTGTTCACGTCCAAGCAGATTTTTTCATGTCCCCTGTGTCGATTTCAGCTGCTACTAACTCCAGAGTATGTGCTCCAGACGGATCAGCTGCTACAGGATTCCTGTAGGACATCCTGTAGCTACTTCTCCTCCTGGGATGCATGCTGAAATGAGCAAGGTTATATTCGTGGATGAAGGGTCCTGATGGAGCTTTGACAGGTAGAGTGCGCGAGCCTTTGTGTGCTTGATTTGTCACTTGGAAAAAAAAAAATTCAATCTCAGGAAAACAAGACTCTTTGTATGACTGTGCAGGAATACATAACCAGATTGTTGCAAGGGCAATGGAAAAAGATGAAACTGGTGATGGATGGAAGATAGGGGTGGCTGCAGGCCTAATCAACAAACTTTAAGCTTTAAATCCCTTTGCAAAATTGAATTTGTCCTGCCCGAAGGCTCTATAGGATGTTTCTTGTAGAAATGCAAAACTTCTTGTAGAAAGCCCCAAAACTTCCTGTAGGAGGTTGAATCTCAACCCGAATGTGTTCAAACCCTAGAAAAAGTGAGTGGCTATGGAGGGAGTGTCTATAAGGATGTCTTGTAGCCTGGTACGGACCCCTGTCCTCATTTTACGCGACCTTCTTTATCTGCACTGTATTCCCTGCAACCTGCAATAATTCCAGAGATTAGACCTGTTTCTTTTTCTCTTTCTCTTTTTTCTTTTTTTTCTTTTTTCCTTTATTTTTGTTTTTGTTTTTGTTTTTTTTTTTGAGAGATAGCAGGGGTGCCTCTGTGAGTTTTTCACCCCCACTATCTACCCTGGGTGCCTCAGAGAGGTTTTCACCCAAGGATCTTTTTTATTCCATTTCTTCATTTTCTGAGAGACCGCTGGGGCACCTCCATGAGGTTTTCACCCTAACTCTCTGCCCTAGGCGCCTCAGAGAGGATTTCACCCAGGGATCTTTTTTATTCCTTTTTTTTTTTTTGATGATTAAGGTGTGGGTGGAATAGAGGCAGAACCCTGCTCCACTACTAGCACTGATTTTTCCAAAGTTTCAATGAACTCCTGTCTCTAAAGGGGTTTCCTGTAGATTTTCAGTCGATGCCCATTGACAAGCATGGGGATGGCCTCTTCGTCAATGGTCCTGATAAGGACTAAATCATTGTCATTGCATTTCTCCAATGTATATGGTCCTAACCATTTTGTCCTCAGCTTTCCTTTGAAATCCTTGTATCTTGAGTCATACAGCAGTGCCCAATCTCCCAGCTGGAATTGCTTTTCATTAAAGTGCTGGTCATGCCATATCTTCCTCTGGAGTTGAAATACTTCTGAGTGGAGGAGGGCCTGCATTTGCTGTTCATCTAATCCATTCAGCTCTAGTAATCTTTCACGTTGAGCATGGCTGAGATCTAAGTCTAGCTGAGCTACCATCCTCAATGTATTGTACTCAAACTCTATGGACAACAAAGCTTTCTTCTTGTAGACCAGCTCATAAGGTGTGAAACCTGTTGTAGTCTTCCAAGTGGTGTTGTAGGCCTAGGTGGCCTCAACCAAGCGATCTGTCCAATCCTTTCTGCTACTGCTCACCACCTTAGTCAAAATCCCTTCCAATTCTCTATTAGTGACTTCCACCTGCCCATTTGCTTGTGGATGATATGGGGTGGAAGTCCCGTGCTTGATCTTGTGATGAGCGAAAGTCTTCAATCAGGTTGGAGGTGAACTGGCTTCCTTGATCGGTGACTAACTCTCTTGGGTAGCCAAACTTGTAGAAGATATTTTCCCTTAAAAAATCAGCCACCTTTTCTTCTATCACTGCTTTGATTGCCTTTGTTTCTACCCACTTTTTCAGATAGTCAGTGCACACAATGATGTAAGACCTTTGCTTTGAAGGAGGGTTGATAGGACCCAAAAAATCCATGCCCCACTTCTCAAATGGCTCAAAGGTCACTTGAGGTTGGAGAGGCATTTCATCCCTTGGAGTCGGTTTCCCCATCCTTTGACATCGGTCACACTGGCTGATGTATCTTTTGACATCTTGGTGAAGAGTAGGCCAATAGTAGCCTGCTTGTAGAATTTTGAAGGCAGTCCTTTTTGCTGCAAAGTGGCCTCCATAAGGTCTGTCATGACAGGTTAGGAGGATGTCAAAGACTTTCTCCTCCCTAACACAACGCCTTAATATCAGATCTGGGCCAAGTTTGAATAGGTTGCCCCCGATCCAAGTGAATGGGGCGCTCTTCCTTACAATTTTTCTCTTCTCCTTTGAGGATAGATGCGGAGGGAACTGTGCTGAGACCAAGTAATTTGTTATATTAGCAAACCATGGAGAGAGTACTGAGATAGCAAACAGGTGTTCATCTGGCATCTGGTCATCCACTGTACCTTCTTCACCTGCAGGCAAATCCAATCTAGACAAGAAGTCAGCAAAACATTTTCCTTACCTGGCTTGTCGACAATAATCAAATCAAATTGCTGCAGCAAAAGTAACCATCTAATGAGACGAGCATTTACATCAGGCTTATTCATTAAATATCTAATCGCAGCATGATCAATGTGTACAAATGTTTGATAACCGTGATGTAGTGTCTGAACTTGTTTAGGGAATTGACTACAGCCAGGAACTCTTTCTCGGTTACAGTATAGTTCATTTCTGCCTTGGACAGGTTTTTGCTGACGAAGTATATGGCATATGGCAGCTTCCCCTCAACTTGTCCTAAGGCTGCCCCTATGGCTTTGTTTGATGCATCAGTGTGGATGTGGAAAGGTAGGGCCCAGTTTGGACCTCTTAAGATCGGGGCGGACACCAGCTTATCTTTCAACTCATCCAAAGCCCCTTGATAGTCGTCAGTCCATTTAAACTCAACATCTTTCCCTAAGAGGCCAAACAATGGCAAGGCTAGCTTACTGAAATCTTTAATGAATCTTCTATAATATCTTGCTAAGCCTAGGAAACTCGGAACATCTCTGACCTTTTGAGGAGGTGGGACCTTTTGGATGATAGCAATCTTGTTAGGATCCACTTGTAATCCTTGCCGAGAAATGGTATGACCTAGCACGGTCCCTTCAGTCATCAGGAATTCACACTTTTCGAGACTGAGGGACAGGTTCATCTCAATGCACTTAGTTAGAACTTTTCCCAGATTAGTCAATGCTTCTTGTAAGTTGGACCCATAAGGAGTAAAGTCATCCATATAGATTTCTATCGAATCATGGACCAACTCAGAAAATATGCTCAATACTGCTCTCTGGAAAGTGGCAGGAGCGTTGCATAGCCCAAAGGGAAGGAATCGATAGGCAAAGGTACCCCATGGACAAGTGAAGGTGGTTTTATCTTGGTCCTCTGGGCTTATTTGGATCTGGTTATACCCATTGAACCCATCTAGGAAAGAGAAGAACTTCTTCCCTGCCAGTCCATCCAACACTTGATCTATGAACGGCAAAGGGAAATGGTCATTCTTGGTGGCCTTGTTAAGTTCTCAGTAATCTACACAGATCCTCCACTTCCCGTTCTTCTTGGGCACAAGCACTAGAGGTGAGACCCACTCACTATCGGAGATAGGGTAGATGAATCCTGCATCCAACAATTTTTGCAATTCTTCTTTGACAATGTCTTTAAGGGCTGGATTCATCCTCCTCTGAGGCTTCCTGACTGGTTTACAATCTTCTTTAATGTAAATGTGATGGGTACATACCGAAGGGTGGACTCCTTTCATCTCCTTATAGCTCCAAGCGAAAGCATCTAGGTGATTGTTCAGTAAGCTACACAACTCCTTCTCCTGGGAGGGAGATAGGGAGGAGCTGATCTTTAAAGTCCTTTCGGGGCCAAACTCCACATTCTTAACTCTAGGAGAGGTCGGATCAGTCACACAGAGGTCCACTAAAGTGCTGACTTGGGTATCTTCCACCAATTCCTCTAAGGACAGTGCACTGGGAGGTGGATTTTGAATCAAAGTCTCAATCAAATCATCCTCGGTTTGAGGGCCTCCCTTAGTGGTTTCTACTGTGCACAATGGTGCAGAGTAGACCTCATCCTCATCTCCCTCTTCCAACCAGAGCGGTAAGTCATGTTCTAGCAGAGGTTGGGCAGGAGGGTATAGGACTAGTTGCTTGGACATAGGCCCATTCTTGATGGTCATGCTTCCAGCTCGACAACTGATGTAAGCATCTGCAGTGGCTAACCACGGCCTTCCCAAAATGAGGGGGTATCCAGTGAGCTTTGCCTTTGGCTGAAGGACCAAGAAGTCTGCAGGGTACTCCCAAGAGTCAACAGAGACCAAGACATCTTCCACAACCCCTTCGGGAGTCACGGTGGAGCGAACTGCTAATTGCAAGATTGTCGAGGTCTTCCTTAAGGAACTCTGAAGGTTGAGTTTAAGCATGGTGTCCCTGGTCATCACATTAATGGCAGCCCCTAGATCAATCAAGGTATGGGGGATTATAGTGCCATTGATGTGGACATCGACTACACGACTCCCAGGGTCCAAATACTTTGGACAGATTACTTGCCCCAACATTAGATCAGACAGTTGTCGTATGACATTGATAGTCGGGGCATCTCTCTTTCGCCTGCCTGGGTGCCTGAAACACTTCTCCTTAATCAACTTGTTGTATATTGGTACATCTTTTATGGCCTGGAGAAGTGGTATTTTCACACACAACTGTTTAAGTTCTCCCAGAAGTTCGGTCTCCTCTGGGTTCGGTTGCGTGGTTACTGTTAGTCTCTCAGGAAAGGGTGGAATGGCTTTGGGTTCACTTTCCTATTTCTCTTCCTCATCCTCTGGGGGAGGAAGTTGGTGATCTGGAAGGGTCTTCCCAGATCACAGGTTGATCTCCTGGATCTCCGTAGCATAGGTAGGGCATGTTGTCTCCCCAGTGTATACCTGCTGGGCCTGTCGGTTGTTGGGGTTCGAGTTCGGTTGGGCAAGCATCTTGGGTTGTCTTGGGGGAGCAGGAGGTAATGGTTGTGGCTGAGCCGGTGGTGGAGGTAGAATGGCGGGAGGAGAGTTGTATTGGGGCCTCCACCCCGGTTGAGGTGCATTCCACTGAGGTTGTGGCTGGACATGTGAGTGAAACGAATGAGCAGTGGGTTGAGTATGGTCTTGAGGTGGATAAGACCACAGAGGAGGTGCGGACCAGGAAGGATGAGCAGGGGGACCCCAAGAAGGTATATGAGCAGATTGGTTGGGGCTATAATAAGCTTGGGATGTCCCTTGCATCCCCTGCTAGTAAGGTTTGGGCCCATGCAGCCTCCTTTGGTTGAGGAAGTAGAGAGGTTCAGTGGTTGCCTTAGTCCCTTGGTACATGGCTTTAAATCCGGGTAAGGTTGGGCATTGGTTTGTGGGGTGGTTTTCCTCACAAATGAAACATACCTCTACTGAGTGCAATGGACACTCGTTCTTAGGGTGCTTCCTTGTACATATAGGACAAAAAATGGCCAAAGCCCTCTCAACTTCCTCTTTGTTTTGTTGGATTCGGAAAGTATCAAGTTGCATGGCAATGGTCTGTCTCATCTCACTTTTGAGGTCTTCCATCTGATTGGAAAACTCATGCTTGGAGAAGGTGGTACTAGCTGAAAGTGGATTCCCCCTACCTATTTTCTGGGCTGCCCTAGAGTGGTTTCTAAACACAGTATTTATGTCCTCATAAGGTAGTTGGTAGATGTCTCCTCCAGCTAGCATGTGAAGGGTATCTAGAAGGTCTTCAGGGACTCCTCGGAGCAGAACCAACTTTAGAGATTCAGGGTCAAGTGTGCACCTGGCCCGTTTATAACTGAGTTGGAACCTTTCCTCGTAGTCTTCTAAAGATTCATCATTTCCCATGGTCATCTGGAAGATCTCTCCCTTTGTTTCCTTGGACCTACAGTAGTCCCGGTATTTGTTGTTAAAGGCTTGCTGCATCTGAGCCCAAGTGGTGATACTGTTTCTAGGTAACCCCATGAACCAGCGTAATGCTGCATCCTTGAGGGTAAAGGGAAAGAGTTTCAACTTTTTCTCGTCTTCTGCATAGTCATAAGTTCGACAAAGGATAGAAAACTCAAACAGGAAGGTATCAGGGTCTTCAGTGGTCAATCCATGGAAATGAGGTAAGGCTGAGGGATTTATGTTCTTCATCTTCATGTCCCCGTTTGTCTCTCGGATGGGGAAGGTACCTTCAATTCTCTCATCATCTTCTCTACCATTTCTGTTTTCAGCCATGGTCTCAAAAGGAATGTTTTCTTGCTCTTCTTTTGTTATAGGATCTTCGTATATCTCAAGAGGTTCACCTATAGGTTCTTTTGGGTCACTGCCACCAAAGAAGAGAGAAGGGTGACTCAGTGAAGTGGTGGGGGTGTTGGGTAGGAATTTTCCGGTATTATCTTTGTTCCTACGAGGCATGAAAAGATTTTTGGTTGCTTTTGCTTTTTTCTTCTTGTACCTGCAAAACTGAAATAGATTGAACTGCAATTAATTGAAATCTATCTTACTAAAATGAAAATGTGGAATTGAAATGAAAGTGGGAAAGTACTAATCTATTTTATTGAAATGAAATTGCAGGAATGAAATGCTATGCTACGCTTGCAGAATTGAAATTGCGGAATTGAAATGCTATTCTACGCTTGCAGAATTGGAATTGTGGAATTGAAATGCTAATCTATGAAAGCAAGAAATGTCTAATCTACTTTTGCGGAAATGAAATTGCAGAATGGAAATGAAACAATCTACTCTATGCTTGCTGAAATAAACTACTTAGCAGAAGGTTGTAGTAGAAAATAGAAGAAAAGCAGCAATCACCAATACTCTGACGCTTCCCCAGCAACGGTGCCGAAAAGAATGGTGGGCAGTATTGCAGCAATAATGCTGCAACTCCTGGGACTCCCTTCTTTACTTTTATCAACCCGGTAGTTTGTAACAAACTTGGAAGCGACGATGTTGTATGCACAAGTACTAGCTCTTGCCGTAGCTGTCACTTGGTCAGCTGGCACAAGTCCGCTAGGAGCTTAAGCCAACTTCTATGTGCTTTGAGAAGAAGCTTTTTAACTGATGGACGAAAGCTAACTCAAAGAAGGCTGATCTACTTGCAGGAAGAAACTGGAAAGCTGAAAGGAAACGTAAACCCTAATTTTACCATCTAGCCCTACTGATGCAATAAAGAGGATGCAAGCTATTGAAAGAGATGCCATTGACTTATAGGAAGGTAAAATATATGTGTCTAAGCTGCTTCTACAGTAACATCTGAAAGAAACATCTTTTTGTATTTTTGAATAGGTTGCCAAAATTATCATGCATGCGATTTAACTGTTTTTGACTGTGCATAGGTGGATTGGAGAGAGGAAATGCTTGGAGGAGGTCGGGAAGGTTCAGAGAGGGCCTAAGGGGTCCCTAACACCCTTCCAGAGAGTTTCACAGAGTTTGGCTATCAAGAAACCTCATTCGTGAGCTTCTACAGGAAGTCTGCAGGGGTTCTACGGGATGTTCTCAAATTTCTACAGGATGTCTGTAATTTTCTACAAGATGCTCAGAAATGGGATTTTGGAGGATGGATGGAGAGAGAAAGATGAAGGAGTGAGTATGGAGGTAGGATAGGGGTGTGAGGAGGTCCAGGACTTGGTGGATGGAGCTGAGGATAGATGAAGATGGTTAGATTTGTTCAAAGAGGAGTGAAGCAATGTTGCACAAAAATTAGGGTTATGTGAGCAAATGTGGAAAATGTGAGGCAAGAATCCGAGTTAGGGGATGGAGCAGATGGGATTGATGGAGTATGGGTAGATAGAGAAGTGGTACGGGTGCTCTGCAAGTTTTTTTTCCAACTGAACCAATGAAGACTTGTAAAATCATAGACCTAGTTACTTTGACCTAATCTGATCTAGCTAACAGTAAAGAGAATGAAAAGAAATTTATTTGCACTGAAACCATGTATACTAACTATGCAACGAAGCAATCAAGAATCTGAACATGTAACCAACTTCTGCAAAATAAAAATCGAACACTAATGGTTGCATGGTGAAGCAAAGATAGTGTTTTTGGTGGCAGCAAAGTCACCTTGATCCCAGCTCCTGATCCCACTGAGGGAGAGGTGAAATCAGAGGTGCTTGATGGCCTTTTTCTGAAGCTTGTCCCTGTTAATAACCTATCAACTCAATCTAAACATCAAGAATCTTTCTAATCCTCAACAGCGTCCTAGATAAACAGCAAGATTTTAATCTACTTAACATAAATTATTTTGCAAAGACATAAGAAGCAAATAACAGTACATAAGGAAGCCTTGGCACTTGGGTTGGGCCCAACCCTAAGAGCTACAGGCTCCTATAAAGAACTCAGAGCTGATGCCAAATAAAGCTGCCTTTCATTACCCAAAAATAATCATGTCACAAGAAAGTTATACAACAGTAGCTACAAAAACGAGCTGAGATTATGATAGCACTATAGTGAAAAACCCAACAGTTCCAAAAGTAAACTACAAAGGTTGAGGCCTTCCTATTTATACACTACGAGGGGCCTAGCAGCCCTCCTTAATTCAAGGGACTCAGCTGTTCAATTTGCCAGTAAATAGTCACTCTTCCCAAAGCTGCTCGGCTGCCTTTAGGATTCGTTTTGGTGGCCTGTTGAGCTCCGAGTTGAGGGTAGAGATTTTGAGGAAGGGCCATTTAATGCAAGAGACAACTTCCCTACAAATCCTCACCCTTGCTTCCTCAAGCTTGGATGTCACTTGGCTCATAATTGCTTGGCTTTGCTCCAAAATTTGTCCAAAAAAACCTGAAATAACCACGTATTAGCCTCCTTGGTAAAGTGACCACCCTTATTCGTTCAAATAACATAAACATACTCAAAAAACATGCATAATCTATGAAAAATGGTGTATTAATCAAGGACAATTAGGTAAAATGAGCCCAATAAGTTACCCAATTATGGGCTCATCAGTATTCATCAAAGATGTAGTGAGGTTGCATGATTACCGAAGAAGATTGTGTCAGACAAGGATGCCAAGTTCACTTATAGATTCTAGAAAGAGTTATTTGCAAGTTTGGGTACAAAGTTGACCTTCAACAAAACTTATCATCCACAAACAAATGGATAGACAGAGAGGGTCAATAGGATATTAGAGGACAAGTTGAGGATGTATGTGATGCATTAACATCGAAAGTGGGAAGAGTATCTTCCACTAGTTGAGTTTATTTACAACAATGGGTACCAGGAATGTTTGAGGATGAGTCTATTTGAAGCATTGTATGGGTGCAGTTATAATACTCCCATCAGTTGGAGTGATCCAGTGAACAGGGTGTTGATCAGACCAAATATGTTGGAAGAGATGGAATATGAAATGTAGGTTATCAAGAAAAATATAAATGTAGCATAGGATAGGCAAAAATGTTATGTATATCATAATAGGTTGTTTAAGGAGTTTCAGATTGGGGAATAGGTGTATTTTCCCTCAAGTCAAAGAATAGCTCCTTAAGGGTTGTATCATGTGCCAAGATGACACCTTAGTTTTGTGGACCTTTTAATATTCTTAAAAGGATTGGACCAGTGGCCTATTGACTTTGTTATGCGGGATTTACGATTGCGGAAAAAAGTATCTCCCTTATGTTTGGTGGCTAACCTAGAACAACAAAAAGACAAAGGACCCATTTTTTTCCTTAAAATATGTAGATGAAGGGATGAAACCTACTTGGAATATGTTGTATGTTTTGCTCCTTCTTTGGCTTGAATGCTCCAACCCTAGCTACAACTACCAAAATTAGAACTTGCACAACGAGTTGACACAAACCAAGAAACTACGAGATCTATGTAGCATCATCTATCTACTTCATTCAACAGATCAACATGGTATTGAGATACATGAAATAACGACATCACATATAGGAAAACAAGGAACTCTTTGTATTGATATAAATGGAGCGAGTTACAACCATAAATATGTGTTGATCTTGTAGAAAAGCTCCTCCAAGTTATTGACTTTTCCTTCCTTTGTCACAAAGTGCACCTCCAATCACCCTAAATGCA
Organism: Pinus tabuliformis; assembly: GCA_031772625.1. Lineage (NCBI taxonomy): Eukaryota > Viridiplantae > Streptophyta > Pinopsida > Pinales > Pinaceae > Pinus > Pinus tabuliformis. Next base: position 240,622,413 of record CM062804.1, read on the forward strand.
TGAAAGCATAACTCTTAGAACAACAACATAAGGGTAGAATCACTCTCCAAAAGCCAACCCTTGCATATGAAAGGTTGTAAATATATAGCAGAGTGAGGTAAGTTAGGAGTTCTTATCCTTTTACCTTTCTTGGGATTTAGATCCACTCTTGATGGGAGGATGATATGTAAGGATAAGGGATGGAAACTCCAAGGTAGGATAGGATAGGATTTAAATGTTTTATGTGAGGTAAATGATTACAACAGATCATGGAAGCTACTAGAAATGGAGGCTTCGGGATTCTCTCTCTTTTCAACAAATTTCTAGAACTGATGGAATTGCAAAGGGGAGCAACCTATAGGTGATCAATGTAGGATACAATGGAGAAAACTGTAGGTGAACACTGTCCAACAAGAGGCCAAGATACGTTGGTCCTAAAAATGGCTCAGATGATGCAGTTTAGGGCATAAACTTTGGGGAATGAGAGAGCGATGCATAGGAATTTATGCAATGATTTTGTAATGGGGGATTAGGATGTTGATTGATCCCATTAAGAGGCCTATTGATCAGATGTGACAAAATATCCTATAACAGAGTGCCCCCTAAAGCGCAAAGTTAGAGATGATGATTGATGTCTGAAGTGATTTACCTTGTGACAAGTTGAGATCAAGAACAACTGACGATATCGTATTATATTATAATACATTTACATCATGACATCATTTTTATGAGGGAGGCATATCCATACTTAACACATAAGCTAACATAACATGTATAATAATAAAAATACATGTCCACTTATGAATGATGGTGGACCCATGAATGGATGATTGTTAGTATGATCATAACCATCATACATAGTGATCTTGTATAATCTTGAAATTGCAGCCTGGATGACGAAAACCAGAACCGAGGTCTTCTATCTCATTCACACAACCAACCAAAATACGAGTCTAACCATGTGAATCAATGAGCTGAAGTCGAACATGGTAGACACCATCTGATTACCAACCAATGATTTAAGCCATTAACAGATGTGAGAGAAACCACCGATGATGTTAGTGGCTCTCAAGGTACTCAAGTACAATCCGTATGATGTGAATAAATGAGTTGATGTCAAAAACCACTCAAAATCTTTCGGTCAAAGGCCAATGATGTAAACCTATCGCCAAGAGCGAGGAAACTAATGGGTATTTCTAAGTCAACTTCCTAGATAGTATGCTGATGTCGACAAGAAGCGACTCATCACAGGAGGGCCATGTATCCCCTATAACCGACCCAAAACATGTATCATGATTGAGAAATAATGATGATGATATGGAACTGGAGGAATAAAGGAAAACATGGAATGAAGGCTTAAGAGTATTGTAACTAATATAAGTTGAATGACTTCTCTTGAACACAACGATGACACTGAAATGGAGTTGGAAGCATTGACCTGAAACCAAATTGGAGGCTCTCTGAATGATATGATAACCAAAAGACAAGTAGATTACCCAACCTAATAGCTACATAGATGAAGTGGAAGACTTTCATGTTCAAGAGCGACTCACTACCATTAAAAAATGGAGTACCATGTTTTCCCAATTTTCTTAACCATACTGGTAAGTACCTCTTTACTTTTAAACAAGCTTGGGGGGGATAATTTATGCTTGATATGTAATCCCATCCTTCAGATGAAGCCCTCTGAGAATATTTAATGAACCCAAAGAAGGAGTGGTTCAGTCCCATCATGATTGACGAGGCCATCATTGTTTGATGCTTTTACGAGTCTAGCGAGGGAGAAAAATTGACTTCTTTTTCATTTTTAGAGAGTTTGAAAAAGAGGCAAAAAATAAAACTCGAGATGTTCCTTTTCGTAGGTAGTCCCTTAGGTCTGAAAAGGCATAAAAAATACAAAAGAGAACCTCTTAGCCATGTTTGACTAAGGTATTCCTTTTTTGTAGTTAGTTTATCTCAGACAAGAAAATGGTTAAACTTATACTGAGTAGACATTTTTCATTTACTTTTACGAGTTTGAAAATACATGTGCTCGACAATATTTTCATGTTTTGGGAGTCTGAAAAGAGCTAAAAGAGGACTCCGATGGGTTCCTTTTTCATAGGTTTAAAGAGACAGAAAAAGAGATAAAAGTATACTCTTCGGTCAAAATAACCTGTTTAAAGCACAACAAAATCCATTAACAACTGTTGACCTACTTTGAACAACAAAAAAAGGATTAAACATACTTGTTTCATAGTAGAAATGAATTATAACTAGGTCAAAACATTAAATATGAATAAAATAATGAAAAATATGACCATATATACTCAAAAATGATTATTCATCTTTACCATTTCAAATTTACCTTCAACAGTGTGAGTTTTGAGTAATTTTTCCCTCAATCTTTTGCAGTTGATTGTAGCCAATCCAATGGACGATTTTCAGTACCGTCGCTTCTAGGTAGGAGCTAAAACCTTTCCCTTTCTTTCTGTGGTTCCTTTTTATGATTTCATGTAAAATTTATGAGGTTTTTAGGGCCCCAGGTGTTCAAGTTTTCAAAAGTTCACCCTAGGACCAACGCAGGCCCAAATGGTCGAAAAATATGTTCCACCTAAGAAATCATACACTGTAGGCACGGATGGAAGACTCTGGTTTTCTCTTCTAGGGTGCGTTGGACGCAAATCTAAATTTTGTTCAACAATTTTTCCTCAAAATTTGTCAAGTTTTTTGCATGAAAAGGATCCTTATGAATCTCTTGTTGATGTTTTAGGGGTTCATCAACATAAAATGGCTTTCATATGGAGAGAAAGAGAACATGAGTAAAAATATTTAAATGCAGAAAATGATCCTACTACCATCCAAGCATTAAGGAACTATGGTATACTAAAAACTTTTTTGTTTCCTGGCATGAGGCAACAGATGGAGTTGTTGAAATACCTTGTTCATTCATGGGATGTTTAGGCACAATGGTTCAGGTTTGGGGATCATCTTCTCAAGATAAAGGTAGAGGATATCTACTTTATGACAATTCTATCTATAGGAGGTGCCCCCATATCTCTCCTAGGTGGGAGAAGTGGGGGGAAGACAGTGAAAGATTATATGCCAACTATTGTAGACCCCAAGCCAAACCAACAAAGGATGGAAAGATCAATATAAATCATGTGATCCAATTACCTTTGAGAATGATCCTATAAATTATTGCAAGATTGGTAGGTAGATCATCATTACACGTAGAAAGAGGATCATACATGCAATATGGGTTGGAGTGTCTAGAACCAACATTCTTCAACTGGAGTGAGGGAGTTCTGGTCAACATGAAAGAAAAATTGTCTAAATAAAAAGAGGGAAAAATAAATAACTTTGGATATTGTGTGATCTTAGTTTCCTTTGCACTAGAGCGGGTTCCATTACTTTAGCCTCAACATATTACACTCGAGCCTATCGATCTGAGGGTGCCTCAGATGTGGAGGTGGATAGATCACATGTCCCGACATGCAAGGCCATCAGTGATCAACTTCTCACTAACCTTCTTCAGATGGCTGCACAGATAATTTATTATGATCAATGACTATCCTTACGCAAGAATGGACTTTTGCGATGACCCTGAGCTTGTGCTTCTTGAGGGTGAGGAACGACGTGTTTCAGGTAAGAAATTTTGACCTTTTAATTTTTTATTTTTTTACAATTTTTTTGTGTTTTTTGATGTTACCGTGACTAAAACATTTATGTTTCATGCAAATGTAGGGCTAGTTTGACCTACTAGTGCTTCATATCTTCATCATGCAGAGGATAGACAATAGGAGGAGGCAGTAGAACCAACATGGGTTGCTATGGTAGGACGAGATATGTTACAAGATCTTGATGTAGCAAATGTCCTATCAGAGGTAGAACACCACATGGAAGGGTTGACATACAAGATTAATGAATCCGCGATTGACAAGATTCCACTATGACTTCAGCGACGCATCATAGGAGTGCCTAGTCGTACCGCTCAACTACTATGCAAGATGGCTCATACAGTGTCATTCTATCATGAGCACTTTTGATTTGTCTACTTAGATCTTTGCATGTAGTTTTTTATATGGGCAATGTATGCCATATGTGTCTTGGGTAGAAGTTTTTATAAAACCAAACTTAATATACATATATTCAGTGTTTTTGGGTTTCTATTGTATTTTTAATATGATGTGATGTGAAATGAAAATTAATTACATTCGTTGCAAATGTCTATCTAAAACATGATTAGCTAAGGCATTTGTCAATGTGTTTGTATTTCTAGAAATGTGTTCCTATTGTATGAAATTGAAATGTCTTTCTAGAAGGCGAACTCTTAAAACCATGAGTAAGATGGTGGAACTTCTAATTGAATAGACACTAGCAAGTTGTATTACTACAAGTTGTGAATCATGTCTGACTACTAAACAACGGATACCATGTGCCATAGCATCAGACAATAGCTCGACCACTGTGTTATACTTAATGATGTTGTTGGTGGAGTGACCAATACAAATCCCTTGCAGACTCACTAACTCGCCATTCAGAGAAAATATAACCCATGTTGTGGAAGATAAGTTTTGAGTACTACGACTAATACCATTAGCATAACCAATAAAACTTTCAAGAGATACCGACATCTGCAAACCAAACGTAAAAGGGAATCAACAAAAATCATGGAAAACTCTGAAAGGACACATTGCAAACGCAATCGACACACCTATAGATAACATGTACATAGTGAAACTACACTTGAGATCAAGCATAGTATGTTTGGAGGTACAACCCATTTCTAGGTTTCGCCAGGGGAATTCCATCAAAAAATACAAACTCATAGTCCCCTTTTGCAAGGACTCACTTGAAAATGTATGGACCTAACCAAATGGGCTGAAAATTGCCTAAACCTAACTTATCAGACACATGGTCATATAGAAGAAAAAGGTCTCCTTCTAAGAAGACATGAGGCTTGACACTTTTGTCATACTGTGCCTTGATGCGTCTTTTATGAGCTTCATTAGCTATAGCAGCATCACATTAGGTTTCGTCCAAACGAGTCAAATGTAAAAGACGCTCCTCCTCTATGGAAGTGGCAGGAAGATGTTCGATAAATAGTTTTAATGATGGCATTTCACATTCAATTGGGAGGATAAATTCCAAAACATATACCAACTAAAAGGGTGTGAATCTGGTAGCAGTTCTAATTGAGGTTCAGTATGCCCACAAAACAGTGTAAAGGAGAAAATTCCAGTCCGATTTGTGGATCGCTACGATGAGTTGGAGAATCACCTTAAGAACTTTTTTGATAGCCTCAACCTATCGATTAGCTTGAGGATAATAGGGAGTGGAAGTTTCATTGCAAATTCCTAGCATAGCAGTTAGTTCGGTCATAATATGATTCCCTAAATGCTTTCCGCGATCTGTAACTATTGCTTATGGAACACCAAATCGTGCGATGACGTGGTTGAAAAGGAAGTATGTAGTCATTTTTCCAGTTTTGTTAAATGTAGGCTTCGCCTCAGCCAATTTAGTAAAGTAATCAACTACAACAATAATATAACCATGCCCCCTGACCAAGTGAGGGTTACATGTCATAAATTTGATACCCCATTTCGCAAGATTACCAACAATGATAACATGATGCAATAGAGGAGGTGGAGCATGAGCCTTAATATCATATATCTGACACACATGACACTTATAGACAATGAGGATGTAGTCACAAAATAAAGTAGGCCAAAAGTAACCAACACATAAAATTTTATGTGCGGTAGCATAACCAAATAAATGTTTGCCACATGCCCCTGAGTGGCATTCATTGAGGACTTTCTTGGCCTCCTCAAGTGTGAGGCACCTTCGTAAAATTGTATCGATACCACAAGGGTAAAGGGTGTGTCCAATAATGATGTAATTTTGGACTTGGTAATGAATATGTCGATGCTAAGAGAGAGGGGTATTAGGCTGAAAAGTCTGGGTTTGGAGATAAATCAAGAAATCTCCATACCACAAGTCATATGACGAGATTAGAAACAACAACTCGTCTGGAATAGAATCTTTAGATATATATTCTGAATCAGGGGAAGGAAGATCACACATTAGTTCCACGAAAACCAAGGATTTGTTTGACTTGGATTTGATGAACTCTAGGTCAAATTCTTGTACGATGAAAATCCATTTCGAGTACTTGCCCCCCAAGAATTGATTTGACAAAATGTATGTCATAGGGTGGCAATTCGAAGTGACCATAGTTTTCCGAAGCAAGATGTAATGGCAAATTTTTTGGATAGCTTGAATGGCCACCAAAGTGAACTTTTCTATGTGGGAATATCAAATCTCAGTATCGTTAAGTTTCCAACTCAAATAATAAATCGGATGTTCATCTTCTTAGACCAATACCATTGTTATAGTAGAAATGGTAGCAACAAGATACAGGAAGTAGTTGCACTGATAATCAGGGGGATATGGAAGAGATGTCAGAACCATTACATCTTTTAGGGCATAAAAAGCTTTTTGAGTCGCATCATCCCAATGGAAGGGAATCCCTTTTTTCATTAAGAGAGTGAATCTTTTGGTCAATTCAACATAATTAGGGACAAATCTTCATGGGAAGTTAGCTTTCCCTTGGAGTCATTGAAGCTGAACAAGTGAAGAAGGTGCATGAAAATCAACGATTGCCTGTACTTTCAATGGATTGATACAAATTCCTTGTTTTGATATGACAAAACCAAAAATTTTACTAGAACTGACACAAAACACACATTTATGTGGGTTAAGTCAATATTTTAATGTCTACAGCGAAGGAAAATATCTCGGAGATACATTGGGTGATAAGCCTGATGTTTGGAGTGAGCAGGAAGGTCATCCAAATTTGGTTGAATGATATGTTTGATATCATGAAAAGCGTAATCCATGGCACATTGAAACGTGACCCCAACATTATTTAAATCGAACAGGAGTTTCCTATAGGTGAAAGTGCCCAGGGACAGATAAAAGAAATTTTAGGTTGGTCCATCGGGAGAATGTTGATTTGATTATAGCTCGAAAATCCATCCATAAATGAATAAATTTCATAGCTAGTGTAGTCATCAACAATATGGTCAATAAAAAGTGTGGGATAATTTTCCTTTGGACATGCACAATTGACATCCTAATAATCGGGGCACACTCGAATGGTGCCCTATTTTTTCATGACAGGAACTACATTCGACACCGAGTCAGTTAAAGGAACGAGGTATATAAAACCAGCTTGAAGAAGCTTTTCAACTTCAACCTTAATGCCAACAACCTCCTTGTTATGGACAGGATAGAGGTGCTGTCGGACTGGTTTGGCATCAAGATACATCTTAATTTGATGTAAAACTATATTTCGGTCGATACCTAGCATCTCCTCGTAGGTCCAGGAAAAGAAATCTCAGAACTTGGGGAAAAGGGATTGATAAGTCTCGATCTCAAATGGAGAACAAGATGCTCCAATGTGTAGATTTTCGGAAACACATGGTTAATGGAAATATCAAGAGGTGTTTTCTCTTCGATATTCGAAAGGTTCTTTTCTGAATCGACTTCATGAATAGACACAAAATTTGTAAAAAGTTTGACCAAATTGGTTGAGTATACATCACTAGTACTATCCTCAATGGAATCAGGTAAGGAGGAATGATGGTGATGTTTTTCCTATCGTGCATCATCCGACATCATGATCTCCATGGTGCTTTCTGTTGAGTTATGAAATGGGTATGTATTTACTATTAATTTCATCATCGTTTTCCTTGATTCTTATCTTTTTCATATCTTAATGCACTGATATATTGAGGAATTATGGTAAGAAACAGATGAATTATTTGCAGTTACGATTTAGCTAACTTTTACCCTTCTTTATGCAGGAAAGTGATAAAAGGAACGATTGTTGTTCCCTGACGTTGGAACAGCAAAATCCGACAAACAAAGGAAGGAACATGTTGGTTGCGGACAAGGCTGAGGGTGAATCAGAGGGATCAACGTGAAATAGGAAAGGTGTCTGAAGTTAGCAATCGGTTGCGAATCCCTTAGGATCGCATTTACCATTTAACCTTTACCCCTTTTTTATTATAAAAGAAAGCGATTGTAGGAAGAAAGGAGAGGAATCTCTGTTATTTTTCAAATTTTAATTTTAATTACAGACTCTCGTTGTTGAGAGAACGCAACCATATTGTAATGCCACTTAAGTTTGATGATTAATATATAATTGAAGTTGTTGTTCCCTTGCATTATCTGAAGTAAATCAGTAGTGTTCGCTGGCAGCTAAGGGCCCGATCTCTGGTGGATTTAACTGTTTTCTTGTGTTATATTTTTGATTTTCATAAAGTTTGGTTGGTTTGATAATTTCCTATTTCTATGAGTTTACTTTATTCGCTATTTATCACTTCCTTGTATTGAAGTAGTGTATATTCTATTTATAATTTACAGTGTTTTCATTTGATTTGAGTTATGTTTATTACAGAGTAAATTATCTAGATAGTGAATCACATTGGTTTAATCAGCTGTAAGAGTTTGATTATCGCTATTGGACTCTCAAATTGATATCATTCCTATTTTGATCACTTTATAGAGATTGAGTATAGTTTAGATTGAATCAGCTAAGAAGAGGTGAGTTATTGTTACTGTGCTCTCAACTAATGATGATGTTGTTGTTTTTTGAATTGCTATAAGATTTGATTTCAGTAGAGGATTGAGTTTTGATATTTCCTTTAATAATTGCAATTGGAGTTTATTAAATGCATCCATTTATTCTTGTGTCAAAGATCTATACTACAATTTAAGAAACATTACTCTCTGAATTTATAGTAGCCACATACTGTGTACACTCTTGAAATAAGAGGACTTTCCTGGGTTGATGATTAATGTGGGATAATTAGGAGTTTTAAAAGGCAAATTTAATCAACCAACATTTTGGCACCGTTGTCAGTGAGAGTGTAGCCATTTTACAAAGAGTGATGTATATCTGATAATTGTTGTTGAGGAAGAATTGGGTATTGAAAACGGAAGGTAAGAACCTACGTAACAAGCAAGTAAAGTGCTTGCTCCTCCGCCCGCTTTTCAGCACAATTATAGAAAAGTGAAGTAGGTGTTTGATGCTTGTCTGTTGAGAGAGAACTGGGTATTAAAAATGGAAGGTAAGAACCTGCGTACGGAGCAAGTAAAATGCCTGCTCCCCTGCCCACTTTCCAGCATAATTGCTAGGAACTTAAGATAGAAGTAAACATTTGAATTTTTTTTGCATGAATGACTAAGAAGAAAAGACCAGAAAACAATCCAATTCCACATCCCAAACCTGAAAAATCTAAACGACTGGTGACCCTTGGATGATCAAATTTCATCGATGACATCTTAAGAAAAGTTGAATCTCAGCCATCAGTAGGACCCTGAACCGTTTCTTCCAGACAACCTGCTGTCTCCCTTCGGGCCACAGGCTCACCATCTATAGCCTACGCTAAGGTCCAGAGTAAAACAAAAGGAACTGAGTAGAGTTTTCAAGATATTTAAAATTCGCGCCCAATTCCCTCACAAGAAGGGAATTCTTGTAATATTCGTGAAGGAGGAGGAGAAACAGGGGAAACAGAGGAACCAAGATCCCCTCAAGTAGTAATTGAGCAAAGGACACCCAATGTCCCGGATCAAGGGAGTGCTGTTAAGATCATTCCAACCCCTTCTAGACATCCTAGGGATAACTCTCTAGCTCCAGAGATCCCGGAAGGGTATTGGCATATATTTGATCAAATGGCCAATAATCCACAAGCACCCCAGACCTCTACATTACAGTATCCTATCATTGACACAGATGTCAACACACCCATGAAAGCTATCCCTCTACAAAATATTCCCACCTTTCATGGACTTACATTAGAAGATCCAGATGCATTTCTATTTGAGTTTGATGTATTATGTCGAGGTTCTGATTACACCACCGATCCCTAGAAACTAAAGTTGTTTCCCTCTACGTTAAAAGGAGCAGCCCTGCATTGGTTTATGGGACTAGGTGCGAGCACCATAAATTATTGGGATCAAATGAAAACTGCTTTCCTTAAAAAATATCAGGATTATTGCAGATCTAGGGAACTAAAAGACAAAATATTCCAAATGGTAGCAAGACCTAGTAAATGTTGGAAGAGTATGTGGAGCATTTTAAATATAACCTCCAAAGGTCTCCCTACACAACTTTGCCTCTGCTTGATAATGTGCTAATAACTACACTGATTAAAGGGATGAAAGACCAATGGATAGAGACATTAAATATTATGGGTAAAGGTGATATATATCAAGAAGACAATGCTAACATTATTAATTTGTGTTTCAGGTGCTCAAGAGGAAGTATGAGATTGAAACCAGCAGAACACGATATGATCACCAGTGACGGAAAAATCTCTGGTAGAACAATTACTCGAGAAAAAATTGGCAACCTGCTGGAGGATTTCAAAACAGATATCTTGGGAACTTTGATGACACAATTAGACATTATGCAAGCCAAGCAAAAGCAGGCCAAAGCAGAACAGAACCTGGTGATCTTTTTCCCTCGATGCAGGAAGAAGCATAGTCATAAAGAATTCCCACTAGATATGGTATTGACCTGTGCCATATGCACTAAAGATCATGCCATAGAAATTGGCCCATCGCTCCCAGGGTTAAAAGCAGTCTTCAAGGAGGCAAAGGAAGAAATAGAACTAGTCTACTTGTTAAATCAACATTGCCAATGGAAAACATGACAAACAGGTATGCCTACTGACCCATCTTCATTCTTTCAACCCTCATAATATAATTCTCAATAATACACAGGAGCTACATGGAAGAACCAGCCACATTTTCCTATTTGGTCACCGCAAGCATTCTCTATGCCACCGTGGTCCAATCAATCAAATCAAAATAATAGTTGGCCAAATACCTCTTACTTTCCACCATTCTGGAAAAACAATACATATCCATCCCAATGGCCCCCCTCCGCTTCACAAAACTAGAACTGGCAGTCAAGCTGAAAAAGACCTACAAACTAGCCAGTAGGAACAATCCCCCTACCTCAACCTACACTACCAGCACCTTACACATTGCAGCAAAACCCTCAACCCAATCTACGACCACAACTCCTAGCCCAGCCCAACCCAAATCCCAACAATAGACCAGTCCAATATGTACAAATTATTGAAGGACCGGAGCCAGAAACTAAGTTGAGGGAGTGTAATGAACTCAAATTGAGGTCTGGACGGATAATTGAGTGAGAGGATGATAAAAATATACAATTAGAAGAACCGTTACCTGTAGAACAAACACCTCAAATAGAGAATACGGTTAAACAGAAAAGCCACGATCAAACTATTACCTCTTCTCCACCATTCCCAGAAAGGTTGATTATACCTCGCCCAATAGAATATCCTGATTTCGATCTTCTAGGAGAATTAAAAAATATTTGTGTAAAAATACCCCTCCTCCAGGCTATTCAGGACATTCCAATTTATGCAAAAACTATTAAGGAATTGTGTACTAAAAAGCCTAAGAGGAAAATAAAAACAACCCCAACTATCCACGTAGTCGGAACTTTGTCTGATTTATTATCAGGCAGAGAAACACTGGTGAAATATGAGGACCCAGGAAACCCTATAGTCATAGTACAAATAAATGGATGTTCCTTTCCCAATGCATTAGTTGATCTAGGAGTAGCCATTAATATTCTCACAACAACAACCTGTCAAAAACTTGGCATTACAGCCTTAGATCCAACTACAACCTTGCTAGAACTTGCTGACCGATCGATTGTCAAACCAGAAGGGACATTACAGGATGTAATGGTGTCTGTAGATTCTTGGGAATACCCAACATATTTCTTGATTATTAATCCTAGAAACTGGCTAGATGGACATCCCCTAATTCTAGGAAGACCTTGGCTAGCAACCGCAGATGCTTATATAAGCTATTGAACAGGTAGTATGACTATAGCAAGAGGAATTAATGTGAAGAATCTAGTTTTATATCCTCCAGCTCAGCCAAGCATAACAATAATAAAAACTAGGAAACAACCTATAACATATCTAATTGAAAATATTCGATCATGACTAACTATAACAGATGCTCTTGAATTTAAGAATCAAACAGAAGATGACATTATTAACACTTACATTAACCACCTAGACGTTGTATCTAATCTAAAATGTCACATGATTGAAGTAGCCCTGGATAACGAAATTGAAGAAGATCCCTTAAAAGATATCAACGACCAAACAATAGCAACAATAGTTGTTTATAACAACAAACCCATTGAAATTGATCCAAGAAAAGTCCTAAACATTTACAAAAACCTGACTAATGACCAACAACAGAGGCTTGTTCAAATCCTTAGAAAATATAAAGAGGCTTTCACCTGGGATTACCTAGATATGAAAGGAATCGATCCCCAATTATGCATGCACCACATCTATACCAAGAAAGATGCGAGACCCATTCGACAAACTCAACGGAGGTTAAAACCTCACCTTAAAGATGTTGTTAAAGATGAACTACAAAAATTATTAGATGTAAATTTCATCTATCCTATATCTGATAGCAAATGGGTTTCTCCATTATTTGTGGTTCCTAAAAAGAATGGGAAGTGGCATATATGTGTCAATTATAGAGAGCTTAATAAAGAAACCCAAAAAGATCATTTTCCCCTCCCGTTCATCGACCAGGTTTTGGACACATTGGCAGGTAAAAAATTATTCTCTTTCCTAGACGGATTCAGCGGCTACAACCAAATCCAAATTGCCCCTGAAGACCAGGATAAGACTACCTTCACCTGCCCCTAGGGGACGTTTGCTTACAGGGTATTACCTTTCGCACTATGCAATGCACCTACCACATTCCAGAGAGCCATACTCAGTATTTTTTTAGACTTGATAAATGAGGGACTTGAGGTGTACATGGATGATTTTACACCCTATGGAGATGACTTCAAGCTGACATTACAAATTCTAGAGAAAGTCCTGCAAAGATGCATTGCTACCAGGCTTTGCTTAAGCCATGAGAAATGCCACATGATGATGATTGAGGGCCTCATCCTGGGTCACTACATCTCAGCAGCTGGAATTCAAGTAGATCTAGCAAAAATTCAGATAATCCTCTTAATACCTACCCCCTACACACAAACTGAGGTACGTAGTTTTTTGGGATTTTCTGGATATTATAGAATATTTATAAAGAATTTCTCCCAAATTTCTGCACCATTATATGCTTTGACAGGAAATATTTATTTTTTATGGATCGACAAATGTGACATTGCCTTTGAAGAGTTAAAATAGCTAGTATCAACAACCCCAGTATTACGAGGCCCGAACTGGGATTTACCATTTCAGATTTCATCCGATGCATCAGATACGACCATTGGAGCAGTTCTTGGCTAGGAGGAAGATAAGAAACCTTATGCAATATACTACATCAACAAAAATTTAACTCCTGCTGAGTTGAATTACATCATGACCGAGATAGAACTTCTAGCTGTAATTTATGCTATTAACAAATTCAGACACTATATAACAGGATACCCTGTGGTTTTGTATAATGATCACTCTGCTATTAAATATTTAGCTAATAAACCTATTACAAATTGAAGAGTGACACGATGGTTAATCATTTTTTGTAGGAATTCGACATAACAATCAAGGATCGACTAGGAAAGGAAAATCCAGTGGCAGACTTCCTCTCACGTGTGCCAAAGACAGACGACTCAACAACAGTAGAAGACTAGTTCCCTGATGAGCACCTATTTGTTGTAACTGTGAAAACACCATGGTACGTGGATGTCACAAACTACCTAATAGTGGGAAAATTACCCAAGCACCTGACGCCTAATGAAAGAAAACTAATAGTACAACGCAACACTCGGTTCTCCTAGATCAGAGGATACCTCTTTCACACAGGAGCCAATATTCATATCTGAAGGTGTGTTAGGGAAGAAGAAATCTTCGACATCCTAAAAGCTTGCCACGATGGACCTTGTAGTGGACATTTTTTAGATCGCAGGACTGGGCATAAAGTCATATAGATGGGCTATTATTGGCCCACCATTTTTAAGGACACTAAGAAGTTTGTCTAGGCATGTGATAACTGCCAAAGAATGGGTTACGTTGGCCAGTCTGACAAGATGCCCTTGCATCCACAGTTAGTCATTGAACCTTTTGAACACTGGGCGTTAGATTTCATTGGCCCAATAAACCCATCATCTAATCAAAAGACATATATACTGGTTGCAACAAAATATGTGACTAAATGGGTGGAGGTAGAAGCATTACCAAGGGCAACGGAGGACTCAGTAATCCACTTTCTTTTCCAAATTTTCGTGCGGTATGGATTGCCTAGAGAAATAATCATGGATGGAAGGCCATAATTTGTAGGCCATAAGATTGCTGTTACATTAAAAAATCATCATATTATGCACATAATCACATCTCCATACCTCCCACAGGCAAACAGCTAGGTAGAAAGTACCAAAAAAGTAATCAAGGCTATACTAACAAAGATAGTCGCATCATATAGATGTGACTGGGCTACCCGATTGCTAGAAGCCCTATGAGCATATCGCACGACATGGAGGAATACCACAGGATACTCCCCATATCAGCTAGTGTTCGGAAAAGAACCTATCTTCCCAATAGAATTTGAAATTCAGGCATTGAGGATAGCCCAAGAAGTAGGCTTAGATCTGAATGAAGTACAGATTAACAGGCTACATCAAATCAATGAATTGGATGAAATCCAGCTATCAGCTCTTCAGCATACTGCACTGATCCAAATCCGGCTATCAGCTCTTCAGCATACTGCACTGATCCAACAACAAAGAGTGAAATGGCATGATGCCATAATCAAGAAAAAGATCTTCCATGAAGGTGATTGGGCACTTCTGTATGATTCTAGGTTCTAGGATTTCCCAGGCAAACTACAGACCAGATGGTTAGGCCCCTACAAGATAGAAGAGGTGCATGATAATGACACCCTTCCATTAGCCACCATTGATGGGTCTGGCTACTCATTTAAAGCGAATGGACATCGAGTACACCTCTATCACAAACCGCTTACAAGGGAATCCTTTTGCCAATAGTTACGAGAAGATTCCACAATACAAATTCTTGCTGAGGAGGGCAACCCTTCCACAACACCAGTACAATGAAGAATTTATTTTTTTTGAAACTTGTACATAAATTTGCCTTTTTGTTTTCTTTCTATTTGATAGGATTTGCTTGGATAATAGATTGTATATTAGTTTTTTTCTCTATTCTTTATTTGCTATTCCCTATACGGAACAGCTGATGTTCCCTATAGGGAACAACAATTTTTGTGTGTATTTTCCCTTGCTATTCCCTACAAGGAATAGCTGTTATTCCCTACTGGGAACAACAATTTTTGCATGCATTTTGCTTTGTTGTTCCCTACATGGAACAGTTGTTGTTCCCTATAGGGAACAACAATTTTTGTGTGTATTTTTATTTTCTATTCCCTACAGGGAACAACAATTTTTCGTGTGAATTTTGCTTTGCTATTCCCTACAGGGAACAACTGTTGTTCCCTCTAAGGAACAACAATTTTGGCGTGCATTTTTTTCTTACTGTTCCCTATAGGGAACAACAATTTTTGTGTGTATTTTGCTTTGCTTTTCCCTACAGGGAACAATTGCTGTTCTCTGTAAGGAACAACAATTTTTGCGTGCATTTTCTTTTGTTGTTCCCTGCAGGGAATGACTGTTGTTCCCTATAGGGAACAACAAATTTTAGCATGTATTTCCTTTGTCATTCCCTACAGGAAACAATTGCTATTCCCTATAGGGAACATCAATTTTGATATGTATTCCCCTTGTTGTTCCCTACAAGGAACAACATCATTTTGTGTCTATTTTCTTTGCTATTCCCTACAAGGAACAACTATTATTCCCTATAAGGAACAACACATTTTTTGTGATTTTTATTTGTTGTTCCTTACAGGGAACAACTGCTGTTCCCTATAAGAAACAACACTTTTGTGTGGGTTTTTCTTTTGCTACTCCCTTCAAGGAACAACACTTTGTGAATATTTTTGAGAACATCCTCTTTCTCTTCCTTGCATAATCATCCCTAGACCATCCCAGTTCACTCTTTATGATCCTCTTAATGGCATGGAAAGTACAATACATATTTAAGGACAACAAGTATGGATTCTAGTGGAATAGACAAATATCTTGAATATTATCATCTTTAACAAGATTGCTTTGTGATGATAGAAAAAGAAAAGGACACAGTGATCTATATCACTTCACTGTCCTCATTTCCACTATAAACCAAACTGATTGATTATCTGTACCATGTTGGTTCCCCTTTTTTCCCATATAACTCTCTCTGTGTATTATCAATAAGATTATGGGTATATTTTTTTCCATTGATATGTTCAAACTTCTTCCGCCATCCCTACTCTTAAGGAGTGATGAGCCACCCTCTATGTATAAAATGGGGACTGTAAAAAAAATGAAAATAAATAAATAATAATAAAAATAATATATATATATATCTATATATATATATATATATATATATATATATATATATATATATATATATATATATATATATATATTCACTAACATTTTTATGATTTTTTTCCACAGATGGAGGATATGGGGTCTCATCATGAGCCAGACTACCATGATCATAAGGAAGGAATGAAGTGGCATTCCCACTATGGCCACCACACTAGGGATATGATCCAATGGATGCATAAACAAACAAAGTCCTTGGAAACAGGAGGTCTCATCACGAGCCGGCCTGACCACTTTCGCTACTTCCCAGTGAATGGCAATGTGATTACCTGGTTACCATGCTAGCACATTGGTCTCTACTATGGACATCATAAGGCACTTCCCCAATTATACATAGAGGACCATGGTTCCCAAGGGTTAGAAAGAAACTCTATCGAGGCTATGAATGCCTGCAGGCAACAGAAGCTCTGCTGATGGTATTGAAGCTTTATTTTACATCAATAATTATTATAATACCCTCTTCTTATGTTTTTATCTTTTCTACGGAGAGATTATGTCCCTAACGTACCTTGAACCTTTATGCATGAGTAATCTTTTTTTAAATCAATCACAACAGTTTTAAGTGGAATAACGACAGTAAAGTATTATTTCCTGCGTATGCTGTCCCTTTTTCTTTATCATATCACATCACGATAGCCTATCACTTATTGATAGTTCTCAGTACATGCCTTGATTTCGCCACTCCAATATCCTTTATGATCCTTTCATTAATATGCGCACCTTGCCAATCCATCACCCCTGTACTTTGCCACCAATGCGTTACCCTTTCATTCATTCGGTTGTAGGTGACCTGTTATTTCAAAGGGGGGCAGGGACCTCCACTGTACTTAGGCATGTGCTGTCATCTTTTCATTGGATTTTGTAGAATGATACGACATTCCATCATCACAAAGCATGCGGTATTATAAAAACCCTCAATAATGGTATTTATGTTTACAAAGAATCACTTGATAGAGTTATTACAACCATCTGTTGTTCCATCACTCAACCCTGTTCGTCGTTGTCCTTTCCCCGCTACACTTATCGTTTGCAGAATTCAAGCATTATGGGAGGAAGAACAATGCATAGAGAACCTCTAATACTGGCTGTTTCTGATGAAGCCAGGGAAATTTTAGCTCGAGCCGGATGGATAGCATACTTTACAATATTTCAACCACCCAATGAAGAAATTGCCATCGAATTCTTTTAGAATCTACATAATGGAAAATCCGTGGTAAGGGGCAAGCAAATCATTGTATCAGACGATGTGATAGCAAAAGTATCTAGGTTGCCGGCTGAAGGACCAGTATGGGCTAGCAAGTGGTTGAAGCTGCATGATGCTATCGAGGCTTTTAGGGATGAAGGACAGGAGCTGATCAAGAAGGGCAAAGGCGTTCGACCATCTTCTCTTGGAGAACCATGGGGAGAACTAGCACGAATCATCCAGAACTACATTACATGTGATGGGCGTAAAGACGTGGTAAGGCCGCGTCAACTTAAACTTTTAGCAGTTCTAAAATGAAAGTGCTCTATTAATTTACCTGCATTGTTGAATTCTTTACTACATGACACTGCCGAAAGGCTAAGATGGTCCCAACACATAGAAACTGTAGTAAGCCACCACTGTCTGATCAGGCTAATAGTTAGCTATAACCTCGCCCAACAACAATCAAGCTGGGATGATCTAATATTAGCTCTCGAAGGAGGTTTAGCCCTGCCAGCACCTAACCCTATTCCAAAAAGGAAGAGGACTGCCCTTTCAAGGAACATACCTCAAAAGCGTAGACGATCCACAAGGTTGAGGTCAAAACTAGGAGCGGCTGAAAATCCTCAAGGCAATGTCAGTCAACCCATAGAATTATCCAGCCCAGTAAGTGAACAATACTTGCAGCTAGAGTTAGAAGGCCAGGATAACCTTGAATCAGACCATGAGGAAGGAACAGGGCATTCTAGAGATGAACAAAGAAACGAATTGGGACTTCCCTCAACACCAAATATGAGTCCCCAAGGCGATTTGTTGCACAATTTTGAATTGGCCCAGGTCCTGGCCAACATGAATGTTTACATGCAGCCTGAAAGCCTGCTCAATCTTAATTTAGGAGCAACCCAATCTCCTGAGAATTCTGGTGATACCAAAATTCTATCTCCCTCAAAAGATGTAAGCCATGAAGTAGAAACAGATGCAGAGGCCATTCGGGAAGCAGAGAACCAATCCGGTGACACGCTCCCAGTAGAAAACAGCCAGGTAGGCCTAAGCACAGAGAACATAGGCCAAGAAGAAGAAGTAGAGACAGAGATGCTTTGGGAAGCTGATAATCAATCAGGAGACACGGTCCTTTTAGAACAGAGCCAGGGTGAGCAACCAGGCTCTTTAGAAGTAGAAAATATTAATGAGACTATCAACAAAACAATTGCTCCTCCTAAAAGTATAGAGCCAAATTGAAAAATCTTAGGAAAGAACAGCAGAAGCTTCGCAAAATAGTCAAAAGGCTCAAAAGAAAAATAAAAGAAATATCAGCGGGAAAGGTTCCGGACAAAACCCCAGAGACAGTAAATGCGGCTGTACAGATAGAGTTATATGAAGGTAGGGCTATAGGGACTCAAACTGAGCCCATACCCACTCAACCAGTCATCATTCAAGAAGAACAACATGCAATTTTTGTAGATATAGCTACTCAGATAGAGGATGTACCCTCTTATAGCATGGCTACTCAGACGGAGGCTTGGACTTCCCATAATAAAGAGATTCAGATAGAAAACATCCTTTCTCATAGCATAAGCACTCAGACAAGCATACAAGCTAAAGATGTCATGACACACAATGACCCCATTATACTGAATCTTCAGGAAGAATTAGCATAGGCTCGGCTCGTGTTAGAACGACTTGAACAAGAAACCGTTTCCCAGCAGAAATATCAAGAGTTGTAGAGACAACTTCGGGAAATGAATGCAACAGAGAGTGAGACCTTCGACAGATACAGAAAAGCACAAGAGAAAATAGAGATAATCAAGCTCAAACTAGATAGGGTCATAGGTCTGACATACACCTTCTGCTCGTTATATACAAATGTCTTGGCATGCAGGTCTCCTGCCATTAATTATGCCTTGTTTTTGTTAGAACGATACTTGTTGTTGAAAATTAAAGCTGTGAGAGCTACAAAACCAATTGAATTAAAAATAGTTGAAGATTTTATAAATTGCTGCAAACAGCATGGTGTAAAGGTTCAAAGGCTACTTTGTGAATTTTACCTGCATAATTTTGTATTAGAGGATGAGGTGGAAAAGAACCCTAACCCTTTTGTGGGAGATGTTCAATTCCAAGCCTTTATCTCATTTGCAGTTAATCAACTTAAATGGTTCAAAGCTCATAACACATTCCAAAGACAAGAGCATGGATTGGATCTGTGGGTAAGAAGTGAACCCAAACACCCTTTGCAAATGCTTGCCAACCATAAGAGTTTGATGACAAGGGAAGGGGTGATTAAAATTTTAGGGCCTATTCATAAGGAGATTGTACAGAACAGAGTATCATATTTTCAATGCATTCAAGAAAACTCTTTGGCTGTATTCAAGCTCAGGTGGACGGTCTCCACTAGTAGTGTGCAGGATAGGGAGCCATTCAATTACAGAAATTTTGAAGTAGCTGCAGCCCGTTTTGTTACCTATAGCAACCTTATTTTGAGAGAGGGACCTTATTGGTTAGGATGTCAGTTCCATAGCCCCATCATTTTGTATCCTCCTGAAGGTTATAGGCCTATCTACGAATTGCCTGAAGGAAAGGAAGGGCTCGCCTTTGCGCTTCTAGCTCAACATCATGGTTTCAGACCAATTTTTGATGCTCCTTCTCCAGACTACTTTTTAACTGCACTCCATCAGAATTACTTACTTTTCATGAGGACATGAAATAGTGTAAGCAAGGGAGTATGTTGAGTTGTGAAATAGATATGTATTTACTATTAATTTCATCACCGTTTTCCTTGATTCTTATCTTTTTCATATCTTAATGCGTTGATGTATTGAGGAATTATGGTAAGAAATAGACGAATTATTTTCAGTTACGATTTAGCTAACTTTTACGCTTCTTTATGCAGGAAAGCGACAAAAGGAATGATTGATGTTCCCTGATGTTGGAACAGAAAAATCTGAAAAACAAAGGAAGGAACGCGTCAGTTGCGAACAAGGCTGAGGGCAAATTAGAGGGATCAATGCAAAATAAGAAAGGTGTCTGAAGTTAGCAATCGATTGCGAATCCCTCAGGATTGAGAGATCCCGAGGGATTGCATTTACCATTTACCCTTTACCCCTTTCTGATTATAAAAGAAAGCGATTGTAGGAAGAAAGGAGAGGAATCTCTGTTATTTTTCGAATCGTAATTTTAATTAAAGACTCTCGTTGTTGAGAGAATACGACCATATTGTAATGCCACTTAAGTTGAATGATTAATATATAATTGAAGTTGTTGTTCCCTTGCATTATCTGAAGTAACTCAGCAGTGTTCGCTGGCGGTGAATGGCTCGGCCTCTGGTGGATTTAACTACTTTCTTGTGTTATATTTGTGATTCTCATAAAGTTTGGTTGGTTTGATAATTTCTTGTTTCTGTGAGTTTACTTTATTCGTTGTTTATCACTTCCTTGTATTGAAGTAGTGTATGTTCTGTTTATAATTTACAACACTATCATTTGATTTGAGTTATGTTTATTACAAAGTAAATTATATAGACAGTGAATCGCATTGGTTTAATCAGTTGTGAGGGTTTGATTATCGCTATTGGACTCTCAGATTGACATCATTCCTATTTTGATCACTTTATAGAGATTGATTATAGTTTAGATTGAATTAGCTAAGAAGAGGTGAGTTATTGTTTCTGTGCTCTCAGCTGATGATGATGTTGTTGTTATTTGAATTGCTGTAAGATTTGATTTCAGTAGAGGATTGAGTTTTGATATTTCCTTTAATAATTTCAATTGGAGTTTATTAGATGCATCCATTTATTCTTGTGTCAAAGATCTATACTACAATTTAAGAAACATTACTCTCTGAATTTATAGCAGCCACATACTGTGTACACTCTTGAAATAAGAGGACTTGCCCGAGTTGATGATTAATGTGGGATAATTAGAAGTTTTAAAAGGCACCTTTTATCAACCAACACTTTCATTGTTAGGGAATACAAGCAAGAAATGATTGGAGGACGTACCATAATCTAGTGATATTTCTAGCTAATTAAGCGAATCAAAGGAGGAAACTGCACAAGCCGAATAAATAACTTCGTAATCTAGCTCAATGGGGCTTAGCGAAATTTGGTCGCCAAATATTTGGATGTATTTTTCATCTAGTACAATCCATGGATCGACCAAGATAGTAGAAGATGATATCATGTTGATATAGGCTACCGAAGATGAATTGTGAGGAAGGAGAGGAGGAGGGAGTGAAAAGGTTTCCATAAGTGAAGAATCATTTAACAATCCAACTTTGACATTCTAATATGACTTTACCCTACAAGAGGGACATTTCCAGTAACATGCAAATCAGAGGCAAAAAAGGTGAGTTGGTATATGGCTACAATCCCGCCTTTATGGTGATCATATGAAATTAAGTCAAGATGACAACAACCATGGTGTAAACCCATGTACGCCCCAATAAAAGATTGTAATCTAGAGATATGTCAATAACTTCGACTTCAATGGACACAATTTTTCCCCCTAATTCAACTTGCAGGGAGTTCAAATCCCACAATGTTTGTATGTTCTCCTATCAAAGGATTTTAATGTAGTAGGTGATTGACTCAGTTGCAGAGAACCAATTGCCTTCCAGCAAGACATAGACATATACAAGTTGAAGCTCCCTCATCCACGATAGAGCGATGAATATTCTTACTGCAGAAAACAACTTGGATTATAAAATCTAATTGATCTAGAAGATGAGGGATATAGTTTTCATGAGGAAAAATGATGAGGTTGGAATCCGATGGATCCACACATCTGATAGCTAAAAGTAAAGCCTTATTTTGGGCCAGGAATTTTTGCAATGCCTCAAGAGTCAACATAACAAAAGGAGATTGAGCCAAGTCTTCATGTATATTATAATTCCCTTCAGAGGTTTAATATTCAATTTAGTAGGATTCGGTGGCGGACTGGGATCTGATGAGGATGGTGCGCAACTGGCAAGTTGATCAGTAGCTTGACTGATCAATGGATTCATATTACCATAATCCTTGTTCTGAGTAGCTACCGAAACATCAGATCTCAACTTTGAGGAGGAAAGTATCAAAACCGTGTTATAGGAAGATGGGTCTCGAGAAACCATATGTTGAAAATGCAACAAGATGATGGAGCTTAGTGAAAAGGAGTCGCCTTCACTAAGTGGGCCCGCAGGCTATTTTTGGCGCAAAGTCTATTTTTAGACTATGTCTATTTTTAGACATATGGATCATGGTCTATGAGTTGCAGGATGCTATTTGTGGATGATTGGTCATGTTGGTAAAAATAGATGGACTTCTATTTTTAGACATATGGGCGGAGTCTATTTTTAGACTGCCAGTCTAAACATAGAACAGTCAAATATTATTAGCTCTTAATAATATTTAGACTATAAACATTATCTTATCCTCTTGGAGCACTTCAGTTCGAGCTATGGATGTGGCACATGCAGCTGCCAGAAGGAAATACGCTTTTCTTATGGGTCAGTTGAGCTATTGCATGATGGACTTCAGTTAGAACTCAAGTGATTGAGTTTGGTGGAGTTGATTGAGGAGTTGATGGAGTTGTGTTCAATTTGACTTGGTTGAACTAGTTGTATTTAGTCTAACTGTAGAATACACTAGTGATGAGTGATGTGAATTAATTATTAATTAATTCACTAATTATTAACTCATAAATCAACTAAAGAATACATCATTTAACTCAGTGCATGGATAGTTCAGTGGAGACAAGTGTTAGAGGTGGGTGAAAGAGTGAGACTGCTATCTGTTGTGACTATAGCTGTGCATGAGATTTGCACATGCATTGATGGAGATTGCCAATGAGGATTGTGCGGTACAAGCCAAGGAAAAGGAGCTTGGATCATTCCCATTCTCACATTGGATTGCGCAGTAGAGGCAGACAGACAGCGGAGGAGATTTGAACCAGTGACTTGATTCAGATCTGAGCTAGTTTGTGTGTAGCAGGTGGAGATAGTACTGAGTACTTGTGAGGAGTATTGTACCATGTATTGTTACATGTTCTCTATCATTATAATATATAGATAGTTGGGGGTTTTCAGCTGTATGCTTTCCCCAATACATACTGTGTTAATGTGCACATGCGATTGATGTTTCATTGTTTTTAATTCCGCAAAATTGATGATCAACGTAGAGGAGGTTATGTATTATGCATGCATTCCGTAAATAGTGTATAATCGGGATAATCTCTATGAATAAGTGTTATATTATTCAAAATTTCTACATTGTATCAGATCAGAGTTGATCATCAGATCTATTATTCAGAAAGTGATTACATTTTATTTCTTTAGGAAGAGTCTGTAATCGGGCCAGGTAGCCTCTGGATTCATCCTTCTTTTGGAAGGTGAGATATCCGGTAAAAGCCCATACAATCAATCTCTATATGAGAAATACTTTGTTCTCACGAATTTTAGATCAAAAGCGGTTGAGTTTTGAGCTGGTGGAATTCGAATTTGCAATAGTGTTTTCTTGGTGTCAAAGTTGAAATGTCTTTCAACGGATTGCGATTGGAGTATGCTCTTGAAGGCAACTCGAATTATATTGCATGGAAAGACAGGATGGAGGCAGTGTTAGATGACAATGGGTTGAAGGAGTTCATAGAGGCTGAGGTCCCAAAGCCTACTGATGCTGCTCACGTTGAGGCTTGGCAAAAGAAGATAGCGAAGTGTCGAAGGATTTTGTTGGAGGGCGTGAAGGATCACATTGTATCCAGCCTGCATGGAAAGGCTTTTCCATACTTGATGTGGAAAGCGTTGATAGATTTATTCCAAAGCAAGAGTGACTAGAGGAAGTTGGCGCTCAAGGATAAACTTAGAAACATTAAGTGTGAGAATGGAGACAATATGTCCAAGTATCTCACGAAGTTCACCCAATGCCGGGATGAGCTGGGAAGTGTGGGGGTGACTGTTGATGATGAGGACTTGGTGAGCTTGGCTCTCCTTGGTCTTCCAAAGAGTTGGCATTCCTATCAGGAATTTGTCAATGGTCGGGAGAAATTTCCAGGATGGGAGACACTTTGGTCAGATCTTGTGCAAGAGGAGATCAGGTGGAATACCAGGGATGGATCTTAATCAAAGGCATCTAATGAAGAAAATTGCGCTTTGGCAGCCAAAGCAAAGAAGGGGAAGGAGAAGGGTTCTCTTTCTGAATCCAGTTCTTCTAATGATGGGAAGAAGGTTGAAAAATCGAAAGTGCGATGTTTTTGTTGTCATGAGGTGGGCCATTATGCTGCAAATTGTCCACGGAGGAAATCCAAGAAGGGATCCGGGGAAGGATCTGAAGGTGAGGCACTTGCTTCACAATTTGAGTTGGATTTCACACTCTTTGCATGCATGGTTTCATCCATGGTGGGAAGTGGTTGGTTTCTTGACAGTGGAGCTTCTTTCCACATGATCGGTGACAAGAGTTTGTTCAGTACTTTGGAGGAGAAAGATCTCCAGATACTCATAGCGATGGGTAATGATGAGAAGTATAGTGTCTCAGGTGTAGGCACGGTTATTTTTCAGAGGGAGCATGGAGCTCGCCTTACCTTGACCAATTTCAAGTATGTACCAGGACTGAAGAGAAACTTGGTGTCGATCGCGATGCTGGAAGACAGAGGCTATGATGTAGTCTTCAGTAAGGGAAAGGTTTTCCTTGGACACATCATCACTAGACAGGTGAAGCAGATTGGTTCACGGGTCAAGAACCTATATGCTCTTGAGGTTCAAGATGCATGCAAAGCCTTGAGCAGTGAGGCAACTAATGGAGACTTGGTGGTTGAGAGGGAGCGTATATTACCTCTCAACATGCAGAGCCAGAAGAAGTCTCAGACGATTGAGGAGGAGCCACGATTGGTGCAGTAGCTTTAGGAGGTTGTGGAGTAGCCACAATAAGGGAAGCCGAGAGGAGATCGAGTAGAGACATCTAATCATGCAGAGACCTCCAGTAGGGGGAAACTTCGAGCCAGGTGGGCTGAGGGATCACATGCAGCCATGCCTCCAGGTAGGAGGTGGGGCGATGTAGAA
Organism: Pinus tabuliformis; assembly: GCA_031772625.1. Classification (NCBI taxonomy): domain Eukaryota; kingdom Viridiplantae; phylum Streptophyta; class Pinopsida; order Pinales; family Pinaceae; genus Pinus; species Pinus tabuliformis. The sequence continues at coordinate 240,648,125 of CM062804.1, forward strand.
TGATCATCCCAAGGAGGAGGGGTAGGATCCTTGAGGTACCCAACCTCTTGGATGAGACCTTGCTACGGGAGCCTCGATGTGGAGTAGTAGGAACTGACTGATTGGGTAGAGACAGATGCGGATGGAGCAGCAAAGAGAGCGACATTGTAGGGAATCCCAGGGCAACGCATAGCTAGCATGCTGCAGCAATGCGAGAGGCACAAGTGTTTTGCACAGTGCTACGTGGCACAGAGAAGTGTGCAATGCTGCGAGATGCATGGAGATGTTGCAGTAGCGCAAATGTCAGAGAGGGAGCACTTGTCAACAGCAGGTAGAGCTTCAACATCAGAGTATGTTCCTAGCCCAATAGAGTGGTTAGTTGGGAGTGTCTTTTTTTTCCAAGTGTTGTTGGAGCAAGTGGACTGGGCAAATGTGTTACATGTAGAACATTCCAGAGTTGCAGGATAGGGGTTGCAGATAATCCATATCTTGTTGAGAGGGAGTGTTGAAAATGCAACAAGATGATGGAGCTTAGTGAAAAGGAGTTGCCTTCACTAAGTGGGCCCGTAGGCTATTTTTGGCGCAAAGTCTATTTTTAGACATATGGATCATGGTCTATGAGTTACAGAATGCTATTTGTGGATGATTGGTCATGTTGGTAAAAATAGATGGACTTCTATTTTTAGACATATGGGCAGAGTCTATTTTTAGACTGCCAGTCTAAAAATAGAACAGTCGAATATTATTAGCTCTTAATAATATTTGGACTATAAACATTATCTTATCCTCTTGGAGCACTTCATTTTGAGCTACGGATGTGGCACATGCAGCTGCCAGAAGGAAATATGGTTTTCTTATGGGTCAGTTGAGCTATTGCATGATGGACTTTAGTTAGAACTCAAGTGATTGAGTTTGGTGGAGTTGATTGAGGAGTTGATGGAGTTGTGTTCAGTTTGACTTGGTTGAACTAGTTGTATTTAGTCTAACTGCAGAATACACTAGTGATGAGTGATGTGAATTAATTATTAATTAATTCACTAATTATTAACTCATAAATCAACTAAAGAATACATCAGTTAACTCAGTGCATGGACAGTTCAGTGGAGACAAGTTTTAGAGGTGGGTGAAAGAGTGAGACTGCTATCTGTTGTGACTATAGCTTTGCATGAGATTTGCACATGCATTGATGGAGATTGCAAATGAGGATTGCATAGTACAAGCCAAGGAAAAGGAGCTTGGATCATTCCCATTCTCACATTGGATTGCATAGTAGAGGCAGGCAGACAGCGGAGGAGATTTGAACTAGTGACTTGATTCAGATCTGAGCTAGTTTGTGTGTAGAAGGTGGAGATAGTACTGAGTACTTGTGAGGAGTATTGTACTATGTATTGTTACATGTTCTCTATCATTATAATATACATATAGTTGGGGGTTTTCAGCTGTATGCTTTCCCTAGTACATACTGTGTTAATGTGTGCATGCGATTGATGTTTCATTGTTTTTAATTCCGCAAAATTGATGATCAACATAGAGGAGGTTCTGTATTATGCATGCATTCCACAAATAGTGTATAATCGGGATAATCTCTGTGAATAAGTGTTATATTATTCAAAATTTCTACACCATATGAGTCTCTTGATTAGGAAACGGGTCGGTCAACACTTCAGGGGAAGTTGAGGACCTAAGAAATTGAATCACTTCGGCACAATGAGGACAGTAACATGTAAAGTGTTCCTCATTGCAAATCAAGCAAGGATATCGAGGTTTGTGTTTCTCATCAATAGACTAATTTGTTTGTTTATCCTGTGGAGAGGGATCTTTATTTTTATTACATTTTCCTTTATTCTTGCTTCCACATTGACATTGAGACTTGCCTTTATTAGATGAAACGACATTTATCTCAGAAACAAAATCCGCAAGGGGATCGGATTGAGGGTTTTGAGCAGATGCAGGTGGAGCAATACCAGATGGTTTACTCACCATTAGAGAAAAATCAAACCCTCTCCATTTCCTATTTCTCTGAAGGAGCTTTCCAACGGTATATGGAAATCCAAAAATGGACTCCTAGAGTAGAAGTTAGAGCATATTGAAGTTACCCATGGAAATCCCAACAATCAAAGGAAAAACAACAAAGGACAAAGATAACTTGAAATTGGGGTCCAAGAGCTACTCTCATTGCATATCAGTCATCCCGCATCCTGCATATCGACGATCCCACATATATCGCACCCTACATCCCGCATATTAGATATCCTGTAGTATTGCAGTCCCATAGTCATGCAGGCCTGCAATCCCATATCCTGCCTACCGCGATCCTGTAGTTTGGCAGTTCAGCAGTTTCACGGTCCCTTAATCCAGTATCCCATAGTTCTTGCACTCTGCATTCCACATATTAGCAATCTTGCAATATTGTAGTCACTCAGTTCCGCAATCGTGCAGTCCCGTAGTACCGCAATCCTGCAGTATCACACTAAATCCCACATATCAACTATCAGCGTGGCAGTGAGTTTCTAACTTTAAGAACCTTATGATATCACTCTTTTGCGATACAATGTTAAATTGTTAGGGAAAGGCCTAAATCATTTAACAAAGGAAATGCATGAAAAACCAACGTCGAGTGCACCTTTTTCTTTCTCCCCTAGGGGGCCACATGGCGACATATGATTGTTCCTCAGAGTTGACATAGCAAATGACATCATCAATGACGTGGTGGTATAGATGAAAAGTGGCAATACAGAGGACATGTGGTAGTATGGATGATGATGTGGCCGATGATACACGTCACTCAGTTTCAGTTTTTTCAGGGGTGAAATGGGGCCATTTTCAGGTGACAAGTGTCACAACTCATAGGGTGACACATCGCAATGATGAAATCACCCTCGATATTGGTCCTCAGTGATCTCACAAAGTGAAATTTCAGTTCTTCGCCGATATCCTCCTCGGCTACGATTGCGATAAGGAAAATCCCCCGGATGTGATAATTTATTGAAGTGTATTATGTAAGGGTTTTACGTCCGGGATATTGGCTGATGCGGTATAAAGAGTTAATGAAGACTCCTGGAGTTATAAAGGAAAAAGGGCGCTGAACAGGTTTCCATAGGCCTTAGCACCTGAGGGCTAAGTTCTCGGTCAAGCCGACGATCACATGAAGGAAGAAGTACAAAGGGGATGAAATCATGAGGGGTTAAGGGACAAATTAGAAAGCAGTCGGAACTCGCCTATTTCCTATGTTTCCAAAATAAAATATGCACCCAAAATACTACTCTGCTACACTGTAATACATATCCCCAGGAAGATCGGGGTGCCAATTGTGTTCAACAGGAGGTTTAAGGCTAAAATAATAGAGCCGACCCCTAAAGAAGCTTTAGCAGTAATCATGGGGGACAGAGCATTCAAAATAGGTATGGGCACATTCAAGGAAGTATTAATCGGTGCCAAAAACATTTAAAGGAGAATAAACAATGAACCGCTTCAAGAACAGAGAAATGCATCACGATGGGGACGTGGCTCGACTAGAGGCCTCCATAAGAACAGTAGAGGGACACGTCCCCCTTCCTCTTTCCAACTTCCTTATTTTTTCATTAATTTTTGTAAGATTCTAAGAAATTCAGGAAATGCATATTGTAATCACAATTTGGGCAATAAAGCTTCACCTTGGCTAAGACAGCCAACTAATCCGATAGTTGAGACTCGGCCCGGGGATATTTTGTATTGAATCATGTTTGATAAAATTTCCCCCTCCTCATATAAATAAGGGGAAGAAACATTGTAATGAGGGGGGGTTGGTTGGTTGGTTGGGTAGGCTGGCTGGTTCCATAATTTCTCACCCATTGGGTCTGAGTTCTGAGATACCATTTGTTCTACTTGTTGTATTCATGGAGGGGACTGAACTGATGTTGGGATTAATGTATGGACTAGTTGTTTGGACCCTTTGGATTAATGAAACTCCTTGTTGATTCCAAGCATAATGGATGTGCAACATGTTTTCTTGGTAATTTCATTTCACTTGTGTATTTCTTTCCTTGAAATAGTGTTAATGGAGTTGTTGGTTTCTTGTTGGTTCATGGATTTATCTTAGCTGCTCAATAGTAAACAGTACCTATGCATATCACAGATTTACCTATGTTATTCATTAGCATGCAGTACCTGTAGAATTACATATTTACTTGTGTTTGTGATTAGCTTACAGTACCTATGGTGGCGAAGATTTACTTTCTGCCATCTCACCTTCCTTTCTCTTCCATATTTCCGCAGGAATATTATTGCTAAGGACTCTGTTCATTTACATCCCTCTGCATATGTTTCCCTCCTCCTTTTTCTCCCCTCTGCCACTACTCCAACTTCAGTTTTAAAGTTGTCTCATTATTGTGTGTCGACCGCAAGGAGAAGACGTTTCTCTTTTAATATTGTCTCGATACACCCCCTCATTTGAATTCTTGTATTGGCTTGAGTCCACCTTAATGAAGGCTTATTGAACCAAGCCCATCCTATTACCTTTTTACGAGACAATTGGAGTGCTGATAACCCCTCACATATAATATTTCATGCACTCCTATCTTTAAGATGTCCTAGGCATTGGTCTACAATCAATCCAGAGGCTGTCTCTAGGAGGCTTTCTTTCTCCCTTGCAGAACTTGTGCTACAAGGTGTTAGATTTAGCTACAACATCTTTCTAGCACCATTGTCGGGGAAAGGATTAGAATATTTTTCCCTGGGTATGAAAAAGCATTGCATTTCCTCTATTAGGCGAGCAAAGGAAGTGCAAATTGAAATTCTCTCACCTCGATGACTCCACTGTTAATTTTATGGTAAACGTCCTAGCGACACCATTGTCCATTTCTCTAGTTGATCATCCTGGCTTTCAAGTAGCCTAATACTCACTGTGATGCTACAACAGCTGAAGCTTCCCCTACTTTTGAAACTGAAATCACTTATATAGGGAGGTTTTCGAGATGGTCCTTCCTGCATTTCTGGCCAACCAATTTTCCCCACTAGATTTCTCTTCTATTGTTGGTTATCTCAATCATGTCCCTACATATCATTAGTGGAATACCTATTTGCCTAGATTTAGTGGAAATACAGAGAGAAGATCTGACCAACTCCTCAAAGACTTTCATGAATGCATGGAGCAATAAGATATTTTTCTTGAAGATGTATAGATGTAGTTGTTCAAGTGGTATTTAGATGAGGTTGCTAGAGTTTGGTTTAAAATGATACCTCGTGGCAAGATATCTTCCTTGAAATGTTTTCATACAACATTCTATCAGTATTTCAAAATATTTTACCCACCAAATGATCTATTTGAAGATTGTTGCATGCAATTTAACAATGAAGACATTCCTGAGGTTGAGGACCCTGCTGAAGATGTTTGTGGAGCTCCACTCTAAGAAAACATCCTCTCGCATCAAGAAGCATCACCCGATGAGCAAGAAAGAGAAGAAGGAAATGTCATCGAGTGGCCAAAAAACCCTCAAGGGTTTGTTTCGGCCTAATGTGATGTTTTCCTTTCCTATGATAAATATGAATCTGATAGAGAGCCAAGTGATGCAGAGCCTCCACAATCTTTGTTATGGGAAGCTTCACAAGAAGAGGAGGCTAATAAAGAGGCTCCCACCCACAATGCACATCTTTCACATGGAGAGAAATATCAAGAACCTCCTCCCATCTATGACACATACCATTTAGAGGAGGATGAGTTCTGTTTACCAACAAGTGGGGAGAAAGCTCCCAACAACAAGTTTTTCAACAAGAACAAAAAGCTGAAAGACCACGTAGAGTCTGTTGCTACCTGGTGCAGCAAGATGTTTGCTAAGAATTCTCAACAGACCCTCCAATCTATGATTCTTATAGTTCAGATAAAGAAGAGTCTAGTGCAGATTTCCAAGAGGGTTGGCCCATTGAAAAATGGGCAGTGAAAGATCAACGAGAAGTTCTCCTTGAAAAGGCTGAAGTTGAGGAGCTCGAAAATGTTTGTGGTTGCCCTAGCCAAGAGGATATTGGTGAATAGACTCCTTATGAAATTAAGGTAGCTGCAAACTTTCCTTGCCTATTCCATGACCTTGTGGTTAAGTACATGAGCCTATTCTTAAGCTAGCAACAAAGGTTGTTTTAGCAGCATGTATCAGGTTCTTCATTTACTGATTTTGCATGGTCCTTGCTCATTTTAATTTATGCTTTTTAGCAGCATGAAGGCACTTGACCCAACAGCCAAATGATGTCTTGGATCCATTGGAGGGTTGAACTCACCTAGGTGAATTAAGCTCTGTGCATAAGTAGGAATGTACATAAATAAGCTCACTAGTTAAGCATTTACTTTTTAGTTGTTACAAATTTTATTTCTGCATTTTAGATTGAGGAGGAAAGTCCCATGGAGATTTTTGTTGATTACAAGGTTTCATTTATTACTAACTCCATGCCCAATGGTGAAGGATATTGGTCTGCAGGTTCTCAGCACCTTGCCAATAAGGCACTGTCCCCAGTAGGAGCCAATGTTGTCACTCACTACTTTATCAATCTTTAGTTGCCTCAAGTGCCAAATAACAGTGAAGTTGAAGTCATTTCTAACGCCGAAAAAGCTCTCAGTGATAAATCAGACCCTCTCTATTTCCTATTTCTTGGAAGGATATTTCCAAGGGTATATGGAAGTCCAAAAATTGACTTTTGGAGTAGAAGTTAGAGCATGTTGAAGTTACCCATGGTAAGCCCATCAATCAAAGGAAAAACACCAAAGGAAAAAGATAAATATCAATTGGGGTCGGGAGCTACTCTCATCGCATATCATCCATACCACATCCCGCATACTGTCCATCCTGTAGTTCCCATACCCTGCATCCCACATATCGGCGATCCCAAAGTATTGCAGTCCCGCAATCTCGCAGTCCCATAGTATCGCGATCCTGCATCCCACCTACCACGATCCCGCAGTGTTGCAGTCTGGCAGTCCCACAATCCTGCATGTCGACAATCCCATAGTATTGCAATCCCACAGTCCCATAATATCACAGTAAATCCTGCATATTGGTGATCGGCGTGGTGGTGAGGTTCTAGCTTTAAGAACCTTGTGATGTCACCGATTTACGATAAAATGTTAAATCATCAAGGAAAGGCCTAAATCATTTAATAAAAGAAATGCATGCAAAACCAAGGTCGGGCATACCTTTTTCTCTCTTCTTCAGGGGGGCACATGGTGACATATGATTGGTCCTTAGAGCTGACATGGCAGCTGACATCGTCAATGACGTGCCAGTATGGATGACAAGTGGAAGTATGGAGGAAACGTGGTAGTACGGATGCTGACGTGGCAGATGACACGTGTCACTCAGTTTTAGTGTTTTCAGGGGTGAAATGGGGCCATTTCTAGGTGACACATGTCACCACTCACAAGATGACACGTGGTAGTGATGACATCACCCCGTGGATTGGTAATTGGTGATCGCACAAAGTGAAAATTCAGTTCCTCGCCGATATCCTCCCTGGCTGCGATTGTGATAAGGAAAAGGCCCCCCAGATGCAATAATTTATTGAGGTGTATTATATAAGGGTTTCACATCTGGGATATTGGTCGATGCGGTATAAACAGTTAATGAAGGCTCCTGGAGTTATAAAGGAAAAAGGCCCTTGGACAAGTTTCCATAGGCCTTAGTACCTGAGGGCTAAGTGCTCGGTCAAGCTCTAGATCACATGATAGAAGAAGTGAAAAGGGGCTGAAAGCGTGAGGGGCTAAGGGACAAATTAGAAAATAGTCGAAACTTTCCTATTTTGTGTGTTTCCACAATAAAAGCCGCACTCGAAAGACTACTTTGCTACACTGTAATACATATCCCCAGGAAGATCAGGGCACTGATTGTGTTCAGCAAGAGGTTTAAGGCTGAAACAGCAGAGTTGGAACCTAGAGTAATTTTAACAGTAAATCATGGGGGATGGAGCATTCAAAGAAGGTATGGGCGCATTCAAGGAAGGATAAATCTGCAATATGCCTTGGGAGTCAGCGTCGAAAGCATTTAAAGGAGAATAGAAAACGAACCCCTTCAACAGCAGAGAAATGCATCACGGTAGGGATGTGGCTTGACTAGAGGGATCCACAAGAATAGTAGAGGGAAACCTCCTCCTACCTATTTCCAACTTCCTTCTCTCTTCATTAATTTCTGTAAGATTCCAAGAAATCCAAGAAATACCTATTGTAATCACTGTTTGGGCAACATAGATTCACCTTGGCTGAGACAACCAATCTATCTGATAGCTGAGACTCAACCCAGTGATATTTTGTATTGAATCATGTTTGATAAACACTCCCCCTCCTCATATAAATAGGGGGAAGAAACACTATAATGAGGGGGGGTTGGTTGGTTGTTTGGGCAAGCTAGCTAGTTCTAGAATTTCTCACCCGCTGGGTCTGAGTTCTGAGATACCATTTGTTCTACTGATGTTGGGATTAATGTATGGATTGGTTGTTTAGACCCTTTGTATTAATGAAACTCCTTGTTGATTCCAAGAATAATGGTTGTGCAACATGTTTTCTGGGTAATTTCATTTCACTTGTGTATTTATTTCCCTCAAATAGTGTTGATGGAGTTGTTGGTTTCTTGTTGGTTCATGGATTTATCTTAATGCTCATTAGTAAACAATACCTATGCATATCATAGATTTACCTATGTTATTCATTAGCATGTAGTACCTGTAGAATTACATATTTACTTGTGTTTGTGATTAGCTTACAATACCTGTGGTGGCTCAGATTTACTTTGGTTGTTAAGCAGAGAATGATACCCATATTAATATGTAGCCTGAAACCTTAATCAATGATCAGCTATTTCTGCCATTTCACCTTCCTTTCTCTTCCATATTTCTACTGGAATATTATTGCTAAGGATTCTGTTCATTTACAACCCTCTGCATATGTTTCCCTCCTTCTTTTCCTCCTCTCCACCACTACTCCAACTTCAGTTTTAAAGTTGTCTCATTGTTGTGTGTCGGCCACCAGGAGAAGACATTTCTCTTTTAAGATTGTCTCGATATACCCCCTCATTTGAATCCATGTATTGGCCTAAGTCCACCTTAATGAAGTCTTATTGAACCAAGCCCCTCCTATCACCATTTTACATGACAATTGGAGTGTTGATAACCCCTCACATATAATATTTCATGCACTCCTATCTTTAAGATGTCCTAGGCAACAGTCTACAATCAGCCCAGAGGATGTCTCTAGGAGGATTTCTATCTCCCTTGCAGCACTTTTGCCACAGGGTGTTATAATTAGCTACAACAAGCAGCATGAGATTCTTTACCAGGTGGAGGAGGAACAATATTCAAAGGTATCATAGTGTTCAGTATCTTATCATAGAGCGTGCCGAATTGGGTATAAACTAGATCCAAATATTGTGCACAAGAAATTACTTTCTCTTTAGTCACAACTCAACCTTTGGCCACATCTTCTATTGTGGGTTCCAACAAAGATTTAGTAAACCATTCCGCTAATAATTGATCGGGAACATAAGTTTTGACGAACCGATGACAACACCTCCACTCATGAATTTGACCTGAAATGTGAGTGGAACCAGATTGTTTGAATTTGGTTAACAGTTCCATTACAGTTTCGTATATGATGGGACACTGGAAGTGTGTAAGGAAGGTTGTGGATAAAGAGCTGAAATCATGAAATGAAGCTCTAGGTAACTCAATACACCATTCAACAATGATACCCGTAAGCGTTCTTTGGAAAATATAAAGTTGAATAGAATCATCGTTAAGGGAGTTTGATGAACACCATAGATGATACGTCATGACATGCATCGACAGGTCTTCTCCTAGATTCCCATTTAATTTAGGGATATCGGAATGCAATTTGCTAGGAATAATCAATCACCAAGATGAATCAATGATGGGGTCATTGGTGAGCCAAGTTAAATCTGGCAACTCGAGGGTGGAAAAAAATGAAATTACCAACTAAAGTCTAGTGGAGGATGACCTGGATATGATGTAATAGCCTAGGAAACAAGCACTTGCATTCTTGGATAAGGAGGGTTCTGGTAATAAGTTACCTGGGTACCATAATAAGGAGGATTATGATAACCATAATAGAAGTGACCTTGTTGACCAGCCCCAAGGTAACCATGAATTTGTTGGCCTTGAAAAGGCACCTGAGGAATAATGTTGGGATAGGGTCCCCAGGGTCAATTTTGGGTTAGTTTAACCAATTTTTGCAATAGATTTTGTAAAGAATGTAAAGTCTCTGTGAAATGTGGAAGCCGAGCACACAGTTAAGTAGGAGTCAAAGGGGCTTTAGCCCCTTGTTTAGGTAAGTGATAGGTCAGTTTTGAGACTCACCCATAGGTTGTGGGCCATGGTATTGTATTAAAAAAGCTATATATATTTGAGTCATAGAGAGTCCAAGAGGCAATCGATAGAATGAATCTAGGATAGAAGATTTTTGTTTGGGCAAGTGTTAAGGCAGGAAAGCTTTGTTTCTTGTACTTAGGTGGAAGGGGAAGGCTCCTACAGCTGAGTGTGTGGATACCTTGGCAAGTCCGCAACTAAGTGTGCGGGCCCCTACAGCTGAGTGCGCAGGGTGGAAGAGTTTGTATTTTGAACACTAAACCTAATGAAGACTGATTTTGGATCGAATATATTGCATCTATGTTGAATTCTTATTTCTATTCATATTATGATTTATTTCTCGATGATATGTTTTCTACGGAATAATATGTAATTGCTGCATGAATCTATTAAATCTTTAATATTTATGCATGAACTAAGTAATTATCTATTTTCGCGAAGATAAAGGTTAAATATGTTATGATTTCTATTGAATCAGGTAGATCTGCGCGAAGGAAGATCTAGGGTTACTAATTAGTGCACGAAAGTGGATAGTTTTCTTCCTTTAAGTCTATAAAGTTTGATCATAGGCCTTCACAAAGGTCTAGAAGCCATTTTCTTAGAGCTGCAGTAGCATACCATAGAAGGATACAGATCTGCGTGAAGACAAATCAGAGTGACAAGGGCTCAAGCTCACTTATCACATGGTCTCTAGATGTAGAAACCTAGTTATAGAATCCCCCAATACTGCTTTGGGTGAGACCGTAGCCTGCGCTATGTAGGTTATTTCTGAAAGGGCCAACAGTTAGGGTTTCGTTGGTTGGCACGAACAACTCTGAACCTAGGTCAACCCCCCCTAAACCAACAAATGGTTTTGTTGTAGGGACCAGGATCTATTTAAGAGATGTGTGATAAATGATTTCCTACAAAGAAAGAGATTGATAAGTGGATTGACCGAAACATGCACACATTTGCAGCTCAAGAGAACAAGAGCCATAAATTATCCAAGGAACAGTGGTTGCAGATATTTTTGTACATAGATGAGATTGGCACATTCTTCTGTTTCTTCCCTAATGAACTACACGAATGGTTATCTAAATTGGCCAATAATCAAGGAACATGGAGGCTTGAAAACCCTATAGCGTATATTCTTGAATTGGTTTGATGTCAGGAGGCATTAGAAAGAAATATCGCGAGGGCTTTGGATCATTGGATTAATTGCACATTGGGAATCTTTGTGACTTATTTCACGATCGAAAGAAATATTAGCTATAATGAAGCAGAACAAAGGTTGTTTAAAGGCCCACGATGTAAGTACTTGAAATCATTAAAGTCTGGTATTAAAATGTTGTTATGTGAAAAGAGGGTTATGCAGTTACCTTGATGTTTGAGGCTAGGTGAAGCAGGAGATTCCTTAGAAGAAATGAAGGATCAAGCCCAGAATATAGTCCACTCATTGAACCCCCTTCAAGTGATGACAAAGGGACGGTGTTGACTATGCTGCGAAGTGCAGTTTAATTAATTACGTAGGGTATCCCGAGGATACCTCATCCATCCACTCCACCTCCACCTCCACCTTCGCCTCATACACCTACAACTTCACCCCCTCCACCTCCACTTCCACCATTCAACATGGTGAATGTGATGAAGATGCCAATTTTTAAAGGGGTAGGGAGTGAAGATCCCAAACAATTTTGGTTTGTCACAGGAGCTATATGGACAAAACAAAAAATTATGGATAATAACATCAAGAAAAAGCAATTGGTTATAGCCTTACAGAATCACGCATTAACATGGTACATCAAGTATTACACTAGTAACACCACCATGACATTGGCAGAGACCCAACAAGCTGTAAATAAGGGGTTTAGAAAGCCTAAATCAGAGGCACAGTCAGTAACTGAGTTTAAGGAACGCCTTGGGATTTCAACCAACGGTTGAAATTCCTGATTAGGCAGGCCAATATGACATTACATATTCGCAACATCATGACTGGTATATAGCATCACTTTTGCTACACTTGACAGTGCCTCTGTCACAACAAAAGATATCTACGCAAGCTGCAGCCTTAGAGATCACAATGAGGCTGGATGCCTTGCTCATATAGGATACGAGCCTAGGAGTGCAATAGATTCACTCACATCTGGGAAGCCTACATTTGGAGTTGTAGAGCTTGAAGAAAGGAAAGGAAGCTCAATTGAAGGTGTGCACTAAAGTTTGGTGTTTGAAATGCAAGAGCCATGGACATGATAAGGACCATTGCCCAGTCTATAAGAACTATATTATTGGGGGAGGGCTTGTTCCCCTGAAGCTAGAGAATAATGTTGGGACAAGCGTGAGAGTTGTGCTATGGTGTGATATATGTCAGGTTATAGGACAACACGCCATTGAAAACTGCCACTTACTACGGAAGTTTGTATAGATCCCTCAACAGTTGTTTAGCAATTTTTGTAAATCTGTGGGACATGATCGATGCCATTGTAGTAGTTATGAGCTAATGAAGGATAGAACCCCTACCTACCAAATGCAAGCATAAAATTGACCTCATTATTAGGGTGCAGGAGCAGTGCGTAGAGGATTCCAAGGCTGAGGACAAGGAAGAGGGGGAAGACTTGATTGAGGGCATGGGCAAGTAATCTACTATAACTGTGGCGAAGAAGGGCACTTTGCACAAGATTGTACAAACCCCACACATCTGTTGGCATTATGATTAAAGTGTTGTCCTTGATGGCAACTCACTCAGAAGCTGGTACAGGTGCTCAAAGGTTGGTACAAGTGGTACAGGTGATGGCAACTTAATCAGAGGACAGATCTTAGTACAGCATGCCAAGAAAGTTCATACACGCAGGTTCGTTAAGCCCAAGTCGCGTGTACACGCAGGTTGGCTTCAGTAAAAGGGTGTGTATGTGGAAAAGTACTTTTGGTCCGTGGCGGTTAGTCCTTGGAAGTTGTGCCTATGGTTTCGGACCATGGTGTCTCGACGGGCATGTCAATCCCTAGTTTTGAGGTTGATGGTATTGGGTTACTATGGTTTTGGCTCTTGGTATTGAACAAGGCCTAAGGCTATATAAGGAGAAGATCATTAGGCAAGTTGATGTATGCATTGTGTGTCTGACGCAGTGAAAGGATCTGGTATTGCTGGTTATCTGTTCCGGACGTTTTGGTAAGGGTCGGATCTGACAGCGAAGGCATAAGAATCTATTCCTAGATCTGCACGCGGGTTGCCTTTGGTGAAAGCGCGTATACACGCGGTTTTGGTACAGTGAAGTAGCGTATGCATAATAAGATTTGATATTTCAGGTTGCTGCTGATTCTGGTGGTTGTTGCAGAGTTCTGGGCTCTGGTTTGGGTTCTGTGTTCTTGATGACAGGGTTTCAGTGATTCAGTATTGGGTTGTTTAATGAATTATGATGCAAGTATAAGTTGATGATTGTATTGCAGTAATGTTTGTTTTGTACTCTTGGATCCAGTCTGAAAATTGATGAAACGTGGTCCCTGAAGGTTGTAGGATCAGCACCTACATACTAGTAAATGGATCAGCTAGTACAAGAGCTGAGGGGGTTGTAGCTTCCTTCCAAAAGTAGTTGGAAAACGAGAGAGGGTTGTAGCCCTCTGCAGGTTGTAGCCTGCGTACTGGTAAAGGACTGCACCAGTACATTGTAAAAGAAGTTTCTCATTAAAGAAGAAAGAGACGAATTGCAGCAGGTGGTTTTCACCCACATTGGGTTTCCACCTTATATCATGGTGTTCATGTGTGTGGCTCTTGTGTGATGTTCTGTTCTGTTATACTGCACCTGTTTACTGTTAATATACTTAATAATGTTCTGATGCATTTACAGAAGATTAAAGCTAACTGAATTATAAGATCTCTGGGTATACGCTTGTTGCATTAGATACAGTCGCGTGTACACGCGGGTTCACTTAACGAAAGTAGCGTGTATGTTTCTGAGCATTGAAAAAGTTTTATTAATCTGATAATACTGATTCACCCCCCCCCCCCCCCCCCCCCTCTCAGTATTATTTCCAACAATTGGTATCGGAGCAGGTCCTTCAGAGGAAGCTTGATCGCTTGAAGGAAAAGATCCATCAGAATGGCTAATCCAGAAAGAGAGGCACACATCAGGCCACCAGTCTTTGACGGGAACAATTTTAATCACTGGAAGATAAGAACCACTGCATATCTACAGTCTCTTGGAGCAGAAGTTTGGGGAATCGTAGAAGGAGGATACAAATTCCCATCAGCAACTCCTACAGATCCAGCAGAGAAAAAGCAATATGAGCTCAATGCCAAAGCAGTTACTGTCCTATTGAGTACTTTGACTCAATCAGAATTTATGAAGATCATGCATTTCAAATCAGCTAAGGAAATATGGGACAAAATCGTTACAAGCTACGAAGGAGATGATCAGGTAAAAAGAGCAAAGCTTCAAACTCTCAGAATCCGATATGAAACTCTTAAGATGCGAAGTAATGAAAGCGTAGCTAATTATTTCCTGCGTATGGATGAGATTGTGAATTGTATGAGGGATCTGGGTGAAGAATTTGAGGAAGTTGTCTTAGTTGAAAAAGTTTTGAGATCTCTGTCCACTAAATTTGATTCTAAAGTATCTGCCATAGAAGAAAAGGAGAATGTGCAGAAAATTACCATGTCACAGCTTCACGGGATCTTAACTGCTTTTGAAATGCGACAAGAGGTACCACCAGAGGCCGCATTCGAAGTGTCAGAGGAAGAAGATGAGGTAAATTTTGTCAAGAATCTTGAACGGGGAACTGGACGGTTCAAAGGTAAGCTACCTTTCAAATGTTTTCTATGTGGTAGAGTTGGTCACTATGCTACTAGATGTCCTCATAACAAAGGAAAGATATCTGAAGAAGATGGTAGAAGCTATTATACCCATATTAAAAGTTCATTCAATGATAGTGAAGATATTAGAAGTCTCATGGCACATGAAAAGAAGAATGCTTCATCCAATAATAGCGAAGATATTAAAAGTTTCATGGCACATGAAAAGAAGAATGCAGAAACTGAAGAAGTTGCCAAATTAAAGGAACAATTGGAGACAGAAACCAAGGTAAGGGAGAAATTGCAGGATATAGCAAAAGATCAGAGCACAACTATTCAGAGACTTGAATCAAAGGTCCTATCTCTAAAAGAAGATGTTGAAGATCAAGAACATGAAGTGATCAAACTAAAGCGACAAGTGGAAGAAGGGAGAAAAGTTGAAGAAGACCTAAGGAAGCAGTATCTGAAAAAGGAAGAACAACATCAAGTTGAGGTAAATATCTTGAAAGGTAAACTAGAGGAAAAGGATAAGCTTTTACGATTTCAAGATAGTTCTAAAGTCTTGGATGATATTCTTAATAGTCAAAGATCTCCTGCTATCAATACTGGTCTTGGTTTTCATGAATATGTTGAAGGTGAATCTAGCTCACAAGGTGAGGCAAGAAACTCTAATGAGAAATCAGAAATTCCTCAAGGAAGATCCTTTACTCCTAACTATGGACGTGATAGACGATTATTTCCTCCGCTGAAGAATGTTGAATGTTATGTATGTCATAATCTTGGACATGTTGCAGCCAGATGTAGAAGTAGAATGGTTCAAGAAAGATCATCGCATCCCAGGTATTTCAGAGGGTATTGCTTTGCCTGCAATGCATATGGACACAAAGCAATTGATTGTGTTAGAAGGAACATGAAAAATGTAAGGTGTTATACATGCAACAACTATGGGCATAAAGCAAGGGAATGCAGGAGCAGATTTCAAAATTCAAGACAAGAGGACCATACATCATCACAGTTGCAGGAATTAAAGAAGACAGAGACAGAAAGGTGTGGCATAACTCAGTCAGCTGACATAATAGACACAGGGGAATCTGAAAGTGATGAAATTCAGTATTCCATCCTGCATACGCTGATATAATGAAGACAAGTCGCGTATATACGCGAGTTACAGGCTGCAAAGTCGCGTATATGGAGAAAGGGCAGCAGAACAGACCCAGGTTCAGTCATGGTTGGCTCAGGCTCAGGGGGAGCAGAACAGACTCAGGAAATGGTTCAGACATGGTTGGCTCACACTCAGGGGGAGCATATTCTTCAAATAATTCATTGTTGGCATTATGGTTAGAAGTTGATAATACAACTTGTTGTTTGATCAAAGGAATGGTAGTGCAGGCTGATGCTTATGATACAGATCTGAATGGCTGGTCTTAGAACCTGCATCTGCTCAGGGGGAGCATGGATAGATTGGTACACTTTGGCATATACAAAGGGGGAGCCAAATCCGAAACTTCAGCATGTACTCAGGGAGAGTATGGACAGCAGTATGGACAGTAGAAGGTATACCAAAGAAGAGAATATCTTGGTACGCCCTTTGCCCTTGATGTCAAAGGGGGAGAGTGACTTGGTGTGGTGGTTGCCATCAAGTCCAAAGGGGGAGATTGTTGGCATTATGATTCAAGTGTTGTCCTTGATGGCAACTCACTCAGAAGCTGGTACAGGTGCTCAAAGGTTGGTACAGGTGGTACAGGTGATGGCAACTTAATCAGAGGACAGATCTTAGTACAGCATGCCAAGAAAGTTCATACACGCAGGTTCGTTAAGCCCAAGTCGCGTGTACACGCAGGTTGGCTTCAGTAAAAGGGCGTGTATGTGGAAAAGTACTTTTGGTCCGTGGCGGTTAGTCCTTGGAAGTTGTGCCTATGGTTTCGGACCATGGTGTCTCGACGGGCGTGTCAATCCCTAGTTTTGAGGTTGATGGTATTGGGTTACTATGGTTTTGGCTCTTGGTATTGAACAAGGCCTAAGGCTATATAAGGAGAAGATCATTAGGCAAGTTGAAGTATGCATTGTGTGTCTGACGCAGTGAAAGGATCTGGTATTGCTGGTTATCTGTTCCGGACGTTTTGGCAAGGGTCGGATCTGACAGCGAAGGCATAAGAATCTATTTCTAGATCTGCACGCGGGTTGCCTTTGGTGAAAGCGCGTATACACGCGGTTTTGGTACAGTGAAGTAGCGTATGCATAATAAGATTTGATATTTCAGGTTGCTGCTGATTCTGGTGGTTGTTGCAGAGTTCTGGGCTCCGGTTTGGGTTCTGTGTTCTTGATGACAGGGTTTCAGTGATTCAGTATTGGGTTGTTTAATGAATTATGATGCAAGTATAAGTTGATGATTGTATTGCAGTAATGTTTGTTTTGTACTCTTGGATCTAGTCTGAAAATTGATGAAACGTGGTCCCTGAAGGTTGTAGGGTCAGCACCTACGTACTAGTAAATGGATCAGCTAGTACAAGAGCTGAGGGGGTTGTAGCTTCCTTCCAGAAGTAGTTGGAAAACGAGAGAGGGTTGTAGCCCTCTGCAGGTTGTAGCCTGCGTACTGGTAAAGGACTGCACCAGTACATTGTAAAAGAAGTTTCTCATTAAAGAAGAAAGAGACGAATTGCAGCAGGTGGTTTTCACCCACATTGGGTTTCCACCTTATATCATGGTGTTCATGTGTGTGGCTCTTGTGTGATGTTCTGTTCTGTTATACTGCACCTGTTTACTGTTAATATACTTAATAATGTTCTGATGCATTTACAGAAGATTAAAGCTAACTGAATTATAAGATCTCTGGGTATACGCTTGTTGCATTAGATACAGTCGTTTGTACACGCGGGTTCACTTAACGAAAGTAGCGTGTATGTTTCTGAGCATTGAAAAAGTTTTATTGATCTGATAATACTGATTCACCCCCCCCTCTCAGTATTATTTCCAACAACATCCGTCATGTAAGTATTGTCGAAAGTTTGACCATGTGATAGAGGAATGTCGGGTCCTTATGTCAAGGATGCAAGAAAAGAAGGCACAACCCCAGTAGCCTACGTAGAACGTTCAAATGATGAGGGCAGAGTCCCGTGAAGAAGATTAGAGCATAAATATAGTGACAAGAAGTGGTATGGCGGCTAGTGCAGATAAGGGTAAGCATCCTGAGGATGCTGGGTGGGTGCGCAAGGCTGCTGACAAGGAAGTAGACTTTCATCTTAATCACGTGAAAGAGACCTTCATGGAAGCAAAGAAGAAATTCATTGAGGCCTCTACCTCATGAAGCCAGGAGAAAATGCCATAAGCGAGTACGACACAAGAAGTAGATCCTTCGGTACTAGCTACTTTTATGAAGACTTGTATGAAGCTACTGTGTGGTAAGAAAGTAGTAGAAGGGTTGCAAGAATTAATTGACAAGTGTGCAAATAAAGAAAAGACTACTGCTGAATAATGCACTATGAGGAAAATTGGCAAGCATAAGAAGCGAATAGGGCATGAGATGAGGCTAACTACGAAGATACACGAATACGAAATGGACTAGGTAATCTTTGATCTAGGGTTAGATTCAAATGTCCTGCCTAAGAAAATGTGGGAAATAATGGGGAGTTCTATGATGCAATGGTCTCCTATTTATCTGCGCCTAGAAAATCAACAAAAGATTATTTTGATGGGGCGCTTATATGGTGTAACGGTGGACATTGAGGGTGCAAGCGCGCTGGCTGACTTTGAGTTCATTGAAATAGTGGATGACAGTAACTTGTACCCCACGCTACTAGGAATTGATCGAGATTTTGATATGGACGCGATAATCAACATGAAGAAGCAAAAGATGACATTTGAAAGGAAGTCGCTTAGGTTTGTAGTGCCACTAGACCCTGTAGAAGGAGTGCATTATACTGAACTTGTTCGTGACTTTGTAGAAAGTGATGATGATCTAGATCGGATATAAAAAAATCATAACGTGAGATGAAGATTAGATCAACCCTACAATCGATGGATGAATTGCGTGGGACAGGGATAGCTCCGACACCTCAAATTCAGATGAAGAACTTGAACACTAGCAGAATCGGTTGCATGAAGTATCTACGCTCCATTGTAATATGATGACCAAATCACTGTGGTGTGTCTCAGTTGAGGTAATGAATCTTCCACATTATGATGGTTTGACTGATGTGGATCTATTTTTAGATGAATTTGAAAGGGAAGTACCAGAAGAAAATTGCTTCCAGGCATTGGAATTAGCGCTACGCGCTACACTTGCTCGTTGGTGGGTTACGCACAAGGAGAGCTTCGCTGGATGGAAGGAATACACAAGGATGATGAAATTAAGTTTCTGATATGCTAATACCCAGATGATGGAAAAATACTGTGGGAAGGATGATTTGCATGATCATTTAGCATGGTGGACTAAAGTTTGGGGAACAGAACCATAGCCAAAATGGGTGCACATTTTTTGTCATACCTTAGATATAATTCTAATGAACTGGTATTTGGAGATGGAGCTTCACCATGGGACAGTTGAATGGGACATATTAAGGGAGAGTTTTCTATTAACTTTCAGCTTTGAGGATGGATTTGAGTGCATTGATGAAGTGCTCCAGGAGATAAAAGCAACTATATTCAAAACACCTAAGGAACCGGTAGAATGGGCTCAGCCAGATTGGAGTACACAACTATGCCATGCGCTGGAGTGTTACAATGTGACTGCTAAAGAAGAAGACGAAGACCCATGAAATATTAACATTCCAGAGATAGAAGGATAGTGCAAATTCGAAGGACTAAAAGTTGTGAATCCAGATATATCAGAACCTTTGAAAACTGGGCAAGTAAACATTGGATCTGAAACCAAACCTAAGCTCACGAAGATAGGAGACTATTCGGATGAACATACGGTTGATAAGGTAGTTGAGATGTTGCACAAGTACCAAGATTTATTCTCAACAGTGTTTTCAGATTTGAAAGGGATCATCAGATATTTAGTTGTTATGAAGATTAAATTGAAGCCAAATGCGAATCCTATTAAATAGAGGCCTTATCAGGTAAATCCAAAACATAAAGAGAAGGTGTTCCAAGAACTGGATAAGATGATCGATGCCTGTATTAATGAACCAGTAGAGGAATTCGATTGGGTAAGCCCAATGGTGGTCCAAGAGAAGAAAACAGAAAGGTGAAATCCATATATGCGTAGATCTGAGAAAGATAAATAATGCATGCATGCATGATCCCTTTCCAACACCATTTACTGATGAATTATTAGATAATGTTGGTAGATAGGAGGCTTATTCGTTTATTGATGGATTTTCGGGATATCATCAAATAAATATTGCGTCGGAATATCAAAGAAAAACAAACTTCGTGAGTGAATGTAGTTGTTTTCAATATACAGTAATGCCCTTCAGATTGAATAAAGTGCCTACAATTTTCTCCCGAGTAATAATCACAATGTTCAAATAGTTTATTCATAAACTTCTCAAGGTGTATTTTGACAATTGGACTGTGTTTGGTTTGGTGTAGCACCATGTCGCAAGTCTGCACCTAATGCTGGATACATGTTGAAGGTATCAGATCCAAGGAAAAATTTAGGGGCTAATATTTGTAGGTGGGCTAATTTTCCATGCTTTTTCCAAAAGAAAATTTCACCAATCTCCTTTTTTTTCTAAAATGATTCGCCCAAATTTTATAGTACACCATTATTTTACCTTAAAATTGCCAAAATATTATATCTACTAATATAAAATCGTTGGAAATATAAATATTTCTACCAAAATATCACCAATTTTTTACAATTTGCATATCAATGACTAGTAAGATTCGCCAAGGCTTCTAAACTTTAAGATAAGTTTCCATCCTTAAAATTTTCCTTGATCAAATTGTGTTGAACTTGAAGAAGTGCATATTTTGTGTACCCTTTGGAATTTTACTTGGCCATGTAATATGTAAGCAGGGATTGATGGTGGACCCTTCGAAGATCGTTGTAATTGTGAATTTGGAAGCTCCTAGGAATGTAAAACAGTTGCATGCGACATTGGGGCACACTGGGTATTATTTAAAGTTTATCAAGGAATACGCTTAGATAACTACCCCGATGGAGAAATTGTTAAAGAAAGATGTGATGTTTTGATGGGATGAAGACTGTCAACGCAGTCTGGATGTCTTGAAGGAAAAGATGGTGACTGCGCCTATTTTGTTGTTTCCATATTGGAAGAAAGAGTTCCATGTACATGTAGATGCCTCTTGCATTGCGCTAGGAGTGGTATTAACACAAACAAGAGAAGGAGAGATTGATCATCTGATAGCCTTCGTGAGTAGAAAGTTATCCAAAGCTGAGAAGAATTACTCCACTACAGAGCATGAAGGGCTAGCGATGGTCTATGCATTGCAAAAGTTTAGGCATTATTTGTTGGGTGGACACTTTAAAATGTGTATAGATCACACCATGCTGAAGTACCTTGTTAATAAGCTTGTATTGGGGGGGGGAGATCTGCCGATGGTTACTGTTGTTTCAAGAATATGACTTTGAATTCATTGTGAAGCCTGGAAGGTTGAATGTAGGACCTAACCATCTGTCAAGGATTGAAACGGGTGAAGAACCAAATAGTTTGGAGGAAGGACTGTCAGATGTGCAACTCTTTGTGGTGCGCGCTGCGGTTGACCATTTTTCTAATATCATTCAGTTTTTAATCACGGGAACAACTTCAAAAGGCTATTCTACTCAACAAAAGAAGCAATTAGTAGTGAGCACCGCAGATTTTTCAGTAATTGCGAGTCACTTGTATAAGATGGGAACGGATGAGATACTGCGAAGGTATGTTCCAGAGTTTGAACGCTCTAATATCCTTGTTAATGGAGGAGTGGCAGGAGGTCACTATGTAGGGAAAGTGATCACACAAAATATTTTGCGCGCTGGGTTATGGTGGCCGACATTACACAAGGATTCTAAGGAATACTACAAGACGTGAGATGATTTCCAAAGGAAGGGGAAAGCCTTCACGAAGAGATGAACTTCCTTTAAATCCTCAAGTTTCTTTGTAAGTATTTGATAAATGGGCCATTTCCTTCATAGGTCCAATACAACCACCAGGTAAGAAGACAGACACATGGTACATCATTCCTGCAACTGAGTCTCTAACCAGACGAGCAAAAGTGCAAACAATGAAGGATTGTACAACTGCTACCACTACGAAGTTTTTGTTTGAATATTTCTTAATGAGGTTTGGATGCCCTAAGATATTGATGAGTTATAGGGGTACACATTCCTTGAATGAAACCATCAGCGTGATGCTTGAAGAATTCCAAGTGTATCATCAAAAGAGCATGCCCTATCACCCACAAGTGAATGGAATGGTGGAAGCATTTAACAAAATTTTGGAGAATGCATTGATGAAGGTCTGTAATGCGTAGTTGAATGCCTGTGATATGCGCATCCTAGTAGTCTTATGGGCATATATGACGACTTGCAAGAAGTTGACAGGCCAAACACCATTGAGGTTGGTGTATGGGATTGAAGCAGTGATGCCCATGGAGTATATTGTGCCAAGTTTATGTATTGTAGCTTTGACGGAGATGGTGGATCACGAGACCTTGGAAGAATGGCTTGTGCAACTAATGGAGTTAGAAGAGGAACACTTTCTTGTAGGCTTTCACCAACAAGTGCAAAAGGAACGTGAAAAGGCATGGCACGATAGGCATATTAAGTTGTGCACTTTTAAGATAGATGATTTAGCGCTGCTATATGATAGCAAGTTCAAAAAAATTTCGGGGAAATTTCAAATCCACTGGTTAGGGCCATATGTTGTTAAGGAGATCACGAATGGTGGCGCAGTTCAACTCGCGAAGCTAAATGAGAAACCATTCCCTTGAATAGTGAATGGAAGTAGCTTGAAGTTGTATACAGGGGATCCTACCCCTGCTTAATGACTACATGGTAGCAGGAAAGTCCAAGTAATCCACGAAGCTGCAAGGGATTGCATGACTATAAACTACGCTGTCGGAACAAGAGAAAAGCATAGTAGGGAGGCTGTGTGATGGAGGACAGGAGTACGACAGGTGAAGCTGCATTAGATGAGTTGTGCCATGGAGGATGGTACCATGCCAATGGGTCCAAAAGTAGTTGTTTGAGTTACTATTCATGATTTGATGGAAAAAATTCTGTTAAGAGGAGCGGGTAGGCACAATTCATGGCCAAAATATTTGAAGATCTATAGCCAAAGATGCTTTTATGATCATAAATTGGAGGGGACGGTCGGATTTGAATTCAAAACCTCCTATAAATTGCGCATGTTGGTCCACCAAAGAACACTTTGCATTCTCAGAATTCTATATGATCCCTCTTGTTGTCACTATATGAATCATAAGGTTTGGGAGGACTTAATTGCGAGTCTGACATTTGCAATGTTGCTTGAAATTAACCAGAGGATTATTCTCACACAAATGACTGCCACAAATCCCACAGAGGTTGTTAGTTCTGAAGCTGTCATCTCTGACGTGGTGGAGCCTGAAATAATGAGCATGGAAACTACACCTACTATTCCTACGGCACCGAGGTGCCTAGGCCGAAGCAATCAACTGAAAAAGAGAAGCAGAAGAAACCTATGCTAGTGAGACATTCATCGAGGAAGAACACAGAGGTTCGACAAAAGGAGGAGAAGGATAAGTAGCCAGAGAAAGTTTTAGACTTAGAGGAAGAAGAATTCTAAGGCATGTAGGAATTGGATGATGAGGAGGGTGAGCCTATCACATGGCTTTTGGAGTATATGCCTCCGCGGAAAGGAAAAACTAAAGTAAGGAAAGATCCCGATTCCAGAAAATTTATGGTTTGGATGCCTTTGTTGCTAGAATGGGTTGAATTTGAAGGCACAGTCTTAGTGCAGATTCCGATGCTAAAGATGGAAGATTGGGACCTCATGGACCATGAGAGGTTCCCTCATTTGTCTACTAGAAAATACATGAAGAATATCTACTATGAAGAAACTGGAGTTACACGGCTAGAACCCATGAAATGGGTTAGAGGTGTTGAGAAGGTTGGGTTGTTGCACATGCTTTGCGTCCCACATTTGCACAAGTCAAATATCAACACTGTATGTGTGTGCTAGCTACTCGCGCTGGTACGAGATGGGTGCCTATGGCTTGATGAACCCATCCTGATTATGGATATGCTCATCCATCGAATTACAAAGCTACCCTATAAAGGGGTGGACCCTACCAAGGAGTTTGGAGGGAAAAGTGGAGAAAAGGAATTGGTAGATAAAATAAAAGCAGAGTTTAGGTTAGTAAAGAAGTCACACAGATAGTCAATCCACTCCATTCAGGACCAGGCAGTGCAGTTCGCCACTCAAATTATTGTAGGGAAGATTATGAGGAAATGTCGCATGGACAAAGTTCTAACGCCTATAGTATCATTGGTTGTTCAGTGCCTGAAGGGAGTAAAATATAACTGGGCAAAGTATTTGTGCAAGGAGTTCCTCATGAACTGTCACAAAGCACAGGAGGATAGTAAGCCCTTCCATTATGCGTGACTATTGTTGCTCGTTGTCTTAGTAGCATGGATATTGTCGGAGGATAGTCAGTTTCCTTTGTAGGTAGAATATTTACTAAAGGCAACGAAGTTCACTTCTTTGTGGTACAGAAAGGATCTAGAGAGGATCAAGGAGTTGAATATTTTTAGTATTTTAATGGAAATGGATCTTCGCACTGTAATCTATCAACAGCCAAGGTTTTCCCCAACCTTGTTTGAGCAGTTGAGGGCATTTGCGAAGTTCAAGGTCGACTTCCACAATGTCTCAATCAGGGCAAGGAAGGACCCTAAGCATATATGGAACAAGTTTCCATACTTAGTCTCGGAAATGGATGTGCAGGAGATCGTCAGGAGTTGGCCAATGAAGTGGAGTGAACACATAGACCTTGGTGCAAGTACCAGTAAGGGTGGCGAGATCTCTACTATGCAGATGATAGTTGTGAAGAAGCTTAAAGAAGTAGCACAGAAGGAAGCGTGAGCATTGGTTGAATAGAGAAAGAAATAAGATGTTTCTAAGGAAGCTGTAGAAAAAGAGTGCTATACAAAAGAGCATGCTGAGGCAGAGCGCACTGGCATAGAGGAAGTTGAAGCATTGGCTTCTGAGCATACCAAAGAGCAAGAACTATCGAGACATGGCGGAGACGGTGGATAGGAGCAGAGCACTCCCTTCACATTGAGTAAGTGCGGTAGGGAGACAACTTCTAGGCTAAGAAAGAAGCATAAATCAGATAAGAAGGCATGCATTAACCTAATGGTCCTCACAGAATGGGATCTCTATGAGATTGGCGAAAAGGTCAGAGACAGCACAACATAGTTGTGTAGTAGTTTGAACAACAATACATGCAGATGCGAGGGAGCGTCCAAAAGGATCTACGCGAGTTGTAGAGCCAAACAGGCTAGATTCAAGTGAGTGTTGGGAAAGTGAACAGGGTGAAAGTGAGCTTGGCGAAAGGAAGTGAGAAAGTAGCAAAGTTGGAATAGACTCTGGACCTCAGAGTCATACCCTTACCAGAAGGATTTGTTCATGTGGAATCGAAGGAAGACTGCGCTATTTTGAGCATAGTTAAAGATATGGGGGTGAACTTAGTTGCTCTACCACATTTGACTCTCCATGCGCTACATCAGGGGTTTTGGACGAGCTGAGAATCAGAGAGAAGTGCGCCCTTGTAGTCATTAGTGAATTCAAAGTAATCAAAAAGCATATATTCGCGGAGAAAGCTCAGGCTCTAAAAGAAAAGGAGGAGCTGCAAACACAAAGTTAGAGCTTGGAGACAACATAACATAGGCATGAAAGATATTTCTAGAATTAAACATTCCGGAAGATGCCGCAGCGACAGCGAAAATCAGGAAATTAGTTGTTGCGGTCTGTGCATCCAAGGATGAGATAGGTAAATTCATGTTTTGACTTTTAGATGAAGATCTCACAGCTTCAGCTGAAGTTTCATCCGACCACTCTGCCAGAGGTCCTGGAGAAATGCAGAGCAGTGATCAGGGAAAACAGGGGTACATTGGATCCATCAATCACAAAATGCATGATGATATTTTATCAGGCCATGGAGTTATGAACGAAATTGTAGGAGGACCCAAACTTGTAGAAGCTTAACACAGACATCTGAGAGACACAACGTAAGTTTGATGAAGTCAGAGCAACTGCGCGCACTTTGGCACCAATCCAACACCTTGCATGATTGCAGGAAGGTAAGAAGCTGCAATCACGGGTGGAAGAGCTATAGAGGAAAGAGGCCCTTCTTAAGGCCGGACTGTAGCCATGGATAGAGGAAGCCTGTCAACTTACTTTATCACTTCAGGAAAAGTTAAAAACACTACAGCAGACACAACGAACAATGCGCCTAGTAGTAGAAGGCTCGACGAAAGAAAAGTTGGTATAGGAAGTGCAGCAGGCCGTGTACAGAGTTCTACTGATATAACAACATTATAGGTCAATTTAGGTGGCCTCCATAGCAAGATCAAGGTGCCAGCCGAGTGACTCAAGAGCGAGTCATGATATTTGTGTTGGGGGTCCATTGGGATAGGGTCAATTTTGGGTTAGTTTAACCAATTTTTGTAATAGATTTTGTAAAGAATGTAAAGTCTCCACGAAATGTGGAAGAGGAGTGCACAGTAAGTAGGAGTCAAAGGGGCTTTAGCCTCTTGTTTGGGTAAGTGATAGGTTAGTTTTGAGACTCACCTATAGGCCACGAGCCATGGTATTGTATTAAAAAAGCTATATATAGTTGAGTCATAGCGAGTCTAAGAGGCAATGGATAGAATGAATCTAACATAGAAGATTGTTTTTTAGGCAAGTGCTAAGGCAGGAAAGCTCTGTTTCCTGTACTTAGGCAGAAGGGGAAGGCTCCTGCAGCTAAGTGTGTGGAGACCTTGGCAAGTTTACAGCTGAGTGTGCGGGCCCCTGCAGCTGACTGCACAAGGTGGAAGAGTTTGTATTTTGAACATTGAACCTAATAAAGACTGCTTTTGGATCGAATATCTTGCATCTGTGTCATATTCTTATTTCTGTTCATATTATGATTTATCACTTGATGAGATGTTTTATGTGGAATAATGTGTAATTATTGCACGAATCTATTTAATCTTTAATATTTATGCATGAACTAAGTAATTACCTTCTTTTGTTGGCATTATGATACAAGTGTTGTCCGTGATGACAACTCTACAGGTCAACTCAGTTTTGATAAGAGGCTAACAGGAATATTTAGAGGCAATACGACAGTGGTACAGAGGATCAGGAAGATGGAACTAAGGTCTATTAATCAGAATAAAGAAGTTGAAGGAAGAAGATGATGTAAGAGCAGTTTAAGAGATACACTTAGGTACTCAGAACAGAAATAACGTATAATGTACACACGCACTCCCATAGAAGGCAAAGCATGTACATGTTGAAAACCATGGTTTTGGTCTGAGGTATTTGGTCCAAGGTATCTTTGGACCATGATATTGACCCTAGGTATTTGATCCAAGGTATTGGTCCTAAGTGGATTCGGTCCATGGTGTTGAGAAAGGCCAAAAACTATATAAAGAAGAGAGGATCATAAGGCCAGATGTGCAAGTGAATAAGATTATATGGAATACTTCTATCTGAAGTATATTTTATGTTGCAGGGTTATGTTTGGGACTAGATCTAAAATATTTATGTGCACCTTGAGTTCAATTGTGGATCAAGATCATGAGACCTGAAATGAATTATTCTTGAATGATTTGATATTGGTTGAGGCTAGATCTGATGTTTTGCATCTATTTTATTCATTGTCTATCATGATTTGGGTTTGTCTGAAGTCTGGAATTGCAGCAAAGTTCTGAGTCAATATTTCCAGATCTGTATGCAAGTTTGTCTTGACAAAAGAGCGCATACACGCAGGTTCTGTTCCTTCAAGTAGCGTATACAAAAGAAAGGCTTGATTTTCAGAGATGACTGATCTATCAAATCAGTATTCCTGATTTATTGTTGCTGCTATTTTACTGTTGTTTGTCAAAGAAGTCTTCTTAGATCTAAATGTAAATCTAAATGCATAAGGAGGTTGATATTTGATTGATTGTATAAATTGAGAAGAAGTGTTTTTTGTTACCTGCCTGTGTAAAGTTCTGTAAGTTGACAGTATATGTTAAATACACTGCTGGTTGGTACAGTTTGTGATTCAGAGATTTTATGATTCAGAATATTTAGAGGTATACGCAGGTTGGCCTGAAGGAAGTAGCGTATACATGCAAGTTTTCTTCATTGAAGTAGTTTATACAGTCTGACACATGAATTTTTGAGGTTTTAGTTGGTTCTGAATGTTGATACAAGTTTCTGGGTTCAGCACAATGTTTTGATGATAGTGATCTCATTGTTTTAGATTAACTGCATGTTGGTTAATGAAGTTTGAGTTTCCAAATTTCTAATGGGTTATTGATGAGTCAAGGTATTCATATGTCTTGATATGTGCTAGGAGCATCCAATTTGAAAATTCATGAAATGTGGTCCCTAGTGGAAGAGTGGAGTTTTTTTGTAGGCTGGCACCTACATACTAGTAAACATATTAGCTAGTACAAGAGCTAGGGGGTTGTAGCTCCCTTCCAGTAGAAGTTGGAGAATGAGAGAAGGTTGTAACCTTCTGCAGGTAGAAGCCTACGTACTGGTATGAGTTTGCACCAGTATAAGATTGTAAATAGATTTTATTATTATTAAAAGAATACAGAGACGACAACAGCAGGTGGTTTTCACCCACATTGGGTTTCCACCTTAAATCTTGGTGTTCATGTGTGTTGCGTATGTGTGATGGTTTATTTTGTTATTACTGCACATGGTTACTATTTAATGTTTAATAAAGTACTGATGCATTGATTAAAGATCTACATATGATGAATTAATTAAATCATAAGTTCACTAGATATACGTTGGTTTCCTTAAGAATAGTTGCGTGTACACGCGAGTTACCTTCACTGAAGTAGCATATATAAATCTGATTATGGAAATGAAAAATTTATTGTTTTGTAGATACTGATTCACCCCCCCTCTCAGTATTATTTCCGACAGTTTTCACGAAGATAAAGGTTAAATATGTTATGATTTCTATTGAATCGGGTAGATCTGTGCAAAGGTAGATCTAGGGTAACTAATTAGTGCGCGAAAGTGGAAAGTTTTCTTCCTTTAGGTCTATAAAGTCTGACTGTAGACCTTCACAAACGTGTAGAAGCCATTTTCTTAGAGTTGCAGTAGCAGACCATAGAAGGATACATATCTACACGAAGATAGATGTGAGTGACAAGAGCTCAAGATCACTTATCACACAGTCTCTGGATGTAGAAACTTGGTTCTAGCATCCCCCAATAATTATTCGGGTGACACTGTAGCCTGCACTATGTAGGTTGTTGTCAAAAGGGCCAGCAGTTAGAGATTTGTTGGTTGGCACGAACAACTCTAAACTTGGTTCAGGCCCCCTTAAGCCAAGAAATACCTTGATAAGGTATATACTATTTCCTAATGGGGTTTTTCATTGTCCCATGATAGAAAGGGTTTGATTGAGACTATGCCATGTTGTACATAGTCTGTCCTATTGGAATTTAAGGAATGCCTTGTGTAAGCTATTGAGATTGTAAAGGAACTTGTAAAGGTTGAGTAAATGGGACCTGAGAGGTACCAGATACTGAAGGAACGAGTTGAGATGCAATCACAGCCTGTACAGGTTGAGTCACATGAATTTGATATTGTTGAGGTGCAAATAGAGGAGTAGGAACTTGAGATGAAGATGAGACATGTTGGGAAACAAATAATGAACCCAACATTGAACTAGGTTGAACGAGAAAACTAGGACTCCAAACACTAGCAACCATCAAGGATAAGGAGGACTATCATAAGGCTGGTTACCAATTTGAGGTATACCAACAACAGGTTTCCCCTATACCAAAGGGGGAGGGAATGATGGAGGAAACTCCCCACCATGTGGAGGGTACCCAACATAAGGATAGTTAGGTTGTAGAAGAGGACCTTTCCCACTAACATAAGGGCCAAATTGTTGCCAAACTTTCAATATAGAAGGAGGATAAGGAGAAGGCTAAGAAACCCTCATAAGACAAGCGCCAGATGGAACTCCCAAAGTGGAAGACATGGGGGATGTCCATAAACTGGAAGATGCACCAGAGAAGGTACTAGAAAAGGACTGATAACTTGGTGGGATAGATAGGCCACAATATAGATGTGCCTCTAGTGATGTCAAAAACATAGATGTGGAATTGAAATTTGGTGTTTTTAACCACAGTGGTAGACATAAGCTGGGAAGCCATATCAGTTCCAATCATGGTCAATAATCCTCATGTAGATTGCGGCGTGAAATTCGTGGGTGGGTCAAAATAACCAGGGTAAGGAGTTTTTCTAGGAGGTGGAGGAGGAAGAGGAGCATGGGTTAGATGAAGGAAAATTCCATCCAAATGAGTAAAAGGATGAGGCTCTTCTTGTGGTATCTCCTCAATACTCACAAGTCTAGGTGGAAGCAGCTCACCATCAGGGCTGAGATATATAGTAGGTGGATCTATTTGAGACAAAGGAAGAGAAGATGGAATACCTGAAGTAACAGGTAAAGATGACAGAGGCTCCTCAGGGTTGATGACCTCAAGAAATAAAGTCTCTGAATCAAGAAGGTCATGTTCTATAACCTCAGGAAATAAAGCCTTTGACTAAGGAAGGTCAAGTTCTATAACCTCAGGCAATAAAATTTCAGGTAATTCAGTATCCTTTGTGTTAGTTTCATCGACAAGAGTAGATGTAACCTCGGGTTTGGTACTCAAGGGGACAAATGATTCTCGTTGATTAGATTCAAAAGGCTGACCAGAAGTAGTTCTTGAGTTTCTCAATTCAGTAGTTTGCATTATTTTATGCTTCTAACAATGGCCAGGAGTTGCCTCTGGTGGAAGAGGAGACTTATTTTGCATTCTATGCAAATGACAGGGTGGGGGATCTTGTTGTTCCACATTGGATAGTAAATTTTATTAAAAAAAAAAGAAATAAAAAAAATGAGGGTAATTTAGTCATAAATGATTACTAAGAAATCGTGAACTACAATATACACCTTGGGAAACCAAGGATTTAATGTATGACAGCCAATCTCCCCTAATGCTATGTTTGGTGTATCACGGTATACAAGGTGGCAAACTTGGTTACCTATGGACGGATAGCAACCTATTGAGGACTGCAAAAATATACTTGATAGTACATTGGAGTGCAGTCCGTATTAGTTTTGTATAATGTGTAACCATTCGATGAGAGCATTCCCATATACTTTATGTGTGTGGAGTGTTACCAATATACCCAAAGGTATGTGGAGAATGATCCTATACACTCACATATGTGGAACGAGATTTCACCCTCTAGATGAAACACTCACAAACAACGACAACTCCTACATTTAAAGACGTGAGAACATGTGTGTAGCCTAGACCTATATGTTTTTGCGTTAATGTTAGAAATGTTCCTTAGGTTGATCTAGTAAATTTTAAGTTGATCTTGAATTAAGTTTCAGTTTTATGGATCACCATGAATTCACCTGAATTCCCTAAAATCCAAATCTATCATGAGCAAATGGAATATTTCTCTTCAATGAAAATCTAGCTAAGGAAGGGAAGAGACAAACAATATGCAACATAGAAAATGCCGCAGACAAGATGTGCAATTCAATTCCCTTTTCATGCAAATGTTCCTAAATCAATGTAGATGCAAAAACCCTAAATGCCAATACATTATTTTTTCTTTTTACCGCACTTAATTTTTGAAAATGAGGAAAACTGAGATGTAAAGTCTAATCACTAATTCAAATGCACTTTTCAGAATAAGGACTAGAACAAAAATTCATCTAAGTGATCAATGATCAAATGAAACAAGTTTGAAAGCGACCTCATGAGAATAAAAAACAAAAATTGAAACCAATTATTACCAAAGTAAATTACACATAAATGAAAACCAAATGGAGGCTTCAAAGAGACCACAAGACACTTAGGACTCAGGTAATGTCAACTAGAAGTAGGCCGATAAAAGAAACACTGAGCAAACAAGGAAAATTTTGTGAAAAAATAAGGATCAATGTAGGTGCAGAAGAGGCACCAGTGCTTTGCAACGTAGTCACATAAAGGGCCCTGGTGGGGTGCAATGGTCTGTCAACAGACTAGAGGGTGCATTAGTCTTGGAAAAGAGGATTCCAACACAAAAATTGCAAATAAGACTCAATGAAATCACTTGCTAGGTCTTTTTTTTTTCTGATTAAAGCATAAAAGGTCTATGAAAGAGGTAAAGAAAACACAATGGACAAAGAAACCACCAAGGGAATACACTGTTCCCGAGCAAAGTTGCCAATTTTTTATGCAAGATTTACAATTGCGGACAAAAGTATCCCCCTAGGTTTGGTACCTAACCTAGAACCACATGAAGAAAAAGGACCCAATGTTTTCCTTAAAGTAAGCTGATGAAGGGTTGAAACCTACTTGGAATCTATTGTATGTTTCACTCCTTCTTTGGCTTGAATGCTCCAATCCTAGTTCCAATTGCCAAAGTTAGAACCTGCACACCTAGACAACAAAAGCTAAGAAAATATGAGATCTATGTAGCATCATATATCTATGTCATTCAACATATCAATATGGTATTGAAATACATGAAATAACGACATCACATATAAAAAAACAAATAACTCTTTGTATTGATATAAATGGAGTGAGTTACAACCATAAATAGGTGTTGATCTTGTAGAAGAGATCCTCCAAGTTGTTGACTTGTCCTTCCTTTGTCAAAAAGTGCACCTCCAATCACCCTAAATGCATGAAAGCATAACCCTCACAACAACAACATAAGCGTAGAATCAATCTCCAAAAGCCAACCCTTTGCCTATGGAAGGTTGTAAGTATATAGAGGAGTGAGATAAGTTGGGAGTTATTATCCTTTTACCAATCTTGGGATTGAGATCCAATCAAGATGTGAGAATGATATCTAAGGATCAGGGATGGAAACTCCAAGGTAGGATAGGATAGGATTCCAATGATTTATCTGAGATAAATGGTTACAAAAGATCCTAGAAGCTTCTAGAAATGGAGGCTTTGGGATTCTCTCTCTTTTTCCCGAATTTATAGAACCAATGCAGATGAAAAGGGGAGAAACCTATAGGTGATCAAATCAAGTCATAGTGGAGAAACCTATAAGTGATCAAAGTAGGCCATAGTGGAGCAACCAATAGGTGAATGTTTTCCAACAAGAGGTCAGGGTGCATTGGTCCTAAAATTGGCTCAGATGATGCAGTTTAGGGAAGAAACTATGGGGAACGAGAGATTCATTCATAGGGCTTTATGAAATGATGATGTAAAGGGGGAATAGGATGTCGATTGATACCATTAGGAGGCATATTGATCGTATGTGACAAAATTATGTGTAACAGACTTGCACTGCCTCTGACAGTGAAAGTCCAGGATGTTTTCCATGTGTCATTGCTTAAGAAGTATGTTAAAGATGTTGATCATGTGACTAGTATGTATTGTAGGTGGAGCTAGATGGAGAATTCCAGCTGAAACCTCAGTGTATATTGCAAAGAAATATTCTCATCCTTCAGAACCGAGCAATTGAGCAGGTTAAAGTGTAGCGGAAGCACTTTGAGCCCGATGAAGCTACATGGGAGATGGAAGATCAAATGTGGGTTATGTATCCTTCTTTATTCGTTGGTTGAGCGAATTTTTTTGGTATATGTTTTGGTATGATGTTTTTGCTATATGTAGATATGTTTATGGATGTAAACACCACCATGAGTTGTGTTATAAAGCTCCAATAAGCGGTATGGGTGTCATGTTGTTATGGTCGTTATGTTATTATGTGTCATGATGGATTGCTTCTCAGTAGGTTAATCATTGCAGATATTGCATCAAGCTAAGTTAAAGCTCCATGGACAATATGTTTTTCTTTCAACAGTCTTGTTGGTTGTATGTGTCATTGAACACCAAGGATGGGGTTCCCCCAAGGGGGATGATTCTGTAACAACCCTGGTCAAATTCCATGTAAATAAATTTAATAAAGGAAAATTAATAACCAAGGTCATGGGACATGTATTCCAAGTTGGTTGGTGGGAAAAACATCCTAGTGTGGGTGTTCATTTGGTTTCTTATGGCTAAAGGAAATGACAAAGGCTTTGGAAAGACAAGTGACATTAATTAGCATTTTATTTATGAAAATAATGGAAATTAGGAGAAAATGAAGGTGTAAGGTCACAGGTTGCATGTGAGGAGGAAAATGGATGAAAATAATGGAAAATTTAAGAAACTAAAGGCCTCATTAATAAAAAGGCTTTTGAGGATCTGTTGGCACCTTTTGTCAGTTCAGTTTTGGAGTTCTCTCTCTATTCTCTCTCTCACTCTTGGAAACTTATACTTTTCTTAAAGAACTCTACCATTAGATTAGGGAAAGCAAAGGAAGGACCAAGAAGGCAAAGATCAAGCAAAGGAAAATCATAATCAAGAGACTACAATGGGATTATTTGCATGTGTGATTTCCTTGCTAGATTTGGCATGCATGGTACATGCATGTGTGTGTTTTGTTCTCCTGCTATCATTGGCATGGGTTTTCCCAGGTGTGACAATGTACTTCAACCTTGCCTTGCCATTTTTGGATAGCCATGGTGTGATGGGTTCTCTTGTATTTGTTTGAGATGGATTGCCGAATGGTTTCGAAACTGAATGAGGTGGTCTCTAAAAGAAAGAAAACATAGCCTAGGAATCCCTGAACCAGACTGGGATTGTTGTAAAGCCATATTGTTTGTGCCTCAGTGGGCCTAGGAATCGTCAACTGATGAATGCCAGGATATATGGTAAATCCTAAAGGTGTGTGCCCTTGATCGGGCCTAGGAATCTTTGACTAGTAAATGGTGGGATATATGATAAAACCTGGAGGGTGGAGTATTGATTAGGCCTAAACCTTATTGGTCATTATATGGTGGGATATATGGTAAATCCTAGATACTAGGAGACAAGAAAATTCCTCATGGTGTATGTGGAGAAATCCAGTGGAATCCATGCTTGTTTAGGGCCTAGTGATCTAATGGGGATTGTAGTAAAGCATGAGGAAACCTAGTTTGGTTTAGTTTTCAGTCCCACATTCATGCTTGGAATATGGCATGGGGATGATTGAATATGATAGGGTCCTATAAATATAGGATTACTGTATAATTAATAAGTTATTCATCCCACTGGGATATTGTAAAAAAATTATTTTTCATTTTAAATTTGCTTAGCTCATAAAAGAAAAGGAAAAAATAGAAAAAAGGAAAAAGAAAAGACAGAAAAAGAAAAGTAGAAAAAGGCAAGAAAAAAAGGA
Source organism: Pinus tabuliformis (assembly GCA_031772625.1). Lineage (NCBI taxonomy): Eukaryota > Viridiplantae > Streptophyta > Pinopsida > Pinales > Pinaceae > Pinus > Pinus tabuliformis. The sequence goes on from CM062804.1 coordinate 240,683,567, forward strand.
AAAAGAAATAAAAGAGGAATATAAAATATGTATATGTGAAATAAACGAAGAAAATAAATAAAAATAAAAAACCTCATATGGTGTGCTAGTCAAAATGCCACCTTGACTTCTCAATAAAGTTTTATTTAAATTTTATTTCTCATAAAATTTAGTTTATATGTTTTATTAATGCATGAAATGACAGTTTGTCTTGTTGTGATAAATATCATGCACGAATCTACGGTGGTGTTGACTCTTACCCAGATCAACAGTGGGAGATGAATTTTGGACCCCCCCCCCCCCCCGCACTATCGACGCTTAACAGGGGGGTCCCGAAAAGCGGGTTTATGAAAACACAGCCCAGATGACATGTCAGCCTCTCAAGGTTTTCGGTGGGTCCCTTCCCGAAACCATTTATCGTGCCTACCTTCCCCCCTGGAAAACCGTTGCCTCGTCACTCTTTCTGCCCATAACCTCTACCCATCCACTCATGCTAGTTGTCATCCCTCTCACCATCCATGTCATTCCTCCACGTCATTCCCTCTCCATTTCATCCGACCGTTGAACTTTCAAATCACCCGCCAACCTACAGAAGAATGTTGTGCATTAATTTCTCTCCCACCAATCGACCTGTTTTCGAGTTAAATGCCCCCACTTACAAAACAGTAATGATTCAGTTATAATCCCCGCTAATTCTATTATAAAACCCCCAGAAACTTGTAATTATTTTATTTCCAATACTCTTTTAGTCTATGTAGGTTAAGCTCAAACTAGTGTGAAGTTGTCAAGTGTTGTCTCTCAGCTATCCCTCAGCAAAATTCAACCAAACAAGCGCTCTAGTAACCTCGTTCTTTCGTATTTCTTTGTAGTTGAAAATTCTAGCACAAAAGAAAAAGGAAAGATTCCTGAGGAAGATCCCATGATTCCCCCTGTCCCTGACCTTGATAGAACTCCCCTGATCGATACCCAATACAAAATTGCTGAGATCGATTGCGAGTTTGATCTATACAAACTCCATAATTGGGAAAAACAGAAATACCTTGATCATAGTGATGAATTGAGCATATGGGAGTCCTTTCTCCCTCAATTTATCTTCCCTCAAACCCATTTTTTCCTTGAGTTTTCTACCTGGTGTCATCTCAGATACCTTCCTAGAAAAAAGGTAGTGATTTCCCAAAATGATGAAGTTATATTTTCCATTTCTCCTGAGAGTATTTTCCAAGCCTTGTAGATAAATCCCCAAGCCTCCCTGCATCCATTTTCCACTGATACATTAATGGAATTGTATAAAAATCTTACTTTCCCCTAGAGAGCCCATATTTTTGAATGTTTTCTCCCTGAAAATGTTGAATTGCCTAGAACGAATCCCCTATACACTGTTTTCAATTTCCTAGAGATATCAAAGCAACTAATTTCCATGGTGACTCATTTACTAGGATATTATACAGACCAGTGGGTTGATGAGTGTTATCGCAGCATTTAACACTCTTGGTAGATCTGATGCTCTGATTATGGCCTAGGGCAACCCTTCCTTCTAGACTTGGTCCAAAATCTAAAAAATAGTGTTTTATTCCCTATACGCTACTTTACCCTGTTATAAAAGCGTGTACATGCGGGAAAGCATATACCCAACCTACGTACATATGTTATAACACTTAAGAAAATTAAATTTCTTTAATTTCAGGCGGAGTTCATGGGTTTTACCTATTACTCACCTCCTATTGCCCGTGGCCCAACTGTTTCCCAACTAAAAAAACTAATTTGGAGAGGTATCAATAAACCTCCATGGGAAGGTCTTAAGGGAGAAAGGATGAGATATTGATACTGTAGTGAGATTATCCTGATCAAGTCTAAAGAATCCTTGTGCCTCCTGCACTCCCCAAAGCTTCAGGAAACCCTTGTTTCCTTAATTATAGATACCCCTATATTGCTTGAGATATCCTTGTGTTGGTGATGGAGGAAGATTGTTGAAGGCCAGGAAAGGATGGATTCGGAGGATGGTTCCGCTTGGAGCCAGAGGAGGACTCAGGTCATATTTGTCCACCTTATTTATAGCTTACTTCAATAAAAAGTAACATTGTTCTGTTTCCGATATGAAATTTGTTTATGCATCAAAGTTATGTTGTAATTCATTTATGAATCTTATATTGATGTATAATTAGTCATTCATTTATATGATTTAAAGATTAACATCATGTATATCCTTTATGTTTCTACTGTCGTGTATGTTCCATTTGAATAATTTTCAGGTTTCAAGAACATTGGGAGAAGCTGAGGGTTTGCACCCTGTGAGATCTACCCAAACGAAGGACATCTGGGTAAGGACACTCCTACATGATTTAGTAGAATAAGGATTTTTTACGATTGTTTGAGCATTTCTTGCTGAGGTTTGCCCTTTGCTCTATTGGGGTTCTCAACCCAAATCCCTAGGGTGGTTTCATCCGTAAGAAAATTTGCGACTCCACTGGGGATAACAATCTTGTTATTCCTAGTTTGGGTTGTTTGTTCTCAATCAAGGTTCACTTTCTTGATTGCTTGCTTTTACAATATTGTTTGGTCCATTAGTGTCCCAGGCATCAAGTCTGATATTCTTGATCAGACCTTGATTTTTGTTTTTCCTTATAAATCTTTGTATATGATGTTTACTTTGTTTCCAGTAGTGTATACACACAGGTTTTTGTAAAGAAAACTCACGTATATGTGAGTTTCCTGTATTAGAAACACATGTGCATGCTTCTATGTTTTTACACAGTTGCATATGCAATTTTCTGGATGATTTTTTGAAATCTTTCTGCCCCATTAGGTTTGTAGCCTGGTGATTTTTGTTGTTGTATGGTCATCTACTATTTGGAGAATCTACTTTTCCTGCAAGCTTTATTTTTCAAAATCTCCTTCTCACTGAAAAGATTTGGCCTAGGTTTGCTTCTTAAACAAGTTTGTATTTTGTATCTTGGTATTCAAGGCTTCGTTTTGAAGTTCTTGGTTGTTCTAGTATTCCAGAATAGGAAATTGAAAACGATTTCCTTTTCAGCCCAGATTTCAAGTTCTCTTGCTTTTCTTTCCCTTGTTTGGTCACCTTATTGCTTTCCTTTCTTTTTGAGAGTCTTTTTGACAAGTTTGAAAGTATTTCTTTCTTGGCCTTTTGGTCAGTTTGTCAAAAAAAATTGCCGCTATTTGGGTTAGTTTGTACAAGTTGTAGTCTTTCTCGTTCAAGTTTCATTCATTCTCAAGTTTATAACTTGCAATATTGAAAGATTCCTTGTGCTTATTTATTGATCTTTTGAGTTTTAGTAGTACTCTTATGACTTCAAAAAGTTGTTTTTTTCTTCCTTAAAAGAACAATCTCAAAAAACATTGCTTTTGTTTTTCTTTTTCCAAGTTTTTGGTTTACAGTTTCATATGCTTTATTGTTGAAAAGTGAATTGCGATCTTTTGCAATTTGTTCTACTTGATTTGAAAAGAGATTTGTGTTCAAATTTTTGTCCTCTTCAGTTTTAAGTTGGCTCATTGTCTCTACAAAGTATTGCATTTTATTATTAAGATTGTTTAGTATCTTGCATCATCATTGTAATTTGCATTAGGGTAGTTTGCATTTTAAGGCATTCTTAGTCTTTTTAGGTTTTGGGTGTGTGAAGATTGTTTCAGAAAAGAAAAGAAAAATATTGTGCTTTATATAAGTTTTCGTAGAACACAAGTAGAGATCACTATTCATCAAATAAAATGGCTACATTCATATAGTTATTTTTCTATTGATTTCTTTTGCGTCATAAGAACATCATCAGTTTCACTCTTGTAATTCCCCCTGACTTAAAGAACAACTATATAAAATCAAGCAGTTAATAAAATGAACTAGAACTTTTATTGTTGTCATTAAACAAACACCAACAAGTTTAGGTTCATTAGGGCCTTGGATTAGGTGAGTGGAGAGTTAACTCTCCAAGGCCGCTCAAATTACAAAATGTAGAAGTTGAATAAAGAGCAAAACCCAATATCGTTAGAAAGATTGGGAAAGCTCCATGACTGGTAGTTAAGCACGAGGGAGAGTGAAGACAAGGAAAAGAGATACCCCCTCTCCTATTTGTTGGTTCTCGCCTCTCAACTGTTCTGCCCGGCTTTTGCTATGAGTTGGTATCCATAGTTACCTTTCCTAGGAATCACATAGGTGGCTACGGAGGGGAATCTCATGGCACTTGAGGCTGACATTGCATCATGTTCAACAATACTTCTAGAGGGTACCCTTGTGAAGCTTGGGTTCGTGCACTGGCAAAGGCTGTTGTCTGGAGGTCAGCATAACTGCTTCTGATACCTTCACTGGTAGGCCTGGGGCGTAATTACCCCAGTCTATTTTCAAAATTCCCTTGATTTTGACTTTCTTGTATTTTGGTGTCCTATCCTAATCACCTAGAGAAAAAATACTTGAGAGTTGTTTGATTGCTTGTATCTTTAGCAACTTTTAGAGAGTGCTCTTTACTCCTAGTTGGCTTAGCTTTATAACTTTTTTTAGTCTTTAAGTAGATTTCTTGAAAATAATTCAAAGTGGTTGATTGACTAGCTCATCGGTCTAGGAGACTTCATGGGCTATCACCTACAAGTCCTAAGCCTTATCCTCAAATCCGTAAGAGGAATACTGCCAATGGGTTTCAACTAATGGCAGCAAGTGCATCAGAGATTGATCCTCCAGTTGGAGTCATTGACTCAGAAGATAGACCTGGCACAAGAAGAGAGTTAGAGAGGAACACTCCAGTTCTTTCTCGAGTCCTCTTCTAGTAGGAAGATAATATTGAGGTTGAAGAGCTTCCTGAGTCGGTTGTGGCTCCTAATTCTCCTCTTCCTCCCGATCATCTAGACGTTCTATTGTACGTCGGAACTCCAACTAGCAGGCCTTCGAGCCCAAGTTTACATCAATCTATTCCTTCAATGACCACTGCTGGAAGCATGGCATCCATGACAAGTGCTACGAGTATGTAGACTCCCATATCTGTACAAGGAGGAGGAACAATTTCTACACCTTTTGTTACTCCTAGCACTGCTATATTTGGTTCTACTTCCATTCCATCATCGAGTGGAAGTTCTCAAGTTGTTGCCTCTGGCATTGGCTTTTTCCCTTTTGGAATGCTGACCAGTGCGATTCCTTCGGTTCCATTGAGTATTCCATCAGCTGCCTCCACATCCATGGCGAGTGGATCAACTTCTTTTCAGGGTTTCCCGTTTAGGGGTGGTCATATACCACATTCCAACCCAACTGTGGGATCCATGCCTTTTTCCTTTTCAGGTCAAGGTAATAATCCATTTCAAAGTTGGACAAACCCTGTAGTTAGTGGTTTAGGAGCCGGGAATCAATCTTATTTCAATCAACAGGGGAATATGTTGTATTCTTCTGTCAATTCTTTTCAAAACTTTTCTCCCTATGCTAACACATGGAATCCTTATCAGGGGCTTTCTACTCCTTTTAACACTTCGTTAGGGGGTAACTTTACTAGTTACGGAGGATTTGCGGCAGGAGTTGGTCAAACTTCGAATTTTTTTGGATCACAAGGATTTCCTTCTGGTTCAGTTGGGTCTACGAATTACTTCGGGCAACCTGGTGCCTTCATAAATCTAGGTCATTCTTTTTAGAACATTGGGAGTTCCACCCACACTGGGTGGAATCCTCAGGGTCCACAACAACTCCCTTTTCTGGCAATGTTAAACTTGTCAGATCTCACTAAATTGACTAATGGTTCGATTAGGTATAATCAAGTTTGGCCTCTGGTCCCAACCAAACTTCCCTCCGATATCCCAAAATTTGAGGGGAAGACAGGTGAAGATCCGGGTGACACATAACCACTTTCCACTTATGGTGTTCATCCAACTCCCTGATAGAAGATTCAATCAGGTTGAGATTATTTCAACGTACCCTAACTGGAAATGCGGCTAAGTGGTACATAAAGCTACCAGGGGGCACCTTTACTTATTTCAGTGATTTGGCTACTATCTTTTTGAACCATTTTCAATTGCTTGTTCGATATGATGCCAGAACTGAGCTTCTGGCTAATTTCCAACAAGATCAGGAAACTCACATTTCTGATCATATTCAGGAAGAGGCTCATCAAAGCCGATATCCCATAAGAATTTCTTCTCGAATTGTTTCTTAAATCATTACAATCTGAGATCTCTAAGGATGTGTCCCTCTCCAGTGTTTTCACTGAAGAGTAGGCTATTTTTAGGGCCCAATAGTTAGAACTGATTTATTCTTAGTCTAGGGTTCTTCAAAAAATTCTACCTGATGCTCCTAGATCCAAGGTGGATATAGCCAAACCGAAGCCAGGTCCCCATGTGGACAGGCTAGTCGGATCAATTGATGTAAACACGATTAACCTGCTAAATCAATTGCAACAGTTGTCTTTACAAACTGCTTCCTCTATGCAGGCATCACCATCCACATCTACACCTTCTCAACCTACGTCTATAAACACTGTCCAAACTTCTAACCCCAAAGGAAATCAACAATCTGATGGAAAGAAGAAAGGACGAGGCAGGAAGAAGAACCAGGATGGGAAGGGAAATGCGAACAAACCTGGCAATGATGCCAGAGAGGGTAAGAAAGAGTCCAAGAAAAAGGTAAAATTTCCATGCAAGTTATGCAATGGGGATCATTTGACTCATCTCTGCCCTAAGATCCAAGATGCTCAGTGCTTATTAGCACAGCAGGGGTCTTCTAGCTCCCAAGTTGTTCTCACTAACCCTTTTCCCCAAGGGCAACAATTACTTGCTGGTGCAAATTATAATGCTAGTACCCCCGCAGGGGTTAACCAGGAAGGGACAATTCATCATATGTTTATATGATGAGCTCACATATCAACGTCTCTATGCAATCATGTGATTACGGTGAATCAGAATCATCTAAGGCTAATTCTGTTTTCGATGCCTCAGAGCCACTTCATATTGAGAGGCCCTTTATTGAGTCTATACCTCAGATGCCTAAAGGCTCTGCGAAGCGCTCTACCATTAACTCTAATGCTAGGGCAGCCCAAAACTACTCGATTGTAGAATATCTCGCTCAAAGTCCTTGTGCTATGTCAATGTTAGAGGTACTCCAGTCATGCCCTACTCAGAGAAGTGATTTGCTCTTGGCAATCAAAGCAGTAGATCCTAAAAATTCTCTTGTGCTCACTTTTGATATGTCAAATGTCAAAAAGAGACTTCCCCATCATATGGCTTTCCAAATAAAGTCTACATACCAAAAGACCAACATCTTTTGAACCATTATAGATGAGGGAGCTTCCACGTGCGTGATGTCCATGTCATGTTGGAAGGCCATTGGATCACCTCAAGCTATTCCTTCACCAACTCTATTGACGACATTTGATGGACATTCTCATAGGCCACACAGGATTATTCCAGCCTTTCCCATATGTGTTGGGGGAAAGGTGGTAAATATTGAGGTAGAAATCATAGATGTGAACCTGGATTACAACCTCCTCTTAGGAAGGAATTGGATTTATGAGATGGATGCCATAGTTTCATCATTATTCTGCATCCTTTGTTTTCCTCATGAGGGAAAGATTGTAAGAGTTGATCAGATGGATTATTCTCCAGGTGACTCTCACGCATCTTCTGACTCTACTGTTCCATTAGTGGACAATCCCAAGCAACCTATTGAGAATTTAGGAGTTGGGATGTACTCTTCTTTAATGGGTATTTTTTATCTCCCTACTCCTTTAGCTAGAATCAATGCTATTTCATCCTCCAGGGGACCTTCTCGAAGAGAGTTCTTTCAAACTCATTATTTTTCGGACCCTTGGCCCTTACCTTCATCTACTACCACATTAGATGGAGGGCAGGTAGGTGGAATGGCATTCCCCATGTCTGTGACAGAAATCGCTTATCAGTCTATCATTAACTCTGCAGAATCCCATCCTACTCCTTTCTCACCAAAGGAGTTAGATGGAGATGTGGCTCCGGCCTGGACCCTTGATTCAACTTCAGCTTAGGATTGCCTAGATATAGTCTTACCATCTAAGGAAGCAATTCTGGAGGCAATGATGGGTGTTGATAGACCATGGGAGAATTTACATCATCGTTCATATTTCCTCCCTCATTTGCGCGAAATTGAGTCAATTTTGTCCAGTTCGTCTACTAGTCATGTTCATATAGTTTTAAACCCTTTGGCTCTAGAACAGTTTTCTGCTGAAGAAATTCAAATTTACACCAATATCTTCAAAGAGTTTCGAGATGTGTTCACTTGGTCTTGTGAGGAAATGCTTGGAATAGATCCATCTATAGTCCAGTATGAGATCAAGACATACAAAAAAGCTAAACCTATTCGTCAAAAACTTCGACCGGTCAATCCTAGAAAAATAGCAACTATTAAAGTTGAAGTTGAAAAGCTACTTAAGGCAGGCTTTATATACCCCTTTCCTCTGACTAAGTGGATCTCTAATCTAGTCCCCATAGATAAAAGGCAAGGAATGATCCGGGTATGTATCGACTTTAGGGACCTAAATAAGGCTTGTTCAAAAGATAATTACCCCATGCCCTTTATTGATCAAATTATTGATGAATGTGCAGGTAATAAAATTTTTTCATTTATGGATGGATTCTTTGGTTACAATCAAATTACTATCTATCCAGAAGATCAGCACAAGATAGCCTTTATTTTTCCTTGGGGTATGTTTGCATACAAAAAGATGCCTTTTGGCCTTAAAAACACTGGAGCCACGTTCCAATGGGCAATGTCTTATGCTTTTCACGACACAAACACGTTATCGAAGCATATTTGGATGATTTAGCTGCTCATTCTCGAAAGAGAATTGATCATCCTAAACACCTTTGGTTGATCTTTGGACGATGTCATTTTTATAAAATCCGGTTGAATCCAAATAAGTGCATTTTCACTGTCACAGCTGGTTGGTTGTTAGGATTCATCATGTCGACAAAGGGAATTTGAGTTGATCCCTTCAAGGTTGAGGCAATACTTTAGTTGCCTCCCCCGTTTTCCATTCGTCAACTTCAAAGTATCCAAGGAAAGGCAAATTTCTTGAGGAGATTTATATCAAATTACGCTGAGATTACAAAAGGATTTATGCGTTTGCTTAAAAAAGGAGTCCCATTTTTATGGGATGATTTTGTGTAACGATCTTTTGATTCTTTGAAAAAAGCATTAACTTATGCTCCATTGTTGAGTCCACCCGATTATAGTAGAGATTTCCTTTTGTATCTTGCTGCTACAGAATCAACTATTGGTATGGTTCTGGTTTAGGAAGATGATGCTTTCTGTGAGCATGTAATCTACTACTTAAGTCGAGGCTTGGTAGGTCCTAAACTACGCTATTCTCCCATCGAGAAATTGGCTTTGGCAGCTGTCCATGCTATCTAGCAGCTTCAACATTACATTCTGCTTCGAAAAATGTTTGTCTTAGCAGTCGTTGATCCATTTTAGTTTGCTCTCAGTAGGCGAGTGATTGGGGGCAAATACAATAGATGGATTTTTATTTTGCAAGAATTTGATCTAGAATTCATGTCGGCTAAATCTAAGAAATCTTTAGTATTTGTAGAGTTGATATCAGAGATGCCTTGTGAAGAAGCAGTTATTTACGAGGAAAATTTTCCCGATGAACATTTATTCCTCATTTCTTCACAAGATCCTTGGTATGGATATACCATTATACATCTCCAGACTTCGAAGTTTCCACCCGCTTTCTCCAATAATGAGCGTAGAAAGTTGCATCACCTCGCTAAGAATTATGTTATTATAGGCAACACATTATATTGTTGCAGGATTGATTCAATCCTTAGGCATTGTTTAACTTTGGAGGAAGCTGAGTCAATTCGTAATGATTTCCACAGTGGAGCTTTTGGTGGTCATCTATCAGGGCTTGCAACAACCAATTTTTTTTTGCGAGCAGGCTACTTTTGGCCTTCGATTTTCAAAGATTGTATTGAAGCAGTCAAAAGATGCCATCCTTGTCAAGTCTATACTCAGAAAATGTGCACACATCCAGCTTCGCTTTTCCTTGTTATCACCGTCGGTCCTTTTACGAAGTGGGGCATTGATTTTACTACTTGTAATCCGCCTTCGGCAAACAATCACAAGTACATCATTGTAGCCATAGATTACTTTATAAAGTGGGATGAGGCTATGCCTACTTTCAAAAACGACAGTGAAACAATGGCATTGTTTCCCTTCAATCAGGTTATTTCACAATTTGTTATCCCTAAAGAGATTGTCACTGACCATGGTAGTCACTTCCAAAATCAACTGATCTCCGAATTAGCTCTCAAGTTGGGCTTCCAGCAGGAGCATTCATCTCCATATTATCCTCAAGACAATGGGAAGGTTGAAGTTGTGAATAAGTCCCTCAGAATCATCCTGCAAAGGATGATTGACAAAGCTTGATCCAATTGGCACATCATGTTGTATCCGACACTTTGGGCATACCAAACATTATTTAAGCCTGCCACTAGTTTTACTCTTTTTCAACTAGTTTACAGGTTGGAATCTATCTTCCCTATCGAATGTGAAATTCCTTCTCTTAAGCTAGTTGTAGAACTTCTTCCAAAGACTTCTAGTCTCAAGGAATGCCTTGTTCATTTGGAGCATCTTGATGAGCAACGTTGAGATGCCGCCATAATAAATGAAGCCAATAAGAAAATGATAAAAACTCAGTACGATAAATTTGCCCGTCCTCAGATTTTTTCTAAAGGCAACATTGTCCTAGTCTACGACCAAGACAAAGACACCCTGGGGGCAGGTAAGTTCAAATCTATGTGGTACGGTCCTTTTATAGTCAAGTGCGTTTTGAAAAAGGGGGCTTATGAATTAATTGACTTTGAAGGAAACAAGTTGGTGAAGCCCAGAAATGGGCTCTACCTTAAGAAGTACTTTTCTTAGGCTTCAACCGAGCACTTACTTATTTGTATATATTATATGTTTGTACATATCTATCTAGAATTTTAGTGATGTCGATATTTTTGATCTGCTTTGGGAGGCATTGATCGATGATTCAGTCTATCTAGGATTCACCAATGGTGCAAGTAGACATACTCGAAACCTTGCTTCTATGGCTTGGGTGATTTATTATCCATCTGGTCAGTTGATGGTTTCGACAGGAGTATGTATCAGTCCTGCTTTGAATAATATTGCCGAATATACTTCCGTTATTAATTTGTGATCCGAAGAAATATCTCTTGCTATTGATTCGTTAATGGGTGTATTTAGACTCACAACTGGTGGTATCTCAACTGAATAACACTTATCGTGTACGAGATCCCTATTTGTATCGCCAATTTTTGAGAGTGATATTCTTGCAACGATCATTTTTTTATATCACATATGTTCACATTTCACAATCAGAAAATTCATTAGCAGATTCTGTTCCTAATCAAGCATTAGATTGACATATCAATCATTCATCAAATTAAAAAACATAAAAAATAATCGAAAGTGTCATCTGTATATATCATAAAATCACCTATATGTAGATAGAGTGTTTATATCCAAAAATAATATACAAAATTGGGACAAAATTCTCTACAAAATCTAGGCTTATGCCCATCATCATGTCCAATCATAAAAAGATCTGATCATCTATCTAGCTAGCTCAAGATGAGCAACTAGAAAATAAACAACAACATTGGCTACACACTGGAATAACCACACCCAGTCCCGTGGTAATCCTACCACGCGATGCTGCATCTCCTAAAGTGTTGGCATTATGATGCATGTGTTGTACTTGATGGCAACCCACTCATAGAAGAACATATCACTTATATACGATCAGATGAATCTACAGAAGAGATATCAAATGTGACATAATACATGGGATGCAGGACATCTCAAAGGAATCAAATGACAATTCTCAGTATGACAAGTTAGCTTTGCCATCAAGTCCAAAGGGGGAGATTGTTGGCATTATGAGACAAGTGTTGTCCTTGATGGCAAATCACACAGATGATAAATTATAGTGCAGCAAAGTTATTTACAAGATCACGCACTTTCATGCAAAGAAAAGTTTCTTTCATGTAGAGAAAAGTTCATGCACTTTCATGCAGAGAAAAGTTTCTTTCATGTAGAGAAAAGTTCACGCACTTTCATGCAGAGAAAAGCTCCTTTCATGAAGAGAAAAGTTCACGCACTTTCATGGTTGGCTCATGGTATTAGTCCGACAGTTTTTGATCCTATGGTTTTGGTCTGTGGTATTGCATCCAAAAGTGTTGATCCCAAGTATTGGGTCCATGGTATTGAATTGTTATGGTTTTTGGTCCGTGGTATTGTGAAAGGCCTAAGGCTATAAAAAGGAAAGGAGATCATTTGGCTGTACACTTATGGGTTGAATATCTTAAGGTGAGATAGATCTGAAATACTTGTGATCGGTTGGTAAGTGATAGCTAGATCTGAATCAAGGAGAAACATGAGTATTATAGAAAAATCGACTGATGGGTCGAGATCTCCTTGGCGCATGATCAGATCTGTAGATCTGATAGTCCGGGGTATGCTTGAAGACTGAAAAACTATCTATACCTACAGGACCGTAGGTGCGACGCGGTGCAGGTGCGGATACCGCAGAGCAGAAGAGTGTGCAGGTGCGGATGTAGCCGCAGGACCGCAGGTACGACGCGGTGCAGGTGCGGATACCTGCAGAGAAGAAGAGTGCGTAGGTGCGGATGTAGCCGCAGGATTACAGGTGCGACATGGTGCAGGTGCGGATACCCGCATAGCAGAAGAGTGCACAGGTGCGGATACCCACAGATAAGAAGACTGTGCAGGTGCGGATACCCGCATATCAGAAAGCAGCATAGGCGCGGATGTTCGTAGATGTCTATTGGTGAAGTTGCGGAGCCTGCTTGAAATTTGTTTTAACTGCCTTTGACTATTCTGCAGGGTTCTGGGTTCATAATTGGTGTCTGGTTACTGTTACTATTTTTCTGATAACAACATTCTGAGAAGTGAATGATTGATTTATTGATCGTGTTTAGCTTCAGTATTGATAGATGAGATCTATAATGGATCAGGTTCATAATGACTTATCTTTATGAGATCTGATGGACTAGATCTGATTGCTAACACACATCTTATCCTTGTAATGATCTGGTGATTAGGTGATTTAGAAGATTGATTGATTATGTGCTTTAATGATATTGATGGGTCCAGTATGAAAATTGGATGAAACGTGGCCTTCAGATTATGTGGTGTGCTTCAGGTGTATCCAGTCTGAAAATGTATGAAACGTGGTACCCGGAGGAGAGAAGATTGTAGGCCGGCGCCTACGTACTAGTATCTTAGCTAGTACAAGAGCTAAGGGGGTGGTAGCTCCCTTCCATTAGCAGTTCAAAACTTTGGAGCATTGTAGCAGGTAGCAGCCTGCGTACTAGTAAATGGATCGGCTAGTACAAGAACTATGGGGGTTGTAGCTCCCTTCTAGGAGAGACTTGAGAATGAGAGAGGGTTGTAGCTCTCTGCGGGTAGAAGCCTGCGTACTGGTATAAGACTGCACCAGTACATAAATATTGCAAAAGGATTTTCTTGTTAAGAAGAAGATTGAGATGACTTGCAGCAGGTGGTTTTCTCCCACATTGGGTTTCCACCTTATATCATGGTGTTCATGTGTGTGGCTTATGTGTGATGATCTGTTCTATTTTACTGCACCTATTTACTATTAATATGGTTGATAATGTTCTAATGCACTCATAGAAGATCAATTAACCGAATCATAAGTTTACTGAATATACGTGGGTATTCTTAACTGAAGCAGCATATATGACTCAGAGTATGGAAATGAAAAGTTTTATTGACTTGATAATACTGATTCACCCCCCCTCTCAGTATTATTTCCAACATAAAGTAGATCCTCTATGGCTATCATGGGTACTTGGTGAGTTAGCCTCACCAAGTTCCTCTGAACTGCGTGAAGAACTCTCTCTGTCTCAGTTGTGGCCCCTTCGACATCTCTCCCGTGACACCTATGTCTGGGAAATCCGTTAGGTCTCACTGGTCCCACATCTAAAACATGATCAATATATTTTGTAAGTGTCTTGTCTCATCAAAAATATTTTTAAGTTCATGAAAAAAAAAAAAAAAAAAAACCAAAAAAAAAAGATCTTAAAAAAACTTAAAAATTAAAAAAATTGTTACTTATGGCACCCATGCTGCATTTGGTGGTAACACTAATTCTAGATCTCCTCGAAAATCCATCCCGTCATAGGGGTAGTCATTGAATGCGATGACCTGTTGATCCCACCATGCAAAAAACTCATCATCAAAAGTCATTTGAGGCACATCGCCACCCCCAAGTCGTTTCATCAGGTCAGCCCACCTACCCATTCGTGAATCTCTAGGGCTGCTGATAGTCGATGATACCTTGGGTCGAAGCCCAGGTACTTTCTCAAAGAAGAATAAGCATAAGATTGTGCCATACCAAAAATTCTTTGTCTGACCTTCTGAATGGAGGTTAGTTGGTTCTTCATATTGGTTAGTAGAGGCGTGCACCAATCAAACATTGTAGTGAGACATTCCACTACGAGGATCATAGATACTCGTGAGTCCTGATGTAAAGTAGTTGAGCCATTTACCCTGGCAATGATAAATAGTAAAATATTCAAGGACAAGATCTATACATGTTTGATTGGAATCTAACTTCAAATCTTTTCAGGATGACCGGGACAGTATATGTGGACGTAGTCATCTACCGTAATACTACCCCTCGTTCTGTCGGTCGAATGCACCACTTCTCCCCTTCAGGAAAGACTGGTAATAAAGTATATATCTTCGATCTCGATCCTTAGGGTCATCTGATCGATCATGAAGGCATCATCCTCTATGCTCTAGTAATGAATCAAAAGCTAAAGCAATCGTGTGTTGTCTTTCATATTTGGCATCTTAAATTTTTTTAGCAAGCCACAACCTCTTAAAGCGTCCAAAGAATTTTGGTCCTCCATTACTTCATTATCTATAGCACTATGCTCTCTTTCTCTCCAGGTGATGGTCATCTTGTCCAAAAATATGTTTCAAACCGTTAGTTTTATGTTTTAAAACTTTTACTCGTGCACATGCGAGTTTCCTTTTCACACAGTGGCATGTAGGGCCCTCGTATATGTGGGTTACCCATATTCAACCCGTGTGTACTCAGAGTTGAATTTTTTGACATATTTTCCCACGATAAAAACTTGAAAAAACCATCTAAAAAGTATCACAAACAATTAAAAGAAGGATATAAGGGTTGCCTGGAAGTTTTGGAGTGATTTGAATGGTTCAATTGGTCAGAGGAAGCTTGCTTGAGTTTGTCTCCACAGCTCCTTACTCAAAACACAAATGAAAAAACTGAGTCCAAAAGTCCTTATATAAGTTGGAAAATACAAAATATTTTTTCAAAGTTTTATTTTTATCTTATGGACTTTTTTACCTTTTGGCTTGGAGTGTCGAGATTGAGTTGTCTTTATAGGAAATTTTGGAGACTTCTTTGAGACATCATTTTGGTCCCATGACCGCAGTCCTGTCATGGCAGGTATTGTTTTCTTACTGGCATATAATACTAGCCTCCATACTGCGATACATTAGCCATAGGGTCGACCCCATCATATCTTGGTTTGCAAACCATTTTCACTCATCGAATTTAAAAATCATGATGCGATGGTAGAGCCATCCTTTACATGGGAATCTTAGTTAGATCCTCACTGACATTGGCTGCCCATGCTGCTATATTGAGTAGGCTCGGGAGTCCTCTTTAGTCCTGCCATGACTTGTGCGTTGAAGACTCATTCTCATTCTTCTATGCCACTTTCTGGCCTTATACCCTAGAGGCTCCTTTGTATTGAGTTGTACTGTTGCATTGCATATTGACTACTTGCACTTTTTGGCCTTGAACCAGCTTCACTTGGACTCATGTTTAAGCCACTTTTCGACCATGTCTTCTGTAAAATCAACCTTGCAATCACTTAGCCTCTACAACTTGACACACCCTTTTTCCCATGGAAAGAACATTCCTTTGAGTGTCCTTGACCAATTTTGCCACCTTGCATTGAGCATAGGAATGTTCCCCTCCCAGGAACTAGAGCATCTATTTTTTTCGACACTCGTTATTTCTATTGTACTATAGCATTCTTTTATTCTTTTTCAAGCTTCATATAAAAGAAAAAGACAAAAAATTATATATTCCAAAAAAGAGCGGGAACGGGACATTATTTCCATATTTTGATGGCAGCTAGAGTCAGTCGTGTTGCCCTTCAACAAAGCACTCAAAAGAAAATCTTTCCTCCATTGGGGTGGGCTTGAGTTTGACTTTGGAGAGCCTTAACCTTGTTATCGAGTCAGTCCTCCTCCGATTGGTTACCTCTTCCAATCATATGGAGAGTTTGCTTATGCCTCCTATGTGATAAACTTATACAAAGTTATCATATGCTACCTTGTAGTCATAGTTGAGTTGTGCTTTTGTTCAAGGGAAGTAAACTTGAGTCGACCTCTCTGCAGTGTCTCTTGACCTATTTTTCAGTCGGCCATCCCTGGCTGTCAGCGTCATGTTCGTTATCACATCAATTTTATTGGTCCTTTGCTCCTACCGGTTTGAGAAGGTCTCCATCGACTTCTTGCTAGCAGATCTTGTTCTTATCGACTACAATAAATTTTTGAGGGCAGATCTAGAGCCACACCCTGACCCTATTTTTGTTATTGATAGGTCACCTTGTGCTCAGCATCGATCAGTATCATGGGTCCTTGATTGGGTGGTTTCCCTTGTGTTCAACATCAACTTTCATTATCACACATTGGGATTCGTGTAGAGTCTTGGTTTCCATTTGACCCTATTAGTGGATTCCTCGCCTCTCTGTCAGCTTTTATTATTGGTTGGTTCAGAGGGTTTCTATCATGTGCTAGCTACATCTTGTGTACGCCAGAAACGTGCTTCAGCTGGATTACTACATCTTTTTTCATCAGAGCTCTTCCACATTATTGGCCTACGGGTTACACTCATGCTAGATTGATGAAGGATGCCTTAATGCCTTCCTTCTAGCGAATATTTTCCCATCAAATTCAGCTCATTGCTCTAGGAAAGGGATCTAGAGTCCATCTGGCAGTACCCTAGGGTTTGCAGTCATCAGTGGTAGATTCCTTTGCTATCGACAGTGGGAAAACATCATTGTCTCTTGATTGATAGATTCTTTCAAGTGTTATACTACAACTCATTTATTCGCACTTGTTAGATTGTACTGGGTACCTTGACTCTCATCATCATTATTGGTGAGTAGTCTCGTGTTTATTAACGGTATACATCAATGATCAGTAATCAAACAATTTCTCACATGGTTAACTTCAGATCATTAATTCCCATTGTGTAGAAATGTACCACGGCGGTCGGTGAAGATCTCAAGTTTGCATCAACATGTCCCGATTCACTTGTCAGTTGCTCCTGTTTCTGCTAGTTGACACCATCCACATTATATGTTGCAGTTCCTTACAACGACATCTTATATGTTCGCACTCGAGTTATGATGTAGTACCATTTATTCCATCATGTTCACTTGGTACTATTTGGATCAGTTTCTTGGCTTCAGTGATCAGCATCATACTTTAGCATTATTGATTAGCTCTTTATATGTGATATTCAGACATGTACTTTCTTAATTATGATTAGATGATCCATTATGTATTTCCAGTTAATTTATACGTGTATGCATATTAGATCCGCTTTTGTACTTGACATGCATACATGCTTTACCATTTATGAGCATGGGTATGCCTGCCTCAGATAGTAGTTTCTTTCTGATCTCTTTCGATGGCTTGGCACGCTGAATTCTGGTGAACTCCTCCTTAGTCTTGGCATTATTCCTTCCATACACTTAATACATTTCGGCCATCATGTACCCCTTCTGACTTCATATATTAGGGGGCATCTGTTATAGCACCATTTACCACTCTTGGTAGATCTAATGCTCTAATTATGGCGTAGGGAAACCCTTCCTTCCATACTTGGTCCAAAATCTAAAAAACAGTCTTTCATTCCCTATACACTACTTTTCCCTATTATAAAAGCGTGTACATGCGAGTAAGCATATATCCAACCCACGTACATATGTTAAAACACTTAAAAAAAATAAATTTCCTTAATTTCGGGCGGAGTTCACAGGTTTTACCTATTACTCACCTCCTATTGCCCGTGGCCCAACTGTTTCCCAACTGAAAAAAATAATTTGGAGAGGTATAAATAAACCTCCATGGGAAGGCCTTAAGGGAGAAAGGATGAGATATTGATACTATATTGAGATTATCCTTGATCAGGTCTGAAGAATCCTTGTGCCTCCTCCACTCCCCAAAGCTTTAGAAAACCATTGTTTCCTTAATTATAGATATCCCCCATCTTGCTTGAGATATCCTTGTATTGGTGATGGAGGAAGATTACTGAAGGTCAGGAAAGGACGGATCCGGAGGACAGTTCCGCTTGGAGCTGGAGAAGGACTCAAGTCATATTTCTCCACCTTATTTATAGATTACTTCAATAAAAAGGAATGTTGTTTTGTTTCCGATATGAAATGTGTTTATGCATCAAAGTTATGTTGTAATTCATTTATGAATCTTATATTGATGTATAATTAGTCATTCATTTATATGATTTAAAGATTAACATCATGTATATCCTTTATGTTTCTACTATCGTGTATGTTCCATTTGAATAATTTTTAGGTTTCAAGAACATTGGGAGAGGCCGAGGGTTTGCACCCTGCGAGATCTACCCAAACGAAGGGCATCCGGGTAAGGACACTCCTACATGATTTAGTAGAATAAGGACCTTTTATGATTGTTTGAGCATTTATTGTTGAGGTTTGGCCTCTGCTCTGTTAGGGTTCTCAACCCAAAGCCCTAGGGTGGTTTCACCCGTAACAATGAGGTAGTTTTAGGATTCTTATCAGTGTTTGCAGTTGGGCAGAGACCTTCAGTTCTTTTTAATTACAATCAATTTTTGTTTGATGCCATGCATGATCAATTTATGAAGTTTAAAGTTGAAGGTGTATTCAAATATTAGTCATTTTTAGTGTATCTTATGTTATTTCATGAGGCAGACATATTCAGGCTTCAATTGCAGAAGATGGATGTAACCCTTTATCAGTTATCCATTGGATCTTCTATGGTTAGAAGAAATTTAGAGGAGTATACTTATACAAATTTTGTAGACCAATTCCTTCACACATATTTGTGTTTATTATGCAGTGATATTATACCAAGAATATCTCTAGAAATCAAGAAAGTTTTTCACCTCTCAGAGCAATCAAAGGTTGGAGACTAGTATTTATACCAAAACTATACATAGATCATAATTTATGGATGTGAGCTCCCTCCTTATAGATTACCAATTTTTGTGCTAGTAAGGATTTTCACCTTGGAGTATGCCAGAAAGATGCTAAATATGGATGAACTATATTTTGTGTCAAATAAGAAGAAAGCACAGTTCAAGCTAAAGGAACAAGTAGGCCCTTACATTATAAACACTAGAGCAACAACAAAGGAGGTGGAAGCAGTGTTAAGGGTGAAAATGTGAAGTTGGGTTACACTTTTTTCCATTTTTTGAGAAAAAATATCATTTTTAGAAGTTATTCAATTTCAGACAAGCCAAAACAATTTTTCTGTTTAGAATTTCATTTTACATTAAAAAGGAAACTTGTCAGAAATTTTATTAGCTTTCTATTACTTATTTTTCAAATTTTTTTATTCACATTTGATACGTCAACTTAGAAATTGTTTAACTGTCCGTTCTTTAAAAATCAAGGGATTCATAACACTTCATGTTTTTTAACACTACTTTATTCTTTGTTAACTTGGAGTTTTTGAAAAAAAATGTGTTGCAACAATATATACAGACTCTACTTTGATATCGTTATATTTACAATACCAATCGATGCACATCATAATTACTAGAATTTTTTGAATTGAACCAATATGAAAAAAATGCAGATTTTGAAGATGTATAATGAAGCGTCAAATTTCTCAACATATTAGTTATAAACTAAAAATTTAAAAACTACCCATTACAGAAAACAAACCATTGTAATGAATCATAAATTTTTCATATTTTTATAGTGTATTTTGGAAGATACAAATTTTTGAGTTCACTGAATCATAATGACCTTTAGAAATTTTTTTCACATAATTTTTAAGAAAATTAATTAAAATTAGCAAATTTCTATGGAATTCCATAAAATTTATATCTACTGAAAGTAGATTCAATTCTGCAAATTCTGGTTTTTGTTTTGACATTAAATTCACCAAAATTGATGGAGTTTAAGCATTCCAAAGTTGGAAAAAGGTGACTAGAGCTGAGTTGTTGCAGAGTTGTAGGTTAAAACAGTTCGATCAAATTAAAATTACATTCGATTTAAATTTTGTTTGTTGTCGACACCCGTTAAAATAAACGGAAAAATTATTTAGCTGAATTACATTAAAAGTTTGACCGAATTATTTTTAAAAGTTCGGCTAAAAATGTGTCAATATTTTTGGTTGGCCACAAAAATGAAATGATATGACCCTCCGAAAAAATGTTTCCCCCAAAACGATATAAATAAATAGAGCTGAAACTTCATTTTCGCATATTTTCCTCATTTAGAGAGAACTTTTAAGGTAAATCTTCTTGGCTGAATTTTTTGGAGTTAATTTTGAAAGTAAGTTTTTTGGGCTGAAATTTTTGAAGGAAATTTTTTGGACTTAATTTTTAAAGTAAGTCTTTTACGCTACATTTTTAAAGTGACTTTTTTGCACTGAATTTTTAAAATGAGTTTTTTTTAAATAAACTTTTTTGGCTGAATTTTTTAAGTGGGTTTTTTTTTTAAGTAACTCTTTTGTGCTGAATTTTTGAAGTGAACTTTTTGGTCTAAATTTTGAAAGTGAGTTTTTTTTGCAAAATTTTTTTGAAATTGAATTTTTTGGGTTGGATTTTAAAAATATGCATAGATTGAATTATCATAGCAAGTCAAATAAATTGCAAAAAAATATGATCAAACAAGAGACATTGAGATTCATAGAGAATACAGGATGAACTATTACAAAATAAAGAAGGAAGAGCGTGCAAATATGAAAAGGGCAAATCAATCTCAACTAGAAGTTGAAGCAGGGATGTAAATGTAAATATTATAAATGATATTTAAAATTTAACCAGTGTATTGTGAAATTTAATTTTTATTTCATGAACTAATTTGAAAAATATTTTGCAATGTAAACAGAAAGAGATATTCCTCCTAACATTGATGATGAGATTGAAAATGCTGAAAGACAAAATGAAAAGGATAACAAACCAATGATTGATGATGTTGTTGAAGATGTTGAAAGAGATTCAAATGAAGAATATGAATCAACACCAAGTGTATATATATGTGTGTGTGTCATGTGTATTATTGAAATTATACATATTTATTAATTTCAATTTCATTCGAACTCTATATTTTAATTTTATTATCTAATGAATATTTATACCCATTTACATTTAATTTTCATATGTATAGATGAAATCAATATCGATGATGAGATGTTAGAAAATGTAGGCACTGACATATATGGAGATAAAAAATAAAACCATATTATACACTATCATGTTAAGGTCGTTATTGAGAAGTTATTCAAAGATGAAAGTGTGACATTTCAAGCTCAAATTTTGAGAGGTCTCTTAATGTCAAATAAATTAAAAGACACTAAAACTCTATTGGGTATTCAAAAATCAACGAAAGATAAAAAGATGAAGGAAAATGTGATTCATAATATAAATAGTTCTCTACAAAAAATTGGAAGATTTAGAAAGAAAAATGATCTAGTGGCATGTAGAGAAATACAAATGGCAATGGTTTCATCAAGTACTAAAGAAAATCGTTTGGTAAAATCTATGGCAAAAATATTAGGGACCTCACGAAAAACATTGCACAAACATAGGAAATTTTGATTACAAATAGATGTAAATGATGAGCTCACTTGTTGGACAGCTATTTGTAGACAACCATACAAATATAGAATTGGAGAAAATGTTAAAAAATTAATATATGAATATTGGATGAAAAATTCATGTGTTTCACCAAAAGCAAGGGAAGTGATGTAGTGAATAATAACATGAAATCAATATGAAGAACATGCAAAACATATCTTGGACATGACTCAGATAGAGTTTTTCAATAAGTTCATAGAAGAGAATCGTGGAATTAATGTTTCTATCAATACTTTTGTGCAACAAAAACCATTGTATGTTAAACCTATCACTGTATGCAACACCTTTTGTTATCTTTATCATGTGGAATTTCAATTATATTATGACACCTTCCTTAATTTTGGTAAAATATTTTGGAAAAAATCACCTCCTCCTTCCACTATCCATGGTTTCATATCCGAAATTCTATGTGAAAGAGAAAGGCATGAATTATTTTAGCAAAAGAAATTTGTTGGTGGTACAAAATGTGATCATTGTGAAATTTGATTTTATTTCACAACAAATATTATATTGATAAGTGTTATGCTCCTATACCAATAGGTGTCATATTTCATGATTGACTGGTAAAATCCCAAATATGTTCATCCTTTCCATGCTGCAAAAGTTCCATATTTTGAAAAAACCAAAAAATTAAAAAATGGAAAGAGGGTATGCCCTAAAAGAAAGATCAAAGGGCAAAAAGAATGAATTGGTAAAAAAAGAAAGAAAATGAACCCCAAATGAAGAAGACCAGGAAAGTGTGCTAGTCCAAAATAAGGGCAGACTTAGATAGGATGATAGTTAAAAGAAAGGGAGTAAGGGTTTGCTAGTTTAAATGCACCCAAGGAAAAACTGAAGAAAAAATGCTAGGTATAATAGGCTGGGTAGGCAGTTTTGATGTTGCAGAAGCAGGTTTATGAGTAGTTGTGTCTTTTAAAGGTGATTCATCTTGTTACTATCATAAGTGCCATGGCCACTATGTGGTCACAGATCAAGTGAAGCATGTTTAACTTCCCCTCACTCTTCTCCCTGAAACATTTACTAACCTCCCCACAAGGACATTGAGATCTGCTCAGTGCTCCTAGATCAACTCATTTCATGAAAAAGACTAAGTCAAACTATGTTTTTACTTAGGCAAAGGAAGCCACATTTCTTGTGTAAAAATGCTTTTCTTCCATTATAATAAGTTTTCCAAATTCATAGCTTGGATCCCTTTCATTTCCCTAAGCCTAACTTTTTCACTTTTAACTTAGTGCTTTTGTTTGAACATATCTTTCATATTAACATATAAACTTTATATTACAATTCCTACATAAATATTTTCCCCCATGCCCGTATTATATAACTATATGAAAAACCCCAAAAAGAGTGTAAATATCCTGACCCCGGCTAATTATAGCCATATTCTTGTTTTGTCGGGAGTTAATGGTTCATTCGGGGCCTTTAACAACCCTCCGTGCATAGAACATTGGGATTTATTTAACCTTTGGTTAAATAAATAACCAGACCCACCCGATAACCAAAGGAAATACCCCAAAAAACGTTTAGATTCATTATTTAATTGCGTGAGTCCCACGCCGTAGCCCTCCGCCAACTTCAGTTACCGCCAGCCGTCAGATCATGGCTCGCAGATCGGACGACCCACAGCAATATCGCTAGCCCTCCGCTGCCTATACTTTAGCGCCTGGGGGATGGTGGTATTTTCATCGTACCTTGGGATAGGTGGTAGCCTCCCGCACTACTCGCTACCCTCCCCTCCAATACCACCTCTGTCTAAAAGCGGTGCAGGGCCCAAACCACTTACCGCCCCCCGCTGCTTCCCTGCTGACATCATACTCATGTCATCAGCTGACGTCACAACCACATCAGCGCCACATCACCTCGCTACACGACAAATTACCACGTCATGCTGATGTCATCTGACAGAAACGTGCCAAAAGCCCGCCAAAGTCAATTTTTTGTTAAAAAAGGCATGAAAACGTCATTTTCACTCATTTTCGTTTATTTTCTCTATGCGACCTGTGCATGCCATTTACGTTCAAATCAGTGTTCGACTACACAGTCCACCACCAAGCCAAATCAAGCCTGCAGTCCGGTCTTCCAGCTCGTCCCGCAACCTGCAATTCGCACAGGGCACTCATAAAAACAGGTATTTACCTAAATTTCGTTCCCAAACCCCATTTTTTTAGCTTTCCTCTGCAAATTTTCCAAAACACCCAAATTTAAGTTCAAATCATCAAACCACCTTCAAATAAGCGCACTAGAACCACCTTTTTTGCCCATTTTTACCAAGAAACCCTATAGACTTCGTTTTCCTCTGCAAAATTCACCCACTGAGCTAAATACAAGTCAGCTTCAGTCTGCAATTTCCAGAGAAAAGCCCCAAAAGTGTCATTTTACCTACTTTTGCTACAAAAACCAAATTCCAAGTTGGAAAATTACAGACAATTGAGTAATGGAAGCTCCAGTGGCCCTGAACATTGCTCCCCTTAATGCTCCTCATAAGGACTTGGAGTGGTTGCCCTTGGCTGATAGGGATTTTCAAATACAGGACTTAACTAGTGACAAAAACCATCTCCAAGCATTCTGTGAAATCAGGAACAATCACCTAAGAAAAACTAATCTCTATGGGATATGGGAATCCAATCTTCCCAGATACTATCTCCCCTGAGTAAATGTATTCCCAAATGTAATCCGCCTATGCTGTGCCAATTATGAACCTACTCAAAGAGCAGTTATGACTCCAACTGGAATTGTCCTTTTTCATATAACTCTTGAGTCAATCAATGAAATGCTACACTTCAAACCCACTTAGCATTTGGCTCCTCTTTCCATGGGACATTTGCTAGAGGAAGGCTCTAAACTATCCATTGCAGAAATAGGCCGAATTGCCAAGTTATTCATGAGACCAGATTGCCAACCCAGAGAGCCACCTCCTTTTCACCATGTCTGGTTCAATGAAGCTGGAAGATTCATTATTGATATGATATCCTATGTCCTGGGATTTAAGACAAGTGAATATGTTGATGAGACAATTTTAGCTTTGATGTCCATGTTTATTCCAGGACATCCTCTTGCTGTCAAATTTGACTTTGCTACCTTCATTACCAACAAGATCCATGACCAATTCATAAATCTAGACAGAGAAGGAGTCTTCAAGTACACATCATATATATATCATATATTTTTGTACTATCAAATAGACAGTTTTTAGTTTCCCATCAGAAAATTGGATTCTAAAGGAGAAAGGAGGTCTGTGATCTTTTGGACCTCAGTCTTCCATATAGTCCATAGCTCTCCTTACACTTACTGTGAATTCATTGATTTATTTATACATCCAGTCTCCTCTCTACTGATGAGAACTCCTCCTCCTAGACTCTCTGGTGACATGCAGAAAATTTTACAGCTCTCCAAAAGTTACAAAATAGGTGACTGGTACTTCTACCAGAATCACACTGAGATCAGGATATATGGTTGTGAACTGTGCCCCTATAAACAGCCAAAATATTTGCCTATGAGACTGTTTGCTCTAGAATACTTCAGGCAATTTATCAATTCAGATTTGACTCACTTTTATGGTGCCAAGAAAAAAGCTCAGCTGAAATTAAGAAACCAGTTAGGCCCTTTCATCATTAACAAAAAGGAAGGATGGCAAGATGCTGACAAGATATTGGGTGAACAACTCAAATTAAAAAGGAGCTTTTGGTGGGTACCCTATGACCCAAATGGATTCATCTGTGACAGAAAGGTAAAAAATAGGCTATCAGCCTATAATCATTGTAGGATCCCTGAAATAGAGCAGTTTGCTAATCAAGATGAGTGGGTAGAGGGCACATTGATAGAAGAGCTTACTGAGGAAGAAAAAATGGAACAAGCTATGAAAAATCTTGAAAAGACTCTTGACCTGGACTCTTTTGGATAGGTGTCTTTCAAAGTACCTCAGCAAACCGGAGTGGGTATATCATCTGCGGGAACGTCACAGCAACCTGCCCAAGAAAGCACTACACCAGCGGCAAGGACATCTAAGGGCAAAGAAGTGTTGGATTCAGAGCAGGACATAATGACAGATCAGCCAACATCATCAAAGCAACAAGGCCAAGGGCAAACTCCTCTTGTCCAGACCAAAGCAGCAGAGGCACCAGCATTACAAACTCCTCTAAATGAGGAAAAGGGCAAGAAAGGAGACCGAGAAGAGACCACACCTGTAAGTGGACCAACAGAGCAACCAGGGGCGAAAAGGTAAAGAATAAATCCTCTACCTGAAGAGGAAATTATTGAGTAAATCATAGAAAGTCCAAGAGGCGAGAGGGAAACCAGCTCACAGACATCCCCAGTGGTAGAAACATCCACCAGCTCTCATAGGCAGGAATTAGAGACACAACATAGTGTGGAAGTTTCCTCCACAAGGCCACAAAGCAAGCAAGGTTATGATATCAAAAGAACATTCACGGACATAAAGGCCCAGAATGAGCCAATAAGACTACAACTTTATGATTAATTTCTCAAGATGACCCCCACCAAACAGCAAAGGTTAATGTCTGCATATGACATTAAAGAAGGAAAGATGATCTTGAGTCACTTTAAGCCTAAAGTGCAGCAGCCACAGCTAGCAGCTGACTACATAAGAACAAATCTGGAGGTCCTTGCCAAAGACATTCACCCTATGGACCAAATTGAGCTGCATAAGCAAACTGGTGAGATGGTCTACTCCACATTGGCAGATAAGGCAATGCTAGCTCACAAATTGCAGAACTCATTGAACAACACATCTTCCCAACTGGATTTGGAAAAGGCATCTTCTTTAGCCAAGGACAACAAGATAAAGTCCTTGGAAGAAATTATCATTGAGCTGGGACATGATCCCAAGGATGCCAAGGGAATAAAAGCATTGATAAAGAAAGAGGAAGAGGACATTGCTGCCCTTAGGAAATAGTTGAAGCTGCCTATTACCATGCATCCACAAACTACAGAGGTTGTGCAGGAAAAAGCAGAGGAGGACATGATGGACTTGCTTATGAGAATTAATCAAAGACTAATTGAGACATAGCAGGAATTGGAGAAAGCATTACAGGAAAAGCAAGGAGTTTCAACCTCCCAGCCATCTCAAATAGCTCCCACAGTGTCAACAGTAGTACCTCCCTCTGGCCCAGCATCAACAGCACCAGGTACTTCAGCAGCAAGCAGCAGCACTACCATGACCACAGAGAAGCTAATAAAGGCTATGGAGGATTTAAAACTCCAGGTATCAGAATTAAAAGAGGCCAAAGAAAAATTGGCAAAGCTAGAAATAAGTTATGACAAATATAAAATGACTATGGCAGAAAAGACAAGAGAGATAAAGGCATTAGAGAACAAAGTGAAAGCATTGGAAAATGAACTCTCTTTAGATAAGCCTCTGGGAGAAATAAAGGGCATTTTGTGGGCTAACATCAGTGAATCCATTAATAATATCTAGAGATCTATTCAAATTATATATGAACAGATTGACTTGATAGCAGCAGCCCAGGTGGAAATTCAAAGGACCAGAAATTTACTAGGACATATGCCCGAACAAAACAACAGGTTAATACAATTTTTGAACACTAAAACCAGTGAATAATTAGCAGCACTGGACATCAGAGACAAGACATCCACCATTCTAATAGTCAAAAGAGTTTTGACCATGAGGACCCTGATGCAGAATTTGGAGAGGAAGAGCCAGGATATGTAGGTGGAGGTAGACTCTTTTATGGAAAGATTTGTAGTTTTGCAAGAAAGGGGCTTGCCAAGTCTGGTGGGAAACAATGAACACCTGTTGAGACAAGCTGAGTACCAACTTAGGTTGAATAGACATGCTGCTGATCAACTGAATGCATCATCAAGTACTTCAGCAGAGAAAGCCCTTCCATCTGGCCAAACTCTTTACAGCAACTTAGAAAATCTATTTTATATAGAACATGAAGTACAACATCTTTTTACAGTCCAGCCTAACTTCTACAGGTATACAGACGCAAATGAGACTTTGAGAAAGCTACTAAGACATCAGTTACCAGAAGAGCAGTGGTGGCAAAGCATGTTGGAAATTTTGTAGGTGGGTTTCAAATTTTTGTTTTTCCCAGAAAACAACAGATATCATAAAGCAGATAAAAGGAACAAGTGAGAGTCTCGGCTGTAGTCTATTAAATCAAAATTAAATTTCCTGAAAAATCTAAGCCAGCAGCACAGAATATCAATAGAAGCAGCCATCGGCCGACTCACCAAGCTTATGGTCATTGCATCTCACCAACTGAGTGGCCAGCACAGCAACATTTAGTTCTACATTTATTTCTTCCTATTTCCAAGATCATTTACTTCTCCTGTAAAGTAGGTGGAAGAAGTTATTACTAGATATTATCTCATTGAGATATTTTGTAAACATTTTTGTACAAATACCTCCCAAAGTGAAGTATTCGGATTTGGTGATACATTTCTGAAACTGCGCTGTGACTCTGAAAATTCTTCTGAATAAAAAGTTTCTGGAATGCGTTGTTGTTGAACTCTCTGGATGTGGAATTGATGGCAGAGGACCATGTTACAGAATTCTCAAATTATTTCATGGATCAATAAGACTTTTTAACTCGTGTTTAACAGTTTCTACGTTTTATAAATCATCTATGTTCATAATCTTAATAACAGGGAAAAAGAATAATCCAGAATTTGCTTAACTGTACTCTGTGTTCAATCTCTGTTATTATTTATGTTTTCTTCAAAATTAGCATAAGTAGGAATTCTTAATTGCTCCTGTTTCCCCTTGTTCTTGCATCTTGAATATAGCTAAGGAATTCTTAACTGCTCCCTGGCAATATTCATCCACTTTCCCTCTGTCAACATGATGAAGGATTCTTAAGCACCCTTCACCTCTTGACTCCATCTTACCTGACTCCAGCTTACAATTTGTTCCATAGTTGATTACCTTGCTCTGTAGTACTACCCTCTGTCAAAGAAACCATATCCAACAGTTCATCCTCATAGACTCCATTAGCCCAATGGACTGAACTTCTCAGATTTACACCCCTGTTCTATTGAAAATTACCATCCAAAAATCAAACAAACCCTTGTACTTCATAACTAGCCTAACACAACTCAAAACAAAGCTAAATCATAAAGATAGAGACCTCTCTGGATGCAGATTGGCTAGAACCTACATCTAAAAGATTGGTCTGTGGTTACCTCGGCCGTATTCCCTTTTCTTACAACTTTTGCGGAACAACCTGAGTGATAACATCATTGGCGACTCCACTGGGGAACTGAATAATTGTTTTTTACTGCTATCTATTTTCTAAAGCTACAGATGGAGCCTGAAGTTAGCCAGGTAACCTTTGAAACTGTTTTTGCTATGCAATTACAGGAGTAAATAAAAGCTTCTTCAGTCTATCTCCAGTCTAGTTTTAGGCTTTGAACCACTGTCTCAAAAACCTGATCAGTTTCCTTGTTTCAACATATCTAAAGGAAAATTCAAAGCCTCCTATATTTCAAAAGCTTCCTTCAAAATATTGTTAAAAGTTGTATTCTTCAAATACTTCCAGAAAATACCAAAAAATATATTTAGAAGCTGGCTCCAAAGAAGAAAATCTGTTACACTAGATCAAATCTAGATCCAAATCCTCCACCTATCTTTGAAAATCCTAATTTGATCCCAAAGAGCCTTAGGAGCCGAGATAATCAAGATTATTTTGCTGATTTAAACCTTGACACACCTCAGCAGAACCCTATCCAAACTAAGCTTACTGCTGGAAAATCACAAGTCCTTTCTTCCATTACTGCTGCTTCACCTAGTTCACCATCAGCACTTCAAAACACCTTTTCCACTCCCCCATCCACAACACATATTTCCATTGTTATTCCAGTTCTTCCAGCTATTACATTTATCCTTGTAAATATGGCAAACCAATATGCTCCTCTGCAGTTGCTTGCAGATCCAGGGGCTATGCCTCAAGATTATCAAAGCAAAATTA
Source organism: Pinus tabuliformis (assembly GCA_031772625.1). Lineage (NCBI taxonomy): Eukaryota > Viridiplantae > Streptophyta > Pinopsida > Pinales > Pinaceae > Pinus > Pinus tabuliformis. The sequence goes on from CM062804.1 coordinate 240,713,424, forward strand.
CCTATTTTGATGGTACTGGCACCTATACAGCTCAACAACATACTAAGAAAATGACAAATTATTTTGAAAACTATGAGATTGATGCTGATGATGTGAGAATGAAAATCTTTGTTCAAAGTTTAACTGGTGATGTTAGGACCTGGTTTAGGGTACTCCCTGTAAACACTATTGCTGATCCAAATGCCCTTTATCAAACTTTCTTGAACAAATGGGAAAAGAAGAAGGACCCATTACACATCTTATCAGAATATGAAAGCTTGAAAAGAGGCCCACAAGAAACTGTTCAAGATTACTGTGCCAGATTTAATAATGTGTACAATGCTATTCCTCAGAATCTTAAACCTCCACCAAACCTGGCCTTGATAAAATTCCCTGATGGATTTTATTTTGACATGGCTTACCAGCTCAGGGAAAGAGCTCCTCCAAGCTTAGAAGACATGCAGAGTATAGCTGTCAGTGTAGAGGCCAATCTAATTTCTAAACGAGCTCGGGCTAGAGCTGAAAGGAGAACACCTTACAAAGAAGAACCTTCTGCGTTTGAACAAAAGTTAGATGCAATTATTAAAGGAATGGATAGACTGGGTGATAGAGTAGAAACAATTGAGAGGAAATCCTCTTGGGAGGGTCAACCAAGTAACACCGGAAGAAACCCAAACTTCAGGAAAAATCAGAATCCTAATACTGGAAAGGTTGGTCCTGACCAAAACATTAGACCTCCATTCCAGGAAAACTATGTTGAAGCTTCAACTTCTAGTGAGCCAACAGAGGACACTCAAATTAACTTAATGGGTCTAAACAGTGAACAAAAAATCTTTTTGACCCAGGATGATCAAGAAGCTCACACCTTTAATCAATTTCAAACCAAATCAGGGGAATCATTTGATTTTAGAGAGGGATATGATGCAACTGTCTATGAGGTTCACAAGCAATATAAGCTAAGAAGCAGAACGATAGATGTTCCTGAACCCAACAAGCAGAAAGATGCCAAGCAGCCTAAAAAAGCAAAGGTTAATACCCCCCTATACAACTCCCTGCTAGAACAGACTTCAACCCAAAAGAACCAACGGTTGAGGACATATCAGACTTGCAACCATCAAACAGTCAGCCTTCCACTTCCTTTCCTCCCAAAGAAAATGCAAAGGAATCTCCTAAAAATAATTTTAAAGTAGATTCAGCTCATAACAACACTCCTAATAAAGGAAAAAACATTGAAAACGCAGCAAAAAAAGAAAATCTTGCTGCCCGAAACGCAAAAGTCTAAATAGAGAAACCTTTCAATCTTGAAACCAATATATGCAATTTAAAAATAGCAATTCCATTGTCCAAATTGGCTAAACATGATGTCCATAGAGAACAAATCAGCAGATCACTTCAAATTTCAGAAAACAGAGATGCAGTGAATGTTCTAGATGACCATCCATAATTAATTTTTTGGCCCTAAAGTAAATGGCAAATCAGTAAATGGAGGAGTTCCTCCATTCTATGTAAGTCTGAATATTCATGACAAAGTACTTCATAATGTAATGTTTGACTCTGGAGCTTCCCATAATCTAATGCCCAAGTCTGCGATGGAAAAGTTGGACCTAGATATCACCAGGCCATACAAAGACTTATTCTCTTTTGATTCTAGCCAGGTCAGATGTCTAGGATAAATCAAAGACTTATGTGTATCTCTAGTTCAATACCCTGCCAAGACAATTTTCATGGATGTAGTGGTAGTTGATATCCCACCAAAATATGGAATGATTTTGTCTAGATCTTGGGGTGCAAAACTCCAGGGATCTTTACAGTTAGACATGTCCTATGCTACCATCTCAGTCTTTGGCCAGCCAAAGAGATTGTACTGGGAAACGTTGATGAAATATGTGGTCAACAGCCAAGAGAAACCCCAAAACTTTCCTATCTATTCCATGCATTCTGATATGGACTCTTTCATCCTATACAATGCTGAAATTTGCCCCAAAACTGATGACAAGGTTTTAGCATCAGCACAAGGAAAAAGCATAAATGAAGAATCTATTGCCCAAACTCTAGAAATTGTTGAAATAATTGATATAACAGACACACAAGGGAAACCACATAAAACTGAAAATCCAAATCTGCCCACTAAGCAAGTTTTTGAAACTCCTGATGCTAGTTGTAATCAAGAAATCCTATGGTACCTAGAGTTTGATGGATCAGTTAATAAACTAGGAGCAGGGGCAGGGATTTGGATACATAACATGCAAAATGATCATGCTGAGGGACATGCATATAGGCTGAATTTTAGATGCACAAATAACATGGCTGAATATGAAGCCCTCCTACTAGGACTCAAATTGGTCAAAAGTGTTGGAAATAACACTGAGAGGGGGGGGTGAATCAGTATTATCAAATTCTTTTCAATATACCTTGCAGATTTATACTTTAATTTATTCTTCAGATATTAATCATTAATTTGTATGTCAGTACCATATAATAATGAACAAGAACAAGAAAAATAGATAGTCACACCAAAGAACACTAGATATAAGGTGGAAACCCAATGTGGGTGAAAACCACCTGCTGCAATATGTCTCTATCTTCTTTCAATTAGAAACTTCTTTTTACAATGATTATGTACTGGTGCAGTCCTTTACCAGTACGCAGGCTGCAACCTGTAGAGAGCTACAACCCTCTCTCATTTTCCAGACTCTCCTGGAAGGGAGCTACAACCCCCTTAGCTCTTGTACTAGCTGAGCTACTAGTACGTAGGTGCTGACCTACTTCTTTTCTTCCAAGGACCACGTTTCATTAATTTTCAGACTGGATCCAAGAACATCAAATAATCATCAAGTACATGTGAATCAATCAATCTCCTTATACAATCAACCAATGAATCACCCAAATGCTGTAAACAAAAAGGGCAATACCAGTAATCTAAACCCAGAACTCTGCAGCAATAGATAAAAGGCATCCAATAATTATTTCAAAAAGGGTCCACAACTTCACCAATAGAAACCTGTGAATATCCGCAGTTCTTCTGTGCCTAGATTGCGCAGATCCGCACCTGATCCTTCTTCTTCTCTGTGTACCTCCGCACCTACCCATTCTGCTACACTGCATACCTCTGCACAGATCCGCACCTGCACTGTCTGCCCGAAAGCGCACCTCCGCACCTGATCCTTCTGATTCTCTGCATACCTCTACACCTGCACCTTCTGCTACGCTGCGTACCTCCGCACCTACCCCTTCTGCTGCACCGTGTAACTCTACACAGATCCGCACCTGCACTGTCTGCCCGACAGTGCACCTCCGCACCTTATCCTTCTGATTCTCTGAATACCTCCGCACCTGCGCCTTCTGCTGCGCTGCGTACCTCTGCACCTGCACCTTCTGTTGCACTGCGTACCTCCGCACCTGAGCTATGGATCACCTGCGAACCTCCAAATAAAGCCAAATTAACAGTCCTCCAACGTGCCATAGACTGTCAGACCCACAGATCTGATCACGCGCCCAAGAGATCATGACCTATCAACAGATCCGCCTTACACTTTACAGATTTCACCTTGATTTAGATCTATCTTTTTAAACCGATTACCCAAAATTTCAGATCTTAAGATATTAAAATTTCACAAGTGTCTAGCTAAATGATCTCCTTTCCTTTTTATAGGCAAGCCCATACTCAAACCAAGGATCAAAACCATAGAGAACCGATACAAGGTACCCAAAACCGGGGTTCAATAATGTAGATGCTATACCACGGTCCAAAACCATAGGATCATATACATCGAACTAAATACCATGGACCATTCATAAGAATTCCCACGTGCACGCGCTTCTCTGCATTGAAGTGAGTGAAATTGAGGTCCGCACCTTTTGAACATAGTACCTGCAGGTATGTACGCACTTGTTGGTCGAGGTACCTGCGGGTATGCAGCTTTTCTTAGGTTCACCTGCGGGTATCTCATTTTCTATGATTTTGAGAGTCTGAACAGAGATCTGCCTCTTGAGTGAGTTGCCATCAAGTACAACACCTGTGCCATAGCGTCAAACCTGAATCATAATGCCAACAATCTCCCCCTTTGGACTTGATGGCAACCCCAAGATCCTCAATGTCATTCTCCCCCTTTGACATCAAGGGCAAAGGGTTATGCTCCCTCTGAGAACATGCTGAAATCTCTGCTCTGTTGTGCTGATCATGCTCGCCCTGACTATAAACTAGATCTGCAAAAGAAACTTTGTTCAAGAAGAACCATAATCCACCATACACCATAAATGACCTTGACAAAGGAGATAGAGACATATTAGCAGCAATATTCAGATCAACATCCATGTTCTCCTTCTATACTTTCTCCTCCAAGATCTTCTACCATAATGCCACAATACATTATTAGAAGAATATATGCTCCCCCTGAACCTATGCCATTCGATCTTCGATCAATCCATAAACCAGCGAATGTACACTTATACCCCATATGAAACTTGCGTACAACCAACAATCTTTGAAACAGATGAGATTCAACAACAAGATGATGCATCAACAACCCCCAACTTTTGCCTGAGGTATTCAAAGGTCTCCCTGGGCAGTGGTTTGGTGAGTATATCAGCAACTTGTTCCTTATAAGGAAAATACTCCAACTTGACCTTTTGTTCAAGCACTTGTTCCCGAAGAAAATGATATTTGATAGGTATATGCTTGGTCTTTGAATGCATGACTGGGTTCTTTGAAATGCTGATAGCACTTGTATTATCACATAGGATGGAGGTAGGTGGAGTACAAGTGATTTGAAATTCCTGCAAAGTTTGCATCATCCAAAGAAGTTGTGTGCAACAAGATGCAGCAACCACATACTCTGCTTCAGCTGTAGATAAAGCAATTGAACTCTATTTCTTGCCGAACCAAGATACTAATCTGGAACCCATGAAGCTCCTCCACTAGTGCTTTTTCTGTCATCCATGCTTCCGGCCCAATCTGCATCTGTATAAGCATGAAGTGTGAGATCTGTATCTCCAGGATACCATAAGCCATAGTTTTGATTTCCTTGAAGGTACTTGAAGATTCTCTTAACTGCCTGAAGATAAGTTTCCTTTGGATTTGCCTGAAATCTTCCAACTATTCCTACTGCATGCATGATGTCTGGTCGGGTACCTGTCAAACAAAGAAGACTTCCAATCATGGATCTATAGGTTGGTTGATGCACTGCTACTGATTCATCATTTGCACTGAGGCTGCATCCTGTAACCATAGGGGTACATACTGGTTTTGCATCTTCCATGCCATATTTCTTCAAGATCTGCTTGAGATACTTGGTTTGAGACAAAAAGATACCGTCTTCATTTTGTTGGATCTGCAATCCAAGAAAATATGTCAGTTCTCCAAGAAAAGACATTTCGAATTCTTTCTGCATCACCAAGGCAAAGCTTTGACTCATAGCTTCTTCATTGCTGCCAAAGATAATATCATCTACATACACAACAAGTATTAGCAATTTGTCATTTTGAATTTTTATATAAAGATTGCTATCTGCTGATCCTTTTGAAAAACCTTGTTGATGAAGATATTTGTCCAAGTGGTAGTACCAAGCCCTTGGAGCCTGCTTAAGACCATAGAGAGCCTTTTTTAGTCTGCATACAAGATTTGGATCATTCCAAAGAATGAAACCATCTGGTTGCTCAATGTACACTTCTTCTTCTAAGTCTCCATTCAGAAAGGCTAATTTCACATCCATTTGAAATACTTTGAACTTCTGAAAGCTAGAGAGAGCAAGGAACATTCTAATGGCCTCAAGTCTTGCAACAGGAGCAAAAGTTTCTTCAAATTCTATTCCTTCTTGTTGGGCGTATCCTTTACAAACAACTCTGGCCTTGTTTCTAATAACTTCCCCATTTTCATTCAACTTGTTTTTGAAGATCCATTTTGTCCCTATGACATTCTTATCTTTTGGTCTAGGAACCAACTCCCAAGTGTTGTTCTTTTTTATCTGCTCAAGTTCTTCATCCATTGCCTTGACCCAGCATTCATCTTTGCATGCCTCTTTTACATTTTGTGGGTCAGTGGAGGAGAGTAATGCCAAATAGCTTGAAGCTTCTGCAATTGATCTTCTTGTTTGTATGTCTGCCTCCTTTTGCCCCAAAATTTGAGATTCTGGATGATTCTTTTGAACATACCTGGATGGAGTCTTTTCTTCTATCCTTATCTGTTCCTTTAGTGCCTCATGGGTTTCTTCTTCATCATGAATCTGATTTGATAGATAGTCCTCATCATCTTCGTAGTCTTCAGATCTTACCTTCCTGGGAGTGTTTCCTTTTTCATCCACCACTACATCAATGCTGTCAAAAATTCTTCCAAGTCTTTTATTGTAACATTTGTATGCTTTGCTGTGAGGAGAATAACCAAGGAGAATGCCTTCATCTACTCTAGGTTCAAAATTGCCAAGATTTTCATCATTATTTTTAATATAGCATTTGCTTCCAAAAATTTTGAAATGTTTTACCGAAGGAGTCTCACCATACCAGAGCTCATGCGGAGTTTGAGTGTTGTTCACTCGAATATTTGTCTTGTTGAGAATAACAACTGCAGCAAATGTGGCTTCACCCCAGAAAGTTGCGGGAGTTCCAGACTCATCAAGCATAACACGAGCCATTTGTTGGACTGTTCTGTTCATCCTTTCTACCACTCCATTTTGCTGAGGAGTCCTAGCTATAGAAAATTCCCTTCTTATTCCATGTTCTTCACAAAAGTCAAAAAATTCATTCGAGGTAAACTCCCCACCTCTATCAGACCTGAGGCATTTGATTTTGTGATCTGATTCATTCTCCACCAAGGCTTTGAATGATTTGAAATTTTCAAAGGCTTCATCTTTGTACTTCATAAGTCCTATCCAACACATCCTGGAAAAGTCGTCAATGAATAATATGAAATATTCTTCTCCTCGAGGTGACCTTTTCCTAGATGGGCCACATACATCAGTATGGACAAGTTCAAGTGGCGTGCTAGCTGATCCTTCCTTCTCAGGGAAGTTAGTTCTGGTTTGCTTACCAAACTGACATCATTTGCAAATTGTATTGTCTGGAATTCTGATGTCTGGAAGACTATGAACTGCCTGATATTTACATGCTTTCCTTATCTGTGAGAAGCTAAGATGCCCCAATCTTCTGTGCCATAACCAGTGTTCTTCGTTCTTGCTTAGATAACATTGATGTTGTCCTTCTTTGAATATGTATAAATCATTTGGAGTCCTTATGCCCTTTATCATTGTTTTTCCTGTATCAAGATCACAAACACTACATCCATTTGATCGAAATATTACCTCCGTTCCTTGATCACACATCTGACTGACACTCAACAAATTATGCTTTAACCCATTAACATACATAACATTTCCAGCTTTGACCTTTTCTTTCAACTAAACAGAACCTTTACCTTTTATGAGCGCAGGGGTGTCATTTCCAAAAGAGACCTTCTTCTCCTTCTCCAAGGCACTATATGACTGGAGTTTTTCCTTATCACCTGTCATGTGTTTTGAACAGCCACTGTCAATGTACAATTGGTTTTCTTGCCCTTCTGCATATAAGGCTATACCACATCTCTTTGGTTTTGTTTCCTTCATTCTCCATGTTTTGGCATATGAGGCTTGTTCCTTTGTTTTCCGAAACCTGCTCCTACATTCATAATCTTGATGACTGAAATTGTTACAAATAGAACATTCAATTTCATTTTCAAGGGCAGAAAAGTTATTGTAGGTTCTTTTCGTGATCCCAGTCATACTTCTCTGTTTTTGAGCTTCTCTAGTCATGATTGTCTTATAGGAAACACATTGAACTGCTTTGTGACCAAAGTTATGACAAGAAAAACATTGGCCATTGAATAAACTCCTGCGATTATCAAATCTATCAACCAACCGATTGTAGTTTCTACTGACATCCATTCTTGAGGCAAATTGGGAAGATTTTACCTGTGGCTGGTTGTGGCTTCTGTTTGTCCATAAAGTATATTTCCCCTGATTTTCCTGATAGTCTTTGTTTATTCTTGAGGTAAGCTGTCCCTGATTTACCTGATGATTTCTATTAGGCCTCTGCTCACTCCTCCTCGCTGCATCAAGATAACTTTTGGAGGTGGATGCTTGAGATGCTTCTCCATTATATCCTAGACCTGTCTTGATTAGTGGAGAACTCTGCACATTGATAATCTCATCTAGCGTTTCAGATCCTTTAACAAATTTAAGATTAAGAGCTTTTGTTTTCTCCATCTCTTTTCTAAGACCAACAATTTCACATTCTAACTTTTCATGAAGTTTTTCTTTTTCAGCAAGTCGGAATTGAAGAGTATCAATGATCACATTCTTTTCTTCTAAACATATTTTGAGTCTAGAAATCTCTTCATAAAGACCTTCTTCATCTATAGCATCCACAAAATCATCATCTTCAAAAGCCATTAGGAGTTTATAATTGTTACCTTGTTCATCTTCGTCACTATTTGAAAGTCCATCACTGTCTTCATGATTGTAGTAACTTTTCTTAGTTACATTCTGTTTCTTGTTCCATCTGACAGGTTCCTTACCTTTATCAATATTGTCTTTATGTGGACACTTTGCAGCATAGTGACTGACTCTTCCTTTGAATCTTCCAGCACCCCGTTGAAGATTCTTGACAAAATTTGATTCATTGTCTTCTTCTGATAGATGTCCTGACTCATAGTGATATTTGCCTGAAGCCTTGAATGCAGCTTCTCTTCTATCTGATGGTCCTCCTTTCCTCATTTCGTAAGCAGTCAGAATTCCGTGCAGTTGAGACATGGTAAGATTTCGTAGATTCTCTTTTTCTTCTATTGCAAAAACTTTAGATTCAAACCTAGGGGACAAAGATCTTAGAACTTTTTCAACCACGACAACCTCTTTTATTTCTTCACCCAAGTTTTTCATACAACTAACAATCTCATCTACATGAAGGAAATAGTTAGCCACACTTTCATCATTGTACATTCTGAGATTTTCATACTGAATTCTGAGGGTTTGAAATTTTGCTCATTTTACCTGATCATCTCCTTCATAACTCAGGCCAATCTTGTCCCATATTTCTTTTGCAGATTTATACTACATAACCTTGACAAATTCTGATTGAGATAGACATCCTAATAGAGTATTGACCGCCTTTGCATTTGTTTCATATTTCTTCTTCTCAGCCGGATCAGTAGGAATTGCTGATGGAAAAGTATACCCTGTATCTATGATATCCCAGAATTCTGTACCAAGAGATTGAAGGTAGGCAGTAACTCTTACCTTCCAATATACAAAGTTTGTCCCATCAAAAATCGGTGGCCTAATTGATGCTTCCCTCTCGTAGTTGGTCATGATGATAGATCTTCCTTCAAGCGATCAAGCTTCTTCAGAAGGACCTGCTCTGATACCAATTGTTGGAAATAATACTGAGAGGGGGGGGTGAATCAGTATTATCAAATTCTTTTCAATATACCTTTCAGATTTATACTTTAATTTATTCTTCATATATTGATCATTAACTTGTATGTCAGTACCATATAATAATGAACAAGAAAAAGAAAACCAGATAGTCACACCAAAGAACACCAGATATAAGGTAGAAACCCAATGTGGGTGAAAACCACCTGCTGCAATATGTCTCTATCTTCTTTTAATTAGAAACTTCTTTTTACAATGATTCTATACTGGTGCAGTCCTTTACCAGTACGCAGGCTGCAACCTGCAGAGAACTACAACCCTCTCTCATTTTCCAGACTCTCTTGGAAGGGAGCTACAACCCCCTTAGCTCTTGTACTAGCTAAGCTACTAGTACGTAGGTGCTGACCTACTTCTTTTCTTCCAAGGACCATGTTTCATTAATTTCAGACTAGATCCAAGAACATCAAATAATCATCAAGTACATTTGAATCAGTCCATCTCCTTATACAATCAACCAATGAATCACCCAAATGTTGTAAACAAAAAGGGCAATACCAGTGATCTAAACCCAGAACTATGCAGCAATAGATAAAAGGCAGCCAATAATTATTTCAAAAAGGGTCTGCAACTTCACAAATAGAAACCTGCGAATATCCGCAGTTCTTCTGTGCCTAGACTGCGCAGATCCGCACCTGATCCTTCTTCTGCTCTGTGTACCTCCACACCTACCCCTTCTGCTGCACTGCGTACCTCTGCACAGATCCGCACCTGCACTGTCTGCCCGACAGTGCACCTCCGCACCTGATCTTTCTGATTCTCTGCGTACCTCCGCACCTGCGCCTTCTGTTGCACTGCGTACCTCCACACCTACCCCTTCTGCTGCACTGTGTACCTCTGCACAGATCTGCACCTACACTGTCTGCCCGACATCGCACCTCCGCACCTGATCCTTTTGATTCTCTGTGTACCTCCGCACCTGCGCCTTCTGCTGCGTTGCGTACCTCTGCATCTGTGCCTTCTGCTGCACTACGTACCTCCACACCTAAGCTGTCGATCACCTGCAGACCTCCAAATAGAGCCAAATTAACAGTCCTCCAATGTGCCACAGACTATCAGACCCACAGATCTGATCACGCGCCCAAGAGATCACGACCTATTAATAGATCCGCTTTACACCTTACAGATTTCACCTTGATTTAGATCTAGCTTTTTAAACCGATTACCCAAAATTTCAAATCTTAAGATATTCAAATTTCACAAGTGTCTAGCCAAATGATCTCCTTTCCTTTTTATAGGCAAGCCCATACTCAAACCAAGGATCAAAACCATAGAGAACCGATACAAAGGACCCAAAACCGGGGTTCAATAATGTAGATGCTATACCACGGACCAAAACCATAGGATCATATACATTGAACTAAATACCATGGACCATTCATAAGAATTCCCACGTGCGCGCGCTTCTCTGCATTGAAGTGAGTGAAATTGAGGTCCGCACCTTTTAAACAGAGTACCTGCGGGTATGTACGCACTTGTTGGTCAGGGTACTTGCGGGTCCGCAGCTTTTCTTAGGCTCACCTGCGGGTATCTCATTTTCTATGATTTTGAGAGCCTAAACAGAGATCTTCCTCTTGAGTGAGTTGCCATCAAGTGCAACACCTGTGCCATAGCGTCAAACCTGAATCATAATGCCAACAAAAAGTCTAGGGGCAGTTAGGATATAAATTTTGGGAGACTTTGATTTGTTTATTCAACAAATGAGATGCAACTTTCTCATCAATGACCTTAGGTTAAGAGCCTATAGAGGGGCAGCAATTGAAATACGCAATACCTTCCTAGAATCACAACTTGCCGAAATCCTAAGGAAACACAATTTGCACGCTCACAGTTTGACAACATTTGCCAGCACTTGTAAACTGCCATTTGAGCCTAATCATTATTTTACCGCTGAAATTAAACACAGGCCAACTTTACCAGACAATGTTAAAAATTGGCAGGTGTTTGACAATGACACTCAGATTAACAATTTCCTGACTTTAAAAGAAGAATTTTCCAGCACAAATATAGACACAAGCACTGTTTGTGAAACTGATCAAATAGACAAAATTGAAACTTACATTTCAGCTAAAACAACAGATCAGATATTACATCCAACAAAATTTACCAGCAAAGAATTACAAGAGCTGAAAGAAATAAACTTTGATGAAAATATTAAAGGAGAATCTAAAGTGATTGATTTAAAGGATAACTTTTTACCCACAAGCTTGACTCCTCTAGAGGATATTTTTGACTCTAATGATATTCCAAGAAAGCCAAAAATGCAGCCATTAAACGCAGAAATTGAGGACTGTAATATAGGAACTGCAGAAAATCCTAAGATGATAAAATTGTCCAAAGCTTTGCCTCCTGACCAAAAGCTGAAATATGTTGAACTGTTTAAAGAATTTCAGGATGTTTTTGCATGGAGTTATGAAGATCTCAAGTCCTATGATACTTCTATGATCCAGCATACAATACCCCTAAAAGAAAATCAAAAACCTTTCAAACAAAAACTTAGAAGGGTCAATCCTGTACTCCTTCCTCTCATTGAAAAAGAAGTCAAAAGAATGTATGAAGCTGGAATTATTGCACCCATCAGATTTTCAGAATGGATCTCAAATCTAGTGCCCACTAGAAAGAAAACAGGAGAAATAAGACTGTGTGTTGATTTGAGAAATCTGAACAAAGTCTCTTTAAAAGACCACTACCCCTTGCCTAAGATGGACCACATTTTACAAAGGGTAGTGGGAGCTTCTAGAATTTCACTGCTAGATGGATTTTCAGGCTTTAATCAGATCCTAGTTCACCCTGATGATCAAGATAAGACTGCTTTTACAACACCTTGGGGAACCTTCAAGTATGTAAAAATGCCATTTGGACTTAAGAACGCAGGGGCAACTTTTCAACGAGCCATGGACATAGCTTTTGCTAAAGAGATTCATGATTTTCTAGTCATATATCTTGATGACCTTACTGCATTTTCCAAGTCAAATCAGCAACATTTAGAACATCTCAGACAAGTGTTTTTAATCTGCAGAAAATATGGTATATCACTGAACCCAAAGAAATCATTATTTCGCGTAGAATAGGGCAAACTGTTAGGTCACATAATCTCAAAAGATGGCATTAGAATTGACTCAGATAGGATACAAGCCATTTTACAAGTTCATCACCCTAGAAATATCAAAGAACTGCAAGCTTTTCTAGGGAAAATTAATTTTCTAGGAAGATTCATACCCAACTTGGCTAAACTGATAAGATTGCTAAACAATATGCTAAAGAAAGATTCCAAAGTCAAGTGGACAATAGAAGCTAAACAAGCCTTTGAAGGAATCAAAATAGCTTTAACCAAAACACCAGTCCTCACAAGCCCGAAATTTGATAGAGACTTTATAATCTTTTCCTTTGCACCTGAACATACTATTGCTGCTGTTTTGCTATAGAAAGATGATCAGGGATGTGAAAAACCCATTGCTTTTTTCAGCAAAGCACTTAGAGATGCACCACTTAAGTATCAAATCATGGAAAAACAGGCTTATGCTCTTGTAAAAGCTATTAAGGACTTCAAAGTTTACATACTATACTCTCATGTGATAGCTTATGTACCAAATATTGTGGTCAAAGATATTCTAACTCAAGAAGGAATTGAAGGCAAAAGAGGCAAGTGGATAGCTAACATTTTGGAATATGACATTGAAATTAAACCAACAAAGCTGATAAAAGGACAAGGATTAGCTAAACTTATGACTGAAACCAACTTTCAAGCCCTTGACATCAATGAACTGGATAATGAACAGGAGATGGCGACTCCACAGATCAATCAAGCCTTTTTACAATCACCTTGGTATGCTGATATAACTTATGTATTGTTAAACCTGCAGGCTCCTCCAGGGTTATCCAGAACTAAAAAGAGATTCCTGAAAATGAAAGCTTCAAAATTCTGTATTATAGATAATGCTTTAATTTGGAAAAATCATGAAGGCATTTTATTGAATTTCTTAACAAAGGATGAAACTGACAAAGTGCTGAAAGAATTTCATGCAGGGGACTATGGTGGACATTTGTACTGGAAATCAACTGCTGATAAAATCCTAAGGGCTGGATTTTATTGGCCCACCTTGTTTGCTGATGTAAAGAAATTTGTAATTTCTTGCCATAAATGTCAAATATTTGAAGGCAAGAGAAAGCTTTTACCTCTACCCCTCAAGCCAATTTCCACTGAAAAACCATTTCAACAATGGGGTTTAGATTTCATTGGGGAAATTCACCCTCCCTCTTCTGGCCAGCATAAATGGATTTTGACTGCCACAGACTACTTCACCAAGTGGATAGAAGCCATCCCTTGTAGACAAGCTAATGATTCAGTGATCATGCAATTCCTAGAAACCAATATCCTGTCTAGGTTTGGTTGTCCTGAAAAGATTATAACTGACAATGCTACTGCTTTTAAATCCAAAAGAATGATCAATTTTTGTCACAAATACCATATTACCTTAGGCCACTCCACAGCCTATTACCCCCAAGGTAATGGTTTAGCTGAATCATCCAATAAAAGCCTGATCAATATCATTAAGAAAATATTGGAGGAAAACAAGAAAAACTAGCATAAGAAGCTTATCAATGCACTTTGGGCAGATAGGTTGACTACAAAGAGATCCATTGGAACAAGCCCCTATGAATTGGTTTATGGCATGGAGACTGTATTCCCTTCATCTTTGGGAATCCCTGTGATAAAGTTGCTGCAAGAAGTATAGGCAGAACCCAATGACATTTAGAGAAGAATCAATCAGATTATTTATTTACAGCAGACTAGAGAAGAAGTGTATCAAAGATCTCAGATTCTACAAGAAAAACTTAAGAAGATATTTGACAAGAGGACAAAGGCAGAGGATTTTTTCATAGGAGACAAAGTACTGAAATGGGATTCTAGAAGAGAAGATAAAGGAAAACATGGGAAGTTTGACTTCCTATGGAAAGGACCTTTTGGTATTCAGGCTGCACAAGGAAACAACACCTACTTTTTGAAAATCCTAGATGGTACAGAAGCAGAATATGGGCTAGTCAATGGTCAGATGCTCAAGCATTATTTTGATCCACTTTGTTGATATGTCAGGACTATAACTTGTACATAGAAATGTTTACTTTTTGCAGTTTACTACAGCAATAAGATAGGAAGGAATATCTAGGAAACTTTGAGAAAAAGTCAAGGAATTGTGCCACCTCTTTGTGTTACCTTTTTGCTTCAAACAAAAGCTGAACAAGAAGACTTGGGAGCTGTAAAATACGAGAACAAACATTCAGACAAACTATCAAAAAACAAGAGCTGCAATTGTTTGAATGAGCTAGGAGAAATGTATATATGTTGCAGAGGTACAGTGTTGTTTATTTACAGCAAAGGAGAAATTTCAGAATGCAGCAAGAATTGAATATAAGGCCATCTGACCTATTGTTCTTGGCTTTTCAATAGGAAAAGCCATCCCCAAGTGGAGCCAGTGTTATGCTCCTATACCAATAGGTGTCATATTTCATGATTGACTGGTAAAATCCCAAATATGTTCATCCTTTCCATGCTGCAAAGGTTCCATATTTTGAAAAAACCAAAAAATTAAAAAATGAAAAGAGGGTATGCCCTAAAAGAAAGATCAAAGGGCAAAAAGAATGAATTGGTCAAAAAAGAAAGAAAATGAACCCCAAATGAAGAAGACCAGGAAAGTGTGCTAGTCCAAAATGCCACTACTATCCTATTTTTGTAAAGAAGTTCAATGTGTGCAATCAGTTGGTTCTTGCCACACTTGATGGATGGCCAAACAGCTTAATCTTGGCCAATCCATGTTTAAATTTCTTGTTTTAGAGGTAGAGAATAAAATCTGTCCAAACAGTTCAAGCTTGGCAGATAAGTAGTTAGGTAGAGAAGCAAGGGTGCTCAACAGTTAAATCTGAGCCCCTGGAAGAAATAAGGGCAGACTTAGATAGGATGGCAGTTAAAAGAAAGGAAGAGAGTAAGGGTTTGCTAGTTTAAATGCACCCAAGGAAAAAAGAAGAAAAAATGCTAGGTATAATAGGCTGGGTAGGCAGTTTTGATGTTGCAGAAGTAGGTTTATGAGCAATTGTGTCTTTTAAAGGTGATTCATCTTGTTACTATCATAAGTGCCATGGAAACTATGTGGTCACAGATCAAGTGAAGCATGTCTAACTTCCCCTCACTCTTCTCCCTGAAACATTTACTAACCTCCCCACAAGGACATTGAGATCTGCTCAGTGCTCCTAGATCACCTCATTTCATGAAAAAGACTAAGTCAAACTCTGTTTTTACTTAGGCAAAGGAAGCCACATTTCTTGTGTAAAAATGCTTTTCTTCCATTATGCTAAGTTTTCCAAATTCATAGCTTGGATCCCTTTCATTTCCCTAAGCCTAAGTTTTTCACTTTTAACTTAGTGCTTTTGTTTGAAAATATCTTTCATATTAACATATTAACTTTATATTATAATTCCTACATAAATATTTTCCCCCATGCCCGTATTATATAACTATATGAAAAACCCAAAAAGAGTGTAAATATCCCGACCCCCGGCTAATTATAGCCATATATTATTGTTTTATCGGGAGTTAATGGTTCATTCGGGGCCTTTAACAACCCTCCGCGCATAGAAAATTGGGATTTATTTAACCTTTGGTTAAATAAATAACCAGACCCGCCCAATAACCAAAGGAAATACCCCGCAAAACGTTTAAATTCATTATTTAATTGCACGGGTCCCACGCCGTAGCCCTCCGCCAACTTTGGTTACCACCAGCCGTCGGATCATGGCCCGTAGATCGGATGACCCATAGCAATATCGCTAGCCCTCCGCTGCCTATACTTTAGTTCCCGGGGGATGGTGGTATTGCCGTTGTACCTTGGGACAGGTGGCAGCCTCCTGCACTACTCGCTACCCTCCCCTCTAATACCACCTCTATCTAAAAGCGGTGCGGGGCCCAAACCGCTTACCGCCCCCCGCTACCTCCCTGCTGACATCATCCTCACATCATCAGATGACGTAACAACCATGTCAGCACCACATCACCCCGCTACACGACAAATTACCACATCATGTTGACGTCATCCGACAGAAACGCACCAAAAGCCCGCCAAAGTCAATTTTTTGTTTAAAAAGGCGTGAAAACATCATTTTCACTCATTTTCGTTTATTTTCTCTGTGCGACCTGTGCATGCCGTTTACGTTCAAAACAGTGTTCGACCACACAGTCCGCCACCAAGCCAAATCAAGCCCGCAGTCCGGTCTTCCAGCTCGTCCCGCAACCTGCAATCCACACAGGGCACTCATAAAAATAGGTATTTACCTAAATTTCGTTCCCAAACCCCGTGTTTTTTAGCTTTCCTTTGCAAATTTTCCAAAACACCCAAATTTAAGTTCAAATCATCAAACCACCTTCAAATAAGCACACCAGAACCACCGTTTTTGCCCATTTTTACCAAAAAACCCTGCAAACTTCGTTTTCCTCTGCAAAATTCACCCACTGAGCTAAATACAAGTCAGCTTCGGTTTGCAATTCCCGAAGAAAAGCCCCAAAAGTGTCATTTTACCTAATTTTGCTACAAAAACCAAATTCCAAGTTGGAAAATTACAGACAATTGAGTAATGGAAGCTCCAGTGGCCCTGAACATTGCTCCCCTTAATGCTCCTCATAAGGACTTGGAGTGGTTTCCCTTGGCTGATAGGGATTTTCAAATACAGGACTTAACTGGTGACAAAAACCACCTCCAAGCATTCTGTGAAATCAGGAATAGTCACCTAAGCAAAATTGATCTCTATGGGATATGGGAATCCAATCTGCCCAGATACTATCTCCCCTCAGTAAATGT
Source organism: Pinus tabuliformis (assembly GCA_031772625.1). Lineage (NCBI taxonomy): Eukaryota > Viridiplantae > Streptophyta > Pinopsida > Pinales > Pinaceae > Pinus > Pinus tabuliformis. Next base: position 240,730,705 of record CM062804.1, read on the forward strand.
ATTCCTAGATGTAATCCGCTTATGCTATGCCAATTATGAACCTACTCAAAGAGCAGTTATGACTCCAACTGGAACTGTCCTTTTTCATATAACTCCTGAGTCAATCAATGAAATGCTACACTTCAAACCCACTCAGCCTCTGGCTCCTCTTTCCATGGGACATTTGCTGGAGGAAGGCTCTAAACTATCCACTGCAGAAATAGGCCGAATTTCCAAGTTATTCATGAGACCAGATTGCCAGCCCAGAGAGCCACCTCCTTTTCACCATGTCTGGTTCAATGAAGCTGGAAGATTCATTATTGATATGATATCCTATGTCCTGGGATTTAAGACAAGTGAATATGTTGATGAGACAATTTTAGCTTTGATGTCCATGTTTATTCCAGGACATCCTCCTGCTGTCAAATTTGACTTTGCTACCTTCATTACCAACAAGATCCATGACCAATTCATAAATCTAGACAAAGAAGGAGTCTTCAAGTACACATCATATATATATCATCTGTTTTTGTACTATCAAACAGACAGTTTTCAGTTTCCCATCAGAAAATTGGATTCTAAAGGAGAAAGGAAGTTTGTGATCTTTTGGACCTCAGTCTTCCATATAGTCCATAGCTCTCCTTACACTTACTGTGAATTCATTGATCTATTTATACATCTAGTCTCCTCTCTACTGATGAGAACTCCTCCTAGACTCTTTGGTGACATGCAGAAAATTTTACAGCTCTCCAAAAGTTACAAAATAGGTGACTGGTACTTCTACCAGAATCACACTGAGATCAGGATATATGGTTGTGAGTTGTGCCCCTATAAACTGCCAAAATATGTGCCTATGAGACTGTTTGCTCTAGAATACTTCAGGCAATTTATCAATTCAGATTTGACTCACTTTTATGGTGCCAAGAAAAAAGCTCAGCTGAAATTAAGAAACCAGTTAGGCCCTTTCATCATTAACAAAAAGGAAGGATGGCAAGATGCTGACAAGATATTGGGTGAACAACTCAAATTAAAAAGGAGCTTTTGGTGGGTACCCTATGACCCAAATGGATTCATCTGTGAAAGAAAGGTAAAAAATAGGCTATTAGCCTATAATCATTGTAGGATCCCTGAAATAGAGCAGTTTGCTAATCAAGATGAGTGGGTAGAGGGCACATTGATAGAAGAGCTCACTGAGGAAGAAAAGATGGAACAAGCTACGAAAAATCTTGAAAAGACTCTTGACCTGGACTCTTTTGGATATGTGTCTTTCAAAGTACCTCAGCAAACCGGAGTGGGTATATCATCTGCGCGAACGTCACAACAACCTGCCCAAGAAAGCACTACACCATCGGCAAGGACATCTAAGGGAAAAGAAGTGCTGGATTCAGAGCAGGACATAATGACAGATCAGCCACCATCATCAAAGCAACAAGGCCAAGTGCAAACTCCTCTTATCTAGACCAAAGCACCAGAGGCACCAGCATTACAGACTCCTCTAAATGAGGAAAAGGGCAAGAAAAGAGACCGAGAAGAGACCACACCTGTAAGTGGACCAGCAGAGAAACCAGGGGCAAAAAGGCAAAGAATAAATCCTCTACCTGAAGAGGAAATTATTGAGGAAATCATAGAAAGTCCAAGAGGCGAGAGGGAAACTAGCCCACAGACATCCCCAGTGGTAGAAACATCCACCAGCTCTCATAGGCAGGAATTGGAGAAACAACATAGTGTGGAAGTTTCCTCCACAAGGCCACAGAGCAAGCAAGGTTCTGATATCAAAAGAACATTCACGGACATCAAGGCCCAGAATGAGCCAATAAGACTGCAACTTTATGATCAATTTCTCAAGATGACCCCCACCAAATAGCAAAGGTTAATGTCTGCATATGAAATTAAAGAAGGAAAGATGATTTTGAGTCACTTTAAGCCTAAAGTGCAGCAGCTGACTACATAAGAACAAATCTGGAGGTCCTTGCCAAAGACATTCACCCTATGGACCAAATTGAGCTGCATAAGCAAAATGGTGAGATGGTCTACTCCACATTAGCAGATAAGGAAATGCTAGCTCACAAATTGCAGAACTCATTGAACAACACATCTGCCAAACTGGATTTGGAAAAGGCATCTTCTTTAGCCAAGGACAACAAGATAACATCCTTGGAAGAAATTATCATTGAGCTGGGACACGATCCCAAGGATGCCAAGGGAATAAAAGCATTGATAAAGAAAAATTGTTGCCCTCAGGAAACAGTTGAAGCTGCCTATTACCATGCATCCACAAACCACAGAGGTTGTGCAGGAAAAATCAGAGGAGGACATGATGGACTTGCTGAAGAGAATGAATCAAAGACTAAATGAGACAAACCAGGAATTAGAGAAAGCATTACAGGAAAAGTAGGGAGTGTCGACCTCCCAGCCATCTCAAATAGCTCCCACAGTTTCAACAGCAGTATCTCCCTCTGGCCCAACATCAACAGCACCAGGTACTTCAGCAACAAGCAACAGCACTACCATGACCACAGAGGAGCTAATAAAGGCTATGGAGGATTTAAAACTCCAGGTATCAGAATTAAAAGAGGCCAAAGAAAAATTGGCAAAGCTAGAAATAAGTTATGACAAATCTAAAATGACTGTGGCAGAAAAGACAAGAGAGGTAAAGGCATTAGAGAACAAAGTGAAAGCATTGGAAAAGGACCTCTCTTTAGATAAGCCTCTGGGAGAAATCAAGGGCATTTTGTGGGCTAACATCAGTGAATCCATTAGTAATATCTGGAGATCTATTCAAATTATATATGAATAGATTGACTTGATAGCAGCAGCCCAGGTGGAAATTCAAAGGGCCAAAAATTTACTGGGACATATGCCCGAACAGGCCAACAGGTTAATACAATTTTTGAACACTAAAACCAGTGAAGAATTAGCAGCACTGGACATCAGAGATAGGACAGCCACCATTCTAATAGTCAAAAGAGTTTTGACCATGAGAACCCTGATGCAGAATTTGGAGAGGAAGAGCCAGGATATGCAGGTGGAGGTAGACTCTTTTATGGAAAGATTTGCAGTTTTGCAAGAAAGGGGCTTGCCAAGTCTGGTGGGAAACAATGAATGCCTATTGAGACAAGTTGAGTACCAGCTCAGGTTGAATAGATATGCTTCTGATCAACTGAATGCATCATCAAGTACTTTAACAGAGAAAGCCCTTCCATCTGGCCAAACTCTTTACAGCAACTTAGAAAATCTATTTTATATAGAACATGAACTACAACATCTTTTTATAGTCTAGCCTAACTTCTACAGGTATACAGACGCAGATGAGACTTTAAGAAAGCTGCTAAGACATCAGTTACCAGAAGAGCAGTGGTGGCAAAGCATGTTGGATATTTTGTAGGCGGGTTTCAAATTTTTGTTTTTCCCATAAAACAACAGATATCATAAAGTAGATAAAAGGAACGGGTGAGAGTCTCACGGGGCTGCAGTCTATTAAATCAAAATTAAATGCCCTGAAAAAGCTAAGCCAGCAGCGCAGAATATCAATGGAAGCAGCCACTGGCTGACTCACCAAGCTTACGGTCAATGCATCTCACCAACTGAGCGGCCAGCACAGCAGCATTTACTTCTGCATTTATTTCTTCCTGTTCCCAAGATCATTTACTTCTCCTGAAAAGTAGGTGGAAGAAGTTATTACTAGATATTATCTCATTGAGATATTTTGTAAACTTTTTTGTACAAATACCTCCCCAAGTGAAGTATTAGGGGTTGGTGATACATTTCTGGAACTGCCCTGACTCTGAAAACTCTTCTGAATAAAAAGTTGCTAGAATGCGTTGTTGCTAAACTCTCTGGATGTGGAATTGATGGTAGAGGACCATGTTACAGAATTCTCGAATTATTTCATGGATCAATAAGTCTTTTTAACTCATGTTTAATAGTTTCTGCATTTTATAAATCATATATGTTCATAATCTTAATAACAGGGAAAAAGAATAACCCAAAATTTGCTTAACTGTACTATGTGTTCAATCTCTGTTATTATTTATGTTTTCTTCAGAATTAGCATAAGCAGGAATTCTTAATTGCTCCTATTTCCCCTCGTTCTTGCATCTTGAATATAGCTAAGGAATTCTTAACTACTCACTGGAAATATTCATCCACTTTCCCTCTGTCAACATGATGAAGGATTCTTAATCACCCTTCACCCCCTAACTCCATCCCACCTAATTACAGCTTACAATTTGTTCCATGGTTGATTACCTTGCTCTGTAGTACCACCCTCTGTCAAAGAAACCATATCCAACAGTTCATCCTCATAGACTCCATTAGCCCAATGGACTGAACTTCTCAGATTTACACCCCTGTTCTATTGAAAATTACCATCCAAAAAACAAACAAACCCTTGTACTTCATAACTAGCCTAACACAACTCAAAACAAAGATAAATCATAAAGAGAGAGCCCTCTCTGGATGCAAATTGGCTAGAACCTGCATCTAAAAGATTGTTCTGTGGTTACCTCGGTCGTATTCCCTTTTCTTACAACGTTTGGGGAACAGCGTGAGTGATAACAATTTAGATGATCAATTATTGTCTAACCTAAAAGTGAAATGGAAGAGATATGAATATATCATACATCAATTAGTTCAAATAATAGTACAAGTGCTAAAAGGATTGAATAACAAGAAGAAGAAATTACCGTGATAAAGTTTTTGAAGAAATTTGAGACATAAATTTATAAGTACACCATGCATTCGCATAGAGATCGATGGCAGGACCTACAATTCAAAACATCCCATGAAATGTTTCCATCAGGGACCATTTTGTCAATAGTTGATTTTGGAGAGAATTACACATTTGCTGCACAAAGTGAAATACAGAGTGAACATTATCATTATGATCGTCTCTAGGCTTGTCCATATTCTATATAGACATGCTAAACAAAATGTTGATGATATAGAAAGAACTAGTGAGAATCGACATGTTATTAAAGAATATCACTTTTATATTAGCGATGATCATACACATGATACACATTTTGTACAGCATGGTTTTGATAAGATTTATGACTCATTGAAAGGTCGTGAAATGAAATTCAATGAATACTGGATATGGTCAGATGGATGCACAAGTCAATTCAAATATTCATGATAATTATTTTGGTTGTGTCGTATTCATAAGAAAACACACATTAAACATCCTTGGAATTTCTTTCGAACTGGTCATGGAAAAGGAGAACATGATGGTGCAGGGGCATGTTTAAAATGAGCACTTTGAAGATATCAAATGGACCACTCTACAAGCAAACTTGTCTTAGCTGAACAAGTTGTTCAATGGTGTGATGTTGCACTAAGCTATCAAACTAACCTATCAAGGGAGGTACGAAGGTATGCACATATATGTACAAATTAACTTGTATATAATTTTAATATATGATAATTTTTATTAATTTTCTAATTTTAAACATTTACAAATTATATAGTTTAAATAGTATGACAATGATTATCTTCAACATATATAAATTGTATTTTAAATAACATATTTAAATTCTTGTTTGAATTTACTATAGGTTTTTTTGGCATATTGGAGTTGAATATGTAGATAGATCGATTACATATGAAGCTGAAATAGTAAAAGGGACTCAAAAATTGCGTTCAATTAAAACAAAGGATTACCGAAATGCATTGCATTTGGTAAAAGAAAATATTCTTGTTTTTGTCCTTTTTTCATAGAGGACACACAATCCAATGATATATGTGAAAACAATATCTATGTAAAACCTTGGAAACATACAAAACTAAATACAAAGGGGAAAATGTCAGTTGAAAGCTTCGAAGAGATGGAATCAAAGGAGACTATAGTATCATCTGAAGGTGATCGAGTTTCTGATCTTGTTAGAGAAGGTAACATTTCAATTGATTTCAATATATATGTGTGTGTGTGTGTGTTCTTAAAATCAATGTGTGTGTATGTGTGTGTGTGCGTGTTCTTAAAATCAATGTGTATAAGTATCTAGATAATAGTTAAAATATAGAGCTGTAGAAATAGATAATAAAATCAAGTCCATATTGATAAATTTAATTTCATGTAAATTATGATTTGAATTTACACTTGTTTAATTGTGCAGGAGATGTTTAGCTATAGTTTCACCCATTAACAACATAGAAAATGTCAAGTATTATTTGATGCGGTGCACTGAATGAAAGATGAAGTTATTGGAAGACTATGATGATAACGGTTTTATATATGAAAGAGGGTCTATTATACTGAAAGGTTATTTTTTCCAAGAAACTCACCACACTGTGAGTAATATTTACTTTCAAGACTATCAACCCGATGTCATAAGTTGTCAATATAGTCACTTGGTGTGTGCAACGTGCATAAAGTTGATAGAAGTTCAATAAAAAAACAATTGAAAGTTAAAAAATGGAGAATGTCAAAATTTGACCATGAATGAATCATTGAATATGAAATTTTATTATAATTTTTTTAATTGAACTGCCCAACAATTTCTTCTAATTGGATTCATATTTGAGTACTTAGAGTTCAAGTACATTGCCTACCTTTCTTTTTGTGCACTATTAAGTTGTACATTCTTAAGAATGTGATGATGTGAAAGCGATACTCATTGGGTCTTGTATTGAGTTACAAAGTTATATGTATATTGCTTGTTATGTAGACCTGTATTGGGGATTTACTGCTCTATTAATTTGTGATGTATATTGCATTGTTACTACTCTATTAATTTGTGATTATGGTTAGTTCAGCCGAGAACTGTTACTTTTATGTTAATTTGTGATTGTGATTGGTTGTGTCATTTACTAAGAATCATTTACAAACATTATAGGAATGATTGAATGCAAAATGTACCAACTAAATGCAAATTTACTTTCATTTATACATATTCATGAACTTAAACTATATGTAAAACCTTTAAAACAATCAAACCATGCACATGCATCATACAAATTGTTATCATTGTTTTATACATCTACATCGAATTATACTTTATTCATTCAAATGAAAAATTCATGCCACATTTTGTAATTTTCAATTTTAATAGATTTATTTTAAATAAGTCAAGACAAAACAACTTTAAACAAAACCTAAGAATCATCTACTAACATTATAGGAATGATTGAATGAAAAGTGTAATAACTAAATGCAAATATGTAAAACATTTAAATGCATCAAGCCATGCATGCATCATGCAAATTGTGGGCCATGTTTTATAATGCAATTTTATCTAACTTATGTAAGTGTGCATTCAAACAACATTATATCTTGTAATTTGCAATTTTAATAGATTCATTTTAAATAAGTCAAGACAAAACAAATTTAACCAAAACTTAAGCATCATCTACTAACATTATATGAATGATTGAATGAAAAATGTAAAAACTAAATGCAAATATGTAAAACATTTAAAAGCATCAATCCATGCGTGCATCATGCAAATTGTGGGTCATGTTTTATAATGAAATTTTATCTAACTTATGTAAGTGTGCATTCAAACAACATTATATCTTGTAATTTGCAATTTTAATAGATTCATTTTAAATAAGTCAAGACAAAACAAATTTAAACAAAACTTAAGCATCATCTACTAACATTATATGAATGATTGAATGAAAAATGTAAAAACTAAATGCAAATATGTAAAACATTTAAAAGCATCAAGCCATGCGTGCATCATGCAAATTGTGGGCCATGTTTTATAATGCAATTTTATCTAACTTATGTAAGTGTGCATTCAAACAACATTATATCTTGTAATTTGCAATTTTAATAGATTCATTTTAAATAAGTCAAGACAAAACAAATTTAAACAAAACTTAAGCATCATCTACTAACATTATATGAATGATTGAATGAAAAATGTAAAAACTAAATGCAAATATGTAAAACATTTAAAAGCATCAAGCCATGCGTGCATCATGCAAATTGTGGGTCATGTTTTATAATGAAATTTTATCTAACTTATGTAAATGTGCATTCAAACAACTTTATATTAAAAGTTACCTATCAGCTGACATCTATAGTAACCTTTCTATACATGAATGCAAAATTTACATATACCATATTTTATAATGCAATTTCAATTTATCATTGTTTTAGACATCTACATCGAATTATACTTGATTCATTCAAATGAAAAATACAGACCACTTTTTGTAATTACAATTTTGATAGATTCATTTTAAATAAGTAAAGACAAAACAACTTTAAAAAAAACCTAAGAATCATCTACTAACATTCTATGAATGATTGAATGTAAAATGTACCAACTAAAGGAAAATATGTAAAACATTTAAAAGCATCAAAACATGTATGCATCATGAAAATTGTGGGCCATGTTTTATAATGCAATTTTGTCTAACTTATGTAAATGTGCATTCAAACAACTTTATATTAAAAGTTAACTATGAACCGACATCCATAATAGCCTTTCTATACATGAATACAAAATGTGCATGTACCATATTTTATAATGCAATTTTAAGTTATCATTTTTTTAGACATCTATGTCAAATTATACTTTATTCAATCAAAAGCATAATGCAGACCACATTTTGTAATTTTCAATTTTAGTAGATTAATTTTAAATAAGTCAAAACAAAACAACTTTAAGAAAAACCTAAGAATCATCTACTAACATTATAGGAATGATTAAATGCAAAATGTACCAACTAAATGCAAATTTGTAAAACATTTAAAAGCATCAAGCCATGCATGCATCATGAAAATTGTGGGCCATGTTTTATAATACAATTTTACCTAACTTATGTAAATGTGCATTCAAACAACTTTATGTTAAAATTTTACTATCAACAAATATCTATAGTAGCCTTTCTATACATGAATGGAAATTGTACATGTACCATATTTTATAATGCAATTTTAGATTATCATTGTTTCAGAAACTACATCGAATTATAGTTTATTCATTAAAATGCAAAATGTAGACTACATTTTGTAATTTGAAATTTAATAGGTTCATTTTAAATAAGTCAAGACAAAACAACTATAAACAAAACCTAAGAATCATCTACTAACATTATAGAATGATTAAATGCAAAATGTACCAACTAAATGCAAATATGTAAAACATATAAAAGCATCAAGTCATGCATGCATCACACAAATTGTGGGCCATGTTTTATAATGCAATTTTATCTAACTTATGTAAATGTGCATTCAAACAACTTTATATTAAAAGTTAACTATCAACCGACATCCATAGTAGCCTTTCTATACATGAATGAAAAATGTACATGTACCATATTTGATAATACAAATTTAAGTTATCATTGTTTTAGACATATAAATCGAATTATACTTGATTCATTCAAATACAAAATGTAGACCACATTTTGTAATTTGCAATTTTAATAGATTCATTTTAAATAACTAGAGACAAAACAACTTTAAACAAAACCTAAGAATCATCTACTAACATTATAGGTATAGGAATGATTTAATACAAAATGTACCAATACCAACTAAATGCAAATTTACTTTCATTGCACTACATATTTATGAACTTAAGTATGTAAAACCAAGTTTTAAGCATCAAACCAGACATCATGCAAATTGTACCATGCAAAATATACATAAACTCCAAAATTAGCATGTATTAAATCATAATAAAGAGCTCAACATTTAAAATATGTCCAGAATTTTAAAATATATAATAAAAAGTTGTCAAATAATAAGATGCATCAATTCATAATAAAGAGTTTTAGTTTAAATATCTCCAAAATTTATATCATGATAGAAGTAAATATAACATTAAAAAACTATCAAATAAAAAGTTGCATCAATTTAGACAATCTCACTCAAATATATGATTTATCAACCTCCTTGTGCTCTCCTCTGAATCATGGGTGCCCTGCACAACATGTGTAATTGCATATATACATAATATTATGTACTTTAAAATTAAATTTTAATGTTTTAAAATTAAATGAGAATGTAAGATCATCAAAACAAAATTATAAAAAAATTCAAATTCCATGCAATACCTCATGGTGTTCGCCCTCCATTATGCCCTTTTGGTGTTCGTCTTGCATTGTGCCCTCTTGGATGCTCTGTACAATACATGTACATGTATATATTAGAAATTTTAAATTGCATGTATGAAAATGCATAAACTCACAATATTAAAAAAAATGTTACATGACTTTTTCAAATTGTTTAGATGATCCTATCCCCATTGTCGACTCCATTGCTAAAGTCCCTGGACAATGGAAATCATCTCCCTAAACCTAAAATTCCAAAATTTTAAAATTATAAGATAAATCTATAAATCATTTTTTAATGAAACTTGCACTTCAATTTATAACAAAACATAAGTGAAATATTCAATACTTGTGGCACATCTTCTAATAAGGAGGAATAGGGTGACGCTATATCCAAAACATTGGTTGGAATCAAAATATGTTAACATTTAATTATATATACATAATTATTTCTTTTAAAAATATGCCAGGTCACAATATACTGATATAACAAAAGTAGAATAATAATTGTATTAACATGAATTGTTTAAGAAAACTAAAATCTCTCAAAATATCTTCATTGGAACCTAAACATGGGACCGTGACATTATCAAAAATTTCGTTCAACAAATGAGTTAACTGAAAATGGTGAACATATGATACATTTCTGTTAGATTATATCTGAAAAAATAACAAAATGTATGTGAATTAACATTAACATGTATACATTACAAATTACATTAAAATATTAGCCCAGACTATTGACACATACCGATCCCACACCCTCTTCTTCATGAAAAATTAGGTCTTGCTAACCATTGCGACAAGCCTTTGCGTATGCTTTAAGCTCCTCAATATTCATATTATCTATCTCCTCATCTGTTTTAGATACAAAATTAGCACGTACATTAGCTCGTGCTCTTTTCCGATTTAGATTGATTTCAATTCCGATTGATGGACCCTGTATGTTGTCTATAATGGCATCCCTTCCTTCTTGACTAATTTGAGAAGTGGCATCCATCTCTGACCGCAAAGTTACTAGACGAGTAGGTTGGCATACCAAAGGTGGCTGATGGGGAGGCAATTCAGTATCATGTAATGCGCCCTTACGATTATATAACTGACCTTTCCCAGTACCTTAATATTAGGATGGAAGGTCATTATAATCGAGTTTCATATGCAACAAAAATTCTGCATAAAATAATTTTGAAAAATAAACTGGAACCTCATCATTCCATGGAAACTTTCCATATACTGCAAGGAACATATCATACAAATGGCAAGCTATATCAAGGTGCTTGAAATATTGCACCTTGAGCATCTTTCTTTTCGGCCCTTCTTTGAAATTAAACATAGATTTTGCATATTCTTTTGTAACCCTTTTATTAACTTCGACCCATTTATCGGGACCCATCACTTATTCCTTCCTATGCCTCCTCATATTTATAAATGAGTCTGTGGTTGGTCCAAGATTCTCATAAACATCAAGAAATGAGCTTAGAGAGTGCATAACTATTTCTAAGCTTTCTCTACTCTTTGCAGGGAGCTCCAAACTCCCAAGATCTTTGCTCAATTTAGAATAATGTGTTTTGCACTTTTTTAATGTGCATTGTTGGAGGTTTGTTTCCCAAAGAAGCTCATTCAGAATATCAGATGGATAAAAAGTAGTTGGTGTTTGGCCTTCTTCTTGAATCGTCTGGCTTCACTTACGTCTACTTGGAACAACATTTTCACCCTCTAGATAAATGTATAAAATTACATAAATATAAAAACATGTGAACAAATGTATTCATACATATATGCAATATAAAAATGTATAATTTACCTAAATGATGTTGAGCACTCAAAGAATTTTTACCACCCTGAGATTGATGACCACCTTGAGATTGGTGACCACTCGGAGAATGTTGACCACCGTCATGCGATGACATTGTGAGCTAAGCATCTAAAAAAATAGAAAATCAATTTTAATATTTATGTGTACATACATATGATTCTACTTATTTATCATTTAAGTACACACACAGATATATATATATATATATATATACCACAATGTGAATGATGGACCTCCCCCAATTCATTTGATATTCTCTTTGATCCACGACCTCGACCTCCTGCTCTAGTAGATGCATGAGACTCTATTGATGTTCGCCTCAAAGAATCATGTGGCAAATTCTCATCCATGATATGGATATCTATAGATATATAGACATGCATGATATTTAAAAAGTTACCTCGTGGATTTACAATTCTTTTTAAAAATGCTATTTAAAAAGATCAAGAATTTAGAAAATTGTTGTAACCCTTGAAGTTACAACATGCATTTAAAAATCTTGAAATTTTTATTTAAAAAGATTAAGAATTTAGAAAATTGAGATAACCCTTGAAGTTACCTCATGCATTTAATTGATTTAACCCTTGAAATTACATCATGCATTTTAAGATCTTAAAATTGCTATTTAAAAACATTGAAAGAATTCAGAAAATTAATGTAACAATCTGAAGCTCTTCATTTAAAATATACTCAAGACTAAAAACACAAATGTTGAAGCATGCACATTTTGAAAATTAAATACAAAATTTTCTAAAACATGTCAAGTTCATCAAGTTGTGCTTACATAGTGGGGGCACACTTGGTATAGAATTGAAAAAAACACATGGTCATTAAAAATGACACATTGATAACTAAAAAACACACACATATCAAAGATATCTTAAAATGTCCATCAATAAATATTGATGGAGAACTTCTTAATAGTAATTCATCTTTCACACACAAATCTTGAATTGGCATTTCCCCATACAATAGATCACTAGACATACTATTAACATTTGCATAATGTATTATGCTAAATGATTGAAATTAGCTGACAATATTTTTTTCTTCTCCATGTAGTTGTTTTAACCTCTCCTTTTTAACTTGGTACATACCTTTCATCTAGTTGCACAAAAGTTCAGAATTGGTGAAGACTACAATTCCATTGGATCCATACTCCCTAGCTTTTCCTAAGCCTTCTATTAATGCAATATGATATGCTTCATTGTTTGTTGTTCTTCTAGGTACATTCCTTTCCCTTTGGAGGAATTTCTTCGTCATAATATTTCATAGCATATAAGTAATCACTATTGGCCCTGGATTTGGATAACAAGAAACTTCTATGCATAATGTCCATTTTTCAACCATGTTTAATGGGTTTTCTTATCCCTGTAAAAAAACAAATTCAATAAAATGAATTTAATATATTTATATAGGTATTGTTAGGTTGTGCAAAATATCACTGTTTAGACAAATATGTCGAAAGGCTAGGTAGCAAGAAAGTTTGTTTCTACCTGGTTGGATGGTTGGAGAATTGCAAGAAGAAAACAACTAGATATCCCTAATTCAACTCAATTACAAATATCTAATTCATTCAACTTATCTTTAACTCAACTGAAGGTTTAAAGTATTTTCTAATTTATTTTTATGTTCATCCACGATACAAATTTTTCTAATTCAACTTAGCTTCAAATCATCCAAATTTGAAAGTATTTCTTAATTCATTTTTATTTTCATTCTTGGAAATTTAACACTTATTCATGCCTTATTATAAAATTTGTTTATTAAAGCTATAATACATGTTTATTTATATTCCATACATGGTTTTATTTATATGCTTCTTTGAAAACTATAGTTAAAGAAGAAGAAAAAATGAAAAATGATAGAAAATTTTTATTCTAGTAAATTTAACACTTACATTACATTGTTATAAAATTTTCTTACTAAAACTGTAATACATATTTATTTATATGGCCTAAATGGGTCTATTTATATATACCTCTTTCGAAATATAGTTGAGAAAGAGGGAGAAAAATAAAATGAAAAATGATAGACCGAGTTTTATTCTAGTAAATTTAATATATATGTTGCCTTCTTAAAATTAAAACACTAACATTAAAATTAAAACACCAAAAATAGATGACAAATCAATTCCAACACTCTAATTAGCTTCAATCTCATGCACCCAACAAAATAGAAATGAAAAATATGTACATCTCAAAAAGAAACTACTACTTGAAAAGAGCAAGTACAAGAACCTTCAATTGAGTGTATTCTACCTCATCTTAGGAAGCTAATAAACCCATGTTCCAAGAAAATAGGGAAGCAAAGTGAATTACACATAATGAAAAAGGAAACATAAATAAACATATAACAACATAAACAAGGAAAGTATGTTACCAAGAAGCATCAAGGTTGTTCTATAAGATAGATCAAGGTAGAACAAGTCAACCAAATAACATTAAAATTAAAACACCAAAAATAAATGATAAAGCAATGCCAACAATCTAATTAGCTTCAATCTCATGCACTAAACAAAATAGAAATGAAAAAAGTGCATCTCAGAAAGAAACTACTACTTGAAAAGAGCAAGTACAAGAAATTTTAATTAAGTGTATTCTGTCTCATCTTAGGAAGATGATAAGACCCATGTTGCAAGAAAATAGGTAAGCTTGAAGTGAAATACACATGATTAAAAAGAAAACATAAATAAAGATTTAACAGTAGAAGCAAAGAAAGTATGTTACTAAAAAGCATCAAGGTTGTTCTACAAGATAAATCAAGGTAGAACAAGTCAACCCAATTAACATTAAAATTAAAACACAAAAAAGGATGACAAAGAAATGCCAACACTCTAATTAGCAACCCAATAACATTAAAATTAAAGCACAAAAAAAAAGATGACAAAGAAAAGCCAACTCTCTAATTAGTTTCAATTTTATGCACCCAACAAAATAGAAATGAAAAAGATGTATCTCAAAAAGAAACTACTACTTGAAAATAGAAAGTACAAGAACATTCAATTAAGTGTATTATGCCTCAAATTGAATTACAAATAATGAAAAAGGAAACATAAATGAACTAACAATAGAAGCAAGAAAAGTATGTTATCAAAAAGCATCAAGGTTGTTCTACAAGATAAATTAAGGTAGAACAAGTCAAACCAATTAACATTAAAATTAAAACACCAAAAATGGATGAAAAATAAATGCCAATGCTATAATTAGAAACCCCATAACATTAAAATTAAAACACAAAAAATAGATGAAAAACAATGCCAACACTTTAATTAGCTTCAATCTTATGCACCCAACAAAAAAGAAATGAAAAAGATGTATCTCAAAAAGAAACTACTACTTGAAAAGAGAAAGTACAAGAACATTAAATTAAGTGTATTATGACTAATCTTAGAAGGACAATAAGACCCAT
This sequence comes from Pinus tabuliformis, assembly GCA_031772625.1. Classification (NCBI taxonomy): domain Eukaryota; kingdom Viridiplantae; phylum Streptophyta; class Pinopsida; order Pinales; family Pinaceae; genus Pinus; species Pinus tabuliformis. The sequence goes on from CM062804.1 coordinate 240,745,919, forward strand.
GTTCGAAGCAAATAGGGAAACAAGGTGAATTAAACATAATGAAAAAAGAAACATATAACAACATAGGCAAAAAAAGTATGTTACCAAGAAGCATCAAGGTTGAACTCTACGACATAAATCAAATTAGAACAAGTCAACCCAATAATATTAAAATTTAAACACCAAAAATAGATGACAAATCAATGGAAACACTCTAATTAGCAACCCAATAACATTAAAATTAAAACACCAAAAATAGACGACAAAGAAATGCCAACACTCTAATTAGCACCTCAATAACATTAAAATTAAGACACCACGAATAAATGAAAAAACAATGTCAATACTCTAATTAACTTCAACCTCATGCACTCAACAAAATAGAAATGAAAAATATGTATCTCAAAAATAAATTACTACTTGAAAAGAGAAAGTACAAAAACCTTCAAATAAGTGTATTTTGACTCATCTTAGGAAGATGATAAGATCCATGTTCCAAGAAAATAGGGAAGAAAAGTGAAGTACACATAATGAAAAAGAAAACATAAAAGAACATATAAAAACAGAAGCAAGGAAAGTATGTTACCAACAAGCATCAAGGTTTTCTACAAGATAAATCAAGGTAGAGCAAGTCAACCCAATTAACATTAAAATTAAAACACCAAAAATGGATGACAAAGCAATGGCAACACTCTGATTATCAACCCAATAGCATTAAAATTAAAACACAAAAAATAGATGACAAATAAATTGCAACACTCTAATTAGCTTCAATCTCATGCACCCAACAAAATATAAATGAAAAAAATGTATCTCAAAAAGAAACTACTACTTGAAAAGAGAAAGTACAAGAACATTCAATTAAGTGTATTATGCCTCATCTTAGGAGGCTAATAAGACCCATGTTCTAAGAAAATAGGGAAGCAAAGTGAATTAAACATAATGAAAAAGGAAACATAAATGAACATATAACAACAAAGGCAAGGAAAATATGTTACCAAGAAGCATCAAGGTTGAACTCTACGACACAAATCAAGGTAGAACAAGTCAACCCAATAGCATTAAAATTAAAACACCCAAAATAGATGATGAAGCAATGGAAATACTCTAATTAGCAACCCAATAACATTAAAAATAAAACACCAAAAATAGATTAACAAATCAATGCCAACATTCTAATTAGAAACCCAATAACATTAAAAGTAAAACACCAAAAATAAATGAAAAAAGCAATATCATCACTCTAATTATCTTCAATCTCATGCACCCAACAAAATAGAAATGAAAAATATGCATCTCAATAAGAAACTAATACTTGAAAAGAGCAAATGCAAGAACCTTCAATTAAGTGTAATTCTAGCTCATCTTAGGAAGCTAATAAGACCCATGTTCCAAGCAAATAGGGAAGCAAAGTGAATTATAATGAAAACGGAAACATAAATGAACATATAACAACAAAAGTAAAGAAAATATGTCACCAAGAAGCATCAAGGTTGTTCTAAGAGATAAATCAAGGTAGAACAAGTCAGCCCCATAACATTAAAATTAAAACACAAAAAATGGATGACCAGGCAATGTCAACACTCTAATTAGTAGCCCAATAATATTAAAATTAAAACACAAAAAAATAGATAACAAAGCAATGTCAACACTCTAATTAGTTTCAATCTCACTCACCCAACAAAATAGAAATTTAAAAGATGTATCTCAAAAAGAAACTACTACTTGAAAAGATAAGGTACAAGAACCTTCAATTAAGTATATTTTGTCTCATCTTATGAAGCTAATAAGAAACACGTTCCAAGAAAATAGGAAAGCAATGTGAATTACACATAATGAAAAATGAAACATAAATGAACATATAACAACAGAAGCATAGAAAATATGTTACCAAGAAGCATCAAGGTTATTCAATGGCCATGATATCATCTTCTTTTTCATTGACATCCTCTTCGTTGATCAATTTTTTCATTTTGTCAATTAAAATGTTATGTGATAAGAAGATGGGGATATGATACTAGAATTAATTATATGTGCATCATGTCTAGTTCTTTGGCACTGCATCATAAACCCATATTCTCAGCATAGAACTTTTTTATCAAGTAGAGGCTTCTAATAATCGTAGGGCTTTTCTTCGTAGTGTTTTGGAGCATTTGGATTGGACCATAGTTCTATGAGATAAATCAAGGTAAAACAAGTCAACCCAATAACATTAAAATTAAAACACCAAAAATAGATGACAAAGCAATGCCAACACTCTAATTAGCAACCCAATAAAATTAAAATTACAACATCAAAAATAGATGACAAATAAATACCAACACTCTAATTAGCTTCAATCTCATGCACCCAAAAAAATAGAAATGAAAAATATGTATCTCAAAAAGAAACTACTACTTGAAAAGAGAAAGTACAAGAACCTTCAATTAAGTGTATTCTGCCTCATCTTAGAAAGCTAATAAGACCCATGTTCCAAGAAAATAGGGAATCTTGAAGTGAATTACACATAATGAAAAATGAAACATAAATGAACATATAACAACAAAAGAAAGGAAGTATGTTACCAAGAAGCATCAAGGTTGTTCTACGAGATAAATCAATGTAGAACAAGTCAACCTAATAACATTAAAATTAAAACACCAAAAATATATGACAAAGCAATGCCAACACTCTAATTAGCTTCAATCTCATGCACCCAACAAAATAGAAATGAAAAATATGTATCTCAAAGAAAAAATACTACTGCAAAAGAGCAAGTACAAAAACCTTCAATTAAGTGTATTTTGCTTCATCTAAGAAAGCTAATAAGACCCATGTTCCAAGAAAATAGAGAAGCTTGAAGTGAATTACATGTAATGAAAAAGGAAACATAAATGAACATATAACAAGAAAATCAAGGATGTTACCAAGAAGCATCAAGATTGTTCTACTAGATAAATCAATGTAGAACAAGTCAACCCAATAACATTAAAATTAAAACACCAAAAATAGATGACAAAGCAATGCCAACACTATAATTAGATTCAATCTCATGCACCCAACCATAGGTGCAGCAAATTTTTAATCACAATTTGGTAAAAAATTAATTTAAATAAGGTTTAAATACTTGATTTAGATATGTAAGAAATTTATGAGTTTCAATTTCCTTTATTCATTATTGGTTTCCATTTCATTTAGTGAGATTAATTACGAGTTTGTTTCTTGATACTAATAACTAAGTACCACTTTTGGCCAGGTTCTCTTTTCCTCTAGCTCAACATGGCACTTTATGGTGGTCTATGCAAGTCTTTATTGGGTTTACCTTCTACTGTTACCAACCCAAATTTGGGTGGTGCCTCAACCGAGGGGGGTTTAATGTTTTTCAAACTAAGTGGAAATTTATTACTAAGACTCTTAATACACATCAACACAATTACTGATAGTCTATCCATTATAAGTTTTGGAAAGTTTTTCAGCATATTTTTCTCTGGAATCAGATTTCTTGAAATCACTTCACAGTCCTAGCTTTTCAGGTGTCAAAATAATAATAATAATAATAAAATCTATTTTTAAATTAAAAAATAAAATTTCACTGAATTGGCAAGGGAAAAAAACCAAAACATTGAAATATTATTAATATCCATTTAGTAAAATAGTTAATATAAAAATAAATAGAAATAATGAGGATCATGGCAGGGACGTCATTTGTGCCAGAGACACTGGTCCAAGAACAACAAAAAAACTCATTGGAATTCCCCTAAAACATATAATCACATGGCTCTCATGGAGACACAAATTGGAGAGAAATCTTAGAACGAATTCAATTTGAAAGCCAAAAGAAATAAATCATGGGGGAAAAGTATTACATTGTGAAAAAAGAAGAAAACGGTAGTAATCTGTTTGGTAGTAATCTATTTGGATTTGTGTTGGCTATGCGCTAATTATTTTCGCTCCATGGTGCCAAAGGGCCAGGCCAATCCCTTATCCAAACTGTCTTTTCATGTACTAGATGGAAAAAATGGAAGTTACTCTTTCTTGATTTTCATTGCATTCAAATATCAAATTCAAATATCAGGCAGGCAGGGCAGAGCAACAATTCAGTTCTCTTCATCAGGTTGACATTATAAAGAGAATAAGGTATGAGAAGCTTTCTTCCATACTTAGAGAGAATATGAAGGGGACTTACCAGCGTTGGGAGCTCAGGATCAGTTTCAAGTCATGAAAGGCCAGTGTTTGGTCAATGACTAGACGAGTGAATTATTATTAGCTTTAGTAAGCTCCATACACTATGGAGATAAACGTTCTTAAAGGAAAATAATATCTTCATTCTGCATAAGAGGAAAACCACCGCCCTTAACACAATGCTCAGCAAGCATGTTACGCATAGAATATGACTAGTCCCCCCTCTTAACTCTAGTTGGCATTTGGTTCAATCTAGTTTCATGTGCTAGATGGAAAAAATGGCTTTCCTTTGTATTTAAATAAATGACTCAGCATCATCGCATCATCCATGGTCATGTCCAATAAGTGATTTCAAAAATTTAACAAGGATACCATATGTGTTGTCTAGCAAATAGATGTAAAAATGTATTTGCTCCTCTTTGGAAATTCTATTAATACCCATTTAGTAAAATAGTTAATATAAACATAACCAGAAATAATGAAAATCATGGTAGAGATGACATTTGGGCAAGAGACACTGGGCCAAAACAATAAAAAAACACATTGGAATTTCCCACGGGGGTTTAATGTTTTTCAAAAAATATAGAATAGTCTAAACAAGTCTGAGAGACTTACCTAGTCCCATCAAGGAGGCTGGAGGAGGAGGCTGAGAAAGTTACCAACGACGAGTGCAACCAATCAATTCTTCTAGCCCCAAGTTGCAAAAAACGTAAAAAGTTCATTAAAAGTTCCAATAAAACTTGTAAAAAGAAAAATTTAATTACAACAAACTTGAATTAACTTACCTCACAGCGCTCATCAGGGCTTTGGCTCAAACTAAGCTCATAACGCTCAGCAAGGCTTCAGGTCAAATCAACAGATCTCACAGCGCTGGAAAACACAATTAAAAATCAACACACCTCACAGTTTCGGCAACATAATGACAAATCAAAAGTGCCGAAAATTCTGCAGAAGGGTTTGGCTTGTTGTATATATAAAACATCTTTTTTCCGAATAAATAATTCGGCCAAACAAATAGTTCGACCGAGCAAATAGTTTAGCCGAATCAGTTACTCGACCGAATTATTCTTTTGCCGATTTTTTCAACTCCAACAAAAAATCCATTTAACAATCGATGTTATTCTAAATGGAAAAAGTTTGACTAAACGTTAGTAAAATAGTTCAGCCGAAAAAATGTGAAATTTTCGGAGGCGTTTCTCACAAAAGTGTAACCCAACTTCACATTTTCACCCTTGAAATGGATGAAATTCAATCCCCCAAGGTGTTGAACATTATAAGGCCTCCATATTTTCAGTTGATACTAAAAAAGTTCATGCAATCGATCAGATCGATTTGCATAAGCAGGCAGGTGAGATGATCTACTCAACTCTAACTAGCTCAGCCATGACTGCTTCTAAATTGCAAGTTTCATTGAACAATGTGCACTCACAGTTGAAGATTGAGAGGATGTCCTCTATGGCCAAAGACACCAGAATCAAGACATTAGAAGATTTAGTTATTAAACTAGGATATGATCTTAGTGATGTCAAGGTAGCATAGGAGTTAATCAAAAGCAAGAATTCATACATTTAAGCTCTCAGGAAACATCTCAAACTTCCAACTACAGAACACCCTTAGGCTAAGGAAGTCACTAGCTTGGAGATGGAGAAAGAGAATTTGTTTACAATAGTAGTAGAACAAAATTATCAAATCCACAAAATGGAACAATACATGGAAGAAATACTAAAAGAAAAAGAGAAATGGGAGGTAGCAAGAACATCAACAACAGGAATTGTAACCGAGCTGACAACACAAGTATCAGTGACAAGTTCCTTAGAAAAGCTGACTCAAGCTTTGGGGGAATTATCATTGACAAATAAATAGGTGGAGAAATTGTCAACGATCCTCACCAAGATGGAGGAAAACAAGATAAAGGTAGACAATGCATACTTGGAAGAAGTACAAAAGAACTTCAAGTTAATTCAGTAGATTTAGAAGTATGAAGACTAGTATATCATTATTCAAATGTTAGTAGAGGCCAAACGTAGCATTTGGCACAATATTAATGCAAATATTATAGAGTTGTGGCCTTCCATCCAAATTATTTTTGAATAGGAAGAATTGGTCCAAAGAGTTAAAGCAACAGTGGAGCAAACTAAAGCTGATATGAATATAGGCCAAAACAAGAACAAAAAATAATAAGAGTGCTAAATTACAAAAATAGAGATGAGCTTGAGGAGCTGAACATTCAAGACATGATAGAGACATTGATGGAAGTCAGAAGAGTTTTTACTAAGAAAAATCTGATGGTGCAATTGGAGAATATGTGTAAAGAACTGGAGCTACAGGCCAGAATATTTAAGAGAAAGGACTTCCAACTCTCGTAAATTATAATGGAAAATTGATTCCATTAGAAAATTACGAGGAACAGTTATGCAACATAGCTGCAGATACATCTAATTTTGTAAAGGAAAAGGGAATTATTAGTGGAGAAACCTTTCTAGAGGGCATGCAATTTGATTTAAACATACAACATGAAATTCATCATTTATTTTTTAATAAACAAACTTTCCAAACTTACACTAAGGTAGATGAAATTTTTAGAAACATGGTGAACTTTTCTATCCTAGGCGAAGAATGTTGGGACCAATTACTAGAGTTGGTAAAATAATGATGAACATAAGACCTACAATTTTGGAACAAAAAAGAAAGAAGGGGCCAAAAAATAGCCACAGTCAACAACAAATTTCCTTCAAATTCTCAACTTCTATTTTCTAGTTTTGTTTCAAACATATATGTAATTTTGTTATATATTATCTTGTAATCAATTCCTTTTTGGAATCTAAAGTTAGTTCAATAACAAGTCTATAAATATTTTGTAATAAGACTTAGTAAATTTTGAAACTTGTATGGATAAAAGAGTTGTACATTGATGTAAGTCATGGATTGTTTAAAGTGATCAATTTACAGAAATATAGAGAGTTTTATTCCACGATTCATGTTTCAAACAATTGTTGATGTGTTTTCTTATGTAAAATTGTTTCTTTTCTCAATTTCCATATGTTTTTCCCTCTTTATTGTTGCAAGAAGATTAAGGGATATTTTTTCTTAAGTGTACTCTACTCTGGATTGTTAACAATATCTAGGTTTTCTTTTTAAGATTTAAGTATAGAATTCATCTGTGTATGCTCTATATTTAAATTTGATCTTAATTCATAGTCATCCTATTCACACCACAACCACTCTATAAGATCCAAAAATTTACCTAGCCTACCCTATTATAGCTACTCTGTCATTTTCTGATTGATTACCCAAAGGTTCATGACTCCATGCCCAATGGACTTTTCCTGCATATTTCAACCAAACTTTTGAAAAACCCTACTCGAAATTAAATAACTAGCGTAAGATCTTAAAAGAAAAAAATCTAAATCATACAGAGAGATCCCTCTCTGATGTTGGAAGGGATAGATCCCAGCTTTAAAAGTTGTTTTGTGGCTACCTCTAGGTTTCTCTCCTTAGCCTAGGGAAATTACGGAGTGCTAATAGGTTGAAAGTAATATTTGGTTCAAATAATCTATGGTTAGGTGGTTCGTGGACGTACCAAACCTGGTTTTCTTTTACATTCATTAATAAGAGCTCTTTCTCCTTGGTATTTCATGTGTAAATGTATTGGCTTCTATCTGATTCCTATCGCTGATATATCCTTTTTATTTTTTTTGGTTATATGTTGGCTATGAGTTTGTTTTATGACATACTTGATGTATGTCTCTCATCATGTTTTGATTAGAAAATGAATGTACAATGTATATATGTCCTAATTTATGATAATGTGACCATTGTGATAAGTAAACAATGCTTCTTTATGAAACTCAGATAAGTATGATACCCTTATGCTTAGATATGTTGTTATGACCTGTAGAATGCATATTTGTGACATTTATGACAAAATTCCTATCATGGCTAGTAGGGGTCTAGTCAATTCATTGATCAAATGTTCACATTAGTACCTTTATTTCAATGCCATTTATCATTTTTGAAGGTTTCATGAAGTTCTGGGAAGTGGTCTAAGTCCCGGCCCTGAAAAAGTGGCACAAAATCTGGGGTCATTGGCGCAAAACTATTTGGAAAATTCCATAGTCATTGGCATTCCCTTGTTGTGGGAGCGACTGGAAGGCTTTGGTCACATGCATGCCTTGTCAAGGGATCAAATGAAGCTCTAGGACAGTGAAACGTTTAGTTGACTTAGGGGTTAAGCACCTGGAAGGGTTGGTTACATCTTATAGGGTTTGTATCTCCTAGGAAAGGTCAGTTTGGTTGTGTTTGTTGCTTCCACTTCCTTAACTGTACTTGGGGAGTTGAATCACATCATGGTAGCCTCCCGTTACATGTTTACCCAAGTGGACTGGTTAGATTGGGTAAATTTGGGAGGAGGAAGTTACAGAAGAACTATTATATCCTATAACATGCATCTAATCCATTTGCAAAAAAACATGATACTAACTTCTAGAGTTCAAAAACAGAGTATCCAAGACAATTATATACCAAATCCTAGAAACTTTCAAAGGAAATCAAGCACATATTTTGGCTTGTTGTTCTAGACTCTTCAACCACACTTCCCACAAGAGAGGTAGCAATCAGGCTTGCAACCACAACTTTTGCAATCTAACTTTTGCCTAAACAGGGAAAGGAATGCCACTACTAAAACAAGGACAAAAGAAAATACATGAGAGGGATTAAATCCTCTAGGTTGGACCCTAACCCAAGGGTTTCAACCCTCCAAAGTCAACTAGATCCACAAATGGTGTACTTACATGTTTTGATTTCGCGATATTAAAATTTTCCAATACATTTTCAAGGTATTTCTTTTGTGTTAGCCATAGTTTCTTTCTTTCTCTGTCAAGTATAATTTTCATCCCCAAGAATTGGCTTGCCACACCTAAATTCTTTATTGAAAAAGCATGGTTTAGCTCTTCTTTTAATCTATTAATCATCAATTTATCTTTTCCAACAATCAACATGTCATCAACATATAATAATAAGATAATGAAATTGCCATTTTCATCTCTTTTAATGTATACACAATGATCTACATTTAATCTTTTAAAACCATGATCAAGCATAAAAGAATCAAACTTTTTATACCATTAACGAGGAGCTTGTTTTAGCTAATATGGAAACTTCTTTAACTTGCAAGCCAAATTGTCCTTACTCTTTTTATCAAAACCTTCTAGTTGTTCCACAAATATATCATCTTCCAAATATCCATGTAGGAAGGTTGTCTTGACATCTAGTTGTTCTAAATCTAAATCCAGAGTAGCTACAACACCAAGTATTACTCCTATTGATGACATTTTTAACAATTGAGCAAAAAAATTCTTTAAATTCAATAACTTGTTCTTGTTGAAATCTTTAACCACTAGTCTTGCTTTAAACCTTTGTTTAGTTTCCTTTCCTTTATGCTTTATTTGATACACCCACTAATTCTTTAAGATCTCCCCCCTTTTGGTCTTTCAACCAAATCCCATGTCTTATTGTCATGTAGGGATTTTATCTCCTCTTTCATAGCCTTTTTCCACTTCATACCATTTTATCCTTTGCATGCCTCCCACAAATAAGTAGGTTAAACTACACTGGAAAATAAAATATATTCTAGGGGAGAATACATTTGTGAAGGTTGTGATAGCCCAGTCATTTTTCCATGTGTGCAATGCATTGTAATATTTTATGTAAATATTTGACAAATTGGTACTAAGTCAAGCGACACAGATTCTGGGTACAGGGGAAGGTCACTTGCTTGGGTGGTTTGGGATTTTTTTACTGCAAGAAAGAAATTATGAATTGTTCATGTCAGCTCTTGAAGGATGGGTGGTGAAATTTAATGGCCTAGTATTTTCAGAATTAATGGCCGCAAGAGGAGTACATAGGCATGATGTCAGTTGGTATGGACACCCACTACAACAAGCTAACCAACAAAAACAATCTAGAAATAGTTGGACAAGTGGTTCCCTTCCTATTGGATGGAAAGATTGTGGTAGGAAAATGTCACTGTCAAAAGGACGAAAATAGAGAAATTTGAATAGCTAAGGGACAACACAAGAGACAAGGAAAATGGAGGTCAACAAGGGGAGGAGGCACTAGAATAATATACAATAGAAGAGACAAATCATAAGACGAGAGAGAGGACTCAAGCTAAAGAGGCAAGACAAAGGAGGAACTATGCAACATCAAAGCAGGGAGAAAATTCAAATGGTAAGAATAACACAACAAAGAAAAGGGAGAGGGTCTGATCTATTGGAAAAGTGCAACAAATAAGGAATAGAGGCTATTCAAACAATTGAAAGAGGGCAATTCAACTACTAAAAAAGGACTTAGAGCAAAAGGCCCCTCCATCTCTGGAATCTGCCTCAGGGGTTATAGCTGCAAGTGAGATCTTGGATGCAGGTGTCTATGGATGGGTGGACAGTCATAGTCCTAGAATTAGTTGCCCCATAGATTTCAAGATAAGTGTTCTTCATGTTTTTAATGATAATTAATAAGTATTTATATTTCTGATGTGAGTTGATGTTATCCTTGTTTGAAGTTTGGGTTTGAGTTTTATTGCTTATATAAGGCAACTGGTATATTGTTGGCACTATTGAAAAGGTGTTAGAATCAAGTTATGAGGTTATGAATTGTCTGACTATATTTACGATGCTAAACAAAGTTTTATCACAAATAATATATGTGTGTTGATCACCTTTTTAACAATAAGCAGCGTGGAGATCCATTCATATTTACAACATCATGTTTCCTATTTTGATGTAGGCTCTTATTAGCAATAATCATGTTCTCGAGTATAAATGTTAATGATTTCTCCTCACTAGTCCTTATTGACCCGTTACTCCATATGGATGCCTTATAATCTTTTCAACAATGTATGCCCAGTTCAGTGGGACTCCATTTCCATTTTATCAAAACTCAGGCCTAAACAAGCCTTATATTTTGGTATGCGGGATGGTATTGTTTCATAGGCTTGAGTGAATTAGTTTATGTTCCTGGACTTAACATAACATTCCATCTATTTTGTGCACATAAAGAGTTCATATTTCTAATAGATAAATGCTTCATTCCATGAGTTTTCTTGTTGTTGTAATAGTAATGAAATATGGGTTGATAACCTTGATAGATTGTATGAGCTGGAAGGTGGGTCTGGAATATCTTGCATTGTTGGCCTGAAATATTGTTATTAACAACGTGGTTCATGGTTCATGTTATTAAGGAATTGGAACAACATGTGTTTGAAAGGGTCATGTTCATGCAATAATCAATATGCATATCGTTTTGGTGACAATGAACGATTTTGTCTATTAGACGCTCTTACTAGCATTGTGCATGTCTATAGTGTGTAAATTGATTAGTACAATTTACCTGAAGATGTGAAATAATGAATGCATGCGATGAATGATTTTATACTAACACCATGTATGCAGGGATTATTTAACTATGATAATGTTGGAGTTTCACTACCTCTAGTGATTGTACAAGAATGGTTTAAATATTGTTGATTGTGATGTGTTGCTAAACAAGTTAGCATAGTGTTAATGTGCTTATTGTTACACAATATTTTGTCACACCTCCTATTCAATTCCTGTTCCATATCTTGAAGTTCTGAAATCTTGAAAACTGTGAAGTATATCCATCATGATACATAGACAAAACCATCCTTGAAAACCAAAGGAAAACTACCCTGAGTCAATTCTAAAGAAGGTTAGCTAAACCACAAATTTTTAGGGCCAATGCTCTTTTCTCCATTGCCTGCCCATGCTGATGGAAGGTTGCACTGCTTTACCCTAGCACTTCCAGTGCAGGTTTTGATATGAAAGCCTACACTGAACCTCTTCTGGCAGGTTTTCCCAAAATGGGGCAGAAGTTTTGTATGTTAGAAACTTCAAGAAAAAAGAGTTGGATATTGGTTGTTGTAGATATGGTCAAGCTCTCCCATTTGAAGCTCTTGATCTTATCATTATGGACCTTCCCCTTGAGATGTGGACCTTCCTCCCTCTTATGTGGATCATTAACTCCCTCTTCCTTCCTATAAATCAACTCCCTTCCATCCCCAAATGGTTAGTCATTGATTACCTGCATTCTTATACTTAAATTATGCCCAAATGTTGCTCATTCTAACTTGGATAATGAGTGCTTGAAGAGTCTTCACTTGGACTTGGACATCCACCAAAAGGAGGTTTCCAACATCAAGGCGTAGGTTTTATGCTTCCCTTTTTAGCTTATTAATATATACATATGATGTTCACCTTCCATAATTGTGTAAATGTTTATTCTTTTAACTTAATACTCCTTAATCTATCATGTAACTTATGTTTGATATATGCCATATATGCTCTTGTACCTTGTATTTCTCTTTGATCTTTCTTGTAGGTACTCAGATGTGAAGAACAATTAAGGAACAACCCCGGAAGCAAAGGAATCAAAGTCATCTCCAAAGGATTGAGCGATTAACATCAGAGCAACGTAGGTCACTCTCTCTCTACATTTGTTAAACATAAGATAGGAAAGTGTATGTTAGTTTGTTTAATTTGTTACTAGACCCACTCATTGGGCTAGAGAGATCTCCTATGCCTTGTTATGAAACCAGCTCAAGAAAAGATAGAAAAAATAGATCAACGCCTTAGAATTCAGCCTCTTCGAGGGGGCAACCTCCTTTACATTACATAAATGAACAATTCTTGGATGATACAAATGAAAATACCTCCTTTCTATATATAGGAGTCTAAGGGGGCATAACATAATCAGAGCCGACATAACAATAATAATGTAAGGGCACAATAATAACAATAGTGGGCTTCTATGGGGCACAAGAGTAACAATATGGGCACTACATGGGTACATCAATAAATAAGGGGGTTGTACTACTAACAATAAGGGGTTACACTAGTAGTATAGGGGCCTAACATGCCCCTCTCCTTCAAAAAGCGTTGTCCTCAACGCTTGAGTAGTTCTTGATGCTTCCGTATAAAATTCTTGTCCTCCCATGTGGAATCTTCAGCAGGTAAGTTCTTCCACTTGATGAGATACTCTGAAATTGATCGATTTCGTAGCTGTTGGGTTCTTGTTTCTGTGACTACTCCAGGTTCCAATATGATTTTTCCTTCCTCTTCAATTTCTGGCAATATTGTTTGCATTGGAATCTTTTGCAACTTTTGAATAAGTGGCGATACTTCTTTGTCCTTCTTCCATTCACCCCTTGCTTCGTTTATCCAATCTGGTTGGATAATAGAAATAGCACAAAACAATGCTTCCACATCCTCATCTTTGAAGAGTCTTCCCATTTGTTAAGGTTGCCATTTGTTAAGTGCATGTATAATTGCCAACATTTCCTATTGTTTCATTTGATTTTGCACCAAAGTGGCGTTATCCTTTAAAAGTTGGAGAACTTGTTGTTGATGCTCGATGTGATCTTTCACTGCTTGAACCTTTTTCTTCTTGATATGTCCTTCAAGCTTGATAGTTTGAGGAGTGGTAATTCCGACCAATGAATTACAAGATATGGTTGGATTCATTTCTTCTTTCTTGACGTGATCTTTCACTTCTTTCACCCTTTTCTTCTTCATATGTCCTTCTATCTTAAGAGTTTGAGGAGTGGCCATTCTTGCTAATAGTTTACAAGATATGGTCTGCTTCTTTTCTTCTTTCTCTAGGGTTGAGTCCTGGCATATATCCTCTTCTTTTGATGTTCCTTGGTCCTTTTCTTCCTCCTCTTCATACTCTATGTAAAATAATTTCTTCTCGGCACACTTATGACCTTTAGTGCATTTGCTATCACAATTGTAACAAATCCCTTTCTCTCTTTTTTCTTCCAATTGTTGTGGTGTAACCCTTGTAGGTTGTGGAAGGCTAGGAGAAACAACACTTCCATATTTATAGTTGTGAGGGGTAGACTTCCTTGTTGCCATAATTTTACTTTCCAATATGTCAAAAAGCCCTTTTACTCTTTCCAATTGTTGTGGTGTTGCTCTAAAGAAGGTGTTGCTCTTTGTATCCTCATAATGTGCTATCATTTGCTCCGTGAGAATTGACCATGTAACAAGTTGTTTACGAGAACAAAGCCCTTTATACCATAAAAATTGATCTGGTTCTAAATATGAAGATGCAATACATACCTTTTGTAATAGTGGTACACCATGTAGATCAAAATATTGCTCCATCTGAAGTATCCAATTTACTGGATCCTTGCCATCAAACTTCCTCATCTTGCTTTTTATTGATTTTAGGACCTTGAACTTGAAACGACTGTAACTCTGTAATTTCGGATATTTAAGTTTTGAAATTGCTACCTATAGTAGTCCTCTGTGTCCTCTTTCTAATGCCACTAGTCTGATCCAAATTGGATTCTCCAAGAAAGAGTTATGCACAATCTCCCAAGATGACCTGATTATAGACCTTTACAGAACAGCGAACTTGTATGAAGTGCCACGTGTCAAGTTTTTTACCTCTGGTTCTGAAAAAGATATACAGGAAACTACAGTCCGTCCTCTTTCGATGCCTTCTTATGAAATTTCAATCCGATTCTCAGAGAGAAATTTATGACGATTTTCCCCAAGTCACCTGTTTTGAATGTAATTCAGGAGTCTGCAAAAAGACCAACTTCCTCAGATCATATCTCCGCAAATATTGCGCGAAATTATCGGAAATTTGGACCCAAGGGTCAGCGCGATTTCTTCTCAAATGGGTTTTTTTTTCGACTTCTAAAACGTCACAGAAAAAAAGTTATAGCGAAAATGCCACGATGACCTGTTTGGAGCAGCAAAACCCTAGAATCCAAAGCTCCGATACCAAATGTTATGAAACCAGCTCAAGAAAAGATAGAAAAGATAGATCAACGCCTTAGAATTCAGCCTCTTTGAGGGGGCAACCTCCTTTACATTACATAAATGAACAATTCTTGGATGATACGAATGAAAATACCTCCTTTCTATATATAGGAGTCTAAGGGGGCATAACATAATCAGAGCCGACATAACAATAGTGGGCTTCTATGGGGCACAAGAGTAACAATATGGGCACTACATGGGTACATCAATAAATAAGGGGGCTGTACTACTAACAATAAGGGGTTACACTAGTAGTATACGGGCCTAACATGCCTGCATAGGGGATTTGCCTTCACAACAGAAATGGTGACTCCGTTGGGGAAGCTATAGCCTCTTCAATCTCTTTTTCGATCTAATCTCTTGATCAGTTTGACTGACCATTGAGTTCTCAGTTAGTTTGAGTCTATATCGGGCTGCACAATCACTGATTACTACCTTATAGTGCTGAGTCTATAGTATTTTTTGAAATATTTTTTGTTTTTTTCCTTATTCCTCACACAACGTATTTTTGACTCGGAGAGTCATGCTGCCAGCATGCTTTCCTTTAAAACAGTCGCTGTAAACCCCTTTTCAGCATGATTTTTTCCATTACAGCCATGTTGATCTCATCAATTGGTGAAAATTAGGGTTTCTCTATCAAAATACAATGTCTTAGCCCCTGAGGTCCTTTTTCTGGTCCATTCTGATTGGATTTGCTAGTGTTTTGTCTGGTTTCCTTGATTGATTTGCAAAATTTGTCTCCTTGGCTTTGGAGTGAAATCTAATTGATTTCTAGGGTTTCTAGTCAATTGGTCATCACTTGTTGTGTCACTGGGTTACTAGTTTTGCTAATTGATTGAGTATTGTTTTCTATGGAAATCATTGAAAACATCATTTTGCATTTGTTTTAGCTTGTACTTCGAAAATTGTTTTTCAAGTTGAATTAGGTTATTTGCATTTGGAATTCATTTTTGTTCTTAATCAAGCATAGATTACATTGTTTGATTTCCAAGCTAAAAAGAGTGCATCATTCATTTGTTCAAAAGGAAAAGTGAAAATATTTTCATTTAGGTGCTTTTGAATTGGATTTGGTGTTGCTTTGGTTGATGCATTAGTTACATTAGAGCATTTGAATCAAATCTTCATTTTTCTTTAGTTGATGCATTAGTTGCATTAGAGAATTTGAATCAAATCTTCATTTTTCTTTAGTTGGTTCTTTAGTTGCATTAGAGCATTCAAAAAGTAAAGAAAAACATCATTTACATAAGTGCATCTTAGTAAAGTAAACATCATTTTGCTTTCGATAAGTTGCATTTAGGATAGTGAAAAGTGGAAATCGATTTTACTTTTGGGTATTGCATTTTGAAAGTGAAAGTGAAAGCTAGTGGAGGGCATGTTGTTTGATGCATTATTGATTGAAATTTCTTCCCTTGATTAGTCTAGCTTTCATTGAAACAAAAAAATTTCCTTTTCTCATATAGTTTCATCTTAGGGATTTAGGTGACATCATTTTGAGCCCAAAATTGAAACATAATTCAAGATAAGCGTTAAAATTTACTCAATTAACCTAAGGAGTATTTGGAACCTAACACAAAAATTTAGAGGTCTAGGCTAGAGACATGTTACGGTGTCTATAAACCTAGTAGTTATCATTATTTTCAAGCATTGTATCCTGGGGGTGAAATCTCGTTCCACGTACGAAAGTATATAGGATAGTTCTCCAGTACGCTCAGGTATATCATAGGAGCTCCATGTATGACAATTAAATGGGAATTCTCTCATCGAATGGTTATGCATTAGATGGCACTAACACAGAATTGTGCTCCCCATATCGTCATGTATATATTGGGAGACGCCATTAGGTTGTTATCCTTTAGCCACAAGTAACCGAATCAACTACCTTGTAGACGTCATACACCGAACACATCATTTGGAGAGATCGATCAGCATACGTTAAGTCCTTGGTTTCGGCTAAGGTGTATATAGTGGTTCATGGATACTTGATAAAGCCTCTTTCCTAGCTTACCCCTTTTTTTATTTGTTTTGATAATTTCTAAAATCAATTAATAGATCGTGGGAAAAATCCTTCATGTGGAAATAGTCCTTAGTAGATCATAGGTTGATACCAATGGCAACATTTCCCGAGTCTACCAACCAAGGAAACCCCCTGACAAGAATCCTAGTCCTTTTACTTCTTTTGGAAATGTTGGTGCTCCCTATATGGAAACGTTTTTCCTTCCTGGTTTTACCATTAGTTTTCCAGTTTGGTTATTTTTGGCATCAATATTCTGAGTACCCAAACTACTTTTCAATCGAGTTCTCCTCCACTAAACACCATCAACCTCATGTTGATCCTAAGGTTAACCCCTCACCCTCTTCGCCTTTTTCTTCACCCTATTCTTCCTCTTTGCCTGGTGAAAGTCTGGATTTTAGTAACCAGGAAGCTAAGAAGAAGAAGAAGAGGATGATGAAGAAGAAGCAAAATAATCAAGGGGGAACCAAACAACCATTGTTACAGATGCAACTGATGTAGAAAAATATTCCAAAGATCCCTAGAAATTAAAATTCCCTTGCATGTTATGTAAGGGTGACCACCTTCTTCAAAATTGTCCTGGTATTAGCAAGGCCTTAGAAGTGTGGTCCACAGGTGATCCACCTTTTTCATCAACCTTTGGAGTTCATGCTGGTGAAAACCTTCAACTAGTGATAGTATAGTCCATGGGAAAAAGGGAAAAGTCAAATTTCCCTATAAGTTGTGTGAAGGTAATCATCCCATTCACCTTTGTCCTCTCATGGATGAAGCTTCCAAAGTGTTGGAAAACCTTACAACTTCCCAACCTCATCTTCTAGTTGGGTATCAAAAGCTTTCCTTTGATCCTTCACTAATTGATCGAGTGATTGATCAAAAGTCATCTTTGGTCAACCTCACTCTCTTTGAAAGTGAGTCTCGTGAGTCTATTCCTAACCAACCATTGGTTGAGAAAATGGTAGACCTGAATCCACTTTCAGTTAACCATACCTTTAAGGTAGAGAGTGAACCTAATACTGCTCAGGTTCTTTTGGTGTCTTTAGTTTGGAATGAACTAGAGAGAAATCCTCCCATTCCCAAGGTGCATGAGAGCAATTCTCTTGTGTAATGTCCCCTAATAATAATAATAATAATAATAATAATAATAAATTAAATAATATAATATAATATAATATTATTTATAAGCAAATAAATAATAAACAATAAAGAAAATATAATAATAGTAAATAGATAATAAATAATAATAACAAATAAATAAAATAGTAAATAACAATACTAGAGTTCTAAATAAGTAGATATAAAAGTAAAACTATAAAATAGTAATAAAAGGTAAAGTTAACAAAAATTAAAATGAAATAAGAAAGAGTTAACTAAAAGAACTATAAAAATAGTAAAAATAAGTAAAGTTATCAAAAAGTAAAAATGAATAAAATAAGAAAGAAATAAATTAAGAGAAAATTTAACTTAAGTAAATCTTAAAATAAAAA
The DNA here is from genome assembly GCA_031772625.1 of Pinus tabuliformis. Classification (NCBI taxonomy): domain Eukaryota; kingdom Viridiplantae; phylum Streptophyta; class Pinopsida; order Pinales; family Pinaceae; genus Pinus; species Pinus tabuliformis. Next base: position 240,764,401 of record CM062804.1, read on the forward strand.
AATAAAAGTTGCATGTTGACACATGGAATGTGTGCATGCAATTCCCCTTCCAATGTTTGCTCTATTTAATAGACGGTGAGGAAGATGAGATATCATTCCATGATTCCATCATCCATTCTCTTGGGAGAAAAGTGTTGTGAGACAAAGGATTCTCTGGCAATAATACGTTGATTGAGGGCTTAGGGGTGGCCAGTGGTAGAAATATTTTGTGCAACTGAGCCTACGGTTGGGTGGAGAGTCATCCCCAAAACTTTGTTGTGGTTAGTAGGATTCAAATAACGTTCAACTCTGAAATGACAAGTAAGGAATATCATCACTACAGGTAAGTTGCTTTTGCTCCTATTTCTTAAAAATTCTATGCTAATTAGTTGAAGAGAGGTGTGTTGATTGTAAATCACATAATTAATCTAATTAGTTGCATGTTTTAATTTCGGGGTTGTTACATCTTGTTCCCATAGCGCAAGAGGGAAACTTTCACATACCTACGACACCCCCTCCAAGTAGTTTAGCCACTTCTTTTGAATGGATTCGTCTGGCAGGATATTGTCTTCGATCTTATGTGCCTTTCTATATTACAGTACATGCTTATAATATGGTCATACTCATCACAATCATCGACGAGGGCACATTTGTTAGTATTATGTCCTCAACTGCTTGAAAAGATTTAGATTCTCCGCAACTTGTCCCCATCACCCATAATTTTTTGGAACTAGTCAACCATTAGGGATCCCTCCTAAGTTGCCTATTACTTTGGGAGGAAATCCTATCTATATAGATGTGATGATTGTCCAAGGCCCATTGGATTTTAATCTACTCCTTGGTCATGACTACGTTTACGTCATGGGGGGTCTTATCTCTTTGTTATTTCGAGCAATGTGTTTCCCACATGAAGGAAGCATTGTGATCATTGATCATCTTACTTTCATTGGTCCTGAGTCAACTCCCAATCAACCATCATCCCTAAATTGTTCTTATGTGCAAGCGGTATCACCCTCAAAATAGGTTAATTATGTGGCCACATGTTCCATTCCCAAATCTACTGATGATCTAATAGGTGATGTAGTACACCATGTACTGGGGGAATTAGAGTCCAATTTTTCTATTGGATACCTAGGCATGTATTCCTTCCAGAGTGTTGTTCTACCATATGATAAGAACCTCTTGGAAGCCATGGCCTCTTTTGGTCTACGATCAGGTGTTGGAGCAGAGTTCCGTGTCTTGTGTCAAGCTCGTTAAAAAATGAAACAAGGACCATGAGGATAGTTCTTTTACTATGTCAACATCATTAAAAAATGAAATATGTTCCCATAAGGATAGTTCTTTTACTATGTCAACCTCATTAAAAAATTAAATAGTTCCCACGAGAGAAGTTATTTTCCCATGTCAAGCTCCGTAAAAAATGAAAAAATGGGGCATGAGCATGGTTCTTTTATTCTATCAAGCTCATTAAAAAATTAAACAAATTCCCTTCCAATTCGAGTCTTTGATTAGATCTCATAAATTCATAGTCGATTCTCTCACTTGATCTCGTAAATGAACATTCATTCCATCCACTTGTTAGTAACCAGTAGTCTGCTTAGGTGAATGAAATGAATCTTGGGGGGAATATACCTTGAATTAAGTCATTATGTTGGGGACATACAAACTTATCTCAAGCATAGTTTATCTTTGTTTCAAGCTTGTGTAAAAATGAAACCAAACCCAATCACAGTTTGTTTCTGTTTCAAGCTTGTGTAAAAATGATACCAAATCCAAGCATAGTTTTTTCTCATGTTTCAAGCTTGTGAAAAAATGAAACCATATTCAAGTATCCTCAAGCATAGTTTCACATGTTTCAAGCTTGCGTAAAAATGAAACCAATTCTCACTTTACCTCTCCTGATTTCCATTTTCTCAGCCTGTTTTTGTGAGATGACCCTTGGTTTTTTCATTCCATCGTCACCACCTACTTCAACACATCTATTCACATGTTAGAATTTGTACATTGATCAAGTTGAGACGAAACGCAAGACCCTGGATTCTATCTAATAAAATCCAGGTTGCATAGAGTTATGAGTTATTCATGATTTTACACATGTTTTCCTCTGTATGGATGGTTGTGACCATGCCGTGGGTCCATATATATGATCCTCTTTTCAGATGGTTGCAACCATACCATGGATCCATACACATGATCCCTTCTATTCAGATGGTTGTGTCCATACCATGGATTCATGTATCACTAGGCATGTTTATAAGATATGTCAAATATGTATATGTATATGTAAATTCTTGATTTGCAAGTCTCATGATGGTGTTGTTCTAGTCCTTGCCTTGGATTGTAAAGCATGTCATCCATTGCTCCATATTATGCCCTCATACTTTAGGGGGAATTTGTTACACAGTATTTTGTCACACCTCTTGTTCACCTCCTGTTCCATATCCTGAAGTGCCAAAATGTTGACAAATATGAAGTATATTCTTCATGATATACAGACAAAAGCGTCCCTTAAAAAACAAAGGAAAACTTCCCTGAGTCAATTTTGAAGAAGGTTAGCTAAAACCCTAATTTTTAGGGCTAGCTCTCTTTTCTCTACTGCTTTCCCGTGCTAATGGAAGGTTTCACTGCTTTACCGTAGCACTGCCAACGCTAGTTTTGATATGAAAATCCACATTGAACCTCTTCTAGCAGTTTTTCCCAAAATGGGGGAGAAGCTTTGTATGCTAGAAACTTTGAGAACAATGAACTAGATATTGGTTGTTGTAGATAAGATCAAGCTCTCCCTTTTGGAGCTCTTGATATTATCATTATGGGCCTTCCCCTTGAGATGTGGACCTTCCTCCCTCTTTTGTGGATCCCTAACTCCCTCTCCCTTCCTATAAATCAACTCCCTTCCATCCCCAAGTGGTTACTCATTAATTACCTACATTTCTATACTGAAATTATGCCCAAATGTTTCTCATTCTAACTTGGACAAGGATTTCTTGAAGAGTATTTTCCTGGACTTGGATATACATCAAAAGGAGGTCTCCAACATCAAGGCATAGGTTGTATGCTTCCCTTTTTAGCTTATTAATATATACATTTGATGTTCACTTTCCATAATCATGTAAATGTTTATTCCTTTAGCTTAATACAACTTGATCTATTAAGTAGTTTGTGTTTGATATACGGAATATATGCTCTTGTACCTTGTATTTCTGTTTGATCTTTCTTGCAGGTACTTGGATGGGAAGGACAAGTAAGGAGTGAGTGTGGAGGTGAAGGAATCAAAGTCATCTCCAAAGAATTGAGCGATTAGCATCAAAGCGAGGTAGGTCACTCTCTCTCTGCATTTGTTAAACATAAGCTAGGAAAGTGTAGGTTAGTTTGTTTAGTTTTTTGTTACACCCACTCATTGGGCTAGAGAGATCGCTTATGTCCACAGAGGGGATTTTCCTTCACAACACTTATTTTTCTTCCGGGACTGAAGGGAAAGAGGCTGGTCTCCATCCCTTGTAATGATATGTGTTATGTGAATATCTATTTATATATGTGCATGAGTTATATATCTAATTCATTGTTATCCAACTGAGAGGGATGATCAAGCTTGAGAGAGGAGATTCTTTGTTTTGTTTATGGGCTATTATAACCCTATGTGTTTAGATAAAGAATTGCTCATGAAATGTTTTTTTTTTACATCATGCTATTGAGTCATTGTTCGTCAATTTATGCTTAAATTTTCTCAAAATCCATTGTCGAAAGAGTGTTGCAACCAATGGTGGAAAAGCCCAAGGAAAATCCAAAAAAATCATGGAAAAATCGATTTTCTAGAATCATGATATAAAAATAACTAAATTTAAACTTTATTGGACCCATGGGCTAGAGGTCAAGAGGTCATCCAAATGAGCCAAACGTCGATGGGTGTTTGCCTCAGGCTGACTATATTGTATGGAAGCGAAGGTCAGGTAGTTGGCCCCGTTGGGGAGGCTTTCCAGGTCAGGATCAGGCCATCCCTAACCCAAATTTCTTGTAGGATGAGAAGGAGATCAAACTGATCCTAGCTCAGGGGGTCGAGGACCGGACCTTGGCTCTATATAGTGAATTGTTGTGGCACAGAGCCGACCTCCAATTGTTCAGGTTTGGTCTTGCTACAACATGGAACTATCCACGATGGTAGTGTTTGACATGACATCTGCCACATGGGCCATTGTGTGGATGCCACGTGGAAGCCAAGAAGATGTGGCAAGGTGGAAAGGGCCTCTCTTTAAGAGGCCATAACATTCAATCCATAAGTTGGATTGAGGAAAAATTTATATCATTATATTTGTCTCTACGAGATGGATGCAATGACTTCATCTTATTCAAAGCTTCAAGGGACTTGGGAAAAGTTGAAATTTGTAGGCTTTGTTCCCATAATTATGCCTTGGGAGTTGGACCTCCATAGTGGCTACCTCCTTCAAACTTTGTTTGGGTTCATGGGTTGGGGGGGTGTTATAGTGTGGTATCAGAGCATCTAGGTTCAACACTTGGATTAGATGGGCTTTATCACGGACAACTGACGATAGAATTCTTGCAAAGGGGTTTCATAATGATATTTTAGTAAATTAACTAAACTACTGTTTAGGTGTCTGTTGTTGGCCACAACCCATCATTTTTCGACAAAATATGGGGACCCTCTATTTTAATTTTAGAAAACTCCCTTCTTTGGCATTTTCGTGACTCGTGATTCCTTCGGTCTTTAGTACTTGGATTTGGAAAATTTTCAAGATTTGATCATGTCTTGGCTGTTGTGATTGTTACCTTTTTTCTTGATGTTTACATTTCACATTCATGATGACATTTGTCATGCAACACCTTCTATTGTCACATCATCTCATATTTCATGTTTGGGTTGCATTGGTTATCTCTCTTCTTCTTAACTTGACAACTACACAAATATGGCAAATTATAAATTGTAAATATATAAAATAAATATATCACATTATAAGATACAACATAAAACAATATTATAATATAATGCACATTCTAAATATTATATAAAATCATATTACAAACCATCACAAAATGAAATTTGTACGAACTTGATTGTGACATATTTGTAAATAATATACTTTATGTAATTTTAATCCATGTTTATAATAAATAACCAACCAAAATTATATATAAATATTACACAAAATTATATATAAATATTACACATGAAAAGTTATAAGTTCAAAATAAGTTGAGTGGAAATCTTTTCATTTTATAAATAATCATTGTGACCTTCACTTTATAAGTGTAGCCCCTTTATAACCCCTTTGCATTGTATATATATGTATATAATACCCAAATGGGTATGTGCAAATCAATGTAATAATGACTTTTGGCCAACATTAAATGGAAAGGAAGGTTATAATAATCAATGCACTAGACTTCATGACTAATTAAACATTAAATCAAGGTAAATAGAGATGAAAGAATACATGGAAACATGTTTTATTAGTGCTTATGTTTGGGATTTGACTAATTAAACATTTTTTTTTTAACAAGATCAGGTACTTATATATTATAAAAACTATGAGGAGCCAAATCCTGTTACATATGTAAGGAGAAATGAAGAAGGAGAAATCCAAAAGGGGTTCACAGACCCTGACTCCTTGTTGGAAGACTTAAGAAGAACAGATTGAAAAAGAAAACGGCTATATTGCCGTACATACAGATCTGCAAGAAGACAAAATTTACAAGACATAAGACAGATTGCTAAAGCTGGTTAACAGAGTCATCAATCTGAGGTTCTTTCTTTACACTAGCTCTCGCTGAGGTCTCGGCTTGCATACTCTGAGTGATAGATTTGATGTGAGCGATTGCTTCCTCCATGTGGTTACATTTTTCCTTTAAACTTTCTATCTCTGCTTTCTGTTTTTCCAACTTCTTTCTCTTTGAACTGTGTTACGCAGTAAATTGTCACTGTCTCCCTGTCAGTCTCCCTATTGTATCAAGAAAACAAATACACCATGTTCATGCTCTCTAAACTGGCCAAATGACCCACTTTGCCAAAGTTTATTGCATCAGCGCGTCTGTTATTAAAATAACCGCGCTGACGGGCGGCTTATAGTGTAACTGATGCGCTGCCAGCGCGGAAGCACACAGGTTTCCTGCGCTGGTAGAATTTTATGCGCCAGCGCATCCTATGAAAGTATTAAGCCGCGCTGACACAGCCTGCTCTGTTATTGTGATGCGCTATCAGCGCGTCAGTTTAGTGTTGCACCCGCGCTGATCGAGTTTGGGCGAATTTGTTCCAACAGCCAGCCTTCCAGATGGTTCCAGGCCTGGTTGTTAGCCTTGTGAGTATTGCCCTCCCTTCTATGGCATGTCTGTTCGTCATTTGGAACCACCTGCCTTGAAGATAAGCTTGTCCTTCCACCATTCAAGGAGACTCCTTCTCCTATTTAAACCTCCACCATTACAATGAGCAGCTAGTTTTTGGATAGTGTGGAATTCATAGTGCTTAGACTGCTGCTGTTAGTAGGTAGTTGGTGTGACAAGTGTGGTTTTGCTACAGGAAGCTTAAGGAAGGTTGTGAGTATTGCTTGTGTGAGAGAGATCTTTGTTTTGGGAGATTCTACCTCCAAGGGTGAATGCTTAAGAGACTTGCTGGCTGGACCCTCAAGAGAAGGACTCAGCGTCAGAACATTGGTTGTACCTTTCTCTGTTATTGATTTAATAATAGATGACTAATGTTATGGTTCCATTCTCATTTGTCTTTGTAATGGTTAATGTGAATTACATCCTTTCTGACTGATGTATAATTGCTTTTATTAGATTTCACGCTTGTGTTTGTCTTTCTCTTCATGTGTGCAGGTATCTATTCACGGAGATCATGGAGGATCGTGACCGGCCAGAGTGAAGGAGTTAGAGCGGCATCTCTTCATCAAACAACAGCGTTGGAATCCAAGTAGGTGTTCTTACCTCTTTTATTTGCAATTAGGAACTTGCACAGTAGCATTGATTGATTGTTGCTAGACCCATTCTGGGCTAGTAGGGATCGCCTCTATCCGTAGAGGGGATTTACCTCTCTAACAATTTGGCGACCCCGCTGGGGAGCTGGCTTTTTGTCTCTTTTGTCCATCTTTGTGTTTGAGTTTGATTGTTACTCTCTTTTCAAAATTGGAGATTAGTTCTCTGCTTTTAGCCCTCCTGGTTCAATCTGGGAAGTGTCTTAATTGTTTAAAGAGTTCTGGCCTTGGTTTGGGAGTTTTTGGCTTGATTCTGCCTCTTTTTTAGCCTCAGCGCGGTTTAAATCAAAACAGTTGCGCTGACAGCGCATAGCTGTTTCTTTGACCCTGTTGTCATCGCGCTTGTACGTAAAACAGTCGCGACGGTTCTGAAATCGAACCAGCGCGCTTAAGTCGTGTCCTTCCGCGCTGACAGCGCCAAGTTGCTACGCGTGACCTCTTGTCAGCGCACAGTTGCTGAGCGCTACCCGTGCTGATCCTGTAAAATTGAATTTGTTTCAATTTTGCCTCCTGAGCCTGTTGGTTTGACTATCTCCAGCTTTTTCTACTTGGTTTATGACTTGATATTTATTGTTTGAACTGTTACACACTTGCTTGCGAAGTCTTGTCGAACGAATCTCGTTTTTGTGTCCCGTGACCTAGTGCCATCACCCAGCTTTCACTGGATTGACCTTGTTTTGTTCACTTGTTCACTTGTTCACAAAATTTCGTTGCTACTTGCCTTTGCTATAGTGGAAACCTTCCTCCTTTTGCTTTCTTTGCTTGTTTGCTTGAGGTGATTGTCTTTGAACCGATCTTCGGATTGTTTCACTACCGAGACACAGATCACGGTTGCTTGGGTTCAATCGGCTCTTTTCACGCTTGTTGTGCTTTTCATTGAGTGATTTTATTTCTCTTTACTCGGTGTTGCTGTCTCTCAAAATTCATTTTAAAGTGCATAGTGCCATTGAAAAGAAATCAAACTAATATTTTTTTTTTGCATTCAATAGTTAATGAAAAGAAGAGCATTTCATTGATTTGTGTTCTCAAAAGAAAAATTTCATTTCTTTGTCATTAGCTGCATTAGATTGTTTGATTGTTTCAGTTCATTTTGTTTGATTGAAAGCTCTTAACCTTCTCATAGTTAGAATTCATCGAACAAAATGGTATTCTTTGGCATGTAGTTTGCATCTAGGTAATTGTGAGAGATCATACGGTAGGACCTGAAACCGAAACTTAATTCAAGATCAACCATAAAATAAACTGAATGAACTTAAAAACGCATTGGAACATAACGCTCATATTGTAGAGGTCTAGGCTAGAGACGTGCTCTGGCGTCGTTAAACCTAGTCATTGTTGTTTCACATTACGGTTGGGTGATTCCTCCTCTTGTGACTCGACAGTGGTCTAGCACGGATTTGAGCTCCCACGTACCGTCGTGTATATAGGGGAGACCCCACTAGGTTATCGACCTTGATCCCTAGGAAGCCGAGTCTGCCGCCTTGCGAACCGTAACGCACCGAACACAGCATTCGGGAAGATTGACTGCAGTACGGGAAGTCCTTGGTTCTCATACGATTGCCAAGGTGTATAAGCAGTTTTACGGATTGCCTGGTAAACCCTTTGCCTAGAGTCTCCAGAGTAGTCACTTTTGATCCTTTTCGGACTCCCTAAAAGAAAAGGTGCCAGTGAGCGTCTTGTCACTTCGTGCTCATTAAACATTCGAAGGAGACTAGAGTCATCTTTTGTCCTTTTCTTGACTCTTAAAACATGAAAAGGTCAAGTTGTGTCTGTGCGTCTTAAAATTCATTTGGCCACGATAAACATTACCTGGTTAGATCTCGTGTGCGTTAGCTTGAGTAGGTTTCTTTTCGTTTGCAATGGCAACTTTTCCGGGGTTCACTAACCCAGGTTCCCCTCCTGATGGGAATCCAGGTCATTTCCCTCCTCTTGGGAATGTTGGTGCTCCGTATATGGCAACGTTGTCCCTACCAGGGTTAACTGTTGGGTTGCCTGTTTGGTTGTTTTCAACCTCTTTGGTCCCTACCGTATCGGCTGCTAGTCCATCAGTCCCCCCACCTGAACAACATCATGTTGATCCTAAGGTGGATCTCTCCCCTTCAACACCTTCTTCTACGTCTTCCTCTTGTACTTCGCCTGGTGAAAGTCTCGATTCGAGTAACCGGGTGGCTAAGAAGAAAAAGAAGAAGACGAAGAAGAAGAAGGCTCATAAGGGAGAGATGACAAGTCCCGAAACCCCCGCTAGTACAGCTGAAGTCGGGCCACCTTCTGCTCCTCCGCGGAAGGTTAAGTTTCCTTGTCGATTATGCAAGGAGGACCATCTTCTTCGCGATTGTCCTGGCATTCCCAGGGTACTAGAAGTATGGTCTCGCGATCCGGCCCACCCCTCATCGTCCTCTGGAGCTCACGACGATGCTACCTTATTAGTTGGGAATGGTAAGGGAAAAGGGAAGATTCGAATCCCTTGTAGACTTTGTGAGGGAAATCATCCCCTTCACCTTTGTCCACTCATGGATAAAGCCTCCAGTGTCTTGGAAAGTCTCCCAGCTCCCTCACCCCAACTTCTCGTTGGATATCAACGTCTTTCTGCAGTTGCAGATCATCCGCCTCCCGACAATGAGATTGGTTCACATTCTTCTCTTGTCCAGGCCCCTCTTCCCGAACCCGGCTGTGTCCAGCCTGTTCCAGACCAACCATTGGTCGGAGAGAGTGTTGACTCGAGTCCGCCGCTCGCTCACTCTGTTTTGGAAGAGAATCATGCTCACGTTCTTCTCGTCTCTTCAGATTCCCCAGAGTACCGAAATGACTCTCCTAGCCCAGCTGCTCCCGAAGGTTCTCCTTCGTTCCCTTTAACACCTGTGGGCAATCATACGATTCCCCCACCAAGTAGTCTGGTCGCTTCCTTTGATTGGAATCGCCTAGTCGCCGGTCGCCTTCCATCCCATGTGCCTTTCCAGATTACAGTACTTGCCTGTGATAAGGCAGTACCTGGCACTGTTCTGGATGAAGGTGCGTCGGTCAATCTTATGCCGTACACTACTTGGCAAGCTTTAGGTTCCCCGCAGCTCGGGCCGGTCACGCAGAATCTGTTGGCCTTCGACGGAGGAGCCTGTCCATCTCTAGGAGTTCTCCCGAAGTTCCCTATTACTTTGGGAGGAAAAACCGTCTATATAGATGTTTTGGTTACCCAAGGTGTTTTAGACTTTAGTCTTCTCCTTGGTCGCGACTATGTTTACGCCATGGGGGCCCTCGTTTCTTCACTTTTCCGTGTGGTTTGCTTTCCACACGATGGAAGAATTGTGATTATCGATCAATTGTCGTTCGTTAGTTCCCCAATGCCTCCTGCGCAGTTGTCGTCCCCTCCTAGTTTTTATCCACCAATTGTATCTGCCCCCCCGCAGATCAACTACGTGGCCACCTACCCTGTGCCTGTATCCAGTGATGACACCGTCATGCATAGTTTCCTGGAGGCATTAGGTCCTGACTTCCAAGATGTGGTCCTTTCACCAGGAGTAACAATCTTGGAAGCCCCGAATTTCTATTCATTATAATGAAGTTCGGATGGAGCATAGTTCCTCTCCGGTGTCAAGCTCCTTCAAAAATGAAACTAGGTATCGGAGCATAGTTCACTTTCCTATGTCAAGCTCCCTAAAAAATGAAATTGGGTCTGGTCGGAGCATAGTTCCTTTCCTGTGTCAAGCTCCTTAAAAAATGAAACTAGGTATCGGAGCATAGTTCACTTTCCTATGTCAAGCTCCTTAAAAAATGAAACTGGGTCTAGCGGAGCATAGTTCCTGATCTTGTGTCAAGCTCGTTAAAAAATGAAACAAGGGTTATGAGGATAGTTCTTTTACTGTGTCAACCTCATTAAAAAATGAAACAACTCCTCCGTTTCCAAATCGAGTCTTTTGATTAAGATCTCGTAAAATACAAGTCGAGTCTTTCATCGATCTCGAGAGTGAACCTTCATTCCATCCACTTTGTTGAATGCAATGAAGCTTGGGGGGCATGTACCTCGATTTGCGTTATTATGCTGGGGGCATGTGAACTTATACCAAGCATAGTTTTTCGTTTCAAGCTTGTGTAAACATGAAACCGAATCCAAGCAGAGTTCTCCATGGTTCAAGCTTGTGTAAAAATGAACCCATACCCGATTTACACCTCGTGATTGCCATTTTTATCCGCTGAATTCTGCTAGATGAGCCTTGGTTGTTTCATTCCATCGCCGCCACCTCTTTGGCCGACCATATGCTTTCACTTGGTTGTTTTTCCTTTACTGAGGAACCGCAGTGATGAGTGGTTTTATTAGCCAGCCTCTTGACCATTACATGTTTTGAGCAGTTCCACCATTGCCGGAACCAGTTGCTACTCTTTTATACCACTCGTTCCTCTAGGACGAGTCACCTTTAAGCTCTTTTCTGACTCGTAAAATGTGAAAAGAAACTAAAAAGATTGCTGGGTGTTTGTCGTTTCACACTCGTTATTGGCTCCAAAACGACGTACTTCTGACCACTTTTTTACTTTTTCGGGTCGAAGTCACTACTTACGAAAAGTACTCCTTGATCATACTGGTCGGGCAATTCTTTCGAGCATTTTTTTATACTTTTTCGGGCTCACGAGACACAACTTTACGAAAAAGGACCCCCCTGGAGTTTTCTTTTCCGCTGTCTTTTCAGACTCTCTAAACAGGAAAAGGCGCCGAGCTCCTCCTTTGTCAGGCTTGTTAAAACCTCATGACATCGGACACCGTCGAAATGACGATTTCCAAGCATATGCTATCCCCGTCACGCTTGTCATCCAAAAATAATCGGGGTACCTACCAGAAATGGTGGGGAAAAAGGCACTGTAATAATGGTCGTGTCGGCAATATGTCGCTCTTGAACATGGCACTCATCTGCATTCGTGTCTGGGTGGGGATTTCTCATCTTGTATTACACTGGCCTCCATGGGTTTGGGTTATCCTATTTGACCTCTCATTTGCTCGTTGCATTGTCACCATGACCTCTGCTCCTTTGATGTCAGATACTGCCAAATCCGCTATTGTGCCGCCGGTTTGTTCAAGAGAAGTTGGCCTCTGCAAGATTACCACCTCCTTCTGATGTCTCACACAAAATATTTTATCCTTCTCTGTCTCGTGTCGATGATGTGGGAAACATCATGGCCCACCTTCGATCAAAGTTACTTCCTGTCGACTTCAGCTCATTATCCAGGAAAGTGACCTAGAGACTCCCTTCAGGTGCCTTAGAGCCTGCATGCCTCAATGGCAGGTTCTTCGTGTTCGACGTGAGGTTTTCATCATTGGCCTCCGATCGGATGATTCTATGGGTGTTCGACACCGGCTCATTGATTCACATGCCGCGGATTGTACCTATGAGTACCTTGAGGACCATTGTCATTATTGGTGGTACCTCTCGCATCTGTTAACGGTTTTCATCATTGACCGGTAATCAGACGATGTTCATGCATGTTCGACTTCAGCTCATGTATTCACATGCTTGGACTTGTACTTTGTTCGGGTTGGGTTGGAGCGCAAGACCCTGGTTTTTGTCTGTTACAAACCACGCTGCGATTTTGTGGATTGTTATTACATGACTCATTGATGGATGGCTGCGCCCATACCTGAGTCTTTGGGATGGCTGCGACCATACCCTCTTATCTTTATGGTCTCTTCAGCTGGGTGGCTGCGTCCATACCACAGACCTTCTTCGTATGTCTTTTGGATGGCTGCGCCCATGCCTAGACTACATGTGATCGAGATATCAATTGTACGTTTATGCAGATCCTTCCTGGTGGTGTTCCAGTTTAGCAGTTTTGTAAAGCATTTCACCCCTCCCACTCTCTCGGGCTTCATGCTTTAGGGGGCATCTGTTACGCAGTAAATTGTCAATGTCTCCCTATCAGTCTCCCTATTGTGTCAAGAAAACAAATACACCATGTTCATGCTCTCTAAACTGGCCAAATGACCCACTTTGCCAAAGTTTATTGCATTAGCGCGTCTGTTATTAAAATAACCGCGCTGACGGGCGGCTTATAGTGTAACTGATGCGCTGCCAGCGCGGAAGCACACGGGTTTCCTGCGCTGGTAGAATTTTATGCGCCAGTGCATCCCATGAAAGTATTAAGCCGCGCTGACACAGCCTGCTCTGTTATTGTGATGCGCTGTCAGCGCGTCAGTTCAGTGTTGCACCCGCGCTGATCGAGTTTGGGCGAATTTGTTCCAACAGCCAGGCTTCCAGATGGTTCCAGGCCTGGTTGTTAGCCTTGTGAGTATCGCCCTCCCTTCTATGGCATGTCTGTTCGTCATTTGGAACCACCTTCCTTGAAGATAAGCTTGTCCTTCCACCATTCAAGGAGACTCCTTCTCCTATTTAAACCTCCACCATTACCATGAGCAGCTAGTTTTTGGATAGTGTGGAATTCATAGTGCTTAGACTGCTGCTATTAGTAGGTAGTTGGTGTGACAAGTGTGGTTTTGCTACAGGAAGCTTAAGGAAGGTTGTGAGTATTGCTTGTGTGAGAGAGAGCTTTGTTTTGGGAGATTCTACCTCCAAGGGTGAATGCTTAAGAGACTTGCTGGCTGGACCCTCAAGAGAAGGACTCAGCGTCAGAACATTGGTTGTACATTTCTCTGTTATTGATTTAATAATAGATGACTACTGTTATGGTTCCATTCTCATTTGTCTTTGTAATGGTTAATGTGAATTACATCCTTTCTGACTGATGTATAATTGCTTTTATTAGATTTCACGCTTGTGTTTGTCTTTCTCTTCGTGTGTGCAGGTATCTATTCACGGAGATCGTGGAGGATCGTGACCGGCCAGAGCAAAGGAGCGAGAGCGGCATCTCTTCATCAAACAACAGCGTTGGAATCCAAGTAGGTGTTCTTACCTCTCTTGTATTTGCAATTAGGAACTTGCACAGTAGCATTGATTGATTGTTGCTAGACCCATTCTGGGCTAGTAGGGATCGCCTCTATCCATAGAGGGGATTTACCTCTCCAACAATCTGCTGTCTGCATGATATTCCTCTTTGAGTTCATTGAAATGCTTAACGAATCTTGCTATCATAAAACAATGGGCTTTACATAACGTGCAACTGCTAGTTGTGATCACTCGATCCAGAGGATTCTCAGCTTGATCTCTAATTTCTGGATTCGCAGCCATATCAGGAATGCTTTTGGGGGAGAGGATGCAATAAAGGAGCAGGGAGAAGAATCTGGGGGAGTAAAGAGGGAGAGGGAGACAGGAAGAATATGAGGAGAATAACTGGAGGCGGGCACAGACCAGAGAAGAGACCACACAGATGTATAACGACCGAGCACTGAGATTTACCAAATTAAAGGACCTCTGGTTAGCAAAGAACAGAAACAGAGCCTGGAGATTACAGAAGTTACCCCTGGAGACTTTTGAAGGCGGCCTCTCGGCTATGCTGGACTGATGGCGACCACGCTTGCTACAGGACTCCTGGTGCTGGTTACCAAAGACTGGACCTTTACTCTTCTGCGAATTAAAGAGTGAGATTCTGATATGCGCATAGAGGGAGAGGTTCGGAGATATATAAAGCGGAGAGGGAGGCTGAGCAAGCAGAAAAGACGAAATATACTCAAAGATCTGGCCGGGCTTGGGATCATACTTAGGATCTTTGATGCAGTCTATGGGGATTTTGAAAGGACTCCTACCTAATTTCTGCTTGAGAGAGTCACGAGAGGCCTGAGGGGTCAAGGTCCCATAATCGATCCAGGTTGATTGAGTGACAAGCGAGGAGAAGGAAGGAACGAAGTCCGAGATGAGGCAGACTGCGTGCGGCTTGTCTAATTTTGGACAGAGAGCACAAGAGGAGATATGATGACTGAGGAGACTTGAGTTCGAAGACATACTGATATGACTAATCAGAGGATTTGAAAGGCAGCTGAGCCAACTATGGGATTGATTTTTCATAGATGGAGTCATTTTCCCGAACTTGACCATTCTGTCTGTTGGAGGCCTTGGTGGCATAGGAATCCGCTTCTGTGTTGTTGTCTCTTAGGACATGTTTGAAAGTCGTGTCCCCCATATTTCTGATGTTGTCCACAATCCTGAGCTTTATATTATTGAGGGCCGCTTTTTTGAATTCTGCCCCCGAAACCAAGGCTGCAATAACGATGGCTGAGTCTCCCAGGATGATTGGATTCCTAATTCTCAACCGTTTCAGGATGATGGTACCTAGGAGAAGGCTGTAAGCTTCTGCCATATTATTTGACATTTGGCCCAATCCCCATTCATAGATTACAAGAATTTTTCCTTGATGGTCCTTTATAATACCCCCTGCTCCAGCTTTCCCCGGATTGTTTTTAGAGGCTCCGTCAAAATGCAGAGTGGGACGATTCTGGTCTAGAATCCATTGACTTACTTCTTCCTTGGTGCCTCTGAGCTTCCAGTGAATCCTTCTCGTGTATGCTTTGGGTTGAGATTGATGGTTATTAATATAACTGATGCAGAAATTGTTGTACCAATCAGTCTCTTCTTTGTGCCAGCTTGATTGATCTGGGGGAGCAACGGAATTAGCACTTATTGTTTCAGAGATGAGCGCTATAGTTTTTGCCAGTATGCGGGCTGGGTTTGGCTTCTTGTTATTGAAAATAAAATTATTCCTAGCTAGCCAGATTTGCCAACTGAGAGTAGCTGGGATGCATTTCCACAAGCGGATGATGTTGTTTTTGCCTTTCTTAGGAAAAGGATAACATTTCACCCAGTTTTTTTGGAGAGAGGAGAGCTGATCAAAAGTCTCTCCAATTTCCATTGGTCTGGTAATCTGAGTCCAGCAGCTTTGGGCAAGAGGACAGAGGAAGAAAAGATGATGACTACTTTCCTCCTCAGCACGACAGAAGCAGCAGATTGAGGGGCCCGAAATCCCTCTTTTCCTAAGATTCTCAGCTGTGAGAATCTTGCCTTTAAGAAGAGTCCAATTGAAGTGTTTGATCTTTGGTAGGCACTCTGATTTCCAAACAGTTGTGTAGAGGTTCCATTTGACTGTTGAAGTGGATGCCTGAAGAAATTTGTATCCCTCTTTGACAGTAAATTTTCCTCCGCTGGGATCCCAGATGTACCTATCTTCAGCCCCTATGTTGGTGGGGGCGGAGCCTGTGAGAGAGACCTTAAGATTGGACCAATGATCTCTGAGTTCATTGGGAATTTGGAGGTCCTTCCAATCTTGCCAGATGTTGTGATCCCATATTGAGATATCATACAAGGAGGTTAAATTTTTAGCTTCCATCCAAATTTGCAGAGGTCTGAGGTCTTGAAGGAGGTTTCTTGGTTTGGCACCCATGATTCTATCAGTCCATATGTTTATGTCCTTACCATTTCCAGGCACTTTGGAAATGTTGTCTCTGAATTAGGGGAGAACTTTTTTGATGAGCTTCCAGACAGGAGTGCAAGATCTTTCAGCTATTGCTTTGGAGAGGAGATTAGAATTTGATCCATTGAGATATTTTCTTTTCAAGACCTCCACTCACCAAGAGCCTTCGCCAATGAGGATTCTCCAGATCAACTTGAAACCCATAGCACGGTTGGAGAGGCTCGGGATTTTAATGGCTAGGCCTCCCTTTTCGAATGGAAGAATTACTTGATTCCATTTGACAAGGCTGAATTTTTTAGACTCTTGCTTTCCTCCCTACCAGAGGAAGCTTCTCATAATTAGTTCCATATGCTTATGAATACTGGCAGGAGCCAAAGTAACCGCATATTGATAGATGGGGAGAGCAGAGAGGATAGCCTTTATAAGGGTCGATCTACTAGCCAAATTTAGCCAAGACACTCCCTAGCTTTGAAGGAGACCTCTCATCTTTTCTGTATGTTTGGCCCAAATCTCAACCTTGACTGTTTCTTTGGCTAAAGGCAGGCCCAGATAAGAGAAGTAGCTCCAATTCCTTTGCACTGGGATGTCCAATATCAAGGATATTCTTTGCCTGATTTGGTTAGAGACATTCCAAGTATATATCTTGCATTTTTTGTTATTCAGCATCCCTCCTGAGGCTGCTAAGAAGGCATACAAGACTTTCTTGAATCTTTTTGCCATTAGACTTGAGGCTCCCCCAATGAGTAGGGTGTCATCCGCAAAAAGAGAATGATTAATTTCTTTAGTCCCTCTCTCTATACCAATTCCAGTGATCTCTTTTCGCTTGCGTAGATTTTCTAAGTGAATGCTCAAGGTTTCTGCCATTATGATGTATAAGAAGGGAGAGAGAGGGCAGCCTTGCCTCAGTCCCCTGGTGCTTCTAAAGTAACTACTTGGATGACCATTGATCAGGGGAGCAGTCCAGGGATTGGAGATACACCCAATGATGATGCTTATAAAAAATTTTGAGATCCCGAATTTTTTGAGGACTGCTGTTAGAAAGTGGTGATCAACTCTGTCAAAAGCGTTTGCCATGTCTATTTTGATTATCATGCCTCGTTCTTTCCTGCTGATGCTGTTGTGGATTGCTTCTTGTATCAGGATGACGTTATCTGTGATTTGCCTATGAGGAACAAATCCCCCTTGATTCTCTGAGATTAGATGAGGAAGGAGCTTTTTGAGCCTATTGGCTAAAATTTTGGTGATGATCTTGTAAGAGACATTACATAGGGAGATTGGCCGAAAGCGGTCAAAAGAAAGGGGGTTAACGTCCTTAGGGATGAGAGCGAGGTGTGAGGATTTGGTGTTTTCTCCCATCTTGTAATTTTTGAAGACATTTTTTACCATCCGCACAAAGTCTTTTTTAATTGTATCCCAATGATTTCGGAAGAAGGCGACCGTGAAACCATCAGGGCCTGGGGCCTTATCCTGCTGCATACTGAAGGTTGCCAATCTAATTTCCTCTTCTGAGATGTCCTGGTCCAGATCTCTATTTTGAGAGTCTGTAATTTTACTCTCGACAGCGCTGAGAAAATCAGAGTTGTCCGACTGCTGGGGGGCTGCAGTAAGAAGAGATTTAAAATGACTGAAAGCTGCCTCTTTAATTCCTTCTTGATCACTGATCTCTTTTCCTTCTGCCACTATTTTGTCTATCTGATTTCCGGCGCGCCTGAGCTTTATGTTATTGTGGAAGAAAGAGGTATTTTTGTCTCCAGCCCTCAGCCACAGGCACCTCGATTTCTGCCTTTGTTCCTCTTCCTCAGCTCTATTTTGTCTATATAGTTCCCTGTACATTTCATTTTCGTGGATTATATCTTCACTTGTGTATTAGCTGTTCTCTTTTTCCTGATTCCACTGCTCCATCTGCGTGTAAAGATCTGCTTTTTTCCTGTTTTCCATAGCTGCATTTTCCTTTGCCCACTGTTTGATGACTGCCCTTAAAGATTTTAATTTGGTTTCCCAGATGTAATGGGGCGATCCAAATACTTCCTTGGCCCACTGTTTTTGTATGAGGATGCGGAAATCTTCTTTAAAATCCCAGATTTTATTGTATTTGAAGGGGAGAGGCCCCAAGTTTCTCCCTTTATCCAAATTCATCACCACAGGTTTGTGATCAGGCGCCGAAGCTTGAATAATTTTGCTCTTAATTGATGAGAAGCTTGCTGCAATTCTTTCCTGAACAAGAAATCTATCTAACCTCTCTTTGATATTGTGTCTGCCAGTTCTTTTGTTACTCCATGTATATTTCCCGTTAAAGAGGGGAATGTCAATAAGATTATAGGTCTGGATTATGGCCTCCAGCGAGTCTCTTGAGGGATCCGCGTGAAAGTTTCCTCCAAGCTTTTCATCCACATTTCTTATTAAATTCAAATCTCCTCCCAAAATTATGTTCCTGTCATGTGCGGACTGTAAATCTAAGGATAAAAAGTCGCAGCAGAGGGCTTTGTCCCTATAATGGTTTGGAGCATAGATGTTGTATATAGTGAAAACTTCTTGAGAGACTTTATTTTTTAGATCTGTTCTTATCCACCAATTACAAGATTGGAGATTGATGTGATCCCATTTATTCTTGTTCCAAAGAGTTCCTATACCTCCTGAGGCACCTTCTGAACCTGTTGAGTAACCTGCAAAATTTTTGAATCTTTTGGCTTGTTTTTGAAAATCTTGTTCTGAGATTTTGGTCTCCTGGATGAGGAGAAGGTCTGGCTGCTCCTGATTTATTAAATCACGGACTGCATTTGTTTTTGAGGAGGAGCCCATCCCCCTACAGTTCCAAGAGACCAAAATCATCATTTACCAATTTTTAGATGAGTCCCGCTCCTCTCCTTTGTTTTTTCCCCGCTTCCTTTTTGCCTGTCTAGATAGGAATCCATTGGTTGCTGTGCTCCAGTAGCCATCTCTTTCACTGTTGTTTCATCTCTGAGTTCTTTATTTGACTTTCTACCTGCTTTTCTCGGGGGGTCTGAGGGTAGGCTAGCTTCTTTCAATTTATTTCTAGTGAGGATTCTCTCTATAGTTGGGGGAGGAGAGGGCAAAGGGATCGAGGGGGAGGAGATGACAGCTAAAGAGTTGTCACGGGGGGAAGGGGGGGAATGGGATCTTCAACTTCCAGAGATTCAAAGGGGTTGGAGGAGGAGGGAAAGGAGGGGACTGAGCTAGTAGGGGGAGGAGGGGGAGGAGGGGGGATTTCCGAGAGGGGCTTAGAGCTAGGCCCTTGAGAGGAGGAAGGTTTTTTCTTTTTTACTTGTTCCCAGGGGCCATCCGGAGATTCTTCATTTTCAATAGATTCATTTAATTTTGACTTGCTACATCTATTTGCGAAATGTCCATATTCATGGCATACCTTGCATTTGAAGGGTAGCTGCTTGTAGTCCAGCTATTGGATGTGCGTCCATTGATCGACCTTGATCTTGATAGCTTCCGGCAGGCCTTTCCCGAGATCTACTTCTACGCAAATCCTGGCACACGCATGCATGTTCTCCCTTGGCTCAGATATGTCGATGTATTTGCCGACTGCATTCCCTATTGCCTTTACTGATTCATCTCCCCAACAATGGAGCGGCAGATGTGGAAGACGGACCCAAACCGGAACTGCATTTGGGATGTCCATTTCCGGATCGAAGTCTGGTGACCATCTGTTCAGATAGAGGCCTCTTGAATCCATAAAATAAGGGCCGTTTCTGAATATGAGGTTCATGTCTTCTTTTGTTTCAAAAAGAAATGTGTAATAGCCCCTTCCACAGAATCTGATAGCTATTTTCCCTTGTGTCATCGCATTCCAATTGCGTTCCACCCATTTCTGAACTGATCTTGGAGAGGACCAAAGACCAGTGAACTGACCTACGAGACCTCTTTCAGCGAGGGTGATTGCTGACTTCCTTGGTAGGGATGGAGGGAGAGAAACCTCAGGGATTTCATCAAGTTTCTTGACAAACTTTGTCACTGAAGGACGAGTTCTTGATGTAGCATTGTCAGGGATTAACGAAGCAAACAGTTTCTCATAGTTCTCTGGATCTGGAGGGGGGGGGGGGTCGTTCCCAGCCATTCAAGAACTGAATAGCCAGCGCAGAAGGTCGATGGGACAAGAACAGAGGCTATGGGCCCCAACGCGGGACCGGGCAGGAGGCCCGAGGGGTTGAAGGCTAAGAGCGCAGGTAAGAGAGGGGTGACGGGGCTGGCGGCGGCCCTGCCAGGCAGGGCCAGGAGCTCAGAACCAGGCAAGCGCGGGAGAAAAATTTAAATTGCCTCCAGAGCTCTCCAGGGTGATTCCCAAGTCATGGAGAAAAAAATCATTGAATAGAAAGAAAAATCCTTGACTAATTAAACATTAAATCAAGGTAAATAGAGATGAAAGAATACATGGAAACATGTTTTATTAGCGCTTATGTTTGGGATTTAACGCACAATATTTCAGGTTAAAATTTCACCAATGCCATGCACTTTATTCACCAATAATTTGACTTCCGTATGTGATATTTTGTTCAAATAATAAATATTTGAATTATACCAAAATATCATGCATACACCAGTGCAATTTACAAACAAAGAGCACTTTTGCTAAGTACGCCAAAATACCAATTCTAATAATGTAATTAAGATCTATATTAATTTGTAAATGGTTCACAACAAACTCAACGCTAATCAACGCAAAGTAAATTCAACAGTTTATATATTTGGGGCCATCATGCCAAATGCACACCAATCAACAAAACTTTTAGCTAAAATCGTGGAGAGTTTTCAAATCTTCTGAATATATCCAGATGCCACAATGGGATGAGGTTCCGTGATATCAGATTAGTTAATGTCGAGATTGTCGTATGGAAAAAAATAACTCCTATTCTTAAAATGCTAAAGTTGTATACCAAGGCCATTCACAACATATCTTTCAACCATTACGAATCTTGAATCTCAACAAACTCTCTTAATCTCGTAGATGTGGATATAAGCTAACTACAGTCTTTGTCATGGAAGGGGTTGACATTTTTTGGCGAGTATCTACTTGATTGCGGTATCAAATCTCAACAGTTTTCGTGCACTATCAGAACATAAATTTTATGTGGAAGAAGATATTTGGAACATATCAAGAACAACCTAACTCATTTTAGTCTGGCAGTCCATGGTTTTTCGTCGAACGTTGATGCCAAAGTTGATACCTTATTCTTTTAGGGTATTTTCTCCTGGGATGCCAGCGATATGTAGCGACCTTAAAGAACTACTGGAGGAATCTCGAACGTAGGGTAAAGAAGATCGATGCTCCAATTTGCTGACAAATGAATCTTGGTCAAACGAGTATCCAGATCATGAAATCGACCTCATCACTTATGCAGAAAGACGGTGAGCGGATCTTGACAACGAAGCATTGGAATGCTAAACCTTAGAAATCAGAACTACAAATTGAAAAATGCGACTTGGCTGACCAGGTTAGGACCTCAGAATGCGCTCAAATAGGAGGCCGACAAAATTATAAGGTCGGATCGATTTCTATAATCGTCTTACAAATTTGTTGAGAAAATGGAGGATCAGAACAATAGCTCATGACCAACCTTCAAGAGAAGAGGGGATCATATTTAAAAAGAGAAATCGACTCTATAGTTAAGGAGGGGATTCGGATCTAGAAGAGAAGGGACTCTGCAAGTTTTATTTCTGCACTATTGTAAGGGATAATAACTTTGTAGAAGGATTGCACCTTATGGAAGAGATTTTAGGACAATATGTATTTAGTTTGCACTAATGTAATAAGTCCAAATTTCTTTTGATCTTTGTTATGTAATCTTGAGTTTTATTTTACTTCGTTAACAATTGGTATGACAATGGATCTTAGCACTATTGCAATTTTCATTGGTTTATACTAATTCATTTTTGTGCAGTTATTTGTGTGAGAAATTGATAGAGTTGAGATGAAATTCACTAATAAATCCATTGAAACTTGTCAACAATTTGTTGATAACTATTTATTAACAAATTGTGATTTTGTTTTGTTTCTATTTGTTATTATGTTTCATGAACTATTTCTTTAGCATAATAGCAAATCTTATGTTGGATTTATTTAAGGTTAAATTGCTTACATGTCATTAAACTATTTTGGTGGCATATAAGAACATCATGAATTATATCCATTTGCAGCCCTTCCACTTCTAGAAACATTTTTCTCTTGGGTAGGAGTAAAGCTACCTTTCTTCTATTCAAGATAGGTCTTGCTTTCTTTCTTGCATCTTAGAGTAATTTTGCATTTTAGTTTTGCATCAAGTCCTCTCTTAAAGAGGCAAACTCATTAAAGTGTGGTTTGATCAAACCCTCAAATTGATCAAACCTTTAAATTGATCTAATTTTTTAATTTTTATCATTAATAGATCAATAAAAAGGAACTGTAATTTTTGTATATTATATGTATATAAATTTGTTCCTTTTCATTTTTTTTAGCCTAGATTCTTTATGAAGTTTTACAATTTCTTTTATTTGTAATATTTAACTAATTTTTATTTTCTTTTACTTTGATTAATAGTGTTATAAAGCTAATTTTAGAATTAGAAATAAATTAACATACAATATGATTAGATAGTTTATAACTTTATTAGAATACTAATGTTGCCTTAGAATTTCAACTTTTACACATTATAACAATAATATTATTTGATTTAGTTAACAGTTAGTTTATATTTTATCATAGGTTATATTGGGATTTTATAATTAAGTGTTAACTCATAAGTTAGATATATATTAATTAGTACTAACATAATCTTGCATAGGATTAATAATTAGTGTTACAAATGCTAGTATAATACGTCTAGGCCGGACTAACACTTAGATTGACATACGTTAACCCTAGGTGTGGTTTAGCTTAGCCATTAAATCATCTTAAGGATTTACTTCTTTGCAAGAAGGTAGATCTGATATTTCTCTTCCTATTGGTAATAAATAGAAACACCACAACTTAGCAATAAGGGAAAGAGGGTAGCTGGACCCAATTGAACCAGTCGGAACCAACAACAAAAATAGAAAAGGGTTTGATTTGGGACGCTGACTGGGTGGTCTCCCTTACATTTGTATGAGGTCATTTTTTCCCATAAACAGTGTTAAAATCTAGTCTAAAATTGATTTACCACTAGCATGGTGGTATTGCAATGATCCTTGGTTTTGGAATGGAGCTCAACTCTAAGGCTAATATTTTGATGTGAGTAGGGCAGTATACTTCTCATAGTATTGATTTGGATTTCATATTCACTGCAATGTTATTTGGCATGTTATTGTGTCGAATGCCTTCGCAATGCATGTGCTTGTTGGATGGAATCATGAAGGTTTGGACAACTAGTGTTGTGGCCTTACAAGTTGTCTTTTCTTTAATTTTACAGAATTTCTTATAGGGAAGTGAGTTTCTTATAGCATATCATCAGCATTGGTTGGGAGGTGTGATCTTGTATGATTGGAAAAATTATGTTCATGTGATTTGAATGATTTGGGGAAGAATCCATGTCTGATGTGTATTATACATAATATTGCTTGGTCCAATGGATCTTGGGAATATGCATTATATGTTGGTTGGGATGTGGAAATCTTATGGTTTGTATATTGTAAGATGCTGAGAACCTCAATGAAGGTCGATTGTTGTTCATATGTAGATGTTATGTTTTACCTTGTTAAGGTTTGTTCTTGTGGTTAATGCCTTCCTTGTTTAAGGAGGGGGGACTTGGTGAATTCTTGCATCTATCTGTAGGTGTGGGGTGTGGGATGCAGTCGAAAAAAGGGCTTGCAAATTAAAATTAACACACAACAGAAAATAATATTGAAACCAAACCATGCATATGCACGTAAAATCTCACAAACAATTCATTAATAAATAATATATTTACAAGAGAACTGTTGGCCTAATCATTGACCTCTCTTTGCTCACTCTCACACTCTTACATGCCTCATTGGCTCACCTAGATTTATAAAAGTGGATATGAAACCAAAGTAGGTTCTCGATCCTAAACTAACTCCCAAAATATCTCTCATGATCCATAAAAATCTCTCACATAATCCCTTATCTCTAGATAAGCTCTAACTAACCCATAAGTCACTCAATTCTTCCAAATAAATCTCAAACCTTCTCCTATTTACAATATTTTTCATTCTCTCCTAAAACTATAGGAAAATACAATAAATAATTAAATCCTAACTTAGGAAACTAAATCCTTTAGTAAGCATTTGACCCTAGGTTAGATGCACCTGCATCAGACTCCCCAGGTAAAATAAAATCATGGTCTTCCGACCATATGTCTTCATCAAGTGATTAAAATTACTCCTAGATCCCATATTTTAGTATGTTGTTGATCATTCATTCTTTGTTGTACTACTTCAATTGTTGTGACTTTTACTTCATCGGGTTTCCAAATTTTATACTATAGTTTTCCTCCTTCTTTTTTGATGTATACTTGTGCAATCAAATTTATCCTATTGTTTTCCTTTTACCTTATCTTGCAATATCTTGGTTTATGTGTTTTTTCGATCAGTTTTCTTAATTATTCGATTTCAATATCCAATCTAGTTTCCGATTGAAGTTTGTTGTTACCAGCTTGGAATATCAATTCATCATCTTTTACATTAAATTGAAAACTACATTTTATCTCAGGTTCCACATTTTCCCTGTTAAGCATGATTGAGCATTTCTCTTCTTCATTTGCAACTTGATGAGATTCAGGTTCCATCAACATCTTCTCTAGAAATTGTAGTTCTTCTTCACATTTCATCCGCATTTTACGGTCTCTTTCAAAAAGAATTTAAAAAAATGGTCTTCATTCTTACATGAAACATAACCAATGTCATGTCGCCCATCTGCAATATATCCCTTTGGATTTAAAACCAACATTATTGTTATCTTCCATCGACAATTCAGACATCATGTGCGGATCTTCTAAACAATTTGTGGCACCATCTATGGGAATCGAACCCACTTTCATATCAACATGTTTCATTTCAACATCATCGTCATCCTCATAAAGCATCAGTCATTTTTCTAGCTCACAAATGCATACATTCATCTCGATTATCTGGAGTGTTTTTGCTTTCTTTAACAAAACTTTCAACTTGTGCTTTTGTCTCCTTGCAATCAACTACTTGATTGGCCATCTAACTATCTTCTTTATTATCTATCCATGTTTCTCACTCTATATCAATTCCATAAACACGTCAAGTCGTTCCTTCAACTCAGTGATCTCTTTCTTGAACTATTCATCATGTACACTAATTGTTATGGCATCACTATGGTTTTTCCCTGAATTCTGCAAATAATTATCCATAGTCGTCTTCATCTCCTTTATCATGTTCACCATCACATACACTCTTCATTTAATTAAAGAGAGATTTCAACCCATATGCAAATTAAAATACCTTGAAAATTTGTTGATGGTATATATATACTATTCATGATTTTTTTATAAACCATGTGCATATACCATTTCATACATTACCATCATTACAATCTGTGAATAAATAAAGCTATGCATTCTCAAACCCACACATGGTTTTATGAAACCATATATCACCCACTCAAAACCGTGTGCAACAACTCACCATTTATCATTCAATATTTATTCTAACCATATGATTTTCTCATTCCTTAACCACTTATCCTCTATCTTCATAAAAACCACCATGCTTTACAACATCAATTTACCTTTACCATTTACTTTCACCTTTACTTTTACTATTTACTTTTTACCTTCACCTTTACTATTTACTTTGAAACTCATAAATATTTCACATAATGATAAAAAGGGGAAATTTTAAATGATTTTAAACCCATCACGAAAAAACTCACTCAACTCACTTTGAAAAAATCACTCAACTCACTTTCGCATCCACATTTAAAAGAGAAATAATTCTAGAATTTGAGTAGGCAATCAACTCTATCTTGTTTAACGATTTTTGTTCCAGATCTTGGGTCTTCCAATATTATTAACGCATGTCTATATAGGATCCACGCTGGTTGGCTTCAAGCATCGATCCTTCTAGAAAATCTCTAGTACCCAATCATACTTTTTCAACTCGCTCTTTCCCTGAAGAGTGGTCAAGAAATTAATTTTTAAATTAACAAATTTATTCTACAATTTTTTTTCTATGCGCAATTGAGTCGATTCGATTCAATCTCCTATGGTGAAATCATTTGCTGCCACTTCTGATAAAAAAAAATTGTGGTTGAGTAAACATTGGCACATTGGTATTTCGATCTCCATCCTTCATGTATGTCTATAGGGATGGTACAATTTCATTTCTTCAAAATTTTACAACAACATGAGTCTTATCCCAATTTATCACAAAATATCTTGTGTCACTTTTCTTTGGCTGTGCTACCACCAAAACCCTCACTTCTATTAAAGAAAACTACAACTTGTAGTCCAATAGATCCTCACTCTCCATCAAATTTGTTGATTCTCATTTATTCAAGTCCCTTGTCCTCTTGCTCACTCTGCATTGGCATTGGAATCCTTTGTGAATGCATAACTGAATCTTTGAGTCTAGAGTTCCTCCAAACCGAGAGATGTGTACTTGTAGACTTCCACATGTATTTTATTCCCTCAGCCACACATTTTCACAACAGTCCCTGCTAATGCACAAATCCACAATTAATAGACCATGACTCCATGCATAGGCCCACACATAGATTCACAACAGGGCTCTGCTAAACTCACAATTATTCTCCATGCTTTTACAAAAGAGCTCTTATCCGCGCACATATCTAGGCTCTGATACCAAAAATGATGCAGCAAAAAAAAAAGGCTTGCAAATTAAAATTAACACACAACAGAAAATAATATTGAAATCCAAACCATACATATGCCCATAAAATCTCACAAACAATTCATTAATAAATAAAATATTTATAAGAGAACTATTGGCCTAATCATTGATCTCTCATTCCTCACTCTCACACTTACATGCCTCATGGGCTCACCCAGATTTATACAAGTGGATCTCAACCTAAAGTAGGTTCTAGATCCTAAACTATCTCCCAAAATATCCCTCATGATCCGTAAAATCTCTCACCTAATCCCTTATCTCTAGATAATATCCAACTAACCCATAAATCTCTCAATTCTTCCAAAATACTCTCAAACCTTCTCCTATTTACAATATTTCTCATTCTCTCCTAGAACTATATGAAAATACAATAAATAATTAAATCCTAACTTAGGAAACTAACTCCTTTAGTAAACATTTGACCCTAGGTTAGATTCATTTGCACCAGTGTGGCATCGTGATTGGGTATATATATATATATATATATATATATATATATATATATATATCGCTTGACTGTGAAATTTCCTGTATACATATGATATACTGCACAAATTGGAATAGTTATAAGTTGTATAGTGATATTTATATGATTGTATGTTGTTGGCCTTAAATAAAGAGGTTGAAGATACATGATGTTATGGTTGCATGTGGAAAGGTTGATTCCTTATTTAGGTATGGATATCTTGGTAAAGAGACTGAGAATAAAAAAGGCTGATAATTTTTGGGAAAAAATGGATAAATTTAAATGGTTATTTGGCCTTGGTATAAGAGGCTGAATGAAACTAATGATGCTAATTTTGGCATAGAAACTGATTCTAATCTTCATTGAACTTGACAAAGAAAGCACAGTTATAAATAAGCTAATATGTGCATGTGCAAGTAGCAATTCTGGTTTCTGAAAAATTATGTTGGAAATAAATATGCTTATTTATGTCAATAGATTTTGAGACATGTGGCTAATATATAAATTGAGATATGTGTATAGTTGTAAGACAGTGTGCTAGGTACAACAAGGTAAGGCAATTGGTATATTGTTTCTATTTACTAGTGCACTAACAACTAAATGTATTTGGTAGCACATAGCAAGACTCGGTGGCAATGAAAGGAAACGTGTATCATGGCATGGTGCGGCAAGATATGGACCAAGTCTTGTAAGAACAAGAAAGAGGACATCCCTTCAAAGGAAAAGAACCTCATTAGAGGAAATTTTAGACTAAAAGTGGCCTCCTAAAGAAAAATAATAAAATAAGAGTTAAAATAATAAAATAAGAGTTATGAATTTTGGATGGAAAAGAAGAAATGTATTTCTATCTTATCTCCTTTTAGGTTTACTTAAATTTCAAGTGTAGGCACTGGTTGGATGCATAACTAAATTCCACATCCAACAAGTACCCATTATGCATACTTTTGATAACACCCACATTGATAAAAATTGAAGATAGATTAAAAAACATCTTTAACATGCTTTTTTATTGTATCTTCAATTTTTTTTATCGATGTGGGCCTTCTCAAAAGTATGCATAGTGGGTACTTGTTGGATGTAGAATTTAATTTTGCATCCAATGAGTATCTACACTTGAAAATTGAGTAAATCTATAAAGAGATAATTCAAAAATGCGATAAAAAAATAAAAATATATTTTCTTTTTTTTCCCCCAAAATATTTATGTATACCTCCTTTTAAATTTAAAGGATTTTGATTAGTTTACATATTATGACATGAAAATTATGTGAAAATTACATGGGCACTTTTAGGCTTGAATTTCCCCTAATGTTGTGAATTTGGAGGTTGAGCTCAAGGACTAGAAGATGAGCTAAAAATTTGACGAGCAAAACTTACAAAACTCACTAGGAAAAAATAAGAACTCACTGAGTGGAATGTTGAGCTACAAAAATAGTTGTGAGAAAGGGAATATCAAACTAAATCCTCAAAAATGAAAAATGGTAGTGGTAGGAAGAGGCCTCATGAGGCTAAAAATGAGAAGATGATATTCCCCTATTGGTGATGTGAAAAAGAGCATCTAAAAAAGGATTGTCCCTGCAGGTAGAAGAAGAAAGAAGTTAGCCCCTATGAGCTGTAGGGAAATGAATCGATGATGTAGGACATTAAGAAGGAGGAGGGAGCATCCCCCCAATCTTATTGACACATTCATACATGTGTTGAAAAGATCCCCGCGAACTTCTTGCAAATGTAAGACTTTAAGGTTGTTGTTAGCCTTGTAAAGAAGTCTTGAACTGATTCAATATATGAATATGCCTATGTACATATATAATTATGTACACTTATGTGATTATTAGAAGTGCCATGAACAATGGACTCATGGGGAGAATAATTGATTTCTGGGATTGTTTTATTTTAATTCCTATGGTTGTGATTTTAATTTACTACTTTCATGGATTGACTTCATTTTGCTTCTATAGTGCACATGGCCATGTTATATGTGGAGATTTGTATTTATTTTGCTAATTGAATTCCCTTTTGTATTGAATAATCGTGTTTTCCCTTTTTATGGCTCTTGAATTTCATGCTTGGGTTGAGGAAGCATACTGAGTGTGGCAGTAAAACCACAAACTTTTGGAAAATGAACAAAGGGAAAATCAAGAAAGAATACAAGGAAGAAATACCTTATGCATAAAGAAAACTTAGGGATGAGAATAAGAGAAGTTGGAGCATTTCCTATACAAATCATAATTGAAATTGACAACATGGTAAAGGAGGCAACAAGAAAAATTCTGGTGAAGGAATTTCTTTGGCTAATGCATATCTTATTTAAACGAAGGGAGTTATTCCAATTCTGGCATTCTTAAATAGACATCAATATGTTTGTTATGTCTAGGATTTAGTCAACAATGCTATGCAAGTCAATCGGTTGTTTAGTCCATGGGAAGTAATGAAAAATGACGTGGTAACCATGTGGATGGAATGGGGGAAGTTATCTGACCTTAACTCAAATGCACATATATATAAATATGTGATATGCCCATTATCATGCTAATATTTGTAGAAAATTATATAAAGGTCACTATGACTGACAAATCTTGTTAAGAGTCATTCTTCTAGAAGAATGAGTGTTTATGATCATTTTATATAAATATGGATGGCATGCAAGATCCCTAGTTAATGAAGATTCAAGTGGCCAAAGGACCTGACTGGTCTATTATTTTAATATCATGTGAATATGATTCGTAAATGATTCCCATGTTATGATATGAATAGGGAATGTTGAAGAATATATTAGTAGAATAAACGCAGTATGATCTGCGACATGTGGTAAAAGGCACTTGAGGCAGTATTTCCTAGTGTCTGTGGATAGAGATGGAGTGGTCTTTGGATTTTTGATACTATTATATGCATATTTTGCTGTATTATGTATGTGTTGTGTCATACATGTGTATTCATTGTGTGCACTATGAGTATGTGTATGTGTTGTGGTACATTGTTTATACGTGCATGTGTTGTGTAATGTTTAGAGGCAGACAAGTATGGGATTGTTTGGGCCCTTGTGTTGCATAATGTGTATGGAATAAGAAATATGGTACTTCCTAGGCCTGTGGAGGTGTGGAATACACCTATATTCATGTCGACAGAAGACTACCTACTTGGTAGTAATTACCTAGTTTGGTAGCCCATATTTGTGGGGTAGTGATTGAGATTATTTATATATGTTTGTTACTAAGTGTCCACCTTGGGGCCGATAAGCCACTTACTAAATTTAAATCGAAGAGATAAGAAGGCACTGGGTGCTTTCTAGGTTGACAATTGATCTAGTGTGTATGGGAAAAGAAAGGCTATTGGATGCTTGTCGGGATGGGAAACCGGTCTAGCGTATGTAAAGAAAGCAATGAAGAGCAAACAAGGATAAGTATCAATATTTCATTTATCTTTGAACTTTCAAATTATGAATCTAAATTCAATATTTTGATTTATGAGGGTTGGGTTATGAGCTAACCTAGTTTTGTTTTGATAGGAGCTAAAGTAGAATTCCAATTTCACCTCATGAATGAACTACTAATGCTTGATTTAAATTATTACACTTTCCTCATGATGAGTCTCATGAAATATGTATGCCTATGATGTAGGATTGGATATGGGATTGCCCAATTTGAATGAACTAAGTTGACACCAAGGTGGAATGACAACACTATGCTAAAGTAAAAAAAAAACAAAGCCATTGTGGGACACTGGCACTCGATGGTGCCCACTAATCACCATGATTCATACTATGAACAGTGTGACAGTTTTGGAGGTAGGTATGTGCCTTGGGTTTGAGCTCCATCCGATGTGAGGAAGCCTTGCCAAGGGATGGATCATTGAGCGACTGAGAAGTAGAGAAGGGGATGCATGAACTTAGAAGGTGAGTGACTACATGGAAGGGGGGTAAACAAATTGCCCAAGAGAATGAGAAGTAGAGAAGGAAAGGCTGAAAAATAAATTGAGTTTCTTGGTCATGAGTGTTATAAACATTTTTGGGCACTGCAACCCCAAGCATGAAATGTCCATAAACCAAGGGCTCGTAAGTCCCTAAAAGTGTTGTTCTAACCCCTAAAGGAACAAGGTCAACTGGTTACATCTTCTCCCAGAAGTTCTCCATGAAAAACTGCTCAAAACTGGTCAAAACAAGATCATTTCAGCTGCTCCATAGGCAAAGTGCATTTCATCTCACCTAAGTACACTATGTGGGTGCATTTCATTTCAAAAATCCCTTCTATGGGGTGCGATGGGCGAGAAGTGACAAATGGCAGTGTCATTCCGCGAGGTGGAGAGGCATGGAATCTTCCAGAAACTTCTGCTGTGACACTTGCCTCTCTGAATTCGACCAAGGATGAGTAAGAGATCATCAATCTCCAAGTGGAAGCAAGAACTATCAGAGGGAAGACACTAATCAAATCACAAGCTGACTCATCTCCCTTACAGATATCTATATATGGATCCCTCATCCCAGAGATCCAGAGGCTGGAATTTTGCATCTTGTAAGGAATTGCTGTTGGTTTCTCGAGACAACATCATAGTGTTGGGTGATCTAAGCTTTGTATGAGGTGAAGAAAGGATTACTTGCTGAGAGGATGATGCTGGGTCAGAACAACTGGTTGTAACTCCCTTGGCTCTTTCTTGATTATCAATAAAAGCTATTCAAGTTTTCCTCCATACTCTTGTGTCATTTATGTTTTATGCATTTGTATGGTCAATTTACATCTGATCCTAGATTGTTTATGATTATAGATCCATGTTCTTGTATAGTGTTATGCTACTGTGATCCTACAGGTACTCTATGAAGCTGGGCGTACAAGGGAGCAAGTAGCGAAAGACTATCAAGAGAGAGAGGAATCGAACTAGGAGATAAGCGCAAAACAGAGGTTGGTCTTCTTTGTTCTTCTCTCATCTATATTTCATAAAGGAAAAACAAAAGTAGCTTTACTTTTTTTGTTTCTAAGGTAGCTACCACACCTTAGTGGGATAAGCAGTTCCGTGTAGACACTTTTCCCTGTAACAAAATGACGACTCCGCTGGGGACGAATTAGTTTGTTTGTTTATCTTCCTTGTTGTTTATTTTATAAACTTACAGACGGAGCCTGAAGTCAAGCCAGGTAGCTTTCAAACTGCATTTGCTATGCAAATGCAAAGTAGATAAATGTTGCTTCAGTCAATCTCCGAGTTTTGTTTATAAATTAAACAACTGATTTACAAACTCTCTGATTGCCCTCGTGGTAGCTCTTGGAACCTCCTTAGATCTACCCCTGATTGTTGATTTACTAATTACCATTTTCTCGGCCAAAACCCATGAATTGAACTGCAAACTGTGACCCGAAACCCAAGCAAAGTCTCGTCTCTGGCCCAGCGCAGGTTCTGTTCTGTGAATCTGAAATTCAGCGCACTTCCCAAGTGTAGTAGGTGCGCTGCATTTCAAGTTCACTGTGTTACAAGTGCGCTGATCAGACTAGGCATTGTTCAGTTTTGGTTTCTGTGATTCATTATTTTCAGTTATATTCATGAATTTTGCTGCCTGTAATCATTATATCTCTGTTTGAAACCCCCTTTCCTTGTTGGTATTCCGCCTCCATTGTGCAAAAGAACTGTAAATGTTTTTGTGTATTTGTTGAGTAATTTTCAGTTCTCCTTTGCAAAAAGTAACGTAATTGTACTGTCGTTCCTTGATTTGAAAGTGTCGCAAGTGTCGTTTTCTATCATAGGAGAGAGTTTGGTTGCTCTTGATAGTCGATTACCCTGTTGCTATTGTATTTGGTCTGAATTTGTAATTTTTCTAGTGTCGAAAGCAAGTACTCATTTCCAAATCGTAAAGTGTTGTGATTGTCTTCATTTTTCATTTTGAAAAGAAACTTGTTAGTAATTTTCGCTTGAAAAGTAATTCAGATTTGCGCATTAGCTTTCTTTTTACCATTCACATACTAAGAAAGCCGAAAATAAATACATGCATGTGCATTTGCATTTAGATTGTTTGATTGGTTTGATTTAGTACAGTGCATTTAGTGTGTGCTCTTTGCTCTTTGTGAAAGAATATTGTCTCTCTTTCCTTAGTAGCTAGGATTTTCATTGCACAAAGAAGATAAAACACTGTTTATCATCTTAGATTGCATTTTAGGAATTGTACATCTACATCTCGCGGTGAACCTGAAAGGCAAATTTCTTAAGCAAGATCAACTATAAAATAAATTTAATGAATCTAACAACGCTTTGGAACCTAACGCACAACATCTAGAAGTCTAGGCTAGAGACGTATTCTGGCGTCGTAAAGCCTGGTAACTGTTGTTCTCACTGATGGTTGGGTGATTCCTCCACTTTGAGACGATAAGTGCCAATACGGACTTGTATTCCCACGTACCGTCGAGTATATATTGGGAGACCACAATAGGCTTAATCCTTTATCCATAGGAAGCCGTGTATGTCGCCCTATCGATCGCAATGCACTGAACACAGCATTCAGGAAGATTGACTGCCATACCGTAAAAAGTATTCTGCAGTTTTGCGATTGGTTTGGTAATCCCTCTGCCTAGATTTCTAGAGCAGTCCCTTTCGTTCCTTTTCAAACTCCTTAACGAAAAAGGTCCATCTGAGCACTCGTCACTTCAGGCTCATTAAAAATCGAAGGCAACTAGAGTCATCTTTTGTTTTTTCTCGACTCTTTAAAATTGAAAAAACAAGATGTGTCAAAGCGTCTCAAATTTATTTTAAACGGAATAATCATCACCCTTTCCTACGTTGATCTTAGGTTGAGAAAATGGAATCCACCAACTAAGGAATTCCCCTTGGAGGAAATCCTAGTCCCTTCTCCTCTTGGGGAGATGTTGGTGCACCCCATATGGCCACATTGTCACTTCTAGGATTGACAATCGGTTTTCCCGTATGGCTCTTCTCAACCTCTGTCGTTTAGAACACCGCAATTCCTGAACAATCGAGTCAACAACTAGACGAATCCAGAGTTACCCCCCAACCCTCTACTTCCTCCAATTCTTCCCCTACTCCTTCCTCTTCGCTTGATGGGGCTGGTAAAGCCAAAAATCAAGTATCCGAGAAGAAGAAGGAAAAGAAGAAGAAAGAGAAGAAGAATAAGGAGCCAAAAGCGAAAGGGGGCAACCGAGCATCGTCTAGCGAAAATCCACACACTGCACCAACCGGGCCTAAATCGCCATGTGTCATTTGCAAAGGAGACCACTATCATAGAGATTGTCCCTGCATCCCTCGGATCTTAATGGACTGGTCTCCTTGTTTGCACAACCCGGTGTCGTCAACCTCTGATGATCATGTTGAAAACACACCGTCGACTAGTGAAAGTGAAGCCCCAGGACAAAAAGGAAAATATAGATTTCCTTGTAAACTGTGCGAAGGTGATCATGCTGTCCACCGTTGTCCCTTCTTAGACAAGGCTAAAAGAGTTTTGGACGATCGTCCGATTTCACCGTTACGACTTCCTCCTGGATATAAAAAACTCTTGCCGAGTCCGTCACTAGTTGAAAATCCGGCTGACCCGCCCAGGTGGTCGGCCGAAGCATCTATCATTGAAGACAAACCATTTGAACCCATACCAGACGAAAGTCAAAAGGTCGAGGCGGCAGTTGACCCGGTCTTGCCTTCAGAGGTTCCATCTTCAGATGATACAGTCACAGAAGAGAATAAGGATGACACCGTCCAAATTCTTTTCGTAAGCACAGACTCCGATGAACATGGGGGCAATTTACCCATTCCTTTACCGCAGGAAGGAAGTTCGTCAAAGTTGTACCCGGCCGTCTATTCGGTCCCACCTCCAAGCAACCTAGTTGTTTCCTTCGACTAGAATCAACTGGGCAAACCCCGCTTACCAGCTAGTGTACCATTCCGAATTATTGCTCAAATATATAGAATGGTTATGGCTGGTACCATCGTAGATGAAGGGGCTTCTTTGAGTATCATTTCCTCGACTGCTTGGAAAGCGCTTGGTTCACCATCGCTTTTGCCTGAGATGAGAAATCTGACAGGATTTGACAAAGGAACCAGTCGACCGTTAGGGATCCTTCCCAATGTGCCCATAACATTAAGAAGGAAAACTGTTCACATGAACGTAATGGTAGTTCAAGGACCCCTGGATTATAATCTACTCCTTGGACGAGACTATATTTATTGCATGGGAGCCATTGTCTCATCACTCTTTAGAGTAATGTGTTTTCCGCACAAAGGAAGAATGGTCAAGCTCGTAGACCAGCTTTCATTTCCCGGATCACACAAAGTAAATAGTCATATACCATCCCTGAATGGTCTTTTCACACAAGGAATGTCTCATCAATCTCCAGTCCGTCCACCTGATGAGCGCAAGTGATTCGGAGGACATGACTGAAACCCAGGGGGCATGCACCCTGGTCTGCTTCAGCAGGAAAACTTCGGGTATAGGGTAGGTTTCCGTGAGAGATATATGACTAGTCTGTACTCCCGTCCGTGATTGGAAAAGGGGGTTAGATTGGAATAAGATTCCCTTGTCAAAGTTATGTGAGTGGATTGTCTCACCTTTGTCTATTTCGGTAGACATCGCCGAAGAAGTGTTTTGTTTGCGCTGTGAATAGAACAATCTTTGGTAACCTGAAAGAGGTAGACCTTTCCTGATAAAACAAATGTTTTGTTGGAGATTTGAAAGGTGACCTTGAAACTCTGTTTTATACCTGGGGGCATGCAAACCTTTTGGCGTGCAAGTGAAGAGCGACTATTTATCTTTTAAATTTGTAGGTCCTCTAACCCTTTAAACTCGTAGGATTGGCCGCTTCCTAACTTGCATAAAGAAAGGATGCGGGGCAAAACTCAAAAAATTGATGTTTTCATATATGAGACATTCTTATTTTACGACTAGATTAATCGAGCAGTTTTAGCACATAGTTCAAGCTCGTTAAAAGATAAACATAAGTCATGAGCAAATGTTTCTCCCCGCGTTTAAGCTCATTAAAAAATGAACTATTTCCCAGTAAATAACCATCGTGAATGTAGTACTTCAGCCTTTAAAGCCTTGGTCGTGTTCTCATCATCACCTCCACTCTGTATTGGCCGATCATTCACCTCCATTTGATTGTTTACCCCTTTTGAGGAGCAGCTGCGAAGAGTGATCCCACTAGCCATCCTTGTAACACTGTCATGATTGGAAAATTCCAAACCTTACCTGGAATCAGCTGCTACCTAATTTTATCACTCGTTCCTCAAAAGACGAGTCTCCTTTAAGCTCTTTTCAACTGACTCGTAAAATATGAAAATATTGCCGAGCCATTGGCCTCTCCAGCTCGTTAAAGAGACCGGAAGTGCTATCCCTCCTTTAGATTTTAACCTTTTTGGGACTTGAGGGATTATTACACAAAAAGATCGAGCGCTTGTTTTGTTCGGCTCGTTAAAAGTATCGAAAATTCATCCCTTCTGTATTGTTTTATACTTTTTCGGACTTAAGGGATTAGATGACGAAAAAGGAATTTTGGAGTTTCCTTTACGTCCCTTTTCAGACTCTCTAAAATTGAAAAGGACCGAGTTATCTTTGTCGTTAAACTCGTTAAAACTTAATAGCGACAAACTTGTCCATAGCAGACAAGAACGAGTTTCACTATCGCTAGGCTCGTTAAAACATAGCGATGGGTTTGCCCGAAGGGCAAATTATAGAACAAGAATATGTTATCCTCCTCAAGCTTGACAAAAATAAAGAGGTACTGGTCAGCAATGACTGGGGAAAAATTGGGAAGAAAACTTGAAGAAACTTTGTTGGTAGCAAGTCGCTCTTGAACATGACACTTTCACTCTGCATCCAAGTCGGGTTGGGTTGCTTCATTCACCGGTCACATCACCATGGTCCCATCACACCATCCACATTTGGAGTTAATGCTACCAATCCATCACGTCAGTGTCGCCGATATGTTCAAGAGAAGTCATTCAGAGTATTCACCTGTGTCTCACCCGCTACAATACATTTACACTCCATTCTTTCATGACCGCCACCCTGAACCTTATATCATCAGATCGTTTTCACCTCCATTAAAATCATTTGCTCCGTTCCGTGTCATTGATGTGGGATTCATTAAGGCCCTCCTGTGACAGATCGCTTCTTGTCAACATCAGCTCATTATGCAAGAAGTCGATCTAGGAACACCTCGTTCAGTACTTTAAAGCTTGCATGCCTCAATGGCAAGTTTCTCACTTCTGGCGACAGGTTTACATCAATGACCTTCGACCGAAAGATTTTGCGTGGTGTTCGACGCCAAGTCCTTTATTCACACCACGTGAATTGTACTGCAGTACCTTGAGGGTCATTATCATTATCGGTGATTCCTCTCGCACCTGTTAACAGCTTACATCATTGGCTGGTAATCAGGCGATGTCTTTCCATGTTCGACTCCAGAACATCTCTCACATGGATAGACTTGTACTTCGAGTAAAGATCGAACGAGATTGAAGACCCCGGATCTAGTTTCATCCATCCGGGCTGCGATATATATTCATGGAAATAAAGACATCAAATGTACATCATTGCTGCACAGATAATCATCCAATCAAAGGGATGATGGCTCTACCAGAATCATCAGTCTACACTCAGACGATTGTCTATCCTATGTACATGAAAATGAATTTATAAATCTGAGCATGGGAATGCCCGCCTCAGCTAGATCATGAAAATATTATGAAGATAATGTATTGTATTTTATCTTATTACAGGTCTCCTCCCAGCTTGAAAGAACTTCGGATCCTCATAATAAAGAATTTCACCCGACATCAAAAGATTAACGACCTCATGCCTTAGGGGGCAACTGTTATAGACATTTTTGGGCACTGCAACCCCGAGCATGAAATGTCCATAAACCAAGGGCTCCTAAGTCCCTAAAAGTGTTATTCTAACCCCTAAAGGAACAAGGTCAACTGGTTACAGCTTCTCCCAGAAGTTCTCCATGAAAAACTGCTCAAAACTGGTCAAAACAGGATCATTTCAGCTACTCCATAGGCAAAGTGCGTTTCATCTCACCTAAGTACACTATGTGGGTGTGTTGCATTTCAAAAAGCCCTTCTATGGGGTGCGATGGGCGAGAAATGACAAATGGCAGTGTCATTCTGCGAGGTGGAGAGGCATGGAATCTTCCAGAAACTTCTGCTGTGACACTTGCCTCTCTGAATTCGACCAAGGATGAGTAAGAGATCATCAATCTCCAAGTGGAAGCAAGAACTATCAGAGGGAAGACACTAATCAAATCACAAGCTGACTCATCTCCCTTACAGATATCTATATATGGATCCCTCATCCCAGAGATCCAGAGGTTGGAATTTTGCATCTTGTAAGGAATTGTTGTTGGTTTCTCGAGACAACATCATAGTGTTGGGTGATCTAAGCTTTGTATGAGGTGAAGAAGGGCTTACTTGCTGAGAGGATGATGCTGGGTCAGAACAACTAGTTGTAACTCCCTTGGCTCTTTCTTGATTATCAATAAAAGCTATTCAAGTTTTCCTCCACACTCTTGTGTCATTTATGTTTTATGCATTTGTATGGTCAATTTACATCTGATCCTAGATTGTTTATGATTATAGATCCATGTTCTTGTATAGTGTTATGCTATTGTGATCCTACAGGTACTCTATGAAGCTGGGCGTACAAGGGAGCAAGTAGCGGAAGACTATCAAGAGAGAGAGGAATTGAACTAGGAGATAAGCGCAAAACAGAGGTTGGTCTTCTTTGTTCTTCTCTCATCTATATTTCATAAAGGAAAAACAAAGTAGCTTTACTTTGTTTGTTTCTAAGGTAGCTGCCACACCTTAGTGGGATAAGCAGTTCTGTGTAGACACTTTTCCCTGTAACAATGAGCATAGTTGATTGGAACCAAAAGCACATTAGTGGTGTTCCCATAGACAATGAGCTAAGATATGTGCATTGAGGGAACATAGATCTCAATATAGTTGCATTGGAAATTGGAGACCGGAAACACTCCAAGGAAAAGAAAAATCCAAGTTGGTCTGGACATGCTTTAAGTATCGAAAGATTGGAAGAGGACCATTAAAAAATGGTTGAATTTATAACTTAATTTCTATCATACTTCTATTTTATGGTTGAAGAAAATGCATAAAATATAACGCTCCATGTAATAATATTATTGTTGTCTATTGTGTTTTGTTTTATATGTGTCATTGAACATCGAGGACGACGTTCACCCAAGGGGGAGGGGTTTTATGATAGCCCTATCATTTTTCCACGTGTGAAATGCACTGTAATATTTTATGTAAATATTTGATAAATTAAGGTTGAGTCAAAGGATATGGATTCTAGGGATTGGGAAAGGTCACTTGGTTGGGTGGATGGAGATTTTCTCACTACAAGAAAGAAAATATGAATTGGTCATGTCAGTTATTGAAGTTTATGTGGTTAAACTTAATGGCCTGGTATTTTCAGAATCAATGGTTGTAAGAGGAGTTTGCATGTCCATACTTGTTTTGGCAAGTTTTACAATGTAAAAAGGACAAGAAATTAAGAGAATAGTGGGTAGGATACTAGCTGATATGGCCACCCACTTCAGCAAGTCGACCAATTGAAAAAAATCTAGAAATAGTTGGATAGATGGTGCCCTACCTATTCCTTGGAAATATTGTGGCTAAAAAATTTCACTGTTAGAATGATGGAAGTAGAGAAATTTGAAAAACCAAGGAATAATGCAAGAGACAAGAAAAAGGGAGGTCATTCAAAGTTATGAAACCAGCTCACAAAAATATAGAAAATATAGATCAATGCCTTATAAATAAGCCTCTTCGAGGGGGCAACCTCCTTTGCATTACACAAATGAACAATTCTTAGATGATTCAAATGACAAAACCACCTTTCTATAGACAGGAGTATACGGGGTCACAATATAACCAAGCTGACCTAACAATAATAATATAAAGGTACAAAAATAACAATAGATGGATTCTATGGGGCACAATAATAACAATATGGGGACAATAGGGGCACAATAATAACAATAAGGGATACAATGACAATATTAATGGGGGGATCACTATTATTATAGGGACCTAAGATGCCCCTCTCCTTCAAAAAAGTGTTGTCCTCAACGTTTGAGTAGTTCTAGATGCTCCTGTATAAAATTATCATCCTTCCATGTGGAATCTTCAATGGGTAAGTTCTTCCACTTTATGAGATACTCTGAAATTGATATATTTCGTAGCTGTCAAGTTCTTGTTTCTTTGACTGCTTTAGGTTCCAATATGATTTTTACTTCCTCATCAAGTTTTGGAAATATTGTCTAAACTGG
The DNA here is from genome assembly GCA_031772625.1 of Pinus tabuliformis. Lineage (NCBI taxonomy): Eukaryota > Viridiplantae > Streptophyta > Pinopsida > Pinales > Pinaceae > Pinus > Pinus tabuliformis. The sequence goes on from CM062804.1 coordinate 240,805,250, forward strand.
AAGCTTGTCACTTATAACCTTCTTTAAGCATGAAACATGGAAAACTAGGTGCACTTGAGAAGCTGCAGGAAGCTCCAATTTGTATGCCATAGTACCTATCTTTTGCAACACCTTGTATGGACCATAATACTTTGGTGATAATTTGTTATCCTTCTTAGCTTGCTTGAGGGAAATTTGTTTATATGGCTGTAGCTGTAGGAATACCCAATCACCTACATCAAAACTTCTTTCACTACGATGTTGATCTGCCTACTGTTTCATTCTATTCTGTGCCTGTTAGGCCCCCATACTACTAGTGTAACCCCTTATTGTTATTAGTACAACCCACTTATTATATTGATGTACCCATGTAGTGCCCATATTGTTACTATTGTGCCCCATAGAAGCCCACTATTGTTATTATTGTGCCCTTACATTATTATTGTTATGTCAGCTCTGATTATGTTATAACCCCTTAGACTCCTATATATAGAAAGGAGGTATTTTCATTTGTATCATCAAAGAATTGTTCATTTATGTAATGTAAAGGAGGTTGCCCCCTCGAAGAGGCTGAATTCTAAGGCGTTGATCTATCTTTTCTATCTTTTCTTGAGCTGGTTTCATAACATTTGGTATCAGAGCTTTGGATTCTAGGGTTTCGCTGCTCAAAACAGGTCATCGTGGCATTTTCGCTATAACTTTTTTTCTGTGACGTTTCAGAAGTCGCAAAAAAAACCCATTTGAGAAGAAATCATGCGGAACCTTGGGTCCTAATTTCATAGCTTTTCGCGCGATATTTGCGGAGATATTATTTGAGGAAGTTGGTCTTTTTGCAGACTCCTGAATTACATTCAAAACAGGTGACCTGGGGAAAATCATCATAACTTTCTCTCTAGGGATCGGATTGAAATTTCATAAGAAGGTACAGAAAGAGGACGGACTGTAGTTTCTTGTATGCATTTTTCAGATCCAAAGGTTGAAACAGTGACACGTGGAACTTCATACAATTTCGCTCTTCTGGAAAGGTCTATAATCAGGTCATCTTGGGAGATTGTGCATAACTCTTTCTTAGAGAATCCAATTTGGATCAGACTGGTGGCATTGGAAAGAGGACACAGAGGGCTACTATAGTTCACAATTTCAGAACTTAAAGATTTGAAAGTACAGAGTTACAGTCGTTTCAAGGTCGAGCTCCTAAAATCAAGAAAAAGCAAGATGAGGAAGTTTGATGGCAAGGATCCGGTAAATTGGATACTTCGGATGGAGCAATATTTTGATCTACATGGTGTACAACTGTTACAAAAGGTATGTATTGCATCTTCATATTTAGAACCAGATCAATTTTTATGGTATGAAGGGCTTTGTTCTCGTAAAAAACTTGTTACGTGGTCAATTTTCACGGAGGAAATGATAGCACATTATGAGGATACAAAGAGCAACACCTTCTTTAAAGCAACACCACAACAATTGGAAAGAGTAAAAGGGCTTTGTGACATAATGGAAAGCAAAATTATGGAAACCAGGAAGCATACCCCTCACAACTATAATGATGAAAGTGTTGTTTCTCCCAGTCTTCCACAACCTACAAGGGTTACACCACAACAATTGGAAGAAAAACGAGAAAAAGGGCTTTGTTAAAATTGTGATAGCAAATGCACTAAAGGTCATAGGTGTGCTGAGAAGAAATTATTTTACATAGAATATGAAGAGGAGGAAGAAAAGGATCAAGAAACATCAAAAGAAGAGGATATACGCCAGAACACCACCCCAGAGAAAGAAGAAATGAATCGGACCATATCTTGTAAAGCATTGGCAAGAATTACCACTCCTCAAACTATCAAGATAGAAGGACACATCAAGAAGAAAAATGTTCAAAAAGTGAAAGATCACATTGAGCATCAAGAAATGAATCCGACCATATCTTGTAAAGGACTGGAAGAAATTACCACTCCTCAAAAGATAGAAGGACATATCAAGAAGAAAAAGGTTCAAGCAGAGAAAGATCACATCGAGCATCAACAGCAAGTTCTCCAACTTTTAAAGGATATTGCCACTTCGATGCAAAATCAAACGAAACAACAAGTAGATCAACATTGTAGTGAAAAATGTTTTGATGTAGGTGATTGGGAATTTTTACTACTACATCTCAAGCAAGCTATTTATGAGAAGGAAATGTTGGCAATATTGCATGCACTTAAAAAAATGGCGACCTTACCAAATGGGAAGACTCTTCAAGGATGAGGATGTGGAAGCATTGTTTTGTGCTATTTATATTATCCAACCAGATTGGATAAACGAAGCAAGGGATGAATGGAAGAAGGACGAAGAAGTATGGCCACTTATTCAAAAGTTGCAAAAGATCCCAATTCAAGCAATATTTCCAGAAATTGAAGAGGAAGGAAAAATCATATTGGAACCTGGAGCAGTCACAGAAACAAGAACCCGACAGCTATGAAATCGATCAATTTCAGAGTATCTCATCAAGTGGAAGAACTTACCCGCTGAATATTCCACATGGGAGGACAAGAATTTTATACAGAAGCATCAAGAACTACTCAAGCGTTGAGGACAACGCTTTTTGAAGGAGAGGGGCATGTTAGGCCCCTATACTACTAGTGTAACCCTTATTGTTATTAGTACAACCCACTTATTATATTTATGTACCCATGTAGTGCCCATATTATTACTATTGTGCCCCATAGAAGCCCACTATTGTTATTATTGTGCCCTTACATTATTATTGTTATGTCAGCTCTGATTATGTAATAACCCCTTAGACTCCTATATATAGAAAGGAGGTATTTTCATTTGTATCATCAAAGAATTGTTCATTTATGTAATGTAAAGGAGGTTTCCCCCTCGAAGAGGCTGAATTCTAAGGCGTTGATCTATCTTTTCTATCTTTTCTTGAGCTGGTTTCATAACAGTGCCAAGGTGAGGTTATCCTTTAAGAGTTGGAGAACTTGATGTTGATGCTCGATGTGATCTTCCATTGCTTGAACCTTATAATTTTCTCTTAAATATGATGTGATGGGTGGTGGATGATATCCATAAAGTTCCATAAATGGGGTCATTTTTGTTGCAGTATGGAAGGAATTGTTATACCACCATTCAGCAAGAGGTAACCATTTGACCCATTGTGTCTGTTTACCAGATACAAAGCAATGAAGATATCCTTCCAAACATTTGTTTACTATCTCAGTTTTCCCATCAGATTCAGGATGATAAGATGAGCTATGAGCTAACTGAGTACCAAGACAAGAAAATAATTCTGTCCAAAAATTTCCAGTGAAAATGGGATCTTTGTCACTTACAATAATCTTTGGGTTTCCATGTAGTTTTTGAATTGTTTCCATAAATGAAGTAGAAACTGTACTCGCTTTAAATGGATGAGATAATGCACAAAAGTGTGCATATTTGGTAAGTTTGTCCACTACCACCATGATAACACTCTTTCCTTCAGACTTGGGTAAAACTGTGATAAAATCCATTGAAACCTCCTCCCAACGTTGGCTTGAAATGGATAAAGGTTGTAATAGTCCTGGAGTCTTAATTGTTTCAACTTTATTTTGTTGGCAAACCAAACATTCCGCCACAAACTTTTGAATATCTGATTTAAGGCCATCCCAAAAAAATCCTTCTTAACCCTGTGGTATGTTTTTAGAAATCCTGAGTGCCCTCCTAAGGGAGAGGTGTGAAATTCCCTAAGAATCTTTTGTTTGAGTTGGGAATTCTTACATAGGTATACCCGATCCCTGTAGCATAATGAATCATTTTTCCGGATAAATGTATCAAATGTAATGGGATATTGTTGTATCTTTTGAATGAGTGCCCACACTTCCTCGTCATTCTTCCATTCATCCCTAAGTTGCTCCATTTATCCAATCTGGTTGGATAATAGAAATGGCGCAAATAAATGCTTCCACATCCTCATCCTTTCTTGAGAGTGCATGTGCCACAACATTTTGCTTCCCTTTTTTGTAGATGAGATCAAAGTCATAACCTAACATCTTTGTGACCCATTTTTGTTTCTCTTCTAAAGATAATATTTGTTCTAAAAAGTATTTAAGACTATCATGATCTATTTTTACCTTGAAGTGTCTTCCCATTAGGTAGGATCGCAATTTCTTAAGTGCATGTAGTATTGCCAACATTTCCTTCTCATAAATAGCTTTGTGTAAATACTTTCCTTTGATTGGATGACTTTCAAAAGAAATGGGTCTTTCTTCTTGCATTAAAACATCATCAATTCGATTTCTTGAGGCATCACATTCCACAATAAAGGTTTTTGTGAAGTCTGGTGTAGCTAAGACTAGTGCTTGGCACATTGCCTCTTTAAGATGTTCAAAGGCCTTCGTTGCTTCTGGAGTCCATGAAAATGCATCTTTCTTCAATAATGTTGTTAGAGGTGTTGCTATTCTCCCATAATTCTAAACAAACTTGCAATAGTACCCTGTCAACTCGAGAAATCCTCATAGATGCTTTTTGGATGTGGGGATTTTCCATTCATTAATGGTTTTAATTTTGCTAGGGTCTACCTTAACACCTTCATGAGATACAATATGACCCAGATATTCCACCTCTTGTACTCCAAAGAAACATTTGGAGATTTTTGCATATAATTGTTTCTCCTCCAATAGTTTGAGCACCATGTAAACATGTTGGACATGATCCTTCCAAGACTTGTTGTAGATTAGTATATCATCAAAAAATACTAACACAAATTTTCTAAGGAAGGGTTTGAAAATGGAATTCATCAAACCTTGAAATGTAGAAGGGGCATTAGTAAGGCCAAAAGGCATGACCAAAAATTCATAATGACCCTCATGAGTTCTAAATGTTGTTTTTGGAATGTCTTCAGTCTTCATTCTGATTTGATGATATCCTGAATGAAGATCCAACTTGGTGAAGTAAATTGATTCATGCAATTCATCCAATAATTCATCAATAACAAGAATGGGAAATTTATCTTTACTAGTGAGCTTGTTGAGCTCCCTATAATATAGACACATGCGCCATGATCCATCCTTCTTGTGAACTAATACTACTGGAGAAGAGAAAGAACTTTGACTAGGTTGAATTATACTAGCCTCTAGCATTTCTACAACCATACGTTCAATTTCACTCTTTTGGGCATAGGTATATCTATACAGCCTAATGTTTGGAGGAACACTTCTTGGAATCAAATGAATAGCATGATCATGATCATGAATAAGTGGGAGACCTTTGGGAGTCTCAAATACCTTGGTATGATTGTCCAAGACTTTTTGGAGATCTGGAGAAATAGATGATTTCGATGTGGGAACCTCTAGCGAACATAATTGTGCAATTACACCTCGTTGTTCCTTCTTTAGAAGCTTTGTCATACCGTTAGAGCTGATCATCTTTCATGGTTTCCCTGCAATACCCCTTAATTCAACTTCCTTTCCTTCCGTAGAAAATTTCATGAAAAGTTCTTGAAAATTAAAAGCTATTGTACCCAAGGTACAACATCAGCGCCACCCATTGGAATGGAAAGCATTGGGCTATTCAATACATATTCTCCCATGGATAACTTGATATTATGACACTTTCTAGAGCAATTTATGGTTCCTCCACTTGCAACCATCACTTGACACTCTGGTGTTGGATATAGGAAGCAATTCAATTCCTTTGCTATCATACAATGAATAAAATTATGGGTACTTCCCGAATCAATCAACACTATTACCTTTTTCTTCTTGATGTGTCCTTTTATCTTGATAATTTGAGGAGTGGTAATTCCAGCCAATGCATTACAAGATATGGTTGGATTCATTTATTCTTTATCTACGGTTTGTTCCTGGAGTATATCCTCTTCTTTTGACATTTCTTGTTCCTTTTCTTCCTCCTCTTCACAATCTATGTAGAATAATTTCTTCTCAGCACACTTATGACCTTTAGTGTATTTTCTATCACAACTGTAACAAAGCCCTTTTGCTCTTTTTTCTTCCAATTGTTGTGGTTTCAACCTTGTAGGTCGTGGAAGGATAGGGGCAGAAACACTTCCATCTTTATAGTTGTGAGTGGTAGGCTTCCTGGTTGCCATAATTTTTCTTTCCATTTTTCTTGCTAACCTGAATGCCTTCTCCAATGAGTCAGGTTCGCAAAGGCGAAACTCATGTAATTTTGGATCTCCCAGTTCTGAAATCGTGTTGTATAGTAACCCTCTGCATCCTCTTTCCAATGCCATGAGTCTGATCAAAACTAGATTCTCCAAGGAAGAGTTATGCCAAATCTCTCATAGTGACCTGATTATAGACTAGTTCAATAGAGCAAACTTGTATGATGTGCCATGTGTCACTATTTCGACCTTAGTACCTGAAACTGATACAAAAAACACTAGAGGCCGTCCTCTTCTGAAACTTCTTATGAGATTTCAATCTAATGCTCAAAACAAAGGTTATGACGATTTTCCCCAGGTCACCTATTTGGAATGTAATTCGGGAGTCTACAAAAATTCCAACTTCCTTAGATCATATCTCCACAGTTATAGCGAGAAAAGATATGAAATTTGGACCCGAAATTAAGAACTATTTTGGCCCAAATGGGTTTTTTGTTTAGCTTCTAAAACATATCAGAAAAAACATTATAGTGAAAATGGCATGATGACCTGTTTGGAGCAGCGAAACCCTAGAATCCAAAGCTCTGATACCAAATGTTATGAAACTAGCTCACAAAAAGATAGAAAACATAGATAAATGCCTTAGAAATAAGCCTCTTTGAGGGGGTAACCTCCTTTGCATTATACAAATGAACAATTCTTAGATGATTCAAATGACAAAACCTCCTTTCTACATATAGGAGTCTACGGGGTCACAATATAACCAAGCCGACCTAACAATAATAATATAAAGGCACAAAAATAACAATAGAGGGATTCTATGGGGCACAATAATAACAATATGGGGACAATAGGGGCACAATAATAAAAATAAGGGATACAAAAACAATAGTAATGTGGGGATCACTAATATTATAGGGACCTAACAGTGCCCTACCTATTCCTTGGAAATATTGTGGCTGAAAATTTTCACTGTTAGAATGATGGAAGTAGAGAAATTTGAAAAACCAAGGGAGAATGCAAGAGACAAGAAAAAGGGAGGTCATTCAAAGTGCCAAGGGGAGGAGGCATTGGAAGGAAACATTTTTGGGAAAAATATTTTGGGGGGAGGGGGTGAATCAATATTTCTAATTCATTTTTACTTTCAATTTCACATTCAAAAATCTATATGCTATTGTTATTCATGTGACACACGTGTGTATGAAACTTTAGTGAATTAAAATCGTGTAATTTTTCATAATTTCCATTAGTGATTTAACTTAACCAATGCGTCAATATTTCTTTAGTTATTCATTATGAAGTAACCATGATTAGTAAAGAGAAGATAAATCAGCAACACATAAGAAACACATCAACACATGAGGACACCATGATTTTAGGTGGAAACCCAATGTGGGAGAAAACCATAGTTGTTGTCGTCTTTGTCTTCTTATTTTATTATAAAGAAAATATTCATTACATATTGTGCTAACATTACCCTTACCAGAATGTAGGCACCCACCTACAAGAAGCTACAACCTCGACTCGTTCTCCAGAACCCACTGGAAGGAACCTACAACCCCCTGATCTCATTTAATGGCTCCTACGAAAAGGGAGCACCTACCCCATGAAAAAATTTACCAACTACCATTGGAAGGAATCTTTGACTTCCTGACTGAAGGCTCCAACCATCAGCACCCTTCATAGACCACGTTTCATAATATTTCACACTGGATCCACCTATCTCAAAAAAACATCCAAACTTGTAGGCCACCTTTCATCATATTTTCAAACTAGACCCACAACAACAATAAGCCCAAACAAATATGCCAAACTGCAATACTGAATCTCAAAATCTAAATCACTTAAGCATTGTAAACCAACTGAATCACTGCAACATCAAGGTACTAAATACTAAACCAACCATTGCAACTAGATCAAATCAATGCATAACCAAACCATAGCAGATACAACCCATCCTAATTAAGACATCATTGACAACCAACATCAAATACAACATAACTCGTCAATTGTCATCATCAAGCAGCAATTCAAACCCTTCAGAATATATACACAATTGTTATTAAGTATCCCTTCACATATACACACTTATCATGTGTTGAACCTACATATATATTTCAACATACTAAATATATTATCACAAAATTTATATGCAACAATATTGAACCAGATCCGTGTATGTATGCGGTCATATTGAAGAAAACATGTGTACAGATCTTAATCCATTGAACCAAATTTTCACTGCAAATCAAAACATATGTCAAACCCATACCTCGACACACATACTATTACAGTCACACATCACTACATTCAAATCATATCATCATCATAGCTATAGATCTAGAATTGTTAGATACAAACATAAACAAATCAAGCAAGTATATTCATTAGCCTTCACTACACTTTTAAATATATCAGATCTGGGCCATCTCCTTGCTCCCTAGTGCACACCTATTATAGATCAAATCACACATGAATAAACCATTACTTGCACGCATAACACCTTTATCTCCATATCCTTATATAGCTTTCTCCTTTGTTAATACCTCAGGAAAATCCTTTGGTAATGTCGTTAGTATTCATTGATGGGATCAAATAGGCATTGTCGCCACAATTACTATGGGAAATTACCATGGTAGTGGCCCCTGATATCTAGTTTTCCATGGCTCGGATTATGTATGTGACCTTTTTTCACAAAACCTGCATATGTATGTGACTATTCTTCACAAGGGTCGCATATACTTTTCAAACTTCACATTTCTCCTCCACTTGTAACTGAACTGCCATTTCTTTTCCATATCTTCTATAATGCCTATACCATAATACTTGTACCATCAGCCATGTCATCTAAATTAGTTCCATTACCATCATATTATAGCCAAGTTGACGTCAAGAACTTATTTATCAAGCAAGTTTCCATCAAGGAAAACACATTATCCATAATGCCAATAATATCCCCCTTTGGACTTGATGGAAACCACTTCTGTGTTTGGAAACCACGTTTAAACACAGCTATCAACACTAAGTATTCTCTCCCCCTTTGAAATCAATGACAAAGGACTCAACTAGACTAAATGAAGTACTTCCCTTATAGAGCTTATCACTGTAAGTCTGATGCACTGATATGAATTATGAAATCTACATATTGGCCATGCTCCCCCTAAGCATATGCTGGACCTTCTAAAGATATACAATAAAATTACAAGGTTGTATAAATAAAATATGTGGATATCCATAAGCACATATGACCTCTCCTATAATCAGTGACTCTAAGACCAATCACCCAACATAATGGGGTTACATATTAGACCTAAATTTTACATCACCCAGAAAAAAATGGGATTACATACATGACATGACTTGATCCCAATGACCCATAGATGATTGAATTTTACAAATATTACAGCATGAGTATTTTCATGACCAATACATAAAGAGATATACATGACATTCATGAACAATAATCTATGTTTTGTGCAACATCTTATCCATAAACAAGGATTTCAACAATGAAGTATCTTTGTAACATAGCCATGATAATCATTGGCAACCACCATGCACCATATAGACATTTGTAGCATAATCATCTGACAACAACAACATAAATGATAAAATGATAGTAGCATATATCATCAAGCAAATAGGACAATGTAGCATCAGTTTCTTCAATATCATCAATATGTGGCCAAATATGTAATGCATCCTAGCATCACTAAGAAACATAATATTTTTTCAATAAAGCAACTCATCCCCTTGGTATCATGCCACGAAGATCAACATACTCTCTCCACATGTAGAATTATATACACTTAAGCAACGAAAATATATCAATTTCCTGGACCAAAATACCATAAGCAACATATACAACATCATAGTATTTCCATGCATCAATGAAGATATGTGAAAACAAAGGGAGCCTCCAGCATCACAAGCCATCAACCAGCATCAATATTGACCATAGCATACACATCCTCCTTATCAAGTACATTAAGATTTATCATCAACAATAAGGCAACATCCACAACTTCACTGTGTGCAACCCAAGCATCATTAATAGCCCATGAGATAGTGACAACAACACATATTTTCAACAGTGAATAAGAATTATGACGGTAATAATCATGAACTCATCATAGACACCATGAAGAAATAAGGAGTATTAAGTTACACCATAATTCTGACAATGAACCATTAGAATCATAGAAGATGTCCCCCCTAAACCTGTGCCAACTTTTCATCATCAATTTTGATTAGATTATATCTTTCTTGCCAATAGTAAATGCACCAAAGAATCATATCAACAAAAATAATAATATAGGATTTTGCAACAACTCATAGAGTCATCATGAACCAAAACCATTCCTAATCAGCATATGGGCATCGTTATCAAACTACAACAAATCAATATCAGAGCCAAAATGCCAATAATGAATTGAAGGAAGCATATGAGAAGCTCCACCTGAATTTGTGCCACTTCTTAATCACCACAAAGAAGCATATGTATCTGTATAAGTAAAAAATTGTGTGCATATGTGACTGTCCCTCATAAGAAACACGTGTAAAATGTTGATTTTTTATAACCAAAACTCCCCCTGAACATGTCACGTATCTGATCATTGTCGCTCCATCAAATGCATTATTAGTAATATAAGAATCACCAAAAGAATATCAAAACAACATAGGGAATCATAATCAAGATAAACATACATAGCTCCCCCTGGGATCATACACCATTGATCTTGTAGACCTAATACTCATCATCTGCTTTTCATGAGGGTATGTTCCTCACATTAGAAGTATGCATCAAGTACAGTGGAATGCATTAGGGACTTTCTTCCATTACTTCGAAACTAAATAAGAGGAGCTAGACCTCTCATTTATGCTTGGATTCTTCTTTAGCACATATACCTTATTTGCATGTATGAATCCTTAAGCTCTAACCTTTCCACTATCTTCTTCTATAACTTTTCATTTAGTTGATGTAAACACAATTGTGTGTCCTTTATCTGCTATTTGGCCTACACTTAGAATGTTCTAGTTTATCCATTGAACTAATAATGTATAAATTGCTTATATATGCTTATCAAGTTTCCCTCTACCTTTTCCCATAACTTTTGTTGGTGCACTTTTTCCAAGAATAAATTTACCATCTTTTTTTCCTGAGAGACACAAAATCCTTCTTATCTCTAGACATGTGATTAGAGCATCTGATGTCTATGTACCATTCATATTCTTATTCAAATTATCATAGAACAAGGTCACACTTAACTTGTTCCTATTGCTTTTTCTTAATATGAGAAGGGTTGGTGGATCTGTCTTTCTTAGGTATTTTGGTAACAATATTCTTATTTGTTTGCATGCCTTGGAGGAAATCAACTTGTTGTCTATGTGAATCCATTGACTTGTTTCTACATTCTTTTTCTACATGTCCAAACTTGTTATAAGTATAGAATATTACATGACCAAGAAAAGGAGTAGAGGAATCATATATTTCTATTTCATATTCCTCCTATTGCATTCAATAGCTTTGTGAACAACACGTTGCAAGCAAAACAATATCCATTAAATAAAACTAAGTATCTGGGAGTTGATGATCTTCCCGTGAGTCTGCTTCTGCAATTATATACAAAGCGTCCAAATTTATGATAGATAAAACATTTAACATCATTATCTAGAGGATGGAATTGAATGATACTTCTATAGTTAGGAGAAAATGGTTTCCTTTGAAACAGTTCTTTCTTTGGTTGCTTGTTTGGTTGACTACTTAATTATTTACTAGGTTTTTCATAGTTTTCTTTGCACAATCTTGTGAGCTAGATTCTCCTTTTACAGTTTCATGAAAACCAAGACCAGATTTAATGGAGGGAGACCTTTGACTACTAAGAATATTGTCCAATATCTTTGATCTATCTTGAAATCTCAATTGCTTATCATTTTCTGCTAACTTACCTTCTAGTATACTTATCTTGATTTACTTTTCTCTTTTTTCGTTGCAAGTTCAGTTCTTAACTTGATAATTTGCTTTTTAAGAACATTTTCCTATTCTTCAAATACTTGAAGTATCTCCTCTTATCACTTATTTGAATTTTCAAGATTCAGATTTGAGAGCGATGATTTCTACTTCAAGCCCTTCATAATAATTGATTCTTTCTCTGACCCCTTTGATTGCTACATCTTCTTCATTTCTTATTTCCTTCGGAAAATTTCTAAGATTATTTCTTAATGAAGTTGCTTCATCCTCCAAATTTTGACACTGATCTTCCTTTTCCTTATACTGCTTCCTCATTCCTTCTTTAATTTTTCTTCCTTCTTTCAACTAGGTTTTCAATGTGATGATATCTTCTTTGTAGGAACACTCCTTTTCATCAAATTGTTGCAATAACTTTCTTTGATCTCTATGTTTATCTATAAACCTTTTAATCTCTTCATATAGTTCCATTATTTTTTAATAAGTTTTCTCTTTAGAATGATTACTTTCACTTCTACCTATCAGAGCAATTTCAGTTGGTTCATTGTCATCTTTACTGTCATCATTATTACACAAACATGGAATCGAACCAAAATTAGAAAAAAAAAATCCAATAATTTATAATTCTTTGTTATTGTCTTCACTATCTTCTTCATTCTTGACCAATAGAAAGCAGTGTGCTTCTAAATCTGAATATTTGCTGACATCTATCAATACAGTTTGTCCTTGATCTGTAATTGCTAAAACTTCCACTGCATCTGATATATTTCTTTCACTACCATATTTTTCCTTAACTGACTTCTTCCTTTGAGTTACCTTCTTCTTTTGTTATTTCCCATTTTCCTTGATCCACTCTCGAGTGATTAAGCTTTTACTGGAGCGACCTTCTCTTATACCAATTACTAGGAAAAAAATTGGGAGGGGGGTGAATCAATCTTTTTAATTCACTTTAAATTTCAATTTCACGTTCAGAAATATGTATGCTACTATTATTCATGCAACCCACGCGTGTACGTGACTTCAGTGAATTAAAACCGTGTATATTTAGATTACTAATATTTCATAATTTCCATGAGTGATTTAACTTAACTAGTGCATCACTGTTTGTTTAGTTATTGATTATGAAATATGTTCCCGATACTCATTTCATGTTATTCTTCGTCACATCACATCCCTTAATTTTGGTGAAATACGTGAATTTTTCATTCAATATTCATATATTATTTTTTTTAACATCTTCTCCAAGTCTATCTCTATACGGTTTCCTACAAATAACTCTCCAACGCGCAAGTTCATCATTTGCATCTGTTTGCAATTGAAATCTCTTATGCTTGTGCAATGTTTTTTGTGAGGTCTCTAATGCTTTTTCCATAGATTTTACCAAACGATTTTCTTTAGTACTTAATGAAATCACTTCCATTTGTATTACTCTATGCACATCTAGATCACTTTTATTTCTAGATCTTACAATTGATTTTAGAGCACTATTTATATTTTGAATCACATTTTCCTTCACATTTTTATCTTTCGTTGATTTTTAAATGCCCAATATTGTTGTAGCTTCTTTTAAGTTCTTCAATGTTAAGAGACCTCTCAAAATTTGAGCTTGAACTGTCACATTTTAATCTTTGAAAAAATTATCAATAGTGATCTTAACACGATATCATATAACATGGTCAACTTTTTTATCTCAATATGTGCCAGTGTCAACATTTTCTAACGTCTCATCATCGATATTGATTTCATCTATACATATGCGAATTTAATATAAATGAGTATAAATATATTTTAAATAATTAAAGTAAAAAATATATTTCATGAAATTGAAACTAATAAATATGTATAATTTCAATAATATATATATATATATATATATATAAAAGGGTGGTTCAACTTCTTCACTTGAATCTATTTCAACATCTTCAACAACATCATCAATCATTAATTTATTTTATTCTTCACTTTGTCTTTCAACATTTTCAATCTCGTCATCAATGTTATGAGGAAAATCTCTCTGTTTACATTGCAAAATATTTTTCAAATTAGTTCATCAAATAAAAATTAAATTCTATAATGAACTATTAAATTTTAAATATTATTTATAATATCTACATTTACATACCTGGTTCAACTTCTTATTGAGATTGATTTTTTCTTTCAATATTTAAGCATTCTTCCTTCTTTCTTTTGTAATAGTTTCTTGAGTATTCTCTACGAGCCTCAATGTCTCTAATTCGATCATATTTTCTCTTGCAATATCTTTGATTCCCCATGATAATTCAATCAATGTAGATTTTTAAAATCAAGCCCGAAAAAACCACTTTCAAAATCCAACAAAAATACTCCTTTCAAAATCCTACCTAAAAAAATCACTTTCAAAATTTAGCCTAAAAATTCACTTTCAAAATTCAGCCCAAAAAACTCACTTTAAAAAATCAGTGCAAAAAATTCACTTTAAAAATCCAGCCCAAAAATAAATTTTGTCCAAAAATTAGATTAAAAGAAGTTTAGTATTCAAAAGTTACACATGGAGAATGTGAGTGCGGAAATGATGTTTTAGTCGAGTTTATTTATAGCATTCGACTGAAATAGTTATATTGGTCTAGGGTCACATCATTTTAATTTCACAGCCGACAAAGAATATGGATAAGTTTTCCAGACAAAATTTTTTAAATTTTCAACCAAAAGCATTTTCTGTTAATTTTGTTGTTTGTTTGCAAAAAAAGAAATTCGGCCAAAAATAATATTTTTCCGACTTAAAATGTATTTCGGTCGAAAACCTGCAACTCTGTAACAACTCGGATCCATTCTCCTTTCTCCAAGTTTGGAATGGTTAAACTCCATCAAATATGGTGAATTTACTTTTGGAACCAATACCAACATTTGCATAATTGAATCTACTTTCAATAGATATAAATTTTATGGAATTTCATAGATATTTGTTAATTTTAACTAATTTTCTAGTAAAATGTGTGCAAAAAATTTTTGAAGGTCATTATGATTCAGTGAAATCAAAATTTTGTATCTTCCAAAATACACTGTGAAAAAATATGGAAAATTTATGGTGCATTACGTTGGTCTGTCTTCTTTAATGGGTAGTTTTTAGATTTTTAGTTTTTAACTAATATGTTGAGAAACATGGTGTTATGTTAAACATCTTCAAAATCTGCATTTTTTTCATATTGATTCAATTCAAAAAATTCTAGTAATTATAATGTGTGTATGTCTTTTTCGTAAATATATCCATACCAAAGTAGAGTCTATCTAGATAGTTGCAGCACATTTTTTTTTTCAAAAATGCAACATTAAGAAAGAATACATTGGCGCCAAAAAACATGACTTTTATGAATCCCTTGATTTTTAAAGAACATGTAGTAGAACAATTGCTAAGTTGACATATCAAATATGAATAAAAAAATTTCTAAAAAACAAGCAATAGAAAGCTAATAAAATTTCGGACAAGTTTTCTTTTTATTGTAAAATGAAATTCTAAATAGAAAAATTACTTTGGCTTGCCAAAAGTTGAAAAACTTCTAAAAATGATATTATTTTCTCAGAAAACGGCCAAAAGTGTAACCCAACTTTACATTTTCACTAAATAGCCATGAGTAGTAAAGACGAGATAAATCATCAACACATGAGGACACTGAAATTTTAGGTGGAAACCCAATGTGGGAAAAAACCATCATTTTTATCATCTTTGTCTTCTTTGTTTAGTATAAAGAAAATATTCATTACATCTTCTACTGGCACAGATTCTTACCAGCATGCAGGAACCCATCTACAGAAGGCTACAACCTCCACTCATTCTCCAACACCCACTAGAAGGGAGTTACAACCCCCTGATCTCATTTACTGGATCATACCAAAAGGAGCACCTACCCCTTGAACACATTTACCAACTACCACTAGAAGGAGGATTTGACTCCCTCATTGAAGACTCCAACCCTCAAAACCTTCATGGACCGTGTTTCATTATATTTCACATTGGATCCACTTGTCTTGAACAAACATCAAAACCTGTAGGCCACCTTTCATCATATTTTCAAACTAAACCCACACCAAAAATATACCCAAACCAGTATGCCAAACTGAAATATTGAATCTAAAAATTTGAACCATTGAAGCTCTGTAAACCAACTAAATCATTGAAACATCAAGCTACCAAATAATGAACCAACCACTACAACTAGATCAAATCAATGCACAACCAAACCACAACAGATACAAACCATCATGATTAAGACAACATTGAAAAACAACAACAAATATAACAACACTCATCCATTGCCAACATCAAGTAGAAATTCGAACCCTTCATAATATATACATGATTGTTATTAAGTATCACTATATACGCACTTATCATGTGTTAAACCCATGTATATATTTCAACATACTAAATATACTATCACAAAATTTATACATGATAATACTAAACCAAATCTACATATGTACACGACCATACGTAAGAAAACCTGTGTACATATCTTAAACTACCACATCAAATATTTGCTCCAAATCACAACATCTACCAAACATATACCTTGAGACATATAATGTTATAATCATACCTCACTATATTCATATCAAATCATCATCATAGCTACATACCTAACATTGTTAGCTACAAACATAAATAGATCAAGCAAGTATATTCATTATCCTTCGCTACACTTTTAGATCTATAAAATTTGATCGATCTTCTTGCTCCCTAGTGCACACTTGTTCCAAATCAAATCACACATGAATAAACCATTACTTGCACACGTAAAACCTTTATCTCCATCTCCTTATATAGCTTGTGCCTTTGCTAATACCTTGGGAAAATCCTTTGGTAATGTCGTCAGTATTCATTGATGGGATCAAATAGACGTTGTCGCCATAATTAATATGGGAAATTACCATGGTAATGACCCCTGGTATCTAATTTTCCATGGTTTGGAGTATTTATGTGACTTTTTTTCACAAGTTTTGTGTATGTACGCATCTGTTCTTCACAGGATTCACATATACTTTTCAAACTTCACATTTGTCATCCATCTGTAACTGAACTACCATTTATTTTCCATATCTTCTGTAATGCATGTACCATAATACCTATACCATCAGTTATGTCATCTGCATTAGTTCCATGACCATCATATTATAGCCAAGTTGACATCAAAAACTTATTTATCAAGTAGGTTTCCATCAAGGACAACACATTAGCCATAATTCCAACACAAATAGAAAAAGAGAGAGTGTGTAAGACAAGAGAGGGGACTTGATTTGAAGAGAGAACTTAAAGGAGGAAATACAAAACAACAAATCTAGGAGAAAATTCAAGTGGCAAGAAGAACACAATGTATAAAAGGGAGAGGGTCTGAGCTGCTGGAAGAGTGAAACAAAGAAGGAACAAAGGCCATTCGAATAGTTGAAAGAGGGTAGTGAAGCTACTAAAAGAGGACTTAGAGCAAATGACCCTCAGTCTCTTGAATCTAGCTCAGGAGTGACATGTGCAAGTGAGAGCTTGGCTACAATTCTCTACGGTTGGGTGGAGAGTCATAGTCCTAGAATATGTTTCCACATAACTTTCAAGATAAGTTCTCTTCATGTTTCTAATGATAATTAAAAAGTATTTATGGTTTTGATGTGAGATGATGTTATCCTTGTTTGAAATTTGGGTCTGAGTTTTATTGTTTATATAAGTTAACTGGCATGTTGTTGGCACTATTGAAAAGGTGTTGGAATCAAACAACGAGGTTATTAATTATGAGATTACTTTATTTACGATGCTCAACCAAAGTTTTATTGAAAATATTGTATGTGTGTTGATCACCTTTTTGATAGCAAGAAACATGGAGATCCAATCATATTTACAATGACATGTTTCCCATTTGGTTGTAGGCTCTTATTAGCACTAATTGTGTTTCTATGTAACAATGTTAATGATTTCTCCTTTCTATTCCTTATTGACCTGTTACTTCATATGGTGCCTTATAATATTTTTAGTAATGTATGCCCAGGTCATTGGGATTGCATTTTAATTTTATCAAAGCTCAGGCGTAAACAATCCTTATATTTTAGTACAATGGATGGTATTGTTTCATAGGATTGAATGGCTTAGTTTGTGTTCCTGGACTTAACATAACATCGCATCTTTGTTGCGTGCATGAATACCTTCCGTCACATACAATCTATCAAGGTTATCTCCATTGCGTGCATGAAGAGTTCAAATTGCTCATAAAGAAATGCTTTATTCCATGTTTTTTCTTGTTTTTCTAATAGTAATGAAATCTAGGCTAATAACCTTGATAGGTTGTATGTGTTGGAAGGTGGGTCTAGAAAATATTGCATTGACAACTCAAAATACGGTTGTTAAAAACATGTTTCATGGTTCATGTTATTAAGGTATTGGAACAACATGTGGTTGAAAAGGTCACGTTCATGCTATAATCAGTATGCATTTCTTTCTAGTGGCATTAATATGGTTATGTCTATTGCATGCTCTTACTAGCATTGTCCATGTCTACCATGTCTAAATTTCTTATTACAAGTTACACAAATATGTGGAAGCATGACTGCATGAGATGCATGATTTTATACTAATGACCTGTATGCAGGTATTATTTTATTATTCTAACACTGGAGTTGCACTACCTGCAGTGATTCTATAGGAATGATTTGAAATCTTGTTGATTGTGTGTTGTGTTGCTGAACAAGTGTTGGTGCCCTATTTCGTCCCCAATTCCACTATTCCCCACCTCCATTTTTGTCATTTTTGTACTCCTATAACTACTCTCCTATCACTTTCATTGCCCTAAAACTGTCAAAATCCTGCCATGAGGTAAATCATTTCATTTGTGTCATTTTACTCTTTATTGGTTAAGTTTAAGAAAATTTAAGTTGTTCTTAACGTGCTAACTAATCAATGTGATTGAATGTGAGTATTGCAGCAGAATGAGCATGTTAAGATCAGGAGACTACTTGTCCACGAGCCATGTTCCACCATTTTTGTACTTAACAACCATTTCAGGATCGGTACTCAATGATATAAAGGATGAATAGGTTGTGTGCTTCTAGATGATCGAGCACCCATAGCTGTGATCGAACGAGTTCACTATCTACTATGATGAAGGTCTTCACCATCCTCACTGAACTTAGCCTATGCTAATATTGGGGTTAGTTGAGAATTTGTTATGCTAAATAGAACAGGTCATTCCAGAAATCTAATCTGGAAGACTGATTTAGCCAAGTCGTTGGACTTGCTATGTATGGTCTAGTGTTGTTTTTAGCTCAAGTCGATGACTAGAAAGGCCTGATTTGTAATAGCTAGGAAGTTAGTGAGCAAAAAATAATATTGTTATTGTATCTTTGAAGTATTATTTCGAGACATATCATTTTTAATTGAAGACTGTTATTATGGCCATGCATTAAGTTCATATCGATTCACTTGATGGTTTTATGTGAGTTCATGAGTTAGAAGTGTTAAGCTTTCCATTTTTCTGTAAGTATGTAAGCTTCCCCAAGTGTGGCTGGGCCCACCATCATCTGGGAATAGCTCTGTATTATTTCTTAAGAAACATAGTCATGTGTCAATTATAGCCGCTTCTCATTTGTTTCTGGTCTGTATATTAATCATTTATATATTGCGTGGAGGCTTTCATTGATTTGGAATGATTTCAGTGTGCTAACCATTGTATTCATTTTCAGACCCTTCAATTTAGCAATCTGAATGTGTAGAACCTTGCGTGCATCATAGAGATTGGCGCACCTACCTTTAAGACAGAGTTATACTCTATTTTCCAAGGAAACGAGTTGTATTGTCCCAACTATGTTTTTGCGGTCATACGAAAACTTGTTTCAATCATGTTGTGAATCAAATGCATGTGATGCATTGGTCCCTTGTTGAAAACGTAGAACTCATCCCTCATATGCTGAAGTCGATGTAATTCTATAGCAAGGATTGATATGGTGTTGGTTTAGTTGTGTAGAATAGGAAGCTGGATTGGTAATGTGCATTGAGTGGATTTTAGTTAATTTGAAATAGAAGTTGCATTTCTTGTTTATTTCTATTATCACATCGATTGGTTTTCCTTTAAGTTATTTTCATGAATGTGTGTCTTTCTTTCTAGATTTTTTATTGGAATAGCTTAAATTATAATAGTTTAATCTAGTCTTGTTTCTTGATAGATTCTTAGTTTCTCAATAAAGTACACAGATTGATTTTGAAAGTTAAATTGAGTGATTTAGATTTCAGTGTGATTCCTTTTGCTTTGTTTTGAGTGCTTGAGTGCAGTACTGTAGCCTAGAATTTGATAAATCTAGATAATCTCAGTTGAAATCGTAGTTTCTAGCTTGAGGTAATTTCCATTAGCACTGCCTTAGTATAACGTGTTCTTGTTAGATTTTGAAGTAGCTAAGGTTGCAATCAGCTGTGTGATTTACCTTTTTCATTAACAAGACATAGTGTTGGCTTGCTGAAATCTTAAGTAGGTTTGCTTGAGCTTAGTTTTAAATTTGAATCATGTTAAATACAGCTATAGGATAGCCTCTCAAGTACAGTTTTGTGTGTCTTATAGAAATTCATAGTTTTCTTATTTGCTTTTCATTCTTGAAAATATAATTAGGGTTTGATATTTGAGCTTGTTTCGAAGGTTATTACAGAATAGGTAATACATATGAAGATTAGTTGAGTGTGATAAATCAAGTTGTTTGGTTAAGTATATGAGACAAAGTATTCAAATTAGTTCCTAACATAAAGATCTTTTACTTGTTGTCAAGACAATGGAATTAATGTGAAACATTTCTCATTCTAGGGTTTGAATCAAAGAACTGCTATTGAGTGCAAGATTGATTGCTTAGTTTAAAATTGAATTACCATTGCAAGCAGATTAGATCTTTTAATTCTTTCAAGTGTAAATTGTAAAAGCCAGGAATTAGGGTTTGGATTTCGAATGTAACTTTAAACTGTTGAGTTGATGTGTGAAGTCTGTTTAATTATGAATTCACTTTCATAGTCTGTCAAAGTGGAATTTGTGGTAAAGAATTTAGCCTTCACTTGAGTCTAGATTTTAGTCCAAGAATAGAATAAGTTAAGTTTATAGAGATTTCAAAGTCCTTAATTTGAATTTGATTATTGATTCTGCCTGTATTGATTTCCTTTTTGAGTTGTGTGTTTACAATTGTGTGTTTCATTACTTAGCTAATAATTATAAAGGAAACATTAAAGGTCTGACCAAGAACTGAATGTAGAAAGTGTAGTAAAACTCATGTTTATGAGCCCATATTGACATATAGATGCAGGAGAATTAATACACCTATTACATCTCTCAACATTTTGGCGTCATTGTCGGGGAAGTTGTAATTTCTTATTCAGGTAACTATTATTATTATATTTTTAGGATCTTGCAGGATTGTCAGAGGGCAGAGAGTGTATAGTAAGACGTGAGTGAAGATCCACGCATTCACTTTTGTGGGGTTGCTCCAAAGTCTAATCGATCGCTGCTTGTTCTTGAGTTTTTATTTCCTTTATCTTTATGCGAAGCAGTACAGGTAGAACTAGATACAATAAGGGTAGATTTATTTCCAGTTCTAAATTTCCTAAAACCTTTGGATTAGTTAATATATATCTTATTAATTCTTCTAATCGATATGCAGGACTGAGACAAGGAGGAAGTGTTGATATCAACTTGGTTTCGGACCAAGAATTCTTAGATCAAGGATAAAAGACCATTCAACAAGTTATCTTTGACAACAATAAAGGGATCGAGGTGGAAGAACCAGTAGAACTACAAGATAATGTGGACAAGCAATCAACCAACATCAACCATGTTCTAGAACCTCTTGTTCACACTATAATCAACAAACCTCTTCGGGTGCCCATCGCAGATATGGACCACCACGACAAGGAGAACATAAACAATGAAGAATACCATGGAGAGGGAGAAGGCCCTCGAAGCAATGTTAAATTCTTTGGAGGAAACAACACAAAAGGCCCAAGAGGAGGACCAGAGGAAGACCAGAGGAAGACGACAAAGAGACTACCTTCGGATTCCCTATCCTAGATGTGACTCATGACATCAACATGAAAAACATCCCAATGACATCTCTTCCACTATTCTACGGTAAATCATCTAAAGATCCCGATGCATTTCTTTTTTAATTTGATATTTTGAGTCACAATTATAATTACTATGAGGATGCACATAAACTTAAATTTTTTCCCGCCACTTTAAAAGATTAAGCCCTTAGATGGTTCATGAGTCTAGGGGAACACGCTATATACTCATGGGATGACATGAAATTAGTCTTCCTTAAAAAGTATCAAGATTTTTGTAAGATTATGGACATCAATGATATCCTTAGGATGCAACAAACAGAAGATGAAAACCTAGAGGAGTATCTTGAATGATTCCTATACAATTTTCACAAATCCCATGAGTCAAACTTAGATGAAAAGACTATCAAAATTGTGTTCCTAAAAGGGCTGAGGGATGACTACATTGAAACATTAAACCTTCTTAGTGGTGGGGAAATCTATAAGAAGCCATTTGCTAAGGTAGTTGATCTTTGCCGTACGTATTCTAGGAGCCAAGCTAAAGTAGGCAAGGAGCTTCGCGAACTTAAAGATAATTCTGGAGACTATGTGATAAAGAAAACTGTGGCTAATGTTGTTATGAAAGTCAAACTGGGAAACTTATTAGAAAACTTTAAAACTGATATACTCAACACAATTAGTGACCAGCTAAATGCTATGAAAATCAAACAAAAACAAGAGGCCGAAAAAGCAACCATGGCAGTCTTTTGTTCCAAGTGTAGGCACAAACATGCTGATAGGGAATGTCCTTTAAATGCCATTGAGATTTGTGGAATCTGCACTCTAGAACACCTGACCGAGAAGTTCCCATCACTTCCTGGCCTACAGGCTATCTACAAAGGGAACGCTAAAGCCATTGACCAATCTCAAGCCACAAAAAGACCCATTTGGAAAGGCCAAAATCAAAATGTGTTTCCAGATACAAATTCCCAAGGTTATGGTTAGACTCAACCTTGGACCTTCCAAGCATATTACCCTCCTTGGGCTACTTTGCAACAACAAAACACTTCCTGGAGCTAGAATTGGAGGAAAAACCCCTATACCAACGCCTATCAACCCCAAACCCAATTCTATGCGCCTTACCCAAACATGCCAAGTACCTAGTATAATTCGATCATGCAATCCTATCAACAAGGGTATAACCCTAACATTATCAACAACCCACGCAGCCACCACCTCCTTTGCATCAGTGGTTACCTACACTTGTTAACCCGTCATCCTCACAGGCACCTGTTACCTTGAACCCATCCTGACCTACATTGTTGGCTACACAACCCGTACCTAACCCAAGTCATCATAGGCTACCTCAACCTATGAAAAACATTGATATCCAGCCTTTTCCTACATATATGATCACTCCCATTCCTATGAATGAAATCCAACTACGATCAAGAAAGACAGTTAACAAAGGAAAATCAGTTGTTGTTATCCAAGAAGAGGTACCCTCCACATCATATGAAAACCAATTGCAAAATGAAAAACAGCAACAACCACAGAAAGAAGAATCAAACAAACCACCATACCCAGAAATACTGATTGTAAAGAAAGAAGAGACCCTGCTTGAATATGATTTGGAAAATGAACTAAGGAATGTCTGCATTAAAATTCCACTGTTACAAGCAATTAGAGACATTCCTATTTACACCAAAATTGTCAAAGATATCTACATTAAGAAACAGAGGAGGAAGGGGAATAAGAACCAGAATGTCAAAATCATAAGCCAAATGTCCACTATGATTTTCGACTTGCCTGTGAAGTACAATGACCCTGGGAATCCCATTGTCACCATTGAGATAAACAGAGTACTTCTGCCAAATACCCTCATGGATCTAGGGGCAGCAATAAATGCAATGACCTATGAAACAATGACATATTTACAACTATCTAGACTTAAATCCACCCCTATCCTTTTAGAAATGGTAGACAAATCCATCGTCAAACCAATGGGAACCTTAGAGGACATAGTAGTCACTATTGCCTCTTGGAAATATCCCATAGATTTTGTTGTCATTTCTCTGAAAACCTCTAGGCCCGAACACCCTGTGGTTCTGGGATGACCATGGCTAGCAACTGTTGATGCCGTCATAGGATGTAGAAATGGAGAAATGATTATTTCTAATGGTCCCCACAACCAAACTTTGTCTATTTTTCCTCCTACCCAGACAACTGTTGAAGTACCGTTATGGCTCAAAAACCCATATGGAGACGAAGACTGTATGTTTCCTTTGTTGTCATTAGATCAGTCTAGAGGTCTCTGGGAGCATTCTGACGAACATGTTTTGCAGCAGTTTTTAGCTGATATCTCTTGTATCGATTATCCCATCTCTTTTAAGGGTTATCAGCATGTGTTTAGTGATGAGTTTCAGGATACCTTCCATCCAGTTGTCTTCACCTCTTTTGTAGCAATGGAGGAAAGCCATGAACCCACCACAGAACTTGTAGAAATTTTTGAAGGAAAGATCTTACATATCGGTACAGGATTGACTGCATAACAAAGGCAGTAGTTGATGAGCATGATTTGCGAACAAACTGGAGCTTTCGCTTGGGATTACTTGGACATGAGGGGCATACATCCAGACACTTGCATTCACCATATCTATACAAATGAAGAAATGAGACCTATTCGGCAACCACAAAGGTGTATGAACCCAGCATTAAAAGACATTGTTAAAGATGAGCTTTAGAAAATTTTGGCTGCAGATTTCATTTACCCCATTTCTCACAGTAGGTGGGTGTCACCTCTGGTAGTGGTTCCAAAGAAGAACGGAAAGTGGCATATCTGCGTTAACTACAGAGAATTAAACAAGGCCACATTGCGTGACTATTTTCCACTTCCCTTCATTGATCAAGTCCTTGACACACTTTCAGGTAAGAAATATTTTTATTTTCTAGATGGGTACAATGGTTACAATCAAATACAAATTGTTGAAGAAGACCAATAGAAGACTACCTTTACATTCCCTTGGGGTAGTTATGTATATAGAGTCCTTCCCTTTGGTCTTTGTAATGCCCCTGCCACTTTTTAGAGAGATGTAATTGTCATTTTCTCTTATTTGATCCATGATTGTGTGGAGGTCTATATGGATGACTTCATAGTTTATGGAGATGACTTTTCACAGGCTTTTGTAAATCTAGAGAAAGTATTGATTCGTTGTCAAGAAGCTGATCTAGCCCCTAGTAGTGATCAATGTAAGATGATGCAAACTAAGGGAATTGTTCTAGGCCATCATGTGTCATTAGAAGGAACTAAATTTGATCCAGCAAAAATCGAGGTAATCTCGCGTATCCCTATTCCTAGCTCGCAAAAGGAGGTAAGAATCTTTTTAATGCATGCAGGATATTATCGACGATTTATTGAGAATTTCACTATAATTGCAGCACCATTATTTAAATTGTTAACTAAAGATGTTGACTTTGTATGGAATGTTGACTGTCAACAAGATTTTCAGGTACTAAAGGAAAAGTTGTCCACTGCTCTGGTACTGAGAGGGCCAAATTGGTCCTTACCTTTTCATATTTGTACAGATGCTTTAGATATTACACTAGGAGCGGTCTTGGGACAAAGGGAGGATAATTTTCCCTATGTTATTTATTTCGTCAGCAAAAATATTTCTCCCACTGAATTAAATTATACGGTTACTAAAAAAGCATTGTTAGCAGTTATGCACGCTATAGGAATTTTAGGAATTATATTACTAGTTATGAGACATTTGTCCATACTAATCATTCTACTATTATATTTTTAATGAATAAACCTATTACTAACGGTAGGATAACTAGATGGTTGTTGCTTTTACAAGAATTCAATATAATTGTAATTGATAGGCCTGGAAGGGATAACTTGGCAGATGACTTCTTATCTCATTTAAACATTGCGTAGGGAAGCATGCCAACACTAGTGCCTGATGAATCTCCAGATGAATCATTATTTTCCATTTCTACTATTACTCCTTGGTTTGCTGATATCGCCAATTATCTAGTATCAGGGAAACTACCTCAAAACATGTCAACCTGAGAAAAAAATAATATAGTACAGTGCAGCGCTAACTTCTCTTGGATTGAGGGGGATCTATTCTATACTATGCCAGACTTAATTATGAGACAGTGTGTGCGGGAAGATGAAATGTATGATGTGATGAGAGCCAGTCACAATGAGCCTTGTGGTGGGCATTTTTCCAATAAAATAACTACATACAAAGTTCTTCGTACTAGATACTATTGGCCTACACCTTTTAAGGATTCCAAGAAATTTATTTTAAGTTGTGACGCTTGCCAACGGATGGGGAGACCTGTTGCCTCCAATGAAATTCCTCTTCAACCACAAATTGCCATTGAACCTTTTGAGAAGTGGGCATTGGACTTCGTAGGGCCCATCTACCCAATGTCAAGAAAGAAAAAGTATATCTTAGTGTGCATTGACTACGTCATCAAGTGGGTGGAGGCTAAAGCATTGTATGCTTCCACTGAAAAGGCAGTAGTAGAACTTTTGTTCAAGGATATATTTACAAGATTCGGTGTACCTCGTGAAATCGTCACAGAACAGGGTACACAATTTACATCAAATTTGGTCATGGCACTCACAGAGCAGTATCAAATTAAGCATCACAAATCAACTCCTTATCACCCCCAGTCTAACGGGAAAGTGGAGTCCATGAACAAAGTTTTAGAATTCATCCTCACAAAAACTATTCAACTGCATCATATGGATTGGGCAGATAAGTTACTAGAGGCACTATGGGCTTACCGGATCACTTGGAGAAATGTGACAGGACACACACCTTATGAGTTAGTCTATGGTAAACAAGTTCTCTTTCCCATTGAGTTCCAAGTAAAAGAATTCAGGACTGCCACCCAATTGGGCATGAATCTAAATGAATCTCAAGAGTAGAGGCAATTGCAATTGAATGAACTTGAGGAAATCCAACAAGATGCCTACCATAGAATTGCGTTGGTGTAGAACCAAAGAGCTCAATGGCATGAAAAACTTATGAAGAAGAAAGTCTTTTGCCTAGGTGCCTGGGCTTTGTTATATGATAGTAAGTTTAAGAATTTTAAAGGTAAATTTTCTACCAAATGGTTAGGGCCGTATGAAGTAAATGAAGTTTTTGATAACGGTTCAGTTCGTATTTGTACTATTGATGATGATAAGACTTTTTTTGTAGTAAATGGTCATTGTCCTAAAGTTTATCACAAACGACTTTCACGTGATCAATTTTTGTAGGAAGTATGAAAGGATCCAAGGTTGGAGCTGATTCATGCAAATGACCAGCCCCTTGCTGGTTCAGTTGATTAATTTATTTATATTTACTTATGCATATATATATATATATATATATATATATATATATATATATATTATATATATATATATATATATATATATATATATATATATATATATATATATATATATATATATATATATATATATATATATATATATAGATAGATAAACCATAGGGATTTTATTTTTCATATCTACAAGTGCTTCTCCCCACATCCCATGTAGAATAAGAGGAGGAATTCACTAGGAGCAAGTTTATTCCTTTATCCAGGCTTGGTGGATTACTTATGGAAAGAACCTGTGGAGTCTTCTTTGGAGGCCTTCAGACTCTCTAAACATGAAGCTCCCAAGCATTTACTAATCTAGGCTCGCAAAATTATATGGACCAGTACTAGTCTAGGGATTCCTTGAGTATAGAATTGTTCTTTTCGGGGCTCAAGGAAATTTTTACGGAAAGGAACCCCCCTGGAGTCTACCATGGGAAATTCACACTCTCTAAACATGAATGCCTTGAGCAAAAACTACTTTAGTCTCGCTAAAAACATAAAGTAGTGATATTTTATGGATCCTTTGGGCATTGAATTATTCTTTTCTGGGCCCAAGGGAATAATTACAAAAAATAAGCCCCCTTGTAGCTCTCTTTCCGAACATTTCCAACTCCTTAAATAAGAAATGCCCTAGGCAATTATCATTCCAGGCATCGTTAAAAGTCCATGGGATGATGAACAGTTTTTTTTGAAGAATAATAATCAGCATGTTATATGGCATCGAGTAAGAGGATATCGAAATTATGTATTCCATACTCTGCATTTAAGCAGTCTTTGTACCATACTCTGTAAAATTGCAAATATACTATCGCAGTTCTGTTCTGAAAAAAAACCTTTTTGGAATAATAAAGGGATTATATTTTCCTTATATGAAAATGTTCACAATCAGTACTCATCTCTGCCATTAGTTAAGGATGATTGTCTCTACTGATTGATATGCACAAAGACTTATCCACAGGATCTGTACTTAACCTGTAAAATTCAAAGATCCTATCATTTGAACTTCATTTCCTGAATATTGATCATAGACCATAGTTACGACTTCAGCGTTTCCTGTAAGCATCGTTTTCATTCAAATACTTGGTTGCTACATCAAAACAAGGAAATCTCCACAAAATCACTATTATCTTAAGTGGCTCAGATATGCACTTTTATTTGCTTGAATTTGATTAATGAATAGTTAAAACTCATGCTGTGAAATGCACCTCTATACCTATCCTTCATTCTAAATTCCACTCATAATCATATTCTATATCTCCCTAACATTTCCATCCCCTAATCCCACATCGACTACATTTTGGCACGCTTGGTGCGACATGAACCCACAATCGCCTACATTCCTACAGCACTGTGTAATGATACGCGCCCCTGTCCTCGCTTCGTCATCACCTCGTGACACCTTCCAGCATTCATGAGTATGTGTGTGTCGACTCTTGTTTGGCCATGATGTTAGCACTCTACATCAGGTACATATGGGTCAATCATCATTATGTTATCAATATCACACTCCCAGTTCATCGTGATGATTATGCGATCATTCATGTAAGTTCTAAAATATGAGGGACATCCAAGACCAAGATTATAAAATCAGTAAGTGACCAAGAGGCAGCAAAGAGTTGGCAGGAACAAAATCGCAATTGAATGTAGACGCTGAGAAAAATGGGAGTTGATCGCCACAAACCCACCTTCGGCCAGTTCACACGCAGTTCAGAGTATTAGCAGTGTAGTAGCATTGTGGGAGAGAAAGGATGGATGGCCTTTCTACAGAAATTCCAAGGTTACAATGATCAGGTCGCCTTGGAATTTGTGCAAAGTTTTGATGGGTAGCATGTCCAAGTGGGAAATTTAAGTTTTAGAGTTACATAGGAGTCAATGAGTATAGCCATCGAGCTACCAGCGGAAGGCAAATAGTTCTTTAAAGGAGGGCAGCTGGACATTCCGAACTGCACCATGTTTTTGAAGCCTGCTTATAGGTCTCTCAGTTGGGTGAAAGGAGTATTATGGAGTTTCATAGAGGAACAATGGCACCCGCTGCTCACAATGTTGCAACGCTTTATAACTTGCGAGGGTAGGTATGTGGCTGTGTTCCTTTATCACATTCGGTTGATGACTCATTTTACAGAAGACAAATAGTTAAACATTCCCCACTTCTTGAAATTAAGTTTGCTAAAATGGCTCGAGGGGTGCAGTCTTGGAGTAGGAAACCTGAGACCACGTTATATCACCATATCCTTATTAAAATTTTGTTAGTCGCTGAGCTCCAAAAGAGAAAGAGGTCGTGGGAATATTTCTTAGTTGGGGAGTTTCCTGACATAAGAGTAGCGTCATTTTTCTTTAGTGATTGGCCCACTGTTCATTTTCATCCTTTTGTTTGAGTTTCCTAGGCAGGAAACTCAAACAAAAGGACGAAAATGAACAGTGGGCCGATCACTGAAGAAAAATGACACTACTCTTATGTCTAAATCCTAATCAACACCTTCCTCTCCTACCCATTCCCCCATTACTATTCATGAAATCCCCTAGGCAGCTGATAAATCCTTGAAGAATAGAGAAGAAGCGGTTTCTGTGGAAACCCGGGTGGCCATGAAACAAAAAGGAAAAAGATATAGAACTGATTTGGGCCAACCTTAGCTGGGCCCCATGAAAAATGATGAAGCAGTAGAGCCCCATTCAGAACCGTCCCAAATTCCTGAGAGTGCCACGCCCAAGGTAAAATGCAAGTGACCCATTTTTCCCATCAATAAACCCCTGACTTCTTCAGCCAAGACCTCTGGTCAAGGCCGACAACGAACTCGGAGTATGGCTCAAGCCTAGCGATCCAAGTCTGAGGGCGCAAGTTCCAAGAATGTCCACATTTCTTCATCTCTTGATTTTGATGCACAGAAGATCAAAGTGTCCTTTGAGAGAACCCCCATGACCACATCCGAAGCAAATAACCCTGCAGATATTGCACGGGACTTAGAAACCTTATCTTTCATTTGTCCATCAGTAAGCAGGAGTTTTACTAAGGCAAGTCAGCATCTTTCTTCACCAAGAGGACGCAATGGGAAATCGCCTGAAGGCAATGCATCTCAGCAGTGGACAACACCTACAAGGGCTCCCACTTTTGATGCAAAGGAAAATCTGAAGATTTGACTCGTCAAACTATAGAAGATGATTGTTAAACTCAGAGAGCAGACTAATAAGTATAAGGTCTTATTTCATTATGTCAGGGAGGTCAATCACCAGGTGAGAGACTCCAATCTAAGGTTGTATGCTCACAATGATGAACTGAAGAGGAAGAATAGGTAGTTCTTGTGTTGGAAAGCATCGAGGTATAGGCCCATTAAAAAGTTGAGTGCACAGGGGTTAGCCCTCCAGTTCAAGAAATGTTCCCCACTAGTTAAACATGGGATAGAAGTGTTGATTAAGGTTGCTAGTCTTTGACCCCAGTTCCTTTTGTTTGGCACATTTTTCCTTTTTGGCGGATGTAATAGATGTATGAGGACATGCATCCAAATAGGCATGGGAGGATGTTGGTGCCCTATTTTTTCCCCAATTCCACTATTCCCCACCTCCATTTTTGTCATTGTTGTACTCCTTTACCAAATCTCCTATCACTTTCATTGCCCTAAAATTGTCAAAATCCTGCAATGAGGTAAAGCATTTCATTTGTATCATTTTACTATTTATTGGTTAAGTTTAAGTGAATTTAAGTTGTTCCTAACGAGCTAACTAATAAATGTGATTGAGTGTGAGTATTACAGTAGCATGAGCAGGTTAACATCAAGAGAGTGCTTGTCCACAAGCCATGTTCCACCATTTTTGTACTTAACAACCTTTTCAAAATCAGTACTCAACGATATAAAGGATGAATAGGCCGCGTGCTTCTAGATGATCGAGCCACCCACAACTGTGATCGAACGAGTTCAATATCTTCCATGACGAAGGTCCAAACCATCCTCGCTAAACTTAGCCTATGCTGATATTGGGGTTAGTTGAGGATTTGTTATTCTAAATAGAACAAGTTGTTCGAGCAATCTAATCTGGAAGATTGATTTAGCCAAGTCGTTGGACTTGCTATGTATGGTCCAATGTTGTTTTTAACTAAAGTCGATGCCTATAAAGACCTGATCTATAATAGCTAGGAAGTTAGTGAGTAGAAGAGAATAATATTATTATGTCTTTGAAGTATTATTTCCAGACATATTATTTTTAATTGAAGATTGTTATTATGGCCATGCATTAAGTTCAAATTGATTCACTTGATGGTTTGCTGTGAGTTTGTGAGTTAGATGTGTTAAGATTTCCATTTTTCTGTAAGTAAGTAAGCTTCCCCAGTTGTGGTCGAGCCCAACATCATCTGGGAATAGCTCTGTATTATTTATTAGGAAACATAGTCATGTGTCAATTATAGCTACTTCTCATTTGTTTTTGGTTTGTATATTAATCGTTTATATATTGCGTAGCAGATTTCATTGATTTAGAACGATTTTTGTGTGCTAACCATTGTATGCATTTTCAGACCCTTCAATTTAGCAATCTAAATGTGTAGAATCTTTTGTGCATAATAGAGATTAGTGCACATACCTTGAAGACAGAGTCATACTTTGTTTTCTAAAGTAACAAGTTGTATTTTCCCAAATGTGTTGTTGCTGTCATACGAAAACTTGTTTCAATCACATTGTGAATCGAATGCCTGTGGTGAGCTGGTCCCTTGTTGAAAACATAGAACACATCCCTCGTATGTTGAAGTCGATGTAAAATTTCTGTAGCAAGGATTTATATGGTGTGGGTTTAGTTGTGTAGAATAAGAAGCTCGATTGGTAATGTGCATTGAGTGGATTTTAGTTCATTCGAAATAGAAATCACAGTGCTTGTTTATTTCTATTATCACATCGATTGGTTTTCCTTTAAGTTATTTTCATGAATGTGTGTCTTTCTTTCTAGATTTTTTATTGGAATAGCTTAAATTATAATAGTTTAATCTAGTCTTGTTTCTTATTATATTCTTAGTTTCTCAGTAAAGTTCGTAGATTGATTTTGAAAGTTAAATTGAGTGATTCAAATTTCAATGTGATTCCTTTTTCTTTGTTTTGAGTGCTTGAGTGCAGTACTGTAGCCTAGAATTTGATAAATATAGATACTCTTGGTTGAAATCGTAGTTTCCATCTTGAGGTAATTTCCATTAGCATTTCCTTAGTATAATGTGTGCTTGTTAGATTTCGAAGTAGTTAAGGTTGCAATCAGCTGTGTGATTTACCTTTTTCATTAAGAAGACAGAGTGTTGGTTTGTTGAAATCTTAAGTAGGTTTGCTTGAGCTTAGTTTGAGATTTGATTCATGTTAAATACAACTGTAGGATAGCCTCTCAAGTACAGTTTTGTGTGTCTTATAGAAATTCATAGTTGTCTTATTTGCTTTTCATTCTTGAAAATAGAATTAGGGTTTGATATTTGAGCTTGTTCCTAAGGTTATTACAGATTAGGTAATATGTATGCATATTAGTTGAGTGTGAGAAATCAAGTTTTTTGGTTAAGTATATGAGACAAAGTATTCATATTAGTTCCTAACATAAAGATATTTTACTTGTTGTCAAGACAGTGGAATTAATGTGAAGCCTTTCTCATTCTAGGGTTTGAATCAAAGAACAATTATTGAGTGCAAGATTGATTTCTTAGTTTAAAATTGAATTACCATTGCAAGTAGATTAGATATTTTAATTCTTTCAAGTGTAAATTGTAAAAGCCAGAAATTAGGGTTTGGATTTCGAATGTAACTTTAAACTATTGAGTTGATGTGTGGGGTCTGTTTAATTAGGAATTCGCTTTCATAGTCTATCAAAGTGGAATCTATGGTAAAGAATTAAGCCTTCACTTGAGTCCAGATTTCAGTCCAAGAATAGAATAGGTTAAGTTTATAGAGATTTCAAAGTCTTTAAGTTGAATTTGATTATTGATTCTTCTTGTATTGATTTCCTTTTTGAGTTGTGCGTTTACAAGCATTTGTGTGTTCCATTACTTAGTTGATCATTGTAAAGGAAACATTCAAGATCTGACCAAGAACTGAATGTAGAAAGTGCAGTACAACTCATGTTTACTAGCCCAAATTGACATATAGATGCATGATAATTAATACACCTATTATATCTCTCAACAACAAGTTAGCACGGTGTTAATGTGATTATTTTCCTTGCAGGACTGAAGGGAAGGAGGTTGGTTGCCATCCCTTGTAATGATATGTGTTATGTGAATATCTATTTGTATATGTGCATGAGTTATAAATTTGGTTCATTGTTACCCAATTTACAGGGTTGGTAGAGCCTAAGAGAGTATATTCTTTGTTTCGTTTAAGAGTTGTTTTGGCCCTTTGGGATTTGAGAAATAATTTCCCTTGAAATTATTTTGTTTTGACATCATTCTATTGATTCACTCTTGGTCAAGTTATGCTTAAATTTTCTTGAAATCCATTGTCAAAAGAGTGTTGGAACCAATGGTGGAAAATCCCAAGGAAAACTATAAAAATCGCGGAAAACCCAATGTTTTGAAATGTTGTAAAAATAACTAAATTTAAAGTTTATTGGACCTATAGGTCAAAGGTTGGGAGGTTGACCAAGTGGGATAGACCTCAGCTAGTCTCCACCCCGACCTACAGTGGGGTGACTAGATTGAATGGTAGTGGAGGTCGGGTGGTCGACCAAGTCGAGTTCAGGCCATCCCTAATCCAATTTTCTCGTAGGACGATAGGGAGGTCGGTCTACCCTAGGTTAGGCATTGGACCCTAGTTCTATATAACGAATTGCTGTGGTACTGGGCTAAATTTTGAGTGGTTAGGGTTGGTCTTCTTTCCACATGGAATTATCCATGATGGTAATGTTGACATGTCATCTTCCACGTGGAGACCAAGATGATGTGGCAAGGTGGAAAGGGATTCATCTCAATTGAGGAAAAATTTATATCAGTGGATTCATCTCAACGAGATGGACATAATGGAATCATCTAGTTGAAGTTTTAAGGAAGTTAGGAAAAGTCAAAATTTGTAGCTCCCATTCCCATATTCGTGCCTTGGGAGTTGGACCTGCATAGTAACTACCTCTTTCTAACTCTGGTTGGGTCCTAGAGTTGGGGGGGGGAGTGTTATAAAGGTCTATGTGGCCTTATAGACCTATGAAATGATAAATTTTATGTCAAGAAATTTCTCTTAATGGCTATTGATTTTTTTCTTCATGATCTTCTTATTGTTGGTCCTCATTTTCATTTTGTTGCTCAATACTTCCATGAATGCTTCTTGTAGTCTTGGTTCATTTTCTTGTTGTTCCTGAATAAATTTATGCATCTCCACACCTTTTTCAACAACTTAAAACATTTTTTAGAGGATTCCACAACCAGTAACCTAACTCATCAGTAGTATATCTTAAGGAAACACATTTAAATGACTTGTAAACCAACTTGGACCTTTCTTCTTTAGGAATGTGCACATACACTTCATAACAAAAAAAATCAAGTGAGCGTAGTATAAATCATTACTAGTCCATAAATTTTTTGAAATGCCACCGTCAAGTGAAGTTGTCGGAGAGTGATTTATTAAATAGCATTTTGTGCAAACAACTTCTGCCCAAAACAATTTAGGCAAGCTAGAATTTGAAATCATGCTTCTCACCTTTTCCACTATTGTTCGATTCATTCTCTCAACTATTCCATTTTGTTTTGGGGTCTGAGGAACTATTTTTTCATGCTTTATTCCATATTTATTGCAATATTTTTCAAATTACTTGGAACAATAGCCCCTTATCTCTTCTAATGCATCTCAATAATTTATTAATTTCCATTTCAACAACCATGTGAAATTTATTAAAAGTATCTAGAACTTGATCTTTTCTCTTAATAGGAAAATCCCACACCTTTTCTTATTCCTCATCAATGAAAGTTACAAAATAAGCAACTCCTCCTAGTGATTTTATATTAATTGGGCCAAAAATATTAGAGTGTATCAAATCTAATATTTTTCTATCCCTCTTAGGACTATCTCTTATAAATGATACCCTTTTTTGTCTACCCATAATATAATTTTTGCAAAATTTAAATTATGTACCTTTTATATCAAGAAAAATATTGTACTCGACAAGAATGTTTGGACCTCATTTAGTCATGTGCCCAAGTCTTTTGTGCCACAAATATGTTGTAAAATCCTCCTTTGTAACAACAACAAAACTTTTGTAACCTTAATTTTAAAGTGTAGTGAGTGCCTATTTTCTGCCCTTTTGCAATGACCAATGAACCTTTTACAAATTTCCATCTTTTATAAATAATAATTAATTGAATAAAAAGTAATTAGAAGAAGATAAATGAAAATCTTAGGTGAGACAGGGTTCAACCTAGAGGCTGCATGCATGCACACTTACCTTCATCTAGGTAGAAAAAAATTTCATATATAGGATTACGAAGTGGTTGATGAGTTTGAAAAACTTCCTCATAAATAGGATCTAAAATATTCACAATCTCAACGAGACACAACCAAATGCTAATAATGATATAATCTAGAATTTTTTCCATTATTCAAACACTCCCCTAAAGGAGAAATGTGTTTTCTACTACACCTAATTGATTTCTAAATAATTCATACTTTTCCTTTCCAAGAGGATTTGTAAAGATGTAAACCACATTTTCATTGGTATTATAATAAATTAAATCAATTTCCCTAGACTTCATATTTTCCCTGAAAAAATGGTAATGAGTCTCAACATGTTTTGGTCTTGCATGGTACATCTAGTGTTGTTGGCTAGTTTGATGGAGCTTTGATCATCACACTTGATAATCGTCGGTGTTTTTTGTTATTTTCCATATGTTCAAGAACTTGCCTCAACCAAGATTCTTCACAAGTAGCACTACACAAATATTTATATTTAGCTTTAGTTGATGGCAAACAAATTATTGGTTGTTTCTTTCTACTCCATGCCATGATCCCAAATCTAAGGATAAATGCATATCCTAAAGTTGATCCTCAGTCATTAGGAGTTTTGGCCCAGTTTAAATCAAAATAACCCACCAACTCAACATTAAATTCATCAATACACTTAATACCAAATTTGATGCTCCCTTTCATATATCGAAGAAATTTCTTCGCTACTTTCCAATGGATTTCAAGAGGCTTGGCCATAAACTAACTTGGGATGCTGGCTGAATATGTTATGTTTCCAGGTTGCAGTGAGATAGTTTAAACTTCCCACCAAATAACAATATAATGTACCATCCACCTCTCTTCTCCCATCATCACAGTAGAGTTTGGCATTCTATGTACTTACACTACTTTACATTATCCATTTGAACCTTTTGAGAATATCTCTTGTATATTTTCTTTGTGTCATTGTGAGTCTCGAAAGACTCTATTAGTGAAGGATGTGTTGTAGATTTTGCGTTTAACAAAGAATATGATTTCTATTTCAGACTTGGAGGACAAGGGTTATGTGGTGATTTTTGAGATGGAAAGGTGTATATGTTTCCCAAGGTTTCAACTTCATCACAACCAAGGTGCTTGGAGTAAGAAGGAACAATTTGTAAATACTTCAATTAGAGCTAGCCAAAGCATTGGTGAGAAGTAATAGCAACAACCATGACTTGGGGGAGCTATGGCAGAGAAGAATGACACACTTGCACCATGGAACACTCAAAGTGCTTAGGGAGGTAGTGACCGAGCTCCTTGATTTCAATATATATGAGCATGGCATGTGTAAGGGGTGTTCCATGGGAAGGTACACCAAGACCATGTTTCCTAGAAATGACAACATGGCCACAGATATTGGACTTGATCCATTTAGATGTCTATGGGCCCATGTCATTCGTGTCTATTAGATGATTTAAATACTACGTGATCTTCATAGATGAACATTCTAGGAAAACCTGGATCTATTTTAGGAAGACAAAGGATGAGATCTTCAATTAGTTCCAATAGTTTAAAGCTCTTATGGAGAACGAGATGGAGAGAAAGATCAAGGTGGTTATATCTTAAAATGGAAGTGAGTACAACTTAAATTCCTTCAAGGAGTTTTGTGCATATTATGGCATTAAGAGGGAGCTAATATTTGTATATATCCCATGATAGAATGGAGTATCAGAGAGGAAGAACATAGGCATTGTTGGGGTTGTGAAATCAATGCTACATGATCAGGATCTGCCTATGTTATTATGGGAAGGAGCATGTAACACGACAAATTATTTGAAAAAGAGAAGTCCACATAAGTTGTTGGGGAGGATGACCCCTGAAGAGGCATTCACGAGGAAGAAACCAAAGTTTGGTCATCTTTTCATTTTGGGTGCTTGGTTTATTTCCATGTTCCATCAAAGAAGAGTATGAAGCTCTAGCCTACTACATAGAATGGTATGTTTGGTGGATAAAACGTGACCTGAAAGGATTATAGAGTCTACATTCTTACACTCAAGAAGACAATGGTTTGGAAAGATGTGAAATTTGAGGAGGACAAGGCTTTCAGAAAGTTTTTTGGCTCAATTTTAGTTGCAACAGAGGTTCAAGAGTAGGAAGCACCAAAGGAATAAAGGAGACAACCATTACAAATTGCATGACCTTAGACTTGTGTGTAGGACAAGAAACATAAGCATGAGGAGGATAAAGATGCTCCATTTAACCAGGCCAAGACTTCTAGGATGAATATGCAAAAAGGGGTAGATCATATCTTAAGGAAAGCTCAATAGTAGGTGGATGACCCTACGACTTCAGTCAGGGAGAGTAGACCACCACACATATTTTCCAGCTACATGGCTCTAGGGAGTGAGTTGATTAAGGTTGATACTTATAGTTTTTAGGAGGCATCTGAGAAGTAGGTGCGGATAGATACGATGGTGGAAGAGTACTCTTACATCATGAAGAATGATGTATGGGAGGTTGTGCCACAACTTGAAGGGAAATTATTGGTGGGATCTAGGTGAATTTATAAGATCAAATACATAATTGATGGCAGTGTTGACAATTTCAAATCCTGGTTTATGGCTAAGGGGTTCTCTTAGAGAGAGGGTGTTGACTATGATGAGACATTCAACCCTATAGATAATTATTCCCCCATTAGGTTTTTGATTTACATTGCTATAGAGATGGTTTGGATGATCCATTAGATAGATGTTAATACAACGCTTCTTAATGGTGTTATTGAGGAGGAGGTACATATAGAGAAACCATAAGGATTTGAAGTGCATGGGAGGGACTCACATGTATATAGGTTGAATAGATCATTATATGGACTCAAGAAAGAACCACATGCATGGTATTCAAGGATAGTCAACTATCTATTAAGAAGCGGCTTCACCAAAGGTGATGTTGACTCAAACCTGTACTGCATATTGGTTAAGAGGTGAGCCACTCATTCTTGTGTTATATATAGATGATTTGTTTCTGATAGGTTCATAGAAGCTCATTATATATTTTAAGAGGGATCTTGCGTTAGAGTTCGAGATGAAGTATATGGGGTTGATGCACTACTTTTTAGGGCTAGAGGTGTGGTAGAGAGATGGAAATAATTTCCTTGGATAAGGGAAGTACATTGTAGAGATCATGAAGTGATTCTAGATATATGATTGCATGCCTATGGCTATGCCTCTGGTGACCAATTGGAAGAAAATTAACACTTATGAGTGAGAGGCAGTGGATCCCACTTTGTATAGGAAGATGATTGGATCTCTTATCTATCTAGTCAACATCAGATTAGATATATATTTAGTTGTCAATACAATTAATCAATTTATGGTTGAGCCAAAGTGAGTGAACTAGGTGGTAGCAAAACATATAGGTATTTGTGTGGTATGTTGGAGTATGGGTTGAGTTATGTCTAGTGATATGGAGTGAAGCTATTAGGTTATTAGGATGTTAATTAGGAAAGTAGTTCATTTGACATGAAAAATACTTTGGGATATTGTTTTAGATTGAGGTTTGGATTTGCTTCTTGGTTTAGTAGGAAACAAAAGTTAGTTGCACTGAATTCTACTGAGGTTAAGTACATGGAAGTAAGTCTGGCATTGTGTGAGGCCATTTAGCATTGGAAGTTACTCATGGGGTTGTTTGATCAGGAGTTGGAGTCAACCATGCGATACATTGTGATAATTAGAGCTACATAAATCTCTCAAAAAAACTAGTGTTTCATGAAAGTTTGAAACACATAGAGATTAGGTACCACTTCATATGGGATTATGTGTAGAAAGGCACACTAAAGATGCAATATGTAAATACAAACGAGAAATTTGAAAACATCCTTATGATGGCCTTGATGAAAGCCAAGTTTGTATTCTTTAGAGAGAAGTTTGGGGTAGTGCATAACACCTTCCTTTCTAAGAGGAAGTCTTAAAATTGTAGCTAAGATAGGTGTCTCTGAATAGGCTTTGTGTCCAAGCATGAAGAAAATATCTTTAAAATTTACTTATTTCAACATTTTTTAATTCTTATCAAGTCCAAACTTAGGAAAAACATTATAGTTAATTTAATTAATCATTATTGACTTTGTAAATAATATTTACAAAGTTTCTAACTTTAGAAATTAATATATCCACTTGAAAAAATCAAAGAAAGTGATAACATCAAGTTTTGAAATTTGATCTTTTCTTTGAAGATCTCAAGGAAATAGGGTTACGAGAGAAATTATAATTTTTTGGAATCATTGGGTGAAGGACACATTAGATATCACATGATTGAGAGAGAAGAAGTTTGATTTGGGTGAGAAGAAGGAAGGTCGTGTTAATTTTCAAATTGGTTCTATGTTGTATCAATTACTTTAGCCCAATTCCAAACTTCAATTAGCAATATTTCCAATTACAATTAGTATTTCCATTCATCAAAAGTAATTGAAGATATAATAATATATGCAAACATAAAGAAGACAATCAACACAGCAACAAGAGACAACAGATTTGGTCAAAGACCAAGGAAAACCCCCACTAGGAGGAAAACCCTTTGAAATTCTTATTTTATTAGAGTGTCATAAAATGTTCAACAGAGAGTACAATGAGCCCAATACAATATGATCATAAATACAACCCAAAAAATTTAGAAATCAATTTACAGTGGAAAAATACATCAGAGACAAATTGATTTAGACTTCAGACAGCTTCAAAAAACTTCAGATGATGGTCAACTACAGTCAAACTCCTAGATGCTCCCTTTAGGTTAGCATGTATGCATCTGTAGCTTCCTCAACAATGTCTTGACCATAGCATGTGTGAGTCCAAGGACGAAATTTCCCAGTTATGTGCCAACATTTGGAAGAGATACCCTAAATTTGTGTGAGCTTTGGATCTGAGACTTCAGACCTCCGTACAACCTTTTCCTTTACCAATGTGTTGAACCAAATCAGATAGAAGAGAAGATGATAATTGATGTTGTGATGTCCAAATGAAATTCTAGGTCACTTGTATTTATAAGCTTCTAGGGGTGTCCAAAAATGTCCATTTGATGTTGAGGCTGACCTGTCCAAGTGTGCATGATAGTGAAGCCAACTTGATTCAATATCCATGAGTGGGTGCACAAAATCAAAAACCAACTTCTGGTTGTCCGAACGAGGTGATCTTTTGGTCGATTTTGTCCTCTCTAAAAGAGGAATTGAATGCCATCATCATCTTCATCAAATGAGTAGTTCAAAGTGGAATTTGACGTAGTTTCATTTTTTTAACACTCCCTCTCAACTAGGGAGAATTCCACCTGTGAAACATGTCTATCGATTAATGTGTCATCCTATCATCATGTGTATAAATATGCTCAACTCTATCTATTGAAACATTCTCGAATCTAAAGAAGAAGAATCATGGGGAGCAAAAGCTACCACTCTTTGTCCATTGGGATACAACCCAAAATCTCTATTAGCAGGCTAATACTCTGAATATCTGTTAGTGGGCTAGTACTCGGAAATATCTGTCATCAGGATACTAACCAAAAATCTCATTCATCGGGCTACTACCAATAGATATCATGGGGGGAGCTATTACTTTGACCCCATATCGAGCAATAGGTGATGTATGGGAGCTACTACTCAACCCATCATATTGTCCACCGATCTTCCCAACAATGACCATTAAGAGTCATGTGGTAGAACACCTACCTCATAATCCTAGCTTAGATGAAATACTTGACTTATCAAAGGTAAGGATCTCACACCCCCAAGAGCCCTTTATCTAAATTCCTTTCCTTGGGAGCTCAGATAGGGCAGAAGAGTATAGCTCAGTGTTTTCGATCAGTGGTTCCCGTTATCAGGAGGGGTCACATTCATCAGTCCAAACTGCTCTCTGAAGTCCAAGAAATTCCCTTCTGACAAATTCTTAGTGAGAATATCTACAATCTTCTCATCTGTCGATATGTGATGGAGTCGAACGGATCCTCTTTGTACCATATCATGAATGACGTGATATCATATCTCTATGTGCTTGGACTTTTTATGAAACATGGGATTCTCTTACAGACGGATCCCACTCTTATTGTCACAATATATTACTGTAGTGTCTTGGAACTTCTCAAATAGCTATCCAAAGAGCTTCCTCAACCAAACTATTTCACAGCTAGCCATGCTAGCAGAAATACACTCTGCATCAGCGGTACTCAATGCTACAGAATTCTGCTTCTTGCTCATCCAAGATAACATGGCAGATCCAAGACTAAAGCAACATCCTGATGTACACTTCATATCGATAATATTTCTCGCCCAATCAACATCAGTGTATCCATGAAGTCGAACATCTTTGATAGAGTATCTCAGACCAAGTGTAATCATCCCCTATAAATATCTCAAAATGTGTTTGGAAATGGTCCAATGTGCATGGAGAGGCTCAGTCGTGAATTGACTCAACATGTTCACTGCATAACATATGTCTGGATAGGTGTTCACAAGGAACATCAGAGCCCCAATCAATTGTCTGTACTCGGATGGATTCACAAAACTGGGTCCTACAGCTTCTCCACATAATTTCTTGAAGTTCATTTCCATCGGTGTGGGTATGGACTTACTTTCTATGATTCCAAATATTTCCAACATCTTCACAACATATTTTCCTTGTGAAAGGAAAATATCACTAGGCCTTTGCCACACTTGAAGGCCTAGAAAATAGTGCATGAGTCTAAGGTATTTCAACTTGAATTCATAGGATAGATACCTCTTACACTCGATCATCAGGGGCTCACTACCTATCAAGAATAGATCGTCAACATATAAAACCAAAATCAGCAGCATACCTTGAACTACGTTGAAGTAGAGGTTGGGATCGAAATTGCTTCTTATGAATCCTA
The DNA here is from genome assembly GCA_031772625.1 of Pinus tabuliformis. Taxonomy (NCBI): domain Eukaryota; kingdom Viridiplantae; phylum Streptophyta; class Pinopsida; order Pinales; family Pinaceae; genus Pinus; species Pinus tabuliformis. Next base: position 240,847,936 of record CM062804.1, read on the forward strand.
GCTTCACCAAATAACTATCTATGAGGGTGCACCATGTTCTTGGGGCTTGCTTCAAACCAGACAATGCCTTCTTCAATCTACAAACGTGTGTCTTTTGATCTTCTAATTCAAATCCATGTGGTTCTTCAATGTATACCTCCTCTTGTAGCATGCCATGGACGAATGTAGTCTTTACGTCCATCTAATGAAGGTTCTGTCCTTAACTTGTGGAAAGGACAACTATCGAACAAATTGTTGTATATATATCCACAAGTGAAATATATCATCATATTCTTCTCCCTCTTTCTGTGAGAATCCTTGAGCCATGAACCTCGCCTTGTATTTTTCAATGCTTCCATAAATTCCATGCTTGATCTTGAATATCCACTTCAAAGTCACCATGGATTTCCCCTTCGGTTTGGGCACAACATCCACATCATTCTTCATAGAAGATTCATATTCCTAAGCCATATCATCTTTCCAAAACTATTCTTTTATGTCTTCTTTGAATGTGGAAGGTTCTTCCTGAATCCTATTTATCATGACTGCAACATATCCCTGCTACTTGCATGGCTTCTTCCTTTTTCTAAACGATCTTCAGACAGGCACATGACTATCAACATCCTGAAGAGTGTCATGGAGCCAAAGTTGTCCCTTCCTATTAGGAGAATTACTAGGAGGAGAATCTAAGGGATCCACGGTATCATCAACAATATCATTCTCAGATTTGGGCACGAACGGTCCATCTAAGATATCCATATCACCATTCTTCTTGGGAGAAGGAGGCGAAGGAAGGTCTCTTGCTTTTCTAATACATGCATCTTCATCGAATGTAACATCCCTGCTAATTTCAACCTTCCTTTGACCAGGAAATTATATTCTAAATGCTTTAGAATTTTCACAATACCCAACAAACGTACCTTTTCTTCATGTAGCTTCCAATTTGTTCCTTTTGTCCTTCAGCACATGGAAATATACGAGACATCCAAATATGTGGAGATGACTAATGTTGGCTTCACACCTGTAAATACTTTTTTGGGATTTTTTTTCCAAAGTTTGATGAGGCACCCTGTTTTAAACATATACGATAGCATGTGAAGCTTCTGCCCAAAGAAATTTAGGCAAATTTTGATCATGGAGCATAACTCGAGTGGCTTCTACATGTTCTTCCTTTCAACTAGACCATTATGTTCAGGAGGATATGGAAAAATTATTTCCTTCTTGATAGATTCATTTTTGTAAAACTCAATGAATTCATTTGACATGTATTCTCCACCATTATCTGACCTGAATATTTTGATCTTCTTCCTTGCTTGATTTTCAACCAATGCTTTGAACTACTTAAATGTTTCAAAGGCTTCATCCTTATGCTTCAAATAGTATATCCATGTATTCCTTGAAAAGTCATCAATGAATGTTCTCTAGTAGATATATCCACGAATAGAGTGCATAGACCTTGGTCCACGTATGGCGGAATGAATGAGATGGATAATGTTAGTGGTTAGTGCACATCCTGGACATACTCCATCATGTTAAGATTGAACATTTGGAATCCCTACGACCAAGTTCTTCAATTTCGAAAAGCATCATAACGAAGATGAGCCAACCTTCAGTGCCATAATTTGCTTAGATGATTTGTATTATGAACCAATGCCAACATTGGTCTTCCAGTGACCCTATAGAGTCCTTCATATCTTATTCCCAAAGTGAATGCATCTCTCATAAGTGATCCAATAAGCCAAGTAAGAACCTTTCCTTTGATGAAAGAAACCCTCATCCCTTTGTCTTCCAAAGAAGATATTGATACCAAATTATTCTTTAACCCAAGCACATACATTACATCATGTAGTACAATAGATTCCCTATAATTCAAATGAAATTTAACGGATCCAAAACCTTTAACGAGATGAGTGGAGTTGTCTCCAAGAATGATTTTCAAATTTGACTCCCTCTCTACCAAGTTAGAGAGAACTTCTTTGTAACCAGAGAAGTGATGAGTGGCCCCACTATCAACCAACCAACTATCCCACGAATCCAGAGGAGATGAACTAGTAAGAGTGGAAATAAGAATATATTCAGATTGATTTGCAACATTACTTTCATACCTAGAGAATTTTGACTTCTTTTGTGGACAATGATCTTCTTCATGGTCACTTGGAGAATCTTTTCTTCTTATATCATTTCTTCCATTGTGGTCATTCCTTTGGTCATCTCTCCTTCTTTAATAATTGAAATTGATTTTGTTGCTTCTATTATTATAATGTGGTCCATTGTTCTTCTCGGGGAAATCTCGATCATAGTGCCCTTTCTTATGACAATTGTAGCATTCAATGTTCACATATTCCTTTCTTCCACCAAAATTTCGAGGAGAAGGCTTTCTTGAATTTGATGGACCTCCTTTCCCTTTCTTCTTCTTCTTTTCATGAGTGATGTATGCAACGATATTTTCATGAGCGATGTATGCAGTGGGTTCTCCTTCTTCGTTATTTTGAATCCTTCCTCTTGCTATCATCCTTGAATCCTCTTGAGTGAGATTTCCAACAATTTTATCAAATGAATGGAGGAAATTTGTGTTTCTTATAGTAGTGATGAATGTTTCCCAAATAGGAGAGAGACCTCTTAGAGTCACGACCACCAGTTCCCTGTTAGGCACAACTTCTCCAACTCTTAGCAATTGATCTCTAATAGGAGAGATCCCCATTATCTAGGGTTGTATGGTATCTCCTTTGTTCATATTGGTGTCTTTGAGTTGATCTTTCAAGGTGGGGATTTCATTCAAATTGTTGACCTCATACATGTGGGCTACATTATCATACATGTATTTATACCTTCTTAAGTTCCAAACATATGCAAGTAGATTATCTTGTAAACCATCAGCTATAATTTTCTTTTTTTCAACTCACCTTACTTGTGCTTGTTCTTGACAGCAGCAAATGCATTCTTTAGAGACTCATGTACCTTTCCTTGAATGTAGTCCAAAACATCATTTTTGTTAGCTATGATCTCCAACCTAACTTTCCATACAGCAAAATTAAATGAGTCACCTAGCTTTTCATCACTCTTGAAGTAGGAATTGATCTTGAATTTGACTAGATCAGTTCTTTCAACTTTCCAAAGATGAATGCTTCAAGACTTGTTTCCTTTTGGGCTTGTACTTTACCTTAGCTCTAATCCCATGTTAATTTTCAGATTGTTCTATGCTATATCAATTACTTTAGCCCAATTCCAAACTTCAATTAGAATTATTTCCATTTATAATTAGTCTTTCGATTCATCAATAGTAATTGAATATAGAAAATATATATAAAATGAAAAATAAGACAATCAGCACAACAATAAGAGACACCAAATTTGGTCAAATACCGGGAAAACCCCACTAGGGGAGAAAACCTTTGAAATTCTTCTTTTATTAGATTGTCATAAAATTTTCAGCAAAGACTACAATGCGCCCAATACAATATGATTAGCAATACAACCCAACAACTTCAAAAACTAGTTTACAGTGGTAGAATATATCAGAGACAACTTAATTCAGACTTCAACAACTTCAGAAAACTTCAGATGATGGTCAATTGTAGTCAAACCCCTGGACGCTCCCTTCAGGCTAGCATGTGTGCATATGTAGCTTCATAGACATTATCTTGACCATAAAATGTGTGCATCTAAGGATGAAATTTCTTAGTTTTGTGCTAGCGTCTAGAACATAAACCCTAATTTTATGCAAGCTTCTGATATGAGACTTTGAACCTCCATACGACCTTTTCCTTCCCCAATATGTCGAACCAAATCAAATAGAAGAGAAGAATATGATTGATGTTGTGATTTCCAATTGAACTTCTAGGTCACTTGTATCTATAGGCTTCTAGGGGTGTCCAACAATCTCTATTTGATGTTGAGGTTGACTTGTCCAAGTGTGCATGAGAGTGAAGTTGACCTGATGCAACATCCACAAGTGGGTGCAAAAAATCAAAAACCAACTCCTACTTGTCCGAATGAGGTGATATTTAGGGTGATTTTGGTCCTCTCGAAAATAGGAATTCAATGCCATCATCATCTTCATCAAATGAGTAGTCCAAAGTTAAATTTGATGCAGTTGCATATTTTTAACAGGTTGAGCAGCTAAGAGAAGGAGTCATCTTGTTCAGAGAAAAGGGGGATGTATTCTAATTGTACTAAGCAACTAGAGAGGAGTTGAACCCTAAGGATGTGTTTGTATGAGAGAGAGGGTAAGTAATGAGGCTGGGTTTCCTACTTGAGGAGAGGGAAAACCCTCGGTCGAGATTTGATAAAGAAAATGGGTTTTTCTCTATTGGAGAGAGGTTGTACTTCAGGCCATACCATTGCAGAGGTGAGAGGGATAATTTTTGTGGATTGTTTTGGTTGTACATTCTCTGTATCTATTGTTGTAATTATTTCATGAGTATTTTTCTATAAATCCTAATAAAATCCCTCTTTGTTGGTTTTTCCCACACTAGGTTTTTCCAGGGTAAAAGTTGTGTAAACGTTTATGTCCTTAGATCTATTGTTCTACTGTGTATAATTTGTTAGAAGCTCAGTTGTGTTAATTGTTTTCAGATACTTTTTTTTGGGTTTTTCGTAAAAATAATTTTTTGGGTATAAAGATTTAGTGGCACGTTAATCATTTTTTTGGGATTAGAGAAAGCTAAAATAAATATGATCATTTAAAGAGATCTTAATTCCATTTCTATGAAGCATTGAGAAGGATTAAACCACTCTCTATGTCTGGTAGATTTAATCATTTTTCATATTTAATAAATTTTAATTTAAAATAAATTTAATATGTTATATAATTAATTATACAAATTTATTGCATCAAGAGGAACTCTACCTATGTTACTAGAAACGAGAAACAACAATAGAACGAGAAATAAATTTTGGAGGTTTCTCATTCAAGAAACGAACAGAGAGAAAAAACAAGGAAAATATGAACAAAGCATTTTTCATCAACATTAATTGTTTACATAAGTGAAATTGTAATGATCACATTTCACCATAGTGGATTAGTGAAGGAAAATAGTATAATATTTCCTTTACTATTACATTGAAAGTAGATCCAAAAATTTAGCCAATTAGTGATACTAGAAAACAAGCAAACATTTATAAGAATAAGATTTATATCATTACCAATATATGTTATAATTTATAAGTCATGCAATATATCTATTTCAACATAATTTTGTCACAATTTCCACTATTATTTTGTACTAAATTTCTTTTAATTATTATAATATGAAATATATAAAATTAGAGTTAACAAATCGAGAAGCTTCTAAACTTCCTATCTCATATATATATATATATATATATATATATATATATATATATATATAGATAGATAGATATATATATATATATATATATATATATATGCATTGAATCATGATAGAAGTTCTAATTACGGTTACAACCAATGATAAAAGTGTGACTAAAGAATTACACCATAGTTTTAATTGAGAGACTGAACAACAGAAGCCTCCAAGCATTAATGAGCATAAAATAAATACCCAAATAATCCTTTGATGGAATAATTTCCTTGAGCACGTTGTTATGTACCTCCAAATCCTTTGTCAACTTTCTATGTGCAAATTGTCCTGTGTGAGTCGAGTGTGCACTCTCGCTTGACAACCATATGAAACAATAAATTCATGTATTGTTAAATTACTCTTTGCTAGAACTACAAACATAAACTTATTAATATACAAACCAAACTTATTAAATTTATGTGCCAGTTAAAAATGGAATCAATTGGAGATGCGGGAGAAATGAACTCATTTAAGGAGAAAAATAATCATAATTCTCAGAAAATTATTTCAAGAAATCATCCATTTATGGAGAAACTGGTTTCGTGGACCGAGAAATGAAAAAACCATATAAAGCGTCATTTTCCATGTTGTTCCATTTTCTATATGTTTTCTTCCAGAAATGAAGGCTCTCATTCTGTTTCTAGTAACATAGCACTCTACAACCCAATATGAAAATGTTGTCACATAACCCTACGTTTAAAAATAATAAAATAATACTTACATTAACAAAAAAATTAATGCAATCCATAAATAAAATACTTCAATTCTACCTTAATTTTCACCAAACTTTATATAGAGAGATAAAATTGAATATATATATATATATTGCTAGAGAGATATGTAATTCTTTCACCACTTAATATGAAATTGACAAATAACATGTAAAAGTAATATTATTAGTAGTACATGAGAGAGAGGGAGAATATTATTCCATTAATTTTAATCCATCTAAATACTTGGTAAATTCAATATTAAAATCCATCTATACTAATTTAAAAAAAAATAAGGAAAAACTCAAAATTCTCGAAAACAAAATAAATAGTATAATAAAGAATTAAAAAATCCATGATAAAATTTCACATAATATACACCAATGGTTGATAAAAAAGCGTAAAGAAACATAAAAAGGTTTTTTTTAATAACAACATTTAAAGTTATTGGTTTGGTTTACATTGATATAATTTCAAAATTATTTATATTAATATAATTTTAAAGGCTAGACATGATTTGTTAATTTCTGTATTCAGGCTTCTGTGATCCATAATGAATTAAGCAAAGTCTTTCAGTAGAAATCACATAAGAGAAATTTTTGGCCGACGCGTTTCGAACCAAGTGTGATTCAAAACGCGTCAACCAAAAATTTCTCTTATTTGATTTCTACGAAAAGACTTTGCTTGATGATTTATTAATTTTTATTTAATTAAAAATAATATTAAATTAATTTTTAATTTTAAAATATTACTTATCTGTCAAAATTAAAATATATAATTAATAATTAAAATATATGTAATTTATATAAAGTGATTATAATTTTTATATTTTATACTAATTAAATATATTTTATATTTTTATTTTAAATTATTAAAATCGATTTTATGTTTTAAAAAATTTAAAAACTATTAATTTTATATTATTTTAAATTATATATATATATATATATATATATATATATATATATATATATATATATATATATATATATATATATATAGCCAACACCTACAGGGGATTTGAACAAGTGACCTATCGCAAGGAGTGTCGTAACAATGCACCCGTTCACTATTAATCCAAAAATCTTTGGGCTTAAGTTAAGCAACGGTGAGGCTACATTATGGTCATGTCCAAGAATAACACCTGAATTGAATGGGGAATTGAACCATTAACTTAACATCTAGTAGTCATGTTAGATGATTCTTTTAATTTTCCATTTAAGAGATCTCTAGCACGAGTTTTACAATTGAATGTTGTATGTTCTTTTCTTCTGCAACAAAAGCATTCGATTGGGTTCTTACTTTTATTGATCCTTACCTTAGAGGATAGTGCCATCTCAGGGTGTCAGTTGTCCTCTATGTCACATGTTTTCATCCTCTTTTCTTATGCTAAGAGCATTTCTATTTCATCTACTAATTTAGAATAAAATTGACTTAAGGTGAAAATAACATAATAATAATTTGAAGGTAAAATGTTTAGCATAATAGATATTTGTGCAAAATATTTTTCTAAATCTAAAAGATGAATTTTTGAGTCTAGTAGAGAGAGTCCTATAACAGACTTAGCCTTTTCTTCACTTTTCACCCAATTAGTTAATAGTTTAGAGTCTTGAGGTGTTGGTTCTACTCTTTTAATTAAGCTCCATCAATTTCTATGCATAAGATGCATTTGGACCTTCATCTTCCAAGTATGGGAGTTTGATCCATTAAAATTTTCAATAACTATTTTTTCCATGTTTAAAATAAGTAGCTACTCAAATATCGTTACCTCATGTTTTGGCTCATGAACAGGACAAATATATCAACCTCTTTAACACAACTTTAATTCTTCATAAATTGGTTGTTGTTTTTCTACCAAAATAATGTCAGGTGGTGTTCACTAATAATTTTTGCCATGTTTAATAGCCCCTAGTTGATTTCCTATGTAAATAAATAAATAAATAGTAACCAAGGTCACGGGACACATATTCCAAGCTAAATGTTGGGAAAAAACATAGTGATGGGGATCACTAGTGATTAATAAATGGCTATGGAAATTGGCAAAGGCATTGGCAAAGGAAGTCCCTTACTTGGTTGGAAAATCCCAATAGATTCTTGGATATACCTAACAGGAGGGGTAATGATAGTAGATTTTATTCTAGTTTTCGATCAGAGAGACAACATCATCATCACCATCACCATTTGTATAGGACGAGTGAGAAGCAATACTATTTAGAGGAGTTTAAGAAGGCAAAGCCTCCTACATTTGATGGAAAAATGAAGAGGTCACGGGATGAAGAAACGTGGTTCCTTGTGATGAATAAGTTCTTTTGGTTTCATGATTACTCAAAGAAAATGAAAGCCAATGATAGCTACCTTTAGTCTTAAAGGGAAAGAAAACATCTGGTGGGAATATGTTAAGAATTTCAAAGGCATTCAAGAAGAGAAACTGACTTGGAGTGAGTTCGAAAGATTTTTCAAGAAGAAGTATCTATCTGGGGGATACTACAATGATAAGGCAAAGGAGTTCTATGAGCTAAAGATGGGATCTATGACCGATGAGGAGTATATTAGCAGATTCTAGGAGTTGTTGAGATATGTGCCTTGCCTTAAGGAGGCGAAGGTCAAAATTCAAAACTTCATTAGTGGTTTACCGATAGCCTTCAAGGATAGGATTGAGTTTGATGAGCCTAGATTGATAGAGGAAGCCATTAGAAAGTTGAAGCACTATTATGAGAAATCAAAGTGTAAGTGAGTCTACATAGTATTGAAAAGGTAATGAGAAGAATAAGAGAAAGTGAGTTAAGAAGAGAGGAAGACCACAAGATATAGATGACAATGAGAATGTAATACCACACAAGAAGTTTAATGAATCTTAAAAAGGACAAGGATTTCAGCCTGAGGAGAAAAAAAGGGTGATGGCAAGAAGTCTTTACAATGTTGGACTTGTGACAAGGATCATCATAAGAGAGATTGTCCACAACATCAATGTGGAATATCGCAGATTTACAGTGCTCAGGAGGCATAGATAATGGGGGATGTTCGACAGAGTATTCCTCATATTTATGTAGTGTTGGATAAGAAGAAGGCCGATCATAAGGCATCTATTATCGAGATGGAAGGCAAGCTATGTGATCAATTTTTTTCTATTTCGATTGAACCTGGATCTAACTATAGTTAGATTAGTCCTTAACTAGTTGATAAGTGTGGTTTGAATAAAGAAGTGCATGCAAAATCTTGGTTAGTGAAGTTGGCTATAAGTACTAAGAAAAGAGTTCATCATTTGGTAAGATCTTGTGCATTTGAGTTGAATGGAATTCCTACATTGGCACATCTAAATGTGTTTCTGTTGGGATCATACAATATGTTGTTGAATATGGATTGGTTATACATTCACATGACTAAGGTGGATTTCTACAATAAAGCCATTGAGTGCTTGGATGATGATGGAGAGAAGTGGATCTTGCATGGTAAGAAGAAGCCTACATTAGTGAGGATGGTTATGACTATGCAGAAAAAGCATGGTAGTAGGAAAGGGTGTGTATTATTTACAATTCATATTTCCAGTGACAAAGGTAAGGATGTTGAGGATGCAGATGTATTTCTGAGGTATTCAGTTTTACAGCAGTTCTAGGATGTATTTACCACCTCATATGGAAGTGGAATTTTCTATTGAGTTGATGCTAGGAGCCGCACAAACATCGAAGGAATTGTACAAATGATAACTCCATAGTTAGTGGAATTGAAGTTGTAGTTGAAGGAAATGCTTCACAAGGGATACATTAGGCTAAGTGTATCACCTTGGGGTGCACCAACATTGTTTGTGAAGAAAAAATATGGCACTCTCAGGATGTGTATTGATTACATGAATTTTAACGAGGTGACAATTAAGAACAAGTACTCTTTTCCGTGGCTTAACAATTTGTTTGATAAGTTGAAGGGAGCAACACTATTCTCGAAGATTGATTTGAGATCATGATATCATCAAGTACACATCAAAGAAGAGGACATCTACAAGATTTCTTTCCAAAATAGGTATGCGAATTATGAATTTGTAGTTCCTTTTGGTTTCATTAATTCTCTAGCTACTTTCATGTGTTTGATGAATAGTGTGTTGTGTCCTTATCTAGACAAGTTTGCGATTATATTAATTGATGACATATTGGTATAATCCAAGAATGAGGAAGAGCATGCATAACACTTGGTAGTAGAGTTGAGGTTGCTAAGAGAGCATCAGTTGTATGCCAATCTTAGTAAATGCAACTCCTTTCAGACAAAGGTTCATTATTTGTGGCATGTGGTTTCCAAGGAAGGTATAACAGTGGACCCAGAAAAGATCAGAGTTGTCATGGAGTGGGAAAATTCTATGAATTTTGATGAGGTTAGATCATTCATGGGGTTAGCAGGTTACTACAGGTGGTTCATCAGGAACATCTGACAGATTTCCTATCCTATTACATATTTGCAGCAAAAAGGGAAGAAATTTGAATGGACAAAGGAATGTGCAACTAGTTTTGAGTAGTTGAAGTGGTTGCTTATGAATGCTCTAGTTCTAAAGATTGAAGATCTAGACAAAGAGTTTGTTGTATGTATAGATTCTTGCAAGAGAGGACTTGGTGGAGTCATGATGCATGAAGGGCACGTGGTATGCTATGAATCAAGGAAATTGAATGAGCGCGAGCAAAATTATGTGATGCATGGTCTTGAGTTGGAAGTTATCATTCACGCATTGAAGATGTGGAGACATTATCTACTTGGAAGGAGGTTCATCTTGATGAGTGATCAAAGTGGATTGAGATACTTATTTGACCAAGCTAATATGAATATCAATCAAGTAAGGTGGCTATCCATGCTCAGTGAGTTTGACTTCGAGATTAGGTACATTAAGGGTAAGAAGAGCACGGTTGCAAATTCTCTTAGCAAAAGAGTGCAAGAAAATCACATAGCAGCGATGAGTTCACATGGGATAGATTTATAGGATCAGATCTTGCAGGCAGGAGAATAAGATGAAAGGTACCAACAACTTAAGCACATGTTACAGTAGTAGGTATAGGTGAACAAGATGTGGACTATTATCTCATGATAGATGGTTTGGTCAGATTTAGGGACAAGATCTATGTGTTGGACAATAGTGAGCTCAAGAAGCTTATCTTACGATAATTTCATGTGAATCCATATTTAGGTCACCTGGGATATTAGAAGACATTGATATTGATTAAGAAGTTCTACCATTGGACGAACTTGAAGAAAGAGGTGCCAGAGTTTGTGGTGAGATATTTGGATTATCAACATGTAAAAGTAGAGTGTAAGAATCTAGGTGCTTATTGCAGGTGATTATGATTCCAGAGTGTAAATGGGAGGTCATTTCCATGGACTTCATTATAGGTTTTTTGAGGACATCTAGACAACATGATTCCATTATGGTTGTGGTTGACAGGTTGACTAAGGTATTTCACTTTGTTCCAGTAAAGTCTACAAATTCATCTAGTGACATAGCACAGGTCTTCATCAGGGAGACAGTGAGGTTGCATCATATTCCTAAGAAGATTGTGTCAGATAGAGATGCTAAGTTCACTTCCAGGTTTTGGAAAGAGTCATTTGCAGGTTTGGGTACAGAGTTGGCCTTCAGTACAATTTATCATCCGCAAACAGATGGACAGAAAGAGAGGGTCAACAATATTCTGGAGGACATGTTGAGAATGTATGTTATGCATCAACAAGAGAGGTGGGAGGAGTATCTTCCAATAGTGGAGTTTTATTACAACAATGGGTATCAAGAATCTCTAAGGGTGAGTCAGTTTGAGGAACTTTATGGGCGGAGTTGCAATACTCGTATCAGTTGGAGTGATCCAGTGAATAGGGTACTGATTGGAACAGACATGTTGGCAGAGATGGAACATGAAATGCAGGTTATCAAGAAGAACCTAAAGGTGGCACATGATAAGAAGAAGAGTTATGTAGATCAACACATGGTATTTAAGGAGTTTCAGCTTGGGGAACATGTGTAATTTCTCATCAAGCCCAAGAAGAGTTTCTTAGGGATTGGATCATGTGCCAAGTTGGCACCTTGGTATTGCGAGCCTTTCGAGATCCTTGAGAGGATTAGATCGGTGTCCTACCGAATTGCACTACCTCCGACAGTTAAATTCCATGATGTTTACCACGTGTCATTTCTTAAGAAGTATGTGAAAGATGTTGATCATGTGATTGACTAGTTTGTATTGTAGGTGGAACTAGAAGGATAATTTCAGCCATAACCTCAGTGCATTTTGCAATGAAAGATGCTCATGCTCCGGAATCGAGAAATTGAGCAAGTAAAAGTACAATGGAAACACTTTGGGACCGTTGAAGCAACATGAGATATGTCTGATCAGATGCGGGCTATGTGTACTTCTTTATTCATTGGTTGAACATATGTGCTTCAATATATGTTTTGCAATTTTTTTTTGCTTATGTCTTTATATGTATATGTATGTAAATACTGCATCGAGCTATGTTATAGACTCCAATAAGTGGTATGGCGTTCATGGTATGTTGGTTATGTTTTCAATAGATGGATATGATATAAATGCTGCAACGAGCTGTGTTATAAAGCTCCATGGGAAACATGTGATTTTTTGTTTTAAAAGTGTCATTGAACACCGAAGACGGTGTTCCCCCAAGGGGGAGGGGCTTGTAACAACCCTTAGTTGATTTCTTATGTAAAGAAATAAAAATAATAATAACCAAGGTCATGGGACACATATTCCAAGATAAATGTTAGGGAAAAACATAGTGATGGGGGATCACTGGTGATTAATAAATAGCTATGGAAATTGGCAAAGGCATTGGAAAAGGAAAAGTGGCATTAATTTGAATTTATTTATGAAAATAATGGAAAATAGGAGAAAAGGAAGGTGAAATGTCACAAAATTGCATGAAGAGGAAATTGAAGAAAAATTGAGGAAAATGAAGAAAATAAAGGCCTCAATGATAAAAAGGATTATGAGGATTAGTTCACAACATTTTTTTCACCGTGTCAATCATTTTATTAGTTTTAGGTTGGATCTCTCTTCTATTCTCTGTCTCTCTCATACTCTTGCACACTTAGAGAAATCTTGGAGCATTATTGGAGCATGATTGTAGCACTCTAGTTTTAATTGGATTTGGAGAAAGAAGGCAAGGGAAAAACAAGAAAGTGCCAGGGGACATTGTGATCAACAACTACAATGGGATTGCCTTGCATGTGTTATTTCCTTACTAGTTTTTGGCATGCATGGTATATGCATATGGTTATTTGGTTATGATCTGTCATTAGCATGGAAGATTGTTTGGATTGACAGTGGTTTTTCCTAGCCTTTCCATTTCCTATATAGCCATAGTGTTGTGGGTTTTCCACTTGTTTTTTTCTGATTAGTGCTCATGTTCCTTATGGTTTTGGGTTGAGTTACTAGTTCCTGGAGCCTTTGGTTGGAACAAAGGCTCTAGAGCCTTGGAATAACTTGGGTTGAGTTACTAGTTCTAGAGCCTTGGTTGGACAAATGATCTGGAGCCCTTAGTGGTTTGAATTACTAGTCCTGAAGCCTTTGTTGAACAAACACTCTAGAGCCCTAGAAGGTTGTGGATTGAGTTATTAGTTCCTGGAGCCGCGGTTGGGACAAACACTTTGGATCCCTAGACAACTTGGTTAGAGACCAATCTAGTTGGTGCTAGTGATGTTTGATCATGAGGTGGAATCACTAGGTGAGAGTTGAGGTGGTTTGGCCTTTGGAAGCCTTGTTTTGGTGCCATTTGGTTTATTCCATGAGATCCCACATTCACGTTTGGAATATGGTGCAGGGTTGATTGGATGAAAGAGAGATTTAGTTAAACCCAATCTATATTCGGGTGGTATAGTGAAGTCCATAACTTGTTTGGATTTTGCATATGTTAATAAGAGTTATTTTCCTCTTGTATTTCCATAAGTAATTGTACTTGTTTTTTTTTTTTTAACAAGCTCAGCTATTGTGATTTCTATTCCAAAAATAAAATGGAGCAAGCTCCCATTACAGATAGTTTATTGGATATTAATTCACTTTTAGTGGAAGTAGATGGAGCGTAGGGCCGATTACCACAGTCATTGGATCCAAAATAGCCTGGATTTCCTACTACACTCTGCTTATACTATCTTACAAAATGATTAAGAAAAAATATAAATTTACAAAACATGAGTAAAACTTATGATAAGTGCTCAAAATTCTACAATAGAATCACTGTCATGGTCTTCTGGAACTAATTGACTAATGGTTCTTGCTGAGACTTGATCCTGATGCCTTGAAAGTTTGAGTTCTCACCAATTTGGTTTATAGTGAGTCCCTTGAGATAGTTGACTGATTCCTCAAGGTGGCGGCACTTGTCTTTGAGTGAATCAATTTCAGTATTCTATTCATTAAGATTCTTTTTCAAGAGAGAGTTCTCTGACTTTGCTTGCTGCCTTATTTCCTTCATTGTTTCGTGAAGCTGGTCTATCATGAATTTGTTTACTCTACACACTACACACTTGTCATTTTGGGAAGCTCGATCTATTTTCCATTGCTGCATGGAGGGGAGGAGTAACTCTTCTCTGATGTCTGGAGGTAAGAGGTGGTTGAGAGATCCGCAGGTAGGAGAATTAAAAATCTGTAAAGGGTGCTCCCTGATGGAAGAAATTGAAAAGGAAGACAGAGGCTAAGAGATGAGGCAGAGAGAAGCTAGATGGAAATGAGGGTAGTTGAAGAATGCATAAGTAATTGTACGTGTTATAAGTGTATTTGATGGTTGTTTTATCATGGTGTATATGATGTTCATTTGTTGGTTATATATTGGTTATATGATGTATATTGGCTGTGAATATTTTTGAGTTTTTCTTTGTTAATGGATGGTTAATGAATGCATGAGCTAATAGATGTTATTGCTACTATTATGAAACAGAATTAAACTTTCTTCACAATTCTCAGATAAGTATCAAATCTCTATATTTAAATATGCATTCATGACCTATAGATTACATGTCATCAACATGTTCGATGAAATGATTGTCATGGTTATGCATGGTTAGGTCAAGTTCTTGATCAAGTTTTGTATGAATAAGTTTTTCCTGATGTCATTATTGATTCTAGAAAGTCTCACTGAATTATGGATAGTGGTCTGGAGGCTAACCTAAAATTTAGCTCAGAATCTAGGACCACATGCTTTGAACTAGACATTTTAGGTTGCAATCACATGGATGCAAACTTGTGCATGTGGTTGGAGACTTCCAAACACATGGATGGCTTCTTGTGGGAGCAGTTGGGGACCTAGGTCAAAGAAAAGGGTGTCCAGCTCAGGTTTTGGCCACCTGGAATGGTTACTGAGCCTTTGAGTGACCTATAGTCCCTATAGAATGTTATGAGATGTCATCTTGACTTCTGTAGTTGGCCTCACTTCCTTAATGGAACTTACGAGGTTGGGTCATGCTATAGTTTCTCCCCCTCTCATGTTTACCCTAGAAGGCCAGTGAAATTGGGTAAATGTGGGAGGGGTGGGTTACACTACGGGACCAATTACTGGTGGCTCTTTTCTCTAACGTATGTGGAAAAGACACACAAGGAATAAATCTGAAGATTGAAGCTCTACATTTCTATCATTTAAATACCATGTAAAATCTTCTTTGATAAATTCGAAGTGTCATAAGGGTTCTCAGGTACAACAAGAATACTAAGGTCAAAGCATACACAAAAGAAATTGGGGCATCTACGCGATTATGTTCACACATAGAGAATTTAAAATAGAAATCAAGTCCCCCATATACTATCTACAATCTAACATGGGTGTATGTTCCAACATCAAATAGTTTACAACATCATGATTTTACTCACATGTAGAGATACCAAACAAGAGTCAAAACTCTGTTTAATTCCTTCAATTACACAGTCACAAAGAAAACAAAAATCAATTTCAAGAACACCATTGCACTATAACGTCATGGCTGAAGAGACGACGAAGTATCCTAACAGAGATCAAACCATCAACGAGGACTAATGTCGTCAAGTTCTGTAAAGCTTTGAAGGCGGACTCTGAGGGAAACGAACACTCTAAGTGTTGAATTTCGCCCTTTGATATCACAAAATGACATAGGATTTCATGGCCCGAACTCAAATGTTGTGAACAGTCATAAGAATATTCTACTAATGGTTTAAGAAATACAGAAGATCACCTTGCTATCAAGTGTAGACAAATGAACCTCGATGATTATTTGAAAACATGATCTTTTCATTCCTTATCTGATGAGATGTTGCAACAAAAAATTAATTATTCTCATATTTTCGTGGGCCCTCCCATAAGGAGTTAACCCAAAGCTATCAACTCTAATGCCAAGAAAGAAATCAAAGATGTGCTCACACACAAAATTCTTTGTCTAATATACATCAAAACACACAATTACATCGAGTATATATGGTGCTTATGAGATCCAACAATTTCTAAACAAGGAGAATATTGTTGAGGGAAAATCTCAATAACTCAATCTAACAAACAAACCAATCCTACCTATAATATTGTAAGCGAGTGTGGGAAATCATACTAAAGAGACTTGGGCAAATGAACAAAAGCTTCCAGCAGGCTCTTGGGCATATTAAGGAAGCCTTTGGCATCTTATTCTTATCAAACTAGTAGGTATTTTTATCTACCATCATGATTACATTCATCATAGATTTTGAAATATTTCAAAAATGTGATGAATATGAATATAGCTAACAATTTAACTTAGTCTGTATTTAAAATATTCCAAAATTTACAAAAAAAAATTACCTTCTAATTTCATCAATAAATACTCATATCTAAAATATTTCAAAATTTACAAATAAAATTAAACTTCAAGTGTCATCAAACCCATTATATGGGACAACATATTGCTCTAGTAATGCTAGCCAATTTAATGATGGATCGAGAGGCATCCTCTCTTCCCACTAAAGTTCAAATTTCAAACAAATTTCAAAACAGACCCACCTGTCAAATTTTACTATTTTAACAAAACTTAGTCTCTAAAAACACTCTTTAACGTAAAAAAAAAAAAGATTTTTTTATAATAAATTATACATTACATTCATGACCATAACCCTTAAAAGAAAAAGAATAATTAATACTCCACCTTTTACCAAAATAATACTGGAAATTGAGTAATTAATACTAACCTTAAAAATAGTAAAACATTAAAAAATTCATTAAATATTAAATTTTTTATTTTAATTTTTAAATTTTATATTTTAATTTTATACTTATTATTTTATTTTATTTTAACTAAAAAATTCATTACGCTTACCTTTAAATTTTTAAATATTAAATTTTTATTTTTAATTTTTAAATATTATATTTTAATTTTTACTTATTATTTTTTTTTTAATTTCACATTAATCTGTCTGATTATAAATTTCCATACTTTTCTGATTATCCTCTTTGCAACTGATATGTCATATATTCTATATTCACATTTCTAAGCTTTATATTTTCAATTAAAATTGATTACAGTTTACCAGAACATGAATTATGTTAATTTTGAACAAGATGGTTTAATAGACTATTTATTTTTCACTTTTCTGCATTTTCATGTTTCCAACTTTATCAATAGAAATAAAGGATGTATCTAACGCTAACACACACTAATTTTCTGGAATATCCCTTATTTATACATTCAATCATGTTAAAAATTGTATTTGACTCATCGAATTCTCCCACTTTTTGAAAAAAAAAAAAAAAAAAAAAATTCGTAAAGGGACTTTGCGTTGAGAAAATAGGCCGACCAAAAAACATTATTTTTTTCCACAAAACATCAAATTCCATTTAGATTCATGCCGGTGACTCCGGCTGTCTGACACAGAGGTTAACATTAACATCAAAATTCCGAAAAATTAAAAGTCATGTCGAGAATCTGATGGCTAATTGACTTGCTTTCTGCAATTACAACTCCACGAAACTTGCTAATTAGGAATCAAATCTTTCAAATCAATACATATCTTCCTGTGATTTGTATGCCTTCTCCACCATTACCAAACCATTTCACTGTTCAAAAGATCATCGAACATAAATAAACAAATCAGCTCATTATAGTTACACTCAAACACTCACGCCCACACATTTTGAGATATTCATATTATGTTTCTTTTAGCCCTGAGATATGCTTATATACACGCAGGAAACAGCACAGCTTCGCTCGGATCTCACACTGTATCGCAAGCCTGCGGCCATCGCTGCTTGCAGAAGCTATTATTAATTATCTATTTAACCCACCAATGCAAAAGATTTAAACATTACCGAAAGAGAAGGTGGCTGCATCCGATTCCCCTCTCTTCCTTACTGTATTTTTTATGTTATTTGTAATTTTCAAGAATGATGGAAATGACTATGGCGTTATGCATGCCACGTCCGTGATTGAGTTTCGAGGGGTCACTTTCTTCACTACTACAGTTGGAATCGACCTCGAATGTCTTAATCGATTCTCGGTAACAACCTGTTCTGCAAACCAGACAAGTCGCTCTCCATTGCTGAAGGGCAGCTTTCGTTTTCCGCCGAACGGGAGGGATTCCATGCTCTTCTGCTTCAACATGCTGTCGGCAAAATTCATCAGCAGCTTCACGTTTGCCTCGCTCGGATCGTCTGTGTCGCCAATGCATTTGTTCGTGAATCCGTTCCCCTGTAAAATAAACAACCAGGGTCTTGTTCAGTAAATGGAGAAATGGGCATAAATGAAAAATAGCACGAGACGACTGTCGATTTTCACGTTACCTGAATCCTGACGTAATTGCGCCGGCTTTGCCCGAATGCCATGCTCATGGCGTGATCGACATTGTCGGAAATTCCATCTCCGACGATTTTAATGACAGGCTTAGCCCACTGGCCGGCGCCCCATCTCTTCACCTTCCCGTAATCGTAAGCCCGATCGAAATGCCCCGTTCCCACGGAGAGCACCAGCAAATCCTCCACGCATCGCACAGACGGAAACTCCTGCTTGTTATGCACAACGTGCGTTATGGCCGCCGCCGTCGGATTGTTCATCACCAATCCCGCGTCGATTGCCGTACAGCTAGTCCGACCGTCGACGGAACTCAAGAACACGGGCTCAAAGAACCCAGGAGCCGCCGCCGCCGCCCGACAGACTTCCCAGAGGCGGAAGTCGAAGTTGTCCGTCTCGAGCGCGTCGGCCCGGGAGAAAAGGAAAGGGGCGGCGCTCGACAGGTCGTAGCAGGGAATCAAGAGGGGCTTTACCGTTTCCTTCAGCGTCATGCTCCGCCCGTTCTTGCCGGCGAACAGGCGCTTCAAGACGCGTTCCATGCTCTTGCCGGAGAACCGGGCACCCGACCGCCGGAATATAGCCTGGAGCTTCCCCGACGCCGGCTTGAACATTCTGCGGCCCTCTTCCGCCAGCAGCCTCCACGCTTCCTCCGCCCGGCACAGAGGGCGGCCTGTGCCGTCGTCGGCGAAGAGCATGGCGGCGATGAGACCTCCGACGCCGGTCCCGATTGCGACGTCGAAAAAGTCCGCAATTCTGGCATCGGGATCGCCGGTTTTCGCCTGCAGGATCTTTTCCAGATACGCCAGTGTGCGCCCCGCCACGATGCCTTGCATCCCCCCGCCGTCGATACTCAGAATGCGGACCTTTCCGCTTGTCGACTTTTTGTCGACGAATTCTTTCTCCCAGTCGAGGCCGAACAGAAAATTGTTCTCCAGCATCGAGAAAATTCGTAGCTGAGCTTGTTGCTGTCGCAGCTCAGTCGGCCATGACCGGCTTCCAAGCCCACCTCCATAATTCGATTAGAATAGCAGTGCGTAAAGTTAAAGGATCCTCGCCACTAACAAGAGCGGAAGTAAATGGAGAAAAAACAAGAAACTATAATTCCAGAATTGATGTGCGTTTTGACAGGGGGATGTGGGATGGGATTTATATGAAGGCAGGCTTCGAATGGTTTGGTGGAACCCGAAACCATCATAGAGCAGAATCTCGATGCGGATTAAACAAATCTTCCACGACCGCCCCACTCACGTACTAACTGTTTAACTTTCGGAATTTGACGTGCAGCACTTTAAAAGCATGCGATGCCGGAGAAACTTGACAGCTCTGGGAAAGTATTCAACATGGCTATTGTTTACCGTTGGCGTCCGACCAAAGTTTGAAATCCGGGATTCCGCGAATACTACAGATTTTGAGTGGCGCCGTGGCGGGTTCGGTCAGGTAAAAAAGACGAACTGGGTAATTATTTCAAACATGTGGGCATCATGGATAAGGATAAATTTACCTCGCCGTACCATGTCGATGAGTTCTCAGGTATAGGAGGGATAAGGATAAATTTACCTCGTGCTACCATGTCGATGAGTTCTCGGGTATAGGAGGGATACGGATAAATTTACCTCGTGGTACCAAGATATTTCGAGAGATACACGTCGACGGCATAATATTTTCCATTATCTTCCTTTTGACATTATTGAATAGTTGATTATGATTAAAAATATGAATAAATAATTAGCCACATACGAAGTCCAAAGTCATCTAGAGCATTATATAATATAATTAACTTTACCACCAATACTTTTATATAACAAGAATACATTTCTATGGAGCTTCCCCTCACAACATTACAAAAGATAGAAATACTTTTATATGACAAGAATATATTTCTATGGAGCTTCCCATGTCAATATTCCAAAACATAGAATTCATTATATATTTTGTATGTATCATGTATAGAATTCATTATATATATTGCTTGTACCATCCTTTTAAGATGTTTAATTTATTGAATTGCTCTTTAATCTTTGGCCATCATTGTCTCACAATGTACACACATCGTTAGAGTCCTCCAATAGGGGGTCCATATCGTGTGATTTATTGGCTTCCCATTATTTGGATGGTCCGCTTATTCCCAAGGCTCTCAATTATTAGTTTTTAATTCAATTTGGTCTCAGCGAGTGGAGATAAAGCAAGTCATAAGATATTGGCCTTTGTTTACTTTATGTTAGGCATTTAGGGAGACATACTCGAGTGCATGTTTTGGAGGTTTTCTCAACGAAAACTGGTTGAAGTGGTGACATGTATTTATTTCTATTAAACCTTTAAATAAAAGGCAAGTCTCCTTCCACGGGGGACATCACATCTTAAAATATATTTTTTTTTGAATTGGTAAGATAGTTTCTTTCTCATATTAAAATACATGTACTTGAATGAGCAAGATAGTTTCTTTTGAAGGTTTCGTATAACTCGGATGAGAAGATAAAGAAGATAGAGAAGATGAATATGTTGCTTATTCATAAATGCAATTGACGGATACAATATTTTTGCTAATGAAGATAATTTAAAATTGAATCATGTTGGTGTTTTTATGGGTTGCATTCTAAGGAGAAATGAGTCACTTTTGGCATGTTAAATGTGTATGCCTATAAAAAGGATTATTTACTTTAAAGGATAATAGGAGGACATGAGCATCCATTTTCCACTATCTTAACCATTTTCATAATTTTATCGCCTCACCCAAGGAGGTTATACCTAGTGGCATTAACAGGGTTGGCCTACCTAATGCCTCTTGTCACCACTTCTCCAACAAAGGGCTTCATAAAACCCTCATGCATACCTCCCTTCACCTATTCCATTACCATAATGATGCACATAAATTCTCACATTAATTTAGTTTATTCTTTTATATATAATCCTATGAAGCTCAACAACTAGTTAACAAAATTGTGTTGGAATTAATTGAAGAGGCACATGGGGTTATTAATCAATCCCTTTAGGTTGATGCACATTTTTCCCTAGACTTGCAAGGCATTCTATTGGCAATGAGAATTGGCATTGTGAAGAAGAAAGTTGGTCATTTGATAGCAAAGGCCACACCAAGAGACAACACATCCCACTAGTGTTGTTATTGCTACGTGTGTCATGAAAATCATCGTTAAGAAAGGTGTAGCCACTGTGAACATGGCATCAAGGAAGCCATTCACAAGTCCACCACCTCAACTTTGGATGGAGAAAACAAGAAACAAACTAGAGCCCCAAAAAATATAGGATAATCAAATCAAATTCATAATGTCATTAAGGTATGGAGGCACATCTTAGGCCTTTGGGGGTCAGGAAGAGAAAGCATGAGCATATTTGATCCTTATGAGAGGAATCCAATTGGAATTATTTACTGTGTTGGACTCCCTGATAGACCTAATGTCTCACATTGTCAATCATGTCAATATTTCTCCTACTCATGACCTACTCAAATTCTCAGAAGTTTCTCTTGTTGATTCCCAAACTAATAACTCAATTGGTGATTTGTAAATTTACTTAGACATTCTAATGGCAATCTCATTAAAATAGACATAAACTTAAAATGACTACAATGAGCCTATGTTTGAATGTTGCACCATCCTTTTATTTTTTTAAAATTTAGTAGAAATTGAAAAACACACCATGTAGATTATTTAACAATTATGACATATGAAATAGAATAGAATAGAATGATGCACAATGGAACACAAGGATTTTCCCTAGAAACTCATATAGGAAAACATCATTCAATGAAGGATTGCTCCTTTCATGTTGTAATATTGTGGAGATTTCAATATAGATTACCAATATTTATAAACTTATTGGGAACCTACAAGACACCACTTCCTTTGACAATGGTCTATAATATTCTTCCATCTCTTTGCTTTATTTCCACCTCCTTTACACTCCTACTCATGCAATGGAAACAAGTGTGGCAAGTGAGAACATGAACCATCTTCCCTCCTATTAGTTTTTTGATAACTAAAATTAGGGCCAAGTTTAGTTTTAGGGTTTCAAAAACCTCTTGGAACCTCCATGATGTTTTTAGAAGTCTCTCAAGGATTCATACACATTACTAACTCCTCATATTTGAATTAAGATGATTTGATATGGTCACAACTTGGACATGTTGGGGAATATTGTTGCCATTATGATACAAGTGTTGTCCTTGATGGAAACTCACTCACAAGTTAGTTCAGATTTGATAAAGGGCAACTCACATTGTAACAGGTCAATTCAGAGGTAACATGGCATTGGTACAAAAGAACAGGATGTTGGAACAAAAGTCTACTGATCAAAATCAAGAAGTTGAAGGAAAAGAATGTTGCAAGGTAGTTTAAGTTGTATATGCAGGTTCACTTTGTTAAAGCAACGTATACACGTCGGTTCACATAACAAAAAGAGTGTATATGTATGCACGCGCTTTCACAAGAGGAAAAGTGCGCATGGGTTGGAAAATCAAGGAAATACAAGATTAAATAATAGCAAGGGTCAATACCATGGTATTAGCCCATAGTATTGAGCAGAGTAATGACTATTTGATATCATCCAAGAATACCACAGGTTCTAAATGTTGTTTTGGTCCGAGGTATTGAGAAGGGCCAAAAACTATATAAGGAGGAGAATATCAAAGGGCCAAGTGTGCAAGTGAAAGGGTTTCTCAGGAATACTTTTATCTGAAGTATATTTTATGTTGCAGGGGCTATGATTAAGATATAATATGAAATATTTTGTGCACCTTGAATTCAATGTTGGATCAGGATCATGAAACCTGAAATGAATTATCATTGAATGATATGATATTGGTTGATCTAGATCTGATTGCTTACACATGTTTTATTCTTTAAATGTCATGATTTTGGTATGTTTGAAGTCTAGAATAGTAGCGAAGTTGTAAGTTTGTATTTACAGATCTATACGCTAGTTCTCCTTGGTGAAGGCGCGTATACACGCTGGTTAGAAGCTTCCAGCTAACGTATGCAAAAGAAAAGCCTGTTATTCAGAAATGACTGATCTATCTGATCAATGTTGTTGGTTTACTGTTGTCTGTCAATGATGTCTTATTAGATCTGAAATTAGAACTGAATGCATAAGGAGATTGAGTCTGATTGATTGATCGATTAAGTGAGAAGGGTGATATTTGTTGCTCACTGTCTAGATCTCTGTAATTTGACAGTAGATGTTCAGAATATTACTGGTTGGTACAGATTTGATTCAAAAGTTTTTATGATTCATTAGTTTTGGAGGTATATGCAGGTTTGGTTAAAGGAAATGGCGTATACACGCAGGTTGGGTTCATTAAAGTAGCATATGCATTCTAATGTATGATTTTTAAGGTTGCCACTGGTTTTCAATGATGATGCAGTTTTCTGGGTTCAACACAGTGTTCTGTGACAGTGATCTGACTGTTCAAATTGATTGATTATTGGTTGATGCAGTTATTATCATAGAGTTTGAGCTTCAAAGTTTCTGATGGTTCCAATGTGAAAATTTGATGAAACTAGGCCTTCATATTATGTTGTTATGTACCAGGAGCATCCAATCTGAAAATTTATGAAACATGATCCCTGGAGGAAGAGAGAAGGTCGTAGCCTTCTGTAGGCTGATGCCTATGTACTAGTAAACATATCGGTTAGTGCAAGAGCTAGGGGGTTTCATCCAAAAAATGGATCCTGGATAAACCTCTAAATCTAAAAGACTTCATATAAGAGGTAAAAGGTGCCAAATGACACAAATCCTTTGTAAATCAAAGGAAAACGAAAGTCGCAAGCTGCTCTTAGAAATAGTCTCATTGCAGAGATCCCTTCATTCTAAATCCAACGCAACTTGAATGGGTGAAAACAAACTTCAGATGGAGAAGTTATCATAAAATGAAGCTGCCATTTTCCCAAAGGAAAAAGAGGCAAAATCCCCTAATAATGGTTCCAAAAACCCTCTAAGTCTTCAAGATCTCCTAAAAGGTCAAACCCATCGCAAAAGGAGAAGTTTTGGAGAAGGTGGATAACACTATCGGGCCTTAAAAACATGAGAAAACAGCAAGAATCGAGCTTATCGGAGGCTTGAACAGTGAATGCACAGGAGCCGTCAGATCTGGCCGATCAACAGTCCAGATCCGATCGGAAATTGCAATCGGTGGTGAGAGGCGAAGGCAATCGGAGGCATAACATGCGACGGGACCGGGCCGATGCGATATCGCGATCGCTGATATCGGCGGATCATAATCGGCAAACACAATGGAGCGGGGCCTTAGATATATGTGTGTGTATATGTGTGTGTGTGTGTGTGTGTGTGTGTGTGTGTGTGATGCGATATGCCGATCGTCGATGATCGGATCGGCGAATTGGTATCGGTGATGGCCAGACCTGATAGCACTTTAAAATGATATTCCATAAACATTTCAAATCTGATATAAGGCCATATTTGCTGGATTTTAGTGTTTTTAAAGTATTTTTAAAATACGAAGGGAAATCTTGGAATAGGGCCGAAGCGACTTGCGATAGCAATTTCAGGCGGACCCGATAGGGATATGAAGTGCAGTTATGAAAATTTCAAATCCGATGAACAGTGTTCTCTGCGAATTTTCCCGTGTTTTACAACGTTCTCTGTGTAAACAGAGAATGACTGTTTCTAAAGGAATTTTAAGTGCCAATGCACTCTTCTGTTATAGAATAGGTGGAATTCATCCCTGAGGGCATTTAGTAATGATGGCTAATGCTCAGAGAAGGGATTTGAGTGGACTGTGGCAAGAAGACAGAGAGCCCGAGAGGGAAGATGAACCAACAGCGCTGATTTGGCTTAAAAAGCCACATAACGACAGAGAAGGGGCTACTAAGGGCTGCTGAAGTAGAATGATGAAGGTAGTTGCAGAGAGCCGAAGAGCTAATACATTGAACAGCTAAGGAAACCTTTTGGGGTCACTTGAAGTTCAAGTGAAAAGCGAGAGAGCTCATGATATGCGCACAGAGGCTAAGAGAAGATGTGTAGAGGCAGCTTGGATAAGCCAAGAGCTGTTTGAATGCTGAGGAATCCAAAGGGAAAGCTTAGTGTATGCCGAAAGAGCGCAGAGAGTTTTGGAGTCACTCGGAGGTCGAGTGAACCAGAGAGCTCCATTGACAGCAACGAGTTGTTGCTAAAGAATCGCTTGGAAGTCAAGCGAATTACAAAGGCACGTAGAGGCCAAGAGAGAGGGCAAAGAAGCCAGAGCTGAAGAGCCAGAGCTAGAGCTAGAGCCGAAGAGTCAGAGTCAGAGCCAAGAGCCAGAACCAAGAGCCAAGAGCCAGAGCCAAGAGCCAAAGATTCAAGAGCCAGGGAATAAAATGGTGTTTGAACCCACTGTTTCTGTGTAAAATAGCAGGAGTTGAGCCAAGAGCTTGTAAAAAAGACTTATACCATAATCCCAAAGAGCCTAGTTAAATTGACTAGAGCTCACGGAGATGTAGCCCAAGAGTTGTGGGTGAACTCCTAATTAATATTGTTGTTCTGTGTTTTTTTTACTGCTACATTATTTACTGTTATATGTATTTATACATCAGTTTCAGCACATTAGTTTATAGCACATGAACAATTCAAAACAAATGCCAGCATGCACTCATGTTCTCAAGCATTTCTTAATTCTGCATTGGTTAATCAAATAGACTTGGGAATATTCAAGCTTTGGAAGTGGGAGAGGTTCTTGTAAGTTAGACAAGAAGCCTAAGAGCCCCACTTTCAGATCAACGTTGTAGCTCCCTTCCAGTAGAAGTTGGAGAACGAGAGAAGGTTGTAGCCTTCTATAGGTGGGTGCCTGCGTACTAGTATGAGTTTAAACTAGTACAATATTGTAAACATATTTTCTTTATATTAAAAAGAAGACATAGATGATAGCATCAGGTGGTTTTTCTCCCGCATTGGGTTTCCACCTTAAATCTTGGTGTTCATGTGTGTTGCTTATGTGTGATGGTTTATTATGTTATTACTTCACATAGTTACTGTATAATTAAAGATCAACACATGATGAATTAACTAAATCATAAGTTCTCTTGGTGTACGCTGGTTTGCTTAATCATAGTTGCATGCACACGGAAGTTCACTTCAATGAAGTAGCATATATAAATTTGACTGTGAAATGAAAAAATATTAAATTGTGAATATTGATTCACCCCCTCCTAGTATTATTCCCAACAATTTGTATCCGATCAGGTCCTTCAAAAAAAGCTTGATCGCTTGAGGGGAGATCTCTCAAGATGAACAATCACGAAGGCATGGGATCTATCAGACCACCAATCTTCAACAGAAACAACTTAGTATATTGGAAGATAAGAACTAGAGCCTATCTTCAGTCGCTTGGAGCTGATGTTTGGGAATTTGTGGAAGGAGGATACCAATTTCCAACAGCAATACCTATAGATACAACAGGTAAGAAGTTATACGAAACCAATGCCAAAGAAGTCAATACTTTATTGGGAAGTCTATCAGAATTAGATTTCGTCAAAGTCAAGCATCTCAAGACAATCAAAGAGATATGGGACAAAATCATTCAGAGCTACGAAGGAGACTCCCAGGTAAAACATGCTAAGCTCCAAACTCTCAGAATACAGTATGAAACTCTCAAAATGCATATTGATGAAAGTATTGCTAGTTACTTTTTACGAGTAGATGAGATTTTAATTTGTATGAATAATTTGGGTGAAGAAATAAAGAAGGCTACTTTAGTAGAGAAAATCTTGAGATATTTGTCTTCTAAATTTGAGTCAAAAGTATCTTCCATAGAAGAAAAGCAGGATTTTCAATCTATTACTGTTGTTCAACTTCATGGAATTTTAGCTACCTTTGAAATGAGGAAAGGAGGTCCATCAGATATTAGGGAAGCCACTTTCAAAGCTTCAACAAAGGGAAAAGAAAAGGAAGATCTCAATGAATCAGGATATATTTCAGAAGAAGAAGATGAGGTAAACTTTGTCAAGAAGCTTCAACAGGGTTCCGGAATATTCAGAAGTAAGCTACCATTCAAATGCTTTGTTTGTGGTAGAGTTGGCCATTATGCTAAAAAATGTCCTCATAAAGATAACCATGAAAAAGGAAAGGAGTCTGCAAAAGGAAATACGAAACATGGTGTTAACAGAAGAAGTTACTATACTCATGAAGATAGTGATGGATTATTTAATAGTGATGAAGATGAAACTAAAAAAGAATATAAACTACTCGTGGCTTATGAAAATGATGATTTTTTTGGATGCCTTAGAAGAGGAAGACTTTCTTGAAGAAATCGCTATACTCAAAATCTATTTGCAAGAAAAGAATATGATCATAGACACTTTGACACATCAACTCACTGATGTAGGTTTTAACCCCATACAGAAATTACCTGCATACAAATTCTAAAACACAGAAAAATAAACAATGCGAGAGCATAACACATAAAACACATATACACAGAGATTTTCCCCTGGATCCCAAAACCGGGACTACTAGCTTGAATTTTCATTATGTTCCTTTCAATCTTATAATACATATTTATACATGCTAAAGCATCCAATACCATGGACCGAAAACCATTGCGTCCAATACCATGGACCAAAAACCATAGGTAGGTTTGCCCAACCTAATATAGGTTCCAAAAAGAAAATTTCCCGGGGCGTTGCCCCAGACCCTGTAGAGGGGGGCTACCCACCCCCCTCAAACCCCTGGACAGGGGGGGCTGCCGCCCCCCCTGTGACCCCCCTACTGCGCAATCGGTGCAATGAAGGGGGGGCTTCGCCCCCCCTCTAACCCCCCGGTTCACTACATAGGTTAGTCGTGGAAAGAATATAACACAACCCAACATTCTCCCACTTGTTGTTTTCTTTCCACAGGGGACCACAGGAGAGCTTAGTCATTTTTCTAGCCCTGAAACGCCCATTGTTTCTCTACATCAGGAGAACTTCTCAGAGCTCATAGATTTTGTCAATGCATCTGCATATTCTTCAAAGTGTCCACCTTCACCAACAAACGCCTTTTTATCTTCTATCATATCCCTCACAAAGTGATACTGAACATCAATGTGCTTTGTCTTTGAATGATAAGCAGTGTTCTTTGCCAAGAAAATTGCACTTTGGCTGTCACAGTCTATCCTTATAGCTCCCTGTACTAACCCCATACTTGAACACAATCTCCGCAACCAAACTGCTTCCTTGCTTGCATGAGTGGCTGCCATGTATTCTGCCTCTGTAGTTGATAGTGCCACTACAGATTGTTTCGTACTCATCCAACTGACTACACCTCCAAATAGATTAAACACATACCCACTTGTAGATCTTCTCTGATCCATATCTCCAGCTCAATCTGCATCAACAAAGCCACAAATATCCAAAACTCTGTCCAATCCTGGTCTTCCTTGATAACACAAACCATAATCACTAGTGCCACACAAATACTTGAAAACCTGCTTCACTGTTTTCCAATGCTCATTTCCTGGTTTTGACATAAACTTGCTCAGCACTCCCACTGCATGTGCAATGTCTGGTCTAGTACAGACCATTGCATACATCAGGCTACCGACTGCACTTGCATATGGAACACGGGACATATCCTCTTCCTCTTCTTGTGTCTTGGGACACTGTTCAGAAGATAAATTTACACCTACAGGAATAGGAACCTTTACGGGTTTACTATCCTGCATATTAAACCTCTGCAGTATTGTCTTGACATACCTCCTCTGGTTTAACTAGAGCTTCCTCTTTTCTCGATCTCTTTTAATTTCCATGCACAAAATATAGTTTGCAGCACCAAGATCTTTCATTTCGAATTTGGAGGACAATTGGGTCTTCAAATCCTGGATAATTTCTTTGTCATTTCCAACCAAGAACATATCATCCACATACAAGACCAGATAAATAACACGGTCACCAATTAATTTAAAATACACACACTGATCTACTTTGCTTCTGGTGAAGCCAAGTCCCTGTATAAATGTATCAAATTTCTGATACCACATCCTTGGTGATTGTTTTAACCCATACAGAGACTTCTTTAACTTGCATACTAGTTCTTTCTTACCCTTCACCACAAAGCCTTCAGGTTGCTTCATGTAGATCTCCTCTTCCAGATCCACATGAAGAAATTTTGTCTTCACATCCATCTATTCTACGTCAAAATCAAAAGCAGTAGCAACAGATAAAAGTAACCTAATAGAAGTTACCTTGGCAACAGGAGAAAAAATATCACCAAAATCAATTCCAGCACCTGGGAATAACCTTTTGCTACCAACAAAGCTTTGTATTTCTCTACCTTTCCTTCTACTTTTGTCTTCTTCTTGAACACCCATTTGTTGCCAATGGGTTTCCTTCTAGCTGGAAACTCCACCAGATTCCAAGCCTCATTTTTGTGCAAAGATGCCATTTCATCAACCATGGCCTCTTTCCAGAGTTTTCCATCCTTTGAATCTACTTCTTCCTTCACAGTTCTGGGATCATCATCAGTAATAGATAAAGCAAAATTTGAACAGAAAACAGATGGACTATACCTTTCTGGCTTCCTTCTTTCTCGAACTGATCTTCTTACACCTGAAGTTTGTGGCTCTTCATCTTCTGATTCCTCCTCTGTTGTAGAGTCTGATTCTTCCTCCTTTAGCTCAAACTCTATCTTCTCAGGTTCCTTTGGTTGGACTTCATGTTTAATAACATCTTTCACCTCTCTGAACACCACATTTCGGTTGTACACAACCTTCCTTGTTATTGGGTTCCAAAGCTTATAACCCTTTAAACCATCCTTATACCCAATAAAGATGCACTTTTCAGATTTACTATCCAACTTGGTCCATTTCTCCTTTGGAACATGTACATATGCATCACATCCAAATACCCTCGGATGTGAAAGAGAGGGTTTCTTACCAGTCCATGCCTCTTGTGGAGTCTTATCCTCCATCGCTGATGAAGGTGATCTGTTGACTAGGTAACATGTTGTCTCCACCGCCTCTACCTAGAATTCTTGTCCTAACCCGGCACCATTGAGCATGCTTCTTGCCCTTTCCATCAACGTCTTGCTCATTCTTTCTGCAACTCCATTTTGCTGGAGTTGTATATGGAGTAGTCTTCTGTCATGCTATACCACACTTCTTACAGAATTCTTTAAATTCCTTACTGCAAAACTCTCCACCGTTATCTATCTTTAGCACCTTTATCTTCTTCTCTGTCTGGTTTTCCACCAGAGCCTTAAATTCTTTAAACTTGTCAAAGACTTCAGATTTCTTCTTAAGGAAATATATCCATGTATTCCTTGAGAAGTCATCTATAAATGATACATAGTACAAAGACGTACCCAGTGATGGAACCTTCACAGGTCCAAACACATCGCTGTGCACAAGCTCTAATGTATGTTTTGCCCTCTTACCACCTGAGGGGAAACTCACCTGATTCTGCTTCCCATATACAAAATTTTCACAGAAATCAAAATCCAAAGAGCTATTACTCATACCTTCTACCATACCTTTACCATGAAGTATTCGAAGGCCCTTCTCTCCAATATGTCCAAGCCTTTGATGCCACAACATGGTCTTCTCTCCAGAGACCACTAGATTTTCTGCTCCACTTTCAGGAACCACAGAACTGTTGCACCCATCAATAACAGTGCTACCTTGCAGCTTGTACAGAGTTCCAGTGTGAACTCCCAGCATCAATACCAGTGCTCCGCGAACCATATTGCAGGTATCCTTCTCAAACACTATTTTTACACCTGCATCATCCAACTTGCTTACAAAATCAGATTTCTGGCCAATGCAGGAATATGCAGAACACCCAGAAGTGTTCTAACCCTTCCACCTTGCAACTTCAACTTACTTTTCCGTGACCAATGATTCTAGCCTTCCTATCATCCCCTAAGAAGACATCACCACCATCATATTTCTCACACTCTCAGAACCACTCTTTATGGGGAGTGAAGTGAAAGGATGCACCTGAGTCAATCAACCATGCCTCATGATCTACATGTGTACTTGAAGAAGCCAAGTACACATCCCCACCTTCATATGAGGTGGTTTTCACCTCTACAGAAGAAGCATAATCAGATCCCTTTGCTTTGTTAGGAGCTTTAGATTTACAATCCCTTTTGTAGTGCCCTTCCTTTCCACATTTCCAGCACACCACCTTTACAGGTTTTCTTGGAGATTTAGATCTCCTACTCGATGACTTATTTTTGCTTCTGTTCTGGGACCGTCCTCGTACAGACAAGGCATCACCATTCTGGCTCTCCATATTTTTCCATCTCATCTCCTCCATCAGCAAGGATGAGACTATTTCATCAAACGGCAAGGCAGTTGCATTGCTACCTATTAATAACCAGACTATCCCACGAATCTGGTAAAGAACACAACAAACTGATGCACTTATCTTCATCTGAAATTTTAATATCAACAGATGCTAACTGACTTACCACAATATTAAATGCATTCGGATGCTCTGTCACTGAGTCTCCATCTTTCATCCTCAAGTTATACAACTTTTTCCGTAGGAATAGTTTATTCACCAGAGACTTAGATTGGTACAAAGTCCCTAACTTGTCCCACAAGGCCTTCACCGTAGCTTCCCCTGATACATTCAGCAATACTGAATCTGAGACACACAATCGTATTGTGCTCTTTTCCTTCCAATCCAACTTCTTCCATTCTTCATCGGACACTCCCATTGGTTTAGTACCAGGATCTACCGCGATCCACTGATTTTTATCCACCAATAGATCCTCCATCTTGAGTTTCCACAACTCAAAACTCTGACCATTAAATTTCTCGATCTCTATCTTTCCACTGCTTGCCATCTTCTTTCACAACCAGAATCGATATCACAGATCTCCCACTGAACATGGTCTACCATAGGCCCGAGCGAAACCCTCAGCAACAAAGGCGTCCCTTTGAAGCTAAAACAGCTCTGATACCAAATGTGGGTTTTAACCTCGTATAGAAATTACCTGCATACAAATTATAAAACACAGAAAAATAAACAATGCGAGAGCATAACACATAAAACACATATACACAGAGATTTTTCCCTAGATCCCAAAACTGGGACTACCAGCTTGATTTTTCATTATGTTCCTTTCAATGTTATAATACATATTTATACATGCCGAAGCATCCAATACCATGGACTGAAAACCATAGGTAGATTTTCCCAACCTAATATAGGGTCCAAAATTTTTTTTCCTGGGGCGTTGCCCCGGACCCCATAAAGGGGGGCTACTTGCTCCCCACAAACCCCCCTATGACCCCCCTGCTGCGCAATCAGAACAATGAAGGGGGGCTTCGCGCCCCCTCTAACCCCCCGGTTCACTACGTAGGTTAGTCATGGAAAGAATATAACACAACCCAACAATTGAAAGAGAAAAGCACAATGAAAAACTAGAATGTGAAGTTGTGGGTCAAAGAAAAGAACTTGAGAAGTCAAAATCTCTTAATATTATATTTTCTAAAGGATCATAAACTTTAAATGAAATCATCAAGGTTCAACGTTCTCCTCTTATAAAGACTGGTCTTGGATATACTGAAGAATCATCCCAATCACAAAAGTCGTCAACAACCACCATAAGCTATCTTGATGCAACAAAGACTAGTGAACAATATATAAATCGTCAGCAAAAACCTAAAAGTACTCATCTAGTAAATCATGATCAATTTACTCCAAGGATGAACATCAATAGAAGCATCAACCAAAAGGTAAATAACACCAACAGATTCTATGATCACAAAAACTTCTTTAATGGACAATGCTTTTCATGCCATAACTTTGGGCATAAGGCTGCTCAATGTGTTGCTTACAAAACTATAATGACTAGAGAAGCATGAAATCAAAGAAGCGTAACAGGAATCAAGAAAAGTTCTTATAATAAATTCTCCTCTTGAAGATGAAATTGAATGTTCGTTTTGCAATAAATTTTGTCATGAAGAATCTGAATGCAAGAGAAAATTTCGGCCAACAATTCAAAAGGAGCAAACATCATCAAATCCCAAGGTATGGAGAAAGAAGGAATATCAATCAGAAAGATGTGGCATAGCTCTATTTGCAAAAGGACAAGAAAATTAGTGGTACATTGACAGCGGATGCTCTAAACACATGACAGATGATAAAGATAAACTTCATTCATATAATTCTTTAGAAAAGGAAAAGAATGTCTCTTTTGGAAATGACACACCAGTTGTCATTAAAGGTAAAGGTTCGGTTTATTTGAAAGAAAAGGTTAAAGATGGAAATGTCATTTATGTAGATGTTTTAAAACATAACTTGTTGAGTGTCAATGAAATGTGTGATCAAGGAAATGAAGTTGTGTTTCAATCAAACGGATGTGTGGTTCGTGAGCTTGATACAGGAAAGACCGTAATCAAATGTACAAGAGCTCCAAGCAATCTATATATACTAAAAGGAGGACAAAAACAATGCTATCTAAGAAAAATAGATGAAAATTGGTTATGGCAAGGAAGATTGGGGCGTCTAAGCTTTCTCAAATAACAAAAGCATGCAGGCTTAAGGCAGTTCGTGATCTTCCATATATCAGCATCCCAGAAAATACCATTTGCAAACCATGCCAAGTTGGTAAGAAAACTAGAGTTCATTTCAATGAGAAAGAAGGATCAACAAGTAAGCCTCTTGAACTCATCCATACTGATTTGTGTGGGCCGACAAGGAAAAAGTCACCCCACGGAGAAGAATACTTAATTTTATTCATTGATGATTTTTCTAGAATGTGTTGGATTGGTTTACTAAAGCATAAAGATGAAGCATTTGAAAATTTTCAAGGCTTCAAAGCTTTAGTCGAAAATGAATCAGATCGAAAAATCAAGTGTCTCAGATTTGATCGAGGGGGAGAATTCATATCAAATGAATTTTTTTTATTTTTGTGAACAACATGGAATAAAAAGGCAGTTCTCTGTTTCCAGAACTCCTCAACAAATTGGCGCAGTGGAAAGAATGCACATAATAGTTCAACAAATGGCTCGAGCTATGCTTGATGAATCTGGAACTGCTGCCACCTTCTAGGGTGAAACTGCATTTACTGCCGTGAATATTCTCAACAAAGCTAATGTTCAGGTAAATAGTGATCAAGCTCCATATGAACTTTGGTATGGTAAGCCTCCTACTGTAAAACACTTTAGAGTTTTTGAAAGAAAATGTTTCATAAAAAATACTGATGAAAAACTTGGTAAGTTTGAACCTAGAGAAGACGAAGGAATTCTCCTTGGTTATTCATCTAGAAGTAAAGGATACAAATGTTATAATAAGAGACTTCAGAAAATTGTTGAAAGCATTGAAGTAGTAATTGATGAAGCATGAAAAAATCTGGAATAGATGAAATCAACAAAATAAGATGACAATGAGGAAGACGATGAATGATTTCCCCTATCAAATCAAAATGATATATAGGAACAAACCAATGAAGCATCAGAAGAATATACAACTGATAGGGAAAAGACTCCATCCAAGTATGTTCAAAAGAATCATCCAGAATCTCAAATTATAGGAGAAAAAGGGTTTGGAGTACAGACAAAAAGAACTCTTATAGGAACTTCTAGTTATCTAGCATCACTATCCTCCATAGAAGCATAGAATGTTAATGAAGTTAGCAAAGATGAATGTTGGGTTAAGGCCATGGATGAAGAACTTGACCAAATTGAAAAGAATCATACTTGGGAATTAGTTCCTAGACCTCATGATAAAAATGTTATAGGAACAAAATGGATATTTAATAATAAGTTGAATGAAAATGGAGGGGTTATTAGAAACAAATCAAGACTTGTTTGTAAAGGGTATACTCAACAAGAAGGTATAGAATTTGAAGAAACTTTTGCACCTATTGCCAGACTTGAAGCCATAAGAATGTTTCTTTCTCTTTCAAGTTTTCGAAAATTCAAAGTATATCAAATGGATGTAAAATCAACTTTTCTTAATGGAGATTTAGAAGAAGAAGTTTATATTGAACAACCAGAAGGATTCATTCTAGGAAATGATGCAAATCTTGTATGCAAGCTCAAAAAGGTTCTATATGGTTTGAAATAAGCTCTAAGGGCCTAGTATTATCATCTTGACAAATCTCTACAATAACAAGGTTTCACAAAAGGATCTGTAGACATCAACTTATACATAAATATTGAGAATGATAAACTGCTAATTATTGTTGTTTATGTTGATGATATCATCTTTGGTAGAAATGAAGAATCTATGAGTCATAACTTTGCTTTGGTTATGCGGAAAGAATTTGAAATGTCCTTACTTGGTGAACTTACTTATTTTCTTGGTATATAAATACAACAAACAAAAGATGGTATTTTTCTTTCACAAACTAAATATCTCAAGCAGATTCTGAAGAAGTACAGAATGGAAGATTCTAAACCAGTATGTACTCCAATGGTAACAGGATGCAGTCTCAATTCTAACGATGAATCACCTACAGTGAATCAACCAGCATACAGATCTATGATTTGAAGTCTTCTTTATCTAACAGGTACCAGACTTGATATCATGCATGCAATAGTAATTGTTGGAAGGTTCCAAACAAATCCAAAGGAATCACGTCTTCAGGCTATAAAAAGAATATTCAAATATATTCAAGGAACTCAAGACTTTAGTCTATGGTATCCTAAAGATATAGATCTTACTCTTCATGCATATACAAATGCAGATTGGGCAGGAAATGTTGATGATCGAAAAAGCACTAGTGGAGGTGCATTCTATATGGGATCACGATTAGTATCTTGGTTCAACAAGAAACAAAGTTTGATTGCCTTATCTAGAGCTGAAGCATAATATGTGGCTGCTGCATCTTGATGCACATAACTACTCTAGATGATGCAAACATTGCAAGACATTCAAATCACATGTTCTCCACCCATCTCCATTTTATGTGATAATACAAGTGCCATCAGTATTTCGAAAAATCGAATCATGCACTCCAAGACCAAGAACATACCCATTAAGTACCATTCTCTACGAGGAAAAGTGCTTGAACAAAAGGTTAAATTGGAGTACATTCCCTCCAAAGAATAGATTGTTGATATATTTACCAACACGCTTCCCAGAGAAACATTTGAATATCTCAGACAAAAGCTGGGAATAATTTATGCATCATCCTGCTATTAAATCTAGTTTTCAGAGGAAGATTCCTATACGTGGGTTTCATGAAGAGTAGTCATGTATATACATGAGTTTCTGTGGCTTCAGGAAGGTATATGTTTTTCTAATAGGAAAAAAGTGGGTCAAACTCTGACATGGGTGCTCAGTCCGATATTGATGATTACAGTCTACTGATATGCTTTGTTCATTGATTTTTATCTGACTGATGAAGATGCCTTGATGAATGATTTGTTGACAATGCACAGGTAGCACAGGTTCAGGGGGAGCATTAGCCTTCACAAACATTTTGCATTGTTGGCATTATGGTTGCTGATTTCAGCTATGGTTTCAGATATTCATTGTTACATAGGTCATGTAAAGATCTAGGGTGTAATATGTCTCCTTCTGTCATAGTCTATTTTTGAATGAGTCCTATTGACATATGATGTAATTTGTATCCCCACTATGCATGGGAAGGATGATGTAATAATTGATATATTTCAGTCATGTATAAACAATTGGTATATCCCCACTTGGTTGGGTGGATGAGTCAAATTTGGTGTATCCCCACTTGGTTGGGTGATTGATGTATGTATGAGTCATTTGTGATAGGAAGGTCATACTCACATGGTTGAGTTATATAGTTGTGTTATTCTTTTGAAAAAATATCTCTACAGAATCTGCATGTACTCAGGGGGAGCATGGATAGCATAGTGTATCTCAAAGGGGGAGAATACCTTGGTTCGCCCTTTGCCCTTGATGTCAAATGGGGGAGAGAATTTTGGTGTTGCTTGATAGCTCTAAAAGGTTCAACAACTTGAAGTAATCAACAACAATATGGTTGCCATCAAGTCCAAAGGGGGAGATTGTTGGAATTATGATACAAGTGTTGTCCTTGATGGAAACTCACTCACAGGTCAATTCATAGGTAACAGGGCATTAGCACAGAAGAATAGGAAGTTGGAACAAAAGTCTACTGATCAGAGTCAAGAAGTTGAAGGAAAAGAATGTTGTAAGGTAGTTTAAGCTATATACACAGGTTCACCTTGTCAAAGCAGTGTATACATGTGGGTTCACATAAGAAAAAGAGCGTATATGTATGCACACACTTTCACAAGAGGAAAAGCGTATATGGGTTGGAAATCAAGGAAATACAAGATTAAAGAATACCAAGGGTCAATACCATGGTATTAGCCCACAATATTGAGTGGAGTAATGAATATTTGATCCCGTCCAAGAATACCACAGGTTCTAAGTGTTTTTTTGGTTGAGGTATTGAGAAAGGCCAAAAACTATATAAGGAGGAGAAGATCAAAGGGCCAAGTGTGCAAGTGAAAGGGTTTCTTAGGAATACTTCTATTTGAATTATATTTTATGTTGCAGGGGCTATGATTAAGATATAATCTGAAATATTTTATGCACCTTGAATTCAATGTTGGATCAGGATCATGAGACCTGAAATGACTTATCATTGAATGATATGATATTGGTTGGGATAGATCTGATTTCTTACACATGTTTTATTCTTTAAATGTGATGATTTAGGTATGTCTGAAGTCTCGAATATCAATGAAGTTGTAAGTTTGTATTTACATATCTATACGCTGGTTCTCCTTGGTGAAGGCACGTATACACATTGGTTAGAAGCTTCCAAGTAGCGTATGCAAAATAAAATCCTGTTATTCAGAAATGACTGATCTATCTGATCAGTGTTGTTGGTTTACTGTTGTCTATCAATGATGTCTTCTTAGATCTGAAATTAGAACTGAATGCATAAGGAGATTAAGTCTGATTGATTGATTGATTAAGTGAGAAGGGTGATCTTTGCTGCTAACTATCTAGATCTCTGTAATTTGACAGTAGATGTTCAAAATATTACTGGTTGGTACAGATTTGATTTAGAAGTTTTTATGATTCAGTATTTTTGGAGGTATATGCAGGTTTGGTTAAAGGAAGTGGCGTATACACACAGGTTGGGTTCATTAAAGTAGTGTATCCATTCTGATGTATGAATTTTAAGGTTGCAGCTGGTTCTGAATGATGATGCAGTTTTCTGGGTTCAACACAATGTTCTAGTGACAGTGATCTAACTGTTTAGATTCACTGATTATTGGTTGATGCAATTATTATTATAGAGTTTGAGATTCAAAGTTTCTAATGGGTCCAATGTGAAAATTTGATGAAATGAGGCCTTCATATTGTGTTGTTGTGTACCAAGAGCATCCAGTCTGAAAATTTATGAAACATGGTCCCTGAAGGAAGAGAGAAGGTCGTAGCCTTCTGTAGGTCGGCGCCTACGTACTAGTAAACATATCGACTAGTACAAGAGCTAGGGGGTTGTAGCTCCCTTCCAGTAGAAGCTGGAGAACGAGAGAAGGTTGTAGCCTTCTACAGGTGGGTGCTTGCGTATTGGTATGAGTCTACACCAGTACAAGATTGTAAACATATTTTCTTTATATTAAAAAGAAGACAGAGATGACAACAATAGGTGGTTTTTCTCTCGCATTGGGTTTCCACCTTAAATCTTGGTGTTCATGTGTGTTTCTTATGTGTGATGGTTTATTATGTTATTACTGCACATAGTTACTGTATAATTAAAGATCAACACATGATGAATTAACTAAATCATAAGTTCTGTGGGTATACGCTGGTTTCCTTAATCATAGTTGCGTACACACGCAAGTTCAGTTCACTGAAGTAGCATATATAAATTTGATTGTGAAATGAAAAATTATTGAATTGTAAATACTGATTCACCCCCCCTTTGAGTATTATTTCCAACAAATATCTCATCCATTACCACATCAGGGCATATATTTGCTTATACAAACTTTGTTTTAAGTGCACAATAACCTGTTAGAAATATATCGATGAGAAGAAACATCTTTATCAAGGCTCAACGAAGCCTATGGTGACCCTAATCCATTGTAGAGGAAAAAAAACTAATTAGGGCCTCAACATGCTCTATAAGTTGAAGCCCTTAGATTTGAAAAAATCAAGACCATATGTAAGATGCCAAAATCCTAATCTCCCCAATCTAGAGCATCACTAAATTCATATGGTACTTATGTATATCTATTTTGGACAATCTATCCCCATTTTGTGAGGCTTTTCATCCATAGAATATTTAGTTTTATATAATATATGGTAACAAATCCTCAACTTTCTTCTTGGAGTACTATTTTGCTTTAGTTAGTAGCAGGCCCTATAATCCCACTTACTGAAGTTTTTGTTTTCCCCTTCTAGTCATTCTAATATTCTTTTGT
The DNA here is from genome assembly GCA_031772625.1 of Pinus tabuliformis. Taxonomy (NCBI): domain Eukaryota; kingdom Viridiplantae; phylum Streptophyta; class Pinopsida; order Pinales; family Pinaceae; genus Pinus; species Pinus tabuliformis. The sequence goes on from CM062804.1 coordinate 240,888,016, forward strand.
AGAATTGTGTCCTCTAGTATTTTTATATGTGCATCTAGTGCCAAACCTTCAATAGATGATAATACTTCACTCTCTTTGTCCTCATAAAGCATGGATGATTACTAGAGTTTTATGCTTGTTATATTTAATACTAAGTAAATGTGCATATAAGGTGAAAGATTGAGTCTTTAAGAATCATTGTTTACCTTATCTAATATTTCTAAGGGCCCATATCTTAGGGTTTTGATTTTATTCCATAGTCCTTATAAACTTTTCTTATTAAGGTGTAGTTAAATTTTATGTCCTACTTGGAAAATATTTTCATTACTGTGTTTATCATACCTAGAATTGTACTTATCCTAGGATTTCATTAGTTTTTCTTCAACCTATAAGTGTATTTTCCATACCTTATCTATGAAATTTATGCCTTTAATGCATCACTTAAGGTTCTTACCCCTATGTCAAGCTATCCATGGACAATATTCAATAGTGATAGTGGCAAATGTTCAAAGCAAATTTCAAAAGGAGAGTTATTAGTGGAAGTGTGGACAAGTGTGTTATAAAAATGTTGTACAATAACCAAATTTTCATCCTAATTCCTTGGATACTTCTGATTGTAACCTCACGAAAGTTGAACCAAAGTTCATTTTACTACCTCTATCTACCCATTAGTTTTTGGGTGAAAGGTAGCGGATCTGTTTAATTTGGTATACAACTTCTTCCATAGAAAAGTCTGATGATACACTAAGGAATCATATATATATTTAAAAAATGATGCTAGATTTTGAATTCCAAAGTGAACCCATACCCTTTAAAGAACAAGCCTATAGATTCTTCTTCTTTGATGATCTTCTTTCAAGACACCAAACACACATCTTAATGAACACGCCTATTATCACACATAGATATTCATGCCCTCATATTGCCTTAGTAACCACCAATAATGTCCATGGATATGCTTTCCCATGCCCTTATAGGGACTAGAAGTGGATTGTATATTCCTTGCTTCCTACTACTAGGCTTGCTTGTAAAAATAAAATATATAACCTCTAAAAAAGTTAGCTACTTCTTCTTGCATGCTAGGCTAGTAAACATACCTTTATAAGTTAGCCACAATATTCTAAACAAAAATTGATTAACAACCTTGGATGTGTGTGTTTCCCTTAACAATTATACTCTTTCTTCCTTTGGTATACAAATATTCTCCATCTTGTATAGTAACCCATCTTAGAGATAGTAATCAATAAATATTTGTTCTTTTTTTCCTTGCAACTACTAATACACCCCCTTCAACCCTTCCTCTCCCACATATTACTCATTGTATGCTTCATGGGTGAATGTATCCATGTACATAATAGATCCCAAAGTTGTAATATTCGATGTTGGTGGCTTGGATAGAAAATCAACCTACTTGTTAGTTGTGCATTTCTTATATTTAATCACAAGATGATATTGTTGCTAAAATCCCATCAATTTATAGTGTCTTACTTGTTGGAGTTTAATTTGAGCCTATATGGATTCTAAAGGTTGGTGATTATTATGGATGATAATTTCCTTTCCCAACATAAAATGTTTCCACTTCTTCATTGGTTGAACCAAGGCATAACGCTCCTTATCACATGTAGGTTAGTAATAGTCCTTCAAATATTTCAAAATATAGCAAATTAGTCTCCCCTAGCATTAACATTGCTCCCATGACATACCCATTAGCAATAATTTTTATTTCTAAAACTTATTCATGTTAAGTATTGGTAGGACTAGGGGTTGAATAATCATAATCTTTGCTTCAGTTCTTAAAATGTTGTCTAATGATTCTTACCTTGGTAGAAACTCTTACCACTAGTTATAATGGCATGAAGTGGTGTTACAACAAATTTCTTAATGTTGGGAAACCCCCACAAAATTCCTAGATTTTGTGACATTAATAGGAATGGACCATTTAAGAATGGTCTTTATCCTTACAATATCAATTTTCAACTCACCTCCACCAGTCACATGCCCTAAGTACACTAAGGATTGTTTAGCAAACACACACTTCTTAAATGTTTGTTAGCAATGCATGTTTCCTTAATGTTTCTAATACTTTCTTCAGATGTAATATATGTTCCTCCCATGTAGAACTAAAGATAAAAGTTTCATCCAGATAGAGCATGGAAAATGAATCTACCAATGGATGAATCACACCATTCATTAAAAGGATAAAATTAATTAAATCAAAGGGTATTCCTAATCACTTGTAAAGAAGTTGCTTCATATTGAAGGTGGTCTTCCAAGACCTTCTTCATTGATTCGGGCTTGAGGATATCCAAATTTTATATTTACCTTGGTGAAGTACTTTACATGTTGAAATTGATCTAATGAGCCAACAATTCAAGGAAGAGGGTAGCAATTCTTGAGAATGATCTTAATTATATCCTTGTAGAAAATGCACATTATCGATTCCACATCCTTCTTTGGAACAAATGTGACTAGGGAACCACATGGTGATCTATTTGGCCTCATGGATCTTTGCTCTAATAATTCCTAAAATGCTTCTTCACTTCATCTGACTCTAACATTGGTTACCTCTATAGTCCTCTATTTGGTAAAAGGAGAGTTTGGAAGAAATTGTATCTCATGCTCCACTTCCCTCTAAGGTGGCATTCCTTTTATATCTTGAAACACTTGTCTATATGCTTGCCATGTATCTTTTAGCTAATGTTTTTATGATTTCGTACATCCTTTAGAGGATGCCTTCACAACTAAAAAATTGGTGTCCTTCCAGTATTGTCTCAAGAAAAGAAGTACTTACTTCTTATTTGTGCTAATCTATCTCTTAACCTAATGTGCACTCACTAGAGCAATCTTAGTATCTCCCTTATATGAATTGATAATAAATGAGTTACCATCCTTTATTAGTCAATATTAGTTGGTCCTTGTCACGAATATAACATCCATTATATACATATAGAGGATATAAAATACTACACCATAAAGATTAATAGAAACTACATTGACTTCTATTTCATGAATAAAATTTACATTAATAACGAATCTAATCTTGCACGATTTCATCGAATTCCACTCTGACTTCTTAATCACCCAACCCAAAAGGTACGGCTGTGGGTGGTCATGCATTTATAGACCAATATTGCTTACTAAGTCCTTTAATATGAGGTTTTCCTATGAATAAGAATCTAATAGAGCATATATCTTGTTCTTTTTAATTTGAATTTTGATATGGTTGACAACTCTTTTGTCTCCTTCTTCTCTTTGAGATGGAGGCTACTCAAGTTCATCTACTTTGCACTATTGTGTAGATAATATTTTTGTGTTCTATCTTATTTCTCACATCCATTAGAAGATTCCTTTTCTTGGAATTATCCTACTTGTGGCTCCTAGGATTTAGATTTTGATGTAGTTTGCAATATTGTTCTTTTATGCATCAATCAATGTTGCAATGGTCATAATGGTTTTTACGATCCTTGCACACATGTGCAATGGTGAAAATATTCTTATTTTTTCTTTTTTCCCTTCTTCTTCTTTCCCTTATTGGAAGCTCCATGCTAGTCCACGTACTTCGAACTATTAGTTTCCCATTCTTCTTGCCATATTTAATGTATTAGGGCTAAACAAAATCCTCATTTATGGTTTTGGCCTCAAATAGTATAACTTTCCCTCTTATAACCTAGGTATTTGATAACCACATGTGGGTATTGACTTTTTATTCCTAAATGGATGGCTTGCTTCTAAAACTCTGTGGTGTACTCTTATACACTTCATACCTCCCTTCATTGGTAATAGTTCCACCAAATCTTCTAGTCCTCTTCATATGCAATAGGGTAACATTAGGACTTGAAAAGATATTTGAATGCCAACCACTTGGTTATTGGTGGGTCTGTTTCCAACCTAAAGTCCTCGGTGTGGTTCTCTCACCAAGTGTATGGATCTTTTTTCTATATTTAGTCCAACAAAACCTATTTTCTACTCCTCCCATACATCATGCACACTAAAATTGACTTCTAATTATTGCACCCAATGATTTAATTTAAGTGTGCCCACCTCACCTTCACAAGGATTCATCTCAACCTTTGCTTCCATTTTAAATAGTTTATGAGAATATTAGTTATTGGACTCAGGTTTTCATATTTTATTCTTCCTTATCTTCCATTAACTCCTCATGAATTTTTAGGTTTCTCAGGATATTTGGGCTTCTCCCAAAAGGGATCAATATTATTCTTAGGAATGCCCACAATGGTGGACATGCTCCTATAAATATCAACCAATTTATCTTCTAACCTTATGAATCTCCTTTCACATTTATTAACACATTGTACTTCCTTGTGCTCTTCACTCATTTTTGTGGATTGTGGTTTCTTCTTAATCCTTCTTATTTTGATCTCAGGATCAACATGATACAACTATCCCACATATTTGGATTTCCTAAGTCAGGTAATTATATGTTGAGCTTCAAACCACCAAACACCTAAATAAACCCACTTTGGTACCAATGTTATCTATAGACCTCGTTGGATATTCCAAAAGTAGCTCACCTAAACAATTATAAACTTAAAATTACTATAGTGAGCCAATGTTTGACTATGAAACTATATTTTTGTATTTTTTAACACCTTACGAGAAATAGAAGCACACCATTTGAATTCTTCAACTAATGTGGCATATGAAATAGACTCCAATAAAAAGACAAATGTAATGGAACCCAACCATTTACGCTAAAATCCAATATAGAAAAGCTAACATTCAATGAATAATAATACCTTCCATCTTCTTATACTATGAAAATTACAATAGATAATTCAAAGCATTCCAAATTTACTATGAAACTATGAGATACTGTGGCCTTCTACAATGCTTCAAAATATCTTTTGTCTCTCTACTTTGTTAGAACCTCCTCCATATTCTTGCTTATACAATGGAACAACTAATAACTAGTGAAAACATGAACCCTTTTCCCTCCTCTTACTAGGTTTTTGATAGCTAGAAATAAGGTTAGGGTTAAGTTTAGCATTTCAGAACCATCTTGGAACCTCCATAATGTTTTTGAAAGTGTCTAGTTGATTCATACACATTGCTCACTCCTTGTATCTGGATTATGATGAGTTGACATGGTTGCCACTTGGATATGAGGGGAACATTCAGACAGTTACCTTGTCAAGATTTGAAGTTTCTCATGTGAACTTTGTTTTAGGCTCATGATAACTTATTGGAAAGTCTCAATGAGAAGAATAATTTACATCAAAGTTTAGGAGATCCTATGGAAAACCTAATCCATCAGAAGGATATAAAACACTACTTAGAGCCTCAAAAATGTGTCAAAAGTTGATATCCTAAAATTTAACAAAAGCAAGACAATCTCTTAGATGTTCAATTTTTTATTTCCCCACTCTATAACATTAATAAATTTATATGGTACTCATATAGATTGATTTTGTAAATTGATTTTGGAGGAAAAACCAAAAGTAACTTGTAAACCCAAAAGGACACAATTGTGAGTTCCCAATCAAGACCTTAATTGCTATTTTTATCATATTTTTTAAACCCTTATTTTTTAAACTAATTTAGAGACATATATATTTGTAATCCTTTTAATAGGGTATTAATTTGATTCATACTTTAGTTTTTATGGTCTCTTCTATGCTATAATGAGATATGCTAACCTAATTTTCAAATATATAGATATGGAAAAGTTCTAGCCACAACACATTTTTAAAATATAAAATCCAATCATTACAATAAAAAAGAGGGTCTCTTCTATGCTATAATGAGATATGCTAGCCTAACTTTCAAATATATGGATATTCAAATATATGGATATGGAAAAGTTCTATCCACAACACATTTTTAAAATATAAAATCCAATCATTACAATAAAAAAGAGAGGAGAGAATAGATTTATTATTTTGATTATTTATGTATATACACACATTTACACAATAAAGAGTAGTGGGCCAACGATTTGCCCTTTTTTAGATTTTTTTAGTTTTGAAATATAATAACTTAAATTTTTCAAAAATCACTATCAAATAGACTAAAATTACAAATTCTAATCACATAAACACACCATACTACATGCATTAAATATAGACTATGAATATGATGCTTGCAATTTCATAAAGTTTTTTTCCTAAATTTATATAATTTTTTTTTTCCTTTTATTATTTTCACTACTTAAAAAAACAGAAATATATTTTTTACTCTGATTTGAAAAGAAAAGCCAAAATATTTATAAAATTATTTACTAGTTTTTTAATCAATTTTTATATATTCCTAAATATATAAGAGAATTATATAAACATAAATTTAAAACCATAAATAATATTAATACATCATAAATTTATATTTAATAAAGATAAATATGAAATTTTAAATTATGTAATAGATTAACCAAGTAAAAAAAATTACATTATTCATAAACATTTACTTATTTTGAAATAAATGATAAATAATGTGAATCCTTACAAATATAATTGAGTATAATTCTGTTTTTTGGTGAGCTATTATACTTTATACATTTGAGTGCGATTATTTACTAATTTGTGTGGTATAAAATCCTAAGTGACTGCAAGATATGGTTTGCAATTTTTGTGATTCTGGTTTATAAAATTATTACAAGTACATAGGCATTTTGTCGGTGCAACTTCGGGTACCTCACAAGTGGTACAATCCTTCAGTGCAATGTACAAGTTGTAACTTTAATATGTTGCAGTATTCCTAGTCACACTTTACAACTTGCAACTCTATTATGATGCATGGTATTTGGCCTCCTTTATGCGTTTAATGATTCACCTTGATTAGAATCACGCTTAACATTTTAGTGACCATGGAAAAGAAAACTGTCCGACTTGCACACATTCTTATGATTGAGATTTTATAAATCCGCGTTCTTAGAAGTATGGACAGGGCGACATGGTATTCACTTTGTGGATAAGCTGATATGGCATCATGTCACTATGGTACTAGCTTATGATGAGATGGCATAATGACAGGAATAATCACATATCGGTTGGGTTTTATTTATTTGGTTGGTTTAGTTGGTTTTGAGAAATGTGTAGTTTACTTATTATATGTTTTGGAGTTTGTTTGCGTATATATTTTAGTATATATTTTAGTTTAATTCGTTCAAAATTTGTAAAAGATTTGTTGGAATCATAAATTTGAATTGTGAACTCTCTATAATTTGAGTGTTCCAAGGTTTTTCAAAGTGCTAAATCTGTATATATAGTCAATAACGCATTTTAAACAAAAAAATCATGATATGATTATTCTATATGATATGATTTTCATTAAATAATAGTGATAAGTATGCATTTACATTTGTGAATAAAAATATGTGATGGTTATCCCCACCATTAATTTGACAACTTAGTTATAAGTTATGCTAGGTTTTCCCACTATTTAAAAATAAAATATCCATATTATAAATGTACATTAGATTATACCTTGCCTTGAGGATGAATCACATTAGCTGGTTCGAAACGTCGACCAAATCCTAATAATGTAATTAATCCGAAAGACATTTATCTATATTACAAATTACAAAAATCTTAGATCTAAAATAGAATTTAGATTAATGATAAAATTTATATGAAAATTATATAAATATAAAAGATATAGAATAATATAAATTAGGTTAATAATTTAGTGAGTTAATTTAAGTAGTTAAACACTCTGAACTATAAGAAAGTTTAAGTTTCGACTATATTTATTCATATTATCAAACTCACTTGATACTTTCATTACATTAAATTTCCAAAACTATAATTAGATAATTTGCCCTTAATCATATTTCCGTAGTAAATAAATAAAATAAATAAAAAATACCTAAAAGCCATTCTCTAAGATGATACTATTTTAGAAATGAAAAAAAAAAAAAAAAAAACCAAAAAAACATTTTCTAAAATATATATTCCATTCCATTAAAAGAGTGTGATTTTTATTGAGTCCTAGTACAAAGTAGATAATATTAATAATCTAAAACAGCACCGTGTTCTAATTTCTATGAAATGAAATAAAGATATGAAAAGTTAAAAATCGATAATACATGTGAGAAAATTTATTTGTTTTAATAAAATTGAATAACCATTTTGATGAAAAGATAAATTTACAAAAAAATTGTTTCGACAAAATTGAATACCACTTTTACTAAGAGATCAGGAGGGACTAAGGAATTTTACTAAAATTATTATTACGGCCCAAATTTATGACCATTACCACAAAATTTACATAACATTTAATGCCCATATATATACGTAAGAGAGTTGAACTCCTCTTTTATCATGTCAATGGTCATTCTAACATTATTTGAGTTTGTTCCCTTTTTACCATAAAATTAATGATTTATTAACATTAACATGAGATGTACACAAATAGTACCCCAAATGAAAAAGTAACTAACAAAATTAAATATATATTTGCATTAAAATAAGATATGTGAAGATGTCATAACACAAAATGTGTGAAAAGATTTAATGACCGAAAAGTAAATAGATAATATTTTCATGTGAAAAAAATTAGTTTATAATGTTGGGTTTTATTTTTTTATTTTTTAATAGAGTTTGGTGATATAATTTTTTATGAAATTATAATTTTTTATTACTTAAATTATATTTTTGAATGCATGTATGAATTGATTATTTTAGAATTTTTTTAAAGCATTCAAATGATACAAATTCAATAATTCAAATTTGTAATTACAATTAAAAAAATTTGGATTTTGAGTAAATGTGATAAAATAATGCACAAAAAAGAATCAAAATGCATAATGTTTAGACTACATTTTGTAATTGACAATCCAACTTACTAGGTTGATATTTGGGGATAACAAGATGTTGAGGTTGTTTTTCTTTTTGTAAGGAAGAAAAAATTCATTAGATTACCAAAAATTTACATAGAGTACAATCTTGTAAAACATTGGTGGACCGTGTTTGAGTTGAGGATGTTAAGGAAACTAAAATAACCTTTCCAACCAAGAGAAAGCTTAGGAGAGACCATCTGCCCTTAAGTGGGAAACCAGATGATCTCTCTGAGGGTCATGAGACTAGTTTTTAACATCAAAATACAATACTAGAGCACAAGAAAAATAACATAATAATAAAAACTGCGAAGGTCTTTCCTGGAGATTAATAGCAAACCAAGTCATGATGTGGATTACTTGAAGGGATCATCATGTCCTTTTGGCAACTTGTTGACGGTGTTGGACCCACCAACATGTCAAGGGATCTCCTCGGTAAGAAGTCCCAACTAGACCTCAAACCATTTGGTGTAGGAGTCCCAGCAGTGGGTCGTATGGTATCGCCTTGACCACGGTTGCGCGCAGAGGTAAGTAAGATGTCCTTGTTGGTAGCAAGGGTGTGACATGCGCAACAAGCCAAGGAAGGTGCATGAATGGTTCTAACACACGGAAGGTGGAATGAGTGCGCCCCTTGGAAACCTGTGTAAACACGTAGCTTGGAAGGGAACACACGAGAAAAGATGCATCACAAACTGGAAGGAAGGTGAACCAACAATCCAAAGTGATGGTTAAACCAACAACACATCTTAGTAAGATTCATACATACATATACAAAAAGAGTCTATACATACAGGTGTAAAAAACATATACATATATCATTAGAGTAACCAAGTTAACTGAAATACAATAAAAACATATGCATGAAATGTGCTGGCTATGTTATATTAAGAAGTGAAAGTTCCAATCATATAGTACAACCATGACCAACCACTAGTCCCGATAACGAAACATTACAATCACTGCTGCCTGCTCCTCCAAAGAGATGTACTAGCTTTGCATTGTGGAGAAGCCAAGGCTCGTTACAATATTCTCCAAGCTTTCTCTATGATACTCCTCTTGGAAGCATGGCTGACCAAAATCCCTTACAATGAGTTATGAGGTTCTATAAATAGCAAAGGGTGGGGTGACCCTTGACATTCCCCTTTGTGACTCTTCACCTACCCTCATGACTCTTCGCCTACTACATGACTGTTACATTCAACTATCGACACTTGGACTTTCACTTTTACAAGATATTACATACAATGTGCACAGGTACCCATGTGAGACAAAATAGGCTTGAGCAAGCCATGCAAGCTATCAATAAGACTTGGACAGTTGTGGGAAGACCAACTCTTTGACATCCTCACGATGATCGACGATGGCAAACTGATGCCGAGCTTGGTCGTCTGTGATGGTGTCTATGTACTCAATGGTGACATCCTACTGAAAGAAAACTTTTGCCTCCGTTGCATCCTGGTACAGTGATATGGCTCCTCTGTCCAACTCGTCTGATAACATGCACATCATCGTCTTGAGTGTAGCTGGACCAACAACATACTGATGCATAGTGTCTATGCTGATCTTCAAGTGTGTGCTGGTGACTATGCACATCAACTTGTTGAAATACATGTTCAGCTCCTGTCGGACTTGGTTTTTGTTTTCGCCTTAGTGAGTGTGCTAATGGGTGGGATCGTATGCGTGCGCATAATGACATCCATGCTCCTGAACACCATTGTATGTGATCGACATCACTTCTCACCCTGTATGCTTCGTGCCAGCTGCTGGGTTGGGTCCATAACTTGTATGGGTGCAGTTTCATCAGTGTGTGCATGTCGTGCCTCCTGTTGTACCTGTTCCTACTGCAACTCCTTCTCTCGTCTGTGCAAATCCTGTTCTTCCTTGAGTTGCTGCTTCAACACCTGCAACTTCTTCTCTATTTCTCTCTCTCCCTTCGTGCGATCCTCCTATCACGCTGTCACCTCATAGCCTCAATCTCCAAAGATGCTTTCATCACAAGTGGATTTTCTTAAACTTGCAACTTTGCTTTGCCTCTACACTATCAACAACCTTCTTCTTGCATTTGTCACATGCAGGTGTGCTACCTTCTACTGTTGCTAATAGTGCTACTCTCTGTGATGTCGCTGCCATTTCATCTTGATATCGTTGTCCATGAATAACTTGATATCTTCACAGATAGGCAAGTTCATAGACACTTGATCGACAACATCCCTAGTTGCACTCTCAACGGTGTCTTTGACTCTTCTTGCCTGGAAACCATTGTACCTGTGCTACTGAGAGGTAGACGAACATCTATGATACCTGGAGACATAGAAACACTCATGGAAAGCAATTTTTAAGTTGAAAACCAAAACAAACTAGAGGAATGACATGCAACATACATGTGTGACTGTTTGTGAAGATTGCGCAATTTTCACTTAGAGGCTGGGAGACTTACTGCCAAAACTGTGCAAGGCATAGTTCAGGCCACTGGGAGGTTGACCGACTACTGGAACTATGCAATGCACAGTCCAGCCTGCCCTGTTGAGGATCAAAACTATGCAATGCTTGTTATCGGGAAATCTAGTGTCCACTCGGATCTGCTAGTCCCACTAAGACTGGTAGCTATCTTAGAAACAAACAAACTAAAACCACTTTCATTTTCCTTTATGAGAAGTAGATAAGAGTGGAATGAAGGACACCAACCTCAGTCTTGCGCTTGGTTCCTTGCTTGATTCCTCTCCTTTCTGACAGATCCTTACCACTTCTCCTTCGTCTACCCAGCTTCAAAGAGCACCTGTGGAATCAAAGCAACATAATACTATCGAAGAATAGAGATCTACAATCATAAACAATATAGGACCAGATATATATTGACCACACAAATGCATATATCATCAAACATATAAGAATGTGGAGGAAAACTTGAATAGCTTTATTAATAATCAAGAATAGCAAAGAGGATTACAACCAATTGTTCTGACCCAACGTCATCCTCCAGCATGAAAGCCCTTCTTTCACCTCATGAAAAGCTTAGATCACCCAACACTATGATATTCCAACAAGAAACCAACAACACTTTCTTACAAGATACAAAATTCCAGCCCCTGGATCTCTGGAATGAGGGATCCATATATAGATGATTACAGGGGGGTGAGTCAACTTCTAGGATTTGATTAGTGTCCTCTCTCTGATAGTTCTTGATTCCACTTAGAGATTGATGATCTCTTACTCATCCCTGGGTGAATTCAGAGAGGCAAGTGTCACAGGAGAAGTTTCTGGAAGATTCCATGATCATCCACCTTGCAAACTATCTCTGCCATTTGTCCACTCTCGCCCATCGCACCCCATAGAAGGGATTTTCAGTATGCATCGCACCTCCCGTGTGCATTTAGGTGGGATGCATCACACTTTGACCATGGAGCAGGTGAGATGGTCCAGTTTTGACCAGTTCTGAGTAGTTTTTCATGGAGAACTTCTGGGAGATGATGTAATCAACTGACCTTGTTCTTTTAGGGGATGGAACAACACTTTTAGGGACTTAGGAGCCCTTGGTTTATGGACATGTTTGATTGGGGTTGCAGTGCCCAAAAATGTCTATAACAGTTGCCCCCTAAAGCATGAGGTCGTTAATCTTTTGATGTCGGGTGAAATGCTTTATCATGAGGATCCGAAGTTTTTTCGAGCTGGAAGGCAACCTGTAATAAGATACAATACAATACATTATCTTCATAATATTTTTCATGATCTAGCTAAGGTGGGCATTCCCATGCTCAAATTTATAAATTCATTTCTATGTACATAAGACAGACAACTGTCTGTGCAGGAGACTGATGATTCTGATAGAATCATCATCCTTTGATACGGATGATCATCTGTGCAGCAACAATGTACATTTGGTGTCTTTATTTTCTTGAATATATCGCAGCCCGAATGGATGAAACTAGATCCGGGGTCTTCAAACTCGTTCAATCTTCACTCGGAGTACAAGTCAATCCATGTGAAAGATGTTCTGGAGTCGAACATGGAAAGATATCGCTTGATTACCAGCCAATGATGTAAGCTATTAACAGGCGCGAGAGGAATTAGCCATAATGATGATGACCCTCAAGGTACTACAGTACAATTCGCGGGGTGTGAATAAGGTACTTGGCGTCGAACACCACGCAAAATCTTTCGATCGAAGGCCATTGATGTAAACCTGTCACCGGAAGTGAGAAACTTGCCATTGAGGCATGCAAGCTTCAAAGTACTGAAATGGTTGTTCCTAAGTCGACTTCTTGGATAATGAGCTGATGTCGACAAGAAGTGACCCGCTATAGGAGGGCCTTAATGAATCCCACATCTATGACACGGAACAGAGTAAATGATTTTGGAGGTGAAAATGGTCTGATGATATAGGGTTCAGGGTGGTGGTCATGAAAGAATGGAGTGTGAATGTATTGCAGCGGATGAGACACAGGTGAATTCTCTGAGCGACTTCTCTTGAACATACCGGTGACACTGACATGATGGATTGGTAGCGTTAACCCCAAATGTGGATGGTGTGATGGACCAATGGTGATATGACCAGTGAACGGAACAACCCAACCCGACTCGGATGCGGAGTGAAAGTGCCATGTTCAAGAGCGACTTGCTACCAATAAAGTTCCTTCAAGTTTTCTTCCCAAATTTTCCCCAGTCATTGCTGACCAGTACCTCTTTATTTTTGTCAAGCTTGAGGAGGATAACATATGCTTGTTCTATAATTTTCCCTTCGGGCAAACCCGTCGCTATATTTTAACGAGCCTAGCGACAGTGAAACTCTTTCTTGTCTGTACGGACAAGTTTGTTGCTATTCGGTTTTAACGAGTTTAACGACAAAGATAACTCGGTCCTTTTCAATTTTAGAGAGTCTGAAAAGGGACGTACAGGAAACTCCAATGATCCTTTTTCATCATATAATCCCTTAAGTCCGAAAAAGTATAAAATAATACAAAAGGGATGAATTTTTGGTAATTTTAACGAGCCGAACAAGACAAGCGCTCGATCTTTTTGTGTAATAATCCCTCAGGTCCAAAAAGATTAAAATATAGAGGAGGGATAGCACTTCCGGTCGCTTTAATGAGCTGGAGAGGCCAATCGCTCGACAATATTTTCATATTTTACGAGTCAGTTGAAAAGAGCTTAAAGGAGACTCGTTTTTTGAGGAACGAGTGATAATTTCGGGTAGCAGCTAATTCCAGGTATGGTTCAGAATTTTCCAGTCATGGCAGTGTCACAAGGATGGCTAACAAGATCACTCTTCGCAGCTGTTCCTCAAAAAGGGGTAAACAATCAAATGGAGGTGAATGATCGGCTAAAACATAGTGGAGGTGATGATGAGAACACGACCAAGGCCCAAAAGCTGATGATAATGCATTCACAATGGTTATTTACCGGAAATTGGTTCATTTTTTAATGAGCTTAAACTCTAGGGAACGTTTGTTCATTGCTTATGTTTAATTTTTAACGAGCTTGAACTCCACATAAAAACTACTTGTGATAATGGTCATTGACTTAATTTCACCATTAATCACTTTGTTCCTTCAAAGGTTGTACTGCCTATTCAATTGCTTCATCAAACTGATTAGAAATGAACAATATATGTTTCAAAATGAGTTAAAACACTAATATTTTACTCGAATTACGTGAAAAGTAATTTAAAAGTGGTTTTTTACCTCTCATTTTACCATTTCATTTGAACTTTGGTTTGTTGGATCTCTTGAGGTGCTTTTCCCCCTTGATTTTCACTAGCTGATTTCGGGAGATTCTATGGACGATTCTTGGCACTGTCTGGACTAGGTAGGAGCTAAACCTGAGCTCTTTAGTTGCATTCCTTCCTTTTTGAATTTTGTGCATGTTTCCCTGTTTTTCTGAGCCTTTGGGGTTTGAAAAATTCGCCCTAGCTCCATCGCACCCTTTCTATATCGAAAGGTGCGATGCATCCTGGCTTGGCCATTGGCCAGTAGGGATGCATCCCACCCAGTACACTACTAGGGGTGCAATGGGTGCAAGAAGGGAAGTTTTTGCACTATTTTCTCATGGAATTTTTGCCTGTTTTTTGCCAAATCAGGATCATGACTCTTCTCTTGCTTGTTTTGCAGAGATTTATCAGAGCAAAATGGTTGTTACATGGCGAGAACACGAGCATGAAGAAGAGGACATGCTTGCTCTACATGATCCGGTTACAGTAACTGCACTGCGGAACTGCGGCCTGTTCAAGTTTTTCCGCATTTCTAGCATGAGGCAACAAATCAACTTGTTGCAATATCTTCTTGATGCATGGGATCCTACCAACCAGGTGTTTCAGATCAGAGGCAAATCTATCCCCTTGACTGTCGTAGACATCTATTTTTTGACCGGTTTATCAAGGTGTGGTGCCCCTCTTTCATTATCAGGTTCCGCCTGTGGGGGCAAATTCGTGAGAGATTATATTCGTCGGTATTGCAAAGAGGGATCTCAGCTGAGTAGGGATGGGAAGATCAATATCCGAGATGTCAATGATCGGTCCTTGAGGACCATTCTGTTCACTTTTACTAGACTGGGTGGTAGTGCGGCTCCTCATGTAGCTAACAGGTCCTTTATGCAGTACGCCTTGGAATGCCTTGAACCAAAGGTGTTCAATTGGTGTGATGCAGTAATCCCTGTGATGAAAGAACAACTGACCAAGGTAAAGAATGGAAAATTGAAGAGCTTCGGTTATGGTTCTATTTTGACCGCTTTTGCCTTGGAAAAGATCCCATTGATGCAGCTGCAGTACATCTCACTTGGCTTACCTCCACCGACTGAGCCACGGATGCAAGGATGGGTCGACCTTATGGCTCGACATGCTGGTTAGTC
This sequence comes from Pinus tabuliformis, assembly GCA_031772625.1. NCBI lineage: Eukaryota > Viridiplantae > Streptophyta > Pinopsida > Pinales > Pinaceae > Pinus > Pinus tabuliformis. Next base: position 240,903,626 of record CM062804.1, read on the forward strand.
CCAGGTTTCCTTTTCTGATACCTTTTTCGAGTGGTTCAACCATCAGGAGATGGTTTTTTCCGAGTATCCATATGCTGGTATGGATTTCCAGGGTGACTCGGATTTGGTGTTGCCGGCTGGTGAGCAGTGGGGTGTTATTGGTAAATTCTCTGACCATATCTTTGTTCATCGTTTCTTTTTATAATGTTCTTGTACTTTCTTCTATCAGGACTAATCAAAACTCATGTGCTCATGCAGATGTTGGACCAGTTCAGCCAGTAGTACGTCTGAGAGTACCAGCTGCCGCTCCAGCAGGAGAGGCTGTGGGGAGGGCTATCCTTCGCAACCTTGATGTGGCTGAGACTCTTTCAGCATTGCAGGATCAGGTCGAGGGCCTCACTCTTGGTATTCTGGATGTGAGGACCGATGAGCTGCCCCTAAGGTTGCAGCGACATACTACTGGCATGCCGAGTCGATGGACTAGGCTGTTACGCATGATTGCACAGGCGGTGACTTGTTATCACCAGCATCATTAGACTAGGGTGCCCCCTAGAATTTTGAGTTTTGGGTCATTTGACCGATTTTTTCCTAGTTACAGAACATTATGTATGAACCATGAACATTTATATATATATTTTTGATTTTTGGAGCTTTATTTTGGTTGAGTTACATGATCTTGATGCAAATATTTGATGAAATGCTTCTTTTATAAATGTTGCAAATGTCTATCTAACACATAATTTGCCAATGAGTCTATTAATGTGTTTAAGTTTCTGGAAATATGCTGATATTGAATAGAATCAAACTGCCTTTCCAAAATCCTGACCCTTAGGAACATGCGATAGATAGCTGGATTCCATACGGAGTAGATACCAGTGAGCTGTAGGATGACGAGTTGTGAGTCTAGCCTGATGACTAGTCGGCGTATGCCACGCGTAATGGCATCAGAGAGGAGCTCTATCAACGCACTGTATTCAGCAATATTGTTCGTTGACCGACCAATACATACCCCTCTGAAACTCACTAACTCGCCGCTTGGATTGAAGATGGCCCAGGCCGCAGAAGATAGGTTCCGCGAACTACGACTCGCTCTATCGGCATATCCAACAAATGATTCCAATAGGTCCGACATCTGCAACAAATGTAAAAGTGGATCACTTAACCAAAACAATTACCCTTAGCGAAAACAAAAATGTAACAAAAGCATAGGGGTTACTATCTTGAGTCAAGCATAGTAACGCTTAAGGTACAACCTGTTGCGAGGTTGCGCCAGTGGAATCCCATCATAATATACTAACTCATAGGCTCCTTTTGCTAATACACGTTTAACAATATAGGGGCCCATCCATAAGGATTTGAACTTACCTGCTCCCAATTTGTCAAATTCCTGGTCGTAAAGTAAGACTAGGTCACCTTCTGAGAAGACACGGGGTTTGACATTCTTGTCGAACTACGCCTTGACTCATTTCTTATGGGCTTCATTAGCCAAAGCGGCATCACGACGGGTTTCATCCAATTGGATTAGTTCCAAGAAACGAGCCTCTTCTTCGGAAGTTCCGGGGAGGAGGTCGACTGCGAGTTTGAGGGACGAGATTTCACACTGAACTGGTAAGATTGCTTCCAAGCCATACACCAATTGAAAAAGTGTAAACCCGGTTGCATTTCTCACCGATGTCCGGTATGCCCAAAAGGCTGAGTATAGGATCAGGTGCCAACTCCTTTTGTGGACTCCAATCATCCTTTGCAGCATCCGCTTCAGGACCTTGTTGATTGCCTCAACTTGTCTGTTAGCCTGCGGATAATACGGAGTAGAGCTATCGTGGGACAGCCCTAACTTGGCAGCCAACTCAACCATCATGTGATTGCGAAAATGCGATCCATGATCTGTGACTATGGCCTGTGGAATGCCGAATCTGGAGACTACATGATTGAAAAAGAAGAGGGTAGCCATTTCGCCACTGTTGTTTAATGTAGGCATCGCCTCGGCCCATTTGGTAAAATAGTCTACTGTGACTATGATATACCCATGCCCCCGGCCGAGGTGGGGTTACATGTCATGAAATCTATGCCCCATTTGGCAAATGGCCCAACAACAACTACTGGTTGCAGAGGTGCGGGTGGTATTTTGGTTTTTCGATCAAAGATTTGACATGCATGGCAACTTCTGACTACGGTTATGCAATCTTTAAACATTGTTGGCCAGAAGTATCCTGCTCGTAAAATATTTTGCTCCGTGGCGTAACCAGATTGACGCCCCCCACATGCGCATGAATGGCAGTCATTCAGGACTTTTTCGGCCTCCTCGTGGGTGAGGCACCTCCTCATAACTCTATCGACACCACGACGGTAAAGTGTATCACCGACGATCATGTAGTCTTTTGCTTGGTAACGAATGCGTCGTTGTTCCGAGCGGGAGGTATTAGACCTATACGTTTGGGTTTGGAGATAGATTATTATGTCTCCATACCACGGATTGCTTGAAGATATCAGAAACAATGATTCGTCCACGATTGTTTCTTTTGATGTTACATCGTTGGACGACAATGGGAAATCGCATAGTAACTCCGTGAAAACCAGGGATTTCTTTGATTTGGATTTTATAAATTCCAGATCAAACTCTTGTAGAATTGCTATCCATTTTGAATATTTTCCCCCCAGCAACTATCGCAACAATATATAAGTCATAGGGTCGCAATCTGACAGAATGGTAGTTTTTCGAAAGAGGATATAGTGCCAAAATCTCTGTATCGCTTGAACAGCTGTGAGGGCTAGCTTTTGAATGTATAAGTACTTGCTTTCTGTATCATTTAAGTTTCTACTTAAATAATATATAGGATGTTCAATTCCATTGTCTTCTTGAACTAAAACCATTGCGATGGTTGTATCCGCTGCAGCTAGATACAGGTTAAAGTCTTTTTGATAATCAGGAGCATACATTAATGATGCTTTTATTAGGGACTCTTTTAAAGCATCAAAGGAAGCTTGTGCGACCTGATCCCACACGAAGGGTACTTCTTTTTTCAATAGACGAGTATAACCTTTAGCAAGTTCGGTGTAATTTGGAATGAATCTCCTCAGAATGTTTGCTTTCCCTTGGAGTTTCTGAATCTGAAGCAAATTTGAAGGCGGAGGCAAATTAATGATTGCCTCAACCTTACATGGGTCGAGACGAATCCCATCCTTTGAGACCACAAAGCCAAGTAAACGACCGGAACTGACACAAAAAACACATTTGTGTGGATTGAGGCGTATCTTGTAGTGTCGGCAATGTAGAAATATCGCTCTCAAATGCTGCGGATGATCGATCCGCTTTCGCGAATGAGCCGAAAGATCGTCGAGATATGGTTGAACGATGTTTTTGATGTCATGGAAGGCATAATTCATTGCCCTCTGAAAAGTTTCCCCTGCGTTCTTTAAACCAAAGGGTAGCTTACGATATGCAAATGTGCCCCACGGACAAATAAATGCAGTCTTTCACTAGTCCTGTGGGTGGATATTTATTTGATTATACCCAGAAAATCCATCCATAAATGAGAAGATTTCACATCCGGTGCATTCATCAATTATCTGGTCAATGAAGGGTGTAGGGTAGTTGTCTTTCGGACAAGCTTGATTTACATCCCTATAATCGACGCACACTCTAATCGTTCCTTGTTTTTTCATTACAGGAACAATATTTGATACCCAATCGGTTAGAGGATAGGGTAAATAAAACCAGCATGGAGAAGTTTTTCAACTTCTGCCTTGATGGCAGCGGCTTTCTTGGGGTGCACCTACGGTAGCCGTTGTCATACCGGTTTGACATCTGGATACATCTTAATTTCGTGTTCAACTATACTCGAGTCAATGCCTGGCATTTCATCATACGACCAAGCAAAGACATCTCTGAATTCGCGAAAAAGAGCACTATATATTTCCAGTTCTGAAGGAGAACAAGATTTGCCGACATGAATATTCTCTACAACATCTGTTTTGGTCGAGATATTTATGGCGATAGTCTCTTCAATATTGGACAAGTTTCACTCGGAATCCACCGTGTTTACAGTATTTGATAGAAAATCAAAAACTGATGGATGATGAAGGTAACTAGGAGTATCTTCTTTGTAATCCAGAAGATGGGAATGATGGTGGTAATCTTCCCATGGGGCCCCGTCAATCATCATTGACTGAACAATTATTTCGTCTGTATAATGTACTTACGACCAAGGATCTGAAGGGGTACCATATTCCTTAGACCTATCTATCCAAATGCTTGATGAGCGTTGATTTGGGTTTGCCTCCCATGCTAGAAACATTGATTGCTACAAGATTTCTATTGGGCTTGGAGGCAATACCTGCAGATGATCCATGTTAATATCGTTTTCAGAGATCTTTTGAATAGAATATATCATATTGCAGGTTCCCACCATTGCCACTTCCGCCAGATTTATTGGAGGCGGTAGGGCAAAAGTCCCCATTAATATAAGGTCTTTTAGTAGGCCTACTCCACTATTTTGAAGCGAGTGAGGGCTTCCGTGGATCATCAGAATGCTTCCTGTAACTTGTGAACTGTTGGGGAGAAATGTTTGTTGGTCGACGATTGTAATTCCTCCTCGAAAGGGAAATGCAATCTTCCTGAAGTATTTCGACACAATGGCTGCCATAGCATATATCCAGGGCCTTCCCAGTAGGATGTTGTAATTGAGGTTTCCGTCAATTACTTCAACATCTATTTCTACCGTTTTGCCCCCCAGTTCAACTTGCAAGTTACTTAAAATACCATATGGGGTGTATGTTCGTCCATCAAATGCTTTTAATGTTGTCGAAGATCGCGACAAGGGTGGAGATCCTAAAGTTTTCCAGCAACTCATCGACATAATACATGTAGATGCCCCCTCATCAATAATTGTTCAATGAACAGTTTTGTTGAGGGCTTTCACTTGAATGAGGAAAGCTAGTTGAGCTGGTAACTGAGGGTCATATCCTTTGTGATTAAAGGACACAAGATTGGAATCCGTTGGGTCAATCCCACCTATTGCTGATAATAAAGTCTGCTTTTGAGAAGGGCAATTTTGCAGTACCTCAAGTGTCGACATAGCGGATGGTGATTGGGCCAGATCCTCCACTATATTATAATGATGTGCTACTCTGGCATGAGGATTAAATGTCGATTTGTGTACTACTCCCTTTGGCAGCTTTATCGTTAGTTCAGGAATGATGGGTGTCACAACTTTGGTCGAAGTTGTTGTCGAACTACTGGGTTGATCATTGGCCTTGTTGTCCGACAGCTGTGGATTCCCGTAATCTTTATTCCTTGTCGATATCAAAGCATCGTTTTGCTGCTTTGAAACCGACAACATTAGCACTTGGGATGGGGAAGCATTGTCACTAGCAACCAGATTTGTTCCTGGATTTTGAAACGGATCAGTCAATACTACCAAGGTTTTTGAATTCTTGAGGAATTTTCTAAGCTCAGCTTTATATGGACACTCTCTTGTCCAATGATCCTCATCACATATTAGGCATGGACTTTTTGGTTTCCTATCTCCAGAAGGGTTTGCAGAAGATTTTTCAAGGGACGATTCCTCCTGTTTTTTCTTCTTCCCTTTCTTTTTCTTCTTGCCTCCTGGTTGCTTGGTTTCTTTGCCTTTGTCAGTCGACACAGCATTTACTTCTGAGGCAAGAAGTTCTTCATTTTCATTTTGACCTAAAACCATATGGGCTTTCTTCGACTTAGCCTTTGCGGTTTTCACGCTGGTCCTTCCTATCACGTCGTCCCTAGCATGAGAGTCTTTGTTTGATTTAGGAGATGGAGGAACAGAAAATTCCGGTCTAGGAGCATCAGGGATTTTATCGTAGAGCATGCCAGACTTAGTATAGATCAAGTTTAGATATTGCGCACGAGCAATTACTTGCTCTTCAGTGACGACTCCTCCCTTTGCCACATCTTCTGTAATAGAAGGTAACAATGACTTAATAAACCATTCAGCCAATAGCTGATCAGGAACATATGTTTTTACCATTCTACGACGACGTCGCCACTCATGAATATGATCAGATATGTGAGTGGCCATCGTTTGCTTGAAATTGGTAAGAAGCTCTGTTCCCGTTTCGTACCTTATGGGTAATTGAAAATGGGTTAAAAAGGTTGTGGCTAGGGCACTGAAGTTATCAAACGAAGCTCTAGGAAATTCGATATACCATTTTGCCGTCAGACCAGTTAACGTTCGCTGAAAGAGGCGAAGCCTGATCGAATCATCATTTAGAGTGTTAGACGAACACCACAAGTGAAAGGTCATCACATGATTTGACGGGTCTTCACCCAGATTTCCATTAAATTTAGGAATATCTGACAGAAGTTTATGAGGAATCGCTGGCCACCAAGGGGCGTAAGCGATTGGATTGTTTGTTAGCCGATTTAAATCTGGAAACTCTAAAGATGCCACGAAGGGCAACTGTTGATGCAGGTTTGGCGAAGCATACCCAAGATAAGATGGGATTTCCTGAGCAGTGGGTCTTTGCATACCAGCATAGTGCATTTGATGCTGATAACTTTGGTAAGGTTGTTGGGCATAACCATTGTGAAATGGTTGATGTTGACCATTTTGAATATACGGCTTCCCATTACTTGCAAAGACTTGGTGCTCAGATCCTTGGTAAACTTGTTGGAATTGTGGTTGTTGATATTGCACCAGCCACGGTTGTGAGACCATGTGTTGTTGTCCAATACTGGCTGTTTGACCAAGATGAGGGGTAATGGTACCCGTTTGAGCCTGGGTCACTCTAGTTAAGGAGCCACTAACTGATGATTGTGGTGGTGTCGCAGGGACAAGGGGCTGTTGGATTGCGACCTGAGAGACTTGAGGTTGGCATACAACAGGTAACGCTTGCACTTGCAACACCATCACAATAGCCGATGTAGTGGGAATATTTGACATAGGCAAACTTTGTTGCATTGAGTATACAACTCCTGGTTGTTGAGGCAGTATTGGCATCCAACCACTGGATGTAATTCCAACATAACCTGAATTCTGTTGGGAACTCACGTATGTTTGACCTCTTGGAGGAGACAATGAAAGGGCATATTGCCCCCCATACAGTGGTAATCCGGTGCTTAAGGGAACTATTTTCCTTTGAGGACCGGACTGCCCAAATTGACATTATGAAGGATCAATTTGTTGAGACTCAACATAAGAGATTCTAGATATTATTCCAGACGAACAAATGGGAAAAGACCATACCGTCGAAACAGCACCTGGATGGATCCCATCTAGTGATTGAGAGCTAGTAACGCCAGATGGTACACTGACAAACATTGTTGGAGTAGCAGCAGGAAGTTCTGCCACTGCTGTGTCAGATGACACAGTCCTAGATGTCGACGGTTGTTCAGACATATCTAGTCTATCCAAAAGGTTTCCTAGCAATTCTACAGGAACTCCTGATAACAGTAGACTAATTTATGATGAAGAAGGATATAGAGTGACCCCTACTCCAAATTGTGATGGAATATTAGGTGGTGGATCCTCAAAAATCTCTTCTATAGCAATCAAACTGGGTGGAAGAGGTAGACTGTCAGGTCCGTAAAATATTTCCGGTGTCGAAGAAGGTATAGATTCTGTAGCGACTGATGTTTGGGGAACAATACCTTCCGAATCAGCTATGGATGGAGCCGGTTCAGATGTAGAAGTGTTTACCCTCACACTAAGATCAGTTCTACTATCCTCTTGTTGCTGCGGAACTTCTTTTGTAGAGGCAGGGGTACCAGAAATGTTTGGAGTAACTGGAGTCTCCGAGGGTGTCGGAACACTTGTTCCAACCCGGCTAGGGGACTTCGAACTGGTTAAACGAGTTCGCTTTGTTCAGAAAAGTTTTGATTCTGGGGACAAAGACGGTTGACTCGTAAGTCTCCGTGAACGACGGGGTTTCAATTGACTTTCTTCCACGATTGCGGATTACTCGATCAACTAAAAATAAAGGGGAAAATGTTTCCGAATTAAATGAATTTTAGACGCTTTGACACAACTTGTTTTTTCAATTTTTAAGAGTCGAGAAAAAACAAAAGATGACTCTAGTCACCTTCGATTTTTAATGAGCCTGAAGTGACAAGTGCTCAGATGGACCTTTTCCTTTAAGGAGTCTGAAAAGGAACGAAAGAGATTGCTCTAGAAATCTAGACAAAGGGATTACCAAACCAATCGCAAAACTGCAGAATACTTTTTACGGTACGACAGTCAATCTTCCCGAATGCTGTGTTCAGTGCATTGCGATCGATAGGGCAGTAGACACGACTTCCTATGGATAAAGGATATAGCCTATTGTGGTCTCCCAATATATACTCAACGGTACGTGGGAGCACAAGTCTGTATTGGCACTTGTCATCTCAAAGAGGAGGAATCACCCAACCAATAGTGAAAGTGACAGTTACCAGGCTTTACGATGCCGAAATATGTCTCTAGCCTAGACTTCTAGATGTTGTGCGTTAGGTTCCAAAGCATTTTTAGGTTCATTAAATTTATTTTACAGTTGATCTTTCTTAAGAAATTTGCCTTTCAGGTTCACCGCGTGATGTAGATGTACAATTCATAAAATGCAATCTAAGATGATAAACAATCGTTTAATCTTTTTTTTGCAATGAAAATCCTAGCTACTAAAGAAAGATAGATGACATTCTTTCAACATAGAGTAGAGAGCACACACTAGATGCACTGTACTAAATCAAACCAACAAGCAGTCTAAATGCAAATGCACATGCATGTATTTGTTTTCAGCTTTCTTAATGTGTGAATGACAAGAAGAATGCTAAGTACAAATCTGAATTATCTTTTCAAAGCGACAATACTAACAAATTTCTCTTCAAAACGAAAGGAAGATAATGACGACACTTTACTATTTTGAATTGAAAATTACTTTCGACACTTGAAAAACTACTAATTCAAATCAAATACAAGAGTAACTATATAATCGACCATCAAGAACAATCGAATTCCTTTCCTTGACTGAAAACGACACTTGTGACACTTTCAAATCAAAAGACGACAGTTCGACTATGCTACTACTTTGTAAAAGAGAACTGAAAATGGCGAAAAATACATAAAAAAATTCACAGTTCTTTGCACAATGGAGGCAGAATGATGGAAAAGAAGGGGGTTTCCACAATGGTATACTGATCACAGACAGCAAAACTCCAGAATAGAGCTGAAAAGAGTGAAGAAAAACCAAGACCTGGAGGCAAAATTAGCCTTTTTTGCTCATCGCACCTGTAACATAGGGAAACAGGGATGCATCCCACCTACTACACACAGGAAGTGCGATGCATCTAGATTTCCTTGAAGAGAGGGTGCGATGGTACCAAGATGAGACTTTACTTGGCTCTTGGTCACAGTTTGCAACTCAGTTCAGGGATTTAGGCCGAGAAAATGATGTACAGTATATAGAAATCACAGGGGCTGATCTAATGAGGTTACTAGAGCCACCACTAGGGCAACTAGAAAGTTTGAAAATCGATTATTCAGTATATAAACAAAACCCGGAGATAGATTGAAGTAGCATTGATCTACTTTGCACTTGCATAGCAAATGCAGTTCGAAGGCTAGCTGGCTTGACTTCAGGCTCCATCTGTGAGTTTATAAAACAAACAAATATAGACAAACAAACAATCTATTCGCTCCCCAGTGGAGTCAAATTTTGTTATTGGGAAATCTAGTGTCCACTCGGATCTGCTAGTCCCACTAAGACTGGTAGCTATCTTAGAAACAAACAAACTAAAACCATTTTCGTTTTCCTTTATGAGAAGTAGATAAGAGTGGAATGAAGGACACCAACCTCAGTCTTGTGCTTGGTTCCTTGCTTGATTCCTCTCCTTTCTAAAAGATCCTTGCCGCTTCTCCTTCGTCTACCCAGCTTCAAAGAGCACCTGTGGAATCAAAGCAGCATAATACTATCAAAGAACAGAGATCTACAATCATAAACAATATAGGACCAGATATATATTGACCACACAAATGCATATATCATCAAACATACAAGAATGTGGAGGAAAAATTGAATAGCTTTATTAATAATCAAGAATAGCAAAGAGGATTACAACCAATTGTTCTGACCCAACGTCATCCTCTAGCATGAAAGCCCTTCTTTCACCTCATGAAAAGCTTAGATCACCCAACGCTATGATATTCCAACAAGAAACCAACAACACTTCCTTACAAGATACAAAATTCCAGCCCTTGGATCTCTGGGATGAGGGATCCATATATAGATGATTGCGGGGGGATGAGTCAGCTTCTGGGATTTGATTAGTGTCCTCTCTCTGATAGTTCTTGATTCCACTTGGAGATTGATGATCTCTTACTCATCCCTAGGCGAATTCAGAGAGGCAAGTGTCACAAGAGAAGTTTCTGGAAGATTCCATGATCATCCACCTCGCAAACTGTCTCTGCCATTTGTCCACTCTTACCCATCACACCCCATAGAAGGGCTTTTTAGTATGCATTGCACCTTCCATGTGCATTTAGGTGGGATGCATCGCACTTTGACCATGGAGTAGGTGAGATGGTCCAGTTTTGACCAGTTCTGAGTAGTTTTTCATGGATAACTTCTGGGAGATGATGTAATCAGCTGACCTTGTTCTTTTAGGGGATGGAACAACACTTTTAGGAACTTAGGAGTCCTTGGTTTATGGAGATGTTTGATTGGGGTTGCAGTGCCCAAAAATGTCTATAACAATGCGCAATTTCGGTTAGTAGTGACATGCAAACCAACAAACTGCATTGCACAGTTTTAGGGGTCAGCAAGGCACTACCTCCCAAAATTTTGCAATGCAAGCCTGGAGGTTAGTGTTGGGCTAGAATTATGCAATTTTTGGACGGAAGGCAGATCCTTCACTTCCTGAAATGCACAATGCTAGCTGGGCAAGGTAAGGTCTGGGCTAAGGCAACATAGACCTGCCGACGAGCGACTTAGAACATGAGAAGTCTGAATGCATGGTGATTCTGAGTGTAAACAAGAGTGAATGATCATGCATGCAAACAGTAAGTGTAGGATTCAGAGAACGGGACAACATACATGTGTGTGAAGTGGGTCAACAGAACGACGACCATTGGTGCAAAAACAATGTCATGCATGCGACAACAGTGAGATGCAACTGAAAACTGAAACGATGCTTCTACAAGCTAATATACATCAAAATGACAACAAACGCTCATTGAAATAAAGTAGACAACACTTGCACAAAGCAAAACACAAAAAGCAGCATAAATGCAGCACAAGACATGAGAAGCAGACTTATCCTAAAACAACTAAGCTGAAAGTGTCGAAGACTCTTGGATGTGACATGGGATGTCAGAGATGCAAGATCGCTGTGAGGAATGAGCTCTGCAGCATCTGGTTCACAAATTTTGATAAGATCGTGGTTATGGTGTGCATGCCACAAAACTAGGAAAAAACAACACTTGGCGAGAGGTTACTGAAATTATCTATGCATGTAACCTCTAGCTACTAAAAATAGATCCCTAAAATCTAGGGATGCCTTTTGCTATTTTGGGAAACATAGCCCACACATGCAAATCAATTTTGCTTGGTCCCGGAGGGAACCGGTCAACCTGAAGGCACATGCATCAGTCTATGAGCCTGGGATGACACTTTACATAGTTTCTGGGCTGAGATGGGTTGGCTATCCCTGAGGGATTACACAATTTCTGGGGGCAACAAGGCATTGCCTCCCAGAATTGCACAATTTCTGGGCTGAGCTCTGGTGTCGAGTCAGATTGTGCAGTATTTTGAAGGAGGACTGCTTAACTTCTCTGCGCAATTATGGAGCCCAGCAGGCTGCCCAACTGATTTGGGAAATTTCTAGAGGGAAGGCTAGTTCCCCTCCAGAATTGCACAATTTTCTAGGGGAATGTGTTAGCCAACCAATAGTCTAAGTCCGAAATGCCAACCTATGGGAGGGAGACAAACAAGCTGACATGCACAGGCTGACATGCCACTGAAACTCAGCTAAAGCCTATGTACTTGACAATGCAAGACATGCTACTAAGGATGGTTCGTAGGGAGGCTCCAAAACGAAGCTAAGGCAAAATTTTGGAGGGTGGTTGTAGCTGCTACAACACTTGGTGACACAATGGTAGATCTCTAGCTCTTTGCATGGACCTTGTTCATGAAAAGCAAGTCTAACACCTCCAGAAGTATTGTTTGGTTCTCTGATCATCTCGGCTTCCACACTTGCTTGATTGCAAGATGTAGCATCCACCATGCTCTTGATCGGTTGGCACACATTCCAAGCCAAGACAATACAATTGTTTCGATTGGGATGAGGGGTATATTAGTGCATAAGCCATATGATAGTCAAAGTTTAAGTTTTCATCTCTAGTGTTGCTCCCTGCCAGTAGGCCTGGACAGTACCCCGACGGAGTCACGCATGAACACAAGCATCGCTCTGCTGCCATCGAGCTTGGTCAGTACCCTGATGGAGTTACTCGTGTCACCTCTCTGTGTAGGAAGCCTTTTTCTTCTTTCCCCTTATTCATTTTCATAACTGTGCATAGCACTTATTCATTTCAGAGGTGGAAGAGGGATCCCGACTTATTGAGAACAGAAGAGGTTGTTCCTTCGGAGAAGTAGTTTTTATAGACCTGTGACATGCTTGTTAAGTTTTTTCCCCTCACCTTACTCTACTTGATTGAGCTAACAAGGATTAACCCAAAAATAATCGACTAGGGTAGGTGATACTAGTTAGTGTGCAAGCATTGTGTTTTCACCAAGCTTCACTATGAGCAACACGTATTTTCCATTGATGTATCATGGACTGAAGACAACAAGTTTTTCATACAGAGGCAGGATGACAAATAACCAAGTATTTATAACTACACAAGTACCCTTGTACTTTACCCAACTTGTTTGAAGAGTTGCACACGGTTTCATGTGAAACTAACCTACGGATGTAAACAAGAAAACAAACAAAAAAAACAAAGAAAAAGCAGAAGTAAATGCTTAAGCAAAGAGAGTAAGCAAACAAGCATGCAAACAAACAAACATGCAAGGTAAGAATCAAACATGCATGCAAGCAAACAAACCAAGAGAAAACATTGCTCCTACTCCTAAGCTAACGGTTCATGGGTCTGCTTATGTAAAGTGATAGTTCCAATGAAGCCACCGGTGCATTGGTTGATGCATGTTTGTGAAGGCATGGTTCATGAACAACACCATCGTGCGAACCAGCAAACATGAAAGATATAAAAATGAAGACAAACAAACTCCGGGTTTAAGTGTGTCCATAGAACATAAGTGAGTGCAAACGCATGACATGCAATCTGTGGACTGACCATGGTGTTGTGCTACACTGCATGCAGATGTTAAGCATACACATTCTCTTGACTATGACATGCAAGAAAACGTGAGAAAGGTAGACCACTTACATCGCGCAAGTGTGCTTGATGTGTAAGATTCCTCCAATGCAAGAGTGATGGGATCATGTGGTTCGAGTGGAGGAAGCATAATCTATGTGTGAGATTGATCTTCAATGCATACATATGAGTGATGAGGAGCCTTGGGTGTTTGAGCAATTTCCTGATTGGAAATGAAACCAACCTCAAGACAGCGAGGGCCTGACATAACCATCAACTTGGGTTGAAGTGCCTCAACAGTCTATGGGGTTTCGACTTTGTCGACAGATAGATCATCATAGACCAGTGCCTTAGACAGATTAACAATGATTGAATCAACATCGTAATCATATGAAGAAGTAAAGAGATCACGACAGCCAAGATCAGAAAATTCAGGATTTTTGTTGGAATCCTCATGATTTGATGAATCACAAAGAGGGCTAGATGAGAAGCAACAATGTTCACCCTCTGTGTTTCCGGAAAAAACAGATGAAAAATCAAGTGGATCTTCGATGAATGATTTGTCCTCTCTGTTGTCAGATGATGGATTGACATTCAGCGTGTTCTGCAAATGATCAACAATGGGTGCATTCATAGACGAAGATACACATGTGAAATCAAGGATGATAGAATCACCAAAGATTTCAGGGAAAAAAGGAGGAGGCATGGACATAAGGGAATCATACTTCATCGTGGGTTGATGTTAAGGCTCCTAGTCATACTCTTCATGAATGACAGCGCAGGTTGGTTGTGCGACACCAACTCCGTCAATAGATTGATCCTCGTTCACAACAAATGTAGAGTCTGGAATGGAAGAACACAAGATAGTTCATTCTCAAGGATCAACAGAACACGAAGACGAAGGTTGAGGTAAGATATAGATGTGACAACCCATGGGATTCGCAATCAAGTATGCCCGCAAATTGAGAGAAGTGATGTTGGGAGGAGGTGACAGTTGAATGGATGTGTGTGCATGTTCTCCCACATCACTTTGTGGTGGTGGAGTTGTTTGATGAGAGGACAATGGACAATCACTTGTGACAGTGACTAGGTTCATCTATGATTGTGGAGCTCCATCATCGAAGTATGCTGATTAGGGCTTGAGCTTGAACTTTTTCTTGGGATTGAAAAATTTGGTAAGACAATATTCAAATCTATCCATGAGATACTGGAATTTCATCCAACTCTTTGGAGCTTGAAACTGCAATACATGGAAGCGGTCCCAAAAATCCATAGGCGATTCTTGTGGGGTCTTCCGTTATTTTAACAATTTTTTGTCAAGAGGTTCTAGATCAAAATGATGGAAAGTAGATTCAACAAGATCATAGAACTGCTCAAGTGAGTGCACACTGCTGGGTGGCAGACTCCAGCACCACCGTTGTGGGAATTTATGAAGTGTGTATGCAAGCAACACGCTGGCCTCTTTTGCATAGAACTCATCTGCAAGGAATGCATAGAATTCTTCTAAGTACTCAAGCCATGCTACTTCGCCTTCACCATCATATGTGAAATCGGACAAGAGATCACAAAACTCCCTCGGGATGTCAAGAGGTTTGGCATACGAAAAACAATGTGGAAGGACGAGTTTGATAGTATCCATGACGGATGTGTGAAGATTCAAAACGGGATGTAAGGGCTCAACTTGTCAGCCCTCCTTCTATCGCCAAAATGTTGACAATGTTGGACCCACCAACATGTCAGGGGATCTCCCCGGTAAGAAGTCCCAACTAGACCTCAGACCATTTGGTGTAGGATTCCCAGCAGTGGGTTGTACGGCATCGCCTTGACCGCAACTGCGCGCAGAGGTAAGTAAGATGTCCTTGTTGGTAGCAACGGTGTGACATGCGCAACAAGCCAAGGAAGGTGCATGAATGGCTCTAACACACGAAAGGTGGAATGAGTGCGCCCCTTGGAAACTTTTGTAAACACGCTGCTTAAAAGAGAACACATGCACAAAGATGCATCAAAAACTAGAAGGAAGGTGAACCAAAAATCCAAAGTGACGGTTTAACCAACAACACATCTCGGTAAGATTCATACATACATATACAAAAAGAGTCTATACATACATGCGTAAGCACATTTATCATTAGAGTAACCAAGTTAATTGAAATATAATAACAACATATGCTACTGGCTTTGTTATATTAAGAAGTGAACATTCCAATCATACAGTACAACCATGACTAACCACTAGTCCCGATAACGAAACATTACAGTCACTGCCGCCTTCTCCTCCAAAAGAGATGTACTAGCTTTGCACTATGGAGAAGACAAGGCTCATTACAATATTCTCCAAGCTTTCTCTAAGATACTCCTATCGGAAGCTTGGTTGACCAAAATCCCTTACAATGAGTTATGAGGTTCTATAAATAGCAAAGGGTGGGGTGACCCTTGACATTCCCCTTTGTGACTCTTCACCTACCCTCATGACTCTTCACCTACTACATGACTATTACATTAAACTATCAACACTTGGACTTTCACTTTACAAGATGTTACATACAATATGCACATGTACTCATGTGAGACAAAATAGGCTTGAGCAAGCCATGCAAGATATCACTAAGACTCAAACAGTTGTGGGAATACCAACTCTTTGACATCCTCATGATGATCAACGATGTCAAACTGATGCCAAGCTTGGTCATTTGTGATGGTGTCCACGCGCTTAATGGTGACATCCTACTAAAAGCGAACTCTTGCCTTCGTTGCATCTCAGTACACTGATATGGCTCCTCTGTCCAACTCGTTTGATAACACGCGCATCATCATCTTGAGTACAACTACACCAACAACATACTAATGCATAGTGCCTGCGATGATATTCAAGTGTGTGATGGTGACTATGCGCATCAACTTGTCGAAATACATGTTTAGCTCTAGTCGGACTTGGTTCTTGTCTTTGCCTCGGTGAGTGTGCCAATGGGTGGGATCACATGTGTGTGCATAATGAAATCCATGCTCCTAAACACCATTGCATGCGATCGACAACATTGCTCACCCTGTCTGCTCCATGCCAGCTGCTGGGTTGGGTCCATAACCTGTATGGGTGTAGTTTCATCGGTCTGTGCATGTCGCGCCTCGTGTTATACTTATTCCTATCGCAACTCCTTCTCTCATCTGTGCAACTCTTGTTCTTCCTTGAGTTGCTGCTTCAACACCTACAAATCCTTATATGTTTCTCTCTCTTCCTTCATACAATCCTCTTGTCACGTTGTCACCTCATAACCTCAACCTCCAAAGCTTCTTTCATCACAAGTGGATTTTCTTGAACTTGCAACTTTGCTTTGCCTCTATGCTGTCAACTACCTTCTTGTCGCATTTTTCGCATGCATGTATGCTACCTTCTGCTGCTGCTCATGGTGCTACTCGTTGTGATGCCGCTGCCATTTCATCTTGATATGATTGTCCATGAACAATTTGATATCTTCATAGATAGGCAAGTTCATAGACACTTGATCGACTGCATCCCCAGTTGCGCTCTCAACGATGTCTTTGACTCTGCTCTCCTAGAAACCATTGTACATGTGCTACTAGGAGGTAGATGAACACCTGTGATACCTGGAGACATAGCAACACTCATGTAAAGCAATTTGTCAGTTGAAAACCAAAACAAACTAGGGGACTGACATGCAACATACCTGTGTCACTGTCTATGAAGATTGCACAATTTTCATCGAGAGCTTGGGAGACTGATTGCCAAAATTGAGCAATGCACAGTTCAGGATGTCGGGAGGCTGGCTGATTGCTGGAACAACATAATGCACAATTCAACCTAGCCTGTTAGGGATTGAAACTGTGCAATGCGCAATTTCAGTCAGTAGTGACATGCAAACCAGCGAGCTGCATTACACAGTTTCTGGGGCCAACAAGGCACTGCCTCCCAGAATTGCACAATGCAAGGCTGGAGGTTAGTGCTGGGCCAAACTTGTGCAATTTCTAGAGGGAAGGTAAAGCCTTCAGTTCCATAAATGTGCAATGCAAGTTGGGCAAGGCAAGGTCCGGGCTAAGGCAGCCCAGACCCGCCGATGGGAAACTAAGAACATGAGAAGTCTGAATGCATGGTGATACTGAGTGTAAACATGAGTGAATGATCATGCATGCAAACAGTAAGTGCAATATTTAGAGAACAGACAATATGCATGTGTGTGAAGTGGGTTGCCACAATGGCGACCGTTGGTGCAAAAACAATATCATGCATGCGATAGTAGTGAGATTCAACCGAAAACTAAAATGGTGCTTCTACAAGCTAACATACATCAAAATGACAGTAATAACTCATTGAAATGAAGCAGAGAACACTTTCACAAAGAGAAACAAAAAAAGTGACAGAAACACAACGCAAGACATGAGAAGCAGACTTGCCCTGAAACAACTAAGCTAAAAGTGCCGAAGACTCCTGGATGTGATGTGGGATGTCAGAGATGCAATATCAATGTGAGGAATGAGCTCTACAGCATCCGGTCCATAAGATTTGATAAGATCAAGGTTATGACACGCATGCCACAAATCTAGGAAAAAGCGACACTTGGCGAGAGGTTATTGAAATGATCTATGCATGTAACCTCCAACTGCTAAAAATAGATCCCTAAAATCTAGGGATGCCTTTTGCATGCTACCTTTTTCTATTTCGGGAAAAGTAGCCCATGCATGCAAATTAGTTTTGCTCGGTCCCAGAGGGAACCGGTCAACCTGAAGGCACATGCATCGATATGTGAACCTGGGATGAAAATTTGCATAGTTTCTGGGCTGGTTGTCCTTGAGGGATTGCACAATTTCTGGGGCCAGCAAGGCACTACCTCCTAGAATTGCGCAATTTATGGGCTGAGCTGCAGTGCTGAGTTAGATTGCGTAGTTTTTTGATGGAGGACTGCCTGACTTCTCTCCGCAATTCTGGAGCCCAACAGGCTGCCTAGCTGATTTGTGCAATTTCTGGAGGGAAGGCTAGTTCCCCTATAGAATTGCATAATTTTCTGGGTGATCCAGGTGGATGTTGGTGGCCACCCACCTATCCCATATGGACCCCCACAACTGTCCCTTTCAATTTTTCAGTTCCTTAATTATAGCGCAGTTTACTATTTTTAGCAGTTTTTCGGGCCCTAAACTTCTGGAGCCGTTTTGAGGCCCTAAACGACGTTTTTTGGGAAATCTACCACCAACGTTTTTTCTACCAAAAAACCATCTTTCTATCGTAGTCCTCAAAAATATCTTTCCAACAGGCTATCATGTGCGTCAAACGGAGATAATACAACCAATTCGCGACCCCGGGAAGTTGATGTACAAACTTACCCAAAAACGGGGCCCACAATTTGGCGTTTCATCTTCTAGGGTTAGGTTTTGGAATGTGAAGGGTTTTCCATTGTTTCTCAACAATAAATAGGCCTTCGAGCCTCATTGTAACACAATTCAGAACTGTTCATAGGCATGTAGCCGCCACATCTCTTCTCAGAGATAAGCTACCATCGCCCTAGCTGGGTTTATCCAATTCTGTTTGTAAGCATATTTTAGTATTTTACAGTAATGAAATGAAGTATTATTTCCGCTGCATATCTGTATTTATGGTTATCTCTGTATTTTATTGCATTCCTGTTTAAGTCCGGATCAGTGGTATCAGAGCGGTCTGCTTTTTCTCTGTTTTTTCTTTGCATGTCCCCAACGAGGTCGGGATATAAGGAGTTAGGGCTTGAACTGGTCGAACCTTTGCAAGACCAGCCTCACAAATCTCGACGACCTCCCATAGCGGATGAGAAGAAAGATGAGAGGGTAGGAGATCCTATCAAAATCTTGCTCGAAGAAGCCCTCGAGTGGCAAAGGAACGCGATGATGGACAACTTTGCGTAGATCCTTTAGCGGCTACCCAGAGGCGACGCATTGGCTTCCAACAGCTACTCTGGAAATGCCACACCCTTTAAGGTACAAGTTAATTTTGAAATCCCCATCTTCGAGGATCAAATAGACGCAGATGCCGTAGATAAATGGTTAAATATGCTAGATGGGTATTTTTCTGTTCATGAATTTTCAAGTCGGGAAAAGATTGTTTTCGCTCTTCTCAAAGCAGCCCCCCACGTCAAGGACTGGTGGGAAACCTACTGCGAGCAGAAGGATGAAAGTACAGGCTCACTATTTTCAGCTGCACCAACTTGGAATGACTTTCGGGATGCCATCAAGGAGCAGTACTACCCTGTCAAAAGCTATGAGGACAAATACATCAAATGGACCACATTGCGGCAGGGACGAGACCAAGATGTGCCACAGTTCACAAACATTTTCCATACCCTTCGCACACAGTTGGGTATCAAAGATTCTGAGTTGCATATGGTACTCAAATACCGCGGCTGCCTACACAGATACATCCAGGAAGAGATGGAGTTCTTGAACATCTCCTCACTCGGCACAACATACTGATACGCTGTCAAAATCGAGCAAAAGTTCAAACAGAAGAAGCGAGACTTTGGATCTGCAAATTCGAAGCCCAAAGGACAAAGCCAAGGCGGGGTGACCCAAGACAACCCCTTGAAGCCGCAAGAAAAGAACACCACCACGAAGCCGAAGAAGGACACAAGAAAGTGGTGTGAGTTCCACAAGAGTCCCACTCATAACACAAGTGAGTGTCGGACCAAGCAGTCGTTGGTGGCAGAGTTGAAGGCTTCCGAATCAGATGCATGTTCTGACCTTGAGCCAGAACCTGACAAGGGGAATGGAAAAGGGAAGCAAATCATTGATGTGAATCCCAATGCCACTATTGCCACTGCCAAGATCCAGAAGAATGAGCCTGAAGACCCAGAGGAGGGGGAGCATCTTTTCCACTCACAGATGTGGGTGAAGGGTTCGCCACTGCAATTCATTGTCGACAGTGGCAGCCAAAAGAACCTTATTTCAGTAGAGGTCGTGAAGCGGTTGGGCCTACCGACTACACCACACCCACAGCCGTACAGTATCGGGTGGCTTCATGAAGGACGAGATCTCAAAGTTCGCCAGCAGTGCCGCCTTCCCTACAGCATCAAGCCCTTCACAGACGAGGTATTGTGTGATGTTACACCTTTGGATGTTTGCGATGTACTATTAGGCCAGCCATACTTGTGGAGGCGACATGCTGTGTATGAGTCAAGGCCTCACGCTGTCATTATTTCTTTGGATAATTCATTATACAGGATACCGGAGGTAGCCCCACCTACCGCCACCTCTTTGATCACTGCCAAGAAAGGAAGCAAGCTCATCTCCCAGACTAGGAAATTCATTTTCTGTCTGGTTCACTCCCAAAGTAAGGGGAAGAACGTTGCTACATCCATGACCCCGGCAAAGGATTCCTCCACACAACATCTGCAGCAAAGGGATACGGTCATGACAGAACATAGGAACAACTTCTCCTCACCCACAGGGGTACCACACAAGTTTTAGGTGGGCAACAAAGTTTGGTTACATCTACAGAAAGAACGCCTTACCAGAACCCATTGGAAACTCAGACCACTCCGACATGGTTCTTACACTAGTACCAAGGCTACGGGAAACAATGCTTGGAAGCACAACAATCCTCCATTCCTTCGGTTGCACTGAGTGTTCAATGTGGACTGTCGTCAACCATGCTTCCCACCATTTCTAGATACATCAGAGATTGTAGAACAGCTCACCAAAGACCCAGCTCAGCAGAAGTTTCCACATCTCAGGGAGGAACTCAACGCAATGGGGACCATTGCTTCCTAAGGGGGGAGGAATGATCCAGGTGGATGTTGGTGGCCACCCACCTATCCCATCTGGACCCCCACAACTGTCCCTTTCAATTTTTCAGTTCCTAATTATAGCGCAATTTACTATTTTTAGCAATTTTTCGGGTCCTAAACTTCCGGAGCCGTTTTGAGGCCCTAAACGACGTTTTTTGGGAAATCTACCGCCAGTAATTTTTCTACCAAAAAATCGTCTTTTCCATCGTAGTCCTCGGAATATCTTTCCAACGGGCTATCATGCATGTCAAACAGAGATAATACGACCAATTCACGACCCCGGGAAGTTGATGTACCAACTTACCCAAAAACGGGGCCCACAATTTGGCGTTTCATCTTCTAGGGTTAGGTTTTGGAATGTGAAGGGTTTTCCATTGTTTCTCAACAATAAATAGGCCTTCGAGCCTCATTGTAACACAATTCAAAATAGTTCAGAGGCATGTAGCCGCCACATCTCTTCTCAGAGATAAGCTACCATCGCCCTAGCTGGGTTTATCTAATTCCGTTTGTAAGCATATTTTAGTATTTTACAGTAATGAAATGAAGTATTATTTCTGCTGCATATCTGTATTTATGGTTATCTCTGTATTTTATTGCGTTCTTGTTTAAGTCTGGATCACTGGGGGAGTGTCTTAGCCATCAAATAGTCTAAATCCGGAATGCTGGGCTGTGGGAGGGAGACAAACAAGCTGACATGCATAGGACGACATACCACTGAAACTCAGCTAAAGCTTATCTACTTGACCTTGCAAGACATGCTGCTAAGGATGGTTGGTAGGGAGGCTCCAAAACGAAGCTAAGGCAAAATTTTGGAGGGTGGTTGTAGCCGCTACAACGCAAACATAGTGGTCTTTCCCATTAAATGAGCATCCGTCCAATACTAATGTTGGCATACTACTAAAATATCTCTTTAGTTAGATTTTCTGCCATGACAACCTTGCTGGCAATGGATTGCTCCTTCACCTCATAGCTTGTTGTACTTGGTTTTCCTATTTTTTCTCCCTTTGTAGAGACCCCAACTTCACTAGAATGGGTGGCTTTACACCTTGAAAGATCATGTTTGGGGGGCTCAAAGAAGAGGGATTGAGTTTTCAAGGAGTAGGAGGAAGCCGAAGGTGAGGGTGGAAGAAGGAACTAAATTCTTAGAGCTACAACTAGAACACACAGAGCCGACTGAGCTTGAACTAGATGGAAGTATAGATTAGTGATTTTTCCCTCCACAAGACACAAAAACTCTTCTTAATTCCTCAAGTGCCAACTGAGAAAATTCCTAATGGCCCAATGTCCTTCATCGTATTTATTATATCCTCTACTTCTAGTGCCATGACCATTCATATGATGTTCTGCGGAAGGTCCTTCGCAAACTAGTTAGCTCCTTGGCTATGCCATGAAGGAGGAGGCTAACAACCTCTTCCTCTACCTCCTCTCCTTGTGCAACCACATTTGCAAAGCATATATGTTAGGTGATAATTTCCATAGTTGGCACCTCCAAGTTATGTATCCTTCACAACTCTACACATTCGAGAGTGACTAGCCACCTTTAAAGCTCTATGAATGATGGAATGAACAACCACCTAGGGAGTAAAACTGATATCCACATCCCAATTCAAAAATGAATGCAAGGTCCTCTACATTTTTCCACCCCGTCACGTGTTTTCAATGGAGCCTACGAGAATGGCATATGGAGATCGCCACCATTCCTTGGATTTTAATGTGGTAAGGAAAGTTGGTATGAGGGTCAACATTTCCACTGAATATTGATGAAGCACCTAGGTCAGAGGTAAGATGTCGAGTTTGTTATTGAAGCTTGATAAGGGGTATTTAATTTGTCTTATTTATGCTGATGTTCTTTGAAATTTTACAAATATATATATATTTTAAATCCATTGACCCTAATTAAAATTCAAAGATTACAAAAAATATTTAAATTACAGTTTATAGTTAACAAGTTTATATATTTGAGTTATTAAGATTACAATTGTGAAGATTCAAATTAAAATCATGCTTTAAAACCCATATTAAATAAGCAAGTTAAATAAGATAAGTGACAAGCTCACAAAGTGACAAGTTATTGAAATTGCAAATGTCTGTATTCAAAGAAAAATCATGCTTAAACAATAATGAGTTAAAAACATTTATTGGCGAAGGTAAGTTTTGTTGTGTCGAAATCTTATTATTCTATGCAGGGGACTTATCAAGTAGAGGATGATGAGTATTCATATAAATATTAATAGGAGAAGATGTGATACAAGTTGTTATAATGTGAGGCTGTAATCATATGCACACAATGAAATTTATAAAAGAAGAAAAAGTATTTCCTTCAACGTATATTAACATAATAAAATAAATGTCCACATAGAACTCATCAAACCATAATTATGTTGTCTTTATTTAATGTCAATGCATCATCTTTTAACTTTCTTACATTCACAAGACCATCATTATCTCTATATTCTACAAAGACATAACTATAGAAGACGAATTTAAGAGAACCAAAAGGCCTTATGGTCATTTACAACCCTCATATTTAATTTTTGGCTTTCCCAATACCTAGCTATTCAACTTGACCACTTCATATTCCAAAGGTTTTACATATTTACCAGAAGAAAGAAGTATTTCACCACATTCTAAATTATTACAATTTAAAAAAAAAGCATCTCATTAAATCCTTTCTAGTAATAAATAAAGGCTCCAATGTCACATGAGATGCTCCAACATAGTCATCCTATGGCTCCTCATGTTTAGAACCGCACAATAATTCCAAATCTAGGAAAACAAATGCATGTTGAGTAACTTAGTTGTCCAAGGATACTCCTACAACAAAATTCTTTGGTTGAAAGTTTTCATGAACTCCTACTCATGAGGGATGAATAGAAAATAAAAAAATTGAATTTGGTTGTCTAACTCAACCAAGTTATTCTTTAGAACCCATGACCTCAAAGATTTTATGTTTCCACATGAGTATTTCTTACTCCTTGTCCAACTAACTCTTTCTACTAGCATCATCTCAACTTCTTCTTGTTTCTTTATTGGAGTGTTTTTTGGCAAATCTTCTGTTGGCTCTTTCTCAACTACCTTTATTTCTTCAAGGTCTTCACGATACTCATAAAGGCCCATAACATTAAACACTAGTGAGATGTCCATGTCATTAGGTAAATACAACTTATTTTCATTCTTAGAAAAATTTCTAATGATTTTACATGGTTCAGTCTTCTTATATTTCAGCTTTTTATAAGTTTCCCTAGAAATCCACTCCTTCCTTAGGTAAGTCATTACTAAGTCTCCTTCTGCAAATGTTGTTATTCTCGTTTTCTAATATGCCATGTTGGGTATGTATTATATTATTTGAAAAATTAGCCCCATGAACAATTCATAAGTGTCGGGTGTAATTTGGGGGATTATAGGAATGTGAAGCCCTAAAAAAAATTTGGTTAGTTTTTGGTGTCCAAAATTGGCAGTTTTGGGCACATGGTTTTCATTTTTAGAAATTTTGAGGTAAATGATGTTTCAATCCTTTGTTTTCTATTTTTGGTTAAGTAATTAAGGTTGTAATATAATCCCAATCAATGGATTAGGGGTTTTGGATGCTATGATATCCCATATAATGTATTGTAAACAATGAAGTCGATTGATGATAAAAGTTATAGGTGCAGGTCTAAACATTTTACTAGTTTTCTCTGTTTCGATTTCTAGGGTAAATTTTCATGCAATAGGTTTGATTTTCATTCTTTGCTTTTCTACCTTTAAGAATCTATGTGTGTATAACGTTACTGTAAAAAGTATAAAACTTACATTTTTTGTTGGCTTCAAGGGGATGCCTTTATGGTTAAGGGTTCAATTATCATGGTTCTATGATAAAGCTTAATGTAATGGGATTTTTGTTGTTGTGAGCCTTGTGTTGGAAAAGAATGGAGAGTAGTTCAAATAGAGATTGAGAAATTTAATGGGAAAAGTTTTGAACCATGGAAGCTCAAGATGGAAGATATTTTGGTAGAAAAATATCAATGTCATTGTGGATCTAGGTTGCACACCTATAGTTATGTCAATAGAAGACTCGCATATATAAATAAGAATATATTCAGATTGATTCTCAACATTACTTTCATACCTAGAGAATATTGGCTTCTTTCATGGACAACGATCTTATTCATGATCACTAGGAACATCTCTTCCATTGCGATCATTTCTTTAGTCATATCTCCTTATTGGATCATCGAACATGTTGTTGTTTCTTCTAGTATTAAAGTGTGGTCCATTTTTCTTCTCGGGGAAATATCGAGCATAGTGGCCTTTATTATGGAAATTATAACATTCAATGTGCACTACTCCCTTCTTTCTATTTGGATTTCAAGGAGGAGGCTTTCTTGAATTTGATGGACCTCATTTTAATTTCTTCTTATTCTTGTCATGAGTGATGAATTTAGTGGGCTCTCCTTCTTCACGCTTTTGTATCCTTCCTCTTGATATCATCCTTGATTCTTCTTGAGTGAGCTTTCCAAAAATTTCATTAAATGAAGAGAGGACATTTTTGTTGCTTATAGTAGTAATAAAGGTTTCCCAAATAGCAGGGAGACCTCTTAGAGTCACAATTACCAATTCCCTATCAAACACAGATTCCCCAACTCTTTGCAATTGATCTCTAAGACGAGATATCCTCATTATGTAGGATTGCACAAACTCTCCTTTGTTCATCTTTATGTCTTTGAGTTGATATTTAAAGGATTTTATTTCATTTGAATTGTTGACTTCATAACTGCCAGCTATATTATCATACATGTCCTTAGACTTCCTCAAATTTCCAACATATGCAATTAATTTATTTTGTAAAACATCGAAAATAATTTTCTTTACTTTCAACTCACCTTTCTTGTACTTGTTCTTGGCAGTAGTGGAAGCAGTCTCTAGAGGATCAAGTACTTTTCCTTGAATGTATCCCAAAACATCATTGTTATCAACTATGAACTCCAACCTGACTTTCCATGCATCAAAATTAAATGAGTCACCTAAGTTCTCATTTTATTTGAATAACAAAGACACCTTGACTTTATTAGATTGGCTTTTTCAACTTTTTGAAAGATGATTACTGCAATGCTTGTCTCCTTTTGGGCTTGTCCTTCACCTTAGATTTGATACTATGTTAATTTTTCAGATTATTCTATGTTGTATCGATTACTTTAGCCCAATTCAATACTTCAATTAGTAATCTTTCCAATAGAAATTAGTATTTCCAATCATTAATAGTAATTGAAGATAGATTAATAAATGCAATGATAAAGGACACAATTAACACATCAACAAGAGACACCAGGTTTGGTCAAAGACTAGGGAAAACCCCCACTAGGGGGGAAAACCTTTGAAATTCTTATTCTATTAGATTGTCATAAAATGTTCGACAGAGGGTACAATGAGCCTAATAAATATCATCCAGCAAAAAAACCCAATAACATTCAGAAACAATTTTCCAACATCAAAATATATCATAGACAACTTTTATTAACTGTGGTCAACTTTAGTCAACGATAAAATTTTTGTCAAACTTCCTGGTCACACGGAGGAGGAGTTGTGTGAGAGACTGAAGGCTTCTAGTCACTCCCTTGAGCCTAAAAGCTAACAACTATGGTCGAATTTGTCCTGTGACAAGCCAACGACTGTAACCGAAAACCCTAAAAATAGGTGCGAGCCTCAGACCCTTTAAGTTAAGGCCATTGCGAACATATTTTGTTATCCCAGCCTTAGACATGTGCAACCCAATCAATGAAGAAGAGAAGAAGAAGATGCTTGGTGATCTCCAAATGATCTTGAGGTCACTTGTATTTATAGGCTTCCAAGGGTGACCAATTTACTATTAGGGTTGACCTGCCCAAATGTGCATATGTGGGCTTTTCTTCATAAGTACACTTTCCATTGTCCAAATTTGATGATCATTAGGTTGATTTTGGTCCTCTCAAAAATAGGAATTAAATGCAATCAACATATCCATAAAATGAGTTGTCCAAAGTGAAATTTTACCCTAGTTGCATAATTTAATAGAAAAAGGTGTTGGAAAGATTTAATATGCAGAATGCAAAACCAATTAGTACACCTTTGGCTAGCTATTTCAAACTAAGTAAGGAGATGTGTCCCAAGACCCAGGAAGAGATGGATTATATGTGTAAAGTTCCATATGCATCACTAGTTGGAAGATTAATGTATGAAATGGTCTATAGAAGGTCTGATATTGCACATGCAGTGGGAGTTGTAAGCAGGTATATGAACAATCCAAGAAAAGAGAATTGGATGGAAGTGAAGTGGATTATCAAGTATTTGAGAGGTACCACAAATAAAGCATTATGATTTGGTGGTTCAAACATTTATCTACAGGGATATGTTGATGCATATATGGAAGGTGATAGAGATAATAGGAGGAGCACCACGGGGTATGCGTTTACTGTCGGTGGAACAACTATTAGTTGAGTTTCAAAATTGCAAAACATTGTTGCACTTTCAACAATGGAAGTAGAGTATGTCGCTGCTATAGAGGCTAGTAAAGAAAGGATTTGGTTACAAATGTTCATGGGTGAACTAGGCAAGAAGAAAGAGATGGGAAGGTTATACAGTGACATCTAGAGTACCATTAATCTTATAAAGAACTCATCTTTTCATTCCAAGACTAAACATATACAACTCAAGTACCATTTCATACGGTTAGTGTTGGAAGATGGATAGTTGAAGCTAGAAAAGATACACACCAGCTAGAATCCTGCAGATATGTTTACAAAAGTTGTAACCAAGGAAAAACTAAGATTCTGCTCAATTTCAATTGGTCTTCAAGTATGATGGTGAAGATGAGAAATAGCAAGGTCCAAGTGGAGTCATTGTCTGACAAGCGAAGAAACAATTGAGTTTATATAATTAGTCTCCAAGTGGGAGATTGTTAGGTGTGGAGCTTTATTATCTTCTTGATTTAGAGGAATTAGCCACATTGGACCCTAGTTCCTAAATAGGGAAGAAACACCACCCATATGGTAGCTGTAAGGGGGTCCATAAGGGGGGGCGATGACTACTTTTAATGAGCCCCCCCCCCGGCGCGAGTTCGGGGGTAGACTCGATTCAGACTCAATTGAACTATCGAATTGACAAACAATGTAGGTGAACTCCACCAATTGTAATGAAAACTTAAAGACCAACCTTGAAATTGACACATTGTGGGGGTAGACTCGATTCATTATAATGAAAATTTTAAAATCAATTATCAAATTTCACATAATGGTATCGTGTTGCTAAACGAGCATCGACACAGACCCTATAGAAAATCAAAATAAAAAATCAAAATCAAAATAATAAATAAATAAAAATGAAAAATATAAAAGAAAACAAAAAACGAAAAATATTGAAAAGAAATAAAAACAATAAAAAAACACAAAAAATAATACAAAAGAAAACAAAAATTCAAATATTGAAAAAAATAAAAATAAAAACACAACAATTTAAAAAATAATAAGTAAGAAAACGTATTTTTTTTCTTAAACATGACAAAAAAAATCAAATATAAAAAATAGATAAAAAAGGTAGACAAAAAGAACCATAAAATGTAAAAAAAAATGGGTACAATCTTTAAAAATTACACATAATTTAAGAAAAACAAATTAACCGAAAAAAATAAAAATAATATATATATATATATATATTAAGTTAAATAAATAAAATAAAATAAAAACCAAATAATTAAAAAACTAAATAAAAAAATTAATAAATTAAAATAAAACATAAAAAAATTAAATTAAAAAAACGGAAAAAGAAACAGGCCCAGGGGTTGCAGGGGCCAATTCCGGGAATCAACCCTGCCACCCCTAGGCCTGTTGGGCCACACAGGTATGCAAGGAGGGAGCTGCAGCTGCCTCCATGCCCACCCTTGGGCCGGGTGGTGGGGTAATTTTTTTTTTTCATTTTTTTTTTTAAATTTAATTTATTATTTATTTATTTATTTTTATTTTATTTTTATTTTAATTTTGTTTATTTATTTATTTTTTATTTTATATAAATTTTTTTTTCAATTTTAATTTTTTTGTAATTATGCTTTTTTTTTTTGTCAACTTAAAAAAAAATTATTTTAGATTTGTGTTTTTTTGGTTAATTTTTAATGTTTTTCCTTAAATTATGTGTTTTTTTGAAATATTTTCATTTCTTTTTATTTTTTGATATATCTATATCTATATATATATATATATATATATATATATATATATATATATATATATATTTGTTTTTATATTTTTATGGGTTTTTTTTTACCAACATGAAAATCACCAACATTTAAAAAAATATCCACATTTAATACATTAGAAAATTTAAAGTGTAAAAAATAAGCCCTCTAAACAAAAATGGTTGATGTTGCATCAACACTTTTCAAAATCAAGATGAAAATCACTAACAAAAAAAAAATGTTCATACTTGATACATAAAAAAAATTAAAGTGTCAAAAATAAGCCCTCTAAAAAAATGTGTTGATGCTGCATCAACACTTTTCAAAATCAGCATGAAATTACTAACATTTAAAAAAAAATGTTCATACTTGATACATTAGAAAATTTAAAGTGGCAAAAATATGCTCCAAAAAAGGGTGTATTCTGAATCACCACTTTCCAAAATCGGGTGATTTTTTGCTACCTCAAAAATACAGGTACTAGGTAATTTTCTTGTTTGATCGGTAACTATGTTTTGTTTAGAGTGTTCATCCAAAATGGACATGTGGTATGTTACGAGTCCAAGAAGTTGAAAGATAACGAGAAAAATTATGTTGCACATAATTTGGAATTGGAAACTATTATTCATATGTGTTAACATTATATTATGGCCTAGAGATTTGAGTTACAAAGAAGTCATTATGGATTGAGGCACTTGTTCAAGCAACCGAATCTGAATTCCTGACAAATTAGGTGGCTTTAATTGTTAGTCAAATACAATTTTGAGATTAAGTACATTAAAGGGAAGGAGAACAAATTTGTAGATGCTCTTAGCCAAAGAGTGCATTTGATGCATGCTTCAGCAATAAGTCTATGTAAGGTGGATATAATATCCAGAGTTAAAGAAGTTATTGAGTTAGATCAACAATATTTGGTCGTCAAGAAAAGTTTACAACAAGAGAAAAAGTTGTCAAAACATTTACATTACAAGCTCAGAGAATATGAAGTTATTATTTATAAATGATGTATGTCTGTGCCAAATGTGTAGGATGTGAAAGAGTTAATTTTGAAGGAAATGCATAGGGTACCTTATGCAGGACACCCTGGATATCAAAAGACTATTAGGACAATCGAGAAAAAATATTTTTGGCATGGATTAAAGAAAGAGGTAGCAAATTACATAGCCTATTGTTTGGAGTGTCACAGAGTTAAGGCTAAAGACAAGCATCCAACAGGCTTGTTACAGTCCATACCCATTTTTTAGTGGAAGTGGGATGCCATCTTAATGGATTCCATTACTAAGTTTCCCAGGATAGCTAAAGGGAATTATGCGATTATGGTTGTGGTTAATAAGATTATCAAAGTTTCTCATTTTATATCAGTAAAATCAATGCATAAAGCAGGGAATATAGATTATATTTTTATGAGAGAGATTGTCAAGTTGCATGGTGTTCTTAGGGAAATTTTTTCAAATAGATAACGAAATTTCACATCTAACTTTTGGATGGGATAATTTAAAGGGTTGGGTAATAATCTAAATTTAGTACTGCATATCACCCTGATTTTGGTGGATAGATTGAGCATTTTAATCAGGTGATTGAGGATATGTTGCGATTGTATGTCATGGATAAACCATCCAAATTGGAGGACTACCTACATCTAGTGGAGTTTGTGTATAACAAAAAATATTAGGCTTCATTGAAAATGAGTCCATTTGAAGGATTGTATGGTAAGAGTTGTCATACTCCTGTGAGTTCGAGTAATCTAGTGGAAAGAGTTACAGTTGGTCCGAAATTGCTCATAGAAATGGAAGAGCAAGTTGTCAAAATTAGGAAAAATCTTAAAGTTTCTAAAGATAGGTAGAAAATTTATGCGAATATGCATAGAGTTAATAGAGAATTTAAAGTTGGAGATCATGCGTTTTAAAAATTTAGGTTGCGGAAGAGCTCATTAAAACAGGGTAGTTGTGCCAAATTTGCATCATATTATTGTGGACCTTTTGAGATCCTAGAGAGGATTGTTCTAGTTGCATACATACTTGCTTTTGCATGTTCGTTATGTATTCCATGTATCTTTAATTTAAAAGTGTATTCGTTCTATTAATCACATGATTATTTGGCATATGATCCAAATGGAAGTAGAGGGTGATTTCTAGGTATATTCCATACAGATTTTGGACAAGATGGTCAAGATGCTCCAGAATCGAGCCATAGGCATAGTGAAGGTACAATGGACCCTACTCAATCCTGATGAAGCTACTTAGGAGAAAGAAGATGTAATGAGGGTATAATACCCTCATATTTTTTATTGATGTACTCTATATACATGTATATATGTGGCACTGAGGACAATGCATAAAATAAGGGGAGGAGAAATGTAGTAACCCGCTAGTTTATGTTGTAAAAATGTGTAGCTTGATATTAGGCTAGTGAGGTGGAGACATTTTGCGGGTTAGTGTGCCTATGTATTTATGTTTTATATTTTTGGGCCATCGCACCTAGGCATATATGTCGATTTTGGTTATGTGGGCGAAGGGCCTAGATTGTAAATGTAATGTAACTTATGTACATTATTATAATAGAATAATATAAAATAGGTTGGTTGCAAATCCCACTCCATGGTAAGAGTATGGGGGAATTTGACTCCACATACATGAGGGCAAATGTGTTGGTTGATAGTTATTGGTGATGTGGATACCTGGGGCCCACGTGGCTTCAGGTGTGCCACATGATAGAGAGGTCATGCAATTATGGGAAACATACATACATACATACATTTATACACACACACTTTCCTGTAGGCATGAGGATGATGATGAAAATGATTATAATGATGATGATTATGATGTTGGATATTGGACTTCGGTAGCGAGAAACTAGTTCATGCGCCCTGAGCTTGGGTTCTAGACCAACTAGGAGTTGTGTTGGTTTGTAGTCTAGAGGGTGATTCGAGCCCTGAAGCAACATGGTTGCTGGGTTGGAACCTTGGGAGATATGGAGAAGCATGGTTGTTGGGTTGGTACCTTTGCAATTAGCTTGGAGGGTTCTTGGAGCCTTGGAGCAACATTATTTTTGGATTGGCACCTTGGCTATGGAGATATGGTTGTTATAATTCATCGTTTCCTATGGAGTTGCACCCCTAGCTTGGGGGTGACCCATGGTTAAAATCCATGAACAAAACATTCTATGACATGGTGGAACGTGGAGAGCCCATATCCAATCAATTATTTTAGCTAGATAAGTATTCCATCTTTTGTGGCATATTATTTATAAGATTTTGATGTTAAAACCCTAGTTATGGACATTACATCATCTAAGACGATCAAGTGAAATTTGGCCAATAAATTCCCCCTCCATGCTTTAACCTCATTGAAGATGTGTAAGGATAACTAATTAACTTTCATTGTGAAATTCACAATAATTTTCTAGTCATTGGGTTAAAAGGTTGTTGCATGTTACAGATTGATAGTTGACTAAGGTCACAAGTTAAGGACTGACCAAAATTATAGGATATTGGCTCACTCAAGTCACAAGTTAAGGGCTAAATCAAATCATAGGATAATGGCTAAGACATGCCACAAATTTTATAGTTGTCTCATTCACATGGGTTTAAGGGTTGTCTGAGATCATAGATTAAATGTAATTCTACATATCCATCATACAACCATAGTATGAGGCAAGGATACAACCACAAGGTACCTATAGATAGCCCCAAGTATATTGTACCTAGATCTCTAGGAAAGGATGGTTAAATGGTACAGGGCTTCCCAACATAGTGGGAAAATATGACATATATGTGCATGCGATGTCTACTAAGTGGAACATGAGAGACTCACTCACATAAATTTGGAGTTAGGTTCCAATATCATTCCATGACTATGGTTTCATTCATAAAGTGACTTTATGAAGGTTTTGTCATTTACTAGGCTCAAAAACCATGCTAGGACCTTATACCTTCTCACCTTTCGCTCTTGTGGATTTATCACCCCCTATACTCTTTTTGTTGGGTGGTTTATAGACATGATGTACTTTTATTATCATTTGTCTGATTACACTTTACAACATTAGGTTCACTAGCCTTAAAATAATAAACATAGGCTTGCAAGCCCCAAAACAAATAAACAACTAAATATACATCAGAATAAAAGGTGCACACAGTCTATCTTACCAGCCTAACAATTAGATATTTGAGTACATAGAAGGGATCATCCTACGGATATTAATTTTTTTTTAACAATGCGATATGTTAGAGTGAATTTGTCAGACTAGAAGGTAACTCCTCAATTCAGAACTCTATATTATTCATTCAGGTTGTTCATTATTATATACAAGAGGGAGTCACTGTTCGGTTCATCTCCTGATGACTCTCTATCTTCTCTATTATTTATTTACATTAATTACAATTGTTCACCTAATCCCTATGATTAGGTGTCAACATTCACCCTCTTAATCTGAAGGGATGTTGGTGAGTCCAAGCATCATTCTGAATCTTCCAAGCTTTTCTCTTCCAAGTGCTTTGGTGAAGATGTCTGCAATTTTCTCATTAGTGGAACAATGGTGGTGATGGATTGTTTTGGCCTCAACATGATGTTGAATTAGATGATATTTAGTATTGATGTGCTTTGTTCGATCATGGAAATTTGGGTTCTTGGCCAACTTTATTGCAAGGGTATTATCAATCATGAGTGGAGTCGATTGCATTTGTTTTACCTGCAAATATTCAAGAACTTTCTTGAGCCACACAATTTCTTTTGTTGCCTCAGCTACTGCCACATATTCTGCCTCTATTGTGGAATCTGCTGGAACTGATTTTTTGCGTGATCTCCAGGAGACAACTCCTGGTCCAAGACTCATAGCATAACCTGAAGTAGATACCCTAGTTTCTTTGTCTCCTTCGAAATCTGAATCAGAGTATCCAATCAAGCTAAAGTCGCCCACCTGTGTATACTTGATTCCAAAGTCTTGAGTTCCCTTCAAGTACTTTAGAACTCTTTTTGCAGCAAACCAATGCCCCTCACAAGGCTTTTGCATAAATCTGGAGAGGATTCCAATAGTAAACAAAATGTTTGGTCTGGTAGTAGTTAGGTAGTTGAGACTTCCTACAAGCTATCTATACTTTGTTGCATCCTCAGATTCTTTTCCTTCAATGGATGTGAGTTTTAAGTTTTGTTCCATTGGAGTAGTCATAGGATTGCATTTAGTCATGCCAAACCTGTTCAATAGATCTCCAATGTACTTCTTTTGAGAAAGGAATATGGACTTTGGATGTTGAGTTACTTCAATACCAAGATAGTAATGAACATAGCCCAAATCAGTAATTTCAAAACCTTTCTTCAATTCCTTCTTTATGGATGCAATGTTTTCATTGTTCCTTGTTATCAAAAGATCATCTACATATACAACAAGATATACAACTATTTTTCCAACCTTCTTGACAAACAAAGTTGCATCATCAATATCATAATGTTTGAAATTGAGTTTTAGAAGATGCTCAGTTAGTTTTTCATACCAGGCTCACGGTGCTTGCTTGAGGCCATACAAGGATTTCACAAGTTTTCATACTTTATGTTCATGTCCTTTCACAGCAAATCTCTCAGGTTGGGACATAAAAGCATTTTCTTTTAGATCTCCATTCAAGAAAGCAGTTTTTACATCCATTTGATGGACTTTCCAACCGTTCTGAGCTGCTAGGGCAAAGAGTGTCCGGATGGTAGCCCATTTTGTTGTGGGGGAAAAAGTCTCCTCATAATCAACCCCTTCCTTTTGTGCAAAACCTTTTGCCACAAGCCTGGCTTTGTGCTTGTCAAGTGAGCCATCAACTTTATACTTGTTATTATAGACCCACTTGCAGCCAATTGGTTTGGTTCCCAATGGAGGATCAACTAGCTTCCAAGTGCCATTCTTTATCAGGGCATCATACTCCTTTTGCATTGCTTCTTTCCATTCATCATGAGAAGCAACTTATTTGAAGGAAGTTGGTTCAAAATCTGTAGACAAATTGAATTCACAATCATAAGAAACATCCATATCAACAGGTGAATCAGAGTCATCTACATCACCTCCATTTTTCTGGTTTGAATTTCTAGTTCCTGTCTTTCCAACCTCATTAGGATGAACTCTTTCAAGTGTCTTTGTCAGCCACTTTGGGGGACCTTTCTCAGATGGTCTAGGCTGCTCTGTTGATTGAGTTGGGACTAAATCAAGAGTGAGTCGCCTAATTCTGTCAATCACATCACTCAAAGTATCATCCATTGTTGGAGTTTCATGTAGGGGAGAGAGTGCTTCAGAAGAAGATTCCTCAGGTTGATCTAGTATAGGAATCCCCCCTTCAAGATGTTGAATTTTATTATCAAATTCTTGAAATGATTTTGCATTTGTGAATCTATCGAAGTGATCAAGTTGCCGCTCAACAACATTGTTAGTTTTGGATGATTCAAGAAAGATTACATCTCTAGATACAACAAACTTTTTGTTGACTTCATCATAGAGATGGTATGCTTTGGAGGTGTTTGAATACCCCAAGAAGATACACTTATGACTTCTTGCACCAAGTTTGTTTCTATGTACCTTTGGTATCAAGGCATAACAGGTGGAACCAAAGACCCTGAGATGCTTTACCAAAGGAATGTGCCCATACCACATTTCATAAGGAGTCTTGTTTCTAATAGCATTAGATGGACATCTATTCTTTATATATATAGTACATAGAACTGCATCAGCCCAAAACATCATTTTTACATTTTTGAAGAATAGCATGGAGTGTACCATATTTAAGATTGTCCTATTCATTCTTTTGGCTACTCCGTTCTATTGGGGATTATAAGGCACAGTTGTTTGATGTTTGATCCCATGTTGACGAAGATAGTTTTCAAATTCATTTGAAGTGTATTCTTTTCCATTATCAGTGTGAATAGAGCCAATATGAGATTGTGCATCATTTTCAATCCATGTATGAAAGTTCTTGAATGTTTCAAAAGCATCAGATTTGTTCTTCAATAAATAAACCCAACACATTCTGGTGTAGTCATCAATAAATGTCATCAGATATTTATTTCCATTTGCAGAAGAGACATGCATTGGACCACATAAATCTGAATGAATGAGTTCAATTTTTTTATGTGCTCTAGAGTGTGAATCATGAAAGGACTGTTTGCTATGCTTTCCTAGAATGCAAGCCTCACATTGCTTAAGTTTCCTAGGAATTGTAGGCAAACCTGTAACACCATTTTTCTTCAACAAGTGGAGGCTCTCTGTTAGGTCCCTATAATACTAGTGATTACCCCATTACTATTGTAGTTGTATCCCTTATTAATATTGTTGTGCCCCTATTGTCCCCATATTGTTATTATTGTGCCCCATAGAATCCCTCTATTGTTATTTTTGTGCATTTATATTATTATTGTTAGGTTTGCTGGGTTATATTGTGACTCCTTAGACTCCTATATATAGAAAGGAGGTTTTGTCATTTGAATCATCATGGAATCATTCATTTGTGTAATGTAAAGGAGGTTTCCCCCTCGAAGAGGCTGAATTCTAAGGCATTGATATATCTTTTCTATCTTTTTGTGAGTTGGTTTCATAACACTGTCATAGTTCAAATGTCCAAATCTAGCATGCCATAATAAAATTGATCGAAGTGTACCTTCTTCATAATGAGAATTGTATGAGATATTTTGTGCACAAGCAGAGGTACCCCGTAGCTTGAGAAGCCTTTCTTCTTCTATCCCTGTCATGACAAGTGAGTGGTCAGAGGCTTTTCTCACCTCAAGCTTGCCATCAAACATATGAATGGAGTGACCTTGCTCATGGATGTGGACCAAGGACCGCAAGTTTCTCCTCAGCTATGGGAGACATAGAACATGATGTAGAAGAAAGTCTAGAAGATCAGGAAATTTAAGCCTGATTGTGCCAAGCCCTGATGGCTTGAGTTTTGATTGGTCTGCAAAGTATACTGCTCCATCAACATTGTCAGTAAATTCTTCAACAAAATCTTTTCTATGAGTCATGTGGCAAGTTGCTCCTAATTCAAGCAACTAATCATTTTTCAAAGAAGCAAGTGAAGCATTAAATAAGTCTTCATTTACTCCAATATTACATTGTGCCACAACATAGTGAGCGGATTCAGGTGCTTTACCTTTGTCTTTGTCATTAGTTTTACCTTTGGGTTGGTTTCTTTGCTGCTCAATTTTGTCCCAAGGTAACTTGCATGTGGAAGCATCATGTGATCCATCTCTTTTGCAGTGTATGCAGTGCAAATCTGACTTTTCTCCTTGAGAGTGTCTGCCCCCCTACCTCTGAAATATCTTTCTCTCCCTCTTTGACCACCTCTTCCTCTGGAAAAATCTTGGGTAGGATTCTTTTCTTTATGAGCAAGGCACACAACCTCTTCAGAAGATTCAGGGGCTGTCCTCTTCCCAAAAGCTTTCTCTCTTTCAGCAAATTTTTTCACAAGGGAGTCAAAGGTAATATCTTTGAGATTTCCATTTGCTTGCAATGACTCAAGATAATTGGAGTAAATAGGATAAAGTACCTTGAGAAAAGCTCAGAGGAATATCAAATTCATCATTTGTGAATTTGACATCATGCATTATAGATTTTACTTTGGATGCAAGAGCAAGAGGATCATTATTTTGTAATTCAAGGGTGAAGAGTTTAATCATGAGTTGAACAACTTCAAGTGCAGAGTGTGAGTCATAGAGTTCCTTCAGCTTTTGTAAGGCTTCGAAAGCATTTGAAAATGGTGAAATATGTCGACTCACCTCTTCACTTATGGATGTTGCAATCAATGCATAGGCCTTGCTGTTCTTATTTTCCAAAATTGCAAGCTCCTTGTCTGAGGTAGGCTATTCTGGCGCTTTGTCTCCTTCTCCAACACACACTCCTTTCCACAGCTCATTAAAAATGAGAGTGTGTTTTATCTTCCGGGACCACTCAAGATAGTTCTCCTTGCCAGTGAGAACTATTCCCACAATAGATATGATTGAATGCATATCGTTATACCAACAACATTATACCAACAAAGTTCAACCTGGTATCACCTTCTTTCACACGTATACTAGAGTTTGACGTTAAGAGATGAACGACGGAGAGATGAACGACGTTAAGAAATGAACGGCGGAGATGAGCTTTTGTTCAAGTGGAAAGGAATCAAGAGGAGAGTCGTGGAACCGTCGATGGTAGAAGATCAACGGTCATCAGAAGCGAATCAAGTCGGGGTGTTAACCAAGATGAAGGGTGGTTTTAAAGCGATAAGCGGGATTTCGGGTGAATGCAAAATGGTAAGTGGTATTTAGAGGAGAGTGCCTGATTCCATTGAATGGATGACACGTAGCAACTAGAGGAGAGAGAAAAACCGCTCATTTCGGGCAGGTAACACTCGTGCATATAGGCCACCCGAAATCGCTGTAGACCATCGGATTGTGGGAGTGTTGATCAATGGTGGAGAGAGAAAACACTTTTCGGGCGAGTAACCCTCGTGCATGTAGGCCACCTAAAATTAATGTCAGTCATTGAATCCTGGGATGGAAATCAACGGTGGAGAGCGAACTTGATAAAGTTAAACCTTGAGAACTGTGTCTGAGTGGGTTACGACATCACTAAGTGAATACGAAAAAATATATACGGTGAAGAAGAAGAAAAAGGGTATGCGATTCTTTAATGCGAAAAAGTCCTGATGTGAAAAGTTTAATGAAGGGTATGATCGCATCGCAAACATGCAGCGGTATTGATTGGGGCAAAGAGACTTGCGATATGCGATTAAAAGTGGACCCAACGATATTTATATATGTGGGTTTATAACATTTGAGATCCAGCCCAAGGGAGGAAATCCAAGTCACTACAGCACCTTCAGCTTCAATGCACCATTCGACACAACAACAATGAATGAGATTTCACAGGGTTTTGATGAAGATGTCAGCCTGCAAAAGACGCAAAACAAAGGCAAAACATAATAGGAGTTACAAATTAAAAGGGAAGCCAAAAAATGGTGCCTGCTCTAATACCATGTCAGACCAGGAGGTAACTCCTCAAATTAGAACTCTATATTGTTCATTCAGGTTGTTCATTATTATATACAAGAGGGAGTGACTGTTCGGTTCATCTCTTGATGGCTCTCTATCTTCTTTATTATTTATTTACATTAATTACAATTGTTCACCCAATCCCTATGATTAGGTGTCAAGAGAATTTTTGTGCAACTTGATTAATTTTGGCATAGAAAACCTATAACTTTCCTCTACAATGTCTAATTAATATTCTATTATTTTGTAATGTAGAAATGCTATGATGGTATTTCTAATGAGTGGTTACACAAGTCCATTCAAGATCATTTTAGTAGCTTTTGAGCAGGCTTGATTGACAAGAAATACTTAATAAGTGTTTTTATACTTCTACTAACCTCATATTTCTTTATCTAAATTGGATCATTATATTTTTTTTCATCCATATATATGTATTCAGAGTGGAAAAAGTGGAAGAATCACTCATGTGATCGTTTTTATTGGCGGGACCTAGTTTGGAAAAATGGGGTCTGAAACCTTCCGGGAGCATTTTGAGGCACTCCATTCTTTCAGAAGTATTTTGTTCCATAACTAAGAAATGATAGCAAAGTGAGATAGGATGTAGAGCACACATAGAGGAAATGTGCACTATATCAGCCCACGAGCCATAGGAATTACTTCTTTATACCTGCAGCCTTATTTTCTAGACAGAGAAAGAGAGCGAAACAACCTCACCTTCCAGCTACGTTTTCTCCCAAAAGGGTTTCCTGGAGCATATCTTGTGTCTTATGTGTGTGTGTGAGATTATTTTTTCATTCTCTACTTTTATACATAATTTCCATTCGCATGCATGCACTAATTATAATTAAATTTACAGATCTAGAGGTTTAATAAAACTGTAATAGTGTAGAAATTCATAATTTTTAATAAAATATTATCATATATGTTGTGACGAATTGTCTAGTGGAATATCCATGGTATTTTATAGATCATTTGGTATCATAGTAGGTTTCTTTGGATATTTTGTGGATATTTCAGGGATCTATATCGATAGGGCTGAAAATTGTAAAATCCTAATCATGGGCGATGAATCTATAAATGACCCTTGTGATCCTGCAGAGGTGAGGTTTACGTAGTTGGAACAACAAGTCACAAATATCAACCATAATGTAAACCTCCTCATGGAGGACTTGAATAATAAGCTGGGGATATTTGAATAAGATGGGGATTCAAATGCAGAGGACAAATCAGAATGGGGATGAGAAGATCAGAGAGAAACATAGAACCGGTCGAAGAAAGAACCCAATAGCAAAGATCATAGCAACCAATACAACATTAATAACCATATAGAGGAGAAGTATTGGAAGTTGCATCTAGAGCTAAACCCGAAGAACAAGATGAAAGATAATAATAAGAAAAATCTCATGGCCACAAATTCGAGAAACAAAGTTAAAAGAAACCTGAATGTGGGTGAGAATATTATTGGTATGTCAGTATAGAAAGAGATGAATCTGAGTAGCCTTCAGCAACAAGAAGAGAAAGAAATGCCCAAACTTCTTATATAAAGATATAGGTAAAGAAGACAAAGATTGATGTTCTATTTGACTCGGGATCATAGGTGAATCTGATTGTAACAAATCTAGTCAAGAAGTTGGGGTTAGAAGTTCGTGATCATCCAAATCCATATCCACTGGGATGGGTAAATAAGGATGCACAAATGAAGGTAACAAAACAATGTAAAATTAGTTTTTCTATTAGTGTTTATTTAATTGGTGAAGTATATTTAGATGTGGTCCCCCTTCATGTATGTGGAATCATGTTTGGGAATCCATACATGTACATGCACGATTCAATGTTTATGAGGAGAGCCAACCAGTACTAGATCATGAAGGATGAAAAATATTCATCATCAGCGCACACAAAGGAAAGTGGAAATTTTCATTGGTAAGTGTGAACCAAGCCAAGAAATTGATTAGTTCCAGAAGGAACTATGTTTTATTGTTTTTAAGAGAAATTCAGTCTGTAAGGGAGTTAATAAGAGGCAAGGCATCCCTGGAGGGGTGTACTAATAAATATAAATGACAATTGGAGTTGTTACATACATACATGGATGCGTTCTAAGAGCCTAAAGGGTTACCACCTAAGAGAGAAGTGGAGCACAAGATCTAGCTATTTCCAAACTCCCCATTGCCAAATAATGGGTTGTACAAGAAGTTTGTTATAGAATCAAGTGAGGTGAAGAAACAATTGCAGCATCTACTGGAACAGGGTGTCATTTGACCAAGAACATCACCATGTGGGTGTGGTGAAGTAAAATTATAAGTGCAAACACAAACAAATTCCTCTTGCCCAATGATGGGTCTAGCCACAACAGATACATTCTATGGAAGATTTCCTTAGGTTAGAACCAATTAAGAGGGCCTACCTCTTAGTACGCTTATCCAATTTGTTTATGTCCTTTCTTGCTTGCTCCAACTATCTCTCGCTTCCTTCTTCAAGCACATGAAACAAGTAAACAACAACAAACAACAACCATGATAATAAACAAATTGTAATTCAGCCTACTTAACAAGTCAAGAAACATTAAGCCATGAATATGTAAGATGAAAAAACATGTAGGAAATCAATTGATAGTTGCATATATATTGATATCAAAGAGAGATTACAACCATTGTCTTGATGTTGCGGTTCTCCTATGACAAGACCAGGTTCCCACACACTTTTGCTAACATTCCATGATGGCCTTAATCAACAATAGTTTTAAGACTCTTCCCTTTAGGCTTCACTCCAAACCAAATCACAATTCTCTCTCATAGAACTAGATAGCTAAAATTATGAATAGCTTGCTATTTACTCCAACCCAAAATAACACTAGCACACCAACCTTAACACTAGCTTGTGGTTGGGAAGAAGGGAGGTTTATATAGGATGAATGGATGGGAGATGGATCCTCTTCTCATGGGAGAAGGTCTTATCCCTTGAGGTACTTCCATCATTATAGGGGAAAGGAGCCCAAACTCACATCCTCAACCCCATCCAGCCAAACCATTTACTAGACTTTTGTTACGAAGCTTCTAGAGCT
Source organism: Pinus tabuliformis (assembly GCA_031772625.1). Classification (NCBI taxonomy): domain Eukaryota; kingdom Viridiplantae; phylum Streptophyta; class Pinopsida; order Pinales; family Pinaceae; genus Pinus; species Pinus tabuliformis. The sequence continues at coordinate 240,945,925 of CM062804.1, forward strand.
GGAAGCTTCGGCTCCTAATTTAAAAAAAATTCTATAACAGGATCGGTGCGAATGGAACACAAATCAGTTTCTCTTGTTGATGCTAGGGATAGTGCTAATCTGCACATCAGCTCGGGGGAGACAAAGGTCATTAGCGCCGGTCTTGTAAACTGTGCAAAACAGAAGTTTCAAGGGAAATGGTGCAAAAGGGAATTGATCTTCTCATTAAGAGGGACACAATGGGGGTTTCTTCATGAAGGGAAAGCATGTGGGGTTCATTGTAGAGGTCCTCCAAGATTAAGGAACGGGGAGTACAGGGACAGTGAAAAAATGTTGTGTAACAGATGCCCCCTAAAGCATGAAGGCCAAACTAGAGTGAGGGATGAAATGCTTTATAAATCAGTGTGGGGAACTGTTCTTTGCTGTCGAAAAACCTACAAGCAAGTACATATACATATACATAACTAAGAACTCTATCAAATGATACATGAATCATGGCATGGATGCAACCATCTAGAAAATGATCATGTAAATGGATCTATGTATGGGGACAAGCATCCATTAAAGAGGATCATAATGAAACCAAGGTATGGTTGCAGCCATCCAATAATGAGAAGGATCACATATGACAACTCATGGTATGGTCGCAGCCATCCATTTGAAAGAGACATGCATATCAACATAATCATGTCACATCATTTTGCAACCTAGACTTTTGTGATCTGAGCCCAGGGTCTTGCGCTCCAACACGACCCGATCAAAGTACAAATTCTAACATGTGAATAGATGTGTTGACATCAAACATGCTAGAAATTCGCTTGATTACCCGTCATTGATGTAAACTATTAACAAGCGTGAGAGAAACCACCAATAATGACAATGGTCCTCAAGGTACTATCAGCACAATTCACAGAATGTGAATAGAGGAACTGAAGTCGAACACTTGTGAAATCACTCGATCGAAAGCCAATGATGTGAACTTGTCATCAACTATGAAGAACTTGCCATTAGGGCATGCAAGCTCTAAGGTACTGGAAGGGAGTCCCTTGGTCAACTTCCCCAATAATGAGTTGAAGTCGACAGAAGGTGACCATGTCGAAGGAGGGCCATAATGTTTCCCACATCATCGACATGAGACGAAAGGATGCAAAATGATTTTGGTTGAGACAAAGAATCAAGGCAAATGTAACTGCAGAAGGACAACTCTTGAACATATCAGCAACACATCTTGGAATTGTTGCAGCTTTTGGATCCATAGGATCGGTGGTCATGATGATGTGGCAGAGATCAAATGGAAGGCAAAAATGAATGGCCCAACCCAGGAAGGTCAACGATACAAAGGAGGATATCCCAACCCGACACGAAGCAAAAAGTGTCATATTCAAGAGTGAGTTTCCGACACAATTGATAGATTTCCAAATTTTCCCCCACCATTCCTGGCAGGTACCTGAATTATTTTTTAATCGCAAGCTTGAAGGGGATAGCATATGCTTGCACTGTAAGTTCATCCTTCGGATGAATCCGGCCTAGTAAGTTTAACGAGCCCTAGGAAGGAGAAGCTCATGTTCATCATAGTGATGAATCTGATGTTGTTTAATAGTTTAATGAGTCCGATAAAGGTGCAACTTGGTATCTTTTTCATGTTTAGAGAGTTTGAAAAAGACATGTAAAAGAAAACTCCACATAGTACCTTTTCATATGTTTGTGTCTCTTGAGCCCGAAAAGGTAGAAAACGATACTTGAGAAAACTACTTGACCATTTCAGTCAAGGAGTACCTTTTTCATGAATAGTGCCTCTCAGCCCAAAAAAGGGGTAAACTTATACTAGGTGCATAGCGTTTCGCATCCGTTAATGAGTTTGAAACGACAAGGGCTCGACCATCTTTTCATTTTTAAAGGGTCGGAAAAGAGCTTGAAAGAGGACCCCCCATTTTATTTTCTTTTTACAAGTCAAAAGGGAAAATACTCAGCAATCTTTTCATATGAGCTTAATGAGTGGAGAAAAGAGCTGAAACGTGACTTATCACCATCGTCGAACATCCACCACCTATCGCTATGCAAAAATGTAAAGTGTATTATCTAGTTATTGAGGCAAAATAGGTTAAAATATTTACAAAAACCTGATATTTTCATGAAAAAATGAATAAAAAGGAGAAAAGTAAATATATTCTTACCATTTACCATTTTACCTTGCTGTGAAAACTTTTACTTACTTTTTCCCTAATTGTTCTGGAGCAAATTACAGGAGATCCAGGAGGTCAATCGCTGAGCTGCCGGTTACAGGTAAAAGCCAAAGCCCTGAGTTCCATTTCCATGTCCTTTATTTCTATTTTTAACCATTTTTTTAGTTTTTTGAGGGGGTTTTTGAAAAACTTTTTCACCCTCAGTCAGTGTGACTTTCGGGCACGGAATTGCACTGGCCAAGGGTGATTAACAAAGACAGCTGTGTCATATAGTGCAACTATTTTTAAAAAAGGCACGCCAGCGCCGTGAATAGGGAAAAACCTTATTTCATCCAAAAATCACCGTTTAAACTCAAATTTTATGGGCCAGGCATGATTGTTGACTCAAATTAATGGCTTTTGTAGGAAAGAATCGCTGAAAATGGTGGATTGGAAAGAACGGGAACATGAGGATGTTGACACCCAGGTAATGAATGACCCAAATTGCCTGGAAGCTTTGAGGGCTTGTGGGATCCTCAAATTCTTTCTCACTGCAGGGATGCAGGCCCAACCCGAGTTGCTTCGGTACCTGATTAGTCTTTGGGACATTAATCGGGAGATATTCGTCATTGGTGACCAGGAGATGGAGTTGGAAACTTCAGATATATACTTCATCACTAGACTATCATGCCGAGGGGAACCAGTGAACTTGTATGGGTCACGACCGATTAGGGCAAGCATATCTTCAATGCTTGTTGAACACTGCCTTGAGGCCCTGAAATCCAAAAGTGGGAAGATAGAGATTTCTAGTGTTTGGGATTTGACACTGAGAGTGGTTATGTTGACCATCAATAGAGTGGCGGAGTCCCAGGCGGAGCATGAGACTAACAAGTCAAAGTTCCTTTATGCTATCGACTGTATAGCTCCTACGATATTCAACTGGGCCGAGGCCATGAAAATCAACATCAAGCGCCAATTGTCTAAAGCCAAGGCGGGAAATCTGAAGCAACTTTGCTTTGGATCAGTGCTTGTGACCTTCTTTCCAGTATCAACTGATTAAGGTAGATCCTCCTATGCCACGTGATCCGCGGATGGCTTGTTGGAGTCGTTTGATGCCCAGGATCACTAGGGGTTAGCACATGTCATACCAACTTGCATTCTTTTCATGGCTACGATGACAGAAAATCGTCATGGAGGACTAGCCATACAGTGGCACTGTCTTCCATGGAGATCCATATATGTCCTTACCAAATGGAGAGGATTTCGATGATGAAGGTAAAAAATCAACTTTTTAATTTTGAGATTTTTTAATTATTTTTGGGTATATATGTGCTTATAACATTTCTCTTGTTAATGTAGACGTTGGACTAGAGCATCCTGCTGGGATGTCCCCAATATCCAGGCGGGTCCCCCATCCTATTGATTATGTCACTCCTTATTAGGAAGGGAGTGACAATGAGGAGGAGATCACGAGGAACCTTGAGGGGTTGACTCGTGGCATCCCAGAGTATGCTCGGGTAGGAGACATTCCTTGTCAGTACCAGAGACACATGGTGGGAGTCTCGGATCGGATCCGCTGATTGCTGACTCGTGTTGCACGAGCCGTATCATGCTACCACAATCACCATGCTGATTAGTTCCTAGGTCTAGCACTTACATTTTTTGAGGCCTGTGTGCCACGGATATATGAGGCTTGCGAGCCGTCGATGTTATTTTGGACACACATATTATTTTTTGGGGTTCTGATGTATCAAACATTATCACCATATATATATATGCTGTATTTTATTTTCTACTATGGTACAAATAGTTTGTTTTATCTTTTCACATGTTTCATAAATGCCTATCCAACACATGATTAGTTAATGCATTTGTCAATGTATTCATGCGTCTAGGAATATGATGATATGTAATGTAATCAAAATGTATTTCCAATAGATGGATACAGAGATACATTCTCAATATTTTAGGGTTTCTGACGGAATATTTCCCATTGATTTGAAGGACGACAAGCTGTGAATCCAGGTTGACAACCAACTCTCTAATGTCAAGAGCAATGGCTTCTGACATTAGTTTAACAACCGCACTGTATTCAACAATGTTGTTAGTTGTGCGACCTAGAAAAATACCTTGAAGGTCAATCAACTCACCTTTAGGGTTATAAATAGCCCACGCTGCGGATGATAGGTTCCGGGTACTACGACAAGGATCATCAGTGAAACCAATGTGGGGAGTATCAGACATCTGCAAAGCAAGAAAAGCATAGTAAACAGAAAAGCTGTTTGAAAACTACCACACAAAACCACACTGCACAAATGAATGACACACTAATGTACATAAGTAACCATGCAAGATGACCTAAGCATAGTACTTCTTGACGTAAAGCCCGTTTTGGGGCTTATTGAGATGATTTCCTTCATAATCAATAAGCTTATAGGCTCCTTTTTGCAAAACGCAGTTCACAATGTAGGGCCCATGCCACATGGGTTCAAACTTTCCTGCCCCCAGCTTATCATTAGCTTGGTCATATAGTAAGAGCAAATCACCCTAAGAGAACATGCGAGGGGAGACCGACTGGTCGAAATGGGATTTGACCCATTTCTTTTGTCCTTCGATGACCAAGGTGGCGAGATGTTGAGTCTCGTCTAGTCATTCTAAATATAAGAGGTGTTCTTCTTGAGGTGATGTTTCGGGGAGGAGTTCAACAACTAACTTGAGTGAGGGAATCTTGCATTCAATCGATAATGTTTCTTCCAGACCATAGACTAGCTGGAATGGTGTGAAACTAATTGCATCTTTGGTTGAGGTTCGGTAGGTCGACAGGGCTAAAAAGAGCATGAGATACCATTTTGACTTGTGCATCCCAATAGTACGCTGAAGCATTGTGACCAAGACTTTGTTCACGGCTTGAACTTGGCCATTGGCCTGAGGGTAATATGGGGCCTGAGGGTAATATGGGGTCGAGCCATCGTGGCGCAAGCCCAATGCAGATGTCAGCTCAACCATCATGTAATCTCTGAAATGGGAGCCATGGTCTGTGACAATGGCTTGAGGTATGCCGAACCTGGAAATAACATGGTTGAAAAGGAATTGAGCCGCTGTCTTACCATCTGCAGAGTATGTAGGCATCAATTTGGCCCATTTTGTGAAATAATCCACAACAACGATAATATAGCCATGGCCCCTGGCCGAACGATGGTTACATGTCATATAATCGATGCCCCATTTGGCAAAAGGACCAACGATAATGACGGGGTGTAGGTGAGCGGGTGGGGCACACATCTTACGTTGGTAAATTTGGCATTCGTGGCACTTGCGAATAACAAGAATGCAGTCCTTGAAGATAGACGGCCATAAATAACCAGCGCACAGGATTTTTTGAGCGTAGCGTAACTAGACATATGACTACCACATGCCCCAGACTGGCAATCATTGAGAACTCTTTCAGCTTCCTTGATCGCAAGGCATTGACGAAGAATTGAATCGACACTAACATAGTATAAAGTATCACCAATAATACGGTAGGGTTGGGAGTGATGCTGAATCCTGCGGCAATCATCCTTAGTCAACATGGACTGGAATGTGGACGTCTGGAAATACACGATGATATCATTGTACCATGGATCAAGGGTTCTAATCAGAAAGAGGGTCTCAACTGGGAGTTGTTCATCTGCCCCAACAGGAAGAGACTTAGAGGGAAGGGAACAAATCAATTCGGAAAAAACGAGTGACTTCTTAGATTTGGAAGTGGTAAATGCCAAATCAAATTCTTGCAGGATCACGATCCATTTAGAATATTCCCCCCCAGCAACTGACGAGTCAGGATATAGGTCATGCGGTTGCATTCAGAAATCACTGTAGTCATGCGTAGAAGGATATAGTGTCAAAAGTGTTGAATAGCCTGAACAACAGCCAAATCCAACTTCTCGACATGTGCATAATGCGTTTCAGTGTCGAGGAGATTCTGACTAAGGTAGTAGATTACATGTTCGTTGCCTTCGTTGTCATCTTGGACCAAGACCATAACAATGGTGCTAGGGTGTTACAGGGAAAAGTGTCTACACAGAACTGCTTATCCCACTAAGGTGTGGTAGCTACCTTAGAAACAAACAAAGTAAAGCTACTTTCGTTTTTCCTTTATGAAATATAGATGAGAGAAGAATAAAGAAGACCAACCTCTGTCTTGCGCTAATCTCCTAGTTTGATTCCTCTCTCTTCTGATAGTCCTTCGCTACTTGCTTCCTTGTACACCCAGCTTCACAGAGTACCTGTAGAATCAGAGTAGCAAAACACTATACAAGAACATGGATCTATAATCATAAACAATCTAGGATCAGATGTAAATTGACCATACCAATGCATAAAACATAAATAACACAAGAGTATGGAGGAAAACTTGAATAGCTTTTATTGATAAACAAGAAAGAGCCAAGGGAGTTACAACCAGTTGTTCTGACCCAGCATCATCCTCTCAGCAAGTAAGCCCTTCTTCACCTCATACAAAGCTTAGATCACCCAACACTATGAAATTGTCTCAAGAAACCAACAGCAATTCCTTACAAGATGCAAAATTCCAGCCTCTGGATCTCTGGGATGAGGGATCCATATATAGATATCTGTAAGAGAGATGAGTCAGCTTGTGATTTGATTAGTGTCTTCCCTCTGATAGTTCTTGCTTCCACTTGGAGATTGATGATCTCTTACTCATCCTTGGTCGAATTTAGAGAGGCAAGTGTCACAGGAGAAGTTTCTGGAAGTTTCCATGCCTCTCCACCTCGCGGAATGACACTGCCATTTGTCACTTCTCGCCCATCACACACCATAGAAGGGCTTTTTGAAATGCAACGCACCCACACAGTGTATTTAGGTGAGATGCAACACACTTTGCCTATGGAGCAGCTGAAATGATCCTGTTTTGACCAGTTCTGAGTGGTTTTTCATGGAGAACTTCTGGGAGAAGCTGTAATCAGTTGACCTTGTTCCTTTAGGGGTTAGAACAACACTTTTAGGGACTTAGGAGCCCTTGGTTTATGGACATTTCATGCTTGGGGTTGTAGTGCCCAAAAATGTCTATAACAGTTGCCCCCTAAAGCATGAGGTCGTTAATCTTTTGATGTCGGGTGAAATGCTTTATTATGAGGGTCCGAAGTTCTTTCAAGCTGGGAGGAGACCTGTAATAAGATACAATACAATACATTACCTTCATAATTTTTCATGATCTAGCTGAGGCAGGCATTCCCATGCTCAACTTTATAAATTCATTTTCATGTACATAGGACAGACAATCGTCTGAGTGTAGACTGATGATTCTGGTAGAGCCATCATCCCTTTGATTGGATGATTATTTGTGCAGCAATGATGTACATTTGATGTCTTCATTTCCTGAATATATATCGCAGCCCGGATGGATGAAACTAGATCCGGGGTCTTCAATCTCATTCAATCTTCACTCAAAGTACAAGTCGATCCATGTGAGAGATGTTTTGGAGTTGAACATAGAAAGACATCGCCTGATTACCAGCCAATGATGTAAGCTGTTAACAGGTGCGAGAGGAATCACCGATAATGATGATGACCCTCAAGGTACTATAGTACAATTCACGTGGTGTGAATAAGGGACTTGGCGTCGAACACCACGCAAAATCTTTCGGTCGAAGGCCAATGATGTAAACCTGTTGCCGGAAGTGAGAAACTTGCCATTGAGGCATGCAAGCTTCAAAGTACTGAAGGGGTTGTCCCTAGATCAACTTCTTGGATAATGAGCTGATGTCGACAAGAAGCGATCCATCATAGGAGGGCCTTAGTGAATCCCACATCAATGACACGGAATGGAGCAAATGATTTTAATGGAGGTGAAAATGATCTGGTGATATAAGGTTCAGGGTGGCGGTCATGAAAGAATGGAGCGTAAATGTATTGTAGTGGGTGAGACTCAGGTGAATTCTCTGAATGACTTCTCTTGAACATATCGGCGACACTGATGTGATGGATTGGTAGCATTAACCCCAAATGTGGATGGTGTGATGTGACCATGGTGATGTGACCGGTGAATGAAACAACCCAACCTGACTTGGATGCGGAGTGAAAGTGTCATGTTCAAGAGCGACTTGCTACCAACAAAGTTTCTTCAAGTTTTCTTCCCAATTTTTCCCCAGTCATTGCTGACCAGTACCTCTTTATTTTTGTCAAGCTTGAGGAGGATAACATATGCTTGTTCTATAATTTGCCCTTCGGGCAAACCCATCGCTATGTTTTAACGAGCCTAGCGATAGTCAAACTCATTCTTGTCTGTTATGGACAAGTTTGTCGCTATTAAGTTTTAACGAGTTTAACGACAAAGATAACTCGGTCCTTTTCAATTCTAGAGAGTCTGAAAAGGAACATAAAGGAAACTCCAAAATTCCTTTTTCGTCATCTAATCCCTTAAGTCCGAAAAAGTATAAAACAATACAGAAGGGATGAATTTTCGATCCTTTTAACGAGCCAAACAAAACAAGCGCTCGATCTTTTTGTGTAATAATCCCTCAAGTCCAAAAAAGATTAAAATCTAAAGGAGGGATAGAACTTCCGGTCCCTTTAACGAGCTGGAGAGGCCAATGGCTCAGAAATATTTTCATATTTTACGAGTCAGTTGAAAAGAGCTTAAAGGAGACTCGTCTTTTGAGGAACGAGTGATAAAATTGGGTAGCAGCTAATTCCAGGTAAGGCTTGGAATTTTCCAATCATGGCAGTGTTACAATGATGGCTTAATAGGATCACTCTTCGCAGCTGTTCCTCAAAAGGGGTAAACAATCAAATGGAGGTGAATGATCGGCCAATATAGAGTGGAGGTGATGGTGAGAACACGACCAAGGCTTTAAAGGCTGAAGTACTACATTCACGATGGTTATTTACCGAGAATTGGTTCATTTTTTTTTATTGAGCTTAAACACTGGGGGAAACATTTGCTGATGTCTTATGTTTATTTTTTAATGAGCTTGAACTATGTGCTAAAACTGCTCGATTAATCCAGTCGTATAATAAGAATGTCTCATATAAAAACGGCAATTTTTTAAATCTTTGCCCCACATCCTTTCTTTATGCAAGTTAGGAAACGACCAATCCTAAAAACAGATAAATGATCGCTCTTTGCTTGCATGCCAAAAGGTTCGCATGCCCCCAGGTATAAAATAGAGTTTCAAGGTCACCTTTCAAACCTCCAACAAAACATTTGTTTTATCAGGAAAGGTCTACCTCTTTCAGGTTACCAAAGATTGTTCTATTCACAGCGCAAACAAAACACTTCTTCGGCGATGTCTACCGAAATAGACAAGGGTGAGACAATCCACTCACATAACTTTGACGAGAGAATCTTATTCCAGAATAACCTCCTTTTCCAATCACGGACGGGAGTACAAACCAGTCATATATCTCTCGCGGAAACCTACCCTATACCCGAAGTTTTCCTGCCGAAGCAGACCAGGGTGCATGCCCCCTGGGTTTCAGTCATGTCCCCTGAATCACTCGCGCTCATCAGGTGGATGGACTGGGGATTGATGAGACATTTCTTGCGTGAAAAGACCATTCAGGGTTGGTATATGACTATTTGCTATGTGTGATCCGGGAAATGAAAGCTGGTCTACGAGCTTGACCACTCTTCCTTCGTGCGGAAAACACATTACTCTAAAGAGTGAGGAGACAATTGCTCCCATGCAATAAATATAGTCTCGTCCAAGGAGTAGATTATAATCCAGGGGTCCTTGGACTACCATTACATTCATTTGAACGGTTTTCCCTCTCAATGTTATGGGCACATTGGGAAGGATCCCTAACGGTTGACTGGTTCCTTTGTCAAAGCCTGTTAGATTTCTCATCTCAGGCAAAAGCGATGGCAAACCAAGCGCTTTCCAAGCAGTCGAGGAAAGGATACTCACAGAAGCCCCTTCATCTATGATGGTACCAGCCATAACCATTCTATATATTTGAACAATGATTCGGAATGGTACGCTAGCCAGTAAACGGGGTCTACCTAATTGATTCAGTCAAAGGAGACAACTAGGTTGCTTGGAGGTGGGACCGAATAGACGGCCGGGTACGACTCTGACGAACTTCCTTCCTGCGGTAAAGGAATGGGTAAATTGCCCCCATGTTCATCGGAGTCTGTGCTTACGAAAAGAATTTGGACGGTGTCATCCTTGTTCTCTTCGGTGACTGTATCATCTGAAGATGGAACCTCTGAAGGCAAGACCGGGTCAACTGCCGCCTCGACCTTTTGACTTTCGTCTGGTATGGGTTCAGATGGTTTGTCTTCAATGATAGATGCTTCGGCTGACCACCTGGGTGGGTCAGCCAGATTTTCAACTAGTGACGGACTCGGCAAGAGTTTTTTATATCCAGGAGGAAGTCGTAACGGTGAAACCGGACGATCGTCCAAAACTCTTTTAGCCTCGTCTAAGAAGGGACAACGGTGGACGGCATGATCACCTTCGCACAGTTTACAAGGAAATCTATATTTTCCTTTTTGTCCTAGGACTTCACTTTCACTAGTTGACGGTGTGTTTTCAACATGATCATCAGAGGTTGACGACACCGGATTGTGCAAACAAGGAGACCAGTCCCTTAAGATCCGAGGGATGCAGGGACAATCTCGATGAAAGTGGTCTCCTTTGCAAATGACATATGGTGATTTAGGCCTGGTTGGTGCAGTGTGTGGATTTTCGCTAGATGACGCTTGGTTGCCCCCTTTCGCTTTTGGCTCCTTCTTCTTCTTCTCTTTCTTCTTCTTTTCCTTCTTCTTCTCAGGTACTTGATTTTTGGCTTTACCAGCCTCATCAAGCGAAGAGGAAGGAGGAGAGGAAGAGTTTGAGGAAGTAGATGGTTGGGGGGTAACTCTGGATTCGTCTAATTGCTGACTCGATTGTTCAGGAATTGTGGTGTTCTGAACGACAGAGGTTGAGAAGAGCCATACGGGCAAGGCGATTGTCAGTCCTGGAAGCGACAATGTGGCCATGTGGGGTGCACCAACATCTCCCCAAGAGGAGAAAGGATTAGGATTTACTCCAAGGGGAACTCCTTGGTTGGTGGACTCCATTTTCTTCAACCTAAGACCAACGTAGGAAAGGTGGTGATTATTTCGTTTAAAATAAATTTTAGACGCTTTGACACAACTTGTTTTTTCAATTTTAAAGAGTCGAGAAAAAACAAAAGATGACTCTAGTCACCTTCGATTTTTAATGAGCCTGAAGTGACAAGTGCTCAGATGGACCTTTTCCGTTAAGGAGTCTGAAAAGGAACGAAAGGGACTGCTCTAGAAATCTAGGTAGAGGGATTACCAAACCAATCGCAAAACTGCAGAATACTTTTTACGGTACGGCAGTCAATCTTCCCGAATGTTGTGTTCAGTGCATTGCGATCGATAGGGTGGCAGACACGGCTTCCTATGGATAAAGGATTAAGCCTATTGTGGTCTCCCAAAATATACTCGATGGTACATGGGAGCACAAGTCCGTACTGGCACTTATCGTCTCAAAGTGGAGGAATCACCCAACCAGCAGTGAGAACAACAGTTACCAGGCTTTACGACGTCGGAATACGTCTCTAGCCTAGACTTCTAGATGTTGTGCGGTAGGTTCCAAAGCGTTGTTAGATTCATTAAATTTATTTTATAGTTGATTTTGTTTAAGAAATTTGCCTTTCAGGTTCACCGCGAGATGTAGATGTACAATTCCTAAAATGCAATCTAAGATGATAAACAATCTTTTATCTTCTTTGTGCAATGAAACTCCTAGCTACTAAGGAAAGAGAGACAGTATTCTTTCACAAAGAGCAAAGAGAACACACTATATGCATTGTCCTAAATCAAACCAATCAAACAGTCTAAATGCAAATGCACATGCATGTATTTGTTTTCGACTTTCTTAGTATGTGGATGATAAAAAGAAAGCTAATGCGCAAATCTGAATTACTTTTCAAGCGACAATTACTAACAAGTTTCTTTTCAAAATAAAAAATGAAGACAATCACAACACTTTATGATTCAGAAATGAATACTTGCTTTCGACACTAGAAAAACTATGAATTCAGACCAAGTACAATAGTAACAGGGTAATTGACTATCAATAGCAACCAAACTCTTTCCTATGACTGAAAACGACACTTGCGACATTTTCAAATCAAAGGACGAGAGTACAATTACGTTACTTTTTTGCAAAGGAGAACTAAAAACGACTTAACAAATACACAAAAACATTTACAGTTCTTTGCACATTGGAGGCGGAATAACAGTAAGGAAAAGGGGTTTCAAACAGAGATATACTGATTACAGGTAGCAAAATTCATGAATAGAATTGGAAAGAATGAATCACAGAAACCAAAACTGAACAATGCCTAGTCTGATCAGCGCACCTGTAACATAGGGAATTTGAAATGCAACACACCTACTACACTCGGGAAGTGCGCTGAATTTCAGATTCACAGAACAGTACCTGCGCTGGGCCAGAGACGAGACTTTGCTTGGGTTCCGGGTCACAGTTTGCAGTTCAGTTCATGGGTTTTGGCCGAGCAAATGGTAATCAATAATGCAACTATTATGGGTAGATCTAAGGAGGTTCTAAGAGCTACCACGAGGGCAATCAGAGAGTTTGTGAATCAGTTGTTTAAGTCATAAAAAAATCCAGGAGATTAACTGAAGCGTCATTTATCTACTTTGCATTTGCATAGCAAATGCAGTTCGAAAGCTACCTGGCTTGACTTCAGGCTCCGTTTGTAAGTTTATGAAATAAACAATCAAGGAAGATAAACAAACAAACTAATTCGTCCCCAGCGGAGTCGTCATTTTGTTACAGGGAAAAGTGTCTACACAGAACTGCTTATCCCACTAAGGTGTGGTAGCTACCTTATAAACAAACAAAGTAAAGCTACTTTCGTTTTTCCTTTATGAAATATAGATGAGAGAAGAATAAAGAAGACCAACCTCTGTCTTGCGCTAATCTCCTAGTTTGATTCCTCTCTCTTCTGATAGTCCTTCGCTACTTGCTTCCTTGTACGCCCAGCTTCACAGAGTACCTGTAGAATCAAAGTAGCAAAACACTATACAAGAACATGGATCTATAATCATAAACAATCTAGGATCAGATGTAAATTGACCATACCAATGCATAAAACATAAATAACACAAGAGTATGGAGGAAAACTTGAATAGCTTTTATTGATAAACAAGAAAGAGCCAAGGGAGTTACAACCAGTTGTTCTGACCCAGCATCATCCTCTCAGCAAGTAAGCCCTTCTTCACCTCATACAAAGCTTAGATCACCCAACACTATGAAATTGTCTCAAGAAACCAACAACAATTCCTTACAAGATGCAAAATTCCAGCCTCTGGATCTCTGGGATGAGGGATCCATATATAGATATCTGTAAGGGAGATGAGTCAGCTTGTGATTTGATTAGTGTCTTCCCTCTGATAGTTCTTGCTTCCACTTGGAGATTGATGATCTCTTACTCATCCTTGGTTGAATTCAGAGAGGCAAGTGTCACAGGAGAAGTTTTTGGAAGTTTCCATGCCTCTCCACCTCGCGGAATGACACTTCCATTTGTCACTTCTCGCCCATCGCACCCCATAGAAGGGCTTTTTGAAATGAAACGCACCCACACAGTGTATTTAGGTGAGATGCAACGCACTTTGCCTATGGAGCAGCTGAAATGATCCTGTTTTGACCAGTTCTGAGTGGTTTTTCATGGAGAACTTCTGGGAGAAGCTGTAATCAGTTGACCTTGTTCCTTTAGGGGTTAGAACAACACTTTTAGGGACTTAGGAGCCCTTGGTTTATGGACATTTCATGCTTGGGGTTGTAGTGCCCAAAAATGTCTATAACATAGGGGCTGCGACTAGGTAAAGGAAGTAATCTCGATAATAATCTGGTGGGTGCAACAGAGGAGTAATTACGAGGATGGCATTGAGATCATCAAAAGATTTTGGGACACCTTGTCCCACACAAAGGGCATTCCTTGTTTTAGAAACTGAGTAAATCATGTGGCTAACCCAAAATAGTTGGGTATAAAACGACGGAGAAAGTTGGCCTTTCCTTTTTGGCTCTGGAGTTGGTGCAGTGAAGATGGAGGAGGTAAATTTACAATGGCCTCAATTTTTAATGGATTAAGGTGAATACCGTCCTTGGAAATGATGAAGTTGAGGAGTCATTCGGATTCTACACAGAAAACACATTTGTGTTGGTTCAACTGAATGTTATAGTGTCTGCAATGCAAAAACATCTGCCAAAGATGGTCTGGGTGGTCTTGGCACCGATGAGAAAGAGCGGGAAGGTCATCCAAGTCGGGCTGGACAATGTTGCGAATATCATGAAATGTATAGGACATTTCCCTCTAAAACATAGCCCCAGCATTTTTGAGGCCGAAAGGGAGCTTTTTGTACGTGAACGTACCCCATGGACATATAAAAACTGTCTTTTCTTGATCGGCCGGTGCAATGTTGATCTGGTTGTAACCAGAAAAACTGTCCATGAAGGAAAATATCTCGCTCCCGGCACATTCATCAATGATTTGATCAGTGAAGTGAGTAGGATAGTTATCTTTAGGATAGACACGATTGAGATCTCGATAATCAACGCAAACGCAGATTGTGCCTTGTTTTTTAGTCACTGGGACAATATTGGACACCCAGTCTGTAAGTGGAATGTGGTAGATGAACTCAGCTTTAAGAAGTCTTTCAACTTCACCCTTAATCACGACAGCCTTCCTAGGGTACATCGGGAAAGACTTTGACGAACAGGCTTCGCGTGCAGATATGTTGGGATTTCATGCACTACAATGCTAGGATCAATGCTGGGCATTTCTTCGTAGGACCATGCAAACACATCACGAAATTCCTGAAATAGATGAGTATATGTCTTGATCTCATCCAGAGAACAAGATACCCCAATATGAACGTGTTCAATGATACCAGGTTTGATAGAAATGTTAATCGACATCGTTTGGGTAATATTACCCAAATTTCCTTCCAACCATAATTTGTGAGTGATGATCGGTAGCGGAAACAAAGAAGAGGACTCTTCGAAAATGGTAGACATGACCGTTGGATGAGGCAGGAATGAGGAGCGATGATGAGTATTGATCCAAGGTGGTTCCTCGAGAGACATGACTTGCATGATACCTTCATCAGCAAGGAAGGTCTCGGCTAAGCGATCAGGTGATTCCAAAGTGCCAAGCCATGGGGATTGAGAGTACATATCGAGAGAGATATTTGACATAAAAGAATCTGAGGATTCAGAACTTGAAACTGAAACAATTCCATGTAATTGACTTCGGCGGGACTAAGTGGCATAACCTCACCCTAGGTATCAACAAGATCTGGTGAAGTTATGATCCAAGGATCAATTTTGACCGAGATCATGTTGACAGAGGTAGCATGAGGAGGTGGGAGTGGAAAAATTCCCATTAAGGAAGAATCATTGAAAAGACCTACCCCCACACTCTCGACGTATGAAACATTGCCATTTGAGGAGGAAGAGGCAAAGAAAGACAACTGGTCAGCAGTGACAATCTTCCTTTTATGGGGAAAATGAATCACGCGAAATAAAGAAGAGGCTACGGCATGCATGGCATGGGTCCAGCTTCACCTAAGTAGAATATTATAATTGATATTGGCATTAACAATTTCTACCTCGATTTGCACTGTCTTGCCTTCTAGAGTGATGGAAAGGTTAGGTAAGACACTAAAGGGTCACGAATCGTGCCCATCGAAAGCTTCCAGGGTGTTCGGAGATTTGTTCAAAGTAGGAGAACCAATAGCCTTCCAACATGCTATTGAGATGATGCAGGTGGAGGCACCTTCATCGATGACAGTCCAGTGGATGGTCTTCTCATTGATGATTACCTAAATAAGAAAGGCAACTCGATGAGGAAGATGGGGAACATGGTTCTCTAGATCAAAACATATCAAATTGGAATCGGTGGGATCGATGCCCCTGATAGCTGACATCAAAGATTTCCACTGTGATGGGTAGCTTTGGAGCACCTCGAGGGCTGACATAGCTGATGGTGCCTAAGCCAAATCCTCAACAATATTATAGTGTTGAGCGACTTGGGCATTGGGATTATATGAGGATTTCCGTAGCACACCTCGAGAGGGTGGCCGTATAGCAGAGTCAGGGTTAGGGCACTCAATATGAAGACGGCTAGAAATCAGGGTAGAAGAAGAAGGTGCAACTTCTTTCTCCTTCCAAGCTATTGAAGCAAGAGTTTGATAATCTTTCGATCTAGTAGCCACATTAATAGGCGTACTCATCATGAACACTTGAGATTTGGAGGAAGAAGATTGGGGTTGGTCTACCATTTGGGTTTGCTGAGATGGAAATGGCACTTTGAGGATAGTAGGGGTCCCTTTAAGCAAGCGGCTAACTTCGGATCGTCACGAACAATCCTTAGTGTAGTGATCTTCCTCGCAAATGAGGCAAGGATACTTAGGTTTCTGTTGTGAAGATTTGCTAGCAGACGATTTGGAAGGACCCTATTTCGGGGCAGCGGCTTTACCCTTGCCTTTGCCTTTCTTCTTTCCTTTCGAGGATTTGTCCGCTGCAGTAGACTAGACAGTGTGGACCTCTGAGGTTTTACGAGGGCCAGGTGGATTCTGGGATGAACTATTAGGAACAGTATTTGAAACCGACTTCTATTTGGAAGAATTTTTAGTAGGGGTTTGGGATACCAAATCAATAACTCCATCAACGGGAGGTACAGCTTGTGACTTTGATGTCGCGGGATTGGATGATGGCCACGAAGCATTGGGTAATAACTCATACAAAGTGCCAGACTAAGAGTAAACTAGATCTAAGTACTAGGCATGAGAAATGGCTTGCTCTTTAGTAACACATCCACCCATAGCTATATCGCAAGAAATTGGGGCTATGAATGATTTGGTGAACCATTCAGTGAGTAGTTGATTAGCAATCTCAAATTTGATTAGGCGACGTCTACGTCTCCACTCATGGATGTGATTAGAGATGTGAGTCACAGTTTCTTGCTTAAGCAATGCGAGCAAATAGGTCCCAGTTTCATAGCGAACCAACAACTAAAAATGTGCGAGGAAAGCCATGGCTAAAGAGTTAAAGTCATGGTAAGTACTTCGAGGCAGCTCGATGAACCACTTAGTTGCAATGCCAATGAGGGTTCGTTGGAAAATACGCAGACGAATGGAATCATCAATGTACGAGTTCGACGAGCACTAGAGGTGATATGTCATCACATGGGCATGAGGATATTCTTTAGCTTTCCCATCGAACTTTGGACAATCGCTTGGTATCTTGGACGACACGGGAGGCCAGTATGGCGAATGAAGGATTGGGTCATTCGTAAGGTGAGATACATCTGGCAACTCGAGTGTAGCCAATAATGGTAATTGAGTGTTAAAAGGCATGGGAGTTCAATAAGCAGGTCCAAACAGAGGAGCCCATCCCTGTTGGTAAGGATTTTGGCCCCTCAGTGGGGGATTTTGTCCATATGGCATCTGAGGCTGCCCCCATTGCGGATTAGCTTGACCATAGGGTGGATTTTGACCTTGAAAACCTTGAAAATGTCTGGCCATAGGTTGCTGATAAGCAATGTACAAGTTAAAAAGCTGTTGAGCTTGTTGACCTTGGATATATGGATACTGCACCTGTTGTCCTTGAACATATGGGTGATGAGCCTATTTCTCCTGAACAAGAGGATTTTGGACATGTTCTCCTTGGGCATAAGGTTGATACACTTGTTGCCCTTGGACATAGGGATTCTATACCTGTTGCCCTTGACCAAAAGGATTTTGAACCTGGTGATTTAAGGCATTAGGGTTTTTTACCTGATGTCCTTGGATGACAAGATTCTAGACTTGTTGACCTAGGACATTGGGATTTTGAGCCTGCTACTGTAGGACTTGACCTTGACACTACCCTTGCAAGGGTTGACCCTGTTGATATGTATACAAGGGTTGTTGTTGCCCTGGTTGATTTTGCTATTGCAAGGGTTGACCTTGCGGTTGGAAAATTTGTCCCTGAGGCTGCAGAGGTTGGCCCTGCGAGGACATGGGTTGGGAGGTGTGTGGAGCATATTACATCTACTACTGCATGGTTTGGTACAAATGTTGCAAGGGTTGACCTTGCTGCGGGATCATTTGCCCTTATGGTTGCGTAGAGAGCCCTTGCTGCAACAAAGGTTTCCCTTGTGGTAACAAAGGCTACCCTTGTTGTTGTAGAGGTTGTCCTTGCTATTGCAAGGGTACTTGAACAATGCCCTAGAAATTTCTGAACTGAATCTGGCCATAGCCAAGCTAAAAGTACAGCCTAGATTGGAGGGTGTAAGGTTGATTAACCATTCCTTGAGAACCATATGGAACGTAAGGAGTTTTGTATTGGACTTGAGCCCCATAGGGCTGCTGATATTGAACATTGCTCGATCCAAATGGACCAAGGGATTTTGAACCTATTAGTACTGGACATTGCTTGATCTAGTAGGGTCAACAGGGTAGTGAGTAGTACCAAAAGACAGCTGGTTCATACCAAGCATGTGAGCTTGTGAGCCACTCACATTGGTGGCACCTCACACCATAGAAACATTCAGGTTTTTCCCCCCATGCGATGGCACAACCTGGCCACTTACTAGAGGGATGGAGGAACTGACAGAGAGATTCTTCGAAACTGCTGGTTGTGCCTGATCGGTAACTGGGATTGATGATACAAGGGTATTCAAATGGTGGGTTGCACTGGGACTGGGGTAACAGCCTGTTGGGGAGTCATGTTCGCAACGAACAGACCTAACGTAGGCATGGTGCTTGATGCCCAAACAGGGTTATGGTAAAGTGATGAGGAACTAGGTGTACCTGAAACCAAATGTGCCAAAGACACATAGTTGGGTGGAAATCTGGTGGGAATACTCCCCAAATAGGGGAAACCCTCAAGAGGAAAAAGAAACTCTTCCTCCTCAATAGTGCGTGGAGTAAAAACTTCAGACTATTCTGGAGAGGTGATTGGAGCATTGCCTTCAGGTTCCATGTCTGGAAATAAACGACAACGAATGGTTGAACAAGTACAAGGGGATAGTTCTAATGGAACACTAGGCTAGTCATACGGACTATAAGGATGCTGCGGTGATATCACAACAGGGTCAAACAGAGGATTCAGAGGATAAATAACTAGTCCAAGCTGACCGTCAATCGTCAGCGAGTCCTCAGGAGTTTGAACGGGATTTACAGAAGCATCCGGAACTACTCAAGCATTGAGGAAAACACTTTTTTGAAGGAGAGAGGCATGTTAGTTCCCTATAATACTATTGCATTCCCTTATTATTATTGTCATTGTAGCCCCTTATTATTATTGTTGTTCCCATGTTGTCCCCATATTGTTATTATTGCGCCCCATAGAATCCCACTAATGTTGTTGTTGTGCCATTATATTATTAATGTTATGTCGACTCTGATTATATTGTGACCCCTTAGACTTCTATATATAGAAAGGAGGTTTTGTCATTTGAATCATCTAAGAATTGTTTATTTTTGTAATGTAAAGGAGGCTCCCCCCTCAAAGAGGCTTATTTTGAAGTCGTTGACCTATCTTTTCTTCAATTTTGTGAGCTTGTTTCATAACAGGGGCTTTGAAGATCATGCAACAAATCTCCATCAATTTTCCCAAAGGTACACTAGAGCAAGTTGATACATGAAAGGGGTGTCCTTTGGGTAAATACACTAAGTATTCCTTTCACGACAGAGACAGTCGAGTAGAGGCTATTCTAGAGAGAGTCCATTCAGATGTGTGTGGACCATTCTCAATAGCATCCATGGCCAAACACAAGTATTATGTTATATTTGTTGATGACTTTTCTCGAAATCTTGGATATTTTTCATTCAGAAAAATGATCAAACCATCAAAACATTTTGTGAGTTTAAAGAATTGGTGGGGAAAGAGTTGGGCAAGAAGATTAAATGTCTACGGAGTGATACAGTGGTGAGTATGTATCAAATGAGTTTAAGAAATTTTGTGCAGCGGAAGGGATTATATGAATGTTGACGACACCCCATAACCCTCAACAGAATGGGGTGGCTGAGAGGAAGAACAAAAGCATATTAGGGGTAGCGAGGGTGATGTTGCATGACGAAGGCCTACCACTACACTTGTGGGCTGAGGCATGAAACACAATGGTTTATGTTCAAAATTGTAACCCACATCGGATACTTGGGATGAAGACATCAAAGGAGGCTTATTCCAGTAAGAGACCAAATGTTGTTCACTTCAGGATTTTTTTGGTCATCGGTATATTTCCATGTGACCAAAGATGCACTAAAAAACCTTTAGCCAACAACAGAGTTGGGGATATTTATTGGGTACACTGATACACCTCACAACTATCTGGTGTACTTGTCGACCATCAGGATGACAGTGGTTTGCAGCGATGTCAGATTCAATGAGGAGAAGGCCATGCAAAAGTTTCCCTTGCGAGGAAGCTTCAACTACATGCAGTTGAGGAGCTTTTAGCTCCTAAGGTTGAGGAGCCATAGATTTATGTGGAGCAGCCACATGCAGAGGATTCGGGAGTGGATACATCCACTCAGGAAAAATCTTCTAGATATGGGAGTAAGCACATCAGAGAGGTAGATATATTATTGTTGGATGCTAGAGAGAATGTGGGAGCACCCACATCATAATGCAGACATAGGAGGTCACATGACAGGTATAATGGATATGTGGCTCTTATGTGTGGATCTGTTATGACAAAGCCATATTCCTTTGACGAAGAAGTGCAGCAGCTGATTTGGGTTGATGCCATGGTGGAGGAGTATGACTCCATAGTTCGTAACTATGTTTGGGATGTGGTCCTGAGACTAAAGGATAAGTTTGTGGTGAGCTCTCGTTGGCTTTACAAGGTAAAGCAAGTTGTAGATGGTAGTGTGGAGAAGCATAAGTCTATATTTGTGGCCCGTGGCTTTTCACAGGTAGAGAGGATTGATAATGATGAGACCTTTTCTCCTGTTGCAAGGTATTCATCGATCAGATCTATATTTTCACTATCAACGCAGATTGGGTAGAAGATACATTAGATGGATGTATAGACAACCTTCCTTAATGGCATGATTGAGGAAGAAGTGTACATAGAGAAGCCTGAAGGTCTTAAAACCTTCGACTATGAGTCGCATGTGTGCCAGCTCAAGAGAGAGTTGTATGAGCTGAAGCAAGCACCTCATGCTTGGTTCACCAAGATAGACAGCTACTTAACTGGGTTGGGCTTCATGAAGAGTAAAGCAAATGCGAATTTGTACCACATAGTGGTGGAAGGTAAATTGTTGATCATTGTACTTTATGTTGATGATCTCATACTGACAGGTGATGATCAGCTAATCAAATCTTGTAAGGAGGACCTTTCAAGAGAGTTTGAGATGAAGGACTTGGGGCTCATGCATTACTTTCTGGGCATGGAAGTATAGCAGGGTGATGGGGAGTTGTTTGTGTCTCAAGGAAAGTATGCCAACGAGATACTCAGGAGGTTCAACATGGAGAGTTGTAAGCCTATGGGGACTCCTCTAGCTGGGAACTGGAGGAAGGAGGATGCTACTTCGGGAGAGGTAGTGGAAGCTACTATTTACAAGAAGCTTGTGGGTTAACTCATGTACTTGGTGAACATATGACCAAATTTATGATATGCAGTTAACAAGCTTAGTCAAGTGATGGTTAGGCCTACCAATTTGTATTGGAAGGAGACAAAGCATGTATTAAGATACTTAGGGGAACTACTGAGTATGTATTATGGTATAGACAGACAGATGGAGTGAAGCTTCAAAGCTTCAACAATGCAGATTGGGTAGGGATTTCATTGGATAGGAAGAGCACTTCAGGAGGGATATTCAGTATTGGGTCAACAGTAGTTTCTTTGTACAATAGGAAACAGAGAGCAGTTGCACTCAACTTGGTCAAGGCAGAGTACATGGTTGCAAGTTAGGCAAATGTGAGGCCATCTCGATGAGGAAGATCCTAGTTGGTTTTTATGGCCAGCAGATGGATCCGACAGTGATTTACTGTGATAATCAAAGTTGTATCAAACTCTCTGAAAATCCAGTTTTTCATGATAGGTCCAAGCAGATTGATATCTGATATCATCGTCTCAGAGATTGTGTATTGAGGCGAATTATGTTGTTAGAGTACATTCCCATGGAGGAGCAAGATGTTGACATTTTGACAAAGGCATTATCAATATGTAAATTCGAGTTTCACAAAGATAGGATTGGCATAGCAGATAATCCCTTTCTTATTGAGAGGGAGTGTTGAGAAATGGCAACAAGAAATTCTAGTTTAATTTATCCTTGAATTAAACTGTGAATTAAAATCTAATTCTATTCTCATAGCAACTTGTAAATAGTTAATTAATTTTAATTAAATTTGATTAACTTATTTAGCTTAGGAATTTTGAGTTGGAAGTCTTTCTGTGGTCATGTATATGTTTTCCATAAATTTTAGAGGTCTGGGATGAGTTTATTTGAGTTGTAATTATATTAATTCAGTTTATTGAGTTATGGTCAGTTAAATTAGTTTTAACTGTTTGTGGAACTAATAGAGGACTAACAGTCAATTGGTGCACTAGTGCATCCACAAGTGTTACTCCAGTTAACTGAATATTCCCTCATGCGAAACTCATGCATGTCAATTCAGAGAAAGACCCATTTGAGACTAGAGTGCAGGGATAGTGTACTATCAGTTGTATGATTTACTGAGTTATAAATATCATGCATGCAATTAGAGAAGAAACTATATTTGGATTACACAGTTTTCGAAGCATGAATTCCCTTTAAATATGGGCTATTCATCCTAGGAATTGTGCAAGGAAATAAGGGCTTGGCATGTAGTGGAAATTGGCTAAGTGTTGGCTAATAGTAGGCTTGTGAGGTGGACAGTTGAGCATACTTGTGGGGAATTGTTCTAGTGAGAACACGATTTGTATCTTCACTCATATTTCTGATTTAATGCAATACAGATACACGAGGTTTTGAGCGGTGACTTTCCCCAGGAAAACTTATTGTGTTATGTGCCATCGATTTATCTTCTTCTTGTTCATATTGTTTTCATTGATCTATTGGATTCCGCTAGTTGAAAGTAGAAGTAGATTCTTGTCCTGTGCTTTGGTAAATTGCATGAGCTTGTGAATCTACAGGAAATTCTATAGGATGATAATTAGGGTGAGAACTACTAAGAGAATAGAAATATATATGCCACCTAGGAGAATAAATTATAGAGATTAGAGAGTTGTAAAATATTTTGAGATGGAATATATGATAAATTTGTAGGTTCTAACCCCGTACAGAAATTACCTGCATACGAATTCTAAAACACAAAAAATAAATAATGTGAGAGCAGAACACATATACACAGAGATTTTCCCCTGGATCCCAAAATCGGGACTACCAGCTTGAATTTTCATTATGTTCCTTTCAATGTTACAATACATATTTATATATGCCGAAGCATCCAATACCATGGACCGAAAACCATCGTGTCCAATACCATGGACCGAAAACCATTGCGTCCAAAAAACATGTGCGAAAATCATGAACAAAACCATAGGTGGGTCCACCCAACCTAACATAGGGTCCAAAACCAAAATTTTCTGGGGCGTTGCCCTGGACCCCATCAAGTGGGGTTATGAGTGCCCCTAAAACCCCCTATTAACTACGTGGAAAGAATATAACACAACCTGACATTCTCCCACTTGTTGTTTTCTTTCCACAAGGGGCCATAAGAGAGCTTAGTCATTTTCCTAGCCTTGAAATGCCCATTGTCTCTCTACACCAAGAGAACTTTTCAGAGCTCACAGATTTTGTCAATGCATCTGCAGTATTCTTCAAAGTGTCCACCTTTACCAGCAACACCTTTTTGTCTTCTATCATATCCCTCACAAAGTGATACTGAACATCCATGTGCTTTGTCTTTGAATGATATGCAGGGTTCTTTGCCAAGAAAATTGCACTTTGGCTGTCACAGTCTATCCTTATAGCTTCCCGTACTAACCCCATACTTTAACACAATCTTTGCAACCAAACTGCTTCCTTTCTTGCATGAGTGGCTACCATGTATTCCACTTCTGTAGTTAATAGTGCCACTACAGATTGTTTCTTACTCATCCAACTGACTGCACCTCCAAATAGGTTAAACACATACCCACTTGTAGATCTTCTCTAATCTAGATCTCCAGCCCAGTCTGCATCAACAAAGCCACAAATATCCAACACTCTGTCCAATCTTAGTCTTCCTTGGTAGCACAAACCATAATCACTAGTGCCACGCAAATGCCTAAAAACCCGCTTCACTGCTGTCCAATGCTCCTTTCCTGTTTTTGACATAAACCTGCTTAATACTCCCACTACATGTGCAATGTCTGGTCTAGTACAGACCATTGCATACATTAGGCTACCGACTGCACTTGCATATGGAACACGACACATGTCCTCTTCCTCTTCTTGTGTCTTGGGACATTGTTCAACAGATAACCTCACACCTATAGGAATAGGAACCTTCATTGGTTTACTATCTTGCATATTAAACCTCTGCAGTATTGTCTCGACATACTTCCTCTGGTTTAACTAGAGCTTCCTCTTTGCCTGATCTTTTTTAATTTCCATGCCCAAAATATAGTTTGCAGCACCAAGATCTTTCATGTCGAATTTGGAGAACAATTGGATCTTCAAATCTTGGATAATTTCTTTGTCATTTCCAACTAGCAACATATCATCCACATACAAGACCAGATAAATAACATGGTCACTGGTTAATTTAAAATACACACAGTGATCTGCTTTGCTTCTAGTGAATCCAAGTCCCCATATAAACGTATCAAAGTTCTGATACCACATCCTTGGTGACTTTTTTAACCCATACAGAGACTTCTTTAACTTGCATACCAGTTCTTTCTTACCCTTCATCGCAAAGCCTTCAAGTTGCTTGATGTAGATCTCCTCTTCCAGATCCCCGTGAAGAAATTTTGTCTTCACATCCATCTATTCTACCTCAAAATCAAAAGCGGCAACAACAAATAAAAGTAATCTAATAGAAGTTACCTTGGCAACAGGAGAAAAAATATCACCAAAATCAATTCCCGACACCTAGGAATAACCTTTTTCTACCAACCGAGCTTTGTATTTCTCCACTTTTCCTTCTGCATTTGTCTTCTTTTTGAACACACATTTGTTGCCAATAGGTTTCCTTCGAGCTGGCAACTCCACCAGATCCCAAGCCTCATTTTTGTGCAAATATGCCATTTCATCAACCATGGCCTCTTTCTAGAGTTTTCCATCCTCTAAATCCACTGCTTCCTTCACACTTCTGGGATCATCATCAGTAATAGATAAAGCAAAATTTGAATAGAAAGCAGATGGACTATACCTTTCTGGTTGCCTTCTTTCTCGAACTGATCTTCTTACACCCGGAGTTTGTGGCTCTTCATCTTTTGATTCCTCTTCTGCTTTAGAGTCTGATTCTTCCTCCTTTAGCTCAAACTCTATCTTCTCAGGTTCCTCTGGTTGGACTTCATGTTTAATAACATCTTTCACCTCTCAAACACCACATCTCAGTTGTACACAACCTTCCTTGTTACTGGGTTCCAAAGCTTATAACCCTTCAAACCATCCTTATACCCAATAAATATGCACTTTTTAGATTTACTATCTAACTTGGTTCATTTCTCCTTTGGAACATGTACATATGCATCACATCCAAATACCCTTAGATGTGAAAGAGAGGGTTTCTTACCAGTCCATACCTCTTATGGAGTCTTATCCTCCAACGCTGATGAAGGTGACCTGTTGACCAGGTAACATGCAGTATCCACCGCCTCTGCCCAAAATTCCTGTCCTAACCCGGCACCACTGAGCATGCTTCTTGCCCTTTCCATCAACGTCTTATTCATTCTTTCTGCAACTCCATTTTGCTGAGCTGTATGTGGAGTAGTCTTCTGCCATGCTATACCACACTTCTTACAGAATTCTTCAAATTCCTTACTGCAAAACTCTCCACCATTATCTGTCCTCAGTACCTTTATCTTCTTATCTGTCTAGTTTTCCACTAGAGCCTTAAATTCTTTAAACTTGTCAAAGACTTCAGATTTCTTCTTAAGGAAATATATCCATGTATTCCTCGAGAATTCATCTATAAATGATACATAGTACACAAATTTACCCAGTGATGGAACCTTCACAAGTCCAAACACATCATTGTGCACAAGCTCTAATATCTGTTTCGCCCTCTTACTACCAGAGGGGAAACTCACCCGATTCTGCTTCCCATATACACAATTTTCACAAAAATCAAAATCCAGAGAGCTATTACTCATACCTTCTACCATACCTTTACCATGAAGTATCTAAACGCCCTTTTCTCCAATATGTCCAAGCCTTTGATGCCATAGCATGGTCTTCTCTCTAGAGACCACTAGATTTTCTGCTCCACTTTCAGGAACCACAAAACTATTGCACCCATCAATAACAGTGCTACCTTGCAGCTTATACAGAGTTCCAATTCGAACTCCCCGCATCAATACCAGTGCTCCCCGAATCATCTTGCAGGTATCCTTCTTGAACACTGTTTTTACACCTGCATCATCAAGCTTGCTAAGAGAAATCAAATTTTTGGCTAATGCGGGAATATGTAGAACACCTGGAAGCGTTCTAACCCTTCCACCTTGCAACTTCAACTTTACTTTTCCGCAATCAACGATTCTAGCCTTCCTGTCATCCCCCAAGAAGACATCACCACCATCATATTTCTCATACTCGCAGAACCACTCTCTATGGGGAGTGAAGTGAAAGGATGCACCTGAGTCAATCCATGCCTCATGATCTACATATGTACTTGAAGAAGCCAAGTACACATCCCCACCTTCATTTGAGGTGGTTTTCGCCTCTACAGAAGGAGCCTCATCAAATCCCTTTCCTTTGTCAGGAGCTTTAGATTTACAGTCCCTTTTATAGTGCCCTTCCTTTCCACATTTCCAGCACACCAACTTTATAGGTTTTCCTGGAGATTTAGATCTCCCACTCGATGACTTATTTTTGTTTCTATTCTAGGACCATCCTCATACAGACAAGGCATCACCATTTTGGCTCTCCATATTTTTTCGTCTCATCTCCTCCGTCAGCAAGGCTGAGACTATTTCATCAAATTGCAAGGCAATTGCATTTCTACCTATTGTAATAACCAGACTATCCCACGAATCTGGTAGAGAACACAAAAAAATGATGCACTTATTTTCATCTGAAATTTTAATATCAAAAGATGCTAACTGACTTACCACAGTATTAAATGCATTCAGATGCTTTGTCACTGAGTCTCCATCTTTCATCCTCAGGTTATACAGATTTTTCCGTAGGAACAGTTTATTCACCAGAGACTTAGATTGGTACAAAGTCCCTAACTTGTCCCACAAAGCCTTTGTCGTAGCTTCCCCTGATACATTCAGCAATACTGAATCTGAGACACACAATCGTATTGTGCTCTTTGCCTTCCGATCCAACTTCTTCCATTCTTCATCAGACACTCCCGTTGGTTTAGTACCCGAATCTACCGTGATCCATTGATCTTTATCCACCAACGGATCCTTCATCTTGAGTTTCCACAACTCAAAACTCTGACCATTAAATTTCTCGATCTCTATCTTTCCACCACTCGCCATTTTCTTTCACCACCAAAATCGATCTCGTAGATCTCCCACTGAATAGGGTCTACCACAGGCCCGAGCGAAACCCCTCAGTAACAAAGGCGTCCCCTTGAAGCCAAATTTGCGTTAATACCAAATGTAGGTTTTAACCCCATACAGAAATTACCTGCATACGAATTCTAAAACATAGAAAATAAATAATGCGAGAGCAGAACACATAAAACACATATACACAGAGATTTTTCCCTGGATCCCAAAACCAGGACTACCAGTTTGATTTTTCATTATGTTCCTTTCAATGTTACAATACATATTTATACATGTCGAAGCATCTAATACCATGGACCGAAAACCATCGCGTCCAATACCATGGACCAAAAACCATCACGCCCAAAAAACATGTGTGAAAATCATGCACAAAACCATAGGTGGGTCCACCCAACCTAACATAGGGTCCAAAACCAAAATTTTCTAAAGTGGGGTTATGGGTGCCCCTCAAAACCCCTATTAACTACGTGGAAAGAATATAACACAACCCAACAAAATTATAGAAAAAAAATGTGTAGCGAAGAAGGAGAATTGAAGAATTGGAAACGAAAAATGTTAGAGAAGAATCAAAATTATAATGTGAAGTACAAAAATAAAAGATGACTAAGAGAGATACCATGGTGTGGAATTGCTTAAGTTTATGAAAGAAATAAGTACGGGTCGAGTTGAAATTTCAAATTATGATGATAACCTAAAAGCTAAAAATTTAATTGATTTTATAAGAAAAATATATTTAATTTATCAAAACAAAAAACAATGCTTTGAACCTAAACCAACACAACAAAAAAAATTATATACAATGAAGCCATGAATTCATTATTGTGTTTTCTTTATTCAATGTAATGCATTAGCTCTCATAGAATCATCATAGTCTTTGGATTCTATATAAGCCCAACTAAAGAAGAACAATCTATGACAACCCTAAGATCCTTTGCTCATTTACAAAAATCATATTTAAGCGTGTAATATTTAGCTTGTGGTTTTCCAACTACTTAACTAATGTAAAATAAAATTTTAAAATTATCAAAATTTTTATATATATTATTACACTTTTAAATGAAAGTCTCATTAAATTCTCTCCATTTACAAATAAAAAATCCAAAGTCATATCAAATACTGCAATATACTCATCTTATGACCCATACCGCATATCCAATGATGAAAATATTATCTTGGAACATCAGGGGACTTGGGCACCCCTCTAAGGTAGCAACCCTAAGGGATCTTATCATTTCTGAGACGCTAGGAATTATTATGTTACAAGAAACAAAACAAAACCACAAGGAAATGAATAAAGTCATTGAGCAGCAGAGACAGTATAGAGGAAGCATTAGTGAGGCAAGAGGAGCCTCAGGAGGAATAGCAACAATTTGGAATCAAGGTATATGGAACTGTATTTCGGAAACAATAAATCAACACTGGATCAAAACAACTCTGGAAAATAAAGCAGATCAGCAAGCCATTATCATCTACAACATCTATGTGCCGAATCACTGCAGAGATAAGGATAGTTGTTGGCATGATCTAAAAGATAGTCTGGACGCAGAAGAGAACACTAACATTATTCTAGGAGGTGACTTTAATTTAATCCTCCACGCCAATGAGAAAAGGGGAGGCAGTTTTATGCCTGATCCATATAGAATACAGTTGGAAAATATCATGCAGGAGCATGATCTTATGGATGTCCCTCCAAAAAACTGATGCAACACCTGGAACAACCACAGGATGGGTGCTGGTAACATCATGGAGCGGTTGGACAGAATTCTCATCAATATTACACTTCTCTCTGCTTTCTCCATCAGATATGCTAACATTCTAACGTGCTCTACCTCCGACCACTTCCCAATAACTCTAATGCTGGAAAATCATAGGCCACTTGGGCCCATTCCATTCAGATACAGTTCTCTCTGGAATGATATACCAGTAGTTGTAGGAATTATTTACAGCTCTTAGATCCAACACATGGAAGGCTCTCCCGGTTTCATTTGGGAAACAAAAATACAGAAAACAAAACAAGCCATCAAAGAATGGGCTAAAACAAAGTATCAACAACTAGAGAAGGTAAAAAAAGAAATTAAGAACAATCTGGAGAGTATCCAAAGACCAATAGAGGATAATGGCCTTTCCCAAGAGAACAAACAACAGGAAAATGAACTCTACTTACAGCTATACCGAGTTAACAGAGAAGAGGAAACAAAATGGAGGCTCAAGTCGAGACAATTATGGTTACAAGGGGGTGACAAGAACTCAATTTTTTTTCACAAGAAAACAACAGCCAGAAAGATAAGGAATAATGTTAGCTCCACCCTAGATGCAGTAGGTGATGGACAAAGGACTCAGGAAGCCATTCGAAGAGCTGTTACAGATCACTATCGGGACTTGCTATAGATAGGCTTAGGATTTCTTTCATTTTGCTTGCATTTAGATTTAATTCTACATTCCTAGAAGTCCTCTTATCAAAGGGGCAAAATTTAGTTGTGGCTTGGCTGAGCCCCAAATCAGCTTAAGGATCACTTTCTTATGTGATCAGTAAGAGCGTTGATATGACGTCTCTTCTCTATTGGTAAGTAAAAGGCATACTTTAAGCCATTAGCAATAGAAAGAAGGTAACTGGACCTAGTTTAACCAGTTAGAACCACCATTTCAACGGAAAATGAGCTGCTTTAAGTTCCCGGCTAGGTGGTCTCCCTTATAATGTTGAGGCAGAGAATTTCGAGCCTTCAACAGGTACACAGACACAACTCACAACTATCGTGTGTACTCTCCTTGGGTTGGAAGTATGGAAAGGAGATGGGGAACTGTTTGTCTCTCAGGGCAAGTTGCTTTTCCTTAGATAAATCTCTGTGTATGTGTGTTGAATCTTGATGCGTGTTGATGATATGAGTTCTCGATCATGAATTTACTTCTGCAGATCAGTAGAGTAGCTTCTAGTCTTGTGATTTAGAAAATTTCATGAGCAGTTAGAATTTGCACATTAATTTCTACAATCCCCACTTTTAAAAGTAGGTACAATAAAGCTTTGAGTCCAGGGTTTAGGGAAGTCTTGCTTGATTGTTAAATAAAAAAGGACATGCAAAGAAATTTTTAAGATTTTTGTTTGGTAGCTTTTGATGTTCTTAAATTTTCCCTTTACAAGTTTTTTAACCTCAAACTGTATGTTTTCTAAAGAAAAAAAACTTATTTCTTTATAGAAAAGGTTTGAATATTCCTCAGATTAAGGGAAGTGAGAATTGACTTCTTTAGCAATGGGGGCCAAAAGAGATTTAAGGTGCCAATCCATATAGACACAGTCTTAGAATTCAGGAGCTTTACATATGCTCCTCCTTCTATGTCATTCTTGAACATGATCAAATAGGCCAATGGAAAAAGTTTGACGAAAAGAAGTGAAAATTTTGTTACTAGTGTCATAACAGAAAGGTAACTTGAAATAGGCTATAAAATCTTTGGCAAGAGTCACAAAAGTGGAATGAGTGGATCTGGTTTGATCGACATACCACTTAGCAGTAGCTCCAGTAAGAGTGCAGTAGAAAAGGCGAAGACAAATGGAGTCTTATATGATAGAATTGGATGAACACCACATATGGAATGAGTGAACATGATTTGTGGGATCTTCTCTAGGATTACCTTCAAAATTGGGGATGTCGGAAGGAATCTTGGTAGGCATAACTGGCCAATTTGGGTCATGAAGAATGGGGTCATTGATGAGTTGGCTAAATTAGGGAGACTCAAACTAGCCATAAAAGGAGGCAATGGAGTAGGAGTGCCCATATTAGTGAAGGTTACGCTCATGGGGTTACCCTAGTTAGTACTTGGGTTACCATCTTGGTTTCCCACACCCGCATTGGTGCTTGACATGGTGATGGTATAACATTGAGAAGATGCGGAATGAAAGGAAGAATTGGAAGAATCAGTAGAACTAGAGTCAAAATGAGGACTCAATGGAGGACTCAGAAGATGTACTTTAACTTGACGAGGAGGAGTAATATGTCCTAATAGAAACTGAGGGTGAAGGCCTCAAATTCTCTGTGACAAATGCCTAGGGGGCACAATGATGTCAAGACAATGATGACCTTAAGGACTAAATAGTGATGATAGGAGAAAAAGAGAAAAAAAAGGCAAGAAAACGACTAGTGCAGTGGTGCCAAGTGTAAACCAACTATATTAATGATGCTAATCCCGCAACAGTCATTGCCCGCTGAAACTACACAATTATTTCTCTCAGGGGCCATGAAGAATGATGACATGATAGATGACTCTCAAGGAGCTAAGGAGAAAAATAAGAAGACCGAGAAACTGAAGGTATGAGAGAATATCAGTACCACATGAAGAATCCATTTGATGCATAACCCTTTGGAGGCTAGGTATGGAAAACAAAGCACATCTTTTGAAATACACCTCTTAGTGTAGCTTAAAATGTTTCTTATCATTGTCGAATCATTATGTCTTCAATGACTTGCATGGTTGAAAGAACTGAAAGTCATTCCATGTGTTTCCTCTTAATGTCTTGCTCCCTTTCACTTGTTTATTACATAACTTAGAAGATGAAGAGTATTACCATTTGTTTATTTAAGCTACGGAGGTTGTGACCAACATGATCTTATGACTAACCAGGCATGATGCAAGGAATCCTAAGTGGGATGAAATATGTTTGATGATATGTATATAGTCAGTACACTCCTTTGCATTAATCCTTGCTTTGTATCTTACATGTACCCTCACTACTTGTCAGATTTGGCTACCTGCTGCCAGCAGTCTCTTAGCTCTTTCCTGACAAAGCAGGGGAAGGAATTTCCTTCAACCTAATTTATTCAAGGCTCTTCATAGAAAGTATAGAGCTAAGAGAAGGAGATGTAGAATCTCACTATAAAACTCTTGAAAATACTTTGCATGTTCAAATCTATCCAAACGATTACGCTGCCACTCAACAACATTGTCAATCTTGGAAGACTCAAGAAAGATCACATCTCTAGATATTATAAACTTCTTATTCACTTTATCATAGAGATGGTATTCTTTGGAGGTATGAGTATCCAAAGAAGATACATTTGTGACTCCTTGCACTAAGTTTTTTTATCTGTTCCTTAGGTATCAAGGCATAACAGGAGGAACCAAAAACCCTGAGATGCCTCACTGAAGGAATGTGGCCATACCACATTTCATAGGGAGCCTTGTTTCTGATAGCATGAGATGGACACCTATTCTTGGAGATCAGCCCTTGAATCAGATGGCAGAACTGGAAAATATCAGAGCTTGGCTTCAGGCCAGCAATCTGGAAACCCTTTGGGACATCTCCAATTGGACAAATGATGCAGAAAGTCTATGGGATGGTTTGAATTTGGGGGAGGTCCCTCATTGGCTGGATGTTGAAGCCAATTTATTGTTGGATTTTCTCCAAGGAAAATCTCCCTTAAAGGCCTCTTCTAAGGACAAAAGAGGGTGGGGTTCTCTTTCAGGCTCTTACTTAGCAACAGAAGGTTACAAAAGTATGATGGTTGTCCCTAGCGTCCCCCAGAGCCAACTCAATGGAAATTTATTTGGTCTTTTCCTGCTCTCCCCAAAATTGACTTCTTTTGCTGGACTCTGGCGCATAAAAGTATCCTCACTAGAGATAACCTGAGGAAGCGTGGAATGGAAGGTCCCTCCAGGTGCCCTCTTTGTGCATTGGATGAAGAAATGGCTAACCACCTGTTCTTATTGTGCCCCTTTGCTCAAGAAGTTTGGAAGGGTGTCCTAATGTTAGGACCTGACAAAATAGAGCTTCCAGGAAATATTCAGGACCTGCTAAGAAACTGGGCCAAGTTATCCCCGTTCTGTCTCTCCAAAAAAAGATCCGTTCTCAGGTGCAGTTAGCCCCCATCCTCAAAAAAATCAGACTACTGTTGCCCAAGTTCCAAAAATTCTCCTTCTATCATGTTTTGAGGAAGTTAAACTCACAGGTGGACTTGGCAGCCAACCTAGGCTCTCTTAGGAGCAGGAGATCTCTGTTAGTAAATTATGTTGAATCGGATTGCAGCATTCCTTAATTTTGGAGTTGTCTGGGCCTCTGCTCCTTTGAGCATTTCGCTGATTCAGATTCTCCAGACATCGGGACTGTACCATTTTGAGCTGGCTGCTGTTAGGAAACGCGGACTCATCCACAAGGGAAAATTTAGAATGCAACCGTGGCATTTTCGATCTTTGTTCGTCATTGGAACTCACTGCTACGTCTGGGTAGGTGCTGGGGAGTTCACGAGGGCCTCTTCAAGGCCAATTTAGCGCTCTTGGCATTCTTGAACACTATATAACACTCTGACAGACATTTCAAAAAGAAAACGCAGCGATTCTTGGGATGATCCGGCACTTCGGCGCATTGGATCTTCTCTCTGCAAGCTAGGACGCAGAGCTACGTCACGAAAAGCAAAAGCAGCAAAATTTCAAGGCACCATTCTAAAACCAATTCAAGTTCTTTTTCAAGCCTCTATCTGCATTCACATTGTAACTCATTCAGTGGACTATTCAAAAGCAAAATCTTCTTTCCCCACCGACTGTAACAAGGAAATACAAGGTTTTAGTGTTAAAGTCCTCGGTAGCTGATTTGCCAAATTTTAAATACAAACTAACTGTTTATGTCAAAAAAGAAAAGAAAATGGAGAGCGGAGTGCTTAGGGTTTGATGCTGCTCTGGAACTGGCAGACCTTCACAGAGGACATGATGCCTCCCCCCATTGATACGGAAAACGGCCTGCGATAGACTGAAAATGTCAGGATGGACCATCCAGAAGATACAACAACATAGAATGAAAATACGCCAACAAATAACAACACAAATGAAGAACCACGAGTGACGTCAAACACCTGCAAGCTGGTAGCAGTTGACAGACCCAAAATCAAGCTCCCAAGTCAGTGCATCAACACTCAGATCCAGTTTATGAGGGATCATGCTTTGATAGGAAAGTTCATAGGCCTTTGGCCAACGGAGAAAGCTTTGCACGGCTGGATCATAGCCAAATGGAAGCCAAAAGGGCACATAACACTGCAGTTAGGGCCTAAGGGCTTCTTTACTGCCATTTTCAATTGTTTGGAGGACCGAAACAGGGTATTGGATGGAGGACCATATTTCTTCAATGCAACAGGGCTATACCTAAGAGGATGGATCGAGCACTTTAACCCGGACATCTCCTAAACTCATGTCTGTTAGCAACCTGACTTTGGGAGAAGGTTAGCTTCAGATGTCAAAGAGATGGACGAAATAAGGAGAATTCAGCCAGCACTATTCATTCTTGGGCACCTCACCCTTATAAAAGCAAAATCTTAAACGCCTTATGGAAGCTAATACCAGGGTTCCTCATGTGGACAATCTGGAAAGAGAGAAATAGCTGCATCATCAAAGACCATTCCTCTCCCATAGAAGTTCTATGGATCAATATATGTCAAAACATACGAGAAACCTTGATGCTCCAAATGTGGCTTGATGATGATTTCCCATCCACACCACAGGAACAAAATATATGGCTAAACTGGAACCTTTAATGGAACCATGAGCAGGTACACCTAAGGAAAATCCCTCCCTTTGGAGATACACCTAACAAATGGACTCCACCCCCACCACACATGGTACTGCTAAACTTTGATGGAGCGTCAAAGGGAAATCTAGGTAAAGCAGGATTTGGGGGAATATTTAGAAATCACAAGGGCAATGTTCTCCAAACATTCATGGGGTCAATAGGTTGGGATACAAACAACTCAGTCAAATTAGAAGGAATTTGGCAAGGACTTCTCCTGGCTCAGAACAATAGATTCTTCCCACTCATAATTGAAGGGGACTCTCAAATCTTAATTAACATGATCAACCAAATCTTACAAGGAACTCTAGCACATAAAGTGGGTAGCAGCACTTAAGCAATAGGATATATGTAAAGGAGGACTTAAGCAATAGGATATATGCAAAGGATGTACATTACAAAAGTACATAAAATCCACATTCCATGACAAGGACAACAAAGCACATGCAGTCCTAGAAAGGATCCACTATGATGTTTATGGACCTTTCTCGACAATCTACACTGTTAGACCCAAATATTTTGTCATTTTTATTGATGACTTTTCACGTAAGTGTTGGATATTTTTCATGTGGAAGAAAGATGAGACATTCTCCAAGTTCGTAGAACTCAAGGCACTGGTTGAAAAAGAAGCTACCAAGAAGGTGAAGTCTCAATTGTAGCGGCTGCAACACCCTTGAAAATTTTGGCATGCACTTAAATTTTGGAGCCTAATATGGATATTGTGATCAATCGTTCCTTAGTCACTTATTTGTAAGTTGATCATGATCTCAATCTCCCCTTTTCGATCTTAAGAGTCATTCATGCTTTTATTTTTACATAGAATCTGTCATCTTTGGGCATGTGGGTTATCGCTTGTCATGCAAAGGGAGGTTTGTTTTGATTCAAGCGGAAATATTTATGAGAATGGGTTGTCCTCACCACATAGACATGTTTCAAACTCATTTCACACAATCTATCATCATCCCAAAGTCTATCATTGGAGCCACACTTGTCGTAAGATGCCACAAACGTTGTTTCATTAAGCGAAGTATGTGTTATATGTTCTAGATGGTTTATGTTGTATCGCTAAGTTTTCAAGTGTGTGATCGTAGTCAAGTTTTATCATTGTTCACATCAGTTCCACTGCTCCCACACTTAGCCAAATTTCAGAGTATCCTTATCAACCTAGCCTCAACCAACCTTCCTGAACTGCGCACTTCACATACGTAACCCTAAAGATTCTCCCTTGCCTATTGGAATTGTGCAACGCACACAAATCCCAACCTCCCTTAGCATTCAAAATTGTGGAGTGGTTTCCTCCAATGTCCTTCCCTCAACTCGAACCCAATGTCTCCAGAAACTGTGCAGTTTTTTCCCTTGACTACCCAGTCTGCCTTGCATCCTGAAATTGCATAGATGTGTCCTCCCACGACCTCATCCAATAGTAGTGCCTTTCATCCAGCTAAAAATTTGTAAATGTTTCCTCCCAGGGCCTCATTCCGCAACGGTCACTTCTCGCTGAAAATACACAATTATGTCTCTCAGGGGCCACGAAGAAAGATGACATGATAGATGACTCTCAAAGAGCTGAGGATAAAAATAAGTAGACCAAGGAACCCAAGGTATGATAGAATGTCGGGACCGCATGAAGACTCCATCTATTGCATAACCCTTTGGAGGCTAGGTATGGAAAACAAAGCACATATTTTGAAATACACCTCTTATTGTAGCTTAAAAGTTTGCTTATCGTTGTTGTATCATTCTGTCTTCAATGAAATGCATGGTTGCAAGAACTGAAAGTCATTCCATTGTTTCCTGTACGTGTCTTGCTCCCTTTCACTTGTTTATTACATAGCTTAGAAGATGAAGAGAAATACCACTTGTTTATTTAAGCTATAGAGGTTGTGACCAACATGATCTTATGACTAACCAGGCACAATGCAAGGCATCTTATGTGGGATGAAATATGTTTAATGATATGTATATAGTTAGTACACTCCTTTGCATTAATCCTTCTTTGTATCTGGCATGTACCCTCACTACTTATCAAATTTGGCTACCTGCTGCTAGTAGTCTCTTAGCTCTTTCCTGACAAAGCAAGGGTAGGAATTTCCTCTTCATGTCTTGCTCCCTTTCACTTGTTTATTACATAACTTAGAAGATGAAGAGTATTACTTTTTGGTCATGCACATCCTCACTAACTATCTTGGGAGGTCTGTAATAGTTCCTTGCATGCACGTCCTCACTAAATATGTTTTGGGATGTCTGTACTAGTTCCTTGAAAATTCCTGTTTGTCAAGGCTTAACTACTTATGATCTTAGGTGCTCAGAACAGTGCGACAGTTTATGGCACTCTCCAAATCACCATTCTTGGAAGGATCCAACAAAACGACTTGAGAGGAAGATGAGAAGGGCACACTCTTATTGGAACTAACCTAGAACTAGTGGAATTGGTTGGTCCCAATGGTTTTAGAGTTGTACTGGTCTAATTTGGTGGTTCAGATTGGCTAAGGTTGGTCTTGTATTGAACTGACCTTAAAACACCAAAGTGACTAGTTCTCTACTAAACTGACCGATTCTAAAGAATGTAGTGCAACATAGATTGTAGTTGTGCATATTAATCCAAAGTTCTTATGAACTTTACCATGTTCATAAAATGATTGTTGTTCTCAACCTATCAATTTATCAATTTAACTTTGAGGACCAATAAGATAATTGATGGTCTTATTTGGCCTCTTCCCAAGGTAGACAAACCATATCATTGATATTATTCATACAATATCTTTTTTCCATTCATTTATTTGATTCATATTTCCAAGATTTGAAACTAATGCTAGCATTAGTTTATAAACATTAAATGCTACCTATAACCATGAAAACACTGACCATAACCATGGAAACACTGAAGAGGGCCAGATGGTTGTGTGCATGTTGGTGTGGTGTATAAGGAACAAGACACTTGTTAGTCTTCTTATTCTTCTCCTGAGAAAAATCAGCGACTACCTTCAGATTTAGTTGCAACTTCAGACTTCTTTGCAGGGTGCACAACCTCTCCTCTACTTTAGCTTGACAACCCAACTTCAACCAAGTATGCTGAGAAAATGTCATATTTTGATTCTTGTAACACTTATCCATTAAGTAGAGCACTTACTGGAACAAAATACCATTATGGGGATATTCCATTCTAGTTCAACAAGTTATATGATGTGGAACTGTCCAAATAGAGAAAACAAAAGCTTTTTCACACTTATCAACTCTCCAGTTTTATTAACCCTTCAATCTTGTCTTCATGCAATCAAGCTTTAAAACAAAGCTAGACCTAATCCACTCCCATAAGGCATCATAGCCTATATGGGAATCTCTAAACCCACCCCATTGGAGGTGTCAATCCTGATTTCATGCATCTATTGGACTCAAGACTAGCTCGCATATTGATTAGTCCACTGATATATCGAACTTATCCTCATGCAAGTGAATTGGAATAGACTAGAGCTCATGCAAATGTTGAAATGAAGGTGTCTTGGATGGTGGATTCCATGCACCAATCCTATTTCATGTTGTTGTTTTTGGTACTTGCAGTATCATTTTAATGAAATGAAACACTAACCTTCAAATAATCAAAATAACCATTTTCGATGTCAACCTTGTCAATATTATAACTTCATTTGTACTCTTATCACATGCTTATGTCTTTTCTTCATTGTTGTAATGCAATCAATTTAGTGTTTAGTTACAAGTCATCACCATAACAAAAACCATAGCAACTTTTAACCTTTAAGCCTAATTATTTCCAACACTAGGATAATGTTGTAATTTGCTCTAATATCATCTGTAACAAACCCAACACCTTGAGTGTTATCCAAGCGATGGGGTCAACTTCTTTGGAAACACACAAAGGGAGAGAGAGATATTATCACTTTAAAAGTTAACTTCCTTATGATAATGGCTATGGGTATCACTTGAGATGAACCCAACACCTTGAGTGTTATCGAAGCGATACGATCAACTTATCTCAAAACACACAAAGAGAGAGAGATATTATCACTTTAAAAGTTAACTTCCCTGCAATAATGGCTACAGGTATCACTTGAAGTGTCATTTATGTAGTGATGTAGGGTATAGTGTCACATAGACCAAGTGATGTAGGATAGGGTTGAAAGGCTAGGTTAACTCAAGGGTTGGGCACCGAGACTAGTGGATTGGTTCCTAGGGGTCTTGTAGCACCTGAGGGAGGTCTATAAAGAGTTGGTTAGTCGGTTCCACTTCCTTAACTGCACTTAGGGAGTTTAATCATATCATAGTAACTCTTCATCACATGTTTACCCCGGTGGACCGATTATCTCGGGTAAATGTGGGAGGAGGGCGTTACATAATATAAATCCTTTATTCAAGTAGAAGCTTGTGTATTTATTTGTCTTATATTTGCATGCTTATAATTTCCTCTAACTAATAAGAACTTATCTCCACTTCGTCATGTAAGAAAATTGTGTCCTGATTTGTGCAATGACCCACTCAATCATGCTAGACATTGGGTCATGACTTGTCTTACGGATGCTTGTTTACAAAGGGAGACCCCTCTCGACTCCTTTAATGCAATTTCTACTCACAAGTCTATGAAATATATTGGATGACTATATGGATGACTATCAAATTATCACAATAGATTAACTTGATTGTGTGGATATTTGTCTTCCACACTATGTTATTTGTCTTTACTGGACATATTATTTATATGCAAGATGGATATTTTATTTCCCCATGGTATGTTGGTTTCTCTTGGATGTACTTTCAATGGTAGTTTTGGTGCCATTGACAAAAAGTGTGGTCCTTGGTGCTCCTCCAATTGACCAATGTACTTCACTGGTTCCTTCTTTCAGACTTCAGCCAAAAGACCCAATTACCAGGTTGTCGAACGATGTTGGTATTGGTACTATATTGTTCGCTAAAATAACCTTTATTGCTACTATATCGTCGCAATTTTTTTACTCTTGGCTAATTCAATTTCTTTATTTCCTCTTGCCCCAACTTAGATACATATGTGTCACATTTTCTTGTGAGATTTCAGTTATGAGATGAAGTAATAAACATACATATTTGTGAACACTAGGAAATCTATTGCATCCTCACTTATTCAGAGTGTGACAACACAGCTCTCCTCTTCGATCTTTACCCCGACTGTCCCATGGGAATAATCCTCTTTGCGAAGTTGTTTAATGGGCAATGCAGACGTGTCTGTCTTCCTCGGGATCCTCTCACTCATCGACGGCGAGGAACCATGCCCTTCCATCGAACGGCTGGAGGCGCTCCTGGCGGGTTATCAATCTCCTAGGCAAGGAATGAGGGTTCATTTGTCGCCCCTTGACGTCGGAGCTCGGTTTGGGGTTCCTGTTCTGGATGTGGGTTACTCGGGTCGAAGCTTGGAGGCCTACCACTGTCTGCAAATACTGAGGAAGTCAGGTGCTGCCTCAACCTTGGATTTTGGTCTACTTTGCTCGCTTTCAGGTGGATAAACTTTACCCTGTCTATTTTCTGGCACTTCTTCTTTGAAGTTCGTTTTCCTTTCTTGCTATGGAATTGGCCGCATAACTTCGGTAAATGGTTCACGCAGGTTTTGGAAGCGGTGAGACCGGAAAGCGCTATCGATTGTATAGGTGGGGCAGCATTCCAGTCGCATATGGAGCGAGCAGTCTCTCGGGTATGTTGTCCCCTGTACAGACTGAGCTGTGGAGAGATATTCGGGTTTGCTTGTTAACAGTGCTTTTGCCTTGCCCTGCCTTTTAAGAGGGTTTCTTCAGTTTTGGACCTGGAGGGTTTCGTTTTTATTTATTTTTTTCCTCTTCCTGGTTAGCTTCTCCAAGCTTGCTCACTACCGGTGGGGGTTACCTTTAATTTTTGTAATACAGTTGTAAAAGAACATCAATTAGTTCCATTTTACCTCTTGGGTTCTCTTGGCTCGCTCATTTATATGGGCAGGCTCCTCGAACTACTAGATCCACCATCGTGTCCTTCCTTTTTATTGCCAAGAATTTCTATATCAACAAAATACTCTTCATTCATATATTCATTAGCATCATCATTCAAATGAGGTATATATGGAATATCTTTAACATTATAAGTCTTTGATGTTTTAAAATATACATAAAAAAAATTTAGTTGATTGACCCTTCCTTTTTGGAGGCATTTCTATTTAAATAATTTACCTACATGCAAAACAATTACAATAAATCGCAATAATCAAATAAAGAGTGAAGGATTGATAGTCATTACATAAGTAAAGATGTCAAGATAATAAGGTGTAATTACTAAAGAATAGCACATTCCACCTTGAAGTGTTTATGAATGTGGAATGAATTTTTTTTATCTATTTGTAATAGTAGAATTTTATTAGTCACTCAAATTACATTTTGGTAATTTATGATGATAAAATCCCTTCAATAAATATGATATTTATTATGGTTCATTAGATTTCTTTGTTTTGATGAATGCTCCTTAAAAAATTACTAGACACTACCTATAGTACAATGATTACTTACTATAAAATAGATACACTACCTATAGTACAACAATTAGTAGATCAATAATACCTATAGTACAACAATTAGTAGATCAATAATAAGTCAATTCAAAAAAGCAACTTCAAACGGAACCTTAACCTATGTAAAATAACATAACATTTTAAAATTCTTATGGAATTTAACATTCTTAAACCTATAAGAAATCAAATTAAGTTAAATATATGTTTGTTATTAATAAATTTAACATAAAAGATTTAAATTAAAATATATTAAGTATTAAGAGCCCTGGCCGGTTATGCATGGTTCGACTGCCAAGGAGCCTCCACTTGGTACCCTGGTTGTCGCGGTATGCCTAGGGTTATGCATGGTTCGACTGCCTGCAAGGAGCCTCCAGTTGGAATCATTCCGTGGGAATATGGATCGGTTCTATGGTGCAGATGCCTCTTCCAATTGCAACGGTCGTGGTGTTAGATCCTGGTACATTGTGTGTCTTGAGGTGATCTCCCAGGGTTGTCGAGCCGGGAGGGTTAGTCTGTCGAGTCCTCAAATGGTTCACTTCTGTCTTTCTCTGTTATGGTTCTCTACCCGCTGCTTTACCTCGCCACAGTTTGCCTTTGATCAAGTTGCCCACTTCTGGTTGCCTTCGAAATTGGTTCTTTTCAGTGGTACAACACGATGTGCGCTGAGACACAGTCTCTGTTTTCAGAAAGGGTTTCCAGCTTGGATAGTCTCTTCAGGTAAGCGCATATTCGTTTTAGGTGTTAAACATAAATAGTTTCTAAGTTTTATAGCTTTTCTCTTGTTTTGTCATCACATACTCATCTTGTTTTCTACTTGAATGTGCAGCCCTGGTTGGCTATGGTGTGGGTCTTCGGAGTCATGCCGAATTGCAGTTGGGTCTACCAGTTTCTTGGCACCCACTACCAGGTATGTGTAATTTGTTTGTCGAACTAGGCTAGGGATATTAGTTAACATCCTTCATCTGTGAACTGGATGGAATACTATCCCTGTAATGTATTTTTAAAAGGTTTCTCTGGCCTAAGGCTGAGGGTTTTGTTATAATAACTCAGAGGGACTGGGCCGAACTCAGAGGAATAATTCCTCGTTTTCAGACTTTTGGTTTTGGTTATGAAATTGCAGTCTTGTTGCCAAGAATGCGCTTGTGTTAAGTTATTGATCTATTAAAGCCACGAGACTAGGGTTTCTGTGATGGGCATTAAGGGCACGAGGCCCAACGGCCGCAGAGTACATACTCATTTATTCGTTCGTGGGTGGTGGGAGATAGATATTAAGACCCTCATTCTTATGAAAAGTGGGAGACATACGCGGGAAATAGCAGGAAACAGCGGGCTAGGCCATCTTAAAATGGAAACAAGACCGCTGAAACCACCGAAACTTGTTTGGTGTAGAGGCCGAAAATATTTTTGGCGCTAAATTGTTTTAGTTTTTATATGCTGGGGCTTTCACTGTTATTTTGCAAAGGAACTCGAAGCTCATGAGCTAGAAGTTTCAAGGAAGACAACAAAGGGTTTATTTTCCATAGGTATTTTCCGTTCAATTTGATGTATTTCCCTTGCAAAGATGTTGGCCTTAAGAAGTATTCTCTGCCACGAATTTAAAGAGTTTTTAGCTGCACTATCTCTAACTTCAAATAAAAAGCAGGATCTGTGATAATCTGATTTCTTCATATTGAAGAAATGTTTTGCAAAAGTTGTCTTTCCTACGCCACCTAACCCCACTATCCCCAATATCTGAGATTTCCCCCTTTGCTGTTGCTGCAACAGGACTGTCTCTTCAAAATCTTGAGGCTTAAAATTCAAGCCTGTTGGATAGTCGGCCACGGGCAACTCTGGCTTTTTCACTATTTCCGACAGACATTTAACCCTTTCGTCCTGAATTTGAGTGTAAATTTAGGGCAATAATGTTTATTAGGGCATAATGTTGTTTCTCTTTGTAAATTTATTAAATAACCTGGTGTTATATGGAATCTCGTTACATATAACATAGTTTTGAGCACTCAATATTGTTAGGTTGGACATGGAAGCCTGGTTCGATATGCTGAAAACCATCTACGAGGTTGAGATGACACTGAGTACATTGACTTTTAATCATTTAATGATGGCCCATTTTACGCTCAATAGGTATAAAGAGATCATGAGGATTTTCAGGTAAATGTTAGAGAAATTCCACGGCTTTGATCCACCTAATAAGTATGAGGAGGTCA
This sequence comes from Pinus tabuliformis, assembly GCA_031772625.1. NCBI lineage: Eukaryota > Viridiplantae > Streptophyta > Pinopsida > Pinales > Pinaceae > Pinus > Pinus tabuliformis. The sequence continues at coordinate 240,990,022 of CM062804.1, forward strand.
TGAAACGTTTCAGGGAAATGTTAGAAAAATGTCACGAGGCTGATCCTCCTACATATGCTACTACAGACCAGCAGCACCCCCAGAATCCCGTGTGTCCTCTCGAAAGGTTTCGATGGAGTTGGTTGTTTTTGGATGTGTTTTGTTCATCTTACCTTATTGTTGAGTCAACAAGTTCTTTCTCGTGTTTCCAGCAGTACTCGATTTATTTCCATGGAAAAAACTTATAATTTTCTACAGTTGAATCGTGGATTACGAGACAAATTTGTGATAATCCAATTTACTATCTCAATCTAAATTTTTGGTGGCTTTTCTGCATTATTATTGGCCCCTCGAAGGGTATTGAGGTTTCGTTTTGTTTATCAATGGGAACCTTGTATTCTGGGGACCTTTATACTTACATAACTACTCATTCTCAATCTGTTGTGGGTTTTTTTGTAGTTTGCTCATAAACCCATTTTAAAAATTTAGGTTGCACCAATTTTGTGGCCTCTCGGTCTTCCATGAGTTCAACACAAAATGGGCAGAATTGAAGTTGGTAGTACATGGAAGGTCTATTCCCATCTTTATTGTCGTCTCTCAGGATGGTTATGTATAGATGGAAAAAATGGTTTATGAAGTTTTTTGGACAATGGAAAGGAGGAGAGCTTCAAAGATGCAACAATCTGCACGCAGTGGTTTCTGAGAAAAGAATTGTTTTAAATGATGCCATATTTCCCTCTTTCAAACCTCTTCCCACACTTCTCATGCAAGATATGCTTGTAAGTTCCTTTATATGTTCAAACTAAACAACATAGCATTTTATATTTAAGTATTGTAACCATGATTTGGGTTTTCAATTTTATGTCATCAGCCCCTCTCTAGGCACTTGGGTTTTCTTTGAAGTACATTTCTATAAATTAACATATACATTAGCCAAATCTATTTAAATTTAGGTTGGATATTTAGAGTTACAATAATGCATACATCGACCATTTGTGTGAACTCAAGATAGATATTCATCCTCGAGTTTCCTATGTCTAGGTGCATTCTAGATCTTGATTTACATGAGATTGTGTTGGTTTCCTTATTTAATGTGCCATGAAAGAGATGATGGCTCATCTCATTTCCATGAATGTTGTAGAAGGAACCTAGGCTCTTTTGGTGCAAACATCATACTGGTTAGATGTATATGAGTTTACAAATTTTCTAACATGGATCTGAAATTTCACTTGGGAATTGGAAAAATGTAAATTTATTTCAACTTGAAGATAGTGTTAATCCCCAAATACAAGGAAGGAATTGGACTGTCTTTTTTATTCTTAGGACTATTGGATTTTGTCTCTTGAAATTGATTTCTGAAACTAGTTCTGATCTCAAAATTTTTTATTAAATTGCTTGGAATATTATGGAGGATATTTATAAAAACATTTGAGTACAATTGGAGCTAAATTTATTAGTGACATTCATATTGGAAGATTACCAACACTAATTCTACTACAAGTTTCCCTATCTCATTTTTCTAACATATGGGTTCACAATATTCTCCATACTTTTACCCATGTTATCATCTAGTTTTTTCTTAAAACATTTGGCCTCAAAGTACCTATTTCTCTATCTATCACTGGGTAGTGAATTTAGGTCATCTAGTCTAGATTTGGGGGACATATATTTCAATAGTATGGAAATATTGATTGAGTTAGGTGCTTGTCTTTTCATTGTATCTATTTTCAATGTTTAGAACTTAGTGACATCAACATTATCATTTTGGTACTAGTTGTTTTGTATGTAATAGTCTTGATATATACTCTTTTCCATTCCTAGTAGAGTAGTGCAAAGGTTTCAACATGTTTACACCAAATATATTTGTCAATTTTAAAAGGTATGGGGCCACATGAAAAACAGGGTTAAAATCTCATCTTTTTTCAATGTTTTGCAAAAGTTGTCTTTCCTACGCCACCTAACCCCACTATCCCCAATATCTGAGATTTCCCCTTTTCTGTTGCTGCAATAGGACTGTCTCTTCAAAATCTTGAAGCTTAAAATTCAAGCCTGTTGGATAGTCGGCCACGGGCAACTCTGGCTTTTTCACTATTTCCGACAGACATTTAACCACCTTATCTAGCAGCTCCATCTCCAGCTCCTTGCTAGTTATTCAGAAGAAAATAAATACCCTCTCTGCCACCAGTGCTCTACATTATTTTATGTCTTTTCATTTTCCAAGCATATTTCAGGGTTCTTTATTGCATATTGGTGCTCTTCTAAGGCAACACACCATATCGCTTCATCTACCATAATAATTCTTTGGACTCCGATTAGTAGTTTCCATGCATGCTTAATATGCTTCATATGCATTGCTTTTCAAATGTTGATTTCACAGATTGTTTGTGGCAACGAATCACCCCTAAGGTTTTTATGTGGCAGCAAATCATCTCGAGGTATGGTCTGGGGTTTTGAGGCAAGCAAGGTCTGGTTTGGAGTTGATTGTGGCTGCAATGAGATAGTGAAGTAATGTTTATAGGCAGCAAGGAGATATTCTACAGAGATTACTTTGCATTATGCGACAACAATTTAAGACAGTGCATTACCCTTTGTAATATAATCCAGAGAACTCCTCAATGAAATTAGTATTACATGCATAGATGTTTAAACCAACATATTTTAGAATAATTTTATGGTTTTACACGTTGTCATATATTTCAACATTTATTTATGTAATGATCCTAACGAGTGTCCACAAACTTTTCTTCGTAGATTTCTATTACATTATTCTATACAAAATGGCAGACCAGGTATTTATGTTGCTTATGTTGCTTTTGGTATTTGTATTATTTATGTTGTTGATTTAGTTAGAGGTTGGATTTGTTTTTAGAAATTAACTTTAAAATGATACTTCAAAAGTTTGTTTGTGACTAGTTAAATGCTTGTCAGAACACTCTGATAAGCTTGCCTCAAAGTGTTGGACAGATCTTCAATGCTCACTCAACACATATTTGGTGTTACCGATTCTATTTTCTTATCGGTTTTTTGATCAAGGTTTTCTTATTTTTATGTTATTATGTGTTTTTTTAAGAATGTACCCATGGGTGTTACTGATGCTACCATGGGGGGTTCAATGATATTCACTACTTTCATGGAAATGTTAACAAATGCACGAGGGCAAGACACCGCTATGATGATGCATGAGGTAAGCTTGAATATTGTCTTTTATATTTTCAATTATCTTATATTCCTTATTATATTATGCTAATTTATGTTTGTGGAATGCAGGAAATTGCTAAAGTGATTCCAACCCCTATAACACCTTATAAAACATCTAAGGTAATGATAGTGGTAAAACTTGTTCAATATTTTTGTGCATTTAGTTAACTTATTTCACTATATATATTTATTAATATTTGTGTTTTTACTAAGCGTGCATTTTGTTGGCATGCAGGATTCATTTATGCCCCTCAATACAACCAATGTTGGCATGCAGGGATCGTTAATGCCCCCATATACATCTAATGTTATGCAAGATGTAAGATTCAACCATTTATTTATGTGAGTTTGATTATGTTATTTGTTGAGAAATCTAGGGCATATATTTAATAAAGTTTTTGCACAACGACTCCATGATTTATGAGGTGTTACGAAGAGCTACATCATGCCTTCAAATGGATCACCCCATCTGTTTTTTTCTTCTTGTACATACAATACTATTTTAACAAGTAACCCAAGCAATATGTTATTCCAAAACATGATGTCAAGTTACTTTTTTAGGGTTTTTATGTAATCAAGAGGCCTTTTTAGGGTTTCTTAAATTCAAACATTAGATCATACTCTTTTCCCTTTATGTCATTCTAGAGTTTATCCCATGCCCTAGAAATCAAATCATAGGGAACAAATACCTTAAGATTAAGGTTTCTAAATACTAGGGTATTTCTTAAAATATAAACCCATAAATTCAACCCTACTACATCTTATGATGGACCCTTTAAAAGAAAATTATTATACATACCTCATGGACACCTATCTGTACTGATTAGTATTTTGGTTGCCATGATTATTTGCAACTTTACACTACATTTCATTGATCATTTGCCACCTTCATGACCTTCTTTTAATGAGTCTTCTGAGATATTGTCATTCTATAATGGGACTTGCTTCTTCATGTGTTCATGAAACCCATGCCTCAGTCATAACAAAAATAATCTTCTTTTTCCTTTTTTTACATAAATTACATAGAATTGTGATTAGATATGTCATTATGAAGACCGAACCTAGTTACATATTTCAACATTATTCATCTGTTATCCCATCTTATTATTTATATTTGTGCCTTGCAGGATGTTTCTAGGGTGACTCCAACAAGTATACAATCTGTTGGTATAGAGGGTCATGTTATGCCATCTACACCTAGACCAGAACCCCATAACATGCCCTTTACACAATCTGTTGGTATAGAGGGTCATGTTATGCCATCTACACCTAGACCAGAACCCCATAACATGCCCTTTACACAATCTGTTGGTATAGAGGGTCATGTTATGCCATCTACACCTAGACCAGAACCCCATAACATGCCCTTTACACAATCTGTTGGTATAGAGGGTCATGTTATGCCATCTACACCTAGACAAGAACCCCATAACATTCCCTCTACATCAAATGTGGGTCTAGTCAGCATTCTCCCACCAGGACCAGAACAAGTTTCTTTGAGGAGTCTTATAGACTCACAAACAAGAATGTTAAGGCTCCTACCAGATATTCCTGCAAATGTTCAAATCAGACAAGAAATAATTGAACAAATTCAGTTATGGGAAATGTCATTGTTGGAGAGTGTAGCTCCTGCAACAGATCAACAGGTAAAATTATTTTATTTTTTTTATAATTTCATTTGTTATGTTTAGGATCATTATTTTAGATATGAAAAATAGTTTCATATTTTGGTTGGGTTCTTAATAGTTCCACAATTTCATTGTAAATGCAAGAAGTAAGTGACACAGTGCCTAATGTATCTATAAGGGAACCTTCCTCAATCCCCAAGACTACAACAATATCATCGGTGACCACAAAAGGAATGCAAGAAGTTACAATCTTGCTCACTTCAGAAGGAAATGTCTTGAAGGATGAAAAAGGGCTGAAATTTTATCACTTTATTTTTCGTCGTGCAGAAGAATTATTTGGAAATACCATCCAAATGGATTGGAGGAAACAAGCCAATGCCAAAAAGGAGGAACTATTTAAAGATGTAGTAATAGCATTTGGTAATCCTGGATTTGATAAGGAACTTATTTTACAGATTGCAAGTAAATACATGCACTCAAAGAGGTCCAATTTAAGGACAAAGTTGACAAAAAACTTGATGTATCCACGTCCAGCTTGGATCAGAGACCAAGTGACGTGGGATGAACTTATGAAAGATGCCAAGTTTAAGAGGAAAGTCCTCAGAAATCCAAACTATACGCCATCTGCACAAGGAGGAGCTAAGAGACGCCTACGAGATACAAGAAAAGCAACCCAAGCTAGGGTGTCAAAAATTGGATCTCACAAATTAGGCTCTGGTGGATATAATAGTATTCGTGGTGGTATGGTAAGTGATATTTCCATCTATTATATTTTCTATTTTAGGCAAAGTAACCATGGTCACGTTGAGTTAATTGTATCTTATTAGTTATTTTACCTTATAGATATGATTATCTTTGTTAATGTAGGTTCACCAGTTTCAAAAGGAAGCTTCAGAGGAAGACCTAAAATATGCTGTATTACATGGTTCCCAAGGTCTTCGCCAACACATGATAAATCGAGGGGAAAAAATAATTACTGGTTATGGATCCGAGGTTAGTTGTTTATAATATTATATGAATAATGCAATAAATCAATTGGAGGTTTTAATGTTATTATAACAAGTTAAAGTGTGTTGTGTATAGGAATCAGGTGAAACATCTGGGAGTGAGCATGGGGAGGAGATACAAGCACATGATGATTTGCTTGTTGCACAAAATCATCCAATAGTCATTCCTGAACCTTGGCAGATTGTTGAATTTCAGTGAATGGGAGACAGAAATAATGAGGAGGGTGTTCAATGTGATGAGCATTCCACACCCACAATTAATGTAGCGCCTCCCAAAAAGAGGACAAAAAGGATTGATATGTGTTAAATTTTAAGAGCATTCCACACCCACAATTAATGTAGCGCCTCCCAAAAAGAGGACAAAAAGGATTGATATGTGTTAAATTTTAATAACTTGAACGTGCATCGCTCTAGCTTCTAAGGAGCGCACTAGGTTGTGAGGGTCCAAACATAAACTAATTATGTGTGCAACAAAACAAATTTTGAAGATACTTTGTTTTTTTTATGAGTACTTACATATTAAGGGCATCACTAAGACTGTTTCAGGTCCTAACTTGTATTATTTGTTTGATTATGATCAATTTGATATGCTTATATTTGTGTTGTATGTAGATGACCTGGTCCTAAAAGTTAGTTAAAAAAATTCTAGTTAGTTAAAAAAATTCTATCCCATGGTGCAAGAAGAAACTGGCAAGTGAAGTTGACATGAAGGATATACACCTCATGTGTTATTTCTTGGTCTTGGAGGTTTGGCTGAGTTGAGGTGAGGTGGTCCTCGAATAGGGGTAAGTAAGCAATTGAGATTCTGAAGAAGTTTCGGATAATGGACAATAAACCATAGGCTACTTTTATGATACATATTTTGAATTTATCAGTAGATTAAGATTCAAATTTGGTTGATTCGTTAGCATACAAAAAGTATATAGGTTCCCTAACATATTTGGTAGAATTTAGCAGTCAAATTTCTGTGTGCATGAGATCCCTTGTCTCACAAACAAGGGGGGCGCAGACACCAATGTATTGTCCAGCTTGGCTGCTAATATATGGTTGAGCTGAGGTTGCTGCAAATATGCTCCATGGTCTGAGGTATGCAAGGTACTTAAAGGGCACACTGGCACAGTGCTTTGAGCTGCTGCATGCTTTAGTGGATTTTGACAGGGCCAGAGATGCAGGTGACAGGAAGAGTGATTCATGGTTTTGTTTCAGCTTGGGTTCAAATATAATATCTTTGTTAGGATGGGATACCCATGTGTGCAAGTTGAAGAAGTCCCTTTCTGGGCTAAAGTAGCCTCTTGTGCTTGGTACTCATGGATTTATGAGTGCTTACAAATTATGGGCATCACTAAGACCGTTGCAGGTCCTAAATTTTATTATTTGTTTGATTATGATAAATTTGATATGCTTATATTTGTGTTGTATGTAGATTACCTGGTCCTAACAGTTAGTTTAAAAAACTCTATCCCATGGTGCAATAAGAAACTGGCAAGTGAAGTTGACATGTATTATTTCTTGGTCTTGGAGGTTTGGCTGAGTTGAGGTGAGCTGGTCCTCGAACACGGGTAAGTAAGCAATTGAGATTCTGAAGAAGTTTCAGATAATGGACAATAAACCCTAGGCTACTTTTATGATACATATTTTGAAGTTTTCAGTAGATTCAGATTCAGATTTGGTTGATTCGTCAATGTACAAAAAGTAGATAGGTTCCCTAACATGTATGGTAGACTTTAGCAGTCAAATTGCTATGTGGATGAGATCCCAATACACTGTCCTAGTCATCCCAGCTGTATAATGCACAGTTGTACCGTTGTAACACTAACATAGGCACCAGAAGCTATGCTACTAGAAAGGATTAAAAGTAAAGTAGGATGCTAAGACCTTAATGTCTTTGCATGTCAAACACTATGCTGATACTTATTTCATTATTTACTTTTTAACCATCATATGCTGACCATTTTCGATGATGCTAAATTGAATGCTCTTTTTCCTGTTTCCTAGGGCATATTACCAGAGATCCTAGAAGAGTTACTGGCTGCCAGGAAAAGAGCCAAGGCAGACCTAAAGGTGGTGAAGTAAGTGCTTCCTATGTTCATGTTACATGCTTGTATTTTTTCCACTTAGCATCTCAGTTTTTAACTTCTTGTAATCTTGTTTAGGAGGCTAAAGATTGGTTGGTTGGTGGAGGTACAACTTTGTTCCTATGCTAGTTCCAACTTCCATTTGCTGTCAAACTTAGATCTAAAAGAGATTTATATGGTCTATCTCTTAGGCCTGACATCAAAATCTTAAAATTTTCAGGTGCATTTGGAATTGGAATTAATGCCAGAGACATTGTATCTCACTGTGAACATCATTGACAGATACCTTTCTATTCAGAGTATTGCAAGGAAGAATTTGCCATTACTTGCTATCGCTGCAATGTTTATAGCTAGCAAATATGAAGAAGTCTGTCCTCCACAGGTAGGATGACTTGCTGACATCTGTAAGAAAGGATGTGTATATATCTAATTAAAAGAACACTTTGTTGGCTGTATAAAAGTACATACACCAGCAATATCTACTCCTACAGAAGATTACGCTTTATGCTGGAATCAGCACAAAAATTATATTATAATAGGTAACACAATATTGATAAGAGCTGGTTTATACTTGGCTACAGGTCAATGACTTCATCCGCATCTTCCCAAATGAATGCACGTCAGAACAGATAGTGGCCATGGTAATTAGCTCTAACTGATAATTCTTTGTCATTGATTGCAACATAGTCTCCAAACATTTAGATTGACTGATCAATTGATAATAACTCTTCGCAGGAGTTTAAAGCAATTGAACTTCAAGCTTACAGTTCCCACTCGGCCATATGTATTCCTCCTCAGGTTTCTAAAGGCAGCTGATTCCAACAAAGTGGTAAAGTTTTGAATGACACCACTTTTTATATTGTTGAAAGCAACCTGTGTGGCATTGATCAAATCTACTTTCGAAAATGCCTCATAAAATCTAGCATTCATGTTTTAAATTACTTTTCTTTATTGTATTCCTAATAATACCCTGCTGTACTGACAAGTCATACTATCTATTATTCAGATGGAAAATCTAGCATTCTTCTTGGTTGAACTGTGTTTGCTTCAGTACATAATGAGCAAGTACAATCCATAAAATTTGTGTTAAGGGCTTTGAACACTTATCTGCTATGGAAGGCTTGTTTGTTGATGTGGTTTTTGAAATATTCAATGTATTTTTTAAGTTGTTTGTGCAAGCGTTTTCCATAACAGTAGTGAAGGCTTATCTGGATCTCAAAATATTGTGCATAGGTGATGCTTTTCCCTCCTCTAGTTAGTTCATTCTTGTTTATTGTGTGTTTTTACAAACATTTTGTAGTATGGTCCACTTTTTATCGTTTTTGATAATATATCTCATGTATTTGATACTTGTAGACCTTTAATCCATAAAAAACAGCCCAAAAATCTCAGAAATAGACACCTATAAATATAAACTAGTCATCAAATTTCAAGGAATATTTTTTCATGGGGCTGAAATCCTATTAAAATTTGGAACAAAATGCATATTTTCATATTTATGAGATGTATACTTTGTTTACTGAACTAGATTTGTATGTGTTCATATTGAAATCTTGTTACTATGTTTTAAATTGCGAGAAGCTTGATGGCTAAATGTTGTTTGCTTTATGATCCTTAGTTACCATTTGTGAAGTGTTTTAAGTAACTGGTTACGGCTGATGTTATGCTGGATCCTTTATCGAAGGTTCTTAATGTAGGTTCTGATTATAGCCGGTGTGATAACTTGCCAGGTACCGAAGGGACTGTCACATGCTTTGCATCATACTTGGTGTGCACCTCAATTTTCAATTCCATTATGGCATTAGCTAGGAATATCAATGTAAGACTTAAATTCTAAATACTGGATAGCCAGACATTATGTTTATTTTATCAACATTTTGTATCTTAAAATGTAGTTTGTCATCATTGTTTTATATATCTTACGATATTAGTTTTCATTATTTTGTTTTATATTTTGCAGTACTATGATGTTCGGAAGGAGTGCAATGGTGGCCTGTGCTATGATTTTTCAAATATGGAGAATTACTTAAACCAGGGTTCCGTTAGGGATGCCCTGGGGTTGGCAACCGAAAATTTGTCTCCTGTAGCCCCTTGGTTTATGAAGCTATGCTTACTGACTGGATGCGGAATATGGAAGTTGGCATTCCAACACTCTTGGAGGATGGTGTTAAGTTGCTAGTTTATGCAGGAGAATATGATCTCATTTGCAATTGGTTAGGTAATGATACTGTATACATATAACATATTGTTTTTGTTTTGGAGAATGACTTTATGATTTAGGTGTTAAGTCTGTTATTAACTTATTTGCAGTTGTGTTTTTCAGGCTTGTCAGTCTAATCTTCAAAATTGAAAAGTTAATTGTTCAAATTATGTGTCTTTCAGGCAATTCAAGATGGGTGAATTCCATAGATTGGTCTAGAAGTGAGAATTTCAAGAAGGCACCTACAAAATCCTTCCTTGTAGACGATAAGGAAGCAGGTTTAATAACCAGTTATGGACCACTCAGTTTTCTCAAGGTAAAAGGCACTCAATGATCATCTTTGATTTCGTTGTACAAGTAGATAATTTCTTCCTTACGGAATCTTCTATTTTGTTGCACCAGGTTCATGATGCAGGTCATATGGTCCCAATGGATCAGCCAAAAGCAGCCTTGGAGATGTTAAAATGCTGGACACAAGGAAGTATTACTGACGACAATTCTCAAATTTTAAAGATAGTGACGGAGATGCCAGAGAAGAATTTCGAGAGTTAGTTATCTGCTTAACTAGGAGAATCGCTCTCTTCACCTAGATTAATGTAAATATTTCTAGATTTGCAGTAGTGTGCATCCCCAAAGATGTGTATTTTCTGATTTGGCAAAATAATTGTGCATTGGGACCATCAGTTTTGCTAACTTGTGTCAAATCTTTTGATGGCCACTTTTTAATTGTATAGAAATAGTGCTTCTTATTGCTTACCAAGCCTTCTGGAATTATGATTATACATGGTGTTAAAGTTATATTCAAGAACATGAATAGTATTTCCTGTGTTCTTATTCCAGCATGTTTTGATGTCCTAATGGATGAAAGAAATTGTAAATTGGATGAAAGAAATTGTAAATTCAACAAAAATATTGGTTAGAGTCTCGGGGAATTCAAAGCATGATGCTCTTAGCCTACATTCAATTTTATTGACAATGACATGAAAACATTTATGTTGTTTGCAATCATACAACGGATGCCAGTATTGTCTACTTATATTTGAATTGGAGGCTATGTGGTTTGGCTGTGTTTCACTTCTCGTTCGTTCTATTATTTTATTGTTGAATATGCCTGTTTCCTCTTTTTGCCTCTTATCCCTTTATAAGCCTCTTGGACATTAAGTGCTTGGCATGGCAAGATATGTCCATAAAGTGCATGGACTATCTACAGTCCATCAATGCTTGCTGTTGCTGCTATCTACACTGCTCGATGCACTTTGAGGAAGGATCCATGTTGGAAAAAAACACTTACCCTTCATACAGGCTACTCTGAAGCAAAGCTGAAGTAAGCCTTAAAACTTTTGAAGCATCATGCTGTTACTGATTTTACCCTTCTAAAGAAATCCTACTCCTAGACATTTTAGATTTCTTCATCAATTACAGGCAGGCATTGTTGATCAGCTACGGCCAGAACATTGTGTCTTGATCAACTATATGTTGGAACTCAGCTACTAACACCCTGTCTGAATTGAATCTTTATCTAATACTAATGCGCATACTAAGCGTCTGGAGGCATATGCACATTTTGTTAACTCTGTACATTGAGGTAATAACATTTATCTGCATTGTTCCAGGGAATGTGCGTATTTCATGGTTGATTTTCACCTAAATACAGGAGGAAATAAGCTGAGAGTTGTTCATAAGAAGTATTCAGATCGTTGTAGCAAGTCTATCTTTTAGCAACTCTCAGAATTTCAGAATGAGATTGCATCACATGACATCGGCTGACATAATACATTTTAAATGGTCTTTTTTGGATTGCAGAACTGATGCTTATGGGATTCATCTCGTTTCTACTGACCATTGGAGAGAAGCTCATTTCTAAGATTTGTATACTGAAAGGAATGGCTTATAGTATGCTTCCATGTCAAAAGGAATAATCAATGGCTCCTGTTATCGATCATTGTTCTGAGGTGGACACCAAACTCTATGTTGCATATTCGAATTTCCCAATGCTATTAGATGTTACTTAGATCGTGTTACTCCATTTGATATGATTCAAGATATTTATGATAGTTTGATAATTATTCATTCCCTCTTGATTCAAGGGTAAGTATCCTCCAGTCTCCCTCACTGGCATGAACCAGCTCCACTACTTCATCTTTACGTTGGCAACTGTCCATGCGTTATACACTATCCTAACAATCGCCCTAGCAAGAGCAAAAGTAAGTGCCATGCGAAATAACTGATCTTCTCCCATGTCATTCAGTTTAAATTTTTTCTCGGTTTGAATTTGCTTTCATATCTTCATGCGTTCGAAACATCTTTAACTCAATAGTTTGAATTATGGACATTTATTTATTTTTAAATAATTTTTTATATTGTCTCTAGAGAGACAATAGTTTGAATTATGGACATTTATCTTTTTTAAAATAATTTTTTATATTGTCTCTAGAGAGACAATAGTTTGAATTATGGACATTTATTTTTTTTAAAATAATCTTTTATATTGTCTCTAGAGAGACAATAGTTTGAATTGTGGACATTTATTTTTTTTTAAATAATTTTTTATATTGTCTCTAGAGAGACAATAGTTTGAATTATGGAATTGTCTCTAAAAAGACAAAAATGTATTTGTCTCTAAAGAGACACAAATGAAATTGTCTCTAGAGAGACAAATCAAATTGTCTTTATAGAGACAATAATAATATGTGTCCTATATTGTCTTTATAGAGACAATTTTTTGAGACATTATATTTTGAGACACCCGCTTAGAGACAATATTTAAGACAATATTTGAGTTTCTTTTTGTCTTAAGTTAAGACAATTGACTCAAATATTGTCTTAAAACCCCCCTATATGTAGTAGTGGCTTATGGGACAGCTTGCTTCTTCATCTGCTTGATGTATTCGGCTCTTTTTCTGTGAAGCTTCAAAATAAATGCTCCCATCTTCTCGACCAACCTTTCGCTAAATAGATTATCCCAAGAGTTAGTTGTCAGCGTATCTGCATAACTTTCCCTGTTGTCTTTGAAAGCCTCACATTCTAAAATGAAATGTTTTTCTGTTTCCACTTTTCCGGAAGAACAAAAAATGCATACTCTTTCCTCCCACATTTCCTTTGGCCTCTTCCAGTGCCTTGTTTCACAATGTAGTTGATGAGAATTAGTCTTTAACTGAGCAATAAGAATTTTGGCTCTCCAAGAGATATTGGCCTCTATGTATGCCTTTGGTTGATGATTATAAGTGGGATTAAACACTTCAATATAGTATTTTTTCTTTCTTCCTAGCTCCTTGTCCCAAATATGCTTGTGGAACTTTTCCATAACAAAATCTTTTATCTCTTTGCTGTTTATGGGACACACGTTCAAGCAAATACCCCATTTACTAAACCATTTGTTATTTTGTTGCATCCAAGTTTTTTTGCTCTTGCACAATCTATCATTAAAGACCACCTTAGGCTATCTACCCTCTTCTATTTGCTCAATTTTTTTTAAATACCTTATAACTCGCACCATAGTAATTGCTTCAATAAGAACGATCCCTTATTCAACCATTGTGTGGAAGATTATTGTACAGAATTTTAGTTTATTGTGCGGATTTCTGCACATTGAAGCAAAGCATTTTATTTATGAATTAGTATGTATATCAATTAAATTATTATTAAAGCTTGTGGGGACAAATCATAATGAGTAAAATTTTTATTTTATACTAATTTTAGTATGCGTAAAAATTTTATTGTATAAAAAACTTTGTGCCGAGAAATTTTTACAAGAATTTTCTACACACCTTTTAATCAATTAAATAATTAACGATAAATAAAAAACTATATTACATTACAACTATCCCCTTTTTATATAATATATATATGAAATGTCCCTTCTCACCATTACAACACAATCATGTGCATATATATATATAGGCACACCCATAACTTGAGTCTCACCATAAGGGGTCCATATCACGTAATTTATACGGCTTGCCATATCTGTTTTGTCCTAATAAAAAGAGGAATTCAAGTTTCTCCATTATTAGTCTTTAACAATAATCAATAATCAATATGTGTGCATTAGGATCAAAGCCAACCATTCTTTTAAAAAAAATTATCATGTTAGGTAGGGAGCATACTCCAACGCATGCTTTTGAACATTTTCTTGTGGAGATAACGTGTAATGATTAAATGTTTTTTTAACACTACACATTTTTTTTTGGACCATCAATTATTTAAACCAAGCTTGTGGGATTATGGTTTATAAATTTCATTAGTTTCTTATTCACTTCTGTCGGTGCAAGACAGTAAATTATTCACTTAACTTAAGCATGGAGTATGGTTTATAAATTTGATAAGGACCCTATGCATTTTTTCGTTGCACCTCGGTAACGGAATCAACATTTATTATTATAATCCTTAATTACGTAGTACACAACTTGCAGCTCTATTGCAAATTGTTTTGACTTTATTAATAAAGGGATGGTATGTGACCAAGCCTAACTTGATGATAAAGTCTATTTGAAAATTATAAGGAAATTGATGTAAGGATAATGGATCAAATATCTTTTCGATGGAATCTTAAAGAATATTGTATGTGTAAAAGAAAAGTTGATACTTCAAATAAAATCTTAAAAAAAGGGCATGCTTTCCAGGGGGTACGAGTGACTAAATTAGTAAGTATTTTTGTTAACCACTGGGAAAGACAAAATGTAAGTTAAAATGTAGCGTGAAGTTTAGTTTAACTTCTCTTTCATCACATCAACCGTCATTCGAATAATTCTAAAGCTATTACAGCGCAATTAAATATATGTTGGTACTAATGATAGATGTACATAGGGACCCAAGTGAATGTTAAAATAATTGAATAAATTCTCAAGATACCTCTTAGACAATAGGAATGGCCATCTATAAATGCCTATTCATTGTAACTAAATATTATTTAATAGGCTTATTAATAATATATTTAGGGAATTTTTTACCTCTTAGACAATAGACATGGCCATCTATAAATGCTTATTCAGTGTAACTAAATATAATTTAATAGGCTTATTAATAATTATTAATAATATATTCAGGGAAGTTACATATACGATGGGTTATTTATAGTTTAAGTGAAAAAGGTGTATATTTATAAATAGAGTTTTAGTATTATGTTAAATAATAGAGTTAAAGCTTAAGTTGTTTTTGCAAAAATTGGATTTAGTTAAAAAAAATCTAAAATTTAAAATTTTATTATGTTAGGAGGTTCACATTTGTCATTTATTTTAGAAAGTATTAAGCAATGTTGTAATAGTTTTGAAATGATGAATCGGTATATCATATTTTCATGAACTCAATGTTATGGTGGAATATAAACCAGTAGTGCATTAAAGATAAAAGGGGATACTATACGTTTACAATTGAGCTTATGATAAAATCATTTCATAATATTATTTCCTTACCATACACCTTAGGATCATTAATGCATATGGCACTAAATATGACAAGCTACTCCCACAAAGCCAGGATGAAAGGGATAGAAGCTGCATATCTCATCTACATGTTTTTATTAACATGTACTATGTCTAATTAATGTTAAACCTTGGATATCTAGTGTCAAGGTAGGATTATCACATCATCACTTAATGTGGAATTCATTGCTTCTCTTCAATCTTGGAGAAGGGCTGCAAAGTCCAATCTCAATGAGCTATAACACTATGACTTTGGTTCAGATTCATTTCATATAGTGAAAATCACAATTGTGTTTAGGTAAGGCTCACTATTAGTCCTAGGTCCTAGACTCGCCAATTCTTTGCATTCATTTCATCTTGGATTCTCTAGGTTTAGAAGTTGAGGCTATGTCTAGCCTAGGTGCAAAATCAAGCATGACCAAGTTTGGCCTTAATTAATCAAAATGAGCTCTTAGGTTAGAATTCTCTCCCTCATACGTTTGCATTTCAGAAATTGAAATCTCCCTCATAGTGACAATGGAATTTAAATAATTAAGTGAAGCGTGCCTCACCCTACAAAGCATAAGTTTAATGTGGTCACTACCTTGAATTCCCAATTTTGGTCTCCCCTCAACAACTTGAGTAAGTAGGAGCATCACAACAATCTTAAGCTTGAAATTCTAATGGGTATGTTGCTTCTACAAAAAAGTTGGTTGGAAACTTTGGAACCAATGGTTTGTGAGCTCATACATGAGAAAGGAGTTAATTCAATAGAACAATAAGATGAATCTTCAACCATCCCACAAAGAATCCAATAGGAACTAGCATTAAACACCCAATATAGAGAGCAATAGAAAAATCCTCTCCATGCATCCACCACAAGGCAGATTAATAATGAAGGCATCGTTGTACCTAACACTCTTCCAAAAATTTGATCTTTCGTTAGAAACGTCATGTATGGTTATGTTTAGGTAGTATATTCTCCTTTTTAGTTCTCTTGGCATATCCTCTATATGGTTATTCTATAATGTTTTGTGTAGTTTTTTACTAGATTCTTTAGGATAAACAAAGTACCAAATAAATGCATCTCCATGGTAGGTGGCCACATTCTATAAATTTTGTCATAAACTTCGAATTTAGCATTCTTTATTGATAAAATATTTAGGAATCAACTTAGAGAACCATTTTTACAATAGGTTTAGTTTGGAAAATTGGGGTCTAAAATATTCTAAAAGTTGTCTGATACATTGAATGATGATTTTTGGTGAATAAAGCTTTGATTCTTAAGCACACACCCCCTAGCACCATTGTACACATGTTCTTTTTCAACGATGCAAGAATTTCCTTAATTGGACTTTATATGAAAATGTTATGCCACCAAGAAGTTGACCTTGTTTTGACCACCATGTTTCGAGAGGATGCCTTGTATGGAAAAGGATTTAGCCACATGATTATGATAAAGAAGACCCTAGATGAGTCAATATTGTAACTATAGTTAAGAGTTAAAGGATTTAAACTTAACCACTAGTAGGCTATCAGGTTGTGTTATAACCAAGCCATTGGGAGGAAAGGGGTTCAATTCTATTCAAATGCATCTTATTCCATAGATGAGATAGAGAGAGAGAGAGAGAACAAGAGAGAGTAAACACAATGTTTTTGTATATTGTAGCGTCCAACAGGCAACAGGCCACGAGTTTCACATTTTTGTACTTACATCCATTTCCATTTAGAGAATGAGAGAGAAAATCAGCCTCACCTTAAAGCTAGGTTTTCTCTCTAAAGGGTTTCCCTAGCCATATATTATGTTCATTGTGGTTTTTGAGTTATATTGCATTGTTATCTATTTTTTGCATGTTTAATCTATTCCATGCATAAGCATAACACGGTAATTAATGACTCCTGAAATATAAGGAGAAATTAACTCTCATAGTGTAGATTTCATATTTCAAGTATAATTTCATCAGATTTGTTGTGACAAACTCTCTAGTTGTGTGTATACATATATATACAAAACTTGAAGAAATATTTTTATATTCTATATGAGGAATATACATGTTTTAGTCATAGAGGGACTAGGAGATAAGCCATTATAAAGATATACTCGTTATAAGTTTAACATGTCACATGTGGAAATTGAGCCCGAGTGAAAAAGGTAATAACATAATCCATAATTCATAAAAATCATAACTTCATTTTGTAAATATCAAGATGAGTTATTTTGAGTTCTACAAGTGAAGTTGAAGTAGGTAGGAAAACCAAAGTCTAGAAAGTTTTGAGCCTACATGGTAGAAATATGGGGAGGGAGTAGTGCTCCCTCTTATTGCAACGTTCTAGTTGACAAAGGAAAATGAATCCAAGGAGGGTTTCGAGCCCATTCTAAAAAGACAAGGGATATTACACAAGGAGACAACTAGACAAAGTCAATAAAGGATGTGGATTCACATGGCGCAAATTCCAAGGTAGCTGATGAAGGGTCTTCAGAGAAAGGATCATGTATTGTAATGTCGAGCCCAAATGGAGCTTGTAAGCCCAAGACCAATAATAATCCTAGGCTTGTGATTACAAATCCACAGACCCAAGCTCTCTGAGACAATATTAAAACATACGCATTGTTTTGTAAATTTATGGGGATCTAGCCTAATCAGTAAGTGTTACAAACCTGGATTGAGTACGTTTGGAAACCCAAAAGGGAAGTATACCTCCATATACGTTCCAAAGGTTTCTTTATAGTTATATTTGCTAACCTGGAAGACAGAGACAGGGTATTTGAGGGAGGATCATACTTCATTTCCTTAGTAAAGTTGTACATGCGACCTTGGAAGGAAAATTTCATGCCATAGAAGGAAAACTTTAACCTTTTCCTAGTGTGGACAAGGTTATATTCTTTGCCTCTAGATTATTGGTTTTTGACAAGACTAAAAGATATTAGGGACTCGTTAGGACAATTTCTAAAGCTATCTGAGGTGACCCAGTAAGGTAAATACACTATGTATGCAAAGATTTGTGTTGAAATTGATATATTGGGTGCTCTTCCATAACAGTAACTCGAGAATTCTAGGACGAATTCTGGTCATAGAATATTGACTACGAGAAAATTCCTTTCAGCTGTAGACAATGCCATGAACATGGGCATCTCTTCAAAGAATTCCCTCTCAATGTCAGGACAAAGTAGCCAAGAGCTTGTTCAAATAAAGACTCTAAGGATTTCACAAAAGTGGATGCAAAGGGAAAAATAGGAAGGAAACAATAGCCTAAGCCATCGAAGGAAAAAAAATGAATCAAATAACTACTATGAGGCCCTAGTTAAGGAAACCTTATAGGAGGAGACAACGACAGGACAAATGATTGCAACAAAGGAATAGAAAACAATGATGTAGGATCTGAAAATGACTCCATGCAAAGCAGGGATAGAAGATCCAGATCTGAGGAAGATCGTGGAACGATAAGTATTAGATTTTCCACATATTTTAAAATAGTGGAAGGAGCAAGGAGTGGAAATGATCCCCAAAGAATAAATAGATGGGTCTAGTACTTATTCCTCACAAGGGAGGAAACCAGACCAAGAGGAACAAAGATATCGCATGGAGAATCAAAATGATTAGGAGACAAAGCATTGAGTACCCAGAACATCTAGACCACCAAGCCTGCTTGTCAAAAAAGAGTAAGGAAATGTAATAGTGCTACCCACCAAGAGCTCAGCGCCTCACTGATAAACTCAAGTAAAAATGAAATCCTGGAACCCTAACTCCCCTCCCCCTCTGTCACATTGAAATTTTTAACATGGAATATAAGAGGCTTAAATACCCCATGAAAACAAAGGATCCTTAAAGATAATATGAAAAAAGAAAACTCAAATATCATTTTCATACAAGAGAGAAAGTGTTTAATAGAACGTTTCAAAATAGCTGATGGAAATTTTGGGATAGATATGACTATTTATATATTGAAGCTCAAAATGTCATAGGAGGAATCTTCTGAATCCACTCGGTACTCCCTCTCTATATTTATGCAAATCGTTGGATCATCAGATCCACTACTCTGTACAAATGTGTGCGACCCCCAAAGGATCGATGAGAAGCTCAACTTCATCCAATCTTTGGAAGAGATCTAAAGAAGAAATCAACACTCAAAATGGATATTGACGGGGTATATTAACATGATCCTCACCCTAGAAGAAAAGAAAGGAGTCACAAGGAAACTAAATCGCTACTCAGAGAGTTTCTAGAATTTTATTAATACCACGAAGTTGGTGGACATAGAAGCAATAAATGAGATGTATACTAGGAATAACAAAAGAGGGGGAAAATATCTGGTGGCATATTGTCTATATATATTTCTAGTCTCAAAGGAAGTGATCCTCCAAGGAATTAGTAGAGAGGATAATATTCTACATTGTGGTAGATCGTATCACTGGTTTATCCTTTTAGATGCTCATATAATGGAAACACCAACAAATAGACCTTTAAGATTCGAGGGATTTTGGATGGATCATCCAATTTTTGTGGAAAAAATGAAATAATGGTGGAAGGATATGGGAGAAGCTCGAGGCTCTAAAATTTTTAAACTGCAACAAAGACTAAAACAAGTCAAAACAAAGATCAAACAATGGAATAGAAGTGATTTTGGCAATATTTTTCAAGCCAAAAAAGAATTAGAAGAAAAAATTGAGGAGCTTCAAAAATCTATTGCCGAAGAAGGATACAGAGATGAAAAGAAAGAGCTGGAACAATCCCTCCAGAGGGAATGGAAAGATAGATGCAGAAATGGGGAAAAATTATGGAAACACAAATCCACGATACAGTGGCTTCGGGAAGGAGAAAGGAATACTAAGTTTTTCTAGAAAACAACGATATCCCATAGGAACAATTACAAAATCCTGAAATTAAAATATAGGGAAGGGAACATCTACCACATCCATCAAGAGATAGAGCAAATTCTGTTTCAACACTTTCAGGATACAACAACCAATCCTCAAGGAGAGAGATTGACTGATATCCAAAAAATGTTGTAGCATGTCCCAATGATGATCACAGAGGAGCAGAATGCTAATCTTGTTAGGCCCATATCTCTAGAGGAGGTTAAGTAGGTAGTGTGGGAAATTCCAAATGGTAAGGCCCCAGGTCCAAATTGTTTTACAATGGATTTACTTAAGGCCTGTTGGGATATTTTGGGCTAAGATATATATGAAGTAGTGGAAGACTCTCACATAGAAACAACTATTATTAAAGCCTTGAATGCCACCCTCATCACCCTGATTCTAAAAGAAAAAGAAGCAAATTCCCCTGATAGATACCTCCCCATTGATTTATGTAATGTCATATATAAGATATATCTAAAGTCATAGAAAATCGGTTGAAGCCTCTACCATGGATTGTAATCTCTGAAGAAAAATTGGGTTTTATGGAAGCGGGGGAAATCTTGGATAATGTACACTAGATCCATGAAATTATCCATTCTCTTAAATCCCAAAAAAAATAGGGATGGTCATGTATATGGACATAGCTAAAGCCTATGATAAAATGAGTTGGGCATATTTATAACACACTTTGTAGGCTTTTGGTTTTAACCAACATTGGATCTAGTGGGTCATGTCTTTGGTCACTACTCCTAGCTTTTCAGTTATGGTCAATTGTGCCCCAGCTAGACCCTTCTCCCCCATAAGAGGCCAAAGGCGGGGTGACCCACTTTCTCCTTTCCTCTTCTTTCTAGAAATGGAGGGACTAAGAAGATCTATTAAAGCAAAGGTCGCTACAGGAGGGATAAAAGTGCTACAACCTCACCCAGAATGTAAACCAACCACCCATCGGTAGTTCCTGGATGATACCATGATCCATGGAGTGCCTAAAGTCAAAGAAGCCAAGGCCTATAAACAGATCTTGAACAACTTCGCAAAATCTTTAGGTATGTAAGTCAATGGATCAAAGTCAATGATTTCCTTTTTTAACACTCATATATTTACGCAAAGGAATCTCATAAACATTATAGGCTTCCAAAGGAAAGCATTTCCATGAAACTATCTAGGAATACATTTGATAGACAAGGCCTATAAAAAGCCAACTTGGGAAAACATGATCTCCAAACTACAAAATAAGGTTAGTAGGTGGACTTTTAGAGCACTAAATTCTGTTGATAGGCCAGTGTTAACAAAAGCAGTGTTGTGGGAAATTCACATGTATATGATGTTGGTCTTACTGGCCCCCAAAAGGGGTCCTCCAAAAAATAAGAGAAATCCAAAGAAATTTCTTATGGAGGGGGGGTGAGAAGAGAAAAAAATGGGCCTTGGTAGGATTTGATAAAATTTCCAAACCGAAATATAAGGTTGGTTTAGGCCTTCAAGATCATGTGACAGTAAACAAGGCTTGTGGTGGAGATGGATTAAAGATGTCACAAACCCTTTAGGAATGGCAAAACAACCCTATTCTAGGAGGACACATGGAAAAAAAAACTAATCTTAACCTCACAAATGAGGATGGAACTTCAATAGGAAACACAAAGAGTAGGGAAAAATAAAGTCCACCATTATTGGTACCCAGGGGAAGAAATTAATAAATGATGAAAATGGATACCTTTGTGTCACCAAATGAAGGTATAAATGGGCCAAGTTGGAAAAGAACTGGACAATGAGTTGTAAAAAAGAAAAATACTCATCTCAGAGAACAAAGATTAGTTAAGATGGGGAGATAGGAGGTAGTTCAGTTCACTCTCAAGGAATCCTGACTCTATATCATAGGACACCAACAAGAAAATGCAGACCCAATGTCGAACACAAATTGGTCTATGCCACATAGGCCAAAAATCAAATTTTTTTGTGGTTGGTGAGGCATAGGAAGATCTTAACTTCAAAGAACCTATGCTAAAGAGGATTCATTGTACCCTCAAGATGTAGTCTCTGTTAGAAGAAAGAAGAATCAATTAACCACCTTCTAAACACATGCGAGTATACAACCACCCTATGGGATTGGGTCTCACTTTTCTTTCACCAAACAGATTGGAAGTGAGATAACATTCAGGAAACCCTAAGAAAATAGAGAGGAAACATCATGAAAAACGAGTTAGTAAATCTTGTCTAGTTCCTCATTCTGAGATTTGTTGTGTGGGCCATGTGGAAGGAAAGAAGCTGGAGAATATTCAAGAGTAAATCCGTCCCGAAAACATTCCTGTTTATGCAAATCCTGCAACAAATGAAAGAAACTATCCTTAGCAGCAATTTAATTATCTCAGAGGAAAACACAATGGACTAGGAAAAAATAATTCTGCAAAATTTTGGGTTGGCAGAAGGTCAAGCTTGCTGTAATAAGAAAAGGAACCCCAACTCCAAGGATCTACAAAAATGTGCTTGCCACTAGCTCTGGGGTTCTTGAAACTAAATTTTGACCAGGCCTCAAGAGGTAACCTCGGTCTAGCCAGTGTAGGAGGTGTTATCAAAGATAGCATGGGAAGGATTCAAAGAATCTACTATAATAATTTGGGTGAGCCAACCAATAATGTTGTGGAATTTCATGCATTGGAACAGGGGCTAGAATTGTTGGTGTAGGAAGGAATTCACAATATCACCATTGGAGGGGACTCGACTTTAGTGATCAAGGTAGCGAAGTGACTTAATTATGTCACAAACATTGGAAAGGTAATGGCCCACTGGTGTTTGGGACTAATAATTCAGTGAATACAGGGACACTTTGGATCCACGTGAACCATCAATTTCAATCTAGTGAAAAAATAAAAAAACATGGTTGCGAACAGGTTGGAAAACAAGGGAGCTAGTGAAACCATAGAAAATTATGAATGGAATGGACAAGCATCCTTGATGGCCTATTGAGAGAAGATTTTGTTTGACTAGCCAAGATAGATCTTCTTGACAGAGGTCAACATCAGGCAGAGGTGACTGAGGATTTGACAGGCCCCAGCAAGGGGCAAAGCCCAAGGAATGACTAAAGACTAACTAAGCTCGAGAATCCATGCCTCCTTGCAACCAATCCGAAGGATGGGTGATGGAGCTAGGTGGTGTTGGAAGAAACCAAGCATGAGCACATGGTTGGGTACTACAGGAAAGGTGGTGGCAGATGGATGTACCAACCCCAATACAATCAATCATCCCCCATCTCTTCCTCCTATGGGAGCGGTAAGATGCCTTGTTCCATTCCAATAGAAATGTCGGTGGAAGTAGTTATTGGAAATGTCAAATCCGAGGATAACTGAAGAGATACCAGGTAGAGGGAATAGTTAATGTGAACGGTTGGCATAGATGAATTTATGCGAATTATCAAATCGTATTGGGTAATAATGGTAGAATTAGTAAGGATTTAGAGTAATGGAAACACTAGGGTCTACGCATTGACTGATATTTATTACTCAGTTGACTTGATGGTTTTGCACAAAGAGAAGAGTTTGCAAAGGGTTCAAAAGGAAAGCAACCTTCTAACCATTATGTATCTTCTCTTTAGGTGTTTTGTTTACAGAGGTGTGGATAGTATTAGGTAGACGTATCATCGCAGCAGGCCTCACGAAGGCCAGCAAAAGAAGGAACCGTGTAAGTGCACCAAAATGTAGATAATAATGTGGGAATCTACGCAAACTTAGGCTAATTTTTTACGAGGAAAGGGAAAGTAATCCTGGAAATGTTGGAAGGGGAATTAAGGGAGCAATAAGCCAATAAGTTTGATGACAAAGTGGTATAAGAGGTGGAATGTGATCTATGGGTCACTAAGACCCACAAAACCCTATTTCACAAGACAGTAGATATTGCATGGCATATCAAGATGCTTATGGGGAAGTTGCTGGAAGAGAATTTCACAGTCTCGGGAATTCATGGCCCTAAGAGCAAACAATTGGAAAATCTCTAGAAGCATATGGTGCAACTTGAAATTGTCATGTGTACTCTGGTGGACATTTAATGGCTCCAGAAGCATCGAATGGAGATCCTGGCCAATAAATTTGATATTGTTGGCTACTTGGGCCTTGACCCAGGTTCAGCAGTGAGTTTAGCCAAGCAAATCCCGGTACTACCGGCCCTTTTGGCAATAATCTGTGGAGTGCGCACTGAGGTCTCGCCCGAGGTAGTATGGGAGGGTGCTGGAACCAGGTTTCCGCACCCTAAGGATGTCTGGTTATGGGAGTTTCAATCCAACCTTCGTACTTACTACGCGTACCCAAAAGCTTCTGGTGTCGCACATCTTCAGTGGCAGTGCGATCAATGTAAATTATCTGATTCCTTATTAATTAGGGTTCGTTGACTAAGTATTAAGGAGATCCGCAATCATAAACATACATATAAGTGTACGTAGATAAAGAAACAAGTATCATCAACACATAACATTCAAATGCAGAGCTATGATTCAGATGTAAAATATACTAATCGACTGATCTTTATTATCAATCTCTTCACAGCTTGATCCAATACAGACTCAACTCCTTCCTGCACACACAGCTGCAGGGGTCTATGCACTCAATTGCAGACTCTACTAGGCCTCTGCACACCCAACTGCAGAGACTTTACCCTTTAATATCACACATGACTCGGACTTACAGACTCAGAGTTGTTTCATCATCTAAGAACTTCATAAAACTTCCCTAAAGCTTACTTCTACCCTTAGAGCCTTGCTCTATTTATACAATCCCATGGTCCATGGACCATGGGTAGGCTGACACACTCTATATTAATTTTACAATATTTTAGGGTGGACTACACTAGACTCTTCCGCTCACACCTGCATTTTACGAGGTATTTACATTTTGTGGACCAAAACTCGGGCTTTAAGCCCCAAAAACTCACTAGGGGGCTCCACTACCCAATAAGCCCCCAACACAATCAATGTGACTCGTCCTGAGTCACTCGGCTGGTGCGCTGATATTTGCACGAAGTCCATCCAGCAACTTCTACGCTTCACTTACATCAACAACGCATGCTTCCATTGTCCGTTGTATCAGTTGGGTGTGACTCTCTGATGCCTCTTCATCAAGGGCACCTTCTTGCCTTAGCACAGATGCATTATGCATCTATGCCAACTTCTCCTCCATTGTGGCAGTGACTAGGAAGGCTTCCTTGAGCCAAGGCTGAATGCATGCTTTAAGCCTTGCTTCTTTCTGGCCCGAAACATCCACCTGTTCCTTGAGAACCTGTGCCTCCTTCATTCTATTGAAGCGCTGAGTAAGGGCGACCATTTATGCGATCTCTCTAATATTGTCGTATGCCTGCTGTAGCTGCCATGCTTTTGCCTCCAGCTACTGTATGATTGGGTCTTCTTGCAAGTTAGTAAGCATGAGGAGGGACTGATCCAACAATCATGTGCAGTCCTGTACCGTGTGTTCTATCGCTTCCAACCCCAATTGAATGGTGTGGTGACACTGCTATCTGACTTCTGAGGGTGTAGAGGGTTGCGCCTTCAGTCGCAGCTCAAAAATCTACAAGTTCAGCTCCAACTGAACTTTCGCGGCCTCCTCTTCAACCCTACGGAATCCTGCCGCCATGTGGTGATTCTTTTCAGCTACTGGGAGTTCCATGGGCACAACCAGTTCTGGTACACTGCTACAGGCCTCCTCCACGGCCTATTCCAATCCTTGGTTATGTACCACCAGGTCGTTGCGCTATAGGCTGATCTGCTCAAGATTTCCCTATGCTCCATTAGGACCTGGAGGGTGCGGCCTTCCCTGGCGCGAAGCTCAGCAATTATCTCATCCTGCAGCTAGTATAGGGTCTCTCAGGGAAGGGCAGCCAAATTCAACCCCCATCCCTTCATCATGGCCCCGTCACCCTCGATTGCTACTAGAACCATGCCTTCTGGTAATCCAACTGTGTGTGTTGTGTGGGTGTGCACCAGCTGATTATCGTCAGATGGCCCTGCCATGCCATGTGGGGGAATAATTCCTGGGGGTCGCACTTGTAAAACCTGTAGCTGCTCTCTAAGCACCCCCAACACAATCATCTGCTTTGTTAGTAATTCCTCCAAGGTATCTATTGACTTTGATACCTTTATCCTTTTCCGCGACGCTACTTTCTCCTGGGTTGATTTGAGTCAGGGCAGGGTCTGTGCGTACCTCCAGCTAATCCTCCCCTTGTATGTCTAGCTCCATGGACATTTCCTGGCCCTTGTCGAGCTCCTTGCTCGGTGCAGTTGTGGTCTCTTCCATCTATGCTGCCATTGTTGCCTCAACCGCCTTCAGCTGTGCGGCCTTTTCCTATTCCTGTTGCCTTTTCTCAACCAACTGCGCGAGGCACAGCTTGGCATCCTTCTTCTGCTACTGCTCGGCAATCTTCTCTATTGCAGCCAAGTCTGGGGCACGCCACTCCGGAGGCCATGATTCCATTACCGCAAAGATTGCATCGTCTGTTGCAATGAACATGAGCTTTACCCACGTATGCACGAGATCCTTGCAGGCATAGATATACAGGTTATACATATTCGCCTTGAATTCCACCATGCTTTGTAAACTATTATGCACCGTCGGGGAAAAGAATGGCCTGTGGTCGATCCATGTGCATATGCTCGCCTCTACGAACACCCAAAACACCTTTATTTCGTGAATCCTCGTCACATCTTTTGTCGCCCATAGCGAGGCAAACCTCACGACTTTGGGTAGGTAGCCCTCGACCATGGGAAATTGGCTGTGTTCCGGTAGCTCTCCTGCAACCAACAGGATGGATAAGTGCAACCACGCATAGTGGAAGGTCTTATCCTGCTCCTGGGCTTCTCTACAGTTCATCAAAAATTCATCGCAGAGGAACCGTGCCCAGTTGAACTGGACCCCCTCTGCGCACTGCTCTGCCAACGCAATTACAGTTGCTGGTACTTTGTCTGCGCAGCAATTCCTCATCAACTTACCGACCAGCAACTGGGTAGCTATGCACACCCCTCGGTCCTTGATACTTGCTATTGTGTACCCTCTCTTCTTCTTCTTCAACTAATATTTTTCTTTCATTGCGTCTGCGAGAGCCGAGTCGCTGCTCTTTCCTATTATGGTGGTGGGGTCGTTCCCTTGGACTAGCAATCTGGAAATCCTATGAATTAAATCGGGCATGATGGGAATCATCTCCTCCAGCCAGAGATACCCATCATGAACTAAACATAGTAGCTACCGTATGACAAAGATGGTGACAGGCACGTGGTGGTAGTGGGGTATCCATTGTAGATGGAGTAACAAAGCCTTCTCTACTCTGCGTAGCCATTTCTATTTCAGTAGTTTCTCTACAGCCAATTGATGGAATTTCTCACCGTCCACAAGGTCCCAGTGTTCGAACTTCAAGTTCGGTACCCATTCTAGTGGTGGTCCGTCAAACCTTAGTTCATCAGGAAGGAGCGGGGTCTAGAGCACACTGTTCATGGCCTCCAAGTCCTTGGGTATCTTGGCTTTCCCCTTCCATGGGGGGATGTAGGGGGTAACTTTATCACCAACGGTACCTAGGAGACATTCTCTACCTCATCATGCTATGCTTCAATTTAGGTGATCAGGGCTTGAAAATCTTCCTCCTCCTCCTCCTCTGTTTGAAGACTGATGGCTTTGCCCTTCTCCGCCATTGACAATTTACTAAATTGTGGGTTCCGTGGTGATACCCAGACTGGCCCCATTGTTTGCTTGTCTTTCTATGGGCGTGGTGTGCGGGGTGACTTTGGAACCTCTGGTGCAGCTGTTGCCTCTCCTAACCCCTCCTGGACCATATGGGGCTCTGTGGTAACTTCCGCGAAGCGCACTCTAGTTCTTGCAGCTGTCATTGTATCGACACTAGGTCTGTTTGGTTGCGTACTAAAAGGTGGCAAGAGTGCTTAGTGCTCAATGCTCTGTACTGACTCAATTCTTAAACAACCAAGTGTTGCCTCGAGGCTAGCCCAAGGGATTTTATAATGTCGTTTGAATTTGAATTCACCCATTCCCTCCACTTCCGAGTCATTTATACCTTCTTGGCAGCAGATCATCCCGAATCTAGTTGTTAATTCCTGCCTTAATTGCCCGCCGCCCACTCCTTTCTACCTTAAATTGGACCTCTTATCATGAAGAGTGACACCAACGGTCACCTTCCAGTCTATCCGTGTAGCAGCGCATCCCCTTATGCGCGACAACAACCCTTGTGGCATACTGTCCCTGACCGTAACCTCCTTCCCACGTAGTTCTTCTACAGACTTGTTTATAGTCTCACACTTTCTTTCAACTACTCAGAGTGCTGAGACTATGCTTTCTACGGCTAGTCAGGTGGGGACACCACCTGCGCGAAGCATCCATACACCTGCTAGCCTAGTCCGCGGGCACCCTTCAATTACTCTTGCATCAATCAACTTGTTGCATTCGTCTTTATATGATGCGGTTCCTTGTTTCCCTTGTCCAGTGAAGTGCAGCCCCAGCCATGGTAACAGAGCCACCAATTCTTCCAGTGTAGTAGCATGGCTACCTACCTTTTGTTCTGTCGGGCTTAGTTTCTCTGCACAGCCTGTCTGTGTGATTTCGGTTTCCAGTTTGTTGATTTCTTCGTCTAGGATCCTGCTGTTTGGCCTCAACCAGACTCGATCTTCTTCGAGTGTGTGAATTTTCAAGTACCCTTGCTGAACGACTCCCTACATCTGCATAAGGTTGTTTCTGCGTGGCAGCATAATTCCTTGGCCTTGGTCCCTATAAGTCATTCCAATTATGTGAGGATGCCTTCCTTGCAAGCCTATGGTCTCGATTCTACCAGTCGTCTCCATGCTCATATGCTTGTACATGGCCCTAGAGGCCCATCGAACTGCTGGTACGCACCGGTCCCAAGCAATCCAGCTAACCTGGTGAAGCTTGCTGAGGATCCCGCATACCTTTTTTATTGCTTCTAGGTGGAAATTTTGCAGTGTGTGTCATTTCTTCTGCTGCTGTGACTGGTTTCTAGTGTTGATCCTTAGGTTGGTTGTAGATGGCACGGTCCATGTTCGCAGATACTGGGGAATGCACAACCTTTTCTGTCCTAGCCGCCCGACTTTCTTTTGGCGTTGG
The DNA here is from genome assembly GCA_031772625.1 of Pinus tabuliformis. NCBI lineage: Eukaryota > Viridiplantae > Streptophyta > Pinopsida > Pinales > Pinaceae > Pinus > Pinus tabuliformis. Next base: position 241,019,455 of record CM062804.1, read on the forward strand.
GAGCTTCCCATCTGTAATTGCATCCACCTTTTACCTTCGTGCCAACTTACCATGGTCTTTGGATGTGTACTCCCTTTGCGTGTAGGTGTCACAGACTGTGCCTTTTTCATTGTCGGGTACTGCTGCTATTCTGGTACTGTGCTTTCACAATTGCCCAGGAATTCCACTGTCACGTTATCATGTGTTGGCAGTTCCCTTGCTTCTGTCGTTACTCGATGGAATGATCTCATCATCTTGTTGTAATTTAGCGTCGTCACCTCGTGTAACTAGTTCTACCAGCATTCTACTTCCTCATCTGAATCCAAAGTGTAGGAGTTGTCACACTCCCACGAGATTCTTCCATCCGTAGTTAGGTTCACCCAATCCTAGTCCTGAGCGGTTATTTGGTAAATGAAATCTAGCTCATCGTCGTTGTCCTCATCGCACACGGGTTCAGTGTAGTGCGCTCCTTCAGATGGGTCTAACGGGACTACTACGCGTAGTGATCTTTTCTCGAATATCATCTTACTTTTCTTCAAATTGATGACTCCATTCATATCCATCGCCCAGTCAATTCCTAACAGCGTGGGATAAGGATTACTATCATCGACAATCTCTATCACTTCAAAGCCTATCTGTGTGCTCACGCCTTCAATATCAACTATTACTCCTTGCAATTGTCCCATGGGCACGATCTTTTTTTGGTTCGCCATTCGTAATTGAATAGGGGACCACTACAACACAGGCCTTCCCATACGTTCCCAAGTTTGCTTAGGTAGCACATTCGCGTCTAACCCCAAGTCCAGGATAACTTGATCCATTTCGTATTCACCAATCTGCACTATTAATCTCATCTCCCTTCCAGTGTGCAAGGCATGCTTTCCCATCTTCCGGATTACACGCAACTCTCCTGATCCTGCGCACCGAGTGATCAATTGTTGTAGTCATTTAACTTCCTTATTGTCACATAATAGCTTCATGTAGATCTCTAGAAAGGTAGTAAGCATGGAAGGATCCAATTCTAGCTCTGGTTGGTCCTTACTACCTAAAGTGGAGGCTTCCATGAAGCTCTTCTTAGCTTCCATAAACATCTCTTTTACGCGTTCCAAGTCAAACTCAGGTTCCTTTTTAGGAGCCTTGCGAACCCATGTATCCTCCTCAGGTTGTTTCCCCTTGTCTTCCCCTATGGTCGCGCCACTTCCGAGCATCATGTTTACGTTAGGATCTTCATTGCGGGGCTCAGATTTCATCATTTGGATGTTCTGAGTCAGAGGGGGCTGGAGTACCCCTCTTTCATGCATCTGTGTGATTAATGTAGGACAATCCACTAGTTCATGATCAAACTCAGCACAATACGAACAAGATATTCTCGTTGGATTGGTGCAATCGCAAGCGTAGTGCCCTGGTCCTCCACAATTGTAACAAATCAACTATCTGTGTCCCCTTCCTGGTCCCATTCTTCCTCGTCCTTAACCTCAGCCCTAAAATCCAGTGCGTGCCATCCCCACTGCTGGGTTGAGGCCTCGCGTCTCTGTTTGCATCCTATAGGCCGGAGTCTGATCCATCATTAGCTTGTAGCTACAACAAGTATGCTCGTTGTGTCCTACCGAATTGTAGAACTTACAAAACAATTACTGTGAGGTTTGGGTATATTTCTACAGCAAGTGACAATTGTCCATCGTGTGTTTTCCTCCTATCTGACATATTACGCACCATAACACTAGTGTCGCACTTGGCCCTACCTAGGCTTCTATTCTCAATGGTATTGGCCCCCCTCCTGCCAAGTAGTTCGTGAACACTAGACAGTGATACTTGTCGTGACCCTGACCTTTACATTTTATACACCACACTTCTTCATGCACCCCTGGCCGTGGTGCCCTATCCTGCTTCAAACTCTACTTCTCCAAACATAGATTTTGTAGTTGTGCATGGATTTGTTGAACTCCCAACCCAAGATCTTGTATTGGAGTTTCATGAACCTCATCGCCATTTCCAACGCTTCAGCCTGGGTTGAAAGCTTCTATTGTGATAGTGCCATCCTCAGGTGTTGTGTTAGAGAGGCCACAAACCATGCGCAGTGTTGTGTGTCCATAAGTGTCATATTAGCCTCACAGACCGTACTCTTCAACCGTTGATCCAGATCCCAGGGGGTCTTGCCTAGGAGCATCACAATCTCTTTGAATCCAATGATTGACTACGTCTCGGATTTCGGATGGCTAAATTCTTTGTTCAACCTGTTCTAGATCTCTGATATTCCTATGTTTGGGTGATTGTTAGAGTGCTTGATATACCAAGTCAAAACGTGATCCTACAACGTGCTCATAATTGTAGCCTTCTTAATGTTATCATCCATGACCCCTTGCACTTCCCACACTGCTCTTACCATGAACCAGAACTGGTCTAGGTCTTCATTTCCTACTCCTCTGAATACGGGTAACTTGATCGTGTTTGCCATGCTGAACATTGGGATTGATGAAGGTGGAGTGGGAGGGGATGGCGGTGAGGGAGGTGAAGTGGGTGGTGTCAAGGGTGGACGTGGTGACTGCGGAATGCGCTGCTTTATCAACCTGTCCGCACATCTTGGAGAGAACCAAGCAAGCTCTTCCTTAGTTTCTTGCGATGGTGAAATTAGGGGACTGTTTTCCAATTCCTCACTACCTTGGTAGATCTTTCCACTCCGTGTCATCCAAAACATTAATGTATTCGCATAACCCTCTTTTCACATAACATCATCTTAATCCAGGTATTTAAATATTTGACATACCTGCCTTGCGGTCCCTAGAGAAGACGTCGTTCAGCTTCGCTGTAGCTCATGGTTGTATCTATCGCGAGCTTAGTGATGAATCGCCCTATTATCCAGTCGAGCCAGTGGTCCACACTATTGGTTGATCGAGCTTATACCTTCCCTGAGTGTTGACTAATCTTGTGATCCAATCATACAATTCAAACAGAAAGGATGCAAAGAAAATCTCGTGGATTTTCGTATACACGTAGCAATCCAACCACCTTTTCTCAGATAGTTGCGGAGTTCTGTTTTCCTGTGTCACAAACTCGTGAATCTTCTTATCCAACCACTTTTCAATTTCCTCCTTCATTGGATTCGAGTGTTCCAACATCAGACATCCCTTAGGAAGATCTTGGTCCCGGCAATGGAACCATTTTTTGGCTACTTGGGGCCTGACCCAGGTCCAACAATGAGTTTAGCCAAGCAAATCCCGGTACTACTGGCCCTTTCGGAAATAGTCCACAGAGCACGCACTGAGGTCTCACCTGAGGTAGTATGGGAGGGTGTTGGAACTAGATTTCCGCACCCTAGGGATGTCTGGTTGTGGGAGATTCGATCCAACTTTCGTGCTTACTATGTATACACAAAATCTTCTGGTGTCGTGCAGCTTCAGCCACAGTGCGATCAATGTTAATTATCCAATTCCTTATTAATTAGGGTTTTTTGATTAAGTATTAAGGAGATCCGCAATCATAAACATACATATAAGTGCGCGTAGATAAAGACACAAGTATCATCAACACATAACATTCAAATGCACAGCTATGTTTTAGATGCATAATATACCAATTGACTAATCTTTATTATTAATCTCTTCACACCTTAATCCAATACAAACTCAACTCCTTCTTACGCACACAGCTGCAGGGGTCCGCGCACTCAGCTGCGGACTCTACTAGGCCTCTACGCACTCAGCTGCAGAGCCTTTACCCTTTCGTATCACCCATGAATTGGACTTACAAACTCAGAGCTCTTTCATCATCTAAGAACTTCATAAAACTTCACCAAAGCTGATTTCTACCCTTAGAGACTCACTCTATTTATACAATCCCATGGTCCGCGGACCATGAGTGGGCCGACACACTCTATATTAAATTTGCAATATTTTAGGGCAGACTACCCTAGACTCTTCCGCTCGTGCCCACATTTTACGGGGTCTTTACATTCCATGGACCAAAACTCGAGCTTTAAGCCCCAAAAACTCACTAGGGGCTCCGTTGCCCAACAACAGAGTGGCAGAAGAGTTGGATTGTGATCTATGGGTCACTAGGACCCACAAAACCCTATTTCATAAGACAGTGGATATTGTGTGGCATATCAAGATGCTTATGAGGAAGTTGCTGGCAGAGAATTTCACAGCGTCATGAATTCAAGGCCTTAAGAGAAAATAATTGGAAAATCTCTAGAAGCATATGGAGCACCTTGAAACCTTCATGCGTACTCTAGTGGACATTGAATGGCTCTAGAAGAACTGAATGGAGATCCTGGCCAAGAAATTTGATGTGTTCCTGCATTATGTTCATCATCTAGAAATAACCCTAGGAAATGAGGTGGACCAGTCCACGCAAGTGATGAGGGTCTGCATCAGAGGTTCCAAAGCGGAGGCTTCCCACTAGGAGAGTGACCCTGCATGAGCTAACCCTGTGGGATCCCCATCCGACAATTATCCCTAATCCCATGTTCTAAAGAATGATGTCAGTGCATCAATGGATTTTTTTAATGTTTATTTTGTAATTTTTTATATATGATAAAGTAAATCAATTAGGTAATGTGAAGGTCAAGCCACCTAGAAGGTTTAGACCTACATGGTATCAAGTCTCTAGGAAGCACCAGGAAAGTAGATTTTATATGTATTTTTGTAAATTTTGGACAACAAAAAAGAATGTTAGTCGTATGATGGAAAAAGAACTGATAAAAGCCTAGTTTTATTGCAACTGGTTTGATTTCTAAACTAGCAAGAAATCTCAAAACTTACCCAAAAAAATCAAGACGAATTATCTATGTTATTTTAAAATTTCCTATATTGCAAGGTAACTCAAAAGAAAACCTATTTACTGAAGATATGTTTGGTTTTATATTTCTCCAAAGTTAAGAACACACTAGATATATATGTGGGTTTTAAGTTTATCAAATAATCTTAATATTATGATAATATTTAAAGTTTGTTATTACATGAAAAAGTAGGGTTACCTTATTTATCTCATTCACTTCAATTTTTTAATGTTAATTTTGATGCCTCACTTATGCTCATATTTGGTGAGTTATCACTAAAGTTGGTTTGAATACTAGGAGAATTTGGTGGAATAAATTCTCCCCTTTTTTATAAAATGTTAAAACAACTTTTTTTTAATTACAACTTTTTTAGATTAATTATTATTTTAAAGCGATTAATCTATATTATGGTAACTATGTGATAATTATTATTTTAAAGCTATTATTTTACACACTAAATATAATTGAAATATGGTATTTATGTAAAAAATATGAATTTGAAATATATATAACAAACTCAAATTATTAGTCCCTACCAAGACTATAGAAATTGATTTGTTTGTTGACTATTAATAGTAGAAATTTATTTGTTTGTTGACTATTAATAGCTTAGTATTGACCATGAAAATTTCTAATTTTAACTTTATAAATAGTTAAAGTATTTTTTTATTTTAATTAAAAATAATAATTTATTAGCATATTATTGCCTTAAAAAATTTTGTGCCTCATTAAGCCCTAAAGCATTCCCCTTTGAAATCAACTTCCCTTTTGTGTTACATGTCTTACTATGAGCCCTCTTTTTTTATGTTAGATGATTAAAATGTTTACCATCATTGATCAAAACTCTCGATATAACTGAAACAATACCGATCTTTCATTATATGCATAGATTAGGGCTGCAATTCTTTGTGTTTCTTATTGTTGTTGTAGGACTCTGCAGGAAGACGATATTCAACAGGCCAAGCGATGGTGAAAACTAGGAAGAATGACCCGGCAGTAGATTATCTGATTTCCAGGGGATGAATCGAAGGTGTTTTTGAAAAAACCATGGGGCATTCGATTTCGCCATATTCATGGACCAATACTAAGGTCTCATCGAACCGAACAAGGTTTCATTTTTAACTTAAGAATTGGATGAATAGTACTGTGTTGGAAGAAATTTAATACATTTGGAGTTACTGTTACTTTTATTTAATTTCTTCGGTGTATTTTGATTCTTGTCTATTTCTATGTGTGGGATTGGTGCTAGGGTTTGTGGAAGAATTAAACATTAGTAGATCCAGACGGTAAGATTGTTAATTCATAGAAACTGTTTTCTTTTGGGAAATTTACTGTCATTGTAAGTTTAACTTTAACTTTTCTTTGTAGTTTGTGATATTTAACCCTAATCTCTTTATTTCTTTTCTTGTGATCTTTAGTGTCCCAGGGGATCGATTTCAATTGTGAAAGAATTGGACACTGCTAAATCTATTTTTTTTTCTTCTGATAGTTATATTTGATACTGCAAATTTGTAATAATTTCCTTCAGTTTTACACTAGTTAACTGTAATGGAATTATGCTGCCCATAATTCATTTTGAGTTCATTTGTGAAAGAATTGGAGATTTCTAAATCTATTTTTTTATGATCGAATTCAAAGTATATCAAGGATCCTTTGCGAGGACAAAATTACTCAATTCTTCAAGGCTTGTTGAACTTGAACTTAGACATGTGGATTTTATTCATAAGGTTAATATGTGGTACTAGGGCAACTCTCGCTGCCGTAGACAACATGGGTCAGATTGGGGTTGCCCTTGGATTTACTTAAGTGGATGTGAGCATATTTGTGTCTTTCATTAGTATCTGGATCTTCTTGGGTAGAGTGGTTGTAGGTTTTTTATCTGAATTTTTGCTAAAGAAGTACAGTTTCCCAGGCTGCTCATTCTAACATGATGGTAAAGTTTTGTCATGAATCTCAGTGGTGAGGAATTGAATCAACCTATTTCCTATTCTAGATCTGGCTAAAGACGAATATTTTATCTTTCCCCATGTGAATGTTTTTATGATTACCCACTAACAAATCCCTCTGAGGATTCATAGATTCTATATATAAGGGTTTTAGTCCAGCCATTAGCAGCAAAACCTGATTTGAGTGAAATTGGGATATTGGGAGTTTCAAAGTTTCATCTGCATTCATGGTTCTTGTTGGGAATTTCTGATAATTCCAAACAAAATGAACAGAGACTAATGCTCTGTTTTTAACACAGAGAAAACAAAAAAAATGTCTCCAGATGACAGAGTTTTACACACACACAAGACTTCTATTCATTAATAAAACTGACTGTTACAAAATTCGCTCACGGAAGCTACAAATCAAAAACAAACATCAGAGCATGGCACGCCTGTAAAAAAAATTCATACAATCACTGGAGCCCTCTGCCTCTGCACTGCTGTGCATTACAAAATAAACACTCTGTCTCCTCTGAAAAATACACTGCTATGTTCCTTCTTACTTTGCACTGCTGTGCATTTCATTATCTGCGTTGCTAATTTTTGGCCTGCGTATTACATTACTTTTCAACCAAAAAAACATGACATTATGTTTTACTTGTGCCGCAAAAAAAAAACTACTCCCGTGGATTAAAAACAATAAAAATAAATTCTTCACCTACATTTACCAACCGCAGTAAATTTTCATTAATTACTTCACTGATAAACGGTGGCTCGTTGATAAGGTATGCAACCAATTTGTCCTATGTTTTCTACCAATATCTTTCGAGCATCAAGATTGTACATTCTAGTCAACTGAGGTCTATACGAATTCTTTAGAAGTAACTTGTTTCCTCCCTGCGACATTCCTTCCATTCCAAGCATGGAGATCAACTCTTCTCTAGTATTAGCAAAGTTGTAGATCCATGCATCCATTGAAAGCCTGTCGATCCAATCAGACGGTTGTCGACAAAATCGCATGGCCCTTTCTTACCAAACTTTACGTGCCAGGGAAAAGTTGTATTGACAAACCGCTCAGGGCACGTGTCAGCTGATGAGTGTGCTTTCTGCCCCCTTGAGAAATACCACCATTCCGTAAAAGCGGTGCAGGGAACTGGCGGTTTTAAAAAAATATTTGTGGTTGCTATTTAACTGGTGCTGCAGTTGAAAGTAGTATTTCAACACTCCCCTTTAATTTCAACTGCTGGGTTATCAGTCATACCTAGACATTTCCTCAAAAACTCAAAACATTTTTCCCCAATGGTTTGGTTAGAATATTTGCAACCTACTCCTGAGTTCTGCAGTGTTCTAAAACAATTTGTCCATTGTTTACCAATTCCCTGATGTAATGAAACTTTGTGTCAATGTGTTTCATTCTCTTATGAAACACAGAATTCTTGGATAATGCAATAGCTGAGCTATTGTCACAAACAATCACAGTTCCTTTTGCTTGCTCTTGGCATAAACTCCTCAACATTCTTCTCATCCAAATTGCTTGACACGTTGCTTCTGTGGCTACCACATATTCTGCGTCTGCTGTAGACAACGCTACAATAGGCTGTTTTTTAGAAGCCCATGAAATGGCTCCTGAACCCATGTGAAAAACATAATCGGATGTGCTTTTCCGATCATCTACACTTCCAGCCCAATCACTATCAGTGTATCCAATTAAATCTGAACATTCTAAAACAGTATATAAAATGCCAAACCTTTTAGTACCTTTAACATACCTCAAAATCCTTTTTGCTGCCTGCCAATGTGCTTCTTTTGGCCTCTCCATGAATCTGGAAATCAAACTAATAGCATGCATTATATCTGGCCTAGTTGAAGTCAAATACATGAGGCTACCAACTATGCTCTTGTACAAACTAGGATCAAATTCATTGCTATTGTCCTCTTTGCTAAGTTTTAATCCCATCACTGTGGGGGTGATTGCTGCTTTGCTCTCCTGCATACTAAATCTTTCCAACACTTCATTAACATATTTTTCTTGTGAGATAAAAATCCCATTTCCATTTTTTTCTACTTCTATTCCTAAGAAGTATCTCAGCAAACCCATGTCAGTCATTTCAAATTCTTCTTTCATGACTGTTTTGAAATTTTCAATAAGGTAATCATCATTACTTGTGAAAATAACATCATCAACATATAACACAACAATTAGTATTTTACCATCCTTTTATTTTATGTAGAGGGTGGGTTCTCCCTAACACTTTTCAAAACCATTTTCCAGTAGATAGGAATCTATCCTACTATACCACGCTCTTGGTGCTTGCTTTAGCCCATAAAGAGATTTCTTCAATCTACACACTTTGGCTCTTGGCCTTTCTTTTCATAGCCTAGAGGTTGTTCAATGTAAACCTCTTCCATTAACACTCCATTTAGGAATGCTGACTTCACGTCCATTTGGTAAACTTTCCACTTGTTTTGTGCTACTATGGACAACACTGCTCTCACAGTTTCCATTCTAGAAACTGGTGCAAAAGTTTCCTCATGGTCTCTCCCATACTGTTGCTTATATCCTTTGACAACAAGTCTTGCCTTGTGTCTTTCTATTTTGCCTTCAGCATTACTCTTGGTCTTGTAGACCCATTTAACTCCAATGACTTCCTTTCCTTTTGGTAGTTCAACTAAATCCCATGTCTTGTTTCTTTCTATGGCATTGATCTCCTCATCCATAGCTTCTATCCATTTCCTATCCTTAATTGCTTCTTCGAAATGAACAGGGTCATCAACATGACAATATAAAGCAAACAAAGAATTCATACCTTCATTTGTTGCCTCTTGTTCACAAGTGTCACTTAAATTTCTGAACTTCTTACCTCTTTCATTTGGTGTACAAGTGCTTGAAGAAGCACTTGAATTTCCTCCTTGTGGTGTGCTTGGAGAAGCACTTTCATTTCTCCTTAAGGGTGTCTCTTGCTGCCCTTGTGTTGGTGCTGCTGTTTGGGGATGTATTTCAGCCATCTCCTCATCATCTTCATCATGAGACAAAGAGTTTTTAACATTCACTGTTTTCTCTATGCTTCCATCCCAAGCTTCCTCCTTAATGAACTGAACATCTCTACTCACAATAAGCTTCTTGGTGGATGGGTTATACAACCTATAAGCTTTGGATTCCTCACTGTATCCAATGAAAATACATTTCTCCCCTTTGCTATCCAACTTCTTCCTTAGTTGATCTGGAATGTGTGCATAAGCCACACATCCAAAAACTTTCATGTGGGTGACTCCTTGCTTTGTCCCACTCCATGCTTCTTCCGACACTCTATTCATCACTGCTCTTGTAGGGCATCTATTCAAAATGTATGCTGCACAGTGTATAGCTTCAGCCCAATAATCATTTGGCAAATGCTTTTCCTTTAACATACTCCTCACCATATCCATGATTGTCCTATTCTTCCTTTCGGCAACTCCATTTTGCTGCGGAGTGTACCTAGTGGTAAACTGCTTATGCATTCCATTTTCTCTACAAAAACGTAGAAATTCCTTGGAGATATACTCACCTCCTCTATCAGTTCTTAGAACTTTGATATGCAACCCACCTTGGTTTTCTACAAGTGCCTTGAAATTGCAAAATCTTTCAAACACTTCACTTTTGTTCTTCAAGAAATAAACCCAAGTTTTTCTAGTAAAATCATCAATAAATGTTAGCATATAGTGGCTACCTGCAAGTGATGGAGTTTGCATCGGTCCACATAAATTTGAGTGGACAATCTCTAAGGGTGCTTTTGCCCTTATGCTTTTCCCAGATGGAAAACTTTCTCTGTGTTGTTTCCCCAAGATACAACCTTCACAAAGGCTGTCTGGTTTCTCTATCAATGGTAATCCTCTTACCATTCCTTTTCTATTCAGCAAGTTAAGGCCTCCAAAGTTGAGATGTCCAAATCTCAAGTGCCACAACCAATTTTCATCTTTTGGTTCACTTTGGAAAGCCTCTTGTGTCACTGCTGCTATTTCTTCTCCATTTTTTAAATCTGCTTTCATTATGAGAGGGAACATCCTATTCCTTGTCATCTTCACTTCAGCAATACATTGTTTGCTGGGTGTTTTATCCATGATGGTGCATACATCATTCACAAAGAAAACATTGTACTCCTTTAGAATAAGTTGTCCAATACTTATGAGGTTACATTTCATTCTAGGAACATAATAAAAATCTGATATGGTTTTATTTTCACCTTTCCTTGTTAAGACATTTACTTCTCCTTTTCCCATAACAGAAACTTTACAATCAGTCCCTGGTGTGACTTGTGACTTCACACTCTGATCTAACATATAAAACAGGGCTATGTTTCCTGTCGTATGGTTACTGCAACCGGAGTCTAGAAACCATACATCTTCACTCTTTGCTTCAGTCATATTATAGGCTAAAAACAAATTATCTTGGCTGATATTTTCTCTAGTGAAATTTGCACTAGTACTATTACTCATATCATGCTGCTTCTTCCTACATTCATTTGCATAATGCCCATATTTTTTACAATAGTGACATTGGACATTGGATTTATCATACCTTTGTCCTTGAGCATGATGTTGTCCACTTTGTTGGCTGCTACCTTGGCCTTGATTCTGATTTGGATTGTTGCCTATTCCTTAGGCATTTGCTGGACTGTTTCTTCCACCTTGTTTTGGCTTCTACCTCTTCCTCTCTTGTTTCCTCTACCTTGACCTCTTCCTCTTCCAAAGAACATCTGGGACTTAAAGGCATGCTCTAGAGATGAGCTTTCATTTCTACTCAATCTTTGCTCATGTGTCATCAATGATGCATGTAGTTCATCAACTGAGAAGTTTGTGAGATCCTTTGTCTGTTCTATGGTGGTGACAATCACATCGAACCTTGAGGGTAGGATCCTCAATAGTTTCTCCACAATCCTCCTTTCTTCAAGAATCTCTCCATGAGACCTTATCTGTGTGACCAGACCAATCACATGTGTGAAGAATGAGTCAATATTATTTGACTCCTTCATGCAGAGAGTCTCAAAACCTCTCCTCAACAACTGTAGTTTTGCTGTCTTCACTTTCTCCATGCCTTGATAGGCTATCTTGAGAGTTTGTCATGCTTCTTTGGATCTCTTGGCTGTTGCTATCCTTGGAAAAACACTCTCATGCACTGCATGATACAAAAAATAGAGAGCTTTAGAATACTTCTTCTTATTGCTCTTCAATATAGAGCAATAAATCTTTTTCTGCCTGAGTTAAATTATTAAACTCATTTTCATCTGCTGGTTCTTCAAAACCATCCTCAACAAATTCCCATAAGTCTTGGGAAGTAAGCAAAGCTCTCATAGTTATTGCCCAATAGTCATAGTTTTTTCCATTAATTTGTGGGACCTGAGTATTAAAGATACCCATGCTAGTGCTGGCTCCAGCCATTCCTACACTCTTGGATTCTTTCTTGACTGAGTCTTCACACTGCTAGAGAAGTTGCTGCAACAAGAAATCCTTCCTTCAGCTTCATTGACACCTTCAAAGAACCTGGACAAGCTCCGATACCATGTTGGGAATTTCTGATAATTCCAAACAAAATGAACAGAGAATAATTCTCTATTTTTAACACAGAGAAAACAAAAAAAATGTTTCCAGAGGACAGAGTTTTACACACACACAAGACTTCTATTCATTAATAAAACTGACTGTTACAAAATTCGATCATGGAAGTTACAAATCAAAAACAAACATCAGAGCGTGGCACACCTGTAAAAAAAAATTCATACAATCACTGGAGCCCTCTGCCTCTGCACTGCTGTGCATTACAAAATAAACACTCTGTCTCCTCTGAAAAATACACTGCTCTGTTCCTTCTTACTTTGCACTACTATGCATTACATTATCTGCGTTGCTAATTTTTGGCCTGTGTATTACATTACTTTTCAACCAAAAAAACATGACATTACATTTTACTTGTGCCGTAAAAAAAAAACTACTCCCGTGAATTAAAAACAATAAAAATAAATTCTTCACCTACATTTACCAACCGCAGTAAATTTTCATTAATTACTTCACTGATAAACAGTGGCTCGTTGATAAGGTATGCAACCAATTTGTCCTACGTTTGCCACCAATATCTTCCGAGCATCAAGATTGTACAGTCTAGTCAACTGAGGTATGTACGAATGGATGGGACTCTGTACGAATTCTTCAGGAGTAACTTGTTTCCTCCCTGCAACATTCCTTCTGTTCCAAGCATGGAGATCAACTCTTCTCTGGTATTAGCAAAGTTGTCGATCCGTGCATACATTGAAAGCCTGCCAATCCAATCGGACGGTTGTCAAAAAATCGCGCAGCCCTTTCTTACCGAACTTTACGCACCGGGGAAAAGTTGTATTGACAAACCGCTAAGGGCACGTGTCAGCTAATGAGTGTGCTCGTTGCCCCTCGAGAAATACCACCATTCCATAAAAGCGGTGCAAGGAACTGGTGATTTTAAAAAAATATTTGCGGTCGCTGTTTAACTGGTGCTGCAGTTGAAAGTAGTATTTCAACAGTTCTGTGGTGTTAAATCCCTTATTTTGTAAATATTTTTGTCATCATGGAGTTGACAGAAACACTAGCTTTTGTAAATTTCGTGGTTAATAACAAATGGTTTGTTCTGTTTGTATGTTTTGTAATAATGGCATTCACTTGGGGTGCATATATATTTGGCATTTATTCTTCTGCAATCAAAATGGCTCTGAAGTATGACCAAAAGACGTTGGACATGTTGGGGTTCTTTAAGGATTTGGGAGCCAACGTAGGGATTATTTCTGGCCTATTGGAAGAAGTTTTTCCTCCATCGGTGGTGCTTGCAGTGGGTGGATTAATGAACATCACTGGATTTTTGATGGTGTGGCTCACTGTCACAGACCATATTGCCACTCATAAAAAATGGATGATGTTTGTGTACATAACAGTGGGATCCAATTCCCAGACCTTCACCAACACTATAAGTGTGATAACAAGTGTGAAAAACTTCCCTCACAGCAGAGGGATGGTGTTGGGGCTTCTCAAGGGATTTGCAAGACTGAGTGGAGCTATTTTTACTCAGATCTACCATGCATCTTATGGGAACAATCCCAGCTCCTTGATTCTGCTCATTGGATAGTTGGGTTTCTTTTGGTTGTTATCATTGTAGAAAATAATTCCAAGTTCCCTTCTATTGGGTTTAAGATTGTGTCCCTACTCTAAAAGGCTAAAAAATAAGGGTACAGGTTATGTATCAGGTCACCAGTATAAAGGAAAATGGAACTTACTCAAATGTGGGTGAAATAAGCTATCACAATGGAGTTGGGGTAATCCTTCATTTATCATAATTTCCTTTTTTTATTAGACACACTACTGGTCATGGCTCAATTTCAGAAGCTGAATCCATTTCCCAGCACCAAAGACTTGAGTTTCTAAGTCACCTAAGTAATTCAAAGATAGTGATAATTATTTAGGAACGTCAAAATCCAAAATGTCAGGCCACAACTTATTCTCAACAAGATTTAGGATTACATACAGAGTTTGAAATGGTCCTCTTTTACTCATATTTACAAAGCTATTGAAGTCTCCGAGGAAACACTTACCCTTCAGGACACGTATTTTCATGTTCATGAATTCTTCGAGGACGGGTTGATTCTGAACATATCATTCTCCTTGTAAAAAGGAGCTATATAGACCTGTATATGTAGACCCGTTTTAAGAAGAAATAAAGTAGATAATCCTTTGGGGCATAGAATAAGCTTCGATTGAAAAGTGTCAAATGCTTGATGGAATTCTGTATTACAAATTGGGTAACATGGTTTTGTTTGAAACAATAACAGAGTGAACTGATTTTATCGAATGCACAGACCTTCATTCTCCATTATATTCACAGACATGTGGAGGCCCCAAGTATTAATGTGGTGGGAAGTAACCACTAAGAATGAGTACTTCTCGTGGGGCAGTGAACAGTTAGTGGATTCACCCTCAGCACCAATGGAAAGGCCGCAATAAATCCAGATATCACTAGTGGTTTTGGCAAGGCAATCGATGCACTCAGACAGAGAGTGATAGATTGCAGTGGGTTCCCTGTAGGCATTGGGTGAGCCCCAATACCTACAAACCCCAATTTTTTTTTATTATTCCTGTTAAAAAATTTTATTCCAACCATAATGAAGCTTTATTGAACGTTATTAAAACCACAACAAACATTTTGTAAAAGCTTCATAAGATGTGGTCTCTATTGGATAAATAAATAACGGGGGAATACTCATCATAGAGTTGAGCAAGGAGTGGGAAACTTTTGCAAGAACACAGACAATTCATTGTGGCTTCAAGAATCCTCCTCTGGCCAAATTCAGACAATCTACCGAATCAGAGAATATCCTTTTTTGTACTAAAACAAAAAAAATGTTGCAAATTCAAACCACATGTGAAAGTAATTTTCTTGAAGCATGGATGTCGGATAATCTCTTTTGGTATAGAATCATTGGGTTCCATAGGAATGTACACTAAAATGCAAATGACTGCTAAAAATGACCACATGAGCTAGAACTCATCCTTGAATACATTCCTAATAGGCTCTAGTTTATTGTAAATCTACCATTACATAATAGTACCAATACATAATAGTCATATTTCACATGGGCAACCCGAATGCGGGTTACCATCGGGTTCATTAATGGTGTCATTAGGGAATGGCGGTGCTTGGTCCTGCCAGCTACTGGCCTACGCGTATTTCACTGTCATGACTCGGCACTTGATGGCTTGCCTTAGGCGAGAGCAGGTATGCCTGCAGAATGTAGTAAATGCACACTCTGGCTGAGACAAGGCCACTTCTGGTTTAAGCATGGTGCATTCGGCCATCAACTACTTTGTTCGCACCCCGTCCTCTAGCTTTCATCCGCCCTTTGCTGGAATCCCTTGCAGCAGAATGGTTTTTGGCACCCACTGTTCGATCCTGTTGGCTCTGGAATGTGAAATTGGGTCTCCTTCTTCCCCTCCCGAGCCTTGCTCACTGAAGTCTGATCAGGATCCCTCTGTGCTCTCTCATCCTCTCGTCAAAGATTCCCATTTCTCTGAGCATCCCCTGTGCAACCTTGCCATGGTTTGGCACCGCATGAGAAGTTTCCATGGCGGGAGTCGTGGTGGCCACGCATGTTCTCAAGCTCCTCAGTCCGTTGAGTAGCCTCCCCTCCCTGCTTCTCTGCCTTCATCCAGCACCAATTCTCCCCCGTCTAGTCCTCTTCGCAGACCCTTCCTACACAATGCTTTCCAGTCGACTCATTTTCGGTTTCAGAGTAACTTGAATAAGCCTATTATTATGGCCAATATCACCATCATTTTCTCAGAAGAAGAGGCCCAATCTCATGCTCCTGCGCGTATCTCGGCTGAGCTCTCTCAGGGTGCTCGTAGAGTTGAAGGCAAGCATGGCTCGGTGCAGAACCTGGCTGAAGAAGGTAAGGTAGATGAGCATGGCGGTCAGCATGAGGAGGGTAACATTCCAGACGACACACGGCCACTTGGTGGCAGTTCACATGACACCACTGTTGCAGTGGACATTACGGGCAGCTCAAGCAGCACCCGCCCTATGATGGTTTCTCCAGGAGGCAACGGAGCTGGTGACGTGGCGCAGGATGGTGAAATCTAGTATGGTAATGCTTTCCCTGTTGTTGAGGAGCCTCTGGACCCGGACATCCTCATGTGATGCCACCTGGACCCCCTCGCGACTTCTCAGAGTGTTTTGTTCATTGCTCGCTAGTTAGATTCGGTTGTTCTTAGTCTGATGGTTCTGGTTAATTTTTCATGGATTGGTAGTCTGTGGTTTTTTTTTGCTGGTGGGTACAACTTTTCTGTAATTTTGGTTCTGTCGATGTATTCTCTCTCCTATGTAATTCTGGTTTTGTCGATGTTTAACTGGTTTTCCCAATTTTGGGACAGTTTTGGTGTCCTGAAGGCACCCAGTTGCTCTCGGCTGAGGCTTCTGCCTCTTTGTAATTTTATTCTTCTTTCCTTCTAATAGAATTAGTCTTTACTCAGAAAAAAAATAAAAATAAATAAATAAATAAATAAATAAAAATAAAAAAATAAAAAATAAAAACTAAAAAATAATATATATATATATATTTCACATGGGCAGTATAAACCCAGGGTTAGGACTCAGACCATGGTACAAAACTATTTGGAATTTAAACAGAGGTAGCTATCAAAGTGAATCTAAAAAATGTGATCACTTTACCAAGGTACTCACGTTGAAAGGGTTCAAAGCTCATTTTGACAAGCTAATTTGTGTCGAACTACCAATACAAAATAATCATGTCACATGCACTGACAACATGGTATAGAGATTAGATAGATATAGTCATCACATTGAATCTAAACAGTGAGCACTTGGTGACAATTGTAACTCCCAAATTCCAATAAACCCAACAATATGGTATTGATAGAAAACACAATTAGGTCATATGGACAAAATTGCAGCTTCAAGGCTTGTTGAACTTAGACATGTGGATTATGTTCATAGGGTCAATATGTGGTATTGGGGAAAATCTCACTTGATACTGTAGATTTGTAATAATTTCCTTCATTTTTACACTAATTAAGTGTACTCGAATTATGTTTCCCATAATGCATTCTCAGTTCACTTGTGAAAGAATCGGAGACTGCTAAATCTATTTTTTTCTTATCGAAATGCTCCCCCATATTTTCTTTTTGATATTAAGGATCCAGGGTGTTTCCTTGGTCGATGAGTTGAAATTTTATGTGGTTATGAGCTGGAAAATAGTACCACTTTCTCTCACTATTTGATCTTTGTTGCTACCTCTGACACCAGAATACCTCAACATGCATAGGAGTGAGTTGTTTTCGTGAGGCATTTATCATAATGGCCATTGTGGCAATTGTTGGTTCCATCATGTGTGGGTGGCTTGGGATGAGAACAAATGAGTTTTACAAAGGGGATATCTATACCAAATTAAAGATGACGACTCTAAAGATGAAGAGAACAATCAACGCAAGGTTTCTAAAATGTAATAGAATTGGGTTAGAATTTCTAATCATTTATTAATGAGTGTTTTTATCACATTTTCTTTTAAGTTTTATGTTGATATATTGAAAGGTTTTTAATACATTAATATGAAAAAAAAACATGAGCATACTTTACATTTCCTATCTACAAAGAATATAACACAACATATGTTTAACATAAGTAAGACATCCATGTTAATAATTTTTTGTTGTCAATTTATTGTAATCCTTCTCATCTTTAACATAGGTTTGTGTTGGTGTATTAGTTGGCATTAATGAGTATCATTATATACTAGTTATTTTAAATATCAAAGGAGAGAAAGGAAAGTTTTGATGATTCTTATATCTTGATTTAAGGATAAAATTAATTAATTATATATCACACTAAACATTTTTTTCTAGTGAATGACATGTGGTTATCTATTTTGTCTTTGTTTGTTAACCTTATGGATTTTACATACTCGGTTTAATATAAATTAATTTGGTTTTTATCAATGTTAGACATATTAACTCTACATTATCACACAACATATTACGTTCATGAATTTCATGTGGTTATCTATTATGTTATTCTTTCCTAATTATGTCTTAAGGCATTTCCTTTCGATAAGAACTCCACTCCCCTCCATGCCGAACTCCCCTCCATGCCACTATGTGTAGTGGTGAGCCCTTAGATCACTTTGTTAGATGATCAGAGTAATACTATCCAAGTTTCCGCAACATGCCTTATGACATTCCCATTGCAACATGTGGTGCAATTGCTAGTTTTAGCTTTCTTGACATATGCATGTCATCCATGAAATTTGGCCACCCTAAGAATTCACCAATTTTCATGGGATGATTGTTAACATTTTGTAAAAAAAATCAAACTAAAACTAAAACTATATTTAAGTAAATTATAATCATATTACCTAAAATTGAATGAAATTAATAATACAACCAAAGTAAAAAAATCAATAATTTAAATTAAACTACAAACTAAAAAAATAATAATATAAAGGTATATTATTAATAAAATTATGAAATTAAACTAAACTAAATTATTATAAAAATTAAAGTAACTAAACTAAACTAAAAATTGAAAGTAATTCAAATAAAACTAAAGTAATAACTAAACACATTTAAAATTAAACTAATACAACTTAAAATCTAACTTATAATCATATTACCTAAAACTGAATGAAATTAATAATACAACTAAACTTTAAAAAAAATCTTTTAAACTAAAGTATAAATTAAAATGTAATAATATAAAAGTGTATTGATTAAAAATCAAAATAGAGTTATGAAGTTACACTAAACTAAGTTATTATAAAAATTGAAGTAACAAAAATAAACTAAAAACAAAAAAATAATTAAAGTAAAACTTAAGTAATTAGTAAACCACATTTAAAACTAAACTAAAATTATATTTAAGTAAATTATAATCATATTACCTAACATTGAATGAAATTAATAAAATAAAGTAAAAAAATAAACAATTCAAACTAAACCACAAACTAAAAATTATATTAACTAAAAATGAAAATAAAGTTATGAAATTAAACTAAACTAAATTATTATAAAAATTGAAGTAACAAAACTAAAACTAAAAATTAAAAGTAATTAAAATAAAACTGAAGTAATAATTAAATCACATTTAAAACTAAATTAAAGCAACTAAAAGTCTAAATTATAATCAGTATAGATCCATCTTAAGCACGGATCCAACAGAGGGATCAAATTCCTTTAGGTGCAAATTTATTTTAGAGTGCAAAAAACAATGTGTAGTATATTTTTTAAACATTATATATGTGTGTGTGCGTGTGAAGTTGATATCAAGTATTAAAATACTTTTGAAAAGTATAAGGTTTAAATATCTTACTCACATATTTTATTTTTACTTTTATTTACTTTACATGAAATTATATTACGTCGTATGGACAACTAAATAAATATGCATAGTATTTTGTTCTTTTTTTTTTTTATTCAAGTCATAATATAAATGCATATTAAATAAGAATCAAAATAAAGTTACGAAGTTAAACTAAACTAAATTACTATAGAAATTGTAGTGAAACTAAACTAAAAATTAAAAATAATTAAAATAAAACTTAAGTAATAGCTAAATCACATTTAAAACTAAACTAAAACAACAAAAAGTCTAAATTATAATCATATTAACTAAAACTGAATGAAATTAATAATACAACCAAACTAAAAAATAAAATAAAAAATTAATCCTTCAACTAAACTAGAAACTAAAATGTAATAATATAAAAGTATATTAATTAATAATAAAAAACTAACCTAAATTATTATAAAAATTGAAATAACGAAAATAAACTAAAAAATAGAAGTAATTAAAATAAAACTAAAGTAATAAGTAAACAACATTTATAACTAAACTAAAATTATATTTAGGTAAATTATAATCATATTAACTAAAACTAAATGAAATTAATAATACAATTCCATCACCAAGCTACAGAGCATCTTTAATATAATTATTTTTTAGCTCTTTGTGTTAGTTCTAATTGATAGTTATCATTTTATAGTGTTGGATTTTGTTGCAAATCTCTAATCTGTTTCTAGTAGAAGAATTTAGAAATCAAACTTGCATTTGCACTCGAGTTCTCAGTCTAAATTTTTTACTACATAAATGCATTCAAAATTGTACTATAATGCAAAAGAATTCTGCAAGGCTTCCATCCTAAACATATAACTTCTTGTAAATATGAAAATTAGCGAGCTGAATGAACTTTTGGATTTGGGATTTCTCATCCTAAAATTTCTTACAGGTAATAATCTTTTTACTTGACTCTTTTTTTCTTTTATATATAATACAATCTAGAAAATATAGTTTATGTAACATTTCAAACTATAGACATTTGGTTTTATATCGTGTGTCAATATGGTGTCAAACTAGTCTTATTATAATCTCAAAAAAAATTATTTGTTCAAAATATAATTATATATGTAATTTATTTTTTTTCACTTACCTATCAATAATCCACAACATTGTTACATGATAAAGTTATGGATATTGGTGTTTTACATTGATATTTAGATTAATGTCATGGAGTTATAATATTTTTAAAATAATTTTTTAAATGGAGTTTAATTTTATTTATATGAAGAATGAAATAATTAATAGATAATATTAATTTTATTTATTTTTTATTATAAATTATTTTATATATAATAATGTTAAAGGATTTTGTTTTTAATGATTGGTAAATAAATTGTTTTTGTAGGGATATAGATTGAAGTCTTTGGAAACATGCTGTAATTGTTTTTTCTTACCTTTATGAAATAATTGTATTTAATGTAATAATAGTGACCAATATTTTGTTATTCATCTTTGTGAAAATTGTCACACAATGGAAAAGGTTTACTCGTTTTATATAGGGCAGGTGTGTTTCATATGGTTAAATTAAATTAAACACTAGTTCCATTAGTTCCATCTTTTTAAAGATATATCGTAATTTTGTAAATAAATCCAATTTCAAATAAAACTTTTCTAAAATTAAATTAATTTTGGTGATGTTTTGCTTGAAAATGGGAACTATTGAATTCAAATATGGTCATAAAAAAAAAGGATATATATCCGTTGTTGCCACCAAAATTATTTGAACTACTTTATTAAAAGTCACTCATGAATAGGAACATCGAACAATAATAGTTAAGTTCCAAAATTTTGAATGTCAACACTTTCATTTATGCATGTGTCAACATCGGTTTTATATAGCTTGAATTTAAACCAACTTAACTATAGATTTTATTTTTTCATTACATTATATGCTTATTAGAATTGATATTGTTCTTTTCAATCAAATTTGTATGGAAAAAAATTATATATTGATTTGTGTTTTAAATCTATAATGATTATTATTTTATCTAGAATAATATATCAATCGCCTATTTTTTATAAATAATTGAATACTTAAAAGTAATAAAAGAGTACATTTTTTAATATTTAAATATGTTGCAATGTTAACGTTTAAATTATTATTATTATTGTTATTATTATTTTGGTATTTAAAAATTCCTTACTATTTTATATAGAAAATAAATATTTTGCTTCATTATTATATATTAATTAATTTTTTTATATAAAATAGTATATGACTTTTTTTAATTTTATTTTTAAAATAAGAAGCAAAAAATTAGAATTTTTAGGAAATGGATTAACAATTTTAAATCATGCTTTTGGAAATAGTGTTTTTAGGAGCTCTTTATAAAAAAAATGTATAACTACTTTTTAATACTAACAATTCATAGATGGGGTGGCAGGACGGGGAGGGATTCTCACTATTCCCAAAGGAATCATTGAATTTAGATATGCTTGGGGGCTTGGATGGAAGACCAAAACCCAAGAAGAAGTGTATGGCTTGTTCCCGGGCCTTACCTTGGCTCAAAAGAAGGGCATAAAAACAATACAAGTTCTAGGGGATTCCATGATAATTATTAGGCATATGATCTACACCAAAAAAGGTAAAAACACTACCCTGAACCAAATCATCAAGAGATCTCAGGGCCTGCTCCACTCCTTCGATTTGGTGTCCTTCTATCTTATTCTCAGAATAAACAACCAAGAAGCAGACAAATAGGCTAATCATGCATGTCAATTGAGAGAAGAAAGATGAATATTGAATGAGGTCGAGAGCACGACTAACATCCCATAAGTAAATTGATGGGATACAACTTGTGGATATTGAGAGAGGCTGGAAGCCTAGAATGGAAATTAATATATAGAGGGATTGGAGACTTTAATTTCATTTTATTTAAAGTGGTAAGTTGGCCCCTCCTCCCTACCCTTTGCCCCCTTGTCCCTTGCTCCCCCTCATCTTCCTTTTTCTTCCCCTCCTCCTTATTTATCCCCACCCCCTACCCTTTCCATTCTCCATTATCCTATCCTTTCCCCTGTTTCCCCCCTCACCCTTCCACCTCTCCCCGCCATGATCACCACCCTAGCCCTTGGGCCCTATCTCATGATATCATACAAGCTCTCGTCTATCATGGATACTCATGGCATGACTGTCCTCTACCTTCAATTGCAACATGATGGAGTCCTTCACCCTAGTACTACACATGTTTTTTAAAGGGACCTTTGAATGCGTCTTTAGTTCCCACACCCTGGCTCATAGGGCAAAGGACGACGCATCCCCTCGAGAGATTGCAGGAGTATGGGATTTCCAGAGAAAAAATTAATTCCTATTTACTCGTGGGAGGATCATTAAGCTGAGAAGGATGGACTAGGAGAAGTGTTGGGAATTAATGGAGGATGGCAGGGAAATAATCGAGACTTATTGGGATCCTAGTTGCATCAGCTTCTTTGCTCAATACAATATCATCATTCAATCAGGCAACAACTATAAAGGGAATAACAGTATGTTCTGTTTGTATTAATTAAGGAAATATGTTGCTAAGGTGGCCTCTGTGAAGGCTTGATGACTAAATCTGAGGTTTCTAATTATTTTTTATTGGGCCTGGGTTGATGGGATAAATTTCAAGGAAGGCTCGAGTGCAATTGAGGGTCTGAGGGGAATTAAGGGCCTGAGTGCAATTGAGGGTTTAAGTGAATTGGAGGGTCTAAGGGAATTTGCGAATCTGTATGTTGTTATTGGGTCTAAGGATGTCATTCTTTTACTGAAACGGGTGGAGGTTGAGGTCTGGCTGAATCTAGGAGCTGATTGGTTAGTAGAACAATGGAGGGAGGTCTGGCTGAACATGACTATAAGTGAGAAGAGCTATAAACCTTGGGTCTATGAGGGTGCCTGACTAGAGGACAGGGTCAAGCGCACTCTGAATTTGAGTGGGAGTAACAAAAAGTCCCAGAATATTTAGGACAACTAAAAAATGAATTCTAGTGTACAAATTCCAGATGTTAGTTCATGGTTGGGTTCCTGGGTCAATCACAGGTCAAGGTCTAGGGGTCGCAGGTAGGAAAATCTTTGTAGGGAAGAATTCGGCCATCCTAAATAAAATGTGTGCAGGACCACTTGGAGCTAAGAGATGTCCTGACCATATTGCAACACAACATACATCAATAGCTACAAGAGAACCTGTTGATGCAGGAGAGAGAGTTGGAGAAACGAGAGTGCATACGCCAGCTGGAAGATGAAGTTGATGCATTGAGGCATCAAATTGAGCAGCTACAACTCAAAGTGGATGATAGAAATGAGGAAAAGTAGGAGGACTCGACAGAGTAGGACCAGAACCAAGGCTTAATTTGGCTGGACCTCAACAATCCAATGCCAATGAATATCTAACTTTCATATGTTCTTTCTCACAATTTCTAAATGATGCATTGTAAATGTACATATCTTATGTTTCAATTTTGTCGAATTAATAGTTGTAAAGGCACCGGAATGAGGAATTTGTGTGGGTGGATTAGATACAACTGAAATATTAGGTTTGCAGAACAAATGAATCATTATCAAATCTTTGTAAGCTTGGAAAAATCTATGTAAAATCCTAGTTTTTTTGTGAATGGGCGTGATATATTTTATATAAAAATCTACTCATTCTGGTTTAAAAAAAGATAAAATTACTAACAATTCATGGTAATATTCGGTTATTTCTGATTCTTTTTTCCTATTTCAATTGTCTTGCTTTAACTTCGTTTTTAAACACTGTAGTTAGGGAATGACAAAGAAGTGAAATGACGAGGCAGTAAAAAGGAATGCGAGAAGAATGAAAATGAATAAGAGTGTTTGAATTGTAGTAGTTTAGCTTAAACAAATCATAGACATTTTAATTCATCATTATCGATATTCAATCAATATCTATTCACAAATAAGATTATGGAGTGGGACAAACATTATATGATCTATTGATATATGGAATAATGGTATGTGGCATTGAGAGATTTTTTTTTTTTTTTTTTGAGTATTTTCATTTTATTTTTCATGAATACTATCATGTTTTGTTACATGTACTCAGTTCTCAATTTGTTTTTCCTTTTTGTAAAGCACATATTTGTATGCATATAAATTTTCCTCTAAATCTATTATTAGTTGAGATTTATTTATAGATTTTATAACATTCTATGTAAGACACATAATTTTTCTTTAACTTTTATTTAAGTAAATAATATTTATTTGTATTTATTTATGTTTTTTTTATTAAATTTGATAATTTATGTAGTAAATTAATGATTCTATAACCCATTTGTATTTAAATACATAATTATCTTACTAAACAAATTTTGCCAATCTTTTTAACCTTCTTCTATGATTCTTCAACTAATTTTATAACCCATACAACAACCATATAAAATTGTTGTTATAGTTATTTTTTTCATTTACTATTTATAGAATAGATAATAATAAAAAAGCAAGATTCTTTAACTAACTCTATAGCTCAAACAACAACCATATAAAATTGTTGTTGTTACTAAGAAGAAAATGTCACTATTATATGAAATGAATACATTTTTGTCGCAAGTATGTTTACGATTTGTTAATAACACAACATCATCCATATAAATTAGCAATAACAAAACATGACTTCTTATATGTATACTTCCTTCATTCTTTATGATTCAATTTCTAATTAATTTAAATATAAGTCAAATAGAGGATACACTTGTTTGATTTCTATTTTATTCTTGACTTTGACTCTGCATTCTAATTTTATCATTTATTGAAATCCTCAATTTTACAATGAAGTTTTCATATAATTAGAAATCAGCTCTTCTTCACTCTAATTGAATTTATACTTTCTCCATTATTTTTAAAATCTATTAGACATAGTATGATAATTTTAGAAAATCTTTAGAAGCATTAATAAATATTGTTTCTTCATCTCTTTTTGAAAACATCAATGACAAGTTATGAGATGGTCAATGGTTGAATTCTTACACCAAAATAAACACAAGAATAATCCCTCACATTTTTTACATTATTAGTCTCTGCAAAACTCTAGCATTGTGTTGAGCACCATGCCAAGTTGACCAACATTATGTAATTGTGCATTGTATTAAACAATTTGTAATTCAGATCTACAGGAACATAACATTCATTTAGTTGTATATGCACATAACTTAAATGTGATTTGAACAAGTCCTACCAAATTTTCTACTACGTAATTGAATTGCAAGATTTGTTTTTTGTTTTTGTAAAATATAAAATGTCAAACTTTGTCGTATAAATATGAATACAATTGTGCTTTGTAAAATAATTCCATAGAATAATCATTTTCTGTTATCTTACAGATATGAAAAATATATATTAATCTTCTCGATATTGTATTAATATTATTTTAAATATTTAATAGTACACTCTATATGTTTCATGCTACCAACTTCTATATGTGAATTTTCTAGCTACATAATCCTAAATTTCAACGGCAGGGATTACACTACCCTGAAACACTTGTTATTATATTGCAAGGTGAAAATTAAATTATGATTATGACTAGTAAATGTCCATAGGTATCAATCCATAATAAACATCAACATCAAAACACTTACTTCATAATACATCTCATTGCTAAAATTTTAAAAATTGTAAAAGTAACTAAATTATAACATTATTTTAAATTATTATTATTATTATTAATTAAATAAAAAAACAATATATAAGTTAAACCTATATAAATTTTAAAAGACATGGAATAGTATTCTTATCCATGGATATTTACCTCTACTTTATCATTCAAAATATTAATATGTAAATATGCTTTGTTACAATAATATGGCTTATCAATACCACATGAAAGAAAACCATAACTCATTTTATATGATTTTTTTTTAATTAATCAATTTAACTAAAATAGAAAAAATGACATAACTATTTTGGAGATAAATCTCAACCTTTGATTTGTATATTCTATTGATTTCATGGAAGTTAATTTCCTACTATCCACTTAATAATTATTAATAACTAAATTAAAATTTTGGAAGCTTTATTCTAAAACAAACATTCTTATTGGCAAAAAATAAAACCTCTTTAATTAGAATTTATTTGAGTGGGCCTAATGGTTAATAGCATGTGTTTCCTCCTAATATGTCATAGGTTTAAAACCAGATGGGGGTAGAGTATGTATGCCTTTGTAGAATTAGTAGTCAAATCATTGCTTGGAGGTGAGTACCTTGTCCCACAAACAAGGGGGTCTCTTACACCAATTTGGTGTCTGGCTTGAAATTAAATATTTATGTAACCAAAACATTCAAATAAAAATGTTGTTTTTTCTTTTTCTTTAATTGGAATCAACATATTTAGACGTCCATTTGTTGAAACCTAAAATGATTTTTACTCATTAAAAATGATCTTATATTTAGTACAATTACAATTCATTAAAACCCTATCCACTTTCCTTAGTTGTCTTGGAGCTGGGGCCTAGGTCACATATGCAAACACATCTCTTAATTTTGTAGCCACTCTAAGGTTGCTAGCTAGCATGACTCCATCACCTCTCTTTTTTCTCTCACAAAATGATATATTATACACCTTTTCTGCCCAAGGATTCTAATATTGCAAGACAGAGGTCAAGTAATTCAATTTTTTATTGAAGTTTGTCAATTCTGGTCAGAAGCGGACGAGCCTTTTAGTTTAGGAGATTTAATTGGCTTTTACTTCCACATCCCTCATTTCCCCCTACCTATTTTATAGTGAAAAAATGTGCTCCATTGTTACCGTGATATAATCCAGGAAAGTAAATTCCTCCTTCTCTAAAACATACATCATCTCCATGATGTCAACCACTTAGCTAGCCTTTCTACCCAGTATGAGCTTGATTGTCCAAATTCATATTGTGGATGAGAAATTGGTGATTTTTCATGCCTTATAACCAAGAAAACCTACCCCCACTGAGCCATAGATCTACTAGCCAAATGGGCCTCCCACTTGCATTGTATCTTCAATGGGCCAAACATTCGATTTGTGGGCTAAAACCATTGCAATATTATCCTTTTCCATTGAGACATTGTACCTAGAGAATAATTAAGTTTTCTCGTTTGTTGTAACAACATGCCACAACCCCTTGCTACATTTATTAAAGATATGGTCTATCCTCCATCTATTCCAAACTACTCATGTTACTAGATGTTCCTAGATATTAATTTCGATAGAAGTATAGAGCCACCAAATTGTTAGGGAATAATGTTGATGGTTCACAAATAATGAGTGTGATATAACATGAGAACATAAAACCACGTGCCTCTTAACTCTTCCACTATTGCCTCTTAATTCAATCAATGTCTAGGTTCTCTAAATATTGATTGTAATTTTCATTGTAAAGGGTATATACACCAATGCATTCATCCTTAACTAATAACCGTTGATCTAAAGTAACTCCGTTATTTACTAAGGAATCTTCCTTTGAATTTAGATGTCTCTTAATATGGTAAAACTCAATTGTCTAAAATTTTCCTAATTGTATTCTTACTCTTTGCAGAATAGGGGATTTAACCTAGTTTGGGTTCTCTTTGAGCTTAAAAACATATTGAATGACTACCATAGAATATACAATACCATTAGTTTCCAAATTTTCATTGAAATAACTAACTCTAGCCCCTTCCACAATGTGAAGAATTTGACTTGATTTTTAATAGCACTCCCCATGCCCCATTCATATTGTAACTTCATTTCTTGATCAAGTCAATAGATAAGTCCTCCCTCTCCTACATTCCCTCCTTCTTCTTCTTCTTCTTCTTATTATTATTATTAATGAAGAAATAATTGATATTTAATTTATACAAATATAAATTTAAAAAAGAAAAAAATAGATTCTTAACAATGGAGATTCACCCACAATTTATCGTTAAGATTCTTAATCTATAAATAGGCTACAATACCATAGGCTAATACTATGGCTTATCAATACCACATGCCTAAAAAACTATAACTCATTTCATATGACACTTGTTCATATGATATTTTTTTAATTAATAAATTTAATTAAAATGGCATAAATACTTTGAAGATCTCAATTCTTGATTTGTCAATATTACTAAGAATATTCTAGAATAATCCATAGAGGTTAAATCTGTACCATCCACTAAATAATTATTGATAATGAAATTAAATTTCTAGCAGCCCCATTTTAAAATAGGCATGCCTATCGACATAATTAATGCAAACAAATAAATTAAATGGTTGGTAAATGTTGATAGGCATCAATCCAT
This sequence comes from Pinus tabuliformis, assembly GCA_031772625.1. NCBI lineage: Eukaryota > Viridiplantae > Streptophyta > Pinopsida > Pinales > Pinaceae > Pinus > Pinus tabuliformis. The sequence continues at coordinate 241,048,259 of CM062804.1, forward strand.
AATAAACATCAAATCACTTCATAATAAATCTCACATTGCTAAAACCAGCCTAGATCCATGTTACTCTAGATCTATCAAGCATCATGAGGGATCAAATATCTCAAGGTGCAAACCTCTTTTTTGAGTGCAAAAGAGAATTGATCCTTCTTGGTGCTTGATGGATCTAGAGTGACATGGATCTAGGTTGGTTTAACTTCCCTCTTTAAATAGGCTATATTGCACATGAATACCACGGGTTGTCATAAACCTAGAGCCCAAAAATGGTCAATAACTTTACCGAGTCAAGTTTACCTTAACTACCCAACAAAAAATAATAATAATAATGTAGAATTTTTTTATTTTTTATTTTTTATTTTGTTATTATTATTATTATTATTATTATTATTATTATTATTTAACTTTAAGTTATTTTTATTTTAATGTAGGGTTTCTTGTTTTTACTTTATTATTTTATTATTATTTTTTACACAATATCGACTTAGATCTAGTTTACTCTATATATGTCAAGCACAAGAGGTATCAAATCTCTTTTGCACTCTAAAAAGAGATTTTCACCTTGAGAGATTTGAATCCTTTGAGTGCTTAACCGCTTAAGATGGATCTAGGATGGTTTAAATAAGAAGTATAAATATAATATTTATTGTAATAATAATCATAAGTATTAATTATAATTGTAATTATTAATTTTATTTTATTTATTTTTATTTTTATTTTTAAGTAATTTGACCAATTTCAAATGTTTACATAACATAACATAGAATGATAAACATTACAACATCTCTTCCATACTAGATTGGAGAGCAAAAAGGTCATAAAATTAATTAAATTAAGACTTTATTTTAAATTATTATTATTATTATTTATTGAAAAGGAATTAATATATAAGTTAAACATATACACATTTGAAAAGACATGGAACAAGATTCTTATCCATGGAGATTTACCTCCACTTTACCATGGAGATTCTTAATTTGTAAATAGGCTTATTAATAGGATTTTTTACAATATCATGGACAAATAATATGGATTCTAAATACCACATGCCCAAAAAACTATAACTCATTTCATATGACACTTGTTCATATGGTTTCGTTTAATTAATAAATTAATTGAAAGGAAAAAAATGGCATAACTACTTTGGAGATAAACCTCAACCTTTGATTTGTGTATACTGGTGGAGACATATAAATTAAATGGTTGGTAAACACTCGTGGGCATCAATCCATAATAAGCATCAAAACAATTACTACATGATACATTTCATGTTGTTAAAATTAGAAAAGTCATAAAAAATTAACTGAATTATTATTATTATTATTATTATTTACAAGAATAAGTAATATATAATTTAAACATATATGCATCTAAGAAACATGGAACAAGATTTTTAACTATGGTATTTACCCTCACTTTTCTATGGAGATTCTTAATTTTTAAATATGATTTGTTGCAATACCATGGCTTGTCAATACCACATGCCTAAAGATCTATAAGTCACATCATATACACTTGTTTATATGACACTTTTTAATTAATGAATTTAATTGAAAAGGGAAAAAGGGCATAACTATTTTAAAGATAAATATGAGCCTTTGATTTGTGTATACTACTAATAATATTCTAGAATATTTTATGGAGGTTAAATCACTACCATCCACCTAATAATTATTGATAATAAAATTAAAATTGTGGAATCCCTCTTCAAAATAAACACGCCTATTGTTATAATTAATAATTTATTATAATTTTTAATACCATTCATCAAATATGTGAAGGTTAAATCCCTACCATCCACCTAATAAATATTAAAATAAAATTCGAGAAGTCTTATTCAAAATATACATTCCTATAAACATATTAGTAATTTATTATATTTTTTTATAGAATTCAAAAATTCTTTGGAGGTTAAATCCATACCATCCACTTAATAATTAATTATATTAAAATTCTAGAAGTCATATTCCAAAACAAACATACATTTTATTGGAATAATTAGTAATTTATTATAATTGTTAATATCATTCATCAATTAGTCTCTTCTTGGGAATACCAAATGGTTGGCACAATGGGATGATATCCCCTTCACCTGGTTTGAAATCCCACGGGGGACATCTTTGACCCCTTGTGATAAGGTTCAATGAGTAGGATTTTCCACCTCCATGGAGTTCGACTCTCGCTGATGACAAACAGGGATGGGTTACCCCAAATTCCAATAACCTAGGAAAACTCAACAAACACCCGCAACTTTGTATGCAATTTGATAGTAATTCAGGAAAAATTTACACTATGCAGTCAATATAGGAGTATGAATTCACTTCACTCAAAAATTACATGAGAGATTCTCCATCTAACCTTCTAACCATCGCCTCATACAATTGCAAGGGATTCATATATCAAATGATACGACAGGTAGGCCAAAATGGGAGTTCAAAACCTAACACGCAACCCTGGAAATGATTGGTTATAAGTGCTACGAGCTGATTTCGTAGCGCTATTATCAAATCATGTAGGTGCTATGAGCTGATTTCGTATCACTTCCAAAAAAATGTCTTTTCGAATTCCTGGAAGGTGAAATGACTCAGACTTGCTACCAATCGATTCTACATGTCCTATACTTGCTTCCTAAAATTACACATGACTTCATACGCCCTCCTTCATGGGGATTTACAACTCTATCTTGAACTTACCAGGTAGGAACAAATCTGAAAGGTTTGGACGACATTCAACAAAACTTGGTGCTCTATTTTCTCCATAAGTAGTATCTGTACAACCACAGTGACTCAAATAAGGATAACACAACTATAATCTACAGGTGTGGTTTCTCAACCCTTGAGCACACTATTTTTAACATCATGGGAACCAAACAAAGCATATCGCATTCCAATCAAAAGGGTGTGATTGGATCCAAACAATGGTGCTTTGTTTTACTCTAACAACATTCAAATCACACATAGTCACCTAGAAGAACACAACAAATACTCAATCATGGGGCGTTGAAACCATTTCAACAAGAACACAAAATTTATGAATGAACCCTAGTGATCTATGACTACAATATTCAGATGTTTTAACACGAATCAATTTTACAAGTACATACTTCTAAATACACCAATGCACATGAATAAAATGTGATTGCAATAGTTTACAAACAAAAATACATTTTCCAAAAGACCAACAACTTAATTAACCATTTACAGACAAAGAAGTTAACACACACAAAGGCACATAAACGGGTTTCTCACTAATCAAATTCAAATGTACATTAAATTGGCCAAATATACAATGTGGGCATGTGCAGCCCGGGCCTTTTGATTTTTTCCTCTTCTCCTCTCTTTTTTCTTCTCTCTACCTTCGTTGCACTCTTCTTCTCAAACGATCTTTCTATTTAAAAAGAAAGATAACATGGGACAACTAAGAGTCACAAGAGATGATTCCTTTCCCCTTATCACAAAATAATGGAAATTGAAACTACATTTACATTAGGAAATTTATTTCTTCCAACTTATTCTAAAACAAAACTCACTTCCTAATGTAAATATCCACGATTTCTTATAAAAACATCTAAATTTTTTCTAGCATCATCATGTGACCATCCCATCATGTCGAAAAGCTTCAATCTAGTCTTCATCGAACTTTGTGCTCCATCTATGCACCTACATCAAACTCCCAAGGTACGAAAATTTATGACCTCCTGGCCATATGCATCTGGTCTTCTTGTAACAAATTCAACTTGTGAGTTGAAAAACACCTTTGTATTAACAAGTCTCCACCTTGCTACATGATACCTCACTAAAGTTTCTATTCAGTTTAGGCTTTTGGCATCTTCCTAGTTATCTTATCTAGAACCCTTCGAGCACTCCTTGCTTTAGGCTATTGCAAATCTCCTCACATTCCTCTACTATCACCTGCAAAGTGAAACTTAAAAAACTTGCCATAATTTTACTCAATTTGTACCTTCTTCTACTACTTTTGTTGTGAACATTGACCTTTACTTGTTGCTGAATTGTTCAAACTTGCCAATACATTTCCTCAAAAACATAGGTTGTCTCTCATAAAACAAACTATACCTTCTTGCTTTCATTTTATCAATTTCATCTTCTAATTTAGTCCTTGGTTGAAATTTGTTGTCTTCGGGTTATTCATCAAATCTTCATGTGTTCATCACCCTTAGGTTGTGCTTCCATGGCTGCAACTCAACTCCCTTGTGATTTTATTCTAACTAAGAATCTTATCTATGTCTCAGCTTCACCTACAACAATCTTCATTTCACTCTCTTCTGTAGGGTCCATTTGTAACCCTAGTATTCCTCATCTTTCTATAGAATTCCTCTCATCATCTCTAGTTGTAGTTTGATATCAAGTTTTTCCTGACTTGATCTGCTATGGCCCCTCTCTAAATATTTATTATGACTTCTAGTAGTCACAAATATCCTTCTTCCATGATCTTCTCCCTATTCACAGTGAGTTGCACACAAGCCACTGCAACAATTTTACTCCATCAACCTGTTTGTAAATACCATACTAAGATCTTCCATGCCTAATATTCTCCTAGTATTTATGTTGACTCATTACTATGGAATCTTCATCTGAGCACTCTTTTCTCTTTTAGATTTTTCATGTGATTTACTCACCTTCTTCATTTGAGAACTTTTTTTTTCTTCATTATTTTCTACTACAGAATTCCTTACCATCATTCTCAACTGCAAGCATTCATCACTGCTACTTGTAATTAATTAATTGAAAGCAAAAGACCATTGCCTCCTTGTTCAATCTCCACACAATTTCTGCTGCAGAATTCTTCTTACTGTTTTCATCCCTTTGTTGTTACAGACCTTCCTGTTCTTTAAATTAGCACCATTCTTCCTTTCGATTGCTCATTATCCAACCATAACTCTGGTCATATTTAATTTCTTGTAGCAATCATTTCAACCATCTCCTTCTCAAATTCTCCATCACTCATTCCTTTGAGTCCAACTTCTTTGTCACTTTTCTTCCTTTCCTTGTGACTTTCCTCTGCCAAACCCCTATTATGACTAGTAATTGTCATCTTCATTTCTTCCTCTACTAAATTCTCCTTGTCTACTAGTGATTTGAAAAAATTAATTCTTTTCTATGTAACAAGTTTGCTACTTATCACCCATACCAAATCATCCTCTTGGTATCCTCTTAGTATCCTCTCCTCTTTAGGTTCACTACAGTAGAACCTATTCTTGAGAATTCTTTCTCCTTCGCCTTCAAATTTGTCAATTGTTGCATCTTCAACTGCTCACTCTTCTTAGTTTTCAGCAAATTTATTTTTATGTTGGATTCTATCATCATTCCTTCATCCAATAGCTTTTCCTTCTCCTTTGACATATCTTACTTTCTATGGTAGTGTTGTAGTGGCTACAACCACCCTCCAAAATTTTTCGTTTGCTTCGTTTTGGAGCCTCCCTACCAACCATCCTCAACAGCATGTCTTGCACTATCAAGCACATTAGCTTCAACTATTTCATAGAGTCTTGTCAACCTATGCATGTAATATTGTTCCACCTCCTTCATAGGATGCTTTTCGGACTTAGTCTCAAGTACTGGTTGAGCAACTCCCTCTGGGAATTATGCAATTCTGGAGGGGAACCAACCTTCCCTCCATAAATTGTGCAAACCCAGCTGGACACCTAGTTGGGATCCAAAATTGTGTAATTCTTCTCGACAATCTTACTCTAAAAAATTGCGCAATTCGTCCCAAGACAACTACTCAACCCAGAAATTGCGTAATTCTTGGCAGCAATCACCTACTACTCCTAGAAATTGTGCAATCTCTTTGAGACATCTAGCCCAACAGCTAACAGAAATTGCACAAATCCATCCAGGCAACCTGTTCCTCTCAGAAATTGTGCAATATATTCAAACAGGCTTCCTTGAGAAAAGTGTGAGGTTTGACCCAGGATAATTGCTCAACTCAGAAATTGCAAGATGTAGTCAGACAGGCTTCCTTGAAAAAATTGCAAGGTTTGACCCAGGATAGATGCTCAGCCCAGAAATTGCACAATCCTAGGATACAATCACCTGTTCCTCCCAGAAATTGTGCAATCCCTCTGGAACAGTCATCTCTGCTCAACCCAGAAACTGTGCAGATTCTCATCCCAGACTCGTAGACTGATGCGTGTGCCTTTAGGTTTAACAGTTCCCTCCAGGACCGAGAAAAAATGATTTGCATGCATGGACTGATTCTCCCAAGGTAGCATGCAAAGGCATCCCTTGATTTAGGAGCCTATTTTTAGCAGCTGAACGTTACATGCAAGGATCATTTCAAAAACCTCTCACCAAGTGTTGCTTTTCCTAGATTTGTGGCATGCACGGCACAACCTTGATCTTATCAAAACTCATCAACCGGACGCTACAGAGATCATTCATTGCATCGAACTTGTAGCTCTGACATCCCACATTTCATCTAGGATTCATCGACACATTCAGCTCAGTTGTTTTGGGGTAAGGCCACTTTTCATGTCTCATGTTGTGTTTCTGTTTCTTTTTGTGTTTTCCTTCATGTGAGTGTTTTTTACTTGATTTTAGTGAGTTCTTACTGTCGTTTTGATGTATGTTAACTTGTATAAGCACCGTTTCAGTTTTCGTTCACATCTCACTGTTGTCGCATGCATGACACTGTTTCTGCACTAACGGTCGCTATTACGGTGAGCCGCTTTACTCGCATGCATGTTGTCCTGTAATCAGAATCTTGCACTTACTATTTGCATGCATAATCATTAACTCTTATTTGCACTCATCTCATCATGCATTCAAACTTCTCATGTTTTCAGTCACCTGTCAGCCAATTTAGGCCGCCTTGGCCCAGACCAGGACTTGGCTGGTTAGCACTGCGCATGCAAGAATATAAACACAAAAAATGCATAAAACAAGAGAGACACAAATATACGTGGTTCACCTAATTTGGGCTACGTTAATGGAGAAACAACTAGTCCTTCCTTTTTATTATCCAGCAAACTAAAGAGATACAACCTACAATAGATCCGTTGTAATTCCCTCTTCGATCTCACACAATTTCCTCTCTCTTTCTTGCTCAGAATACAGATCTGCATAGACGCAATACAATTCCCTCATATATAGCGAGGGGTTGCCTTCTAGGGCTAAAAAACCTAAATTAAACATAACTGCTATTGTCATATCTCCGCCTAATGAACAACCCAAATTGACTACGAAATTACAACATTTTACAAGCCAATTTTACATCTATTTTTAGTAGCTCCCCCCTGGACCTCCCTCGCGTCGTACATTTTACGGGCGGCGTTGCTGCCACATTACAAAATGGGGTTCAATTCGGTGATACCTCTAAATAAGGAAGATAATCAGGCTCCACACCCAACAACCTCCAAGCTTGCATTACACAATTCTTGGAGGCAATGTCCTGTTGGCCCCATAAACTATGCAATGCAGTTTGCTGGTTGCATGTCACTGCTAACTGAAATTGTGCATTGTGCAGTTTTAGTCCTCAGAAGGCCAAGATGGACTGTGCATTGCGCAATTCCAGTAGTCAGTCAGCCTCCTGACATTTTGGAAGTCAATCTCCCGACCTCCTAGTGGAAATTGCACAACCTTCATGATCAATCACACAGGTATGTTGCAAGTGAGTCCTCAAGTTTGTTTTGGTTTTCGAATAACAGATTGATTTCCAAGAGTGTTGCTATGTCTCCAGGAATCACAAGTGTTCATCTGTCTCTCAGTAGCACAAGTATAATGGCCTTCAGGGGAGCAGAGTCAGAGGACACCGTTGAGAGCATAATGAGGTTTGTAGCCAAGCAAGTGTCTATGAGCTTTCCTACCTATGAAGACATCAAGCTTTCCATAGACAAGGAATCAAGATAAGATGGCAACAACATCACAATGAGTAGCACCATTAGTAGTAGGAGAAGGTAGCACACCCACACACAACAAATGCAAGAGGAAGGTTGTTGATAACATAGAGGCGGAGCAAAGCTGCAAGTTCTAGATCATACCCACTCATGAAGAAAGAAGCTTTGGAGATTGAGGCTATGAGGTGACGACGCGACACAAAGATTGCATGAAGGCAGAGAGAGAAATAGAGAAGGATTTTCATGTGTTTAAGAAGCAACTAAAGGAAGAATAGGAGTTGCATAGACAAGAGAATGAGTTGCATTAGGAGTAGGTACAACAGGGGATGCAACATGCATAAATGGACAAAAATACACCCGCACAGGTTATAGATTCATCCCAGCAGCTGGCACGGAGTAGATAAGGTGACCAGTGTTGTTGATCACATGCAAGGTAATTCAGCAACATGCATTTCATTCTAAACAAGCATGTGATCCCACCCATTTAGTACACTCATTGAGACGAAGACAAGAACTAAGTCTGACTCGGGCTGAACATGTAGTTTGACAATTGATGCGCATGACCACCAACACACACTTGGAGATTAGCATGGACAATATGCATCAGAGTGTTTCTGCTCTAGCCGCAACCAAGACAATTATTCGCAAGCTATCAAACAAGTTGGACAGAGGGATCGTATCAGTGTACTTGGATGCAATGGAGGAAAGAGTTCGCTTTCAGTAAGATGTCACCATTGAGTGCATAGACACCATCACGGATGACCAAGCCTGGCATCAATTTGCCACCATCGACCATCACAAGGATGTGAAAGAGTTGGTCCTACCAAAATGGTCCAACTGTTAATGATGTCATGCATGGCTTGCTCAAGCCATTTTGTCTCACATGGGTACATGTGCAGATTGTATGTAACATCTTGTCAAGTGGAAGTTCAAGTGTTAATAGTTGGATGTAACAATCATAGAGTAGATGAATATTTGAGGGTAGATGAACTGTCACAAAGGGGAATGTGAAGGGCCGCCCCACCCTTTGCTATAAATAGTCCCTCATAACTCAATATAGAGGCTTTTGGTTAGCCAAGCTTCCAATAGGAGTATCTTAGAGAAAGCTTGCACAGTATTGTAATGAGCCTTGGCTTCTCCACTGTGCAGAGCTAGTATATCTCTTTAGATGACCAGGCAGCAATGACTGTAACGTTCCACTGTTAGAACTAGTGGTTGGTCATGGTTGTATTATATGACTAGAACTTACACTTCTTAAGATAACAGAGCCAACACGTTTCATGCATATGCCGTATTGTATTTTAGCTATCTGTTTAATCTAAATGATATATGTATCTATTTTCTTACGCATGCATGCATATCTATTTTCTGTATATGTATGTATGAATCTTACTGAAATGTGTTGTTGGTTTAACCATCACTTTGGATTTCTAGCTTACTTGCCTTCCATGTTGTGATGTATCTTTGCTCGTGTGTTCCCTTTTTAGCTCCATGCTTTCACAGGTTTCCAAGGGTCACACTCACCTCACCCTTAGTGTGTTAGAACCCCTCATGCACCTTCCTTGACTTATTGCATATGTCACACCCTTGCTACCAACAGGGATATCTTACTTGCCTTTATACGAAACCACGGTTAAGGTGATACCATACGACCCACTGCTAGGACTCCTACACCAAATGGTCTGAGGTTTAATTGGGACTTCATACCAGGGAGATCCCCTGACATGTTGGCTGGTCCAGCACCATCAACATTTTGGCGCTAGAAGGAGGGCCAAATGACAAGCTGAGTCCTCACATCTATTTTGAATCTCTGCATATCCATCATGACTAACTACAGAGTTGCTCTTCCAGAGTGTATGTCATATGGAAACAACTTCATTATCTCGAAAAATCTCTCGGATAACTTGTCACATAAAACATACGATGGTGGAGGCCACATAGCCTTAGTTAGGCATGCGATCAGAGTTGTAGGCTCATTTGAAAGACATGGAATCTTTGAAGAATACATGACCTACACATTGTTCATCTACAAGCTTCGAGGGCACCCAATGCAGTGGTGTGCCATGCTGGCTGAAAAATCTATTCATTCTCTTGCTCATCTGGTCACATAGATATACCATGCTTTCAATCACTTTAACCGTAAAGCACTCGATCAAGAAATTCTAAAATTACAAAAAGCACCCGATGAATCCATTGATTAATTTTACAAACACTTTTGTAAACTTGCATACATATTCCCCGAAGATGAAATTGATTGGGAATTTCTCGATGGGATATTTGATTATCTTCATTACATAACTAAATATCCACAATTCTTGAAATCATTCGAATCCCGCTGAGCACAGTTTGGTGATGGAGTTGCGCAATCACAGGAAGGAACAGTTGTTGTTACAAGTGATTGCCTGCCTTCACCTCATCAAATAACTCCACCATCGCAGAGTGATGTGGGAGATTATGCACACACATCTGTTGAACTCTCACATCCTCCCACCCCAGCTTCTCTTTATATTAGGTGCATATTTGGCTTGCAAGCTTGTTGGTTGTCACGTGGATTTGTTCCCTCAACCTCCTTCTCTGTGTTCTGTTGATCCTCCGAATTATACTGCCTTGTGTTCTTCCATTCCGGACTCCTCACCTGCTGTGAACGAGGATCAATTTGTCGATGGAGTTGGTGTTATGCAGCCAACCTGCGCCATCATTCAGGATGAGTGTGTGCAAGAATCTAAAGAAGAACCTGCGATGAAGGATGACTCCTTTCCATCCATGCCTCACCCGCTCTATCCTGACATCCCTTGTGATTTTGCCACTATTGATTTCCCTTGTGAAAACTCATTTCTGGATGTTTCTACTTCCGATCATTCATAGGACACAGTGGATGTCAGTTTGTCATTACATTTTGGAGAGGACACATCTTCCTCTGAAAATCTATCCAATCTGTCATCTGTCATTTCTGAAAACACATAGGGTGAACATCCTTGCTTCTCATCTACCCCTCTGCGCAATTCATCAAATAATGAGGATGTCGACAAACATCTTGAATTTTTTGATCTTGGTTGTCATGATCTCTTCACCTTTTCATCTGATCACGATGTTGATTCAATCGTTGTTAATTTGTCTAAGACATTGGTCTACGATGATCTATCTATAAACGAATTCGAAACCCCCCAGATTGTCGAGGCACTTTAGCCTGAGCTGATGGTTATGTTAGGCCGTCGATGTCCTGAGGTTGGTTTCACTTCTGAATAGGGAATTTTTGAAACACACAAGGCTCCTCACCACTCTCTGCTTTGCATTGAAGATCAGTCAAACACCCACATTTTTCTTCCTCCACTCAAACTACACGATCCCATCGCTCATGCACTGGAGGAATCTTACATAGCAAGCACATTTTCACAATGTAAGTGGTCTACCTTTCTCATGTTTGCTTGCATATCACAGTCAAGAGAATGCATACACTCAACATCTGCACGCAATGTAGCATAGCACCATGGCAAGTCCACATACTGCATGTCATGCACTTTCACTTACTTCTTTTCTGTGGACGCACTTAAGCTCGAAGTGTGTTCGTCTTCATCATTATATCTTTCATGCTTGCTGGTTTGCACAACCGCGAGGTTCGTGAACCATGCCTTCACCAACGTGGGTCAACCAATGTGTAGATGGCTGCATTGGAAATACCACTTCACGTGATCAGGCCCATGCACTATTAGCTTAGGAGTAGTAGTAGTCTTTGATTTTGGGTTGTTTGCTTGCATTCATGTTTTCTTCTTTCCTTGTGTGTTTTCTTGCTTGCTTGTTTGTTTTCTTACTCGCTTTGCATACACATTTTCTTCTGCTTCTTGCTTTGCTTTTTGGTTTGTTTGGTTGTTTATGTCCGTAGGTTAGTTTTGCGTGGATCGTGTGCGACTCTTGAAACAAGTTGGGTCAAGTACAAGAGGACTTGTACAACTATTAAGAGTTGGTTATCTTTTGTCCACTCTCTCATGAATAACTTGTTACTTTCAGTCCATGATACATCAATGGAAAATATGTACTGTTCGAAGTGAACCTTGGTGAAAACAAGACGCTTGCGCGAGAACTAGTATCACCTACTCCAGTCGGTTGTTTTTGGGTTAATCCTTGTCATCTCAGTCAAGTAGAGTAAGGTGAGGGGGAAAACCTTAACAAGAACATTAGAGGTATATATAAACTACTTCTCTAAAGGAACAAACTCTTATGCTCTCAATAATTTAGGATCCCTCTTCCGCCTCTGAAATGAATAAGTGTTATGCATAGTTATGAAAAATTAAAAAAAAAAATAAAAAATGAAAATGAACAAGGTGAAAAAAGAGAAAGGCTTCCTACACAAAGAGGTGATGCAAGTAACTCTACCAGGGTACTGAACAGGCTCGCTGGCAGCAGAGCGATGCTTGTGTTCCTGCGTGACTCCGTCAGGGTACTATCTAGGCCTGCTGGCAACAAAGCAACACCAGAGATGAAACTAAAACTTTGACAACTATACTTCTTGTGCACCAATATACCCCTCATCCCCAATTGAAACAACTATGTTAGCTTGGTGGATGCTACATCTTACAATCAAGCAGGTGTGGAAACCAAGATGAACAGAAAACTGAACAATACCTTTGGAGGTGTTAGAATTTCTTTTCATGAACAAGGTTCATTCAGAGAGCTGGAATTCTACCAGTGTGTCGCCAAGAGTTGTAGCGGCTACAACCACCCTCCAAAATTTTTCCTTAGATTTGTTTTGAAGTCTCCCTACCAACCATCCTCAGCAACATGTCTTGCACTGTCAAGCACATCAACTTCAGCTTTTTCATAGAGTCTTGTCAACCTGTGCATGTAAGCTAATTGTTCCACCTCCTTCAAAGGCTACTTTCCGAACTTACTGTCAAGTGTTGGTTGAACATTTCCCTTTGGGAATTGCGCAATTCTGGAGGGGAACCATCCTTCCCTCCAGAAACTGCACAAACCCATCTGGACTCCCAAATGGGCTCCAGAATTGTGCAATTCTTTCAGATAATCTTCCTCTCAAAAATTATGCAATTCATCCTAGGACAGCTGCTCAGCCTATAAATTACGCAATTCTGGGTACGAGTCACCTACTTCTCCCAGAAATTGCACAATCCTTTTGGGACAACCAGCCCAGTAGCTAGTAGAAATTGCACAAATCTAGCTAGGTAGCCTAGTCCTCTCATAAATTGCACAATACAGTCAGAGAGGCTTCCTTGAGAAAAGTGTGAGGTCTGACCTAGGAAAACTGCTCAGCTAAGAAATTGTGAGATGTAGTGAGACAGGCTTCCTTGAAAAAATTGTGAGGTCTAACCCAGGATAGCTGTTCAGCCCAGAAATTGTGCAACCCTGGGACACAGTCACATGTTCCTCCTAGAAATTGTGCAATCCCTCTGGGACAGCCATCTTTGCTAAGCCCAAAAACTGCATAGATTTTCATCCCAGGCTCGCAAACTAATGCATGTGCCTTTAGTTCGACCAATTCCCTCTGGGACCAAGAAAAACTAATTTTCATCCATGGCCTGATTCTCCTAAGGCATCATGCAAAGGCATACCCTTATTTAGATATCTATTTTTAACAGCTGGAGGTTACATGCAAGGATCATTTCAGAAACCTCCCACCAAGTGTTGCTTTTCCTAGATTTGTGGGATGCGTGGCACAACCTTGATCTTATCAAAACTCATCAATCAGATGTTGCATGGCTCATTCCTCACATTGACCTTGCATCTCTAACATACCACATTTCATCTAGGAGTTGTTGACACATTCAGCATAGCTGTTTCGGGGTAAGCTCGCTTTTCATGTCTCACACCGTGTTTCTATTGCTTTTTATGTTTCACTTTGTGTGAGTGTTGTCATCTTGATTTTAGTGAGTGCTTTCTATTGTTTTGATGTATGTTACCTTTTAGAAGCACCATTTCAGTTTTCGTTTGCATCTCACTGTTGTCGCATGCATGATATTGTTTCCGCACGGATGGTCGTTGTTGCGGCAACCCGCTGCACTCACATGCATGTTGTCCTATTTTATTAATCGTGCACTTATTTTTTGCATACATAATCATTCACTCTTGTTTGCACTCATCTCATCATGCATTCAAACTTCTCATGTTTTCAGTCGCCCCTCGACTAGTCTGGGCTGCCTTAGCGAGGACCGTGCCTTGCCTGACTAGCACTACACATTTCCAGAAGTGAAGGCTTTTCCTTCCCTCTAGAAATTGTGTAAGTCTGGCCCAACACTGACCTTTAGGCTTGAATTGCACAATTCTTGGAGACAATGTCCTACTGACCTACAAACTCTGCAATGCAGTTTTCTAGTTACATGTCACTGCTGACTGAAATTACGCATTGCGCAGTTTCAGTCCTCAGCAGGTCAAGCTGGATTGTGCATTGTATAGTTTCAGTATTTAGTTAGCCTCTTGATAGCTTGAACTGTGCCTTGCGTAGTTTTGGCAGTCAGTCTCTTAACGTCCTGATGGAAATTGCGCAACCTTCACGATCAATCACACAGGTATGTTGCAAGTCAGTCCTCAAGTTTGTTTTGGTTTTGGACTGACATATTTCTTTCCATGAGTGTTGTTATGTCTCTAGGAATCACAAGTGTCCTTCTATCTCTTAACAGCACAAGTAGAATGGTCTTCAAGAGAGTAGAGTCAAAGGACACCATTGAGAGCACAACAGGGTTTGCTGCCAAGCAAGTGTCTATGAGTTTGCCTACGTATGAAGACATCAAGCTGTCCATAGACAAGAAAATCAAGATAAGATGGCATCAACATCACAGCGAGAAACACCATCAGTAGTAGCAGAAGGCAGCACACCCGCACGCAACGAATGCAAGAGGAGGGTTGTTAACAACATAGAGGTGGAGAAAAGCTGCAAGTTCAAAGCACATCCACTCATGATGAAAAGGAGCTTTGGAGATGTAGGCTATGAGGTGACAGCATAACATGAAGATCACACAAAGGTAGATAGAGAAATAGAGAAGAATTTCCAAGTGCTAAAGCGGCAACTCAAGGAAGAACAGGAGCTGCACAGACAAGAGAATGAGTTGTAGTAGGAATAGGTACAGCAAGAGACGAAACATGCAGAGATAGATGAAATTGCACCCACACAAGTTATAGATCCATCCCAGCAACTGGCATGGAGTAGACAAGGTGAGTAGTGTTGTTGATCTCATGCAAGGGAATTTAGCAGCATGCATGTCATTGTGAGCATGCATGAACATGCAGTTTGACAGTTGATCCACATGTCCACCAGCACACTCTTGGAGTTCAACATGGACACTATGAATCAGTGTGTTTCCAGTCCAGCCACACCCAAGATGATGATGTGCATGCTATAAAACAAGGTTGATAGAGGGGCTATATCAGTGTACCTAGATGCAATGGAGGAAAGAATTTTGTTTCAGCAAGATGTCACCATTGAACACACAAACACCATCACGGATGACCAAGCTTGGCATCAATTCACCACCATCAACCATCACAAGGATGTTAAAGAGTTGGTCTTACCACAATGGTCTGAGTGTTAGTGATGTCTTGCATGACTTGCTCAAGCCATTTTGTCTCACATGGGTACATGTGCAGATTGTATGTAACGTCTTGTCAAGTGGAAGTTCAAGTGTCGATAGTTGGATGTAACAGCCATAGAGTAGATGAGGAGTCATGAGAATAGATGAACTATCACAAACAGAAATGTCAAGGGCCACCCCACCCTTCACTATAAATAGTCCCTCATAACTCATTGTAGAGGCTTTTGGTCAGCCAAGCTTCCGATAGGAGTATCTTAGAGAAAGCTTGGACAGTATTGTAATGAGACTTGGCTTTTCCACTATACAAAGCTAGTATATCTCTTTGGAGGAGCAGGCGGCTGTGATTGTAAAATTCTTCTATCGGAACTAGTGGTTGCTTATGGTTGTATTATATGACTGGAACTTACACTTTTTAATATAACAAATCCAACACATTTCATGCATATGTCATATTATATTTCAACTATCTGTTTACTCTAAATGATATATGTATATGTTTTCTTACACATGCATGTGTAGCTATTTTTTTTATATGTATGTATGAATCTTACTGAAATGTGTTGTTGGTTTAACCATCACTTTGGACTGCTAGCTTACTTGCCTTCCATGTTGTGATGTATCTTTTCTCATGTGTTCCCTTCTTAATTCTATGCTTTCACAGGTTTCCAATGGGCGCACTCATCTCACCCTCCATGTGGTAGAACCACTCATGCACCTTCCTTGACTTACTGCATATGTCACACCCTTGCTACCAACAGGGACATCTTAATTTCCTTGTGCGAAACTGTGGTCAAGGTGATACCATACGACCCACCGTTGGGACTCCTACACCAAACCATCTAAGGTCTAATTGGGACTTATTACCTGGGAGATCCCCTGACACGTTGGCGGATCCAATACCATAAACAGGTAGCTACTATTAATTCAATCCTACTAAGAATTCAACTTGTCCCCTTCTTGTTGTAAGGTTATTCTTCCCTAACTCTTTGTGACAAGTATGTTTCTTGCCTCAATACCAAGTTCTCTGCTTGGTGTCTTTCCTTCTCCTGTCCTTTATGTCTTTGTTCATATTCCTTGAAAATTATCATCCAATAATGTGCATCGTCAAGCTGTAAATTCAAATGAGATAACTGATCCAATAGTTCAAACCATAATACAAGACTTCCTCTAGGATTTTGCCCCAATTGTCTCTTATTGCAAGTTTTTTCATTGTTGTCCTGTAATTATGCATCACTTCTTCCACTAAAGCCTCTTTCCATTTATCTTCCAAAGCTATTTCCACTTTCCACATAAAAAAAAATGGTTAAAATTATATTCCTAATAACTTGTAGAACCTTACCTTAAGATACATCAAAGTATCCTCTTAACCCTGTCAACTTAAATTTTGTTCAAGGAATTTTTTTGCTCATAATTTCATTAAATAGTTTCACAACAACCCATTCAAAAGGCCTTCATATAGAATCAACATCTGAACTTTAATTCCAATCTTCTTAATGGACACTTTATGCATTTCAGCTAAGCTTAAGTCCATCCTTGAGATTAGTCAAGCTTTAATACCACTTGATGATAGACCAGGACGAGTTTCCCTAGCTACAAATACCTAGGACAACTCAACAAACACCCAGAACTCTATATCCAATTTGATAGTAATTCAGGAAACATTTACACTATGCAGTCAATATAGGAGTATAAGTTCACTTTGCTCAAAAATTCCATGAGAGATTCTCCATTTGACCTTCCAACCCTCACCTCATCCAATTACATGACATTCATCTATCAAATGATGTAATAGGAAGGCCAAAAATGAGCATTTAATACCTAACACACAACCCTGAAATTTGTTGGTTGTAGGTGCTACAAGTTGTTTTCGTAGCAGTACTATAAAATCCAGTAGGCACTACGAGCTGATTTCATAGCACTTCCAAAACTATCTTTTCAAATTCTTGGAAGCTGAAATGACTCAACCTTGTTACCAATCGATTCTAAACGGCTTAGAATTTCTTCCTAACATCACACACAACTTCATATTCCCTCCTTCATGGGGATTTACAACTCTAAATCTAATTTACAAAGTAGGAACACATCTGAAATTTTTGGACAGCACTTAACAAAATTGGGTGCTCTAGCTTCTCCATATGCAGGCACTCTACGACCACAGTGATTGAAATAAGGCTAGCACAACTATATGCTACAGGTGTGGTTGCTCAACTCTTGAGCACACTATTTCTAACCTCATGGGAACCAAATAAATCATATTGCATGAGATGAATTGGATCATTATATTGTTTTTCATCCATTTCTATGCATTTGGAGTGGAAAAAGTGGAGGAATCAACTCACAGGACCATTTTTACTGGTGAGACCCGGTTTGGCGAAATGTGGTCTGAAACCTTCCAAGAGCGTTTTGAGGCATCAAATGACATTTTTTTGGGGTAAAAATTTTCCAAATAGAAGTCACATGCAGAATAGTAATAGATAGCCAAAACGGAAATAAATAAAAAAAATAGTACTATCAACAATTACTTTCATTCTGAAAATCCTACAACTCAACAATTATAATTTGATTCTAAAAAAATTGTACCCAAATTTTTAAAAATTGTGTTGGAATTTCTACTATTTTCTTGCCATAATTGTGGCGTGCTTATATTATGTGAATTATTTCTACTATTTCTTGTAAATTGTGGCGTGTTTATATTATGTGAATCATTTCGATGACATATACCTAAAGTGCATTGAAAACATTGCTAGTTGACATAATATTTTAAAAGTACAAAATGGAAATGGCTTCGAGGTGAAGGAAAGAAGTTATTTGCATTGACACTATTAACTAACTTGCATTCATAGATTAGAACTTTTAGTGGTCAATTGTGTATCAACGATATGTGAACCTATCTGCACAGGACAAGAGTAGAAATAAGATTCGGTCTATCGGATTAGTGAATGTTGCATGCATTCCAGAAGTATTTAGTTTCAGAGAAATCATTTATTTATGCACAGAGAAATTTGATTTAACAACAAAAACAGTTAGGTTACAAGCCAAAGCTACTCGTATTTCTTTGAATTCAGAGACATTCATACAAATATTGAAGCTACTAATTCTGGATATGTGCTGAGATTTTTCAAAATCAAATAGTTTTAGAATCACTGGCAAGTGGTTTGAATATCATACAAGAGTTCGTTTCACCAACTTCTGTAACTCCTTCTAATCTTTTCTCCCTATATATTACTTTGTTTAGAGAACACTTTAAATATTTTTGTTCGTTGTATGTGTATTTAATGGCTAAAAAACTATGACAACTATCCCAATATCCATTCTCTATGTGCTTCATTATTCATATAAAAAATATTATGTATTTGACTGGGCTAATCTTATTTCAAATGAACTGTGTTTTCAATTAGTAGATTTGTTCAATAATGATAGGATCTTGATGATGGCATATATGATCAAAAAACCTCATGTCAAATCATGCTTTTAATGAGTTTATACATAACCCTCATTTCAATTTTGATAAAGAATCAATGCAGTTTCATTATCCCTGATTGTGGAAGCTAGAAGCTATTTCAATTTTTTGTCTAATTCAAAATATTTTTGTAAAGCAATTTATTTGCATGATAAATGGATGAGAGCCCCATCAAATATTTGGAGAAGAACAAGTTTTCCTCTGGGGAAAAGGGATACATGAACAAAGAGGAAATAATACATTTATTCCAGGTTATAGGTTTTGAGGTAAACCACTATTGCTTCCAAGAATTGTTATGGATAGGTATTTTATTACTGAAGTCTGCGGCAAATACTATGATTGGAAAGTTAAATTTGAATAAAAAAAGAATAAACATTTTATTTACTTTCCATTTACCATTGGACTAGTAACCATGAAGAATGGAATCCATCTTGTAGAGATTGTGAATTCTTTGGATTGTTTTAATTTAAAATAAGTTCAAGGTTGGCGAGGCATTGATCCAAAAGGGTTTTTATCACACATCTAGGTGCCATCAAATGTGAGAGATTTTTGACAAAAGTTGCAAGTGAAAGTGAAAAGAATCACAATGCTTCAAGTAATAATCAAGGAGAAATGACTATTAGAGAAAAATTTTAAGAAGAAAGTATTAGCACTGAAACAAAATGCAAATAAAGAATCAGAAATCTTGCGCAATATTATGTTTGCATATCCATAATTTCTTTGGCTCCATATTAAGTAAAAGAAAACAATAATATACCAAAGCTACACAGCTAATTCATGGTAAGATATCAGCTTTCGGAGATGACAAGGAGAGTTGTTGAACGTTTATTTAAGAGAAAATGCACATGACTAAACTAGAAAAATGCAAAAGTACCCTACAAACAAGAAGTGGTCAAAAAGCTATCAAAAAGGAGATTGAAACTCTACTACCTGATTGGGTCAGTACTGTTTTGAATGAAAATTAGAAAATAATGGAGCAAATTTCCAAAGAATTTTCTATTTTCAATGATAAGTTTGCCAATTTTCAAGATGAAAACTATAGCAGGGACAATAAAATATTGAAAATTGAAAAAATAAGGATGCATGATAAAAAAAAATTATTGATAAATCATAAATGAATGTTCATATGTCTAGAATTGGAGCCATGAGTTTTTTGACATTACATGAAGCTACCATAAATGTGCTTGCAATTTATATTGTGCAATGGGAAGCAGAGAACCTGGTAATGAAAGCAACAATAGCAATCCTGGAAAATTCTTTAAATTTGGGTCCTTTTTTCATTACTCCAGTTGCAATATGGACTCAGTGATTTGGAATTCCCACTGCTACCACATATCATTGTTCTATTAGAGCTATGCAACTGGTTAATGCATTCAAATGTCATATTATCGGTAATATATGCTAGAGGTTAGAAATCATTGAACATGCATGGAATGCAGTTTTTTTGTTGCTACAATTAGCACAGGAAATCAACTTATTTGTCCATTTGGTGAGAAGTAATATTAATGAAGACAAGCATTTCATTAACAATTACTTACTTTATTTCATTCAAAGGTTTGTATTGTTGTCTAATATGGAAAATATAAACATAGAACTTCCAAATGCTAATCAAATGAGGCGAATGAGATATGGATGGTCGAGAAGAATCAATACACTAGAAAACATTATTTCTGAATGTGAGAGAATAAATAATGGGACAAGTGATCCATTTCTAAAGGTGATGCAAATTGTTCAAGATCTAGATGGCCCATGAATTATACAAAATTCTGAATTGATTACAAAAGATACACTAACATTTGAATTGGATAAGAGAAAATAGTCAATGGAAAAACAATTTGATGATATAACTGATTTTACTTCAGAAGAAATTAGCAAATGGCTAGCTAGCTTGTTTAGTATTAATAACAGGAAATCTATGTTAACTGCTCAGTTACAAGAAGAGGCGATGGAGATTGAAAAGAAATTATTCAATCAACGTGTGAGGCTAGATATTACAATGGGACCAATGAAAGAATTCATTCAAGCTAAGTTGAATACATTGGTTCAAAAGGCCATGCATCCAGAAGACAACTGATAGTGAAAATATTAGCATATATGCTTTCACTAACTGTAACTACCCTTAAATATTTGCACATTCATTTTATGTTTTCAAATATTCACTCATCGTGATTTGTTAATTTTATTATTGTCACATAGTCTAGTTGGTAAATGTAATTCCTTGTTTTCTTTTGCAGTTCCCTCTTTCTATATTGCGGTTCACATGTTTACTTTTCTCATATGCAAGAACAGGGAGTTAAAGAGAAAATGATATAATAACATAGTGAATGAGCCAATAAACTGAGCCATTGAGAATTTTCATTACTGATACAAATTATTCCCGCTAAGAATAAAATTTCTTAATGCTTCGCATATGAACTTCTACGCATTTGTATTTTGTTTATTTATTTCAATCATAGCTACATTATGATTGAAATTTGAAACTCAATATTGTTTTGTTACTGTGATTGTGTTTCTTAATGTTATAGACTTATGCTTTGAGCACATGTATTATGTCATTGATACATATATGCCAATAACATGAAACATGAAAATAGTTCTATTTGCTATGAAACATGAATAATATTCATTGTCCTCTTATCTTTAAATTTGTCTAGAGTATTGGGAAGGGATTTTATTATGTTTTATTCGAATATTTCTATTGTACATAATGGAATTTTTTTGTTGTATTTAGAAATGAAAGTGATATATCAATTTTACACGTTTTCGATTTTGATTAGTTTTTTCCTTCATTATGTAAGCTTTAAATAATTAATTAGCGATGGAGTTTTCAACAAACAACTTTTTTTGTGCGGAAATATTTCATTGAGAAAAGTGAGGAGGTCTACGTGATGAAAGCTTCAAAGCTTCCTCTGCACAATTGACTTCATCCACAATTCCACACAAATGCTTATTTACACAAACATAAGGATAAACAAAGATTTCATTGTGTCAAGAGCATGACCTTTAATCAATTGATTAGAAAATTTTTTAGTGTGGAGGAGGTTGATTTTGTTGGAATGTGAAAAAATACTTAGTATATAAGAGGCACGTTCACTGATATTTGTGCTTATACCCAAGGGTTGTCTCGTTGCATAATTTAAGCCTATACATTTTCACATAAAATCCATATGCAGAGGTAAGAAAAGTGACAAGAATGCTTCATGCAATAAAAATTTGGAGTCTACTTTTGCACTCTACACTGGAATTGTATTAACATTAGACTATTAGTAAAAGAATATGACTATTAGACTATTAATAAGCATCAACATTAGATGTGTTGCAATTTTGAATTTGAATAGACCTTTATGTTCTGTCAATTAAGTAAATTAGTAACAAGTTATACGTTAATATTAATATTTTAATTCTTTCAAAATCATAACGAAAGATTCAAAGTTTTGCATTTGTATTAATTTTGAAAATATGCATTAATATTAATATTTCAATGCTTTGAAAATCATGATTTTAGATTTAATATTTTAATGCTTTCAAATAATTCCAAGACGGACAACATTGCGAATTGATAATCATTTTTTTCGTGTATATTTAATTGGGTTCCCAATGAAATCTTGTTGATATTCTGAATGAAATTTCTTAGTTTGGAATTAAAAAAAAGAGGTTAAGTATGTTTACCATAATTGTCAATTTTCCTAAAGAGGAATAAGCAATTTACAGAGCATTTCTTATGCGAACAAGCAATGTGTGGAGCTACCTACATAGTAGAATTTGCACTCAAGCAAAGCTCCACACAAGGTTTATTAAAATAATAAATATTTTTTTTTAATTATTATTTAGTAACGTATTTCACAAGTACAAAAGTAGTTGTGCGTATGTGGTTGTGTGGAGCTTGTTGTTCAGAAGAAGCATGTGCATAGAACAAATGCATGTGTGTAGATCTTTCACTATGCCCAAATTGTTGGACAAAATTTATTGAAATAATAAATGTACAAATATCTTTTCTAATTCTTATTTAGGAACGTATTTCACAATGATTTATACCTTCCCATGATATCTAAAATCCACATCAATTAATAAAAGTTTTGAATGTCAATTAAGGTGGTTGTGCACATGCAAAGGCTATGCAGAGAACAAATGCATGTGTGGAATAAAGGACTTGCGAAATTTATGTCAAATGACGCAAGTGTAGAGACGTGATTCAATTGTAATGCGTTTTATACTCTTTTGGAGTTAGTGCATTTGCAATTTGATATTTGTAGACTGTGTGGAGAATGGAGGTTTTCCCAATGAAACTTGAAAGCTTCATTAGCACTTTAGCGCAAGAACAATGTGTATTTTATTATTAATAGATTATGCATAGTGTGCTTTGTAATATGCATGTGGGTGGATGATATTTCTACACAGAAAAATAGTAATGGAATAAACAAAAGCAACACATTTAGTACATGTTAACTATTGACCTTATTAGCTAAATATGAAAAAGTTTTAAATCGAAATGTAGCATAAAATTAATTTCGTTTGTGAGAATCAAGTTCCATATGCAGCCCTATTCTCCCACACATAGCCTTCCCTTCGAACAGTCAGAACTCTGGACAATGAAACATAATAAGAATATCAATTCGAAATTTCCCTCTACAATAGTTGTGATGTGGCATAGTCATTGCCTCTACTGCTAATTAATTGATCAAGGTAACAAGGGATCCACATTTCATTCACAGGAAGACCATTGTGCAGAAAACGGTTTTTTTGTGTGGATCTCTGCGATAAAATATTTTATTTCTAATATTATTGGTAATATCTTAGTTATAAATAATGCATATGTATGTATTCTCTTTTCACTTTCATTTGTAAATGTAACAAGATAACAGTGTATGCCATGATTTTTTGTTAAAGGAAGCCTAGAATATCGATGACAACTTAATAAACATTTCATAATGCATAAAACTCTTAGTATTATCACATTGTGACAAAATCATGTTTCTCCAAACATTAACAAAAATCTAACACTAAATAGTACTCCACAAATCACAATTCAAGAAAATTGATTATCCATTTCCATGTTGCACCTTCCTATAACCACATCATAATGGAAATGAGTCTCAAACTACTTGGTCAAGAAATAGCCTGAGAAATTGATTCACATAAGAAATGTTTGGTATTCATCTCCATTTTCATGCACATACATCATCATCTTCTCCACAAAAGAAAAAATAATAATATTACAGATTTATTCAGCATTGCCCATTTATTCTGGCTTTGCAAAATACTTGCAAATGCGTCAATTCTAGCACCATTGGGCACAACAATAACACATTGCCAAAGCATTCACAGTGTCATGAATCAATATCATATTAAAACTAGTGTAAAGTAGTTGATGATCTCATTGATTCACTCCAACTTCATTTCCTGAAATATTTCCAGATCTTTAAAATATCGTTTACATATTGTGTTCTTAGAAAAAACCAAAGAAAAAAATAAAAATAGCCTTAGTGTCAAAGACAAACTGTTAAAAAGCTCTAAATTATTTTTCCCCACCTCATGTTTAAATTTTTTAAACAACTTATTGAGCTTTGCGCGTAAAGTAGTGTTATGATCTTTTCTTGTCCAGAGATTTCTACACACTAAAAACTCTGCATAAGCAAAGCTCGGCACAAATCTAGGAAATATTTTTAATTAAGGTTTATTTCTTAGCGTCATCTAGGGATCTAAGTGACAAATGGCTATTACTTTTACAAATTTCTACAATCATAATGGAATTAATTAAATTATAACTTTAACATTTTATTTAATTATTAATGAAATTAATCATATTTAACAATCAATCATTTATTTCAAAATTATGTACAAAAAATTAATCATCTATGAACATGTGGCATTGATTCGTTTCTTTATTTTTAGAAGGAACGCATTAAAATTAAACATTTATGGCCAAAATCTGTTGAATTTCAATTAACTTTATTATTATTATTATTATTGCAATTTTTGCTATCTACAGGTCCAACTCTATTAAGTATCTAATACATATGTTCAACATTTATATGCTAACGTGACAATACTAACCACTAGTTTTGGTTGTGTTATCCATAGAAGCATTTGTCAGGTGTTCATCATGCAATATTTTTAACACATAGGTTATGAATGCATGTTAAACTAGTTTTCAAAGGAGTTGATCGCAAATAGAATCCTCATTAGTGTTGTACGATATTGTTTTGATAGTTGCACATCGTGAGGGGTTGTCATTTAGATCAAAAGTGAAAAATGTGTAGCATTATTGACAGGTGAACAATGCAGTGTTTATTCATATACGAGTACTAAGAATGTTTATACAACATATGCTACAATCCTATGGAAATAATGTACACAATTCAATTACTATATAATGTTATAATACTAAGCACATTTGGAAAAAAATGTTATAATACTAAGCTGTTTCCCAGTCAAATATAGTCGTTAGCCATTCTAGCTGACTAGTTCAATATAGACGTTGCCTGGTCAAATATAGTCATTGGATGTTCTGCTATGTCTATTTAACATGCAGCTTGGATCTAAATCTTCAACTTATCCTGACGATGAACCACACTCGTTGGTTCGAAACGCATCGACAAATGCATTTGAATGTGATTTATGCCAAAAAATCTTCTCAAAAAGCTTGATATGGATCACAGAAGATTAAATTCAGCAAAATACGATATTGTCATATAGTTCTTATTTCTAAAGTACTTTTGTGCTATGGAATTAGAACCTCTTATTTTTCTTATTTCTGTATATTTGGTCTAACTCATATCGTCATAGCAACAAAAATGAATACAAGTATAATCAATTATTTTAAGTAAAATGATAACTCTTATAAGAGGCATGTTTCTATTTTATTTATTGTACTTTGATTATATTTGCATTACACATCGCAACTGTGTTTTTTTGTTTTTTTCCCCCACCATTTTTGGCCATATTTTTTTAATGAACCATAACTAAAAGGAAATCGTTTTAAATTTCCAAGAAACATGTGACACTTAGAGATTTGGATCCAGGACAACAGTTACATGGAAAAAAGTGTTTTGAACATTTCTATAAAAATTTTGTATTTGCTAAAACTAAAATATATTTAGAATTTTTGTACACTAGTAATCACATTTCCTTATCTTATTCTATATTCAATAAACAGTTCTTACTTGGTTTCAATTATAATGTCCTTTTAACCAATTATTTCAGTGTATTATTTTTGAACAAGAAAAAGTTATTGAATTAGAATGATTTCATTGTAGAGATCAACGAGAGTGTAGAGATAGCAATTAGCAGTACTACAGAAGCAG
Source organism: Pinus tabuliformis (assembly GCA_031772625.1). NCBI lineage: Eukaryota > Viridiplantae > Streptophyta > Pinopsida > Pinales > Pinaceae > Pinus > Pinus tabuliformis. Next base: position 241,074,410 of record CM062804.1, read on the forward strand.
ATATTGCAATAGACAAAACAAAAGAAACAAAAAATAGTGAAGAACTAAATAGAAATAGGTACTTTTGTGCATGTTGAATTAACTTTGTATCGGATTTCTTCATTCTTTCATTTTCTCTTTTTTGTTCACTTTTCCTTTCTATTATTTTCTCTCTTTTTCTAAAATAAAAATATTTCAATTCAATCGTCATGACTAGGAAAAAATAGGTCGAGTCTACTCCATTGTTGATCGAAGATATCAGTAACAATATAACTGGGAATGTTTTTCATGGCATTGTCTTGGTTACATATCAGACATTTTTGGACAAAGAAAATAAGTCAAAAGAAATACTTCGTGCAGACTTAATACATAAGAAAGTGAAAATGACAATAACGTTGCTTGTGCCAACACTGTTAATTGAAAAAACATGAGTCAAATCTTGTTGCAAATGTTTGTGTTTCTATTAAAGATTACAAAAGTATTCCAAAGCATTAATACGATAGTGGTAATTATGAGAATTTATCTGCTTAAATAGTTTTAATAGTGTATGAAACATTTTTCCTCTTTGTGTAGAGTACCGCCTTTTTCCAAACATGATGATTGCAAATATGTCACGTAATGATGATGTGTTTCCAATGGGCACAATCATAGGTATTGTAATTTCAGTAACGTACACAACAATGCAATATATACTGGAAGTCAAAGACGGAAATGGAGAATAGGACAGAGCTATAGTAAGCTTTACTTCATTTCAACGTTTTATTGTTATGAAGTTGTTGTCCATCACATTAACTTTTTCTCCAACAGAATACCCAACTTTCATTGAAATAAAAAACAAGTTACATATTTGTAGGCTTGTATATCCCAATGTTTGAGGGAAAATATTATTCTTCATATGTTGTATGGTTTTCATGTATTTTTTTACAAATTTTGTACATGTAATAGGTTCAAGTACATGATAAACTTGTTGCAGTGTGTATTTCAATTCAAAAAAAATTGCAACAAAATATTTTTCCATTGATCTTGCTAAAAAATATAGTTAAAAAAGAAGAAGAGGTTTTTTAACTTCACAATCTGCATTCATATGTGCATTGAACACAACTAAGAAATTTTATAGTCTAAGAAGCATGCTTTCCTCACCAAGTGGAATATTCATGGTAAGCTATATCATATTATTTAAATAGACATAGATAAATAACAAGAAATAAAAAAGACATTTGATTTCATGTTACTAACCGTTTGTTTTCTATATCAATTTTACAGCATTTTCCAGGATACCTAAGAGTTTTTAGCATATATATGAATCCATTTGAGACTATATGTGCCATATGCAATACTCCAATTACATCTCCTAGAACTATGAACAAAACTATGCCTTATTGCAGCATTTACAAGTAAGAATCTCATTTTCTTTATTTTCATCACTTAACTTACATAATACATGCAAATGACGGAACTGAAATACAATGTATTCTGAGCGGCGTCGAACTGGAAAGAGTATTACCTACACTATGACAAATTTCCTATGACCAATATTGTGGAGACAAAACAGATGTTATTGAAATATTGATCAACTTCAAGATGCATGGTACATTTACAATAAACCCTCAAAACATAGTTGTACATATACAATGACAAGTTTTTTGTTTATGTTGTTAAGCAATTCGATAATGGCACAATACTCTCTCATTTCATTGCCAAACATCTTAACATTGCCTCAAAGTTTATGGTTTATGAATTGTTTTTATTTTTATTTTTTGTCGAATAGCTCTTTCATTTTACTCGATATTTTGGATCTCATTTCACATTATCAATCAATATATTACACTTGTGGGAATATTATTAGCAATGTAGTCATCACAACAAACAAGACGATTTCTTCTACCAATGAAAATGTTAGTATGACATTATACATAAATGTAATCCAATTAACTATTTTTGTTGTGGATCCATGTTTCATACTATGCTATATCATTTTTTTCTTTCTTAAAGTCTTGTTTCTTACATTGCTTTCTTGATTTATCAAATTTGTAAGTTCTATAACTACACAAGCAATATTATCAGTTGTTTACGTTGCAATTTTTGGCGACTTTACTTTACAATCATGATTTTCTTTGTTTACAATGTCGACCAATCCAATATTTTTTCTATTTAAATAGTTATTCCATACAATATTTAAACAAATATCTAAATAATTCGTTTTCATACAAAGATTATATGAATTTCTAAACCAAATAGCCAATATCTCGATATAATGTATAAAAAATATTGAATTTATACATATATCTGTAATCCATAATAGTTCAATATGTTTTTTTTCTTTAACTCTGACACGAATATTATAATACATAGCCTTTAGCATATATTGAATTTCAAAATTGGTTCAACAAATAGCAAAAATTGGTAATGATTTATTTACTAATTAAGCATTGTTTCTAGACATTAATGCTTCTACTAATTATGTTACCAGAATCGAGAACTGATTCATCTATTCATGTTTTGCAAAAGCTCTTCTAACAATGTTCTTATGGCATCTAGTCCATCTTTGAGACGCCTAAGCATTTACTGAAATTCTAGTAATTTATACATTAACATTAAAATATATTTGCTAAGCATTAAGATATATTGGCTGAGCATTAAGATATCTTGGATCCCTGCATGTACCTCCTCCTCTATGCTCCTACCATTGTTTCTTTAGGCCATTTCTTTGTTGTTAGTAACAAATGCGAAAAACAATAGATGAATTATAAAGAAAAACATTAAAACACTTAACAATTTCATAACAACAAAGCAAGTCGATTGCTTATAACTTACTAATAAGTGTAGAACAAAATGAACATTGACAAATTCCTTTTACAGGAAATAAGTGTATATATAATGCATCAAAGGAAATAAGTCATTTAAATCATGAATTGAAATCTAAGTTTTGAAATGACATTCAACTATTATCGATTTTAATGGTACCCACTAACCAATAATCATCGTCAATATGGATATCACTAATTTGCTTGATCTTTAATTGGAAAATATTGTTGTGAAATTTGTTACTTTAAATCTATATGTTTTACTTAAATCCTAATTTGAAATATACCAATTGACACAATTACGTTTCATGGTTAATCTATCTTACACTCTTTAGAAATCAATATTGAGATACTATTTTATTAATATCGTAAACCACATTATATTTTAATTAACTACAACTTTTTCCAATAAATAAAGTTTTTTCCATAATTATTCACTAAACTAATGTGTATTTAGCACATTTAATTTGTAGACTTGCCTTGTTATTGACCAGCTTTTACTTTGCAAAAGTAATTTCAGAATCACTTTTACCAAAATCACTTTTACTATTAGCTTGGAACTTTTCCGCAATCACACTCTGCATTCACACATTTGTTATGAGAAAAAAATCTGCAAAAGCCTTTAGAGTGGAATGCAGGGATTCATAGAATCAAAGCTTAAAAGCTTCCTTTGCAGAATCGACTTCCTTCGTACTTCCGCACATTTGCCTAATTTAAGAAACATAACCATAAACAGAGCTAAGGAATCTAAGCTTCTTTCACACAATGAACTTTGTGAGCACTTCCACACATGTGCCTAATTTCAGTAAAACAACCATGCCCAATGATCCAAACATTAATGTGGTTATAGGTTCTTTTCATTCTAGAACAATTCAATCTTTACTTACTTGACTAGGGATATTCAGGAATTTGGTAATTTTCATTATTTATAACTAAAATATTGAGAACAACAAATATGGATTATTCAATACTAAAATACTATTGATAAAAGAATTATTTATAATTAAAAATTTACCAATAATATCGTATAGATGCACTGCTTACCTTGGCCTTAATGAAAAACTAGGCTCCTTTGCATACATGGGGGTGCTTGAAATCTTCCTCTACACAATGGAATTTCTTTGCACTTCGTAAATATGCCTAATTTCAAAAAAAAATCCATAAAAAAAGCTTGTGGTCAAAGATGCAAAAATTGATGTGTTTGATAAGAAATTGATACCTCTATATTATGAAAAATAATTCGAAGTGATCTTGCAGGAAGAGTGAATATAGAGATACACATTATTTATGACTAAAATATTAGCGACAATACCATATATGTCTAGAGCTTGCTTAGGTGTTATTGCGAACAACAAATATTCATTATTTAATACTAAAATATTAGCAATAAAAACCTTTAGTGCGAAGTGCAGAGATCTGCACAATGAAAGCTTCCTCCACACAATGGACTTCCTCAGCACTTTTGCACATGTGCCTAATTTGAAATATGAAGATATCCATTATTTACAATTAAAAAATTACCAAACATCTAAGCTTTGATTATACATTTTTAATGCTAAAATATTACTTACAATCATAGAGTATACCCATCAACTTAGTAGTTCCTCTGATAAGATTTCCCCCCCACATTTCTTTCAAGTGGGAGAGTGATTGGTAATGGCATAAGTGTGGATTTCTACATAATGAAAGCTTCCTCCGCACAATGGACCTCATTTGCACTTCAACACATGTGCCTACTTTGAAACATATACACAAATAGGAACATATTCATTATTTATAATTAAAATAATATCAATAATATAAGAATAAAAAATCTTATTGTGCTTCAATATTAAAATATTAGTAATAATCCACAAAAGGAACCTTCTTTGCACTTCCACACATCTTCCTAATTTCAAGAACATAACCATAAACAAAGATTTTTCTCAATGAAATGTGTTTTTGTATAAAAATTTATCTGCATACTACACAACCTTTATTCATTTGACTACTGATATTTATAAAATACCGAAATCTCTGAAGGGCTCTTCAAGAAAAAAAGAAATACAAAGATACACATTATTTACAACTATAATATTTTCAAAATAAATTGCAATAAATATCTTTAGTGCCATGTGCAGAGATCCACACAAAGAAATCCTTTTACGAGTATGTAGAGGGAACTTTAATTAGTTTAACTATGAACAAATCTTGAATTAATATTTTTGTGTTTCATTATATGGAGCTTTTACAGTGCACAAGTCATAGTATGTATAGGAGAACAGGGGGGCATAGAGAACTTTATTCGGTAGGAATGAAATTATTCTTAAAATCTTTCCGCACAATATACTAATTGATGAAGAATGAGTATGATATTCCTTGTTTATGACGCATAATATGCCAATGTTGCAAGCATTTTTAAATGAAACAAGATAACAATATATGCCACAAAAAGGAAAATTAGTACTAATAGTGCATTGTGTTATGCATGTGTGGGGCTTCTGCAGAGAGAAAATGTAAGTGTAGAATGAGGGAAATGTGAAGGAATATTTTAATTGTAATGTGTACTCAATAGTTGATTAAAAGGCATTATTGAGTACAAAATTAGCTATTTGCGGAAGTGCTTAGGGCTTTCACTGTGCGAAAAGCATTGGGGCTCCTTTGCATAGGCAACAGTGATGAATACAATACTTTTTGTAGTAGAATGATGTGAGGAAATTCATTACAAATAGTAAATATGAATTATGTTTAAATACTAAAATATTAGCAATGAAATCCTTCAATGTGAAGTGTCGAGATCCACAAAATGAAGGCTTGAAAGCTTCCACTGTACATTGGATCAATTAAATAGAAATAGTATGCATTAATTACAACTAAAATATTGGCAATGCAAACCATCAACACGAAGTGCAAATATCCCCACAGTGAAAGCCTAAAAGCTTCCTCTACACAATTAACCTTCTTCGTGGAAGTGGCCAGAGGTTTCATTGTGCAAAACATTTCATGCAAAGAAAATCAATTAAATAGCAGTAGAGGCAGGGACTATGCTTCATTTCAAGTATTAGCCTTATTAGTCTTTAATTGTTATAATTATTATAATTAACCAATATGTATACATTGGAATTAAAGCCATATAATTTTTTAATTAAGATAATTATTCAAAGGACCTTTTTTCAAACATAATTATTTATAGGGTCTTTCGTTATATGTTTGGTAGGGAGCATATTCCAATGTAATGTATGTTTATGGAGAGTTTCTTACAAATTTGTCATTTTCTTTGGTGATATTTTTGCACAATATAAAAATGTGTCTTCCCCATAGATCTCAGGATTAAATTGTGATATGTAAGTTCAACGTGTGTTAAGATAATATTTTATCTCTTTAGTTTATTTCCTTCTACTAATTTTTTTAGCAAACTACTAAGACATAAGTTTGTAATATTTATTCATTCATATTTTTTAGGGTGATATAAAGGACTAAACCACGACCTAGATCCCTCATTCTTCCACAAGGTCTTTTTTAAATTTCTAGATTAATGTTTGAATAACCTAGCATCCTTATCTAGAGTGATACTTTTGGTTAGGACATGAAGCTAAGCTATTTCTTTACAGAGTAAAACAACGACATCAATAGCATTATTTTTCCTCTTGCATCCAATAAAAAAATAACATTTTTTAAAATATATCCACAACTCCCACGATGGAATCATTGCCTCTTTGAGATCTTATTAATCCCAAAAGAAAATCAAAGCTTAAATTTTCCCATGCATTTTGTAGTACATCTAGAGGTGTATACAAACTTGTATTTTGGCTTCTTCCTTTTGCAAGAAAACATAATCTTCAACCAAAATTTTCACATATTTTCTAATACATGGGAAAAGTATCTTCAATCAAAGCTCTAAACATTTTATTATTTAAATGACCACTCAAACCTCCATTATTTCTCTTCTAATTAATTTTTCTCTCTCATGGAGCCTCTTGGTATGCAAAACTAATGATTCTTGAATATGAATCATTCTTGAATTAAAAAATCCATTATGGAGTTTTACCCGCACTCCATAGTTCTTTGCAAGCTTTCCAAATCTATGTCAAATCTACATCATCCTCATATAAGATATTTTTATTATCTAGACACATAACCTCAACATCCATTATATTTAATAACAATACTCTTCTATTTAATGCATCAACAACTTTGTTATACTTTGATGATCTATGCTTCAAAGAAAGTGAGTAACTCTACAAGAATTCCACCCATTTCATATGTCTCTCATTCAAGTTACCTTGACCACTGATACCCTAAAGCTCTTGATGATTAGTATATAACACAATATCCTTACATAATAGATAGCTTCTCCACTTCTCGAGGGCTTGAATTATAAATATAAATATTTATCACAATATAGTTTTTTCTTTGGACTAAATGTTGAGTCAAATTATATTGCATAATTTGAGAAACATAAATTATCAACTCGGGAAGGTAAACTGATGAGGTGCGAGAAAAGTATATGCAAGCGAAATACTTAGGAGTGTCAAATCTCTAACTACTGAATGACATAAACCAATGCAAGTATCTCTTGATCGACCAATTTGCAGCAAAGGTTATAGAGTGGATTCACTCCCTCTACAACTCATGATCTTGATGTTGGTGATTTTGAAAGAATATCGGCAAACCATGCTTCAGCAATCTTAGAAATGAAAACAATTAGAATTCCTTAAGATGGCCACCATAAATAGAAATTTAATCATTCATCTAGGTGCTGCAAATTTTTAAATGACACATTGGTTATGTAATGATATTATTGTTGTAATTAGAAGTAAAGCATGATAAAATAAACCTGAAACATAAATAAATAAGAAACTAATTATACATGGGTGTTGTGGGCAAAGGGGGGCCCTTCCCTTTCTCACAATCCCTTTACAAACAAGAGAAGTTGCTCAAAACAATCGGCGAAACATGCAATTTGTATTAATATCTAAAAATGTTAAGTTACAACACAAGCTTGAAGCCACACAACAATATAAATTTGAACACAACCCTTGCTAAACTCTGCCTCCATATCATTACTATTTTTATACAAATGACCAAGCCCAAAAGTGGTTGGTAGTAACAAGAACATGCTAAATAAGGCCACAGCCAAACAGAAAGAACAACATCAACTGATCTAAGTTGGAACAGGTCCAATCTATGACTGGAAGCATATATTGGACAACATAACATTTCAGGAGCGCGTCCATGTAGAGCGGTTGCAGCCAAGTGGATCGGAGCTTTAGACATGGTCAAAAGGGCAAATCAAAAATGCTGATAGGATAGAAACCATGTGGATTGAAATCCCTTTTCAACCCATGTCTTGGTTTAGCCGGAACGTGCATGCATCATGCCAAATCTCGGATTTCACTGCAGGAATTTTGGGCAGTTACATGCAGACACAGTTTCTGTAGGAAATTCGGAGCGTTCTGTGGGAAATCCGGGCTGCTGCAGGAAATCCAGAACTTGGCATTTTGGCACAAAACTGATCCTATTGCTGAGTGGAATGATCCTGCACGTGGGCTTGGAGCTAGTTAGAGAGTAATTAAGTGAACAAACAGTTTAGCTAGAGAATAATTAAATATTAAAGACAAAATGATGTTTTTAATAATAAATCCACATACCTTTAATCTAATGGCAAACTTTAGGCAAAACATAGGAAAATGAGTGGGAAATAGATAGGTAAGATAGAAAATAGGTTCAAAAGTGGAGGCAATGTGATTCAAAAACATGGCCAAAAATGGGTCAAGTCACAACCCAACATCTCCCCCACACCTAAGATTTTGCAAGTCCCCTATGCAACAAAACCGTCATTTCTCCCAAAAAGTTTTAGTTCTTGCCCTTAGCTGTAGAAGCTGCAGCAAACTGATTTACCACTTCAACTAATTGGTCTAACTAATGCATGATGGACTCTACAGGAAATTGATTTTTATATGCCCTGTTCTTATGTTTCAGAGGATCAATCCGTCTCTGTTTCTTCCTTAGCATCTGGTCCATTTTCCGAATCCAGTCTTCATGCTCCCTTTGCATCCTTCGATTGTTTTCCTTCAATGCTTTGTTTTCTTTCCGCAGGGCTCTTTTGAAAATGGTCAACTCAGTGATTATCTCTTCCAGCTCCTAGAGTGACCATATTTTTCTTTCATCCTTTATCTGTGGTTCTTCATCTACGTGGGGAGACTCCAAGTCTTCTCCTCCAGAAAGCTCTGCCTCTTCATCATCACCCCCTTCATATTGGAGCTTTTCCTCCTCAATGAATCTAGCAGACTCTATTCGATCCTCATCCTTAGGAGAAACACGACATTTCTCCTTCCCGTTCTCGAGTGTGTCAGGCAAGATTTTCACTTCTAAGATTCTTCTCACCACTTGAGCTGATGACTGCTTAATTTGGCTTCTCGTGAACCGTCTGGCAGGAATGAAAGCGGCGGATTTCAGTTTGGTCTTCTTGCCCTCTATCACCCCTGTCGCCACAACGTCCTACTCATCTTCTATTTCCATAATTTTTATCCCAGTTGGCTTCTGTGGAGCTTTTCCCCCAACCTTTGGTCTCCTTGGTTTCACAGCACTTGGGTCACCCTCTTGTTTTTCTTTCTCTGATATTTCTGGCCCTTGCAGCTATTGCACCCTGGGTTCCTGTATTTGTATGGCTATGGCAAAGCCCGCACCCTTATTCTTTCTATCTTCCTTCAGCATCTGTTGATGTGTATGTGGCACTGTTTCAGGCTCGATCGCAGGTATTGTCCTCCTAGAATCAGAGGAGTCTGAGTCTTCCTCCCTGTCTATAAAATAGTTCTCTATCAAGAACTCAATCCATGTCCTTCCTTTCCCCTTCAGAACCTCTGTCATGATAATCTTTACCAACCCATGGTGGTAAAGATTCTCCTCCAGAGTAGCTATCCTATCTTTTGCAGCTGCAGACATCTTAATCAAAGACATTTGTAGATAGTAGGGAAAATTCAAGGGTTTGTCATAGAAATGGGCCAAAAGGTGGACATGAAATAAGAAGGTGAGGTCAAAACGACCCTTGCATGTGATGTACTTCTACAGGAAATAGAGGAGGTCTCGATACTTGCCCCGCAGGAATGTTTGCAGGATGCCTTTACTCCAATCTAGATTTGCATGCTCCAGGAGAAGGAATGATGCGCATAAATTCTTATTAAAACTCTGGTTCTTGAACTAGCGTTCTCCCATTTGTGGAATTCCACAAGCCTGCGCCACCAATTCTTCAATCAGTCTAAACTCCACATCCCCCACTTGAATGTAATCCCCATTCAAGTTCAGAGTGAATGACTTGGTCACTTCAGGGTTATGGCCACTAAATTTCATGAAAAATGGGAGACACCCTGCCTTTTCCAATCAAAGTTTAGTGCATGGGTAAGCCTCAAGCAACTTTGGCCCTTGTGGCTCAAAATGCATAGGGGCTCTGAGTTTGGCCATAACCGGAAATTGAGAAGAAGGAGGCAAGAGTTACACAGTCTTTGGAAATATCACATAGTCTCATGACAGACTTACACAATAATAAGGCACAGATATAGGGAGTGAGTGATAAAATGATATAATAAATATCAAGATGACATCTCTAAAAACAATAGTCATGATCATGACTCCGTCATGATCTGACCATTGAAAAGTACAACATAATCATGACATGATGGTATAGGGATGGCGAACGGTAAGGGAAGGCTGAATGATCATGCATTGGGATATGGCGGTGGCAGTCGCAAGGTAAGCCATTAGTAAAAGGCATGCAAATTCAAAAAATGAAACATCATTTACCTTATCACCTTCATCATCTCATCGCCATTCTGTACATTACCTTTTTACCTCTAACGGGTTTGTACCTCGACTATCATGCACTTGATTTGCAATGATGACCCACTATCTTTTGACGTTAGATTCCATGAATACATCACTCATGCTTCATTCACGCTCTTAGATATTATCACATTCTTTTTGTTTCTGCAGGAAATTTGGATGCTGCTCTTTTGCAGGAAATTGAAATGTTGGGCTTTCTACAGGAAATCAGGCTGACAATTCTTCAAACCATATTCGCATTCTCCTCCATCTATGTACAGTTCAGTGCACATGAATATAGGTGCTGATGTCAAATGTGCAGCAAACTCATTGGATTACCAGCCCTTAAGGTTAGTTGTTAACCAATGCAAGGCCCATCACCATTGATGAAAATGAGGGCCAAGGTACCATGATGCATCCTATTGGGTGTGAAAATGTGCTGATGTCGAACCCCCCTACAGGATCCAGCAGTCAAGAAGCCATGGTGATTCTCCATTGCTGCTGGCGAGATAATCTGTCATTAATGCATATAGACCTCAAGGCATCATAAAGCTTTGATCTTGGACCCAGATAATTTGTTGATGTCGATGGGCCAAGATTGTTGGAAGGAGGGCCTTAAGAAATCCCACATCAATCCAACACAAGCAAACCAGATTTAATCTGAAAACAAAATTTTATTTAAAGGAACATACTGACCTGTAATTTTAACGAGCCTAGGGTAGTCCATGCTCACCAGATTTCATTTTTAGAGAGTCTGAAATACTTGGAAAAGAAGACTCCAGGGGGCTCCTTTTCCGTAATTAGTCCATTGGGCCCGGAAAAAGGAATAAACCTATTCCCAATAGACATTCCTCTCATATTTTACCGAGCACGAGGAGGAACAGAGTAAGCTCATTGTGTCAGTAGGAATCAAGAAGAGATAGTGGAAGGAATGACCCCCTCCTTCACCATCTCCAGCTCTCTTTTCTTCACAATTTCTTGCACAAATTCCTTCTTAGATTGGGGTTTTTGATATAACTTGAGTCTGTGCCCATTCACCAAGAAGGTAAAACTCCGGTTATCAATGGTTTTAACTCTAACAGATCCATTATCAAAGACTTTCTCAATCTCATAGGGACCCAGCCAATGTGTATTAAATTTCCCTTTAAAGTTCTTGAATTTCAAATCATACAACAATGCCCAGTCTCCCTCTTTAAATTGCTTCTTCTTAATGTATCTATCATGCCATTTAGCCCTTTGTTGCTGAATCAAGTCAGTATGCTGAAAAGCGTCTTGCTTGATCTCATCCAACTCATTGAGCTGCAGGATTCTTTGTTGCTGAGCTTCATCAAGATTCATACCCAAATATGCTGCCATTTTAAAAGTTTTGATCTGAAATTCAATGGGAAATAGAACTTGTTTTCTGTACACTAGTTCATAAGGAGAGAAACCAGTGGTGTTTTTCCAAGTAATGTGGTAGGCCCACAATGCTTCAGGAAGTCGGTTGGCCCAATCCTTCTTATGTAATTGCATTGTCTTGGTAAGGATTGTTTCCAACACTTTGTTTGTTGATTCCACCTGCCCATTGGCCTGTGGATGATAAGGACTAGACTTCCCGTGGGTAGTCTGATATTTCTGCATAATTCCCTACATAAACTTTGACAGAAACTAAGTACCTTGATCAGTAATTATCTCACGAGGTACCCCAAATCTTACAAAAATATCAAAAAAAAGAAAGTCTCCCACTGTTTTCTCCGTTGCTCTAGGTAGTGCTCTTGCCTCCACCCATTTCATAACATAATCAGTGAAAACTAAAATGTACTTCTTACCTTTGGAAATGGGGTTGATGGGACCTACAAAATTAAGAGCCCACCTCTCAAAAGGTTACATAAGAACCTATGGCTGCAAAGGCATGTCATCTGATTATACAGGTTGTCCCATTCTCTAGCAGCTGTCACACTTCCGAACATATTCCCTTGAATCTTTGAAAAGACTCGGCCAATAGTAACCTGAGCGAAGGATCTTGTAAGTTGTCCACCTATCTGCAAAGTGCCCTCCGCATGGTTCATCGTGACAGGCCCTCAGAATATCATAGATATCTTCCTCCCAGACACACCTATGTGGTTGATTCTAGATAAGAAATCAGGTACCTGATTTTCCTTTCTAGGTCGGTCCAACACTATGATGTCGAATTCCTGCAACAACAAAAGCCACCTAGTAACCCTAGCATTAGTGACTGGTTTATTCATGAGATATCGAATGGCAAAGTTATTTGTATGTACAAAAACTTCATAACCCATGATGTATTGTCTAAACATATTATGGCATAAATCAAAACTTTCTCAGTTACCGTATAATTCAGCTCTGTAGGAGTTAAATTTTTACTAACGTAATAAATGGCATGGGTTATAGGATCTTATTTCTACCCCAATACTACTCCTATGGCTGTATTAGAGGCATCTGTGGAAATGTGGAAAGGCAATTTCCAATCCGGGCCTCTCAAAACTGATGCTGAAGAAATTTTTTCCTTGAGTGTATCAAATGCAGCTTGACACTCATCATTCCAATGAAATTCAGCTTCTTTAGTCAATAATTTAAATAATGGAGAGGCTACTTTCGTAAAATTTTCAACAAACCTTCTGTAGTAACCTACATGTCCAAGGAAGCTTTGAACTCCTTTCTGATTGGTTGGTGGAGGTAGCTTCGTTATGACTTCAATCTTTGCCAGATCAACTTTAATTCCTGCAGCAGAAACATGATGTCCCAAAACAATACCTTCATTCATAATCATAAAACATTTTTCATTACTCAATGAAAGGTTAGTGTCCCTACATGTATTTAAAAAAATTTCAAGATTATGTAAAGCTTCCTCAAAAGTATCACCCATAACTGTAAAATCGTCCATATAAACCTCTACGCAATCATGCAAAAGATTAGAAAAAATACCAAGGACTGCTCGCTGGAATGTGGCTGGTGCGTTGCATAAACCAAATGGTAGTACCCTGTATGCATAGGTTCCCCAAGGACATGTGAAAGTGGTCTTCTCCTGGTCTTCAGGAGCTATCCTAATCTGATTGTACCTACTAAACCCATCTAGGAAGGAAAAATGCTTTTTTCCAGCCAAGGTGTCCAGCAATTGGTCTATGAAGGGCAAAGGAAAATGATCTTTTAAAGTAGCCTTATTTAGCTACCTATAATCAACACAAACTTGCCATTTACCATTCTTCTTAGGCACAATAACCAATGGAGATACCTGTTGGCTATCTGAGATAGGATAGATGAACCCAACATTCAATAATTTTCCCAATTCATCTTTCACAATTTCTCTAAAAGTGGGGTTCATCCTCCTTTGCGGCTATCTCACAAGCCTAGCTTTTTCTTCTATGTAAATATGATGAATGCATGTGTCTGGGTGAATCCCTCTCATATTGTATATTTCCATGCAAATGTATCTAATTTTTTTTTCAAAGATTGGATTAACTGTCTCTCTTGTTCAGGGGTTAAGGAAGAATTGATATTCAAAGGTTTTTTAGGAAAACTTTTAACCACCTTACTCCCCCATTCAAACATAGAATATGTAGGAAATGCAGATAATAAGGCTGAATGTAACTCGGTTTTTCTACTATTTTCATGAAAATCCTATAGATTGGTTATGAAATCTAAATTATGATTAGGTTTCCCATCTTCTTGCTGCAAAAAATCAGGATTAGAAATATAGCAATTTATCATATTCTCTTCTGAATTTTCTTTAAGGCTCATGGCTTGGGAAATGGTCAAAACTGGTCAAGCACATTCGGAATCATGTTCTTCTTCTTCTTCTTTAACCCAATGTGTGTTTTCTAATCTAAGGAGAGACTAAGCAGGGGGATACAAATTGATATGATTTGTTTTAGTCCCATGGGTGATGGTGATATTCCCAAACCTACACCCTATGTAAGCATCTGTCGTGGCTAACCACGGTCTCCCCAAGATCAACGGATGACCTCCTAAGTTGGTTTTGGGCTGAAGAACATAGAAATCTACAGGGTATGCCCAGGAATCTAATGAGATGACAATGTCCTCTAAAACTCCCTCTGGTTTTACCTTAGACCTATCAGCCAATTCAAGCATGGTAGGGGTGGGTAACAAATCAAAGGTTCCTATTTTGGCTAAGGTTTCCATGGTCATAACATTTATGGCAGCACCTAAATCAATTAAAGTGTTTCTTATAGGTTGTCCATTGATAAAGGTGGTAACCACAGGAATTCCAGGGTCTGCATATTTTTTGGCAACACATCCAGTAGACATCAAGCTTGCTAGCTTTCCACCTACTTGGATTGTGGAGAGTTCTCTCTTTTGTCTTCCGGGTTTCTTAGTACATAGCTCCCTTACTGTTTTGGCATAAATTGGGATGTCTTTAATTGCTTGCAACAATGGGATCTTGATGCACACATTTCTCAATTCAGACACAAGATCAAACTCACATTCGGGTTGTTTTGGTCTTATTTCCAATCTCTCTAGAAAAGGAGGTTGGATATCTTTGGATGAGGAAGGTTCTTGTGGCCTTGAAGTGGGTTGTACTACTGGTTCAGGTGTAGTTTCAACTTCAGGCATCTCTAGAGGATCTTCCTCTACAATCTCTTCAATTCTTCTGGGATGATTTACCACTTTTCCCGACCTTAACTAGATTTCTTGCAATGACACAGGAAATTCTTACAGAATAGGAACATAAATTTCCTGCAACGACTGTGGTGCAATACAGTAGGTAGGAGAGGTGGGATAAGGAACAAATCCAATGTTGTGAGCAGATTGGATGGTTTTATTGTTGGGGTTAAAAACTGGTTGGGCAGGAAGTTGTGTGGGACGAGGTTGATTTGGTGGGGCAGGCAATTGAATTTGTTGTTGTTGAGGTTGGACTAATGGTTTTTGAGTGGGTTGTGGAGGATAGAAATTTTGGGGAGGAAAATTCTGATTGGTAGGATGAAAATTTTTTCCCTACCAAGGTTGTTGTGGAGGCCAGGTTTGCCAAGGCATTGGAATATTCCACATTTGGTTTGGGTTATAAGAATTTTGAAAATGTGACTGACTTTGATTAAAAGGAACTTGAAAATGTGACTGATTCATACCTGCAGCACATGGTTGCCATTGTCTTTGAGGTGCCATAGCATAGAGTGCATTGACAGCCCCTTGATCTGCCATATATGATGCTTTAATTTCAGGAAGTGAAGGACATTGCTTAGTGGAATGTTCTGCTTCACAGATTAAGCATAGTTTCTCCGGACACTCCCTTGAAGCATGTTTCTTCCATCATTTTGGACAAAACATGGCCAAGGCTTTTTTTAGCTCCTCTTTCTCCTATTTCTTCTTAACCTGTAAAATATCCAATTGAGAAGATAATGTGCTAAGAATATCAGTTTTAAAATTTTCAAATAAGTTACCCATTTCTGCCCTGGTTACTCTAGCTCCAGCAATTGGCTTGACAAGTCTAGAAGTAGTACTTCTAGTCCCACCTCCAACTTTAGAATTTCCTCTTGAATATCATTGACAAAGTTCTCATAAATCATCATATCCCAATTTAGAGATATCACCTCCTCCCATCATATTCAAGATCTCAAGATATTCTGGACTGATGGCTTTCAACAAAATTGTTCTTTTCGTGTCCTTACTCAACTGATTCATTTTAAATCTATGCAAACTGTATTGAAATCTTTCCACCAAGTCCTCAAGACTCTCCCCCTCCTTCTGAGTCATGCCAAAGATTTCTTCCCTGAGATCCCTAGTCTTACAATAATCTTGATATTTCTTCAAGAAAACCCTCTTCATTTCATCCCAAGTTGTAATGGAGTTTGAATCCAACCCCATAAACCACCTGAGAGTTGCATCCTTCAGTGTTGCAGGAAACAACTTCAGCTTTTGAGCATTGGAAGAATAGTCATAGCTCCTGCACAACACATCGAACTCAAATAAAAAGGCATCAGGATCTTCACTAGGAACCCCTCTGAAATTAGGCAAGGCTGAAGGAGGAATGTTCTTCATTTGAGTAGCTCCACCAGCCTCCATGATAGGGAATTCAAATGTAACCAATTCATCTTCCTTCTCATCATATCCCTCTGTGTGACCAGTCCCCTCTTCATGAGCCATTCTAGTCCGAAAGGGATTATGGGCTAGATGGTTTGCAGATCCTGCTGAACCAGGAGACCCAAAATGGATAGTATTAGAAGGCTTCCATCCAGGAGTAGGTTCTGGGCTCTTTTCAGGACCACAGACCTCCAGACCAGGCTCGTCTTCTTTTACTGCCTTTGATTTTGCAGACTTCTTTTTCCTGGCCAGTGTATTAGTAAATGAAGTGGTGCTCACACCACCACAAAAGACATTGGTAGATGTTGGACCCAAGCATCTACTTAAAAAAATAAATTCAAAAAACAGCAAAAAAAAAAACTACTTACAGACAATCAAGGCACAGCTTTGGCGAATAATTTGACCTCTTCTAGTGCATGGGCTTTGCCCTACATCTTATCACTTCGACTCCCCCAGCCTTGAAAATTTCAAACAATGCATAAAACACAAAAACACTTCAGTATTACCCCTTTAGCACCTCCCCGGCAATGGCACCAAAATGTTGAGTCAAATTATATTGCATAATTTGAGAAACATAAATTATCAACTCGGGAAGGTAAACTAATGAGGTGCAAGCAAATTATATGTAGGCGAAATACTTAGGAGTGTCAAATCTCTAACTACTGAATCACATAAACCAATGCAAGTCTCTCTTGATCGACCAATTTGTAGCAAAGGTTATAGAGTGGATTCACTCCCTCTACAACTCATGATCTTGTTGTTGGTGATTTTGAAAGAATATAGGCAAACCACGCTTCAGCAATCTCAGAAATGGAAACAATCAAAATTCAATCTAAGATGGCCACCATAAACAAAAATTTAACCATTCATCTAGGTGCTGCTAATTTATAAATGACACATTGGTTATGTAATGATCTTATTGTTGTAATTAGAAGTAAAGCATGATAAAATAAACCTGAAACATAAATAAATCATAAACTAATTATACATGGGTGTTGTGAGCGAAGGGGGGCCCTTCCCTTGCTCACAACCCCTCTACACACAAGAGAAGTTGCTCAGAACAATGGGCAGAACATGCAATTTGTATTAATATCTGAAAATGTTAAGTTACAACACAAGCTTGAAGCCACACAACAGTATAAATCTGAACACAACCCTCGTTAAACTCTGCCTCCATATCCTTACTGTTTTTATACAAAGGACCAAACCCAAAAGTGGCTAGTAGTAACAAGAACTTGCTAAATAAGGTCGCAGCCAAACAGAAAGAACAACATCAGCTGATCTAAGCTGGAATAGGTCCAATCTATGACTGGCAGCATAGATTGGATAGCATAACATTTCAGGAGCACGTCCACGTAGAGTGGTTGCACCCAAGTGGATCGTAGCTTTAGACATTGTCAAAAGGGAAAATCAAAAATGCTGATAGGATAGAAACCATGTGGATTGAAATCCCTTTTCGACCCATGTCTTGGTTTAGCTAGAATGTGCATGCATTATGCCAAATCTCTTATTTTCATGCAGGAATTCTAAGTGGTTACGCGCAGTCATAGTTTCTGCAGGACTGGAGCATTCTGTGGGAAATCTGGGCCACTGCAGGAAATCCGGAACTTGGCATTTTGGCACGAAGCTAATCTTGTTGCCGAGTGGAATGATCCCGTATGTGGGCTTGGAGCTAATTAGAGAGTAATTAAGTGAACAAATAGTTTAACTACCGAATAATTAAAGATTAAAGACAAAATGATGTTTTTAATAATAAATCCACATACATTTAATCTAATGGAAAACTTTAGGCAAAACATAGGAAAATGAGTGGAAAATAGATAGGTAGGATAGAAAATAAATTCAAAAGTGGAGGGAATGTGATTCAAAAACATGGCCAAAAATGGGTCAAGTCACAACCTAACACTGCATTTAAGTTCTCATTAAAGAAAGAAATATGCTTACCTTCCTATCCCAATATTGCTCTAATTGTTCATCCACTTGCATCATAATTTACATAGAAAATATTGTTTAAGTCTAGTAATGTTAATATTGATTGTTCAATAACCTTCTTCTTCAATATCTTAAAATTATTTTCTAATATTATTGTGCACTAAAATCTTCCCTTCTTTCTTCGATGGGGGTGGTATTAAGTGTCACAGTATCATTAGGGAGCATGATTAACATGCCAAACATGGGAATGGAGTACGAGTTAGCATCCCTAGGAATAAGAGCCATGCTATCCACCTATCACCTCTTAGTTCTTGCATGGCACACTTTATGCTCATAGGTTTGGGATCACCTACCTCGGTACCATCGGTTTAAATGCATGCAAATGGTCACATATGTTATGGAGTACGAAAATATCTTTGCCATAAGGTTTCATCCCTTAATTGTTGCAATGGTTAGGATTTGTCATGGTGGATTGGTTTTGGGTGGAGGAGATCCTAACACATAGTATACAAATCTAATTCATGAGCGTATGATTTACGGGTACCTTGTATTTTTTAAAGAGTATACCCGTCCGTACACCTGTTCCTCCATGGATCTCGTACATTCTAGTTTTTTCTCTTAATGGCTCAGTCCTCTCATGTCCATGCGCCATTATAAATGCATGGGAAACTTCTTACGGTGGTAGCATAGATATTCCATATGTATTATTGGGGAGGGTTCCAAACCATTGTGTTTCTCATGGATGTGTTGGTTGGTCTTTTATGGGCTTGTGAGATTTATTTTTCTTCACTATTATCTTTCATGTTGTTGCTCTTCTTCACATTTTAAGAACTCAACATTTTGGTATATTCTCTATAGTTTTGTGAGTTTACAGAGGGGTCAATGTTTTTCCTGTTCTTTTCCATAATATAGGGACCATTCCTTCTTTCAAATTAGTGGTATTTTTACCCACCTCGTCACCTCAAGTCTCTAATTTTGCCAAAATTTCTTTTAGTTTTCCAGTGTTGGTCTACGGAATTTGGTATCCATGTACCTTTTCCATTTTTTTTTATGATGTCAATTATTCCTTCATTTTTATAGTAGGCTCAAGGTCTCTATCCTCCCTTTGTCTTCGTCTCTCACAAATTACAGTATACTAGGAGTTAGGGTTGGTATTTTTATTAAATTATTGTGGAATTTCCTATCTCTCCCCTTGACAAAATGCACTCTCCTTTTACCTTTGCATAATGGATGACGTCCTCCTTGTTTAGGTGTTTACTCCCCACTTAAGAATATTTCTCCCTATCTGCTTACCTTTGGCCTAATTCTATTTGTTCCATCACCCCATTTTCTATGTAATCATGGCTCCTGAGCAAAGAATGTTCATTTGTTGTCGTGGTGCACATGGTTCATTTTCCTCTTGTTGGTGGTGTTTGTTTGGTTGGGAGTTAGTGGCGAACCTCTTTAACTCAGTTCCTCCTGAAGTAAGGAATGAAATTATCCATCTAGAGGTAATGGAATTTGGTGACCACAGATATTTTTCTAATTCTGAGATTAGAGGCAACAAATTTAAGTGGATTCCTGATCTAGGGAAATTCAGAAAGCATAGGTGTCACTTTCTTCATTCTCTCTCTCTGCATTAACAAACAGAAACACTTCTCTGTATGGTTATTCGTGACAACTAGGTAGAAAACTAAAAATTGTTTGCAAGTCAGGATTATATTAAGCGAATTCTTTAAGATATTCACTACAACCTATATGAAATTGTATCTAGACTAACAAGGGTGGAGCGGTTTGTGGTATCCAACTCGGGCACTGATTCTGATGAGCCGCATGAGGCACCAATAGTTATCAACACTCCTACTGGGAATTTTCCTCAGGTAAACTCCTCTCCCCTCTATTTAAACATCATTTCTGACTAATGGTCTTCGATGGTTAATTCACTTGTCTCTACAACTAGGTATTTCATGTTTTTTCTCTAGTTTTTATAGTGAGTTGTCGACGTGGAACTTATGGTTTTGTCTTGTTGTCTTCATAATAATATGGATATAATCTGAATGTATTTGGTTGGTTGGAATAGCATTAGTAGGCTTGTTTTACTACTCCCTTGTCTCAATATCATCTTCCTTAATTTTTGTAAAAGTATTAGGGTATCAGTGAAAAAGTATGGTAAGCATGTAAGAGTCACTCTATCTCTATGACAGACAAAACCTTTCATTTTGGAATTCACTAGTAGTACTAGTGTCATTTTGGTTTCCCGTGGTTGAAGAGATGATCTCCCGGGGTGTTTTTTTTAACTACGATGAACTATCAATGTAACATCTTTTATTATTAATGGAAATTTATTGATGAAGCTTACAAGAAAAATAAAAATAAAAATCCCTTCTTCATTCACCCAATCAATGGTGCACATATGCCACTAAAATATCAAATAAACTTCTTATAGAAACTTCTCAATCCATGGAAACTTCTAATGTCAAAAGTTCTTTTAGGAACATGACTTTCAAACATAATCATTTCCTTTCTTTGGTCCTTCTTCAAACCTTCTTCAAAAACCACAAAAACTAATTATATCAACTCTTATTGCATAAAGGTACATTTCTTCAAATTAATTAGTGGATGTTCCTCTTTTAATCGCTCTAATACTTGTTACAAATACCTCAAATATTCGTCTTTTTTCCTACTAAAAATTAGAATATCATCGAGGTATAAAGTCTCAAATTTACCTAACTATGGTTCCAATAAGTCATTATTAACTTGTTTTCAATGCAACAATGACCCTCCAAAACAATTTCCTAGCTCGATTTTGGAGCCTACTTGAACTGTTGTTCCAAGCTATCTTGCGTCATCACATTTTTTGATTTTATATTCT
This sequence comes from Pinus tabuliformis, assembly GCA_031772625.1. Taxonomy (NCBI): domain Eukaryota; kingdom Viridiplantae; phylum Streptophyta; class Pinopsida; order Pinales; family Pinaceae; genus Pinus; species Pinus tabuliformis. The sequence continues at coordinate 241,095,809 of CM062804.1, forward strand.
TATGTTTTCTCTAAGTGTCACATCCTCCTAACTCAATGTTTTCTAAGTGTCATCACTTTACCTTTACAAGTTCTTGTGTTATCTTGTCTAAGGAGAGGTGAAGTCATATCTTTACTTGGCTTAGTAACTAGCCTTATTCACCATGCAACACACACAAAAGTAAACAAGAGAAAATAAAGGATATTTTAAAAGAAAATGTGCACTTCAATATGATGAAGAGTTGCTCTCTTGATGAGCACACTCCTTCAGGTTGAACAATTGTGCCCTCCTTGGAGCACATTCCTTCATGCTCAACCAATTCGCCCTCACTTGAGTGCACTCCTTCAACACAAAGACCTATGTCATTTCAAAACTCATGCATGCACTTTCTTCTTGCATGTGAGAGTACCCCAAGAAAATATGTTCCCACTTCACTTCTCCTAACTAACTCATTCACTCGTTGAAAAGTGGCGGGCATACATGAAATGGATTTGCATGTAATATTCTTATAATCAATTCGGTTAGTCATTCTTTCCCATAATCATTCTCATCTGGGTTGGGCGCACATCTTTGGATCAAGGAGATCTTTTTCGATCTACATTCCAAGTAAGTTTTGCATGTCATTTCTATTGATTTCCTTTGATGTTTTTGTTGTTGACCTTTCTTTCCTTGTTGGCATTTCACATATTTTCAACTTCTTTACTAGTATTTTAGTTCATTCTTACCTCTACAATTGTCAATTTATTGTCGCAAGTTGTGACTCTTCATATTTTGTAGCTTTTCATATTCCAGTCACGATTGTGATAGAATCTATAAGAGCTTGTAAATATTTCACTTCAACATTTATATCATTCTATTTGGTTGTTAAACATTTCCTTGAGCCATTCCAAGATAGATCACACTTCTAGAAGAAAACACATGGCTATCTCAGAAAACTACGCCTATAAAGACAAGTTTTGCTCAAAAGCACACTTCTTCATCATGAACAATTGCACCATCCTTGAACACATGAGCGCACCTTGAAGGCTTGAATGTTTTCCCCTTCGTCTCTTCGGCATACATCCTTTCTCCACCCTTGTCCCCATGAGCACATGAGAGCGCATTTAAGGCCTGAATCCTGACCCCTTCATCCCTTCAGAGTGCGCCCTTGCACCCTCTTAGCCTCCTTGAGCACATGAGCACATATTGAACCCACGAATAATCTTCTATCATCCTTCTTCAGTTCTCCCTATGCCCTTCATGATTTCTCTCTCTTGCTTGAGCACATGAGCACACCTCAAGCCTCGAATGATCCTTGAATTTCCCTTCATTATCTAATAATGTGCCCTCCTTGTTTTCACACAAATTTTTTTCCTATATAAGTAGATATGTATCGTTATTTATAGGCTTATAATCTCAGCTTCATTTGATATATTTTTTAATATGATCTACTAAGTTATTTCTTGTAATAGATAGAATATTTTTTAAATCTAATCTTTGTCCCCATGAGTGTGCTTCCACATATAGGTGTTCCAGTTGCTAGCCTCATTACTCTTTCATCATTTTTTGGAACGATGCCTCCTGCTACACGTCGAGTGGCCTCCAAAGAAGCTTCAAAATAAAGAACTGAAGAAGTAGCAGAAGTTACAAAGCCTACTATTCCTATTCTCACAAATACATAGTGCTTCATAGATAAGTCTATTAAGGTCATGTGGAAATACATCAAAGACACATTCATGCAAAAATAGTTCTCTAAAAACTTGGAAAATTTGGAAGTATACATTAATAACAAGTGGTCCATGATATACAATATTGCATGCAGGTTCCTAGTCATTCCTTGTGCATAACTGATTGAATGGATTCTTACACACATGGATAATTCAGATCTAGTGATTCATAGTGGAAGTGGTGGTCAACTTGCCACCTATTATGGAGAATACATGTAAACCTATTATAAGATGCAAAAACCCACAGGGTATGCCAATAATAAATTTTACACTAGATGGGCTAATCTCGACACAAGTGATATCATCAACTCTTGGTGTTTAGAGCTTGCTACGTTCTGACACCTCCCATCTATAGTTTACCTAACCAAGATTCTCAAGGATGTGTATCAATACCTTATTTCCATGTGTTTTATGTTGCATGGGTGAAAGAACGCTGATGTATTTGAAGAGAACTAGATATATATGATCAACATGGTAGTTACTCATGGAAAAATATTCAATTGGGAAGATATACTTCCTTTTTAGTTGCAACATCATGTTGGGAGCGTTAAAGCATCTCTAAGATTAAAACAGGAACTAGAGTTCTACATGTCTACATTTCTATTAGATGGGATCTGTGCATGGTATGCATTCCCAGGGATGTATTGGAACTGAACCCCACAGGATATGTTTCCAGTTTACTTTCACTATAGGGTTTGTCCGGTTTGAGTTTCAAAGGGGCATATCATAGATTGGCAGAGCATTTCTTCGTAGTCATATTTCATATGATATATGAGATCAATCATCCTTGCATAACTGACCAAGTGAATAAGTTGTTACATGATATCGTGGATTGGTTTTTTACGCTTCAAGGTACATACATCTGATGCTTTGGATGTCATATTTCTTCTCATATCATGTCACAATATGTAATTAATAAGGTGGTCCTACAAGAAATGGCTTATTATTTGAATAAAGGGTTATCAAAAGTTCTTCACAGAAGGAAGAAAGCCCCTTGGACCACTTTCCCTTTGAGGATCAGGTTGTATGAGCTAAAGAGACATACGGAAGTGGAAGCCGAAATACAGGAGTTGGACTTCTTGCACTTTGCAGTCAAGGACTTTCATGGGTATGACCCCAGAAGGGTGTGTAGGAATAATTGTGAAAGGATTGGTTTCACTTGAGGATATTCATCAATGTCTACCGCAAAATACACAAAGATAAATAATTGGTACAATGTAGTAAGAAGAACACATCCAAGAATTGAAGTTGGTTCCCCCCCCAAGTTCCACCATCTCAAGATACATAAGTACAAGAGGCACCTCAAACAACTCCTCAAGCAAAGAGTGTAACTCCCAGGAAAAGGATCAAGCATGATTTGACAAGAGAGAGTAGAAGGAAATGGAAATTTGATCCTTTGAATAAGGGAGTTATTCAAGATGAATAGGAAAGGAGAGAAATAGAGGAAAATATGCAACAAGAAGAAGAGGAGAAGATGAAGCAAGAAGAATAAGAGGAAACAAGGAGAGTAGAAGAAGAGCGAAAAAGGAAGTCACAAGAGGAGGAAGCGACACATAGGTCAGAGGAAGAACAATTGACTCAAGAGATAGAGAAAGAATTGGAGGAATATGATACCATCCAACCCATAAATGATGGACCTGGTTCTCTAGTAGAACCTCCTATTATGGGTGGTCATCTCCCATTTGATGAAATGGGAATCACACCTCCACCTGAAGGCAAAGTCATGTATGTGTGTAATGTCATGTTTTATCTGCTCAAGAAAAGTATTGTGAAACAAAGGCGAAGATACTTCCCAAATGATCCTCAAAATCCAGTCTCAGTATCCACTGAAAGGGTGCTTACTACTAATATTAGGAGTAATCCCTAGGAAATCATGGTGGCTAATGTTTATTTTCCTATAGTAGCATAGGACAACTCAGAGTATCTGTTAAATGAGAATGCACGAGTGAGGATATAATTAGTTGCAGCAATGCAACAAGCGAAACATCTCACTACGGAAAACCAACGACTATCCTCCCACAACCTCCACACAGAAGAATGGAAGTCAGCCATATAGGAGGAATTGGGGTCAATGGAAGATAACATGGCATAATTGTATGATGAAACAATACTTCTAAATGAAGTAGTGGTTCCCCTTATTGGTATTCATAAGAAATCACAAGAAGTCTTAAATCTCTTGAAAATGGAAAACAGAGTTGGTGATCAACTACAAGAACAAGCTTCTGAATATATGGATTTTCCATAACAGTTGGTTAAAAAGGATATGATTGTCATTGAGATAGATAGAGTACAACTGAGACTCCATCATCAGAACTACATGTGTCTTGGAGAGCACTATTTCCTCTTATAGTTGACTGCACAACAATTTAGAGTCTCTAGCACATAAACATTGGATGCCTTCAGTAGGATCACTTAGAGAGGTAAGAGGTAGGGAAATCATCTTTTAGGAAGTGAGGCACTACATAAAACAAATCAAACAAGCATCAGAACAAGAAGGCTTGGAGATCACTAAAAACGTTATCCTACAATATGTCATCGCACTAGCAAAGGCCCACATGGAAGTTTCATGGCTATGAAATAGTGTACAATCAAGCTCCAAGACCATATTTACATAAGCATTGGAGGTGAAGATATGGTTTGCAGCGAGCTTGTTGGTTCAGATCAAATTCATTGCTACAGAGTTTAGAGCATGGCATACATACATTACCAATGAACTCCATGAGGCAACAAATTATTTATCAATTTGATAACATTTTGTCCTATTAGTAGTTTTTCTCATATACCCACTGTCTCATATCTATTTTGTCTTTTGTAATATGCTTCATGTAAATAAGTCTAGGAGACACATATGGAATTTGAAAAGACACATGTGGAATGGAAAGGGTCATATATGGAATATGAAGGGTTGTATGGAAGCCCATAAAGTTGAAGAGTCATGAGGAAACCAAAAATTCATTGTCATTTGTTACAAGAGCTCCTCATAAATCAAGAAAGGGGCTTGTATTCTTAGAGTCTTTCATTGGCTTCTATTTTCATAGGAGATAAATCATTCTTTGGATAAGAAATTTGTGGCTTCATGTTCCATTATTGGATCTAGTGTTTCACCTATGTAACAGTCTACTTGGAATCTTTCATTTATAATCAGAAGCCCTCCGAGCTTGCACTTCTGCATGCATGTATTGTGGATGTAGTAAGAGTATTCTTGTTTTGTTTGCAGTATACGTTGGCTTAATTACAAACTAATTCTAATGAAATAATTTGTTGCTTAGATATGGGTATTATTCCATGATTGTTGTTATGCTTTCATGATTGGTGTTTATCCTGTGAACTAATTTTCATGTAATCAACAAGCCTTTTTCTCCACTATCAGGTCTCCCTTAGGATAGTACTATTAATTCCCTAACCAAGGGCTCATTTTTTTTCCCGGTCGTGGAAGTTCTTTATGCATCTTGAATTTGGTTTTACACAAATATTACATACTTTTTGCCCAAAGAGGTGCTTGTGATCTCTTTTGTATGTGTTAAAACTAAGTTGTACATCGAAAACCTTTGCAATGGTATTCGGATCATATAGTTGGATCGAAATCCTACACCAAATGGTGTGAGGTCTAATTGGGACCTCATTTTGGGTAGATTCCCTGCATGCTGGCAGTATCCAACATTATCAACATAACCTCATGAAAGTACACTATGGATTTGTCAAAACAAATGGCATAATTAGTTATCCATGTGGTTCTTCCTTTGTCTTGAATGTTGCCTTTCATTCATTCATTTCTTTGATTCTAATCCAATGATACCCAATCTTCAAGTCAATATTAGAAAAGTATCTCACTCCACTTAAAAAATCCATATGATCATCTATTCTTGGAAATTGAAATATGTACTCAATATTTATCTTACTTATATCTCTAGAGTCCACACACATTATTTGTTCTCTACCCTTCTTCAATGCTACTATTACATGTCCAACATAAGGATACACAATTTCTCTTATATGCCTTTGTTTAATGGACCTTGATTCTATCTATTAACCTTTTTAATTTTCTACTAAGGTCATCCTACATAGAAATTTCTTAAGAAAGCTTGATTTATGCATCAATTCAATTTGATGTGAAAAGTCTCTAATTGGAGATACCTCCAATGGCATATCATTTGTTACAATCTCCTTGTATAAATTCAATAATTATTCAATTTCTATTGTTATTATTTTATCTTGTTATTGAACTATCTTTGGAAAAGGTGCAATATCAACACTTTGAACTATTAATTTCTTCTAAATTTATTTGATTGAACAAAGCATGATATTGTTCATATTGCTATCTCGAATACTCACTTATGTTATTGGATGTAATATGAATTTTCTTCCCTATTTCTCAAACTAGTAGATATTTTTCATCCCATCATTAAAAACTCCCTTATAATATTACCTAGGTCTACCAAGCAATATATAACAAGCATCCATAGGAGAAAAATCACAAAACACTTGATCTTCATACTATCATATTTGAAAATTCAACAATAACTATTGAGAAATAGTAACTAAATGTTCCTTTTGTAGCCATAAAGCTTTGCATCCACTAGGATGGGGTGTAGATTTCAACTTTAAATTCTTTATCAATTTTTTAGATACTATGTGTTTAGCATTTCCTCCATCAATAATTAGATTACAACACTTTCCTTGTAGTCCATATTTTCTCCCGAAGATGCTCTTTCTCTACTTTGGTTCTTTAAAAACATTATTTTGGCTTAAGAAACAACCTTCTACACATGAGATTATCTCACTGCTCATGGTGTCAAATATTTGTAATGTTGTTGCCAACAATTAACGGCTCCCTTTCCTAAGCTACATGTGCCCTTGTTTCATTCATCCTTCCACAATTTTGATTCTCAAAAAACAAAAATCCATCTTGTGGCCTTGTTTACCACACTTGTAACATGTAGAAACATACCTATTTCCTCTCCTTGTGTCAAAACCTTTACCTCCACCAACATTATCACTTCCTTTATAGTGTTGACTTCTACCACTTCATCTTCATTTCTTACAATTTTTTTACTACTTCCAAAGCTTTCTCTACTTCTACCTTAACATCCTATTCATCTATCATTTGTTGTCATCTATTCAAATTTTATTTAATTGCAAGAACAATCTGTTATGTTTCATCTACAATACAAATAAAATGAGTGCTTATTTCATCTTGAATATTTCAAATATTAGGTCATTGACATACCTTGAAACCTTCTAATATTGTGATTCCTTAATGCTTGGTATGATTAGCACTTTGAAGAACTCTCATGTGTACATCACACTGATGTCTCCCTTTAACTCAAATTTTAGGCATGTTTACATGAAACTTGTTAATTTACTAGTAAGACTTTGTCTTTCATTTTATTTACCATTTTCTTCTAGGTATTAATTTTATCATAATGATTATCAATTATATATATTTGTGCACAATCCTACCCTAAAGTTTCATGCCCCTTCAAATTTGGTGGCATCAAACTTAACCCTACGGGGGCCTTCAACTCTCATATCCAAAATACATTTATATGTGAATTTGATGGCAATCCCACATTGCATTAAGTGGTATTAAAGAAACATTATAGACATGGGAAAGGAAGATTCCAACATATGACACTGTTGGGAATGAGGAAACGATAATTTTTATCTTTTGGAAAGATTTATGCTTGTCGTGAACATGTTATGATAGTGGAAGTGACACTAGTAATAAAAAATTGTTAGGAGAGTATCCCTTGTTAAAAACAATTCCAACAATGCATTACTCTATGGATGATAATTAGGGTGGTAATGACTAAGAGAATAGAAATATATATTCCATCTGGGAGAATAAATTATAGAGATTAGAGAGCTCTAAAATACTTAGAGATGGAATATATGATAAATTATAGAAAAGAAAATGTATAGCTAAGAAGGAGAATTGAAGAATTGGAAACATGAAATGTTGGATGTGTTGTAGAAGAATCAAAATTATAATGTGAAGTGCAAAAATAAAAGATGACCAAGGAAGAGACCATGTCGTGGAATTTCTTAAATTTATGAAAGAAATAAGTACCGTTTGAGTTGAAATTTCAAATTATGATGGTAACCTAAAAGTTGGAACTTTAATTAATTTGATAGGAAAAGTATATTTAATTTATCAAATAAAAAGAAATGCTTTGAACATAAACCAACGCAACAAAAAAATTATATACAAAGAACCCATGAATTCTTGATTGTGTTGTCTTTATTCAATGGTAATGCATTATCTCTCATAGAATCATCATAGTCTTTGGATTCTACATAATCCCAACTAAATAATACCAATCTATGACAACCCTAATACCCTTTTCTCATTTACAAACATCATATTTAAGCTTGTAATATCTATCTTGTGGTTTTCCAACCACTTAACTAATGTAAAATAAAATTTTCAAATTTTCAAAATTATCAAAAAAAAATTAAGACAATATATATTATTACAATTTTAAATGAAAATCTCATTAAATTCTCTCCATTTATAGATACAAACTCTAAAGCGACATCAAATACTCCAATATAATTATCTTATAACCGATCATGTTTAAGGTTAGACAATAATACTAAATCAATAAAATCACATGCATGTAAAATAATTTGCATAAAAATTACAATTATATATACCATTATTAGTCACTACTTTTCTAAGGACTATAGCATTCACCTCATGGTAAAAGTGTGTTGACTTTGCATGTTTTTGTTGTTCTTTTTCAATTTTAACCAAAGTTTCGAGAAAATGTTTAATATTTCTATTTTCCCATAAATTCAAAAATAATTTCCTAATTTTCTGTAAATCGTATTTATAAATTTTAATTAGCTAAGCGGGCTCTAATGGGACCTAATTCCCATGATGGTGGACGTTTTATTTTCCATATTTGTCAGTGTCAAACAATTCATTTTAAAATCAAAATAAAAATAAAGCTAATTTTGTGAGTGTGTATTTTATTAGTGAGTGCTCTTCCACTAACACAGTTATGCCATTGCTCTACCCAATGATGCCAGAAATGACATTGTCGGAGGTCCTTTACTTGGGGGGGAGAGGGGGGTTGGTGGTGGAGAGGGGGAGGGTTTTTTACAAATCTGCAATTAATGTTATTATGTTTCATTGTGTAGAGCTTCCTTATGCAGAGATTTCATTGTGTGGAGGAAGCTCTGCACAAGGACTCATGGAGTCTATGTATGCTACCTATTAAATTTTCCACCACATGTGATTTAATTTATTGTACCAAGTTCATTAGCAAGTTGTATAAATATGAATTATCATCTGAACAATTTAAAAGCAAGTAAATGACATTTATTGTGAGACCTCAAGATCAGAATATATAATAAGTGGCATCAGTGGTTCTGGTGCCATAGTTCATTCCAATCCTCCAACTCTTGTGTTTTATTTTGAACTCTTGTTATAACTATGTCAACACCATGAATCACATAGGAAGGCCAAATAACAATAGAAATGGTTAACCATAGCCATGCAACAGCACCTCAATGGACTACTCTTAATGCAACCCCCAGAAAAATCTTGAGAATCCCAAGCCTTGGGGGCTCTTGGACTATGCACAATTACAATATTCAAAAACTCCTTCTTTTGTTGGTGAGAGGAAGCAAGTCAGCAAGTCTATGACTATGATGTTGACAGAGAGATTTTATGATCATTGGGAAGGAAATATTCTTCTTGATGGAGTGAGCATTAAAGCTCTACCAATGGTTGCACTCACATATTGGATTAGTAAATCAATAACCTACACTCTTTGCTACAAAGGAAAACATCTTGTTAGGAAAGAAAGGAGCCAACATTAAGCAAGTAATTGATGCCACCAAATATTTCAATGCTCACAATTTCATCAGTCAACTACCAGATGGTTATGAGACACATGTAAAGTTATGGTTTTTTTCTAGTCTCTATATCTAGAAATTGTAGTCAGTTTCACAAGTTTTTTTTTATTTGGGGATTATAGGTGGGAAAACATGGAGTGCATAGGTCTGGAGGGAAAAAACAATGTGCAGTGATTGCTATAGTTCTGCTCAAAGATCCTCATCTCCTTCTTCTTGACGAGGCTATTAGTGCTCTGGATGCAGAATTGTAGAAGATTGTTTAGGATGCTCTAGACCAAGCTTCAGTTGGGCGCACAACAGTTATTGTTGTTCATCGACTTTCTACCATCCAGAATGGGGACATGATTGTAGTGGTTCAAGAAAGTTCGGTGATCGAGATAGGCTCACATGAAGAACTGATATATAAACCCAATGTAGCATATGCTACTTTCGTGCAACTGTAACATGCCACAATAGATAACCTAGATTAGACAACTAAAGGGGAAAATATCCAATCCTCATCCTTAAGAGAAAAGAGCTCTAGGTTATATAGTATATCTAGTTCGAACATGTCGAGAACAGGCCATCAAGAAGTGGTCTATGAAGATAAAGCTCCCACGGCCCCTACATCTTGTCGACTACTTCTTTTAAGTTCTTTGGATTAAAAGGAAGTTGTATTAGGGTATTTGGGAGCCTTAGGTTATAGGTCAGTTCCTCTTTTTATTCCTTGTTCATGGGGAGTGTGATATCTGTATTTTTCCTCTAATACGATGACCATATCAAATTCAAATTCAAAGAATATACCACCATTTTTGGGAATGATAGTAATATCATTCACAGTAAGTCTATTGCAACATTAAAACTTTATAGTTATGGGGGAATATTTTACAAAGGTTTCTTGTGCGAATGCTTCCCAAGATTTTGACTTTCAAGGTTGGGTGGTTCAATAAGGACGAGAATTCCAGCAGAATTGTATGATCAATACTCGCGACAAAGGCCAATGTGGCAAGTATCTAACCTTAAAATTTAAATGTTTCTAGCAAATATGTGATCGTGGTAAAATTTTCTAACAATTTGAAATTTTGATCTCCTATTTCTGATAAAGGTGAGATCTCTAGTCGAAGATTTTATATCGTTGCTTGTACAAATTGTTTCCACTATGACAATAGTGTAAATCATCGATGTTATTGTTTTTATATGTCCTAGGGGGTAATAGTGTAAATAATCGTTGCTATCACTACAAAATGTATTAGGCCTACAAAGCCCATACATTTATTATAAGGCCTCTTCCAAAACATAATCATAATCCTAATTATATTTATTAATCTCTCCAAACACATCCACTGCAAATCTAGACATTGTACTATGTGGATATCCCATTTGCAGAGTTGTTAATAGTTTTTATTAGTTAATTTTTTTTCTAATGTTTTTATTAATTTTCTTTTTTAATGGTTGATGTATTTCATTGTGCAAAGTATAGAGGATATTTCAATGTGCAAAGTACGAAGGTTTCACAGTGTAGAGTGTGGAGTTTGCTCTGCACAATGAAACCAAATTGATACCATAAAAATTCTTCTAACTAATTTTCTACAGCTCGTCATTGTTGGCTCCTATTATTTTGTCAACCCACACAATGCCTTTCATTAAGAAGAAGGTTGGCATAGCCTTTACATCCATTTTAACTCCTTTCACTTCATCCAAGTAACCTAGAAGAAACAGTATGTCCTAATAATTCCACATTAGATTCTCTAAGAACCTCGCCATGCATTTTGAGGGTGCACATTAGTCTGCAGTAAAATGCACTGCAACCTACAATGCCCCAAAATTTTTATATAAAATAAAATAAAATTTGAAATTTTTAACAGAAAAAACAAATTGGTGTCTTAGGCATGGTATCCATAACAAAAATATAGAGCAGATATATATAGAAATCTACAACAAATGAAATTACGAAATCATATGTTGGATTAAACAAATAAAATGACATACCGGTCAGGAATGAGCTTGGTATCAACCCAAGATGATATCCCATGATTTTTTAGAATCAACCAACAGAACTCTCAAACCCATGACCTGTTGTTGGGTATCCATGGCTGACAAAGTTTTTTCTTGCTGATTTTATTTGAGGTTGGTATGTGGAATTTTATCAAAACTCAAGGTTCTTGGCAGAGAAGAGAAGAGGGTGTTGTGTGGAGAAGTCAAGGAGGGTATTTTGGTCTTTTATTAGAACAATTCAACCAAGTCGATGAACAAAATGATTTTCAAGTTGCAGCCAAGTAGCCCTTATACTAGGATGGCTAGAAGAAATCATAGGATGCATGGACCAATACCCTCCCTCACAAATCCTAATGGAGAGCCTCCATGAAGTAGTATAAGAACTCAATATGGAATTTTGTCATTAGTCCAATGTCCCACTTCATCCAAATTTCGTTCTATTATGGAGATCAATACCTTTCAAGCATCTCACACTTCTTTTGATCTTTGTTAAGATGCCACATTTGATAGTATAAAAATTTCATCTATTAATTTTCATTTTTGAGGAGGCACTAATTATGTTCTATCCTCGCAACATTCATTCTTTTCGTATCAATAATATACAGGTGGATTTATTTGCTTTGCATTCAAATATGTGGGCCCAGATGATTTGACATTGATTCCAGTTCATAAATTATGTGCAGAGATGCAAAAGGAACTTATTTTCCGGAACATGCCTTCTCCTCCTCACAATAAATGATTCTGGTTTGTAAATTATGTGCGGAGATGCGAAAGGTTCTTTTTTTCTAACACATGCCTTCTCCTCCACATAGTAAAGTATTTGTGGAGGTGGAAAAGGTGCTTTCTCTCCTGCACATAGCTCCTTCTCCACATAATTACGTATGTGGGGGAGAACGATAATTTCTATCTTTTTCAAAGTGCATAGAGTGTTAGTCATGTATGTTAACAAAATTGGAGAGGTTGCAGTTTACACCATGGTGCCTCCTATAATCATTCATGTCTCTGAGGGATTCAACTTACTAAATAATGAACTTAACAACGAATAAAACATGATGTCCAAGTCCATGATTAAACAGCCAATCACGGACATTCGGTCTGTCCTACATTGAACAGTGATAAGTGTTAATGTACAACTATACCAGTTTTGGTAAATGCCTCTAAAATTATAACTGCCTCTATTTAATGGAAATAAGAGGATTCCACTGGCGTAGCATTAGTCCCCACATAACACAAATATAGAGAAAAGTGCACACCTATAATTTCCATGAATTCTGAAAATAAAATACTACTGAGCTACACAAACTTCAATTCATGGCAAAACAAAAAGCCTTTACTCCATTGGAGATGTTAACCATTGACCCCATGATGAAGAAACTTACATTTTCTTTTCTGATTTTGTAAATCACACTATCCTCTTTATATCCATTTCCATGACTCCATATTAATCACTATCTCACAATATCTTGCTACTCTTCCTTCCCCTTCCTTTATCTCCTCCATCCCACACTCACTCATATCGCGATATTCAATGATGACTGTTGGATTTAAGTTCCCTCATTACCAATGATCCTTGAGATCCCATGCAGCTTAGAGCAAGGTTGCATCCTTGTACAACTAAAGTGGTGTAACCAACCACAACGGGTATTTAATGGACAAATTAATTATTGTCAAACTTGTAGGACAATCGAACCAAAAACCAAATCAAATGTATATTAGTTGATCTCAAATAATTATGTACATGATGTACATATAAATACACATAATAAATAGTTGAATTAGTTCTTGAGTCTTCTTGGACTCCAATAAATACCCAAACTAACCCTATAATTAAGCCTGAGGATTAGTTTCCAATATTCCCCCCCTTAATCCTAAGGGATGTACCAAAGTCCAAGAAGGAGAGCTCAAAATGCAGAAATTCATCTCAGCCAAGAGCTAAATGTCTCTCAAAAATGGTTTTTAAAGATGACCACAAACCAATATGGGAGAAATCAAAGTCTCAACCAAGACCAACTCCGGAACCTTCATAACAGTTCTCAGAAAAACCAAAACTGTGGTTTTAAAGCGACCACAAACTATGGAACTATCACAATACTTCCTCAAACAATTCCAAACACAGAAGTGCTCAATCAACTCAATCAAATCAACTCTGACTCAGACTTGCTTGACATCTCAAACTCGTACTTGTAGCATACCATCAATAATTCCCCCCTTGTCGGATACAGGGTGAGAATTACTCTTCATCACTGCAAGGTTGGTCATCACTCTAGAACATATTCTTCCATATGACCTGTAAATCTTTTTGGTTGTTTTCATCTAATCCCAAGAAGCAATCCATCTGAAATTTAGTTGTTGTCTTGTATTAATCTTGTTTCTGGAACATCTATTTGTATGATGATTTCCCTTTCCACAATGCTAACATGGGTGAAGATCAAAACACTGATCTTTCACATGTCTAACTCTGTTACAATGTTGGCATCTATCAACTTGTTATGGAACAACACTATCCAAAAATCCAGCACTTCAAAATTGTATAGGTTTGGAAAAATCTGGAATGTGAAAAGATACATCCAAAATATCCTTGGTGTCACCCAAACCAGTTTCGTGTTTATTGTGTGTAATCTCTTTCCATGTTCTTATAAAAGTTTTTGTAATGACAAGCTTCATATCTGTATGAAAATTACTGTCGCATATGCTTTCCTGAACATGACTTTCCGCTACACCCAAATTTTCTCCTGAAATGACTTCATTACTCTAATCATTCTCTGACTATTGATCAAGTTCAAACAGACTGTTATTATGGACAAGAACAGGTTCATAATTCTTCTTTTGTAATTCATGTAGTTCATCTCACTGAAACTGGGACTCTAGCTCCAAGAATTCAATTGTGTTTTTCACATTTTGTAAATATATTTGAATGTCAAAGAGTGTGTCCTTGCTGACTTGGACACTGTTATGAATAATGTATGACATTAAACTGCATAATAACTGCAGCAAATCATCGAGCTTGGCCATGTTCTCCAGCAATAAACTTTGAAAAAATAGGGTGTCGGCTTGATGAGCCTCGTCATTGGGTAACTATATGTACCTTCATTCACCTCCTAGATTAGTCAAATCAACTCTTCTCACAACTTATTACATGTTTTGATTATATTTTACTTAATGAGCTGAGTTAAAGTGGATATTATGCCTAGTGGACTAATGTGCATTGAATGTAGGTTTGTGAGAGAAAATCAAGGAATTTTGGCAAGATTAAGGGCTAAACTCGAAAGGGACAAGGAAGAGAGATTGTATGAGGTAAATCTTGCTCCTTTACTCCTCCCTCATTCGAATATTCCTCCACCAATCACACCGGCTCGGAGTACAAGCAAACAAGTCATGAAGATCAAAAGGCAGTCGAGCAAGTGATAGTCAAAGAGTTAGTTCATCTCGAGTTTGGGAGCCGAGCCTCCCTAGATTTAAGGAAGTCATTGGAGACTTCAATTGTATAAATAAAGAGGCCTAGAGCCTCATTAGGATTTGAATTTTTGTTGTAAAAACACTAGTTATTTTGGAGCTCTAGACTTGTGGAAGACATTGCTATGTAATTTTCTGTTTTGATAATGAGAATGAGCTTTTTCATGATCTAGTACTGAGTTAACTCAGAGGGTTGAAGCTCTTGGGTTAGGGCCCAACCCTAGCAGCAAAGGCTCCTCTTCTTGTATCTATATGCTTAGATTAGTTTCATAGATTCATGGTTAAATTGTCCTTAGAAGTATTTCATTGCAAGTAGTGTAGATTTGATTAGTTTGTTTATTAGTTTGATTCCATTTGTGTTTTACTTCAGCAGTAGGTTAGAAGGGATAAAAGGAACACCAAAAATCTTTCAATAGGTGTCCTGGCCTCACTTCCTCCTTCAGGGATCATGATTTGAGGAAAAGACCCCTATGCAGCCCCAAAAAGACAGATTTCTACTTTCTCATAGAATTTCAATTTATTGTACTTGAACCAACATTTGATCAATTTTCAAGTGTGGGATTTAATTACCATTTCTTCCATTTTTAGTTTTACATTAAATCTCATCAATGAATTCATCTTATTCTGCAAATTTTCCTTATGCATGAAGTAGACAGCTAGCTCATTAAACTCTGTTTTTCTAGCTCATTGAAATTCTTCTTATTTACATGATTTTTGGGCAAATATCATTATTTGATGTAGTGCAGGTGTTTCAGAAGTAAAAAAATATTTCATAGCAATCAACCTCCTTCCAACTTCATTCATCCATAATCATTCCTTGCTTTCACTGAGACCTTCACCAATTTCATCATTTTACATGGAAACTTCTCCAAGCATGTTGAGCAAATCCAACCATCTCCCAACCTTGGTTTTGAGTTCTGAGTGATCTTAGGCATTTTCTCACTCCATTCCATCCACCAACCACCTTCCCTAACCCTTCCATCACCTACAACACCCATTGTTTTTCTCTCAGTTGTATCCTGTAGAAATACATGGGGTTTTTAGGACATCGTGTAGGTTTTCCTGTAGTGGCTTGTTTTGAGGCCAAATTGAGGGAAAACCTCCAAGAAGCCACATAAGGTCACCTAAGGGTCTCCCAAACCTTCCAACCATTCACCAGCATCCCTAAGCCACCTGCCACATCACCAAAAGAGATTATCTTTCACACTTGTTTTTCCATAAAAATAATAAAAAGAAAAAAACAGATTTATTTCAGTCCTTTACATGCATAGTAGTGATGTTTGATGTTTTGAACTTTCATGCTTAGGACAGTAGCATTTCATACATGTTATCTTTGCATTATTGTAAAGCATAGTTTGTCAACAACTAGTTAGGAAATGGTGTATTTTTAGCATTGGATTTCAGTCCTTTTCCTTATTGTAGTAGACAAGCTTTCTCCTCGAGTAGATTTCTCTTTCTTCCATCAGTAATCAAGCTTCTTCTAAATCCATAGAATTCTGGCTTGAAAACCATAGTGGTCTCTCGCCAGCTAAACAGTGACAAAAGGCAGAACCATCACTTTTACTTGTGTATAGAGCACTGCCACCTCCAAGTTTGTACGAACGTCGGGTTGATAAAGTAAAGTTGGTAGCCCCAAGAGTTGCAGCATTCTTGTTGCAATACTAGTGCTCATCACTTTTTGGCACCATTGCCAGGGAGGTGTATGAGTAATATGTGATTACTGCTTTCATTCTTCCATTTCTTGTTTCTAATATTCTGCTAGTAGTTTCATTTCTACAAAAGTAATTTAGTTTGCTTTCTTTTCCATTTTGCATTCTTTGCTTTCCTTTCCATTCTACAAGTAAGATTTCAATCAAGTAGTTAATTTTTCATTCAGTCTGCAGTTTTCATTCAGACTGCAATTTCAATTCTGTAATTACTTTCAAAGTTTGAAAAAAAACAAAAAACAAGACAAAAACATTTTTTTCATGCCTCGTAGGAATATGGACAACTTAGGGAAATTTTTTCCAAATACCCCCACTGCTTCAAACAGCCAACCTTCCCTCTTCTTCAGTGGTTGTGAACTGGAGGAACCCTTAGGTGAGCAACCAAAATTATTTGAAGAACCTAAAGGGGAAGAAGAAGAAGAAGAACCCATTCCTACTAAACCAATGGCTGAAAACATAAATGACAGAGGAAATAGGGAAAGAGTTGAGGGTGCCTTCCCCATCAGGGAAACTATTGGGGATACTAAGATGAAAAATATAAGCCCCTCTGCCCTTCCTCATTTCCATGGCCTGACCTCAGAAGATCCAGACACTTTCTTATTTGAGTTTGATGTTATATGCCCAACCTATGACTACACCAATGATGAGCAGAAATTGCAACTATTTCCATCCACTCTCAAGGATGCATCTTTACACTGATTCATGGGTTTACCTGGAGATAGCATCACAAATTGGGCTCAGATGTAGAAAGCCTTCAACAACATGTATCGAGACTACTGTAGGTCTAAAGACACTAAAGAGGAAATTTTTCGGATGACCTTAGGCAATGATTAATCCCTAGAATATTATGAAGAAAGATTCCAACTTAGCTACAAAAGGGCTAGATGTACACTTGACCCTGAGTCACTAAATCTAGTCCTCTTAGAGGAGTAAGGGAATATCTTCTTGATACCCTAAAATTGTTAACAGGAGGGGATATCTACCAGTGACCCTATGAGTATATCAAGACTTTCTTTAGAAGCCATTCTAGGGTAGGTAGGAAAAAGTGTAGCGGTAGTCAACCCATGGTCAATCCATCCTCTTCCAATTCATCCATTAAGGGTGAAATTGGAAACATGCTGGAGGATTTCAAGAGTGATATGCTCTAAACCCTTGCCCTATAGATGGACACTATGCACATTAAGAGAAAGCAGGAGGAAGCGAAGAGATCCTTAGCCATTTTCTCTCCTAGATGCACCAAGAGGCACCATGGGAATGAATGTCCTTTGAAATCTATTGAAATTTGCTCAATCTGTGAAGAAAACCACTCCACAGACAAGTTTCCTTCTCTCCCTCGATTAAAATTTGTATATCAAGGAGCTGAAGAGGTAACTGAACAACTCTACTACATAAACCAAAGGAGACCTCATGGGCCTAGGCCATACCAGCAGGGCATGCAAGGGTCATCCCATGCATATTACAACCCCAACCAGACCACATTCATACCCTCTTGAGGGCCCCCTGCTCATCCTTCTTGGTGTAGACCTCCTCCTTGGTCCTTTTCACCTTAGTATCATTCCCAGCTAGCTAGCCAATCATTTCAACCATATGATCTACCACAACCTCAGTGGAGTGCACCGCCCCAGGGGTGGAGGCCGCCGTACAAAAATGCTCCATCTTTATTGCCTTCACCACCTGCTCAACCACAGCTGTTACACTCTGCTCCACCTAAACAACCCTAGATGGTTGCCCAGCCAAATCTGAACCCGAACAACAAACATGCACAACAAGTATACAATGGAGAGACATCCTATCCAGCTTATTTTGTGGAAATTCAGGAAATCAAGCTAAGATTTGGGAGAGTACTCCTAGACAACCAACCTCTACCTCCACCTAGGGAGGTTGAGGAGGAAAGAGAGGAAAGCATGCCTAAAGTAAATCCACCACCCTTTCCTGAGAGATTAACCCAACCACTCTAGCCTACCCCAGAAGAGACTAAACTTCTGGGAAAATTGAAAAACCTATGTGTCAAAATTCCACTTCCCCAAACTATTAAAGATGTACCTATTTACAACAAGTTGATTAAGGAGAATTTCTTCAATCATCTTGGGAGGTGAAGAAGAGATGCCCCTACCATTAATTTCATTGTACAGTTGTCTGAATTAATGTTGGGGCAGGTAATCTGTCCAAAGTATTTGGACCCTAGAAGCCCTGTAGTAGATTTTCACATCAATGGCACCATTTTCCCACACACTTTGATCGATCTTGGGGATTCCATTAATGTGATGACCAAGGACACCATGCTTAAGCTCAACCTCCAAGGTTCATTGAGAAAGACCACAACAGTTCTGCAACTTGCAGACCGCTCCACAATGAGCCCTGAGGGGATTGTGGAGGATGTGATGGTATCCATTGACCCTTGGGAGTACCCTATAGATTTCCTAGCTCTCCAGCCTAAGGCTAAGCTTACTGGTTACCCTCTCATCCTTGGGAGGCCCTGGTTAGCCACTGTCGATGCCTACATTAGCTGTGGGATTGGAAATATGACCATAAAAAATGGGCATATGTCCAAGCAGTTAATCATATACCCTCCTACTCAGCCATCTCTAGAACATGACTTACCTTGGTGGTTGGAAGAGGAGGAATAAGGTGAAGTTTATTCCACCCAAATCTATACCTTAGAAACAACCATGGGAGGGCGACAGTGGGATGAAGATGATTTGATTGAACACATACTCCAAAGTCCAACTCCTAGTACATTGTCCTTAGAAGAAGTAGTAAAGGAAACCAAAAACAACCATCATATTGATCTATGCTTAGCTGATTCCAACCCTATCTGAGTCAAAACCATCAAATTCGGCGTTGAGAGAACTTTGAAAATCAACCCATCTCTTTATGTTCAGCAAGAAGAAAAGTTATGCAACCTGCTAAAGGAACATTGGATGCCTTTGCTTGGAGTTACAAAGAAATGAAGGGAGCGCACCCCTCGGTTTGTAATCAACACCTTTATATCAAAGAAGGTTGCAAGCTAGTCCGGCAACCCTAAAGGAGGATGAATCCAGCTCTTAAAGATATAGTCAAAGAAGAACTGCAAAAGCTGCTAGATGCAGGACTCATTTACCTTATCTCAGACAGTGAGTGGGTCTCTCTTTTGGTGTTGGTTCCAAAGAAAAATGGTAAGTGGAGGATTTGTGTCGATTACAGGGAGTTAAACAAAGCCACAAAGAAAGACCATTTCCCTCTACCTTTGATCGACCAAGTGCTAGATGGTCTGGCAGGGAAAAAGTTTTTCTCTTTCCTAGATGGATTCAGCGGGTACAATCAAATCCAGATCAGCCTGGAAGACCAGGATAAAACCACCCTCACTTTCCCTTGGGGTACTTTCACCTATAGGGTCCTTCCTTTTGGCCTATGCAATGCTCTTGCTACTTTCCAAGAGCAGTCTTCAGTATCTTTTCCAAATTACTCCATGATGTGGTAGAGATTTATATGAATGATTTTACACCTTATGGATGTGATTTCCAAGAGGCTTTCTCCAACTTAGGTAAGGTGTTGCACAAATGCATTGAGATGAACCTGTCTCTCAGTCTTGAAAAATGTGAATTCTTGATGATTGCAGAGACTATGATAGGTCATTCAATATCTCAACAAGGACTGCAAGTGGACCCAAAAAAAATAGCTATCATCCAAAGGGTCCCACCTCCTCAAAAGCAAAGAGATGTTAGAAGTTTCCTAGGGTTAGTTGGATACTACCGAAGGTTTATAAAATACTTCAGCAAGTTGGCTTCTCCTTTATTTGGGTTGTTGGCCAAAGACTCTGAATTTGTATGGTCAAAAAGTTGTCAAGAGGCCCTAGACACCCTGAAGGACAAGTTAACCACTGCACTGATTCTCCTAGGCCCAGATTGGGCCCTTCCTTTTCATATACATGTTGATGCCTAACACAAATCCATAGGAGCATCCCTAGGCCAGATAGATGAAAAATTGCCTTATGTCATTTACTTTATCAGTAAGAATCTGTCAAAGGCCGAACTAAACTACTCAGTGACTGAAAAGGAGCTCCTAGCTGTTATGCATTCATTGAACAAATTTAGGCATTATATTATAGGCTATCAAACATTTGTACATATTGACCATGCTGCAATCAAATATTTAATGAATAAACCTCATGTGAATGCCTCGATAATATGGTTACTTTTATTACAGCAGTTTGATCTAACTATTGTTGATAAGCCTGGAAAGGAAAATGTTGTTGCAAATTTTTTGTCCAGATTAACTTTGCCTATAGGTGAGGATGGAATGGTTGATGATCAATTACCAGGTGAGCACCTATTCGCCATTTCAGTTCTCACTCCATGGTTTGATGACATAGAAAACTATTTGTTATCTGCACAATTCCCACCAAATTTGTCCTCCAAAGCAAAAAGCAAGATTGTGAGGAAGAGCACTCCCTTCACTTGGATTGGGGGCAACCTCTTCAAACTAGGCTTGGATCAAATTCTGAGAAGGTGTGTCAGGGAGGAGGAAGTCTTTGACATCCTTCTGATCTGTCATGATGGGACTTGTGGAGGTCACTTTGTAGCAAAGAGGACAACATTTAAAGTGTTACAAGATGGGTATTATTGGCCCACTCTTCATCAAGATCTAAAAATATATACTAGTCAGTGTGATCGATACCAAAGGATGGGAAAGCCTACTACAAGAGATAAAATGCCTCTGCAACCTCAAGTGAGTTTCGAGCCATTTGACAAGTGGGCCATGGACTTCATTGGACCTATTGACCCTCCTTCCAAGAAAAAGTAGTATATCATTGTATGCATTGACTATCTAACTAAGCGGGATGAAACCAAGGAAATTAAGGCAGCAACAAAGGAGAAGGTGGCTAAGTTCTTAAGAGAGAATGTATTTTACAAGTTTGGGTACCCTAGAGAACTGGTCACTGATCAAGGCAGTCAGTTTACCTCCAATGTGATTGAAGACTTGCTAAGCCAGCACAAGATCAAGCATAGAACCTCCACTCCCTATCACCCATAAGCTAATGGGAAAGTGGAGGTGACCAACAAAATACTGGAGGACATCCTGACCAAGTGGTTAGCAGCAGTAGGAAATATTGGGCAGATAGACTAGTTGAGGCCACCTGGGCCTATAATACCACCTCGAAGACCACCACTAGATTCACACCCTATGAGCTGGTCTATGGGAAAAATGCCCTATTGTCCATTGAGTTTGAGTATAATACATTGAGGATGTCAGCCCAACTAGATCTAGATCTCAATAGTGCACAAAACAAGAGATTGCTCCAGTTGAATAGTTTATATGAGTTCAAAATGCAGGCCCTCCTACACACATAGGTAACTTAAATTCAGAGGAATATCTAGCATGATAAGAACATCAAGGATAAGAAATTTCAAGAAGGTGATTGGGCTTTGTTATATGATTCCAAGTATAAAGAGTTTAAGGGCAAGTTAAGGACAAGATGATTAGGGCATTATGTTATAGAAAGATGTCATGATAATGGGTTAGTGCATATCAGAACCATAGATGCAGAGGCCATTCCTTTACTTGTTAATGGGCACAGATTGAAAGTTTACAAAAGGTCATTGTCAAAGTAAGAGTGCATTGATGGTATCAATAAAATAGTGATGGTGGTGGAGCAAACCTCGGCTCCTGCCTCATCAAGTCACTGAGAAAAAAAGAAAAAAAAACAAATAAGGAGACTCAGGTGAAAACCTCCAAGAGGCGTCTGAGTCCCACTATTGGGTTGAAAACCTATTAGGGCAGCCCAATGGTGTCAAAAAAAAAGAGAGAAATAAAAAGATCTATGGATGAAAACCTCTCTTGAGGTGCCCAAGGCAAGCAACTAGGATGAAAACCTCTTGGAGGCAAACTAGTTGTTTTCAAAAGAAAAATCATGAAAAATTGTTTGCAGGTCAGCAGGAGGACAATCAGAGATCAAAGGAGAATCAAAAGGGACCTATTCCACTCATAGTTTTATTTCTCCATCCATTATCCTTCATCATTCTACCATTCTAACATTATTTTCACTTGTTTGCCTCTGTTTGCAAGGGTACTGTGTTTTCTACAGGATTCCTTGTAAACCTACAGGATCCCTTGAAAACCTACAGGATGATCCTGTACGAATTACAGTGGCTTGGGAATCCTACAGGAAGTAACCCTAGGGAAAGGAAATTACCTGCCCATGTCAAAAAAAATTAAAAATACCTACATCACCACTTCATTACCATACCTCTCTCCACCTTGATCACCCCCGCATTCATCATTAAAAAAATCAGTTTTCAAAAAAAAAAAAATTGCAGTCTTCAAGAAAAAACACAGAGAAAAAAATATGAGACAAAGAGTAAAGGAGAACATCACCTAAAGGTTATTTCTCATTATTCACACACCCCTAGACCTCCTCTTTTTCCATGGTCAACATCATCAGGTCCCAACAGTAGAAATGATTTAAAAAATTGAGGGAGAAGCAGCTACAAGACATTCTGTAGGAAATCCTGTAGCAGCCTATCCCACAAAATAAAAATCATAAGTTGCAACAAGTTTCCAAAATGGAGATCCATGGGTAGAAAAAGCTTCAGAGCAACAACAACACCATCATCTTCAACACCAGGTACCTGCACATCAAGGAAGTCATCAAAGGACGATAAACTATAAAAAAAAAAAAGGAGAGATCACATGCAACCAACATATAGCAGAAACCTCATTTCTTCAACAAACTGCAGCAAGGTATTGTTACCATAGGTAAGTATCTCGCTTCACTCTCCCATTTGCATAATGTAATCAAAATATGTAAAGTTTTTGAACAAGTTGGTTTATAAGAGAAAGGTGGCCAGTTAACTTGGCCACCTTCATTCAGTCAGTGAGGACAAAACAATTAGTCCTCACACACGTGGCAGCAGTCAAGTCAAAGAAAAGGAGGATGAGGTCG
Source organism: Pinus tabuliformis (assembly GCA_031772625.1). Lineage (NCBI taxonomy): Eukaryota > Viridiplantae > Streptophyta > Pinopsida > Pinales > Pinaceae > Pinus > Pinus tabuliformis. Next base: position 241,119,415 of record CM062804.1, read on the forward strand.
AAAGCAGTTAAGACTACAGATGCCTGAAGTGGGAGTTGATTATGAGGTGAGAGGAATGATGATGTGGTAGTGGTGACCAATGGTCCAAAAATAGAAATTCGTACCTCGGATGTCAGCACACCACCTCACTCAACTCTATCATAAGAGGAAATAAGTGTTGATCCCCATCCACTTATGCATTCATCTTCTCGAGGCTCAATCTAACAAAGTCTCTCTCATCCCCAAGCAACCTATAGAAGATAAAAACTTCATTTTTTCCTGCGCAAGACTTCCTACAGGATCCTACAAGATCACACAGGAATCCTACAAGATATAGTCAAGTAGACGACAGGATTGGCAAAGAGAAATTTCAGAAGGGAAAACACAGGGGTTGGCTACATCAAGCACTATGAGGAGGTAGGCTCTACATTTCATCCCATTTTTCGAAGTAAAAAGAACAAGAAAATCTCCTAGTTTGATGAAATTGGTAGTTGTATAAGGGAATTGTATCCACAGAAATTTCAATCCTTTCCCTTATTGCAGTAAACAAGCTTTCTCGAGGAGTAGATTTCTCTTTATTTCATCAATAATCAAACTTCTTCTAAATCCATAATAGTCTGGCTTGAAAACCCTAGTGGTATCTCGCTAGCTGAATAGTGACAAAAGGAAAACCATCACTTTTACCTGTGTATACACCACTGCCACCTCCAAGTTTGTACGAACCCCTGGTTGATAAAGTAAAGTTGGTAGCCCCAGGAGTTGTAGCATTCTTGTTGCAATACTAGTGCTCAGCACAGCTACCACCAAAAATGCACCCTATATAAACAAATTTTACGTTGATTTAACTGGGTTTTGGGTTCAACTGGTCATGCACCCACTAAAATTACTTAGAATGTAAGATCAACAATGTTCCTATAAAAGTGAAACTATTGCAAAAATTATGTGCTCTTAACAACTTCAAAAAAAGTGTCTCCACAAAGATTTGAACTTATGACCTCATAATTTTCAATATACCAAATTAGCTCTTCTAACAACAATCCCTTTTCTTCCCTTATTTAAATAAAAACAACATCACTCTAATTAAACTAGCAAAATGATGTATTCTTCCTCCTTCGTGAATGCCAACAACACACAAATTTATCGCAATTACTATGCAACCACTTCCAATTCATCGCCAATACAATTTAATATCTGATCTCAAACATAATCTGCTTGATGGTCTCATGATAGCAGTAGTCAGTCTTCTACATGCATGAAGCAACAAATTGCATGCACATGACTCCTACTGAGACGATACTATTAAAAGAATTCAATCATTCATTATTCATCCTAAAAGGGTTCGAAAACTTGTAATATCAGTGCTATAACATACTTTCTCCAATCGATATGAAGAGAACCAATCCAGCCGTGACAATTACTGCACAAATTTCTGACTTCCAAGCTTTGCAAACTTCTGAAGTGCTTCTCCAATTCAGATAAATGCACTTTTCTTGCAGGTTCCTTGCAGTTTGGTTGGTTGGCATGAACAGAAATCCTCTAGAGGCTAAATAACAGACCCACTCCACATAATATTATTTCAATGTCCCACCGAAACACACAAATTCTTAAATATCCAAGAGGGTCAATTCATAGCCTCCAAAAACCACAAACATACAAACTAAAAAATCAACCAACAAATATGGGAGTGTCCATTTAATCACGAGAAATACATCAACCAATATGCCATTTCATCAAAAGAAATAAGTCATTTGAAATCCACTTTAGCAATCATTCGTTTCACTTGTAAATGCTTTTACTTTTTCTACGAAAACAACATTCAATACAACAAGGAACTGGTCAACTTTTAACATTCTGCACCTGTGCCATCATATAAACTCCAATCAATTCCTTATCTTCATTTTCATTTGTAGAATCGTTGTCAGTTTTTGTAACAACATAACTAGTGTCATTAATAATCAAAACATCTAGTTCATCTAATTTGCAGATGCCGAATATTGTGGAAAGAAAGCAAAAAATTAGATTTCTTCCCTAGGCATGGCCAATGAGGACTGTGAGATCTTGGAGGAGGTCAGAAAGGCATCCCTTTTGCATGCGTCCTCTGTTAACAAAACTCACAGTGACGAGTGAGTCTGCATATCAACGAACCTTGATTTCACATTTCATGACATCTATCTCGAATCTTAATCTCCTCCACAATGCTTTTACACGGTGCTCTCACATATTTTTTTCTTTTAAACGCAAAGACATCAAACACTTTGATCAATGCACAAATGATGACAATGAACAAGCAACAAATTCTTGGTTGTTCATCCCAAGATGAGAACAAAAGCCAGCGGCTTTACTATACTCTGCCCATGGTACAACATATGCAACATATCAGTCGATTCCAACTGATTCTTACAAGTACAGTGTATTCATCCTCCAACAGAATCTTCTTAACACAACCAAAAAAAATAATTACTATCGCACAGGTTCTTGAATTAATTATAAATTATATGTAATGGTTGGACGATTGAACAAAAAAAAATGTCAAGATATATTTATGCTTTCGTGAAGGTAGGGCAAACAATGTTTCTCCTTTAGAAAGATAGGTCGTTGATCTCTATGCCGAAAACAAGAGAGACATACTACTTCCAGCCATCAAATCTGCTATTTCACTTAGTGGCAAAAACATCTAGGATTCTCTAGCAGGGATTCAAGTTATAAGCCGCTGCTTCTAAGTTATCATCCAAACAAAATAAAATTATTCCTCACAAAGAGCAACCAAAATAATCACTCAACATGAAATGAGTACCTTTGTTGCATGCAAATCCTCTGTAGGACACACGACGCCATAAGGAGAATGCTCCTGATCACCATTAAGGAAGGAACCCCCTCTTTTGTTGTTTCTTTCTGCATGAAGGCACACACACATCTTCAAATATTCTCTCAAATCCAACTATAAATTCGATAGGAATTCACCAAGATTTCAAGACCAGAAATTTGAGAAAGGAGTAGTGAATGCCCAAAATGGCCACAAAACTAGTGGCTCAAGTCAATTTACAGGGGATAGATTTCTCATTCTGATACCACTGTAAGACAATCAAAATGGAAACCAAATCAAACGTATATTAATTGATCTCAAAGAATTGTGTACATGTTGTACATATAAATGCATATAGGAAACAATTGAATTAGTTCTTGAATCTTTTTGGACTCCAAGAACTACCCAAACTAAACCTATCATTTGAGGATTCCTACAAAAATCACATCTATGGATCTTGATCATGGCCCTGCTTTCTCCTAATTTTTCCATTTTATCGTTTCTCCTTTTGTTTGATCATTCCAAGTATGAGATAGATTCGCATGCATTGCGTTGTGGCGATCTAGAGGAGCCAAGCGAAAAGTAATATCTAGCACACCGAGGTTGATGTTTAGAATCTTTACACAAACCTATATTTTTGGTTTCATTCAAGAGCATAGGGATCAGAGCTTGGGATTCATTGTTTTTTGCTGATATGGATGTAGATATTGATATAGTAATAAATAGCTTGCACATTGCACCCTATCACTACAACGAACGTGAATATAGAAGAGAAGGAAAATATTAACAATGTATAGTAACTAAAATGTTACAAATACAATAAATATTATTGAACACTACTTAAGATACAAGTATTAATATTAATCATTTATTTAAAGCTAGTTTTGTGTATGCTTTGCATTTCTATTATGTGCCTGTTAGAATTAGCTACAATTGGGTGTGTTATGAGGATTACATGGTGGATCTTGGCCTTCGGTGTTGGGATTGGTGAATGAATGGGTATGTGCCAAGTGGGTGATGGGAGTATTAGTGGTTGGTTCAACCATTGTGTGGAATTTTATTGTGTGGAAAATTATTGTTCAGAAGTTTAGCTCATTGTGTGGACTTTCTCACATTGAAGTGTTTTATTTATGAGTGAGTATGCATTTCAATTAAACTATGATTGAAGCTTATCCGAACAACTTTCACTATGCGTAGAGATTTCATTATATAGAGAGCTTTGTGTAGAGAGATTTTTTCTTTCATTTTGAGGAGTTTTGTGTGCACTCCTTGCAACTTTTAATCAATTAAATAGCTATAGCGGTAGAGATAGGGACTATACTGCATTGAAACTATTCCCCTTATTTATAAGATATATATGTATATGAAATATCCCTTCCCTTACAACCATGTGTGCATATATATATATATATATATATATATATATAGACACACCCACAACTAGTTACTAAAGTCCATATTCTATAATTTATAACGCTTGCCATATCTTTTAGGAGTTGTCTTTAGTGCGACTTTTTAGACTTTCCGTGTGAGAATCCAGTGGAAATTTTTGACGTGAAATCTTGATTTGTGTTATTTAAACTATTTTTTTGACTATATATATTGATTCAACACCCTGAAAAACCCCTAGGGCACCTGGATTGTGTAGGGGTTACCCATAAAACTTGTGATTTCAATAAATTCATGACAGATTTTAGAGAAATTAAACTGGAAAAACCACCAAAAAAATCTTCCAAAAATTGCACTAAAAACAACTCGTATCTTTTATATCCCAATAAAAAGAGGAATTCAAGCTTCTCAATTATTAGTCTTCAACAATTATAAATAATCAATATGTGTGCATTAGAATCAAAGCCAACCATTCTTTTTAAAAAACAAAATCATGTTAGTTAGGAAGCATACTCCAATACATGTTTTGGGACATTTTCTTGTGGAGATAACGTGTAATGATTAACTGTTTTTTTAACACCACGTATTTAAGGAAGACCATCAATCATTTAAACGAAGCTTGTGGGATTATGGTTTATAAATTTCATTAGTTTCTTATTCTTTTCTGTCGGTGCAACACAATATCTCCATTATCATTTATGATGTCTAATTTTTAACTTTGATAAGGGCCCTATGCATTTTGTCGTTGCACCTCGGTAACGGAATCAACATTTATTATTATAATCCTTAATTACATAGTACACAACTTGCAGCAAATTGTTTTGACTTTATTAATAAAGGGATAGTAGGTGGCCAACCCTAACTTGATGATAAATTCTATCTGAAAATTATAAGGGTATTGATGTAAGGATAATAGATCAAATATCTTTTCGATGGAATCTTAAAGAATATTGTATATGTAAAACAAAAGTTGATACTTCAAATAAATCTTAGAAAAAGGGCATGCTTTCCATGGGGTCGAAGGGACTAAATTAGTAGGTATTTTTGTTAATTACTTGGAAGGACAAAATGTAAGTTAAAATGTACCATCAAGTTTAGTTTAACTTCTCTTTCATCATATCAACCGTCATTCGAATAATTCTAAGGCTATCACTGCACAATTAAATATATGTTGGTACTAATGATAGATGTACATAGGGACCCAAGTGAATGTTAAAAGAATTGAGTAAATTCGCAAGAGGCCTCTTAGACAATAGACATTGCCATCTATAAATGCCTATTCATGGTAACTAAATATTATTTAATATGATTATTAATAATTATCAATAATCATGGTAACTAAATATTATTTAATAGGTTTATTAATAATTATAAATAATATATTCAGGGAAGTTACATATACGATGGATTATTTATAGTTTCGGGGAAAAAGGAATATATTTATAAATAAAGTTTTAGTATTGGGTTAAATAATAGAGTTTAAGTTTAAGTTGTTTTTGCAAGAATTTAATTCAGTAAAAAAATATCAAGTCCAAAATCTCATTGTGTTGGGATGCTTTTGTCTAATTATCAAACATATGTTATATAATTCTAATCTAATAGGATCAGACTTGTTATTTATTTTCGAAAGTATCAAGTAACATTGTAACTGTTTTGAAATGATAAATCGATACATCATATCTTCATGAGCACAATGCCATGGTCGAATACAAACCAATAGTGCATCAAAGAGAAAAGGGGATATATATGTTTACAACTCAACTTTTGATTAAACTAGTTCATAATATTATTTCCTCACCATATGCCTTAGGATCATTAATGCATATGGCGCCAAACATGACAAGCCACTCCCACAAAGCCAGGATAAGAGGGATAGGACCTGCATATCTCATCTACATGTTGTTATTAACTTGCACTATGTCTAATGAATGTCAAACCTTCGATATCTAGTTTCAACATAGGATTATGGCATCATCACTTAATGTGGAATTCATTGCTTCTCTTCAATCTCAAAGAAGGGGGGCAAAGTCCAATCTCAGTGAGCTATAGCACTATTACTTTGGTTCAGATTCATTTCATATAGTCAAAACCACAGTTGTGTTTTGGTAAGGCTCACTATTAGTCCCAGGTCCTATCCTTGCCAATTATTTGCATTCATTTCAGCTTGGATTCTTCAGGTTCAAAAGTTGAGGCTATGTCTGACCTAGGCGCAAAATCAAGCATGACCAACATGGGCCTCAATTAATCAAAATGATATCTTAGGTTATAATTCTCTCCCTGGTAGATTTGCATTTCAGAAATGGAAAGCTCACTCATGGTGACAATGGAATTTAAATAATTAAGTGAAGTGTGCCTCACTCTACCGAAGCACAAGTTTAATGTGGTCATTACCTTGAATTCCCAATTTTGGTCTCCCCTCAACACCTTGAGAAAGTAGGAACATAGCACCAATCTTAAGCTTGAAATTCTAATGGGTATGTTGCTTCTACAAAAACGTTGGTTGAACACTTTGGAAACAATGGTTTGTGACCTCATACATGAGAAAGGAGTTAATTCAGTAGAACAATAAGATGAATCATCACCATCCCACAAAGAATCCAATATAGGCACTAGCATTAAGCACCCAATATAGAGAACAATAGCAAAATCATTTCCATGCATCCACCACAATGCAAATTAATAATGAAGGCATCATTGTACCTAACACTCTTCTGAGAATTTGATATTTCGGTAGAAATGTCATGTCTGTTTATGTTTAGGTAGTATATTCTCCTTTTTATTTCTCTTAGCATATCCTCTAAATGGTTATTCTATAATGTTTTGCATAGATTTTTACTAGATTCTTTAGGATAAACGAAGTACCAAATAAATGCATCTCCATGGTATGTGGCCACATTTTATAAATTTTGTCCTAAAATTTGAATTTAGCATTCTTTATTGATAAAATATTTAGGAATTAGCTCAGAGAAGTATTTTTACAATAGGTTTACTTTGTAAATTTAGGGTATGAAATCTTCTTAAAGTTGTTTGAGACATCAAACGATGTTTTTGGTGGATAAAACTTTGATGTTTAAGCACATCCCCCCTAGCAACATTGCACACATGTTCTTTTCCAACAGTGCAAGAATTTACTTAATTGGAGTTTATATGAAAAAGTTATGCCACCAAGAAGTTGACCTTGTTTTGAACACTATGTTTCGAGAGGATGCCGCGCATGGAAAAGGAGCTAGCCACATGATTATGTTAAAGAAGACCCTAGAGGAGTCCATATTGTAACTATACTTAAGATTTGAAGAAGTTAAACTTAACCACTAGTAGGCTATCAGGTTGTGTTATAACCAAGCCACTAGGAGGAAAAAGGGTTCAATTATATTCATGTGCATCTTATTTCATATATGAGAGAGAGAGAGAGAGAGTAGACAAAGAAATTTTGTATATTGTAGTTGCCAACATGCCATAATTTTCACATTTTTGTACATCCATTTCCATTTAGAGAAAGACAGAGCAAAGTAGCGTCACCTTCAAGCTAGGTTTTCTCTCGAAAGGGTTTCCCAAGTCATATCTTTTGCTCATTCTGGTTTTTGAGTTATATTTCATTGTTCTCTATTTTTTGCATATTTAATCTATTGCATGCATAAGCATAACGTTGTAATTAACGAATCCTAAAATCTAAGGAGAAATTAACTCTCATAGTGTAGATTTCAGATTTCAAGTATAATTTCATCATATTTGTTGTGACAAACTATCTAGTGATATCTATATATATATATATATATATATATATATATATATATATATATATATATATATATATATATACATATATATATATATATATGTGTGTGTGTGTGTGTGTGTGTATGAAATTAATTAATAATTAATAAAAATCATAACTTCATTTTGTAAATATCAAGATGAGTTATTTTGAGTTCTGCAAGTGAAGTTGAAGAAGGCGAGAAAACCAAAGTCTACAAAGTTTTGAGCCTACATGGTATTAAGAGGGGGAGGGAGCAGTGCTCCCTCCTATTGTAACATTCTAGTTGACAGAGCAAAATGACTCCAAAGAGGGTTTCGGGCCCATTCTGACAAGACGGGGGATACTACACAAGGAGACAACTGGATAGAGTCAACGAAGGATGTAGATTCAAATGACACAAATTCCAAAGCAGCTAATGAAGGGTCTTAAGAGAAAGGATTGTGACCTGTAATGTCAGGCCCAAATGGAGCCTGCAAGCCCAAGAAAAATAATAATCCTAGGGTTGTGATTACATATCCACAGACCCAAGCTCTTTGAGACCATATGAGACCATATGGGGATTTGACCCAATGAGAAAGACTCTGAGGATTTCACAAAAGTGGGTGCAAATGGTAAAATAGGAAGGAAACAATAGCCTAAGCCATCCAAGGAAAAAAATGAATCAAAGAACTGTTGTGAGGAAATAGCTGAGGAAACCTTACAGAAGGAGACAATTACAGGACAAATGTATGCAATAAAGGAATAGGAAACAATGATGTGGGATCCTCCAACCCACACAAAAAACCCAGGGAAACCAGATTAGACCCAAGCGAAGGAAGAAGATATAGACAACCCATATTAGTCTCAAAAGCTAGAAAAAGATATAGAAATGACTCCAAGCAAAGCAAGGACAGAAGATCCAGATCTAAGGGAGATTGTGGAACGAGAAGTATTAGATCTGCCACATATGTTAAAATAGTGGAAGGAGCAAGGAGTGGAAACGATCCCCAAAGAATAAATAGATTGGATCTAATACTTATTCCTCACATGGGAAGAAACTAGAATGAGAGGAACAAAGAGATCGCATGGAGAATCTAAACGATTAAGATTCAAAGTGTTGAGTGCCCAGAACATCCAAACCCTCGAGCCCATTTGTTTAAAAGGAGTAAGGAAATATAACAGTGTTTCCCACCAAGATCTCGAAGCCTCACTGATAAACTCAGGTAATATTAAATCCTAGAACCATAACTCCCCTCCCCCTCTGTCACACTGAAATTTTTAACATGGAATATAAGAGGCTTAAATAGCCCAAGAAAACAAAGGATCCTTAAATACAATATGAAAAAATAAAAACCATATATCATTTTCATACAAGAGAGAAAGTATTCAGCAGCACGTTTGAAAATAACTTATGGAAATTTTGGGATAGATATGACTATTTAGATTTTAAATGTCATATGGGGAATCTTAACCTTGTGGAACCCTCAAAAGAAAAATCTCTACTATTTTGAATCTACTTGGTACTCACTCTCTATAGTTATGCAAATTCTTGGAGCATTAGATCTAATACTATGTACAAAGGTGTACGACCCCCAAAGGATCGATGAGAAGCTCAACTTCATCCAATCTTTGGAGGAGCTCTGAAGAAGGAACCCACACTCAAAATGGATATTGATAGGGTATATTAACATGATCCTCACCCTAGAAGAAGAGAAAGGAAGTATAAGGAAACTAGATCACGACTCAAAAAGTTTCCAGAATTTTTTTAATACCACAAAGTTGGTGGACATAGAAGCAATAAATGGGATGTGTATTTGGAATAACAAAAGAGGGGGGGAATATCTAGTGGTCTCCTATCTAGATAGATATCTACTTTCAGAGGAAGTAATCCTCTAAGGAATTAGTACAAAGGCTAATATTCTACACTTTGGTGGATCGGATCACTAGCTTGTCCTTCTGGATGCTTGGATAATGGGAACACCAAAAAATAGACCTTTCAGATTAGAGGGATTTTGGCTGGATCATCCCATTTTTGTGGAAAAAATGAAAAATGGTGGAAGTATATGGAAGAAGCTTGAGGCTCTACAATTTTTAAGTCGCATCAAAAACTAAAACACGTCAAAATTAAGATCAAACAACGGAATAGAATTGATTTTGGCAATATTTTCCAAGCCAAAAAAGTATTAAAAGACAGAATTGAGGAGCTTCAAAAATATATTGCCAAAGAGGGAAATAGTGATGAAAATAAAGAGTTGGAACAATCCCTCCAGAGGGAATAGAAAGAGAGATCCAAGCAGAAGGAAAAAATATGGAAACAAAAATATAGGATATTGTGGCTTCGGGTAGGAGAAAGGAATACTAAGTTTATCCACAAAAAAACGGTGTCCCATAAGTACCATAATAGAATCTTGAACTTAAAATATAGGGAAGGGAACATATGCCACATCCATCAAGAGATGGAGAAGATTTTAGTTCAATGCTTTCAGGATATAGAAATTGATCCTCAAGGAGATAGATCAACTAATATCCAGAAAATTGTGCAGCATGTCCCAAGGATGATCACAGAGTAGAAGAATTCTAATCTTGTGTTGTAGCGGCTATAACACCCTCCAAAATTTTGGCTTACATCCAAATTTCAGAGCCTTCCTTGTTTTTTCCTTCGATGGTTGCAAACACTCGAGCTCACCCCATGAGCTCTTGTGAAGTCTTTCACCCTTTTTCTTGATTGACCAACGGTCATCTTTTGGCATATTAATTGCTTTTGCATGCTTGCGATATTGTTTTGGTGAGTTTTAAGGTTTTTCCTTGTGTGTTTGGGTTGTCTTCACTATGTAAACATCCGTCGCACTCACACAGAAAGTTGTAAGCACTGTCACACAACTGTTTTCACAGTTGTCCGAAGGTCTATCTCAAGTGTCACGCTTGTCGCTTTCATCTCTAAGACAGACTCACCGAGGGAATGTTTTATCTTGTTGTACTGGTGGTCTGTGTTGTCTTGTTGTCAAAGTACGCTAAGTGTATGATCATAATGTCAAGTCTACACAAGTTCACTTGCTTTCAACACTTCTAGCCATTTTCCTGAAAATCTATCCAACCGAAAATCCTCTTCCACTGGATCTCAACTGAGCTACACTGCGCAGTCTCAGCCCTCAGTGACCTTTCTCTAATGCCTGAAACTATGTAGTGCTTCAGGCTATCCTCCAATTCACTTTCACTGTGCAATCCTAGAGGTGAGCAGCATGTCTTCCTCCCAGAACTATGCAGAAACTGCCTCCATGTCCAAACAGAGCTATTCATTTCTCAAGCACAGTCTTCAAGCCTCCTTCTGGTCTACCAGAACCCTACACTGCACAAATACCTAGGTCTGCACTAATCTCCAAAACTGTGTAGACACATCCTACTGGTTCTCTACTACCTTGCTCTGCACTCCCTTCAAAAACTACGCAGACATATCCAGCAGGCCTTCCAGTGCTTGTCCTGCACTAATCTCTAAAATTATACAGACATGTCCAGCTGGTCCTCTACTGCCTTGATCTACACTGCCTTTAGAAGCTTCACAAGCATGTCTAGTAGGCCCTTCGTTGCTTGTCCTGCACTATTCTCCAAAACTGTACAGTCATGTCTAACAGTCCCTTTGCTCTTGAAAATTATACGGAACTTCCCAGTAGGTCCCCTACAGCCCTATCTTGCCTTCCCTCCAAGAACTGCACAAAATTGCCCCTCAAGTTCCCACCTTGCAACTTCCAGCAGTGTTCTTCACTGCATAATTCTGCCTCCCAGTGGTCACTATGTAGTGTTTATCGATAGTGCAAGTTGTTCTCCCATATTTCCTCATTCCAGCTTGAGCTACGTTTTGCACCGCATCAGTGAGTTTTCCATCCTCCCTATCACCCGTAACACGATAACAATGCATCATGCTAGACTAGGAGGTTTTGGATTTGATGTTGTCCCATCATAAGTGAATTGCAGGAACAGGTAATCATGGTGAGACGACGAAGGGGATGAAGAAGGAGTGCACATGCTAAAAGACTTGTTTGCAGTTGGATGGGTGTACCAAGAACATCAAGCAACAAGCAAAAGGAACATATGCATTGAACCATCAAGCAAGACCAAGATCACTAAAGACCCCACAACACTATGCCATGCAGAAGAGAAAACAAAGCACACCAAAATTACATCCATCACTAAGTAGTGCAGCATCTTGACATGGACACCACAGTCAACCAATACATGTTAGTAGTGTCATGTCAAGTTGTGTCATGAGTTGTCTTGTCCACATCACCACTATGGGCCATATCCATTGTAACTCAATGTAATGTAAAGTGAAGTCCAATGGACACACACAAGAAGTTCAAGAGTCATTTCAGTTGAAAATTCGTTGGAAGTTGAACGGTCTTGAGGGTAGTCCAACAGTCACAAAGGTCAAGCATCACCCTTGGCTATATATACCCCTCCCATTTTAGGAGCAAGGACTTTTCACCTTGTCTCCTCCCACATAGCCTTGAGATTTTGTAGTTTGTTCTTTAAGGAGCGAGGAGTGGCTCCAATGTCCCACTATTGGGACTAGTGATGTATGGTGTACATATGTGTCTTGGAACTTTTGCTTAATTCAAAAGCATGTTAAGGCCAACACATTTTGACACATGTTTTGTAGATGTTTGTAAGGCTACTCTTTAAACCTATACTAAGATAATTGAACTACTTTGGTTATTTTAGTACTCACATTGTTGAAGATGTGTTGTATTGCTTATCACTATTGTCTCATCCATGTGGAATACTTCGCGGGATACTAGATAGACCACCTTTGTGTATTGGCTATCACCATTGTCACATCCTTGTGGACTAATACATGGAATACTTGATAGACCATCTTTGTTTTGTGGTTATAAGGATCGTCACATCCATGTGGACTACTCGCTAGGTGGTGTATGTGTTGTCCCCTTCACTTCGGTTTTAACGAAATTGTCACATCCACTGTGAACTATTCCGCTGGGTGTTGGATAGACTTTTTTGGTCTACATGTGTCTATTCCTTGGTGGTACTACTACCTCTCATTTAGAGGCTCACTTTACTCTCCCCCTTTGTAGTAATATAACCTCGACACAGTTACATTACACACTCACCAAGCACACGTAACTTGTTGTTTTAAGATACCAGTGTAACACTCTCATGTGCTGACAGCTAGAGCCAAGGCAAATCTCTAAGTATATGGAAATCAAGCCTTCATACCAAATGGGACTCCTACACCAAATAGTGTGAGTTCTAGTTGGGACTTTACATCAGGGGGATCCCCTTTCCTGGCGGGTCCAGCATCGTCAACAAAATGGCATTAGAAGGAGGGAAAAAAGACAGGCTATGCCCGTAGAGTCTAGCTTGAATCTCTTATTTAAAAATGGCTCTTCCTGACGTCATAATCTTGGGATGTCTTTCTACAAAGTTTGAATGTACCATACCCGCAGAAGTTATCCATGACCTGTTGCATCCACCTTTGTTTCACCACAATTTGTGCCAAGTTTTGCACCTATTATTTCTCCCATATTTACTTCAACTTTTGAATCTGCATTTGCATCCAAGTTTGCATGACTATTTCATCTATTTTTCTTCTCATGGTCAAGTTTACCATTTCTTCACATAACATAATGGTCACAAGTGCATCCCCACTAGGAGAATGCCCTACATTTCCCCGTTGTGGAGGTGAAATATTTGCAACAATCATGATTTGGCATTGTTGCTGAGGTGGGAAAGGATTGTTCAACACAAAAGGTTGTGTGGCGGGATTTCAATAAGTATTGTTCTCATTGACCTCATCCAAATGTGGACAATGATGTTTTATATGGCCCCTAACACAAATCTTACATGGGAACTTTAGCTTTCGCTCTTTCTTTCCCCCGACATTGTCGTTTTGAGATTATGGTTCTTTCTACTAATTCAAAATAGTTTTCTTGTTCTTCTTCTTTTAACAACCCAGTTATTTTGGTCTACCTAGTCCTGTGGACTGAACCAAGTTAATGGTGATTATTTGGGCATAAATTTTAGTTGTCTTGGTTGTACATGCAGTCAATGCAGGAATATGAGAAATAACTAACTAGTTTAACTTCCCAACCAATTGAATATAACCCATTATTCAAAATTAGAAGAGTTTGGTTCTTCCACTATGATTAGTTCTTTGATACTACCTTGCACATAGCCTAGATATGGAGGAAGGCCCAAACAATATTTAATTTGATTCGAGTGCTTATTTAGGTTCTTCATGAAATTTGTAACTCAGCGAACATGAGGGAAAATTCCCCCTTGGCCTCATTTTAATCCAACGATACAATACCAATATAATTTTCAAATGCTAGCAGATATCAACAACATACATGTATTAGTTGTATCTTCCTCTGTTGTGTGTTGTGTTAAGCACCCAATATGCTACCTTTCTATCCACTTCAATATCTATCAAACATTTGTGCTTTCCTACAATGTCATGTTTCACTGCCATTATTTTGTCATGAATATTCAGTGAGTGTGGATGCAATACAAAGGTGTTGAAGTTTAAACTTTCTATTGGGCTCAAAAGCCTCATTTTATGTAGTGGGCCACTCCACATAGGCTTTGAGTGCATCGACAATGCATTGTAGTCTTGAATCAATGATAACACAAACTTACTAAAATATGAATGTTTGCTTAAGATATGGAAGTGAATGGTAGTGGAGGCCAAGGAGGAGAGGAACTTGGGAGATGAGGTATTTTCTCAAGGATGGATTTAGAGAAGAACTTAAAGGAGAAGTATTGTTCGTTACTTGAAATATATATCCAAAGCAAAGGATAACCCTAGCCAAACCCGACTATAACAGTCTAAGTGAGGGGTTTAAATTTGACATGACAAAAAAAGAAAATAGAAAATAATGTAACTGATGCTTCGGGGATGCACTGGAAGAGAACAATAGAAATAAAGGAAACAACAAAGGGTAGAAAAGTATCCACTATATAGAGTTAAATTAATATCCCTAAAGAAAACCTCCTGTGGCATTATTGTAGTTGATGAACAATAGCCCTTGAATGCTAATAATTGAATACATTACAAGGCCTTGTAGCTTGAATTAACATCTACCTTATGCAAATTATGACCAGTTCTTGGAGAAAATGGTCACACCTACAAATTATGAGTTTTCTACAGAGGCTTGTAGGTTGATAATGAAACCAATGATGGCTCTAGAAATACATACCCCAATAACATAAACTAATATTAATTTCAAGTCAGTGCAACCATTAAACCAATACTAGTTCGAGAGGGATCAGACACCAAATTGGAGTGATATCAAACAATTCTCTAAGCAACTTCATGATGGCTTGTTAATGACATTAGGGAGGGTGCATGACCACATCCTCGTATGTGAGTGCTTGATGTGATGATGGCCATGCACTCTCCAACTTGGCATGTTTTAGTCATTCCAAAGATGGGAGATTCATATTTGTAAGTATGACATTTCAAAATTTTAAATTTACATTTAGTTAATGAACATATAATAACCTAATACTTACAATAAAAAAAATTTCTAAGCATGTGCACACTCCCTCTTTAAATATACTTTATTCTATGCATATTACATTAAAAAAATTAAATAAAAATAGTAATAAAACATGTCTAAAAAATTCCCTTCACATGTATGTAGTTATATGCATTATAAGGATTATAATAAAATTAATAACAAGAATTTTTATAGATAGGGATGTGAAATTTATATATAATATAAATAGTATTATAAAGAACAAGCATATGTTCATATTAATTACGAATCTATTAAGTATTGAGAGGGATCACATCTTTCAACATTTTCTCAAAATTTTCACTCAAAATGAGTTTGCATCTCAAGGGATTTTATCCCTCTCGATATTTTAAAAAACCAACAAATATATATCTTAACTCCAAATCTCTCAAGTGTCTAGAGGGATTAAATCTCTCAAGGTGCAAATTTTTTCCTAACTTTTTCACTCAAAAAGAGGTTTACATCAGTAGAAGTTCAATCATTTTCTCTGCTTGGTAGATTCAGAGTAAAGACAAATATTTTAATCAATACAATCTCCTTTTGTATTTCACAAATATAGAATAACCTAAATTAATATTAATTCTACCCTACTTTACTTCTATAATTTAGAAAATTAGAATATATCTTCAACCTAAATTAATATAGATTTTTTTATTTTAGAGAATGAGAATGTACCTTCAACCTAAATTAATCTAAGAATGAAAAATCATGCTGATATTGAAATTAAATATTAATATAATCTAGAATATTTTTTTAAAAAATGACTTCTTCTGATTAATCACAACAATATTTTTGGGGTCAATGTTCCAAACTCATCATCATGACATAGATGGAGGAAATAAATAATGCAAAAATGCTTGAATTCAATGGAAAAATCAAATAAAAAAGAAAGTCAACATTAATTAGTCAAAAACCAATAAAATAAAATAAAATTATTTAAACATATATAAACATAAAAATAATAAAAAAATAACATAACGAAAAATATAAGTATTAAAAATATAAATATTTATAAAGATGAATATATTAAAAGTTATTATTAAAAGCAAGAACATTCTTTTTTAATTTGAATGAAAATAAGTTATGAAAAGTCTTATAAATAAGGCTAAATCTTGGGGCTAATGGTATTAAATTAGATATTATGTATACAAAAAGTAAAAAGAAAAGTTAACTTTAATTAGTCAAAAAAAACTAATAAAACAATAAATTATTTAAACAAATAAAAAGAATATATATATATATATATATATATATATAAACCATTATTAAAAACAAAAGCATTTTTTAAATTGAATGAAAACAAGGTTATTAATAGTTCAATAAATAAGGCTACATATTGGGGCTAATATATAACTAAATTGCAAATAAAATGGTTTTAAATTAGATATTATGTATTAAAAATAGAAAAGAAAAAAAAATGAATTAGATAATTAATAATTAAATTTTCTCCATATTCTCTTTTTTCCCTCATTTATTTATTTATTTTTGAATTTCTTTAGATTATGGTTTTTTCCTCATTTGTTAAATTTCCTTCCTACTCTGTTTTCTCCCTGCTTATATATCTATAGACTCTATCAATATATCTCATTTTTTATTTTTGTGGAATGCACATATCCATTTGCTACATCTAGTTCGCTCATACAGATATTTGATACATCTAGTTCAGTGATACAAGGTTTGATAGATACAGTTTTCCGATACAAATATTTGTTAGAAGGGTTTGCTAAGATCTAGTTCACATATACAGGTGTTTGCTAGATCTAGTTTTGCCAATACAGGGGTTTGCTAGATCCATTTCATTGATATAGGGGTTTGCTAGATCTAATTCGACGATACAAGTGATTTCTATAGCTAATTCATTGACATAGGGGCTTTAGATAGATGATTTTTATTGTTTTGGAATGCATATATCCATAGCTAACACAAGGGTTTTAGATAGAGGATTTTTATTGTTCTGGAATGCATATATCCATAGCTAGATCTATTTCCCTAATACACAAGTTTTGATAATGCAGGTATACCAGCAATACTACATGGGTTTTGATAAAAATATTTTATTGTTGTGAGATTCATATATCCATAGCTAGATCTACAACTATGATGCATGGGTTTTGATAATGTAGGTCTAACATTGATAAGAGCTCCATAACTCAGAAGAAAAAGAAGCATTAAGGTTTGAGAACCAATTTTTATTCACTTACTCGAGTTAATTCCAAGAATAAAGGGTTTTTATTATTGTGAAATGTATATGTCCATGGTAATTATAGAATCATCGCAACTATATTGAATGGTTAGATATCTATTATTAAAACTATCACCATGGTATACGGTAATCCATATCATTTTGACCTAACAACTAATGCAAGTGTTTTAATAATGTAGGTCCATCCAATTGACTCACACATGAGAAAAAAAGATTCACACTAGAGGGGAAATGCATGCATAATTTTAATGTTATGCTTTTGCATTTCCACTGTCCGAAGCTACATCATTAGAATTTGTGAATGGCCTCTCCTGTTGCACAAGGATATATGAATGTTGAGGCCTTTCCATATCCCATTCCCTCCATATATCTAGTATACACCACATTGATACCCCTAGTGTATTCCATGTGTCACTTCTACTACGTTGTTTTATGTTCCTCCATTGGTTACCTCACCTATTTCCTCTCCTCCGACTCCTGTATTTGAGGCTTCAATACCAATGGAATTTGTAGAAACAACCTCGGAACCTATGCCTGAGGCATCACCACCACCGAAATAGTAGGAACATCCATAGCAGCTGCAACCACTCTCTACTGCCAAGTTTTACTTTTGAAAGGTCAAACATCAAGCGTGGACCATCTAAAGCATATGAAAACCTTTGAACTCTTCTCCATATCTTAGCTATTTTAAAATACTTGTAACCTTATGTATATGATACCATCTAAATCATATGGAAACCTTTGGACTTTTCTCCATATCTCAGCTATTTTACAAGGTCACTAACCTTATGTATATGATACCAATAATTTTTGGTTACAAAATTGATGTATATGATACCAATGATGTTTTGTTACAAAATTTATGAATATGATACTCCCACTTGTATGTTCAACATTTCATTTGTTGAATAATGGTGTGATCAAGGCTCATAGCCTCATTGCTTTGCTCAGCACATATCACTACATTAAAAGATTAAATTTTATATGACTATGTACATTTTGAAAATTATCAACATTATTTTGATGGAGAATTATTATGTATGATTGTACTATTATCTTTGGATGGATGTTTTGAATTAACCTTAGAATAATGATATTCATGAAAGATTTTGATCTGGTAATCACAAATTTGAATTTTAGTTGATTTGATTAAAGATGACGATGATATTATTAGTATTATATTGCTACTTTATATATGTGTTGATAATTGTCAATGCTTTTTTATGGAGAATTATAATGTATGATGACGTTACTATTTCTGGATGGATGTTGTAAATTTACCTTAGAATAATGATATCAGTGATTGGTGTTGATTTAGTAGTCATATATGTTTATTGAAAACTATCAATGATTTTTTGATGGAGAATTATTTTATATGATGATATTGTTATTTCTTGGATGGATGTTTTCAATTTCATTCAAATTTACGTACAAACCTTATCTTATCAATTTTAGTTGCGATATCTTATTTAATGATATTTAGAAATTGTAATATATCTCACTATCTAATTGAAATCAATGAAATGAACCCATGAAGGGGGTCATAAATGGAAATAAAAGTACACTCCAAACAAGAAGCCAAATTTGGATGTAATCATGAATGTAAAAGTTTAAGTAGAATTGGATTTAAACTATGTGTCAAGACAAGAAGAAAATAAGGAAAAAGAGAGGATTCTAAACTAGAAGTAAAAAAAGGTGCAACACTAATCACAGAAGGGAACAAAACATGGCATAAAAAAGGATACTAGGGTGCAAACAAGGACACAAAAATGGACACTAAGCTAGATGCAAAAAATGAAAAACAACTAGACATAAAATTGAATGCAAAAAGGGATGCCAAGTTGGGTGCTAAAAAGAAACAAAAAGGGATACAAATTTAGACGCCAAATGAGGATGCAAAGAATGGGGTAAAATTGGGATGCAAAATTGAGCTAAGAAAAGGGTGAAACTAAGAGACCATATTGGATGCCAAAAATGATGCATAACTAGATGAAAAGTTAGACTCAAACCTAGGCGCAAAATGATATGCAAATGTGGACACAAAATGAGGAAAAAAACGATGAAAATTTGGATGTTGGAAAGGATGAAGAATTAGACACAAAAAAGGATGCAAAAAAGGGTGCAAAAATAGGCACAAAAAATGGTGCAAAATTAGATGCAAAAATAGATACAAAATTAGAAGCAAAATATGGCGTAAGACTAGATGAAAAATGACACAAACTAGATGCAAAAAAGGCATTAAATTGCATGCAAATATGGTGTAAAACTTGATGCAAATGATGACATAAAACTAGAAGCAAAGAATGGCACAAAATAGGAAGCAAAAAATGATGAAAAAACATATGCAAAAAATGGTGTGACACTAGAAGCAAAACTTGTTGTAAAACCATATGCAAAATCTGATGTAAAAGAGGATGCAAAATATGGTGTAAAGAAGAATGCAAAATCTGGCGCAAAAAAGGACCCTTTAAAAATTGTACAATAGAGCAAGTTTTAGCATCAAGCTTCTCATCCTGACTGGAAAAAAAATGCACTAAAATTTGATGCTAAAGTTGGCACAAATTACCTATTTTGTTGTAGTGTTGGTTCCATTATTCGGAGCGTTCACAAAATTGTTCACAAGGATTTTTCTTTGTTCATTTCAAACTAGGAATTTGATGTCTTAATTAGTTCATCTAATCATTTCTCTGTCTTGGGTGACTGTCATTTGGCTTATCATTTTCCCTTTAGCACATTTGATGACAAAGGCTTCGTGCTCTCTAATCTTTCATTGTTTACCATCTTTCTCTTCGTATTTTTCTCAAGCAGGTGAGCCACTTCAGCCTTCGTTGATGATTATTTCAGGTCGTCACTATCTTGGCATGATTGCTGAGAATGATCAAATCTATCTTCCCTTACCAAATTCCTATCGTGATCTCGTTTCTCAAATCAGAAATATGTTTTTTCAAAGATCACGAAGCTTTCCAAACAACCTTCATGAATTTTATGATCCAATCATTGAATGGCTTAAACAATCTTACTTGGCAAGCTATATTGCAGGCAATAAGCGTCAATCCTTCCTCGCGCTTACTGAGAAGATTGATGCAGATGAGGACGTACCCGCAATACGTTTTCGAGGTTTGTTTAGAAAGGTGTTGTATGGAAAACCCAACACCCCCCATTTTTACTTACTTACTTCAAATAATGGGCACCCTTTCCATTAATTTTTGGCAAAACTCTTTTATGATTTTCATTTAAGTTAATTGTCTTACAAGTTTTCCATTTTTTGTTTTCATTGAATTTATATTTTGATTATTTCATTGAATTCAAATTTTCACTAGCTTTCCATCGATACTTGTTTCACCTCATTTGGTTAACCGATTTGTAAATAGCACTCCTTCGAAGTTTGATCATTTTTTCCATCTTGGTTAATAAATGTAAAAAATGTATATTATTTTAATTTCTTGCAATTAAAATAATCATTCATTTTAAATATTAACTCTTAGTTAATTTTTACTATTTTTTTCATTTTTCACTAACGTTCCTACAAAATGACCAAGCCAAATTATAGAACAATTGAAAAACGTGTTTCGGGTTCTCGATAATTTACTCCAATTTATTATTTTAAAACAAATTTCCAAACACGAAATCTCAAAATTGCAAAGTGGATGTAGTTCAATTTATAGAATATTTAATTCCATGTGGGCTCCACTTCACATCACATCCTCCCTTCCAAAAACGCTGAAATAAAAATTGCAATCAAAAAGTTGCGATGCGATATTGCGATATCACATATTACATATTGCAAAAATCTTAAGCAACTCAATTAAAAACTCACGATTCGCGATTTTGAAAAAATGTAATGGACAATTTTTCGTTTAACCTATATTTTTCGGTTAAGCACCTTATGACTCTTGTTCCACCCCCAGGCATATGTCACCTCACCATCACCCTCCACTCACCCCCTTATCCCTCCCATACATAAGTATTATGGCTTGAATTTTATAAGGTAACTTATATATGAGGTGAGTTGTATCTTGATTTTGTTTTAATTATTATTTTAATATTATTGAATTATATTTTTATTATAATTAATTTTTATTATAATTATAATATTAAATTATAATCTTAATACAATATAATTATAATATTAATATAATATAATAATATTTTAATTAATAATTAAATTTTGCTTTTAATTAATTTAATTATGTTAATAATTAATTTATAATTAATTTAGATTAATAATGTAGTTGAAATTAATTAGTATTGATTAATTAAATATTGCAATCTAATTTAGGATTTGAATTTAATTTAAAAAATCCATTTTTAGCCTAGGCAACAGAATTTCCAAAATTTTGGAAATTTTTATTCATAAACTTTGGAGGCTCATAAATTGAGTTTTACTTGTTCAAATGAGGCCGAGGATGATTCATTGGATAGATAAAATCATGGAAAATATTTTTGAAGTAGTTCCATTACCAGATTTGATCATTTAATGGATCTAAACTTTAGCAGAAGATCAAGCTATGAATTTTTAAACAAAATCAATTTTCTGAGTTTTATTTTCTACAACATCATTTTCCCACAGCCTCTACTGAGTGTAGATCTATTCATCTATGTTCTCCTTCACCAACTAGATCCTCACAGACATCAATAGAAAGCTCATATTTCCTTTTCATTTAATTATTTAATTATATTTGATTGAAGATATTTTATTCCAGATTGGGTATTTTGATTTGATTTTGTATTTTAATTTAATTTTGTAGGGTAACAATTGAAGACATTAAGGGAAGTAGATATCAATCAATGAGAATTCTCTAGCAATAAAAGAATAAAATTTTGGGCTAATGAAAATTGATTGATTGAAATACTCTTCAACAACTTTCTGATTGAGAATTTTTTTTGTAAATGCTATAAATAATAGATTGCGGAGTATGTTAGGGGCTTCTCTTCTCGGGAATTCTGAAATTCTTAAAAGCATTATTGTAACGAGGATTTAGAGTTGTAGATGAGAGAGAGAAAATCTCAGATCTAGGGATTATTAAGGATTTTTCTTCTGTGTTCTGAATTATGTATGGAGAACAGAGCTTGCATTATTGCAGCTCCAATTTTAACAATAGAAGTTCAAAGCATTGTAAAGGATTGTTGGAGACTAGAGCCAGAGAAACAAATCTAATAAATTGGTATTTATAATACTATTGTTTTAAATACTGGTTTCATTTTATGATGGCATAAATTTTTCATTTTATTCATATTTGTGCACTATTTTGTAAATGAATAATTTACCTCAATAATATGTTGTTATTTATCTCTCCTCTTGTGAATTGAATTCTGATTTCTGAGTAACTATTTACTCAGAAATATTTCTTTTAATATTGATTTAACAAAAAGTGATATTTTGTAAACTATTTCATTATATTATTGTTTAATTATTTGAATTACTGATTTAACAATCAATATCATTTTATGAATTAGTTCCTTAATGTTGTTGATTGATTATCTCAGTTAAGAGGTCTCTAAACAGAATGTGTTTTGGCATCCATAATGTTAGTTATTTGAACTACTTTGTTAGCTTGGTATTCATTGTAATCCAGGCATATTTAAATCCCAATAATTTAAATACCTTGCTCTCGGTTAGGTTAGATCTATATCTTCCTAATTGAGATAGGATTAGGATATGTTTCCTTTTTCTTGCATTCTAGGATTAATTTTGCATTTAGATATAATTCTACATTCCTAGAAGTCCACTTTCCAAAGAAGCAAACTTATTTGTGGCTTTGTTGAGCCTCAGATCACCTTAAGGATCACTTTCTTTCCTTATCAGCAAGAGGTCTGATTTGATGGCTCTTGTCTATTGGTAGATGAAAATCATATTCTAAGCCATCGGAGATAGAGACAATGTAACTCGACCTAGCTTAATTAGTCAGAACCACCATTTCAACGAAAAAGGAGATGCTTATGATCCAGATTGGGTGGTCTCCCTTATAAAGTTGGAGGTAGAGAATTTTGAGTCTTCAAAATTTTTGGCGCTACAAAGAGGGACTGAAACTTGTTTTCTATTGCAGCCTTTGTATTCTAACATTTTATTTTCATTACAATGGCTCCTCTTAAACTTCCAATTTGGAGTTGTATTTCTACACGTGCATCTGCCAATACTCCAACAGAAGTGGTAAGACTCTTTTTTCATGAAAATTTCAATGGTAAGAGAAATTCTTCTACTTTTAATTATGCTTCACAATTCATTCGAAATAATTCAAGTCTTACTTTTCATGATATTGATGAAGGCATTTTATGCAGGATTTTTACTCTTACATTCTTGATAAAATCCAGAAGTTGGTGTCAATTTCTTTCAGTTGCCTCAATTCATAGCTGGGATCAATTTATTACAATGTTTCTTTGCAAATTTGATGGTTATGTCTATGAACACGTATCTGATGATTTTGAAGATATATGAAGGTTTGAAAATGAATCTCTGATTAATTTTACCATCAGATTTCTTTTAAATTGTTTGAGATTTAAAATTGAAGAAAAACCTTTGGAAGATGAATTATTAGATTAGTTTGAAAATATTTACTCTCTTCCTCTCATTCACAATCCATGTGGAATTATTACAAGCTTTGATCAATCCTCTTCAAATTTTATTAACATAGTTGAGAATTCCAACATAGAGATGTATACCAATTATGATGCAGTGGCCTCAACCATGTATGATAAATTCTTAAATTTATTACACCTCTTATAGTATTAATGATAATCATGTTACCAAACCAGTATGGTAAAGCTTGGAAAATTTTGTTAATCAATTGCAAGAAGATACTAGCAATAATCTTGGAGAAACTGTTAACTTGAAATCAAGAAATCAGAATATAAATCAACAAGTACAAGAAGCAATTGAAACTACCAATAATGCACAATCTGTTGTACAAATTTATGGATTCTTTCATGATGACCAAATGCCAAATTCAGGGCAACCATACAAAATTCTTCAAGAAAACACAATTAGTCAATTAAATGATCTTAAATATGGAGTTTGCAACAAAGAAAATGCACAAGAATCTGCAAATAGAGCAAATTTCATATTCATTTATTCAAACTCATATTTTTCCCTTTGTCCTTATATTTTTGCTGATAGCAATTTATTCCCTCTTTGCAACAATGTTATTCTAGAAAACAGAGAGGTTGATATATATGAATTGCGAATTAGTTTTAATCAAGATAGAAAATCAAACATTGGCCATTCTTCTGACATTAATATTCCTTCTAGTTATGATACATTGGATGAGATCAGAGGGAATCCTAATGAATGTTGTGAGGTCATTTATGATATTTATTTTGACATTAAGGATATTGCTTTCTCTTCTTCTCAATTGAATCCCTATGATCAAAGTCAAATCACATGTGAAAATGAAGAACACTCTAACTGAGAAATTGTTTCAAATAGTTCTCATTTTCAAACAAATAATCATACTCATGATTTCAACATTCAAGAAACCATTCCAATTTATGATTTCTATCATGATCAAGCTCTCATTGCTATCCATAGTCATAATCCTCTCTCTAATTCACAAATTGGTATTGGAAATCATTCTAATATCATTATTTTGGCCAATTCAAGTGAAGAGGAAATTGCTTTAAAATAGTCCCAATTTTGTTGTGACAATAATTGTAACAATAATGTAAACTATGATTCAATTTTGTCATTATTTCTTCATTTATTTTGTTTAAATTCATACTTGTTTTTTGTTTTCAGTTTTTGATTTTTAGATACTTTGTGCTAGCATAGTGAGCAGTTTAGTATTGAACACTCAATTGATGTGTAACCTGAAAGGGAAAATGAATATTAAAATTATAATCATGAATATCAAGAGTTATTTCTCTTCCAATTCCAACTGATGTTCATTTATGATCAATTACTTCTTTCTTCTCAAAAGCAGTGCCAACAAGAGAGTGTATATTTACAATATGACCAAAAATCTAATTCAATTAATAATATTCCATTAAATCTATCAAACTTCCTTTCAAGTTTCATTGACACATTTGAAAGACAATTGGAAAGTTTTCCTTCACAGAATATTGTTAATAATTTAACATATGTACATAAGACTTACATATTCATGCAATCCATTCTATCTAAAAGATCTTTTCCACAATCTGGCATGTTATCTTCTCTGTTTAACCTCTCCCAATCAATAATGGAAATCCATCAATATTTCTATGATCTAATTGAAAGTTGGTTGGAAAGGACATTTCAAGAGAAGGTGATTGTAAATAAGTTCCTTCCTGTAAATTTATTAGCAATAAATGTACATTCTGCATTCAGATTTATTCCTCTTAGTTTAATTATATTTATGCTCTTGTTACTAATGTTTGACATGTATATACATGCAAGAATTAAAATAAGAGAGTGGTTACATTGGAAGTATGACTATACCTAGTCATGTTTCTTTCATTAAGTTAGAAATATGAATAGATTAATTTAGATTAGATTTCTTTTCTACTTGCATTGATTTAATTATTTTAGATTTTTAATAAGCAAGTAATGAATATGATTTCTTTTGGGCATCCCCTTTCATTTTTGGGAAAATGGAATAGGACATTTTAGAAGCTCTTGAATAGTCAGATTATACATATTTGTGAAGCCCTTAATTGTATTTTTGCAAAAATTCATCACATTGATCATATATATGAAGAAATTCCAAGAATTTGCTACAACTTCACAATTTTTCATTCACAAGTATTTCTAAAAGAAGCTCATATTCACCACTCTTGTCCTCCGATGTAAATTTGAGGTGGATGCAATCTGAAAAGTCATTACTTAGCATTTTAGATTAAATAAGTAGGTGATGTTGAACATATGCAAATTTTGAGAAAATTTGGGAGAACTTGAAGAATCATGAGGTAAATTTACAATCAAAATTTCTTCCATGTATATGTTTACAGGTTCATTGTCATCTATTGTTAGTTTTATGTTTTTCAGAGGTTATTTCTTATTTCTGTTTTGTTTCTTGTGTAGGTCTTCATCGACTTGATTATGGAGACCTGAGATAAGCAAGCAACTAACCCTTTTTCAAATCTACAACATGTTCAAGGAAGTATTATTTTTTGTTCATCAGAATTTGAGTATTGCTTAATTTTGTTTTCATTCATTAAAACCCAGAAGGCCTTTAAAATAGTATCGGAAGATTCATATCAGAGAATTCTAATATCATAATACTCATCATTCAAAAGCTTTGATAAAATTATTCCCCGATCCAATATTTCCAATAATTGATAAAAGGGGATTTTTTTTAAAAGGTGAAATTGAGCTAACGACTTCTTTATGAATACAATAATGAAATAGCCTAACCCCACACAATTGCGACTTCGCATATCAAAGTTTTCAATGTGAACTTCATCGCGATCAGTTGATTGTCGATGTTCCAAATGTTAGAACATTTTATATAAGCATCAATAAAAAAAATTGCTAATTACATATCTCTGATATTCTAAATCAATTATTTCTGATAAATGACTTCATCAATATTGCAATTTCCATATAACCCCAAAACTGATATGACATTTAAATTCAATTTTAAAATATATCGCATCTGTTCATAAATCGCAATTTTCATTGAGGCATATGTTTAAAATTTTCGATGTTCCTAATCCGATATGAAATTAAATCCACGTAATAAAACTATTGGATCTGTTCTTCATCACACATCAACGTATCAACAATTTTACATCCCATACTCAAATCTTCTGATCACTGATCTCTTATAAAATCCAAAGTCGGTCCCACCAATGAGCCAAGTAATCTATCACATTCTCGCTATCGCAATAATAATATCAGTGTTTCCTTTTATTAATAGTTCCGATCTCTGATATAGCAATCACTTCATCGCAATTTCCCATCGCATATGGTAATATCGCAACACTTATATCGCGTCACAAAACTCAAATGAAGCCTTGTTTTACGATCCTCTGATGCAATAAACTTTGATTTATGCCTCTTCCATTATGTTTTAACTATTAAATAACACTCAATCGCATATCAGTAAAGGTAAATCTAGAAGCTTGACGATTATGCATGACAAAGAAACTTGCAATATGAAACATCCGATAAGGTGTTGTCATTTTATAAAAGAATTTAAGGCACTCTAAGGAAACCACTATGGTAATGAAGCAATTCATAAGAAATTTAGAACATGGTTAAATCATTTTCCATTTTTCTTATATTTTAGTTTTTTTATATCACTATATATTTAATATACAAAATTCAAGACCTCTCCATCTACACATTTGTATTACATTGTTTTGGATTTGGTCTTGATTCTTATCAATTTATAAAAATCATGGAGTTGATATGAAACTTGTAACATTATGAGAATAATCCTCGCTGCAATCTATAAAGAAGCATCCTTTCATTCTCATTTCTCTAGATTTGTTTTATTTTCAGATTCCTTGGACATAAAGCATTGCATTATTCTAGTTTATTGCTCGCTTTAGATTAAATTTAATAAATAATGATTTTGAGCCAATAAGGTTTCAAGCAACTCAATTTTTTCATCCGTATAATTCTAATTAAAAGAAGAAGTTATCTTCTCTTCGAGAAAATGATATCTCTCAGGTACTATTAAATGAAATTCTCGAATGGTAAGTTTCATAAGCCCACTTTCATTCATTTTCATTTCTTTACTTTTATTTTCAGTTTTGTTCTTACATTTTGTTGATATAAAACTTTGTTTTGTTGGTCTTCTTGATTCTTTTTCATGTCTCTATCAGATCAGATTTGGATTCCATTCTCCTTTGTTTGGTTTGCTTTCAAGTTATTGGGAGAAGTAGTAATGATCCTCATCGAATCAGCTAAACTAGGGATTTTCGGAACCTTTAGTCTGTTTCCTGAGCATTACTTTTGTCAGAAAATGGTTAAGATACTTTTATGCAAGTTTTTCTTTGAAACAAGAAAGTTTGCAGTAGACAAAGACTTTTCATTTAGCATATTATCTATCATCACTGCTATTCACCCTCTACATTTTGAGAGGTCGATTTCTTATAACTCTGCAAGATAAAAAAATAAAAAAATAAAAAAATCTCAACATTGGAAGGAACGTACATATGCTTATTCTCTTTTATCTCTTTTTTGAGACATTTGTATAAGTAGTCTTGTTGGAGTTTATCATTTTAAACGTGGATTTTTATTTCACCTTTCATCTTCTTCATTTTTATTTTGTTTGCTAATTTCTTTTCATACTTTAGTTTAGGAATTATTTTCCTTTTTCTTTTTTTTTTTGTTTTGATTTTGGTAACTCTACTATGATTTATGAGAAAGGCCTTTTTCCTCACCCAACAATGATTAACATGCATGGGAAATCTCTTAACTCTATCTATTTCAGTGAATTTCATTTATCATTAAAGGCATATTGTTATAGAACTATAAGACAATCTTGCTTTAAACCTTTTTCATAGAGGAACACGCATCATTTCTAAGTGATATAGTTTAATTTTTCAAGAAAATGATTGATTTGAGCTTAACACAATGAATCCACCCATCCCTCCACTTTATAAAAGCCTCTAATTGATAGTCACATGGAAAGAATTTGGAGTCAATATTATGAAAGTATTATTTCCATTAAACATAAATCCCTATTACCATCCCACCTCTTTCACTCAAATACATCATAAACTAAAAGCTTGCAAATATTCTTATCAAAAGAGTGATTAAAAGAGGAAGCATGGGGAATACAAATAAACCCATTGGGGCTATGGACGGTCATTGGTAGTGGGACTAGGCTTGTATGGCATAAAAGACAACTTTGCAAGGGTACTATTCATTCTCGTTGGCAGAGAAGTGATGTCAGAAATCAATCATAAAATGGATATATTCTTTATCAAAAAACTCTTGTCTGTACCTTCTTCTATTTTCATATGAGGTAATTTTAAAGTAAATTTTCCAAAATTTGGATTCATGACCTTTACTTGAGTCTTCTTTGAGTACTTTTCTTTACAAACTCATATTCCTTAATCTATTTATGTGGGACCTGTGGAAATCTTTTATTGTTAAACGATTTCATGATTTCCAATATTTTTTAACCTTTGGGTAAATTAAAGTTCATTATCTTTAACTAGAGATAACTGGTTCTTCCAAGCGTGTCGCCATTGTTGTAGGGAAAACCCAACACCCCCCATTTTTTACTTATTTACTTCAAATAATGGGGACATTTTCCATTATTTCTTGGCAAAACCCTTTTATGATTTTCATTTAAGTTAATTGTCTTACAATTTTACCATTTTTTATTTTCAATGAATTTATATTTTGAATATTTTACTGAATTTGATTTTTCACTAGCTTTCCATTAATACTTGTTTCGCCTCATTTGGTTAATCGATTTGTAAATAACACTCTTTTGAAGTTTGACCATTTTTGCTACCTCAGTTGATAAATGTAAAAAATGTATTTTATTTCATTTTTTCTATTAAAATAATCATTCATTGTAAATATTAACTCTTAGTTAATTTTTACTATTTTTTCATTTTCACTAACAGTCCTACAAAATGACCTAGCCAAATTATAGAACAAATGAAAAATGTGTTTCAGGTTCTCGGTAACTTACTCTAATTTATTATTTAAAAACAATTTTCCAAACCCAAAATCTGAAAATTGCAAAGTGGTTGTAGTTCAATTTGTAGAATATTTAATTCCATGTGGGCCCCACTTCACATCACATCCTCCCTTCCAAAAATGTCGAAATAAAAATTGCGATCAAAAAATTGTGATGTGATATTGCGATATCGCATATCGCAAAAATCTTAAGCACCTCGATTAAAAACTCGCGATTCGCGATTTTGAAAAAATGTGATGGGTTATTTTCCGTTTAACCTATATTTTCCGGTTAAGCACCTTATGACTCTCGCTCAGTCCCTAGCCCTACGTCACCTCACCATCACCCTCCACTCACCTCCTTATCCCTCCACCTCACTAACTCCCTCCTCCATTTAACTCCCATACATACGTGTATATGGCTTGACTTTTATAAGGTAACTTATATATGAGGTGAGTTGTATCAGGATTTTGTTTTAATTATTATTTTAATATTATTGTATTACATTTTTATTATAATTAATTTTTATTATAATTATAATATTAAATTTTAATTTTAATATAATATAATTATAATATTAATATAATATAATAATATTATATTAATAATTAAATTTTGTTTTTAATTAATTTAATTCTGTTAATATTTAATTTGTAATTAATTTAGATTAATAATGTAATTTCAATTAATTAGTATTGATTAATTAAATATTCGAATCTATTTTAGAATTATAATTTAAATTAAAAAATCCATTTTTAGCCTAGGCAACAGAATTTCCAGAATTCTAGAAATTTTGACTCGTCAAATTTGGAGGCTCATAAATTGAGTTTTACTTGGCCAAATGAGGCCCAGGACAGCTCATTGGATAGATAAAATCATGGAGACCATTTATGAAGTAGTTATATTACCATATTTGATCATTTAATGGATATAAAATTCAGCAGGAGATCAAGCTCTAAAGTTTTAAACAAAATCAATTTTCTAAGATTTATTTTCTGCATTCTCATTTGCCCACAACATCCACTGAGTGCAGATCCATTCATCTATGCTCTACTTGACCAATTAGATCCTCAGAGACATCAATATAAATTTCATATTTCCTTTTCATTTAATTATTTAATTATATTTGATTGAAGATATTTTATTCCAAATTTGGTATTTTGATTTGATTTTGTATTTTAATTTAATTTTGGATTTGTTTTTGTGGGGAAAGAATTGAAGAGATTAAGGGAAGAAGATCTCAATCAATAAGAATGCTCTAGCAATAGAATAATAATATTTTGGGCCAATGAAAATTGATTGAGCAGAACTACTCTTCAACAACGTTCTGATTGACAATTCTTTTTGTAAGTGTTATAAATGACAGATTGTTGAATGTATTAGGGGTTTCTCTTATCGGCAATTAAGAAATTCCTAAAAGCATTATTGTAATGAGGATTTATAGTTGTAGATGAGAGGAGAGAAAATCTCAGATTTGGGGATTATTGAATATTTTTCTTTTGCATTTTGAATTATGTATGGAGAACAGAGCTTGCACTATTACAGCTCTAGTTGTAATAGTAGAAGTTCAAAGCATTGTAAAGGATTGTTGGAGACCAAAGCTAGAGAAAAAGATTCAATAAATTGGTATTTATAATACTATCATTTTAAATAGTGGTTTCATGTTATGATGGCAGAAATGTGTCATTTTATTCATATTTGTGCACTATTGTGAATGTGAGTAATTTGCCTCGATAATATGTTGTTATGTATCTCTACTCTTGTGAATTGAATTCTAATTTCTAAGTAACTATTTACTCATAAATATGTCTTTTAATACTGATTTAGCAAATAGTAATATTCTATGAACTATTTCCTTATATTATTGTTTAATTATTCGAATTACCAATTTAACAATCAATATCATTTTGTGAATTACTTCCTAAATGTTGTTGATTGATTATATCAGCTAAAAGGTCTTTGAACAAAATGTGTTTTGGCATTCATAATTTCAATTAATTGAACTACTTCGTTAGCTTGATATTCATTATAAGCCAAACATGTTTAAATCTCAATCATTTAAATATCTTGCTCTCGGTTAGGTTAGATCTATATCTGCCTAATTGAAATAGGATTATGATATTTTTCCTTTTGCTTGCATTCTAAGACTAATTTTGCATTTATATTTAATTCTACATTCCTAGAAGTCCTCTTCCCAAAGAGGTAAACTTTAGTTGTGGCTTGGCTGAAACCCAGATCAGCGTAAGGATCACTTTCTTTCTTGATCAGCAAGAGGGCTGATCTGATGTCTCTTCTCTATTTGTAGATGAAAGTTATATTTTAAGCCATTGGAGATAGAGAGAAGGTAATTGGACCTATTTTAACCACTCAGAATCACCATTTCAAAGGAAAAATAGATGCTTAAGATCTAAACCGGGTTGTCTCCCTTATATAGTTGTAGGCAGAGAATTTCGAGTCTTCAACAAAAGGGTATCCATCAGAAAGGTAAGCATGTGTATTGGCTAGTTGTGACACATCTTTCTGCCTAGAGGCAAGACCTTCCTTTCCATGTGCAGCTTGTTCAAGTTTTTTTATTTTCTGTTACACACTACTTCCAATCTATTTTAATCATTTGTATCTTTATGGATGCAGGTCGGGAGCGACTGCGGTGGCTTCACTGGAAATTTAATTTCACATAACCCCGACCATTTAGTTGTTAGGATAGGAGTAGGATTAGTTGCATCTCAATTTTCCCTTCCTTGCACTCATCTTACACTCGTAGTCCATAAGTGTTTTCTTATTATGGTTTTACATCCTGTTTGCTTTAGTCATTTTTCTTTCTTTTCTTCTTGTTTTGTTTCCTTGTTATGTACGCCTTTCCTCTCATCTTTTTTTTTTCTTTTCATGTTTATTTGTTCATTTGTGTGCACTACACGAATAAGTGTTGTGCCTAAACCTATGTTCTAGGTTCTAAATGGGTATGTGGTTGAATTTCAAAGAGTATTGTAACACTACAGTGCTTGGCTATTCCTATGTCCATCTTCTTTGTGCTTGGTTGTAACTTGTGGTCGATGAAGTCTTGACGGAAAATACAATCCGTATGTAAGAAAATTTTTGGTCGAACCATGAAACTATGGCTAGTCTGGGAAACCTTATGCCTATACTCAATTTTCTACTCTAGTGTGTTCAATATTATCTAACTAGTAGGAACGGAGAAGGCGAAAATCTAAATGAGCAAACCTAAATCATAGGTCTTTACATGCTTCTCTTAAGGAACAACCTTTCCTGCACTCAATAAGTCGGGATCCCTCTTCCGCCCTAAAAATAAATAAGTTCCTATGTATAGTTCTCTTTCAAAAAAATAGCAAAGGCGAAAGAAGAGAAAGGTTTACTGTTCAGAGAGGTGAAGTAGGAAACCCCACCGGGATACTATCTAGGCTCACTGGCAGTGGAGCAATGCTTGTGTTGCTACGTCACTCCATCGGGATACTATCCAAGCATGATGGCAGTGGAGGAACACTAGAGATGAAAAACTATACTCTGAAAATCTTAAGCTCGCGAGCCAAATTACCCTTCCTGATTTGAAACATTGTGATCTGGTTGAATCTTGTGTTGTGTTCTACTAAGTCAATACAAGGTGAACCATGTCTCTCCACGGGGGAATTGTGGAAGACAAAGTGATTTGCACAACGAATCAATACTCCCCGAAAGGCCAAGGCCCTACACTGTAAACAAACCAAAATAGAGAAGTTGGTATTCAACTAGTGTGTCACCAAGTATTCTAGTGGCTGCAACACCCTCCAAAATTTTGCCTTACATCCAAATTTCAGATCCTTCCTTGGTTTTTCCTTTGATGGTTGCAAATACTTGAGCTCACCCCATGAGCTCTTATGAAGTATTTTCAACCTTTTCCTTTTTCGACCAGCGATCATCTTTTGGCATATTGATTACTTTTTCATGCTTGTGATCTTGTTCGGGTGACTTTAAAGGTTTGTCTTCGCTATGTAAACATCCATCGTACTCACACAAAAAGTTGTAAGCAGTGTCACGCAAGTGTCATCACGGTCATCCAAAGGTCTATCTCAAGTTTCGCACTTGTCGCTTTCAGCTCTAAGACAATCTCACCAAGGGCATGTGTTGTCTTGTTGTACTGGTGGTCTGTGTTGTGCCATTGTCGAAGTATGCTAAGTGTATGACCACAATGTCAAGTCTGCACAAGTTCACTTGCTTTCAACACTTAGTCATTTTCTTGAAAATATATCCGACAAGACAACCCTCTTCCACCAGATCCCGATTGAGCTACATTGCACAGTCTTAGCCCTTAGTGACCTTGCTCTATTGCCTGGAACTGCATAGTGCTTGAGGTTGTCCTCTAGGTCAGTTTCATTGCAAAATCCTAGAGGTGAGTAACCTGTCTACCTCCCAGATCTATACAAAAATTGCCTGCATGTCCAAACTGAACTGTACATTTCTCAACCACAATCATCAAGGCTCCTTCAAGTCTTCCAGAACCCTGCACTGCACCAAGACCTAGGTCTGCACTGATCTCCAAAATTGCACAAACATTTCCTACTGGTCCTCTGCTTCATTTCTCTGCAGTTCCTTGAGGAACTGTATAGACATTTCCAATCGGCCTCCTACTGCTTGTCCTGCACTAATCTCCAAAACTACGCAGACATGTCTAGCCAGTCCTTTGTTTCCTTGCTCTGCATTGCCTTTAGAAAGTGAGTAGACATGTCTAGAAGGCCCTCTGCTGCCTATCCTGCACCATTCTCCAAAATTTCCCAGTCATGTATACCAGTCCCTTTGTTTCCTGTCCTGCACTGTTCTCCAAAAATGCACAGTCATGCTCAGAAAATCCCTTGTAGCCCTAGCCTTCCTTTCTCTTGAAAACTATGTAGAATCGCCCAACAAGTATCCTGTATCCTTGTCCTTCCTTCCCTCCAAGCACTGCGTAGAAGTTTCCCTCAGGGTCCTGTTAGCCTGAGGTGCAGTGCTGATACTTTTTGAAGGTTGAAGGAAAGGCTCAGTCTGCTTCGTTGTTCTAAAAGGGGTCCCACGTGGGCCATTATTCCCGATCTTCTTTTACCCCGCTCACACTCTACCCATCCCATTTCCAAAGCTAACCTTCCTACCCCGACAAAACTCTCTTTAACCTTAGCCCCAATCAAATTAACCAAAAACCTCATAAAACCTTACCCATACATCCTACGCTCCATCAGTGTAGCTCCTGAGGGTGCCTCGTAGTTCCACCTCCCTCCACTGTTGATCTTTTCTCGTCGGTCCAACGACACACATTCCTCCCGATCAATGCATCATGCCTGATCATCCTCCTCTGTTAGATCAACCCCGCCATATCTAACGGTCAGCGCCCATATCGCGCAGACAACAAGCATGAAAAGTACCCACGTGATGAGGGCAATTTTTCTCTCCCCACCGTCGCTACATGTCATCTACTGAATGGCATCATGCGAGTTCTGACACTTACCACTTACTGTCCGATACCTACCCAATAAAGACCATTACCACTCAAGCTAAACCACCCCGTGCGTTATCGCCCGCACATCTCCGCCGCCCAATAATCGTCCGATCTACTCGCCTAAAGATCTAACAGCCTGGACATGTTCTGCTCCCGCCACAACTGCTAGCCTCCAAAAAGCAATCTCCGTCACACATCTCCCTTGATCCGGCGGCCACCATTCACAATCACTTACAACTGTCCCTCTGCCCATGCACTCCATTCCCCATGTCATGTCTGTTACGTGAAGAAGAAGATGGTTGACTCTGTCAATCTAGTGACATTCTGACCATGAAACTAAATTAAAACAAGAGCATGGCTGAAGAAGAAAATGACACAGCACGACTCAGCAACTAAATTAAAATAGTCATGGAGCTCCACTACCATGATCAATCCAACTGCCTGGAGGACAGCACCAAAACTGATCAAGTTTTCGTAGTGGAGAAAGCAACTACGTTCAAAGACTGGCTAAGGGTCATTGTAATGATAGATTATAAATAGCCGACAGTAAGATGTAATCAAGGTTGGAACTTGTGTTTCGGTTCAACTTTTGGAGACTATAGATATTCTGTAACTTGTAGCGTCTAATCTTCATTTTCAGCAATGCAAGCTTCTTTTGATGTTAATTGCTCAATGTCCATTTCTCCTCTATTCTAAGCTTGTGCCTAAAGTTTTTTATTCATGATTTCTTCTACTTCTAATGCTAGATAACTGTCATCTTATCTCTGGATTAGATAATTGAATGTATCAGTGAGTAGGTCACTCAGGTTTCTTCTGTATCTAATGCAAGATAATTGTCATCTTATCTCTGCATTGATAGATTATATTTGCAACTTTCTTTACTAGTTACAGCTGGCCATCATACATTCTGTATGCATCTACTGGTGTGGTTAGTATTCTTCGTCTATTCACCTAATTCCCAAATTGTTGGGCATTGGTGGTCTAAAGCCTTGTAGTCTAAGGGTGTTCATGCATGTATGGAGTGAAAACAGAGTAGAAGTGGTTATCTAGCTTGAACCAAACCATCACCAATCCCAATAAGTTCCTAGAACCATATTGAAGATTATATGTTACCAGGCATCTCTAAGCTACAACCTAGGAGAGTTTCCTGGAGCCCTAACATAATTGGCGTCATTGCTAGGGAGAGGAGATTGAAGCTCAGCTTCCCTGGGAGATGACACAGATCCAGCTTTGATGATAGACAAAGTCTGGATACATTTTTGGTTGTAATCATCTATTTGGTGACTCTACTGGAGGCCGAAACTCTTGGCGACTCCGCATCACAGTTCTAGCTCAGTTTGTGAGGCACACTCAAAGAAATCCTCAGAAAGCACCAACTGACCCAGTACCTGACCCTGAGAAGATTATCAAGGAAATAAGGACATCACAAAAGGGAGCATCAAGATCAGGTAAACCTAAACAATCTTATGCATCTCTGCAAGAAAGGCTTGTAACAAAGCACATACATATTGAGAATATAACCTTTAGCACTAGCAGTGAAGAAAAATTTTCGGAGATTCATAAAGCTCCTTATTCTTTAGGTCCTCCTTTGGATTTCAGCCCAAAGGGAACCTCCCTTCCTATCCATCATATTCCTTTAACCCTGTCAGTCATTTCTCAACTCCCTACCTTTCAGACTGCCAGCACTCTTTCATCTACCCCAGTGATGGCAGGCCCACAAGCACCCACCAAAATGGAAAGAATCATAGTTGGTAGGTATGGACCCTTAGTATTGCCTACTCCTTTGAATGCCATGCCTATAGGAGAATATTAGAAGTACATGCCTAAGTTCACTGGGACAGAGGGAGTCACAGCAGAAGATCATCTTGAGTCATTATATAGCTATGCTGATAACCTAGATATTAGTGAAGATGATGTTTGGATGAGAGTATTTGTCCAAAGCTTAGATGGAGAGGCTAGAAAATGGTTCAGAGAATTAACCCCTATGTCTATAACAGACATTGAGGCCTTAGATGATGTGTTCTTAAAGCATTGGGAGGATAAGAAAGATCTTCTCTATTATCATACTGAATTTGGCAACCTAAAAAGGGAAAATGGGGAGTCATTGTCTGATTTCAATAAAAGGTTCAACCACATGTATAGCAAGATACCAACTGAGGTGAAACCTACTCCCACCTCTGCCAAGCTCACCTATGCAAATGCCTTTCATTCTAACTTTTTCCTGCTATTGAGAGAAAGAAGATGTGCTTCTCTAGCTAAGATGCAGGATGCAGCCTTGGAGGTAGAATCAAATATCATGGCTGCAGAGAAACTCAAAGGACATGTTGATTGAAGGAGACAGAGGGGTGAATATTCCTCATCTTCAGACCCCAAGATAGATAAAATGACTAAGATGATAGAGTCATTGGCCTCTAAAATTTCCAAGCTGAAGGTTGAGCAGCATTCAAGGAAAGGAAGGGTTCCTAATACATTTGCTCCTAGAAATCCAAATCCATACAGAAGAGCAAATGAACAATTGTAGATCATGAAAAGGGGCAAAGAGGCCAGTGAAGAACAGAAGGTAAAGACTCCTTTCCAGAACGCAGTCATGGAGGAGGAGCAATTTGATGAAGAGGAACAGATCCACTGCATGGAAGACAAAGGCAACGCCACCTTTTTAACTAGAGCTGCCTATGAGAATTCATTACTCAATGACCAGATCAGCCAAGAATGGGATGGTAAAGTTGTTCTACAAACTGAAAATCATCACCAATATAATATGAGGTCAATGATGGATAATGTCAAGGAAACTCCTTTTCTTAAAGCTGTTGTCCCTGCAGAACAACAAGCTAATAAGCAGAAGCAACCAGCAATTGATCCTATCATCTTCAAAGCTCCAGCCATAGAGGTAAGAGGCCTTGACAAGTCCCCTTCTTATTTCAGTTTTCAATCAGAAACTCAGAAGCCAAGAATACCTCTACCCCTAATTAAACCAGTTAAGAAGGATTCCTTCAAGAAATCTATCTTTAAGGCTCTTGATCCTAAAAACATCCAAGGTTCCACTGACTATGTAAATTTGCAAGATGACCAACTAGCTGTTATTCTCAGCCTAATGATTGAAAATTGTGAAGACAGCTCCCCATCATTCTACATTTCTCTATCTATCCATGATGAAATCTTTCACAATTTCCCTCTAGACACTAGAGCCGGACATAATTCAATGCCCAAGACTGTCATGGATAAGCTCGGTCTTGACATTACCAAGCCTTATCAGTTGGCCTCTACACAGCTTAAAAAATCAGTTTGCCAGATCACAGAGGAAGAAGGCCCACAGGTTTGGGACATGTTCTTTGATGGGGCTTGCTCTGAGGAAGCTGTGGGAACAGGTGAAGTCCTTGTGTGCCCCACACAAGAATGCATTGATTCATCTTTCATATTAACTTTTTAGGTCACAAATCACACAGCAAAGTATGAAGCAGACCTTATTATTCAACAAGTGTACAAAACCTCCCAATCAAAACATCCAAGGCTGAAAGCATACAAAGAGGAGGTGAAATATAAACCATCTCTACCTGATAATATCAAATGCTGTAAGGTTTTTGAAGTAGAGGATCAAATCAATAGGCTTTTTCAAGTCTTTGATGAATTAGCTGATATACACATTGACCAAGAGAAAGAAACCTTTCATAGAAAGGTAAAACAGGACAATTTTCAGGTTAGTGACTGGGTCCTCAAATGGGATGCACTGAAGGAAAGAAAGGCAATCATGGTAAATTTGATGCTCTATGGATAGGACCATTTGTCATCTCTCAGGTCCAGGGAAACAATACTTTCATGCTGCAAAGTTTGGAAGGAGAAATTTTTTTTGATGGCCCAGTCAATGGGTGATTTTTGAAAGTTTATTTTGTTTAAGGCTTTCAGGCCTCAGTATTGTAAATATGTCATTTATCAAAGTTTTAGTGTATGCTTAGATAGACTCCATGCCCAATGGAATACTAGGCAATATTTCTAATCTGGTTTCTTATGTAAAAGGCAGTGGTCTACGATTCTTGAAACCTCACAGGGAGGATTTCATCTCTAGAAGGAGCCAGTGTTAGCCCTGAGGTGTAGTGCTGATACTTTTTGAAGGTTGAAGGAAAGGGGTCCCACATGGGCCATTATTCCGGTTCTTCTTTTACCCCGCTCACACTCTACCCATCCCATTTCTTAAGCTAACCTTCCTACACCGAAAAAACCCTCTTTAACCTTAGCCCCAAGCGAATTAACCAAAAACCCCATAAAACATTACCCATATGTCCTACGCACCATCAGTGTAGCTCCCGAGGGCGCCTCGTAGTTCCACCTCCTCTGCCATTGATCTTTTCCCACCAAAACAATGGCCCACATTCCTCCCGATCAACGAATCATGCCTGATCATCCTCCACCATTAGATCAACCCTACCAGATCTAACGGTCAGCGCCCATATCGCACAAACAACAAGCGCGAAAAGTACCCGCGTGATGAGGGCAATTTTTCTCTCCCCTTCGCCGCTACATGTCATCTACTGAATGGCATTGGGCGAGTTCTGACACTTACCACTTACCGTCTGATACCCACCCGATAAAAACCATTACCACTCAAACTAAACCACCCCGCGCGTTATTACCCACACATCTCCGCCGCCCAATAACTGTCCGATCTGCTCGCCTGAAGATCTAACAACTTGGACATTTTCTGCT
This sequence comes from Pinus tabuliformis, assembly GCA_031772625.1. NCBI lineage: Eukaryota > Viridiplantae > Streptophyta > Pinopsida > Pinales > Pinaceae > Pinus > Pinus tabuliformis. The sequence goes on from CM062804.1 coordinate 241,159,776, forward strand.
CCCGCCATGATCGCTAACCTTTGAAAAGCAATCTCTGCCACACATCTCCCTTGATTCGACGGCCACCATTCACAATCACTCACAACTGTCCCTCTGCCCATGCACTCCATACCCCACATCCTATCTGTTATGCAAAGAAGAAGATGGCCAACTCTATCAGACTAGCGACAGTCAGACCATGAAACTGAATTAAAAGAAGAGCATGGCCGAAGAAGAAAAGGAAATAGCATGACTCAGCAACTGAATTAAAATAGTCATGGAGCTCCACTGCCATGATCAATCCCACTGCCTGGAGGACAGCACGGTGCCAAAACTTATCAAGTTTTCGTAGTGGAGAAAGCAACTACGTTCAAAGACGCTATCAGACAATTAATGGTAGTTGGTGGTCAATTAAAACCCCTCCATCCCTAATCGGCGAAGGGCCATTGTAATGATAGATTATAAATAGCCGACAGCAAGATGTAATCAGGGTTGGAAATTGTGTTTCAGTACAACTTCTGGAGACTGTAGATATTTTGTAACTTGCAGCGTCTCATCTTCATTTTCAGCAATGCAAGCTTCTTTTATTGTTAATTGCTCAATGCCCATTTCTCCTCTGTTCTAAGCTTATGCCTGAAGTGTTGTATTCATGATTTCTTCTACGTCTAATGCTAGATAACTGTCATATTGTCTCTGGATTAGACAATTGAATGTATCAATGAGTAGGTCACTCAGGTTTCTTCTGTATCTAATGCAAGATAAGTGTCATCTTATCTCTGCATTGATAGATTAGATTTGCAAGTTTCTTTACTAGTTGCAGCTGGCCATCATACATTCTGTATGCATCTGCTGGTGTGGCTAGTATTCTTCATCTATTCACGTAATTCCCAATTTGTTGAGTATTGGTGGTATAAATCCTTGTATTCTGAGGGTGTTCATGCATGTCTAGAGTGAAAACAGAGTAGAAGTGGTTATTTGGCTTGAACCAAACCATCACCCATCCCAATAAGTTTCGAGAACCATATTGAAGATTATATGTTACCAGACATCTCCGAGCTACAACCTAGGAGAGTTTCCTCGAGCCCTAATAGGTCCCACCTTGCAGCTGCCACTGGTGTGCTTCATTGTGTAATTCTGTCTCCCAATGGTCATTGCACAGTTTTTCTCGATAGTGCATTTTTTCCTCTTAGAGTTCCTCATTCTAGCCTAAGTTGCACTCTGTGCTTTCTCAGTGAGTTTTCCTCCCTCCCTGTCACCCGGAACACGATAAAAATGCATCATGCTAGACTAGGAGGTTTTGGATTTGATGTTGTCCTGTCATGAGTGAATTGCAGGAACAGGTACACTGATAGATCATGGTGAGAAAACGAATAGGATGAAGAAGTAGCACACATGCTCGAAGACTTGCTTGCAGCTGGACAGACGTACCAAGCACATCAAGCAACAAGTGAAAGGAACATATGCATTGAACCATCATGCAAGATCAATACCATCGAAGACCCCGAAGCACTATGTCATGCAGAGGATAAGACAAAGCACACCAAGAGTACATCCATCACTCAACAACACAGCAGCTTGACACGGACACCACAGTCAACCAATACATGTTAGTAGTGTCATGTCGATTTGTGTCATGAGTTGTCTTGGCCATATCACCACTATGGGCCATATTCGTTGTAACTCAATGTAATTTAAAGTGAAGTCCAATTGATGCACACAAGAATTTGAAGAGTCATGTTAGTTGAAAATTCATTGGAAGTTGAACAGTCATCAAGGTAGTCCAGGAGTCACAAGGGTCAAGCATCACCCTTGGCTATATATACCCCTCCCATTGTAGGAGCAAAGACTTTTCAACTTGGCTCCTCCCACATAGCCTTGAGAATTTGTAGTCCGTTCTTTGAGGAGCAAGGAGTGGCTCCAATGTCCCACTACTGGGACTAGTGATGTATGTTGTACAGATGTGTCTTGGGACTTTTGCTCAATTCAGAAGCCTGTTAAGGCTAGCACGTGTTCATGCATATTTTGTAGATGTTTGTAAGACTACTCTTTAAACATTTGTAATGCATGTTTACTTAACAAGTACTAAGATAGTTGAACTACTTTGGTTATTTTAGTACTCATCTTGTTGAAGATGTGTTGTATTTCTTATCACTGTTGTCTCATCCCTGTGGACTACTCCACAGGATACTAGATTGATCACCTTTATGTATTTACTATCACTGTTGTTACATCCTTGTGGACTACTCCGCGGCATACTCAACAGACCATCTTTGTTTTTTGGTTATAATGACTATCACATTCATGTGGACTACTGTGCTAGGTGGTGTACGTGTTGTCCACTTCACCTTTGTTTTAATGACAGTTGCATCTGTTGTGGACTATTTCGTTGGGTGTTGGATAGACCATTATGGTTTGCGTGTGTCTCTTCATGGGTGGTACTACTACCTCTCATTTAGAGGCTCACTTTACTCTCGCCCTTTGTAGTAAGAGAACCTCGACACAGTTACATTACACACTCACCAGGCACATGTACCTTGTTGTTTGAAGATACCAGTGTAACACTCTCATGTGTTGATAGCTAGAGCCAAGGCTAATCTCAAATTATAAGAAAACTAGACCTTGATATTGGATGCGACTCCTACACCAAATGGTGTGAGGTTTAGTTGGGCCTTCACATCAAGGAGATCCCCTTTGTTGGTGGGTCTAGCATCGTCAACATCTTGTTAGGCCCATATCTCTAGAGGAGGTTAAGCAGATAGTGCGAGAAATTCCAAATGGTCAGGCACCGTGTCCAAATGGTTTTACAATGGATTTTTTAAAACCCTTTTGGGATATTGTGGGATGAGATATACACAAAGTAGTGGAAGACTCTTGCAGAGAAACAATTGTTTTTAAAGCCTTGAATGCCACCCTCATCACCCTGATTCCAAAAGAAAAAGAAGAAAATTTCCCTAATATATATTGCCCCATTACTTTATGTAATGTCATATATAAGATAATCTCCAAAGTCATAAAAAATTAGTCGAAGCCTCGACCTTCAATTCTAATCTCTAAAGAAAAAGTGGGGTTTGTGGAGGGGAGACAAATACTAGATAATGTAGTCCAGGCCCATGAAATTATCCATTCCCTCAAATCCCAAAAAAAAGCAGGGATGGTCATGTAATTGGACATAGCTAAAGCCTATGATAAAATTAGTTGGGCATATCTAGAACACACTTTGTAGGCTTTTGGTTTTAACCAACATTGGATCTAGTAGGTCATGTCTTTGGTCAATACTCCTAGCTTTTCATTTATGGTCAATGGCGCCCCAGCTAGACCCTTTTCCCCCACAAGAGGCCAAAGGCAGGGAGAATCACTTTAACTTTTTCTCTTTGTTCTAGCAATGGAGGGACTAAGAAAATCTATTAAATCATAGGTCACCATAAGAGGGATAAAAGCACTACAACCTCACCCAGAATGTAAACCAAAAACCCATCAGTAGTTCATGGATGATACCATGTTCTATTGAGTACCTACAGTCAAAGAAACCAAGGCCTATAAACAGATCTTGGACAACTTCGCAAAAGCTTTAAGTATGGAAGTTAACCGCTCAAAGTCAATGATTTTATTTTTTAACACTCATATCTTTGTGCAAGGAATCTCACAAACATTCTAGGCTTCCAAAGGAAATCATTGCCATCAAATTATCTGGGAATACCTTTAATAGACAAGGCCTGTAAAAGGTCAGCTTGGGAAAATGTGATCTCCAAACTACAAAATAAGGTTAGCAGGTGGAATTTTAGAGCCTTGAATTTTGTTGATAGGTTAGTATTAACAAAAGAAGTGTTGCAGGAAATTCCCATGTATCCAATGTTGATCTTACCAGCCCCCAAAATTGATCCTCCAAAAAATAAGAAAAATCCGAAGACATTTCTTATGGATGGGGCATGAGGAGATTAAAAAATGGGCCTTGGTAGGATGGGATAAAATTTGAAAACCGAAATCTAAGGGTGGTTTAGGCCTTCAAGATCATGAGACAGACAACAAGGCCTGTGGTGCAAATTGTGGTGGAGATGGATTAAAGATGTCGCAATCCCTTGGGTTGCATTCTAGACAACAAAGTATGTCCAAGATGGAACCTCAGGAAGTTGATTAGGCCTAATGATCACATTATGGGCTCAACAACCTAGAATTTTGCTTAGCGTCGAGGAGTTATCCAATATCACTATTTTTGGGAAATCGGGAATGGCAAAACAACCATCTTCTAGGGAGACACATGGAACCAGGAACTAATCTTAACCTCACAAGGGAGAATAGCCCTTCAACAAGAAACAAAAAGAATAGGGAAAAATTAATTCCACTATTATTGGTACCCATGAGGAGAAATCCATAAACGGGAAAAATGGATACCTCTGTGTCACCAAACGTAGGTACAAATGGTTCAGGTTCGAAAAGAACTGGATAACGAGCTGCAAAGAAGAAAAATCCTCATCTCAGAGGATGCATATTAGTTAAGATGGGGAGACGAGAGGGATGTCAATTCACTCTCAAGGAAGCTTGACTCTATATCATAACACACCAACAGGAAAATGCAAACTCGGTGTGGAACAAAATTTGGTCTATCCCCATTTGCCAAAAATCAAATTGTTTTTGTGGTTGGTGATGCATGGGAATATCTTAACTTCGGAGAACCTGTGTTGAAGAGGATTCATGGTACCCTCAAGATGCAGTGTTTGTGAGAAGCAAGAGGAATCAATTAAACACCTCCTAAACACATGTGAGTATACAACCACATTATGGGATTGGGTCTCACTTGTGTTTCACAAAACAGACTGGAAGGAGATAATATTTAGGAAACCTAAAGAAATTGGAGAGAAAAATCATGAAATAATAGTTTTTAAATCTTGTTGGTTCCTCATTTCGATATTTGTGGTGTGGGCCATGTAGAAGGAAATAAAGTGGAGAATATTCTAGAGTAAATCCCTCCTGACCACATTCCTAGTTACGCAAATCCTGCAACAAATGAAAGAAACTATCCTTAGCAACAATTTAATTATCTCGAAGTAAAATCCAATAGACTAGGAAAAAATAATTTTGTAAATATTTGGGTTGGAAGAAGGTCAATCTTACTGTCATAGAAAAAAGGAATCCCAACTCCAAGGAGTTGCAAAAACATGGTCACCACCAGCTCTAGGGTTCCTAAAACTAAATTTTTACTGGGCCTCAAAAGTTAACCTCGGTTAAGCCAATGCAGGAGGTGTTATGAGAGATAGCACAGGAAGGATTGAAAGTATCTACTATAACAATTTTGGCAACCCCGCCAATAATATTGGGAAATTTCATGCATTGGAATAGGGGCTAGAATTGTTGGTGCAGGAAGGAATTCATTATATCAACATTGGAGGGGACTCAAGTTTAGTGATCAAGGTGGTGAAGCGACTTCATTGTGGCACAAATATTAGCAAGGTAATGGCCCATTAGTGCCTAGGACTGATAATATAGTGAATACAGGGACACTTGGGATCCATGCTAACCGTCGATTTCAATCTAGTGCAAAAATTGGCAAACATGGTTGTAGATAGGTTGGCAAACGGGGGAGCCAGCAAGACCATAAAAATTTATGAATGCAAATGGACAAAGGTCCATGATGCCCTATTTAGAGAATATTGTGCTCGACTAGATAAGTTGGACTGTCTTGAGAGAGGTCAACCTCAAGAAGAGGTGACTGGGGATTTTACAAACCCCACAGAGGGGCAAAGCCCAAGTAATGACTAATGATTAACCAAGGTTGAGAATCCATTCCACCTTGCAACCAATCCGAAGGATGGGTTATGGAGCTAGGTGGTGTCGAAAGAAACTAAGTGATAGGAACGTGGTTGGGTACTGCAAGAAAGGTGGTGGAAGATGGATGTACTAGCCCCAATACAATCCCTCATCCCCCATCTCTTCCTCCTATGGGCATGGTAAGATGACTTGTTCCATTCCAACAGAAATGTCGGTGGATATAGTTATTAGCAATGTCAAATCTGAGGATGATGAGGAGATACCAGAGGAGAGGGAATAGAGAATCTAGATGGTTGTCACAAATGAATTTGTGCAAACTCTCACATTCATATTAGGTAATAATGGCAGAATTAGTAAGGATTTAGATTAATGGAAACTCTAGGGTCTAGGCATTGACTGTTATTTATTACTTGGTTGGCTCGACAATTCTACCCAAAGAGAAGCATTTAAAAAGGGTTCGAAAGGAAACTGGCCTTCTGAACATTATGTATCTTCTCTTTAGGTGTTTTGGTTACAGAGGTATGGATAGTATCAGGCAGACCTATCATCGTAGCAGGCCTCACAGAAGCCAGCAAAACAAGGAACCATGCAAGCGTGCTAGAATGGAGACAGTAGTGTTGAAAGTTGTGCAAACTTAAGCTAATTTTGTACTAGAGAAGGGGAAATAAATTCTGGAAATGTTGGAGTGGGAATTAAGGGAGCCAGGAAAATTTTAGGGGCTAATATTTGTAGGTGGGCTAGTTTAATGTTCTTTTTCCAAAAAAAATTCGTCGATTTCCATTTTTTCCTAAAAATGATTCGCCAAAATTTTACAATACAAAATTATTTTACCATAACAATCGCCAAAATTTTATATAGACTAATATAAAATCATTGGAAATATAAATATTTCTACAAAAATATCACCAAACATTGTAGAGTTTTCATATTAGGGACTAGTAAGATTCGCCAAGGTTTCTAAACTTTAGGATAAACTTCCATCCTTAAAATTTTCCTTGTAAGGGAGGAGTGAGCCAATAAGTCCGATGGAAAAGTGGTAGAGGAGGTGGACTACGCTCTATGGGTCACTAGGACCCATGAAACCCTATTTCACAAGATGGTGGATATTGCATGGCATATGAAGATGCTTATGGGGAAGTTGTTGGCGGAGAATGTCACAGACCTGGGCATTCGTGGCCCTCAAAGGAAACAATTGGACAATCTCTAGAAGCATATGGAGCACCTTGAAACCTTCCTGCATACTCTAGTGGACATTGAATGCCTGCAGAAGGACTGAATAGAGACCCTAGCCAAAAATTTGATGTGTTCCTGCATTATGTTCATCATCTAGAAATAACCCTAGGCAATGGGGTGGCATAGGTGAGGAGGGTTTGCATCATAGGTTCCAGAGCAAAGGCGTCCCACTAGGAGAGCGACCCTGTGCAACCTGAACTTGTGGGATCCCCATCCGGCAATTGTCCTTGAACCCATGTTGTAAAGAATGATGTTAGTGCATCAATGGATTTTTTTTATGTTTATGTTGTAATTTTTTTATATATATGATAAAGTAAGTCGATTAAGTAATGTTAAGGTCAAGCCAGCTAGAATGTTTAGACCTACATTGTATCAGGTCTTTAGGAAGCGTCATGAAAATAGATTTTATATGTATTTTTGTAAATTTTAAACAACCCTGCAAAAGAATGTCAGTAATATGATGGAAAGAAGACTAATAAAAACCTAATTTCACTGCCGCTAATCTGATTTCCAAACTAGCAAACTAACTTTCATATAATATATTTTTATCTATAAATAGAAATAGAAATCTCAATACTTACCCAAAAAAAAAATCAAGATGAATTATTTATGTTATTTTAAAATTTCCTATGTTGCAAGGTGACTCGAAAGAAAACCTATTTGGTGAAGATATGTTTGGTTTATATATGGGGTTTTGAGTTTATCAAATAATGTTAATATTATTATAATAGTTGGAGTTTTTTTATTAGATGAAAAGTAGGGTTGCCTTATTTATCTCACTGAAGTTCATTTTTTTAGTGTTAATTTTGATGTGTTATTCATGCTTATATTTCGTGAGTTATCACAAAAATTGGTCTAAATACTATGAGAATTGGTGGAATAATTTTATTTTTTTAATAAAACAGTAAAATACATTTTTTTTAATTACAATTTTTTTGGATTAATTATTATTTTAAAGCTATTAATCTAGATTATGGTAATATTAGAATGCGTATTAGCTTTGATAAATAAATTATCCAAATTTAAGGAACGCAGCTCCAATGGGAAGATATTATAATTTAGGAAATACTAGAATTAAAATATAATTATTTTAGATGTACAGAATTAAAATATAATTATTTTAAATGTATAGTTTTAAATTTAATTGTTTTGAATAGAGAAATGTTGAATCATAGATTTTCTTTTATTTTCATAAAAATTGGTGATGGTTATTAAAACAAAAATGTTATGGCTGATTGTTGTTATTAGAAAAAAAAAAAATGTGGGTGATTAAATAAAATTGGGAATGTAGAAATTTTAAATATTAATATTTTTTTAATTTATATATGAGAAAAAAATCGAAAGATAGAAAGTTATTTAAAAGTTTAGAAATTTGGTGAATTTTACTAATTTTTAATATGTAGATTTTAAAATGTTTGGTGATATGTTTGTAAATTTTTTGAGGAATTTTAAGGTAAAACAAATCTATACTATATAATTTGGGCAAATAATTTTTAGAAAAAATGAAATTTGGCTAAAAAAAATATGGAAAATCAGCCCACTTGAGAATATTAGCCCCTAAAATTTTCCCGCATTCATACATATATCTACATATTAGTTTCATATTATAATTTAGTGGATTTTGAAAAATTGAAATTGCTATTTTATAAGTTATTTTTAATAAATAGAAATCATTCATTGATTCAGCATATAAACAATAAACATATTGACACCAAACATAAATAAGGCTTAAAAAGAAAAAGTAAAAAACATTTTAATTTGAATGTTTTGGTTATATATATATATGTATATATATATATATATATATATATATATATATATATATATATATATATATATATATATATTCAAATTACCGAAAAAACACACTCAATATAATTGAAATATTATATTTATGTAACAAATATGAATTTGAAATATATATAACAAACTCAAATTATTAGTCCCGGCCAACGAAGAATTATAGCAAATAATTTGTTTGTTGGTCATTAATAGTTTGGTATTGTCCATAACAACTTTTAATGTTTTATTTTATAAATCATTAAAGTATTTTTTATTTTAATTAAAAATAATTTTTTTTAGCATATGATTGACTTAAAAGTTTGTGTGTTTTATTTTAGTTTTCTTGACATGTGTCCCATGTCATCCATGAAATTTGGTCACTCTAAGAATTCACCAATTTTCATAGGGATCATGATTAGCATTTTGTAATCAAAATAAAACTATAACTATATTTAAGTAAATTATAATCATATTACCTTAATGAAATTAATAATACAACCAAAGTAAAAAATAAAATAAAATAAATCAATAATTCAGATTAAACTACTAACTAAAAAATAATAATATAAAAGTATATTAATTAAGAATAAAAATAAAATTATGAAATTAAACTAAACTAAATTATTATAAAAATTAAAGTAATGAAGTTAAACTAAAAATTGAAAGTAATTAAAATAAAATTAAAGCAATAAATAAATCACATTTAAAACTAAACTAAAACAACTAAAAATCTAAATTATACTCATATTACCTAAAACGAAATGAAATTCATAATACAACTAAACTAAAATGTAATAATATAAAAGTATATTAATTAAAAATTAAAATAAAGTTATGAAGTTACACTAATCTTAGTTATTATAAACTAAGTTATTATAAAAATTAAAGTAACAAAAATAAACTAAAAATAAAAAGTATTTAGAAAAAAACTAAACTAACCACATTTAAAACTAAAACTATATTTAAGTAATTATAATCATATTACTTAAAACTAAAACTATATATAGGTAAATTATAATGTATTGAATGAAATTATTAAATAAAGTAAAATAGCAAAAAAATCAAATTAAACTACAAACTAAAAATTATATTAACTAAGAATCAAAATAAAGTTATGAAATTAAACTAAACTAAATTATTATAAAAAATAAAATTGAAGTAACAAAACTAAACTAAAAATTAAAAGTGTTTAAAATAAAATTAAAGTAACAGCTAAACCACATTTAAAACTAAATTAAAGAAACTAAAAGTCTAAATTATAACCAACATAAATCCATCTTAAGTATGGATCTAACATGAGCTGAGAGGGATCAAATCCTTTTAGGTGCAAACTATTTTAGAGTGCAAAAACAATGTGTAATTTTTTTATTGTTTAAATTCTATTTTTGAATGTTAAAGAGATTACATAACATGTGTATTGAGTCATTTTATCAATACACATTAAATTGCATTTTTTGTTATTAATATATTTTTAAGTATACGTCAATATTAATTAATTCATATTAAAATATCTTATTCATAACTCACATGAGATATTTTATTCTATACAACATTAAATAAATATATATATATATATATATATATATATATATATATATAATATATATATAATATATATATATATATATATATATATATATATATATACATGTTATCAATTGTTAAAACATTTTTGAAAAGTATAAGGTTTAAACATCTTACTCACATGTTTCATTTTTACTTTTACTTACTTTATATGAAATTATATTAGGTCATATCAACAACTAATTAAATATGCATAATAATTTTTGTTATTATAGGCCACATTGATTTTCTATTTAACGAATATTTTCTTTTTATTTCCAAAGGGCAGACATATTTACACATCGTCTTTATGTTGGGTTGTAGAATGAGTCTCTCAGCTCAATCATATTAACTAAAGCTGAATGAAATTAATAATACAACCAAACTAAAAAATAAAATAAATAAATCAATTATTCAAACTAAACTACAAACTAAAATGTAATAATATAAAAAGTATATTAATAATACAACCAAAGTAAAAAATAAACTAAAAAAATCAATAATTCAAACTAAACTACAAACTAAAAAGTAATAATATAAATGTATATTAACTAAGAATCAAAATAAAGTGGTGAACTTAAATGAAACTAAATTATTATAAAAATTGAAATAGAAAAATTAAACTAAAAATTAAAATACAACTAAAGTTAAACTAAACTAAACTAAATTATTATAAAAATTGAAGTGGAAAAACTAAAGTAAAAATTAAAAAAGACCTAAAGTAATAACTAAATCACATTTAAAACTAAATTAAAACAACTAAAAGTCTAAATTATAATCGTATGAACTAAAACGGCATGAAATTAATAATATAATCAATCTAAAAATAAAGTAAAAAAATTAACCACTCAAACTAAACTACAAAGTAAAATGTAATAATATAAAATATATAAATTAATAATCAAAATAAAGTTATGAAATTAAACTAAAATTGAAGTAACAAAAATAAATTATAAATTATAAATAATTAAAATTAAAATAAAATAATAATAAACCACATTTAAAACTAAACTAAAATTATATTTAGGTAAATTATAATCATATTACCTAAAACTCAATGAAATTAATAATACAATTCCATCATCAGAGTATGAAGCTTTTTTAAATATAATTTTTTTCCAATCCTTAGTATTGATAATTATCATTATGTAGTGTTAGATTTTATTGCAGATCTTTAATTAGTTTCCAATAGAAGAGAATTTAGAAATCAAGCTGGCATTTGTATTGGAGTTATAATCAAACTTGCATTTGTGTTGAAGTTATTGGCTTAATTTTTTTACAACATAAATGCATTCAAAATTGTACTGTAATGCAAAATAATTCTGCAAGCCTTCCATCCTTAACATATAATTTCTTATAAATATGAAAATTAGCAAGTTGAATAATTTTTTGGTTATGGTGTTGTTGATCCTGAAATTTATTGCAATCTTCTACATGGTAAATTTCAATCTTCTACATGGTACTCTTACATGTAATATTATTTTTGCTTGACTATTTATTTCTTTTATATAGAATACACTCTAGAAAATATAGTTTATGGCACAATTCAAACTATAAGGCATTTGGTTGTATATTGTATATCAATATGTTGTCAAACCAGCCTTATTATAATCTTAAAAAAATATTATTGGTTGGAAATATAAGTATATATGTAATTTGATTTTTTTACTTACCAATTACTAATAATCACCCTAACATTGTTACATGATAAAGTTATGGATATTAGTGTCTTACATTGAGTTATGGATTAATTTTATTTATATGGATTAATGTCATCGACTTATAATAATTTTTACATAAATTTTTAAATGAAGTTTAATTTTATATATATGGAATATGAAACCATTAATAGATAAGATTAATTTAATTAATTTTTTTATTATAAATTATTTTATATATAATAATGTTAAAGGGTTTTATTTTTAATAGTTTGGTAAATAAATTATTTTTGTAGGGATGTAAGTTGAAGTTTTTGGAAACATGTTGTAATTTCTCTTTTCTTATTTTTGTAGAATAATTATATTTAATATAATTATCGTGGTCAATATTTTGTTCTTGTTCATCTTTATGCCAATTGCCATGACAATGGAAAAAAATGTTGATTTACTATTTTTACATAGGACATGTATGTTTCATTTCATTACCAAATTAAACACTAGTTCCATTAGTTCCATATTTTTAAAGATATACTATAATTCTCTAAATAAATCCAATTCCAAATAAAACTTTTCTAAAATTAAATTAATTTTGGTGATGTTGTACTTGAAAATGGGAACTACTGTATTCAAATATAATCATAACAAAGAGGATATATACATTTCTGCCACCAAAAATATTTGAATTACATCATTAAAAGTCACTCATGAATACAAAAATAGAACAATAATAATTAAATTCTAAAAAATGAACTATCAAAACTTTCGTTCTTGCATGTGTCAACACCAGTTTTATATAGCTTCAATTTAAACTAGCTTAACTATAGATTTATTTGTTCATTACAGTATATTCTTGTTAGAATTGATATTGTTCTTTTCAATCAAATTTATATGGAAAAAAATTATATACTGATTTGTTATTTGAATCTCTAATGATTATTTATCTCTACTCATGTTTTTATCTCGATCAATATATAGAATAATATATGAATTGGTTAGTTTTTATAAATAATTGAATACTTAAATATAATGAAAGACTACAATTTTTAATATTTAAATATGTTGCAATGGTTGTGTTCAAATTTATTATTATTATTATTAGGGTATTTCTTCATTATTATATATTAATTTATTTTTTTATATGAAATAGTATATGATTTTTTTTTAATTTTAATTTTAAAATCAAAAGAAAAGAAAATATATATTTTTTTAAATAGATTAACTGTTTTAAATCATGTTTTTGGAAATAGTGTTTTTAGGAGCTATTTTCAAAAGAAATGTATACTTACTTTTTAATACCAACAATTCATAGCAATATCTATTTTCCTATTTCAGTTATCTTGACTTCATTTTTAAACATTGTAGTTTGGGAATGAAAAAGAAGTGTAACAATTCATAGCAATATCTATTTTCCTATTTCAGTTATCTTTACTTTGTTTTTAGACATTGTAGTTAGGGAATGAAAAAGAAGTGTAACGATGAGGCACTGAAAAGGAATTCTAGAAAAATGAAGAATAATAGTGTTTGAATTAGAGTACTTTAGCTGCAACGACTCATAGATATTTTAATCCATCTTTACTTTACATGCAAAATGCATTATGATATTCAATCAATATATATTCACAAATAAGATTATAGAGAGGGACAAACATTATATGCTTTATGGATATATGGAATAAAGGTATGTGGCATTGAGAAAAGAAAATTATATTTGTATTGAGTATCTTCATTTTATCTTTTCATAAATCTTTCCTTGTTTTGTTACATGTACTCAGTGTTCAATTTTTTTTTTCTTTTTTGCAAAAGACATATTTTTATGCATATATTTCTAACATTCTATATGAGACACATAACTTTTATTTAAGTAAATAATATTTATTTGTATTTATTTATCTTTTTATGATTAAATTTAACAATTTATATAGTAAATCAATGTTTCTCCAACCCATTTGTATTTTAATACATAATTGTTTTACTAAACACATTTTGTCAATCTTTTTAACCTTCTTCTATGTTTCTTCAATTAATTTTATAACCAATACAACAACTATATAAGATTGTTGTTATTACTATTTTTTTATTTACTATTTATAGAATAGATAATTTTGTTTCAAGATTCATTAACTAACTTTGTAGCTCAAACAACAACCATATAAAATCATCGTTGTTACTAAGAAGAAAATGTCACTATTATATGAAATGATTATACTTTTATCACAAGTATCTTTACGATTTGTTAATAACACAACATCATCCATATAAATTAACAAAATATGAAATGATTATATTTTTATCACAAGTATCTTTACGATTTGTTAATAACACAACATCATCCATATAAATTAACAATAACAAACCATGACTTCTTATATGTATACTTCCTTTATTCTTTATTATTCAATTTCTAACTAATTTAAATATAAGTCAAATAGAGGATACATTCTTGTTTCATTTCTATTTTATTCTTGATTTTGACTAGTCCTTCTAATTTTATCATTTATTGAAATCCTCAATTTTACAATGAACTTTTCATATAATTAGAAATTAGCTCTTCTCCACTCTACTTGAATTCCTACTTTCTCCATTATTTTTCAAAGTTATTAGACATAGTATGATCATTTTTAGAAAAAATAAAGAAGCATTAATAAATATTGTTTCTTCATCTCTTTTTCAAAACATCAATGACAAGTTATGAGATGGACAATGGTTGAATGCTTATGCCAAAAGAAACCCAAGAAAAATCTCTTAAAATTTTCTCATATATTTTTCAAAACATCAATGACAAGTTATGAGATGGTCAATGGTTGAATGCTTACGCCAAAAGAAATACAAGAAAAATCTCTCACAATTATCACATTATTGGCCTGAACAAAATTCTAGCATCATGTTAAGCACCATGCCAAGTTAACCAACACTATGTATTTGTGCATTGTATCAAACAATTTGTAATTCAGATCTATAGGAACATAACATCCATTTAGTTATATATGCACATAATGTAAATGTGATTTGAACAAGTCCTACCAAAGTTACTACTTCGTAATTGAATTACAAGATTTTTTTTTGTTTTTGCAAAATATAAATTGTCAAACTTTGTCATATAAATATGAATACAATTGTGCTTGTAAAACAATTCCATAGAATAATTATTTTATGTTATCTTATAGATATGAAAAATATATATTAATCTAAGATATGAAAAAATAATCTTCTCATATTGCATTAATATTAGTTTAAATATCCCCCGATCAAGGTGCAATAGTGAAGTCGAGGTGGGCCAAAGGGGATGAGAGGTGGAGGTGCTAGAAACCACCCACATGGGCCCAAGGACTTAGGGGACATCAGGATGTGGGAGATTGCAACAGCAGGAAGGGAAGCGAGAAGGGAAGGGCACAGAGGAGGAAGGTACATAACAAGGATAGGTGTGGTCGAGAATGGTAGGGAGATAGGAAGGCTTGGGGGCAAGAGAGAGGGCGGGAAAAATATCGCTGGCAAGTGGCATGAGTATAAAGAGGTACCTATGGAAGGAGAAACCAGAGGCACGAGGGAGTTAATGAAGGATATAGATGGAAATGTCAGAGGTTCAACATTCCAAGGAGAAGGAATGAAAGAATGGGCAATGGGAGGATTAAGAGTACATGTGGGAGGCGGGACGAAGGAAAGCAGGGACAACAGGATAAAACAAAAGGAGGCAAAGGTAATTGAGAAAGGGGATAGCTACATGCAAAGAACGAAGGCGAGGGAACAAGAAAAGAAAGGTGGTGGACACAGGAGGTGGACGCAGGCCGGTGGATGCAGACGGGTCAATACAAATCGATGGTATGTCACCCTCAATGCCTTAAATAATAGAATTGTAGTAATGTTTAATTTAGAGGTATTGGGGAAGGGAGCTTAAGAAAACCAGGACTCAAAACGAGTCGAGATCAGGGGTTCCTAGAACTCTAACCTAGTCTAGAATGATAATGAAGTGGAGAGATATGGTAAAGTTAAAGGGTCGCCTTGGGAAGATGAGCAGAGAGGGAATGAGGGAGGTCGGGGAGACAATGGGGATCCATCAAGGGAGAGTGCAAAAAGATAACAGCCCCGACCAGGTGGTACCTGAGGCATGGAAGGGATAAATCAGGTAGTCGAGACAGAGTGGAGGGTTTTCTGAGGGTTGATGAAGCAAGGCTATGGATAACCTGGCTTGATGAGAAACCAAACCAAAATTTCTAGAGTAAGACCTAGGGGCTATCCAGAGACACAATTCAAGTGGGGATACTAGAGAAGATAGAGGCTGAGAAGGGAAACCCTTTTAAAACTCAAATCATGGATAAGGAAACCCAATGTAGGGACTCCTGTAAGACTATAAAGGTGGACCAGCAAGTTGCGGGTTTCCAGGGAAGGATGAATCAGAGAGGAGAAGATTTGAGAGGCCAAATAATGTTAACCCAAGAGCCGTCAGGGGGGAATTTGAGGGAGAAAGGGGGAAAACCAAGTTGTTAAGATTTGGGTGAGAGGCCAATCCTGAAGCATATAAAAATATGACAGTTTGGGGTGTATACATATAGGCTGTTGATATTTCTTATGTTATTGTTTTAGGTTTAATAATAATCCAAGTGTAGCACGGTTTGGAGGCCCGGATCATGCATTGCGCTGTAGCGAGCAATCCTATAGAGGAGAAAGAATTGGGTGAAGAAAATTGTAGTCGGGACAAAGAAAGTGTTGGGTCCCTATAATACTAGTGATTACCCCATTACTATTATAGTTGCATCCCTTATTAATATTGTTGTGCCCCTATTATCCCCATATTGTTATTACTATGCCCCATAGAATAACTCTATTGTTATTTTTGTGGCTTTATATTATTATTATTGTTAGGTCGGCTAGGTTATATTGTGACTCCTTAGACTCCTATATATAGAAAGGAGGTTTTGTCATTTGAATCATCAGAGAATTGTTCATTTATGTAATGTAAAGGAGGTTGCCCCCTCGAAGAGGCTGAATTCTAAGACGTTGATCTATCTTTTCTATCTTTTCTTGAGCTGGTTTCATAGCATTTGGTATCAAAGCTTTGGATTCTAGGGTTTCGCTGCTCCAAATAGGTCATCATGGCATTTTTGCTATAAATTTTTTTCTGCAACATTTCAAAAGCTAAAAACAAAACCCATTTGAGAAGACATCGTGTTGAACCTCGGGTCTGAATTTTAGAACTTTTTGCGCTATATTTGCGGAGATATGATATGAGGAAGTTGGTCTTTTTGCAGACTCCTGAATTACATTCCAAACAAGTGACTTGGGGAAAATAATCATAACTTTCTCTCTTAGCATCAGATTCAAATTTCGTAAGAAGTTATAGAAAGAGGATGGACTGTAGTTTCTTGTAGATATTTTTCAGAGCCAAAGGTCGAAACAGTGACTCGTGGCACGTCGTACAATTTCGCTCTACTGAACTAGTCTATAATCAAGTCACTGTGGGAGATTTCGCATAACTCTTCCTTGGAGAATCCAATTTGGGTTAGACTGGTGGCATTGGAAAGAGGACACAGAGGGATACTATAGGTCGCAATTTTAGAACTGGATGATCAGAAAGTACAGAGATACATCAAAGGCAATATCGAGCTCCTACAAAGTGAAAAAAGGTGTGTAGATTTTTTTAAATTTTTGCTTACACTTGGTTTGAAAATTTATTTTGAAGGAATTCAAAGGGCATAGTAGAGCATTATTATCGATAACTGATGCCCCAAGGAAAGAAAATGCAAACACCTAGTAAGCAACTTGAAAGCTGTAGCATGACTCATGAAGAAGAGGAAGAAATGCTACATGATATATCAAAACTACAAGAACAAGTGCAACAAATGTCACTCTCACAAAAGCTAACAGAAGCTAAGATAAATGGCGTGGAATATAAGATAAAGGGCGTGGAAGATAATATGGATGATTTGAAGATAGATTTGAAGACAAATTTGAAGAGGGACATGGCAGATTTGAAGACAGACATGGCAGATTTGAAGACAAATTTGACAAATTTTCTACAAGAAATACTTACTAATGGTGAAAAGGTAGTAAAGGAAACTCATGATGCAAACAAAAGAAATGTTAATCATGATTTCTTAGACTCTAATGTGGGATCGAAGACCCACCATATTCCAAAAATTGATATGAAGAAGTTTGATGGCAAGGATCCCGCAACATGGATATTACAGATGGAGCAATTTTTCGATCTCAATAATGTGCAAAACACACAAAAGGTACATATTGCAACTTTATATTTGGAACCAAATCAGTTTGTGTGGTATCAAGGGCTTTGCTCTCGTAAACAAATTATCACTTGGGCAATTTTTACGGAAGAATCGACAGCACATTATGAGGATACAAAAAGCAACACTTATTTTAGCTAATTGATAAGTCTCAAACAAAAGGGTTCAATAATGGAGCACATTGAGGAGTTCCAAAAATTGAACATAAGGGTAAAAAATATTCCAGAGGAGCATAGGATTGATGTGTTCATAGGGACTTTAAAGGATAATATCCAACATGATGTTCACCTTTGGGAACCTGATTCATTAGAGAAGGCATTCAGGTTCGCAAGAAAAATGGAAAGCAAAATTATGGCAACTAGAAAGCATACCACTCACAACTATAAAGATGGAAGTGTTTTTGCCCCTAGTCTTCCACAACCTATAAGGTTGACACCACAACAATTGGAAGAAAAAAGAGCAAAAGGGCTTTGTTACAGTTGTGATAACAAATACACTAAAGGTCATAAGTGTGCTGAGAAGAAATTATTCTACATAGATTGTGAAGAGGAAGAAGAAAAGGGGCAAGAAAGGTCAAAAGTAGAGGATATACTTCAGGAACAAAGCCTAGATAAAGAAGAAATGAATCCGACCATATCTTGTAATGCATTGGCGGGAATTACCACTCCTCAAACCATCAAGATAGAAGGACAAATCAAGAAGAAAAAGGTAATAGTGTTGATTGATTCAGGAAGTACCCACAATTTTATTCATTGTAAGGTAGCAAAAGAATTGAATTGCTTCTTATATCCAGCACCAGAGTGTCAAGTGATGGTTGCAAATGGAGGAACAATAAATTACTCTGGAAAGTGCCATAATATCAAGCTATCGATGGGAGAATATGTATTGACTAGCCCAATGCTTTCCATTCTAATGGGAGGTACTGATGTTGTACTAGGAGTCTAATGGCTACAATCCTTGGGTACAATAGCTTTTAATTTTCAAGAACTTTTCATGAAATTTTCTGTGGAAGGAAAGGAAGTTGAATTAAGGGGTATTGCAGGGAAACCGGGAAAGATAATCAGCTCTAAAAATATGACAAAGATTCTAAAAAAGGAACAAAGGGGTGTAATTGCACAATTATGTTCGCTAGATGTTTCCACATTGCAGTCATCTATTTCTCCAGATCTCCAAAAAGTCTTGGACAATCATTCCAAGGTATTTGAGACTCCCAAAGGTCTCCCACCTATCCGTGATCATGATCATGCTATTCATCTGATTCCATGAAGTGTTCCTCCAAACATTAGGTCGTACATATATCACTATGCCCAAAACAGTGAAATTGAATGTATGGTTGTAGAAATGCTAGAGGTTGGTATAATTCAACCGAATCAAAGTTCTTTCTCTGCTCCAGTAGTATTAGTGCACAAGAAGGATGGATCATGGCGCATGTGCCCGGATTATAGGGAGCTCAACAAGCTCACTATTAAAGATAAGTTTCCCATTCCCATCATTGATGAATTGCATGGATCAATTTACTTCACCAAGTTGGATCTTTGTTCAGGATATCATCAAATCAAAATGAAGACTGAAGACATTCCGAAAACAGCATTTAGAACTCATGAGGTTCATTATGAATTTTTGGTCATGCCTTTTGGCCTTACCAATGCACCTTCAACATTTCAAGGTTTGATGAATTCCATTTTCAAACCATTCCTTAGAAAATTTGTGTTATTATTTTTTGATGATATACTAATCTACAACAAGTCTTGGAAGGATCATGTTGAACATGTTGACAGGGTGCTACAACTATTGGAGGAGAAACAATTATATGCAAAAAGATCCAAATGTTTCTTTGGAGTACAAGAGGTGGAATATCTGGGTCATATTGTATCTCATGAAGGAGTTAAGGTAGACCCTAGCAAAATTAAAGCCATTAAGGAATGGAAAATCCCCACATCCATAAAGCATCTGCGAGGATTTCTTGGGTTGACAAGGTATTATCGCAAGTTTGTTAAGAATTATGGGAGAATAGCAGCACCTCTAACAACATTATTGAAGAAAGATGCATTTTCATGGACTTCAGAAGCAACAAAGGCCTTCGAACATCTTAAAGAGGCAATGTGCCAAGCACCGGTCTTAGCTACACCGGACTTCACAAAAACCTTTATTGTGGAATGTGATGCTTCAGGAAATGGAATTGGTGTTGTTTTAATGCAAGATGAAAGACCCATTGCTTTTGAAAGTCATCCAATCAAGGGAAAGTTTTTACACAAAGCTATTTATGAGAAGGAAATGTTGGCAATACTCCATGCACTTAAGAAATGGCGACCCTACCTAATGGGAAGACACTTCAAGGTAAAAACGGATCATGATAGCCTTAAATACTTTTTAGAACAAAGATTATCCTCTGAAGAGCAACAAAAGTGGGTCACAAAGATGTTGGGTTATGACTTTGAAATCATCTACAAAAAAGGGAAGCAAAATGTGGTGGCAGATGCACTCTCAAGAAAGGATGAGGATGTGGAAGCATTGTTGTGTGCCATTTCTATTATCCAACCAGATTGGATAAACGAAGCAAGAGAGGAATGGAAGAATGACGAAGAAGTGTGGGCACTTATTCGAAAGTTACAACAAGATTCCATTACGTCTGATACATTTAGCTGGCAAAATGATTCTTTATGGTACTAAGATCGCTTATACCTCTGTAAGAATTCCCAACTAAAACAAAAGATTCTTATGGAATTGCACACTTCTCCCTTAGGAGGGCACTCAGGATTTTTAAAAACTTACCACAGGGTTAAGAAGGAATTTTTTGGGATGGCCTTAAATCAGATATTAAAAAATTTGTGGCGGAATGTTTGGTTTGCCAACAAAATAAAGTTGAAACAATTAAGACACTGGGTCTATTACAACCTTTATCCATTCGAAGCCAACGTTGAGAGGAGGTTTCAATGGATTTTATCACAAGTTTACCCAAGTCTGAGGGAAAGAGTGTCATCATGGTGGTAGTTGACAGACTTACCAAGTATGCACACTTTTGTGCATTATCACATCCATTTAAAGCCAGTACAGTTTCTACTGCATTTATGGAAACAATTCAAAAGCTACATGGAAACCCAAAGATTATTGTAAGTGACAGAGATCCCATTTTCACTGGAAAATTTTGGACAAAATTATTTTCTTGTCTTGGTACTCAGTTAGCTCATAGCTCATCTTATCATCCTCAATCTGATGGGCAAACTGAGATAGTAAACAAATGTTTGGAAGGATATATTCATTGCTTTGTATCTGATAAACAAACACAATGGGTCAAATGGTTGCCTCTGGTTGAATGGTGGTATAACACTTCCTTCCATACAGCAACAAAAATGACCCCATTTATGGAACTTTATGGATATCAGCCACCATCCATCACATCATATTTAAGAGAAAATTCTAAGGTTCAAGCAGTGGAACATCACATCAAACATCAACAACAAGTCCTCCAACTCTTAAAGGATAACCTTGTGTTGGCACAGAATAGAATGAAACAACAGGCAAATCAACATCGCAGTGAAAGAAGTTTTGATGTAGGTGATTGGGTATTCCTACGGCTACAACCATATAAGCAAATGTCCCTCAAGCAAGCTAAGAAGGATAATAAATTATCACCAAAGTATTATGGTCTGTGCAAGGTGTTGCAAAAGATTGGTACTATGGCATACAAATTGGAGCTTCCTGCAGCTCCTCGATTGCACCCTGTTTTCCATGTTTCATGTTTAAAGAAGGTTATAGGCGACAAGCTCCCAGTTCTAACAATATTGCCAGAACTTGATGAGGAAGGAAAAATTATATTGGAACCAGAAGCAGTCACAGAAACAAGAACTCGACAGCTACGAAATCGATCAATTTCAGAGTATCTTATCAAGTGGAAGAACTTAACCGCTGAAGATTCCACATGGGAGGATGAGAATTTTATACGGAAGCATCTACAATTACTCAAGCGTTGAGGACAACACTTTTTTGAAGGAGAGGGGCATGTTGGGTCCCTATAATACTAGTGAGTACCCCATTACTATTGTAGTTGCATCCCTTATTAATATTGTTGTGCCCCTATTATCCCCATATTGTTATTACTGTGCCCCATAGAATCCCTTTATTGTTATTTTTGTTGCTTTATATTATTATTGTTAGGTTGGCTGGGTTATATTGTGACTCTTTAGACTCCTATATATAGAAAGGAGGTTTTGTCATTTGAATCATCGGAGAATTGTTCATTTATGTAATGTAAAGGAGGTTGCCCCCTCGAAGAGGCTGAATTCTAAGGTGTTGATCTATCTTTTCTATCTTTTCTTGAGCTGGTTTCATAACAGAAAGTATGGCTAGAGAAGGAAAAGAGTTGGCTAAACGAGGTAGCAGAGGAATTGGAAAGGCAGGGAAACGGACCACCGAGGGGGATGCAACCTCTAGCAGAGGCCAACGCAAACGAGGCAGGAAGACTGGAAAGGAGCATATGTAGACTCTTATCAGTGTGTACATGGCTGGAAACACACTAGAGGTAAGAGCACAAATAGCTGGGTGGGAGAGGGAACTCATTGACAACATCATCAACCAGGACATTAAGACAGAAGAGTGGGAATCCATGGTGCAAGATTTGGGGAACACCCGCGGCTGCCATACTCTATTCCAACAAACAATCCAACAATACTAGGTTATGAAGAACATAGTGGCCTGAGCTATGACACTCAACAAGGAACAGGAACTAAACAAGGAACAAGAGGTACAGGCAGAAGCCAAAATGAAGGAGCCCAGCAGGAAGGATCTCCACAGGGAGATAGCAGCAGTCCAGATTCAAGTCTACCGAAACAACTTAGCTCTGAGCAGGATAGAGCAAAGTCTACAGGACATGAGGAGAAGCGAGATGTCGGGGTCCAGCGCTAAAGCCCCAGCCCCGGTGGAGTCCTCAGATGATGAGTAAAACAGGGTGCTAGACAAAATTTTGTTTTTATGACGAATAGCCTTTACTTTCCTAAGTTGATGTTTATTATAGATAGAATAGAAAATGTTGCATGGATGGTAGAAAAAGACTTATTTAAATTTTAGACATCTTTTAACGCTGACAGGTGGCCAACCTGGTTTCCTACGGGCAGGTTGAGGCCACCTGATACTATTGGAAAAATATGATTATGGTTTGATAATATTAATAGAGAAAGTACTATCAAGCTTACAAAAAAAAATTAGTTTAAATATTTCATAGTACGCTTTATATGTATCATGCTACCAACTTCTATATGTGAATTTTCTAGCTACATAATCCTAAATTTCAATGGCTGGGATTAAGTTGCCGTGCAACAATGTTATTATATTGCAAGGTGCACAATCAACTATGACTATGACTAGTAAATGTCGGTAGGTATCAATCGATAATAAACATCAACATCAAAACAATTGCTTCATAATACATCCCAAAATGCTAAAATTAAAAAAAATTGTAAAAGCAGCTAGATGATAACTTTATTATTATTATTATATAAGTTAAACCTATATAAATTTGAAAAGACATGGAACAAGATTCTTATCCATGGCAATTTATCTCTACTTTATCATTCAAAATATTAATCTGTAAATATGCTTTGTTACAATATTATGGTTTATCATTACCACACATGACCCATTTTATATGATATTCGTTTATATGCTCTTTTTTTATCAATCAATTTAATTAAAAAAGCGAAAATGACATAATTATTTTGGAAATAAATCTCAATCTTTGATTTATATATACTACTAATTTCGTGGAGATTAATTTCCTACAATCCACTTAATAATTATTAATAATTAAATTAAAATTTTATAAACTTTAATCTAAAACAAACATACTTATTGAAAAAAATAAAACTCCTTTAATTGAAATTTATTTATTTAAAATTAATTATTATTTTAAAATAAATAATCTAAATTATAATAAATATATGATATTAGAATGCCTATTACCTTTGATAAATAAATTATGGAAATTCAAGGAAAGCGATTCCACTAGGTCGATAATTTCATTTGACATTATCACTTAGGAGATATTAGAATTAGAATATAAACATTTTAAATGACTGATTTTCAATTTAATTGTTTTGAATTTTTTTATAAAAGAATATATATATATATAGTTATTATAAATTATGGAAATTCAGGGAACGCAACTCCAATAAGAGATAACTCCATTATGTTGATATGATATTATAATTTAGGAGATGTTTAAATTAGAAATTATGGAAATTCAGGGAACGCAACTCCAATAAGAGATAACTCCATTATGTTGATATTATAATTTAGGAGATGTTTAAATTAGAATATAAATATTTTGAATCTGTGATTTTAATTTTTTATTATTATTTTTTTTTAAGAATATATAGTGTTAATTTTTAATTTAAATAGTGAATTATTTTTTATTAATTGAGTTAAGAGGTTTATTTTATAGTTTAATATGAGAGCGGTCTATTATGGTTATTAAAAAATAAAAAATTGAATTTTTTATATGTTTTGGTTAATTGTTCATATGATATAATATAATTTCAAGTAAATAATTAGAAGTAAAAATTTAAGTTAACTAATTTATGTATATATTTATATATAGAAAAAAAATGTTAAAAGAAAAAATTTAAATCTTTTATATAATAAAATATTCAATATGGATTATCAATTAAATATTTTAATATGAATTAATATTTAAGTATGCTTATAAATGGATTAATAACAAAAAAACCATTTTGATGTGCGCTAACAAAATGTCTCAATACACATGTTATATAAAATATTTTAATGTCAACTATCTATATATTGTTTTAAAAAAATTATGCATATATCATATAAAATTATTGGCAAAACAAATTATGGTTCAAAATAGTTTCAATACTTTATAGTTTGGTGATTTTTTAGATATATGTTTTTTTGTCGAAATCCAACAAAAAATTTTAGTACTTAGCAATTTAAATTATGCTCAATATATCATTCAAAAATACAATTTAAACAATGAAAAATTATACATTATATTTTGCACTTTATAAAAAATTTACACCAAAAAAAAATTAATCCTCGAAACTTATATATAATAACCATGTTTAAAATTGATCTATACTAATATAAATATATCTCAAATTGAATCACATGTCCAAAGCTCCTAGAATAGACTTTCGTCCATTCTCGTAAATGATATGTCCAAGTCACCAAGGCAACGGGAATAGATTTTCATCCATTTTCATATCTTTTAGGAAAAATGGTGATTGTTATTCCAAGAAAGGACATTTTAAATGTTTATATTCATACAAAATTAAGAATGTAGGAACATTTTTGTATTTAGGCTTTTGTGGTCCATAATGAATTAAGCAAAGTTAAAATGGTGATTGTTATTCCAAGAAAAGACATTTTAAATGTGGATAGTGAAACAAAATGTAGGAACGTTTCTGTATTCGTGATCCATAATGAATTAAGCACAAAGGCTTAAATAGAGAGCAATGTAGAGAAATCTTCTCTTCATCTGGTTGTAAGTCGGCCAAAAATTTCTCTTATGTGATTTCTAAAAATTACTTGTGATATTTTTATAAATACATACATATATTGGTGTGTCTTGGTTTCATATTGTGATTTCGAGGATTTTAATGAATTGGAATATAGGCTTAGTGTAACTTATAGATGAAATAATTTTTTCATGTGAATTCACCAAAATTTGGCAACACAATTTCAAGATTTTTTTTATTGTTTAAAATATATTTTGAATGCATAAATAGATTCAACATCCTTGAAAACTGAATTATGTTGGTTAAACAATTTAAACTCGAGTCTTAGTTGAAAATAGTGGTGAAAAAGGTCATTTCGTCTATAAGTTAAATTAAGCCTATATATATATATATAGAGAGAGAGAGAGAGAGAGATCATTGATAACTAGCAATTACACCAGATATTGCAAAGGAAACAAGGAAAATATGTATTTTACGTTGAAGAATATATTTTTAACTTCCAAAAATATAATATATCTTAAATATAATGGTTGAAAATGTGTCTATAGGTTAAAAAATGTGTATGTATTTTTTTCATACAATATTATAATCTCAAATGCAAAGGGTAGAATAATTACCTATATGGCTTGGCAAGAACTTTTCATTAACATCATCTTATTATTATAGGTTAAATAATTAAATTATTAAAAAAAATATATCTTTATTTTTTTATATAATGAAATATGACTTTTAATATTATGATAATAATGTCTTTGTATTAATTTATGTCTTAGAAAAATAGTTTCTACAACCTTTTAAAGTTTTATATTAATAAATCAATTTTCTTGTTTTCTTTCCAAGCTTTAAGAGGGATCAAATTGTCAAATCTCTAAGTCTAGATGCAAACTTTTTTTTTACAATGAAAAGAAATTTGATACTTACCGATTGTTAACAAATGTCAAGTTAACACCATAAATCAATTTTCTCATTTTCTTATTATTTTGAAATTAGTTTATTTGCTTTATGATTAGTTTGTTAAGTGGAAGTCTTATATTGTTACATTTTAAAAATAAAATAGAAAAAATTATATTTTTATGTGTTTTCTTCTTTCTTTTGATATATTATTATTTTTGTTTTTTTTCTATTTTTTTATTGGAAGAAATAATTGTGATAATAAAATTGACAAAAGCTAAAACTATAAATAAAATTGAAAATCATTTACATGATTAAAAAATCACAAAAAAATACTTATAAAATATAAATAATTTAATAAATTTTATTATATAATAATGAAAAAAAAAATTAAATCTTAAATATATATATAAATTTATTTTAATATGATATACATGTTATAATTTTCCATAATATATATATAATAACAATACAATCTACTAAATTAAATTCAATTGAAATTAATTAGTTTATAAACTAAATTGAATTGATTATTATTTGTTAATTCTTTATATAATATTAAAGTCATTACAATATATCTTTCCAGATTTGGCTACTAGATACCTCCACATACATACATACATACATAAAAAAAAAAATACAAGTTGAACCAATAAAAACATATTTTATTTTAGAAAACTCTAATTGGAGAAAAATCACTTAAACAATAAATCAATATATTATTATCTTATTGTTTCAAAACAGCTATGCCTGGATTTAAATAGATTATTATCTTATTGTTTCTAAACAGCTCTGCCTTGATTTAGATCCAAAACTACTCCTTAAATCTAACAACTTTCATTTTTTCACGAATCAAATTTACCCACATTGTTCATTACTTTAACCAATCCTCTCACTTGGAGTCCTATTTGCTAACCAAACTTACAAAACAAAAATTTCCTTTTTAAAAAGAAAAAACTAACTTTTTATTAATAAAAAAAAAGATGTTCACACCCATGATTTCATCACATTCCCAATTTCCCAAAATTCAATTTACATATTTCCATAGTTGTGGATTGACTGTATATCATTTGTATTCTGTCATATACCCCGATAACCTCGCATGTAAAAGTAGGGAGTTAGAAGTTTTATACAATTACCACAAGTAATTAATCAATTCACAACTTCACAAATCATCATTAACCGTAGATATACTATTCATTATTACATCAAGTAAATTGCCATCAAAGACAGTAAGTTTCATAACCATTGCATAACCTTTCGCCACCATTGTAATAACATAAACTGTCTCATGAATCCTTGCATCCATTTCTTGATATCCTTAAACATATTAGATAATCAGGTACTAAGACATTATAATTGTCACATCAAATAAAGAACCATCATCAACAAGGACTCATCGTTATCAATGGACACAAAGGCAATCACACCATTTGAACACCAATTTACCCTGGAAACCCCGTAGGGTGAAAACCAGCAAACGTTTAATCTTATTATTAAACGCTCGTGACGGTTTTCACCCCTCACTCAATGGCTCATAAGGGATTTCATCCCTTAACCATTGTTATTAAAATCATTACAATGAAATATCATTAAGCTGTCACATAACTAGCTAAAAGCTAACACAGTTTTCATGTAATCTTTCATTTACATACCGCCACATACAATATTCCTTGTGGCATGATTGTTCTAGCAATGGAAAATACTGCAGCACTCATCTGCATGGACGAATAATCCTTTTCCTGCCATAATGTTAAACATCACTTTCCTTGGCACCATCTGCCATCATTTCCTGTCAATGCAGTCATCAACAATCTTGGTAACAAGATTAGTTACAATATTATTCAATCAATAATCAACATCTAAAGAGATCTTTTAATATCTACTCATGTGCATGAGCAAGCATGACTTATTATTTAACTAGCATATATATACCCACATAATACCGTTTGACCTCCACAATGTTTACCAATGCATAAGAGTTCTAACTCATTGGTTCATGTAAAACCGAGAAAGGAATCCAAACCAGGTTCCTATTTTCCAAGATAAATCTTCGTAAATAGCAGCAAAAGAGTGAATAAACATGGTCGTTCCACGTCTGAAATTAATACTCGTACACGAGTATTCCCATGGTCTTGCAAACAGAACTATAACAACATAAATACATGAATACCTACATGCATGTATTTTCGGGCTAAGCTTCTGTTAATTCTCCGTAGCACCTCCTTACAGGAGTAGCCATAGATCAGATTAAAAGAGCAGGGAATCAAGACCATTGTTCAAGTAAACAAGCATAAGCAAATAATTTCAACTATAAATATGATAACAATCATTGGAGAAGTCATGGCAATCACATTGTAAAAGAAAAGCATTCGACAATAATGGGTAGTGTAGTCGTAAAGGGGCAGTCACCCAATATAACAAGCAATCTTCATCTATCAACAAGTAACCGTATTCCAACCCTGGAAATTGGCACCAGGTATCGAAACCCTGCGCGGTGACTCAAAAGCAAAAAGAAAACACAATCTTTCCGCATCCAGCTAAGAATGTCAAATTATGCAGACTAAATCGAAACCATATGAAACTAATAGCATAATGATAATCTTTCACCGCATGCAATATCGTATGTTTTCTTCACCAAGAAGAATATATCAAATAATCATTTCTATGTGCATGCATTAGCAAGTTTTCTACTAAGAAAACATATAATCTAAACATTCTTTTGCAGCACATACACAAAGAATATTTTGTGAGGTCAACTTATCTCTCTTTCCTTCGACTTCTTCGTCGCTGTCTCCCATTGTAAAACCTTCTGGTGGGTTGGGTTGCAACGAAAGCCAGTTGGGCTATTGCATTGTTAGGCGCGCTGAGATCTTCAGCGTTTCTGAGAATGACCATCATCGAAACACACAGTTTACGATGGCCAGTTTCCACTCCAAATTTTGTTCCAGTCTATCCAGCGCTCAAAGGCAACTTCACTTCTTTCCCCGCCCCTCGCCTGTCGCAGAATGTAGAGCCCATCTCTATTGCAACGCGTAAGTATTATATACTCGTAGTAGATGATGTGAGTTGTCAGCTCACCGAAAACCCCCGCGGCAATCCTCCATAAACATTTGGACTCCGCCCAAAACCGCCCGGCAAAATCCGCCGAGGAATCATTTGCATCGTTTGCATTTTTCGAGCAAGGAACCTTGAAGCTTATCTTCCATACAACGGAAGGTTGAAAGCCACAGGAATTGGATTCTCAGCGAAAATATCAGGAATTGGATTTGTCCTTTTTATCTTCCAGGTTCTGGTTCTGCCCATTCCTCATATTGCAATGGCTTTCTTTAATTTGCATGCTCTCGCATCCCACGGTACCAGACGACCACAAATACAATTAACTGAATTGTTTTCTTGCTGCCACCTATCCCTAAAACCTCGCAGTCATTCTTGCGGTGTCCGCCATACCCAAAAGCTCAGCTATATATATTTATTGAAGGGTGCGGTGGTTGGAGGGTAAGCTATCCCCCCGGCTTCCTTCCATTATCTCAGCTTTTACGTAAATCAAGAATCAGTTTTGAATCCAAGAATTAGTTCTGAATACTAATGTTAACTTTTCATAACTGATAATTTACCCTGAGTTACTACGGACCTTCGGTTTACAACCAACCCGTACAACGGTTTATTATGATGATTTATTATGGTGGGGATGTTACATATTCTATAATATGTTTATATACCTAACCAACACTGGCGATGTACCTTTCATTCAATACAGGGATTTCCCTTATTCCGGAATCTCACGGCAGCATTCATTTTAGGAAAAGTTTTCCCTATAAACATACCTCCGTAACTTACGAGTGATGACAGTTTTACACGGTAAACTCATTTCGTTTTGAATTCGTTATCATTTTTCCACGATATTTTTTTACCATATTCAATGCTTTCATGTTTTGGCAGATATTTACTAAAAGAAAAATCAGTCTGATATTAGTTCATTCAGTTGTTGTATTTTGATGTTCGTTTGTTAGGGTTTGGTGTGATTGTTTATCCACAAAGAAAATCTCGAGATTTTGTGCAGGTAATTCCTAAATATTTGGGACCACTCAGATATTTAATGTTAATGTTGATTGTTTGATGTTCGTATGCAGTAAACAGCACGTTTGTTAGGGTTTGGTGTAATTGTGCATCCAAAGAAGATCTCGAGATTTTGTGCAGGTAATTCCTAAATATTTGGGGTCACTCAGATATTTAATGTTAATGTTAATGTTCATGGTAAGAAACTCCTAGGAATTAAAATCTTAAAAATTAATATAGTAACTTAAATGGAAAATTTAATTAAAATAAAAAAGTAATCCAGTCACTAAATTTAAATGGGAAATTTAATTAAAATGAAAAAGTAATACAGTGAAAAAGTAATTGATTAGAGAGACTTATTCCATAGCGCAGTGTGAGGGGATGTGTAAGTTTGTTCATTATCTATTCCCCTTTGAAATAAAAATAAAACTTAAAAATTATGTTCTTTTTTTTTTTTTCCGAAGAAAAAGCGAACTTTTTATTAAGAGAATAAAAAGTTACATTGCAGATGCTGAGCATTTCCGTAAGTAGCTGCTTGCTGAACCAAGCATACAAAACACAAAAAGTCTCCTTTCTGTTTGTTGAAACACAGAAATCAGAGCAGATTTGCTATAAAAGACAGCTGATGCAACAGCTAACCCATGATGAACTCGTCTTGAGAGACAGAACAAAACAGCAGAGTATACAGACATTCCGATCAACCTTTGAGCCTCCTCAACAGTGAGGAAAACAGCCCACAAAAAAAATATATGTAAACGAGTTTTGTAAAAGTAAAAAGTCTGTGTGACGAAGTCTATGCAAAAAATATATAAAGGCTAATAAACATAAAGCAAAAACAGCAGCTGAAAAGTTAATTATATGGCGGCACAGCTGATGTAACTGTCTGTCCTTGACAGACTTCAGCTATTTTCCACCCTCCCAGAACTTGCTGCAAACCTTCCTTAGAAAGCTTGTCCGCGTCATCATTGCTGTCCCTGTAGATATGGCATATGGAGAAAGTGTTAAAAGATGATTTTAAAACCTGTATTTCCTGAAGCATGGGTTTCAATAATAGATTTTTGCAAGTACTTTTTCCATTGACCCAGTTAATAACGTTGAGAGAGTCTCCAAAGATCTGAATAGTGAAGGTGTTCCTTTGGATGAGCCAACATAGGAGCAGTCTTAAGGCTGAAAGTTCGGCGAAGTTATTTGTACCAGACCCCAGACCGATAGAAGCTTTGAGGGTGTGATGAGCATTGATGTGAATAACAATGCCTGCACCTGCTGAGTTATTTTGGGAAGCACCATCAAAGAACGCCCAAGGAATACCTTCTTTGATTTGGACAATATTGGCATGGTTTTGAGGTCTTTTTTCTTCAGGTTCTGGGATGGAAGCGTAAATGGATACTGCTTGGATGGCTATGATGGAGGCCTGTGTATCCTTGTCTTGAAAAATAGATCTGTTTCTAGCAAGCCAGACTCCCCAGCAAATGATGGGTGGGAGATTCCTTAGGTTCCCGTCCGGATAGTGCTGCCACCAGTTTGACCAGGCCTCATCCAGATTCCCATTTCCCCATTGAAACTTTTTGTTCATCAGCTTTTCAACCTCCCTCCAGATTTTTACAGTTTCCGGACATTGTAAGAACAGATGGGTTATAGAATCCTCTGCTGCTTTACAGAGGGAGCACCTTCCCGGGCCATACATGAATCTAGCCTGGATGATGTCCCAAGTAGGAGCTTTCCTTCTAAGGAGACACCAGAGAAAGAGTCTAGCCTTAGCAGGGCATTTTAGCTTCCAAATATGTTTGGCCCACCACTCTGGATTTACCCATCCTTTCCTAGATTGGATAAACTTGTAGCCTTCTTTGGGGGAGTAATCACCTGTTTCTCCGTGAGCCCAGATCAGGCTGTCTGGAGAGTCTGATATTCTAACATTTGAGCGAGCAAGTTCTTGAGTGAAGGAAGACCAATCATTCCACCACCTCTGATCGAGCTGCAGATCCTCACCATCTTTCCATGCCTGGCTCCAAATACTCGACTGTCCCACCTTTTCCACCTGGTCTAGAGTGAAAATGTTTTTATCTTCTAGGTGTCTAATTAGGTCAGGTGAAAGGGCGAAATTTTCATTGCAGCCGATCCACGGGTCTTTCCCAATCTTCAGATTTCTGCCATTCCCAATCTTCCATGCCAGACCTTGTTCAATAACCTTGAAAGAAGTTACTGTAGCCTTCCATATCACGGATGCATTCTGCAGATTCTTGACAGGGTTCCTTATCCAATCCTCCAGAGGCATCGGGTCTATATATTTCCTCCTTATCACTTTGGTCCATAGATTTTCCATCTTTATCAACCTCCAGCCCGACTTTGCTGCCAAAGAACAACTGAAATCAGGAAGATTTTTAATCCCCCAGCCTCCCCAATCTTTGGACCTGGCCACTTTGTCCCATCCCACCCATGGGAGCACGTGGTTTTCCTTGGATCCATCCCATAGAAATCTACTGCAAAGTCTTCTAATCTTTTCCAAAATCCCTTTGGGGACCCAAGTTAGGGCAGCCCAATACACTGGGATAGCCAAAAGCACGGACTTGATCAGAGTCAACCGGCCAGCTCTAGAGAGCCATTTGAAACTCCAATGAGAAATTCTGGATTCTAATTTTGCAATCAGCCAGTTCCAATCCTCCTTCTTATATGCATTTGGCTTTAGCCAAAAACCCAAATATTTGAAAGGGAGGTCCAGGGAACTAGGCTGGAAAGGCAGGACCGCTTGAATCCTTCCTCTCTCCTGAACTGCCAGCCCTGTCATTATCAGCTGGGATTTCCTATGATTTATCTGCATGCCTGTTGCTTTCATAAACAGCTCTAGAATAGAATTTAGTTCCTTTATTTCAGGGAGCTCAGTATTAGTGAATATCAGAATATCATCAACAAAAAGGAGATGAGAGATAAAAAGATTTGTGGCTACCTCAATACCTTTTACCTTCCCCTCTCTTCTGGCCTTGTGGATCAACTGGCTGAGACCTTCCGCAACTAGAAGAAAGAGCAGGGGGGACAAAGGGCACCCCTGCCTCAGCCCCCTATGCCCTTTAAAGAAAGGGGTGGCTGCTCCATTAACGAGTATTGCATAGCTAACATTTGAAATGCAGCCCATAATCCAACTGATAAAATCAGGTTTGAACCCAAGGTGAGTTAACAGCATCCTGAGGTATAACCAATTTATCCTGTCATAAGCTTTTGATAAATCGATTTTTATAACAGCACCCTTCTTATTCTTCTGCTTCACACTGTGCATGACCTCCTGAGCTACTTCGATGGCTTCATGAATTTGTCTGCATGCTTGTTGCTTTCATAAACAGCTCTAGAATAGAATTTAGTTCCTTTATTTCAGGGAGCTAAGTATTAGTGAATATCAGAATATCATCAACAAAAAGGAGATGAGAGATAAAAAGATTTGTGGCTACCTCAATACCTTTTACCTTCCCCTCTCTTCTGGCCTTGTGGATCAACTGGCTGAGACCTTCCGCAACTAGAAGAAAGAGCAGGGGGGACAAAGGGCACCCCTGCCTCAGCCCCCTATGCCCTTTAAAGAAAGGGGTGGCTGCTCCATTAACGAGTATTGCATAGCTAACATTTGAAATGCAGCCCATAATCCAACTGATAAAATCAGGTTTGAACCCAAGGTGAGTTAACAGCATCCTGAGGTATAACCAATTTATCCTGTCATAAGCTTTTGATAAATCGATTTTTATAACAGCACCCTTCTTATTCTTCTGCTTCACACTGTGCATGACCTCCTGAGCTACTTCGATGGCTTCATGAATTTGTCTTCCCGATAAGAACCCAAACTGTTCTAGTGAAATTTGCCTTGACAAAACAGGTTTGATTCTGTTTGCTATCACTTTTGCTATGATTTTGTATATACTATTGCATAGCGAGATAGGCCTGAAATCTTCAAAACTTTCCGGAACTTCCTTCTTTGGGATAAGGGCTATAAACGTGGCGTTGAAGGGACTATAGATTTCACCTTTTTTCCTGGCCTCCTCCACCACTTCTGTAATTTCTGATCCTATAGTTTCAAAAAAGTGGAGGAACAGTTCAATGGACCAACCATCTGGTCCAGGGCTTTTCTCTTTTGCCATGGACTTGATTGTGGCTTCCACTTCCTCCTTGGTAACCTCACTCATAAGGTCCTCCGCTTCCTCTTCCTCCAAGAATCTTGGGAAACATTGAGCTGTCCTTATAACCTCCGCAATAGTAGTTGCTCCTGGATCTGCAAAGAGGTTTTGGAAGTGTCTCTGGCCTAATACTGACAGAGCTCGAAAAGTCTGCACTTCCCTACCTTCTTCATCTTTTAGTCCCCATATAGTATTTGCAGATTTTCTCCCTTTGGCGTAATTATGAAAGAACCTGGTATTTTCATCACCAGCTTTTAGCCAGAGTGCCCTACTCTTTAAGCGCCATTCTTCTTCTATGTCCAGGAGAAGCTTAGATTTGAGCTTCTCAAGATGGAGAATTTTTTCTTTTGAAACCTGTGTCAGATAGCCCTCCCCCTCTATACTTTCCAGCTTTTTAAGTTCTTCACTAATCTTTGTAAGTTCCTCTTTCTGAGCTTCCTTCCTATCCTTTGCCCAGCTTATAGTAGCTTTCTTCAGTCTTTTGAGATTTTCCATGAAACAGAACCCTTTATCCTCTGGAGCATTGGCTTCCTGGTGCTTCCAAGTTTGCTTGAAAAGATTTGAGAAAGACTCCTCTTTGAGCCAAGAAGAGTTGAACTTAAAAGGGGCAGGGGGCTTTAGAGGTGGGGATGAGAGTTCTAAGAAAATAGGAAAGTGATCAGATAGCCCTCCTTCTTCAATCCATTGTCTAAACATAGGGATTTTAACAGCCAGCTCCTCATTTATGAGAAACCGGTCAAGCCTTTTTGCCACTCTAGCCTCCCCAGTTCTCCTATTCCTCCAGGTGGGCTTTAACTTGAGTAAATTTATATCCAGGAGGTTATTGATCGAGAACATATTTAGGAAGAAGTCTGACAGGGGATCTTCTCTGGCTGAGGGACCCCAAGCCTCCGCTCTCCCTATAGAGAAATTTAAATCCCCTCCCAGCACCAAATTTGTGTCCTTTAAAAAGGATTTTGACATCAGATCATTCCAGAAAGCTACCCTTTCCTGGCAGGGCCCATACACGTTGCAAATGGTGAGAGGAAAGGAGAATTCTGTGGATTGAATTTCCATTCCCATGGCCTGTTTCATTCCCCACAAATTTCTGACCTTTATCCTTCCTTCCTTGTAGCCAATAGCCAAACCTCCAGAGCGACCTTCTGAATCTAGTGCTATGAACCTCCATCCAGGCATCAGGGCATTTAAGGCAGCTTCCACCTCTATCCCTCTGCCTAGAGTCTCTTGGAGGAAAAGGATATCAGATTTTGAGTTAAGGAACATCTCCCTAAGGACCAGTTTTTTGGGCTTACTGGCTAACCCCCTACAGTTCCATGACGACAAGATCATTTGATAACCTCTTCTGGGGGTTGCGCTGCTCTAAGTGCCCCTGGGATAGATTGCTGTTTCCCGTCTGCTACATCAAATTTTGCTTTAATCTGTGCCATGGATAAATTGGATTTCCTACCTCTTTTTTTCCTGGATTTGCTTTGGGAGGGGAGAGAGCCAATACCACCTACAGAAACAGGAATGGTTGGCTTAGGGTCATGGGAACGAAGATTATATGGGCATGAGGGTGGGGGTTCCGAAGGCCCATGTTCAAAGGAAGCACCTTCACTGTTCAGATCCAGGGTGGGAAGGGCGGCCGAGATATCATCTACACCAAGTTCATCTTTAAATTCTTTACAATTTGAAGTATTTCCCTTTATATTTAAAGAAATAAAATTTTGCGATGGGGAAAGATCCATACAGACATCCATAGGTTCAGAATATGAGACGAAGGAATACATGAATCGGCACACATACCCATTGTTTCTTCAGAAGGTTGCAGAGGCCCTTCAGCTGGCTGTTCCATTGCAGGTTCTTTCTCCGGGTCGATTTCTTTATCCAGCGGGGTGACCTGATTATCCAGCTGGTTATGGTCCGTCGTCGGCATTTCCATTTGGGCTTTTATCTCCGTGTCGACTCCATTCATCTCCGAAGAGAGGTTCTGACCTTGGAAGCGATGGTAAGGGCTATAAAAGTTCTCCCACTGTGCCGGCTCCTTTGGATATCTTCTCCTTCGCCTTCCAAGGGGACAATCCTTTGCCAGATGTCCGTACTCGTGACACCTATAAAAATTATGTTCTAAATAAAAAATAAAAATAAAAAAAATAAAATAATGGCAGCTATAATAATAAAAAAATGAATATGTTGTAAAGTAATTAGAAGTAAAAAAAATGTGTGAGTAAGATGATTAATTCTTATAATTTGGTTATTGATAGAATATTATAATACGAAATAATATTGACATATACTTAAAAATATGTTAATAATAAAAAAACCATTTTAATTTGCGTCATAAAATACATGTTATGTAAAATATTTTAATGTCAATTGGGTATATATTATATATCATTTTAAAAAAAAACTATGTATACTAAGATGTTTAATTCTCATTATTTGGTTATTCATAAAATATTATAATACGAAATAATATTGACATATACTTAAAAATATGTTAATAATAAAAAAACCATTTTAATGTGCCTCATAAAATTTCTAGATGTACATGTTATGTAAATTAATGCTAATTGGGTATATATTATATATCATTTTAAAAAAACTATGTATATATTATGAATGAAAAATTAATTTTTTATGGTTAAAACTTTTATTTGGCCCTATATATACTCTATTTAGGGTTCAAGAAATTTGATCCCTCTTGTTAGATCCTACTTAAGATGGATCTATGTTGGCATAGTGACCAAACTTGAATGGAAAATTTAGTGCAAGAACTCGAGTTTTGGAAGGGCTTATGAACAAATAGACCAATCCCTGCAAGAGAAACCCTCTTATGGAGAACCAAAAGGGGAATAAGCCTCAACCTTAAGTCATCAAGAAATTGTTCAGCAAGAAGCAGTTGTTTGATTAACTCTTTATTACTTTAGGCACCCTAATTATTAGTTTTCTCTTAACTATTAATTATTAATCTGATGGCCTA
Organism: Pinus tabuliformis; assembly: GCA_031772625.1. Lineage (NCBI taxonomy): Eukaryota > Viridiplantae > Streptophyta > Pinopsida > Pinales > Pinaceae > Pinus > Pinus tabuliformis. The sequence goes on from CM062804.1 coordinate 241,197,525, forward strand.
AACATCTTCAATCGTCTAACATCACATCCAATGGTGCAAACTAGTACACAGTGGTAGCTAGGGGAGTTGTTCTCAAAGGAGAACACCTTACGACGTAAATATCTAAAGGCATTGATTCATAATAGGCATCAAAATACTTATTTCATAATGATGATTATAACTTTATTTTAAATCCTTATTATTCTTATTTTTATTATTTATTTATTTTTTAAATGAAATTGCTAGGTTTTTATATTTATATGAAGTTGGTGTCAAGGCCAAAACCTTTTACATCTATAATTGGATCCCCAACTACTAATCTAAGAGATGTCTAAAAAACACTATTTTTCCTACTACACTTCTAAAAAACTCCTAAAATTAATACATATTTGTAATGCATAGTTTAAAACTAAAAGTGAATTAGTTTACATTGACCTCTCCAAATTCAGGATTGGCTTCAACATTTTCCCTGTCCACTTTCCTTGTCTTGGACCTGGGCCTCAATCATGTCTTCCAACACAACATCATTTTTCAGTGACTCTGAGGTTGCTAACTAGCATGCCTCCATCATCTCTCTTCTTTTCTCTCCCAAGATGGTCTTTTCTACTCCTTAAAGTGGTTGTCTTGGCATTGGGCCTCGATCACGTCTTTCAACGCAACATCATTTTTCAATCACTCTGAGGTTGCTAACTAGCATGCCCCCATCACCTCTCTTCTTTTCTCTCCCAAGATGGTATTTTCTACTCCTTAAAGTGGTTGTCTTGGAACTAGGCCTCGATCACATCTTCCAACACATTATTTTTCAGTCACTCTGAGGTTGCTAACTAGCATGCCTCCATCGCCTCTCTTCTTTTCTCTCCCAAGATGGTCTTTTCTACTCCTTTTCCACCCAAGGATTCTAATCTTGCACGACGAAGGTCAAGTAATTCAATGTGCAATTGAAGCTAGTCAATTCTAGTTTGAAGCAAGCCATTCTTTTGGTTCAAGAGATTTGACATCCCCCTTTACCTCCACATCCCCCATTTATCCCTGCCTATTTAATAGTGACAAAACGTGCTCCATCATTACTGTGAGATAATCTAGGAGACTAAATTCATCCTTCTCCAAAATAATCCAGGAGACCGAATTCATCCTTCTCCAAAATAGATAGCATCTCCATGAAGTCAACCACGCAACTAGGTTTTCTACCCACTATGAGCTTCATTGTCGAAATTCACACTGTGGATGGGAAAGTGGTGATTTTTCATGCCTTATAAACAGGAAAACCTACCCCAAGTGAGCCATAGATCTACTCGCCAAATTCAATGCACGCACCTGCTTTGTACCTTTAACGGGCCAAACATTTGATTTATGGGCTAAAACCATTGCAATCTTTCCCTTCTCCATTAAGACATTGTACCTAGAGCATGATTGAATTTTCTTGTTTGTGATAACAACATGCCACAACCCCTTCCTACATTTATTAAAGATATGGTCTATCCTCCATATGTCCCAGACGCTCTTGCTACTAGATGTTCATACCACGTGTTTACATGGATCCAAATTGTGATAGAAGTATAGAGCCACCAAATTGTTAGGGAATAATCTTGTTGGTTCACAAAGCATGAGGGTGAGATGACGTGAGAACATCATACCACGTGTCTCTTGATTCTTACCCAATTGCCTCTTAATTCAATCAATATTTTGGCTCTCTGAAGATTGATTGTAATTTTCATGGTAAAGGGGTATATACACCAATGCATTCATCCTTAACCAATATCCTTTGATCTAAAGTAACTCCCTTATTTACTAAGGCTTGCACCTCAGTATTTAGATGTCTCTTAATATGGTAAAAAACTCAATTGTCTCAAATTTTACCAATTATATTCGGAGATTTAATCTAGTTGAGGTTCTTTTTAAGCTTAAAAACCTAACCTATTTAATGACTACCATAGAATCTCCATTACCATTAGTTGCCAAATTTTCCCTGAAATATCTAATCCTAGCCCTAGCCAAAATGCTAAGAATTCGTCTTGATTATTAGTACTACTCTCAAAGCCCCATGCATATTGTAACTTCATTTCTTCATCAAGTCAATAGATAACTCCTCCCGCTCTTGCCTTCCCTCCTTATTATTATTATTATTAACAGAAGAAATAATATTTAAGTTATACATATATAAATTTAAAGGGGAAAAAAAAAAGATTCTTAAGAATGGAGATTCACCCTGATCTGAAATGGGGACCTAAAGGCTTCTTGTCAGCTTACAAGAACCTCTCCCACTCCAAAGCTTAAACAATTTCCAAGATCTATGTTTATGATTGATAATTTGCAGAATAAATAACTTGAAATAGGTGTATGTCTTTGTTTGCCTTTAACTGATCAAGTGCCTTAAGCTCATTTGCTTAAACTGATATAAACATATAACAGTAAATAATGCAGCAAAGAAGCAAACACACATAACAACAATATAATATAGGAGTTCACCCTGATATCATGGGCTACATCTCCTTGAGCTCTTGTCAACTTGACTAGGCTCTTTGGGATTATGGTAATGTTTCTTTTACAAGTTCCACACTCAACTCCATAGGTTTACAACTAAACCAGTGGGCTTAGAACACCATCTTACCCCTGGCTTTCCTTACTCTGCAGACAGATCTAGGCTTCTCTGGACTAGACTCTTTAAATCAGTGCTCTGAGCTATCTTGAGCTTCTGGTTGGCACCAACTCCCTTAGAATTCTGTTAACTGTCTCTGGAACTTCTTCTTTTGTCTTCAGCAAACATCAGACACCAGCAACAAGCTTGATCATTTGATCTCTTGTTGTTTTGAAACTTCATTGTAGCCTCTTGGCTCTCAGAAGTCTTTAGATGCTTCTAAAACCCATCTCAATGGATTCAGAAGGTACCTTACAGTCAAAATCGACTATCAGAACCTTGAGAACGAGCTTTGGTAGCTCCTGCAATTGCCTCCAACCTCTGGTGGCTTCTCTCTGTTCTCTTCCTCTCTATCTCACTCTGTCTTCTTTTAACTTTCTGTGTTATTTGTGTTTTTATAACACGTTTAGTTACAATTCGCTTAAAGCATGGAAACAGATTTTTTTATAATAGAAATAAACAATAAACAAAAGTACCAATGGGCATGGGTGGACCCAACCATCCGGCCTTTCCCCGGCTCTAATCCCGAAACAGGATGATCCAATGGTTATCGTGTCCTGTCCGTCAATAGCCCTTAGGAATTCTGCACCGTTTATCTGCCTTTTAATACAATGGTTCACGCTAAACCCAATCATCAAACAGTCTGCTCAATCTCCACCGTTTGATCCATGATCTCCAATCCAACGGCTGACAGCCATATCGGGTGGCCCACTTGCATGGAGATTACCCACCCGATAAAGCATTTTTCTCTCTCCTGCGACGTGCTACGTGTCGGCTGGTGTATGGAATCGGGTGAGCGCCCTTAAATACCATTTACCACTTGAAGCCCTTCTCATATACCATTTATCGCCCTTCTTCTGGAACTCAAAAATTTTAGTTGTTTTTCTATAAACCCGTTGGGTCCGCTTGCTTGTAGGTTTAGATGTAAAATGCATTGATCTCCTTTGATTGGACGATCCTCCGCCTTTGACCCTGTTCTTCATTATTGAAGGTCTAAACCAATCTCTGACTACCACATCATCTGTTGCGCTGACATCATCATAAACACGTGACTCTTTCCTGGGTTGCCACATGTCCCACTAACGTAGCCAGACTCTTTGGCCCGAAGTTTGATTTGGTTCTATTTTCCTTATCCGAACTTGGATTTACATGCGATTTGTGCCATTAGCACCTTTTCAACCTTTACCTCTATTTGAAGACTTTTAGACTTAGAGGCCATGCTAGATCCATTTTGGATCACACCTCCCCACTGAAAAGCTTTTCGACCCCAAAAGACTAATATACTAATCTGAACAGTAGATGAGAGTATGACACCCTCTTCTTTCAGCCTCCATACACTTGCCTTGCATAGCTAGTGCCTCTAAACCAAAACCTTTGAACACTTTCCTTCCTGAATGTGTTTGTCCTCCTATGAAGAACTGTCTTCCTCCTTGAATTCATGCAGAACTTCTACTGAGAAGGTTACAGAAGGTAGTTTGAACCTTTCTTCCTTGATCATTGATCCAAGGTGGCTCAAACAAATGTGAAGTTACATATTTTTCACAAAAATTTACATTTGTACCTGTTTGACATACTGTCAACAACAAGAGAATTATAAACAACAACTGGATGGCCTAAACTCTTGCTTCAACAAAAGAAACGGATTTCACATCTTGTGAACACTTCCATGTCTTTACATCTGCATACAAATGATTGACTCGATAACAAGCCAACAAAACATGCCTTTAAAACAACTGACCCTTCAAGTCAAGCATATAGAAAAAGAACTTTAGGATTCTTTTTCAAAGATGAAACACTTCATCATTATCTCCATCTTGGAGACCAAATCAACTTTTCCCAAGTCAATATTACATTACATGCATGTTTACAACAAAGTAATCAACCCTTCAAGTTAATCACACATACATGTTCAAATACAAGGAAATCATCAACATCCCTGTGTTCATGCATATCGTGCTTATGCATGCATTTCACCTTTCAACTTTCGAAGCTGAAATGAATATAATGTTGCAGCAATAAAGTGAGTCTCCTACTCAAATTTTCCATTTACCTTCTTGGTAAAACCCTACAACTTGCATTCCATTAACAAATAAATATAGATATGATGCATTTCTTTTCACATTAAAGGATATGCAACTTTATTTGGATAAGAACTCTAACCATTTCTTACCAATCCATTTCAAAGGTTCTTCCTTTGTCTGCACATCAGCATGTGAATCATCCTGAAACACATCAATCATGATATCTTCTTTTCCATTCTTTCTTTCCACTTTCTTCAATTTTCGTGGAAGCATTGTTGGATTCAGAGTCCAACATTTTTCAGCAATGTGTCCTTGCTTATGGCAATAACCACAACACATGTGCATCTTCTTGACAGCATGATTTGTTTTGTCCAGTGGACCTTTAGCTTCTAGCTTTCTTTCCTTCAAAAGTTTCCTGAATGTGGCCATTCACTTCCAACATCTAGAAACATTATGGTTATCCAAACCACAAAAGGAACAAGCAATTCTTTTCCCATTCTTATATGGAAATTTATCTTGCTTAACATAATCAAAAGGAATATGATTAAGATCAGACTTATACCTTTATTTTTCACCTTTGTTACCTTCATGAGGAGGTGAATCAAATGAAGAAGTGGCTCCCTTTGGAACACCATCCATCTCTTCAATGCCTTTAGAGTTTCCACAACTCTCTGGTTCAAGTGTATGGTTATGAACACCTTCATCCTGCAAATGATGTTTCAAGCTATTGCATTCCCCATGAATACAATCTTTACACTCTTGAGGTAGAAGACCTAAAATGAAACTCCTTGGAACTGTTTCAATGGCCTTCATGGCAGCTTTGGAACTTTCTCCATAAGACTGTCCATAGTCAAGACTCAAATACTTAGGCCTTTGCTCAACCATTATTGGCTCAACAATACCTTGTGCATGTTTGCCCAAGCCTTTTCCTTCATAGCCCATCTTGGACATTAACTCGGAACCTATGCCTTTGGTATGTTTTTCAAAAGAACCAATATAAACATTCTTAGAGGAAATTAAAGACAATCTAGAATTATTTACCTCCTCTTCAAGCTGATACTTGACTAAGGCCTATTTGGAAATAAGGAGCTTTGTCTCCAACCCATGCATCCTTTCCAGATGCATATTTGTAATATGAAGTTGTCTCTCCACTTCCTGCAATTTGTTAGAAAGCAATTGCTTCTCTTCCTTCATGGAATTCAACTGCACTCGAAGTGTAGTGCTCATTTCTCTCACCATATCCATCATGATGGAAAAATCTCTCTTCAAGTCTTCATCAAAGAATCTTGTGAAAGAGGAATATTTTGAGGACTCACTTGTAGAAGTTGTCATTATAAAAATGAACAAAAGAACTTCAACAAAATTCAGAATAGAACTTCAATACAATTCAATAGATTTTGAATTAAATGACTTCAGAGTCAAGCTTTTATTCAAGCAACCTTTTGGAACAAACCTCTTGCACTTCAGGGATTTCCTTGAGGTCCTCTAGGATAAGAAGAATGCCTTCAGCCCTTCTTCCTTCTTGTCCTCTCCTAGACTTAGCTATCAATAGCTTTCCCTTCACCTTTGCAAACTCAATCAATAGATAGTTTACAAACAATCAAACAGCTAAATTCTTTCTACCGTTTGAACACCTTTCAAGTTAAGCAAGCAAATAGATTGCTCTGTCAATCAAGCATTCTGATTTGATATCACCTGCATCATGATGCAACCTGCTTTATGATACCATCTACTCTAGTATAACTTACTCTGATATAACCTTCTTTGAAGGTGGGGTTAATCAACCTGGGGCTCTGATACCACCTGATCTAAAATGGGGACCTAAAGGCTTCTTGTCAACTTACAAGAACCTCTCCCACTCCAAAGCTTAAACAATTTCCAAGATCTATGCTTATGATTGATAATTTGCAGAATAAATAACTTGAAATAGGTGTATCTCTTTGTTTGTCTTTAACTGATCAAGTGCCTTAAGTTCATTTTCTTAAACTGATATAAACATATAACAGTAAATAATGCTGCAAAGAAGCAAACACACATAATAGCAATATAATATAGGAGTTCACCCTGATATCATGGGCTACATCTCCTTGAGCTCTTGTCAACTTGACTAGGCTCTTTGGGATTATGGTAATGTTTCTTTTACAAGTTCCACACTCAACTCCATAGGTTTACAACTGAACCAATGGGGTTAGAATACCATCTTACCCTTGGCTGTCCTTACTCTGCAGATAGATCTAGGCTTCTCTGGACTAGACTCTTTCAATTAGGGCTCTGAGCTATCTTGAGCTTCTGTTTGGCACCAACTCCCTCAGAATTCTGTTAACTGTCTCTGAAACTCCTTCTTCTATCTTCAGCAAACATCAGACACCAGAAACAAGCTTGATCATTTGATCTCTTTCTGTTCTGAAACTTCACTATAGCCTCTTGGCTCTCAAAATTCTTTAGATGCTTCTGAAACCCATCTCAATGGATTCAGAAGGTACCTTACAATCAAAATCGACTATCGGAACCTTGAGAACGAGCTCTAGTAGCTCTTGCAATTGCCTCCAACCTCTAGTGGCTTCTCTCTGTTCTCTTGCTCTCTGTCTCACTCTGTCTTTTTTTAATTTTCTGTGTTATTTGTGTTTTTATAACACGTTTAGTTACAATTCGCTTAAAGTGTGGAAGTAGATTTGTTTATAATAGAAATAAACTATAAACAAAAGGATCGGCAGGCGCAGGTGGACCCAGCCGTCCGGCCTTTCCCCGGCTCTAATCCTAAAACAGGATGATCCAACGGCTATCGTGTCCCATTCGTCAACGGCCCTTAGGCATTCCACACCATTGATCTACCTTTTAATCCAACAGTTCGCGCTAAACCCAATCATCAAACAGTTTGCTCAATCTCCACCATTTGATCCATGATCTCCAATCCAACGATTGACAACCATATCGGGTGGCCCACTTGCATGGAGATTACCCGCCCGATAATGCGGTTTTCTCTCTCCTGCAGCATGCTACGTGTCGGCTGGTGTATGGAATTGGGTGAGCACCGTCAAATACCATTTACCACTTGAAGCCCTTCCATATACCGTTTACCGCCCTTCTTCCGGAACTCAAAAAGTTTAGCTATTTTTCTACAAACCTGTTGGGTCCGCTTGCCTATACGTTTAGCTGTAAAATGCGTTGATCTCCTTTGATCGGATGATCCTCTGCCTTTGACCCTGTTTTTCATTGTCGAAGGTCTAAACCAATCTCCGACTGCCATATCATCTGCTACGCTGACATCATCAGAAACCCGCGACTCTTTCCCAGGTTGCCACATGTCCTACTGACGTAGCCATTGACTCTTTGGCCCGAAGTTTGACTTGGTTCAACCTTTACCTCTATTTGAAGACTTTTAGACTTAGAGGCCATGCTAGATCCATGTTGGATCACACCCCTACTTTATCAATAAGATTCTTAATCTATAAATAAGCTATAATATCATGGGCTAATACTATGGCTTATGAAGACGACATGCCCAAAATTATAACTCACTTCATATAACATTTGTTCATATGATCTTTTTTGAATTAATCAATTTAATTAAAAGGACATAAATACTTTGAAGATCTCAATGCTTGATTTGTGAGTATTACTAAGAATAGTCTAGAATATTAAGAATATTCTAGAATATAGGCATCAATCCATAATAAACATCAAAGCACTTACTTCATAACACATCTCACATTGCTAAAACCAGCCTAGATCCATGTTACTCTAGATCTATCAAGCATCAAGATGGATCAAATATCTCTCAAGGGGCAAACCTCTTTTTTCAATGCAAAAGGTATTTGATCCCTCTTGGTGCTTGATGGATCTAAAGTGACATGAATCTAGGTTGGTTTAATTTCCCTCTTTAAATAGACTATATTCCACATGAATACCACTGGTTCTCATAAACCTAGAGCTCAAAAATGGTCAATAACTTTATCGACTCAAGTTTACCTTAACTACCCAACAAAAAATAATAATAATAATAATAAGGTAGAATTTTTATTTTTATTATTTTATCTTTAAGTTATTTTTATTTTAATGTAGGGTTTCTTATTTATATTTTTATTATTTTATTATTTTTGTTTACATAACATCGTCTTAGATCTAGTTTACTTTAGATATGTGAAGCACCAAGAGGGGGCTTAGATCTAGTTTACTCTGGATATGTCAAGCATCGAGAGGGGGAAAATCTCTTTTGCACTCTAAAAAGAGGTTTTCACCTTGAGATATTTGAATCCCCTGAGTGCTTAATCTCTTAATATGGATCTAGGATGGTTTAAATATTAATTGTAATTATAATTTTATTTTAATTATAACCAAAATTATTAATTATAATTGTAATTATTTATTTTATTTTTTTTCTTTTTTTCTTTTTATGTAATTTGACCAATTTAAAATGTTTACATAACATAACAAGATAAACATTACAACATCTCTTCCATACTGGATTCAAGAACACCTCTCTGCACAATTAAAAGAAATCATAAAACTAATTAAATTATAACTTTATTTTAAATTATTATTATTATTTATAGAAAAAAATTAATATATAAATTAAACATATATACATTTGAAAAGACATAGAACAAGATTCTTATCCATGGAGATTTACCTCCACTTTACCATGGAGATTCTTAATTTGTAAATAGACTTTGTTATAATATCATGGGCCAATAACATGGCTTTTGAATACCACATGCCCAAAAAACCATAACTTATTTCATATGACGCTTGTTCATATGGTTTCTTTTAATTAATCAATTAATTAAAAGGACAAAAATGACATAACTACTTTGGAGGTAAATCTCAACCTTTGAGTTGTGTATATTAGTGGAGCCATATAAATTAAATGGTTGGTAAACACTCATGAGCATCAATCCATACTAAGCATCAAAACACTTATTACATGATACATGTCATGTTGTTAAAATTATAAAAGTCATAAAAGATTAACTGAATTATAACTTTATTATTATTATTATTTACAAGAAAAAGTAATATATAAGTTAAACATGTATACATTTAAAAAAAACATGGAACAAGATTTTTAACTATGGTATTTACCCTCAATTTTATTAATTTTTAAAGATGATTTGTTACAATACCATGGCTTGTCAATACCACAATCCTAAAAAACTATAAGTCACTTCATATAACACTTGTTCATATCACATTTTTTTAATTAATGAATTTAATTGAAAAGGAAAGAAGGGCATAGCTATTTTAGAGAAATCGCAACCTTTGATTTGTATAGCTAATAAGAATATTCTAGAATATCCTGTGGAGGTTAAATCCCTACTATCCACCTAATAATGATGGATAATCAAATTAAAATTTTGGAATCCCTCTTCAAAATAAACACGCCTATTGGCATAATTAAATAATTTATTATAACTTTTAATATCATTCATCAAATATGTGGAGGTAAAATCCCTACCATCCACCTAATAATTATTAAATTAAAATTCTATAAGTCCTATTCAAAACAGACACTCCTATCAACATAATTAGTAATTTATTATAATTTTCAATACCATTGATCAATTCTTTGGAGGTTAAATCCCTACCATCCACTTAATAATTAATTATATTAAAATTCTAGAAGTCATATTCCAAAACAAACATACATTCTATTGGAATAATTAGTAATTTATTATAATTGTTAATATCATTCATCAATTAGTATCTTCTTAGGAATACCAAATGGTTAACACAATGTGATGTTATCCCCTCCACCCAGTTTGAAATCCAATGGGGGACATCTTTCACCCATTGTGATAAGGTTCAATGAGTAGGATCCCTCACCCACATGGAGTTTGGCTCTTGCTGAGGAAAAACCGGGATAGGTTACCCTAGCTTCCAATAACCCAGGACAATTCAACAAACACCCACAACTTTGTATCTAATTTGACATTAATTTAGGAAAAATTTACACTATGCAGTCAATATAGGAGTATGAATTCACTTCGCTCAAAAATTCCATGAGATAATCTCCATCTAACTTTCCAACCCCCACCTCATCCAATTACATGGGATTCATCTTTCAAATGATTTGATAGGAAGGCCAAAATGAGAATTCAAAACCTAACATGCAACCTTGAAAATTGTTGGTTATAGGTGCAATGAGTTGATTTTGTAGCGTTGTTATAAAATCATATAGGCACTACGAGTTGATTTCATAGCGCTTCCAAAAAACTATCTTTTTAAATTCCTGGAAGGTGAAATGACTCAGCCTTGCTAATAATTGATTCTACACGACCTAGACTTGCTAACTAATATTACATACAACTTCATACACCCTCCTTCATGGGGATTTACAACTCAAACTCGAACTCACCAAGTAGGAACAAAACCGAAAGATTCTAACGAAATTCAACAAAACTAGGTGCTCTATTTTCTCCATATGCAGGCACTCTACAACCATAATGACTCAAACAAGGATAGCAAAACTATAAGCTACATGTGTGTTGCTCAACTCTTGAGCACACTATTTCTAAACTCAGGGGAACAAAACAAAGCATATCACATTTCAATCAAAAGGGTGTGACTGCATCTGAATAGTGGTGCTTTGTTTTACTCTAACAACATTCAAATCACACATAGTTGCCTACCAGAACACAAAAAATACTCCATCACAAGGTGTTGAAACCATATCAACAAGAATACGAAATGTATGAATGAACCCCAATGATCTGTGACTTCAATATTCATATTTTTTTAACACAAATCAACTTTGCAAGTACAGAATTCTAAATACAACAATGCACAGGAATAAAATGTGATTGCAATAGTTTACAAACAAAAATCAATTTTACCAAAGGCCAACAACGTCATTAACCATTTGTAGACAGAGAGGTTAACACACACAGAGGCATATAAACGAATTTCTCATTAATTAAATTCATACATACATTAAACTGGCCAGATATACAATATTGTCATGTACAACCCAGGGCCCTCGACCTCTTCCTCGTCTCCTCGTTCTATAGCTTCTCCTCTCTTTTTTCTTCTCTCTACCTTCATTGCACTCTTCTTCTCAAACACTCTTTCTCTTTGAAAGGAAAGCTAACATGGGACAACCAAGACTCACAAGAGATGATTTGTTTCCCCTTCTCACAAAATAAAGGAAATTGAAACTACATTTACATTAGGAAATATTTATTCCAATTTATTCTAAAACGAAACTCACTTCCTAATGTAAATATCTATAATTTCTTATAAAAACATCTAAATTTATACCATCATCATCATGTGACCATCCCATCATGTTGCAAAGCTTTGGTCTATTATTCATCGAACTATGTGCTCAATCTATGCACCTGCATCAGACTCCCAAGGTATGAAAATTTATGACCTCCTAGTCATATGCATCTAGTCTTCTCATAACAACTTCAACTTGTGAGTTGAAACACACCTCTATAGTAACAAGTCTCCACCTTGCTACACGATATCTCACCAAACTTTCTCTTGAATTTGGGCTTTTGGCATCTTCTTGGTTCTCTTCTCTAGAACCCTTTGAGCACTCCTTGCTCTAGGCTACTGCAAATATCCTCACCTTCCTCTATTGTCACCTACACAGTGAAACTTAAAATCTTACCAGATATTTAATCAACTTGTACCTTCTTTTACTGCTTTTGTTGCAAACTTTGACCTTTACTTGTTGTCAAACTGTTCAAAATTTCCTTAGAATCATAGGTTGTCTCTTCATACAACAAACTATACCTTCATGCTTTCCTTTTGTCAATTTCTTCTTCTAATTTAGTCCTTGGTTGAAATTTATTGTCTTCAAGCTACTCATCAAATCATGATGTGTTCATCACCCTTAGGTTGTGCTTCCATGGTTGCAACTCAACTCCCTTGAGTTTTTCCTCCAACTGTGAATTTTATCTATGTCTCAGCTTCACCTACTATAAACTTCATTTCACTCTCTTCGAGAGGGTCCATCTGTAACCTTGGTCTTCCTCATTTTTCTGTAGCATTCCTCTCATCATCTCTAGTTGTAGTTTGATATAAAGTTTGTCTTGACTTGCTCTACTATGGCCCCTCTCTTAACCTTTATTATGAATTTCAGTAGTCACAAATATCCTTTTTCCATGAGCTTCTCCTTGCTCACAGTGAGCTACACACAATCCACTACAACAACTTGACTCCATCAACCTATTTCTAAATACCATACTAAGCTCTTCCATGCCTAGTCTTCTCCCAGTGTTTATGTTGACTCCTTCCTATGAAATCTTCATCTGAGCACTCTTTTCTCTTTTGGATTTTGCATGAAATTTTCTCACCTTATTCGTATGATAACTTTGTTTTTCTTCCTCACTTTCTACTACAACATTCCTTACCGTCATCCTCAGCTGCAAGCATTTGTCACTGCTACTTGTGATTAATTAATTTTAAACAAAATACCATTACCTCATTGTTCAATATGTAGACAATCGTTGCTACAGAAATCTTCTTACTATTGTCATCCTTTGTTGTTGCATACCTTCCTGTTCTTTAAATCAACACCATTCTTTCTCTCATTTGCTCATTATCCAACCATAGCTCTTGTCATCTTAACTTTTTTGTAGCAATTGTTTCAACCATCTCCTTCTCAAATTCTTCATCACTCATTTCTTTGAGTCCAATTGCTTTGTCACTTTTATTCTTTTTCTTGTGAATTTTCTTTGAACCCCTGTTATGACTAATAACAGTCATCTTCATCTCTTCCTCTACTAAATTCTCATTTCTACTAGTGATCTGCAACAAGTCCTTCTTTTCTCTATAACAAGTCTGCTACTTGTCACCCATACCAAGTCATCCTTTTGGTGTCTTATCCTCTCTAGATTCTCTATAGTAGAACCCATTCTTGAGCATTTTCGCTGCTTCTCTTTCAAAGTTGTCAGTTTTTGCATCTTCAACTGCTCACTCTTCTTAGTTTTCAGCAATTTATTTTGATGTTGAGTTCTATCACCATTTCTTCATCCAAGAGATTTTCCTTATCCTTTGAAATATATTACTCTCTATGGTAGCTGATACTAATTCAATCCTACTAAGAATTCAACTTTTCCCCTTCTTGTTGTAAGGTTCTTCTTCCCTAACTCTTTGCGACAAGTTTCTTTCTCACCTCAATACCAGGTGCTCTGCTTGGTGTCTTTCCTTCTCATGTCCTTTATGCCTCTGTTCATCTTCCATGAAAATTCTCATCCAACAGTGCACTTCCTCAAGCTGTAATTACAAATGAGATAACTAATCCAATAGTTCAAACCCTAACACAAGACTTCCTTTAGGGTTTTACCCCATTTGTCTCATGTTGCAATCTCAATCATTGTTGTCCTATAATTCTACATTACTTCTTCCACTATAGCCTCTTTCCAAGTTGTCTTCTAAATCTATTTCCACTTTCCACATAAAAAATGGTTAAAAGTCTTATCATAATAACCTACATAACCTTACTTGAAGATACATCAAAGTATCCTCTCAACCCTGTCAAGTTAAATTTTGTTCAAATAATTTGTTTGCTCATAATTTCATTAAATACTTTCACAATAACCCATTCAAAAGGCCTTCATTCACAATCAACATGTGAAATTTAATTCCAGTCTTCTTAATGGGAACTTCATGCATTTCAACTAAGCTTTAGTCCAACCTTGAGATAATTCAGTCTCTAATACCACTTGATGACAGACCAGGATGGGTTTCCCCAGCTGCCAATAACTCAGGACAACTCAACAAACACCCACAACTCTATATCTAATTTGATAGTAATTCAAGAAACATTTACACTATGCAACCAATATAGGAGTATGGATTCCCTTCGCTCAAAAATGCCATGAGCGATTCTCCATCTAACCTTCCAACCCTGACCACATCCAATCACATGGGGTTCATCTATCAAATGATGTGACATGAAGGCCAAAATGAGCATTCAATACCTAACACACAACCATGAAAACTATTGGTTGTAGGCGCTACGACTTGACTTCGTAGCGCTGTTATAGAATCTTATAGGCGCTACGAGTTGATTTCGTAGCGCTTCCAAAAAACTGTCTTTTTGAATTCCTGGAAGGTGAAATGACTAGACCTTGCTACCAATAGGTCTAAATGGCCTAGAATTTCTTCCTAACATTACACACAACTTCATACTCCCTCCTTCATGGGGATTTACAACTTTAACTCGAATCTACTAGGTAGGAACAAATCTCAAAGGTTTGGACAACATTCAACAAAATTGGGTGCTCTATTTTCTCCATACACAGGCACTCTATGACCACAGCAACTCAAATAAGGCTAGCACAACTATAAGACACAGGCATGGCTCCTCAACTCTTAAGCACACTATTTATAACCTCATGGGAACCAAACAAAGCATATCACGTTCCATTCAAAATGGTGTGACTGCATCCGAACAATGGTTCTCTGTTTTACTCTAACATCATTCAAATTACACATAGTCGCCTACCAAAACACAAAAAATACTCCATCACGGGGTGTTGAAACCATATCAATAAGAACACAAAATGTATGAATGAACCGCAACGATCTATGGCTTCAATATTCATATTGTTTAACACAAATTGACTTTACAAGTACAGACTTCTAAAGACAACAATGCACAAAAATAAAATGTGATTAAAATAGTACAGGAAAAATTTGATTTTCCCAAAGACCAACAACTTCATTAACCATTTACAGACAGAGAGGTTAACACACATAGAGGCACATAAAGGAATTGTTAATTAATCAAATTTAGACATACATTAAATTGGCTAGATATACAATGTGGGCATGTGCATCCTAAACCTCTCGAACTCTACCTCTTCTCCTCGCATTGGAGTTTCTCCTCTCTTTTTTCTTCCCTCTTCCTACACTGCATTCTTCTTCTCAAAAACTCTTTCTCTTTAAAGCGAAAGATAACATAGGACAACCAAGAGTCACAATAGATGATTTGTTTCCCCTTCTCACAAAATATGGGAAACGGAAACTACATCTACATTAGGAAATATTTCTTCCAACTTATTCTAACACAAAACCCACTTCCTAATGTAAATATCTATAATTTATTATAAAAACGTCTTAATTTCTCCCAACATCATCATGTGACCATCCCATTGTGTTGGAAATCTTCGGTCTAGTCTTCATCGAACTTTGTGCTCCATCTATGAACCTACATTATTTGCTAAGTCATAAATTCTTGGTATATCTGGCTAATGAACTGTTGGATATACTCTTGGTGACCTTTGTGGAGTCCTAGCTCTTAGTAAGCTATAAATTCCTAGTATATATCTATATATATATATATATATATATATATATATATATATATATATATATATATATATTACTAGTTCTTTTTCTAATGACAGAAAAAAACATTTTTCAATTTGAATCAAATTTGACTTACATTCATAATTTCCTCGAGAATGAATTTGGAGATCAAATCACTAGACAACCAAGACTTATTCACTTATGATTTTGGCCTACACTTATCAAAATGTTCTATTGAATTACGAGTTATATATATATAATTGTTGTTGTTATTATTATTGAGTTGAGAGGGGCTGTATAGCCCATAATGGAAGAGATGTTGTAATGTTAAAATATACATTTTTCCTTGGTAAAAATAAAGGCATAACATTAAAAGTTAAAAATAAAATTGAAGAGTTCAAACCATTTAAAATTAAATCAAATCAAATTATTTAAATTTATTTAAACCATTGGCGGTTTTTGGGCTCCAGTTTTCACAACCAATGGTTTTGCCAATGGTATTTTTATGTAATATAACATGTTCAAAGGCATAGATATATATATATATATATATATATATATATATATATATATATATATATATATATATATATATATATATATATATATATATATATATCTTAACTCCAAATCTATCAAGTGCCAAGAGGGATCAAATCCCTAGAGGTGCATACCTTTCCTCAAGTTTTCCACTCAAAACGAAGATTCTCACCTTGAGAGATTTTATACTCTCAACACTTGATAGATCCGAGTTAAATAGATCTAAGATGGTAAATATAATAATAATTTAGTGTTAATGATAAAAAAATATAAAATTAACTAAAATAATTATTGCTACACTACTATTTTCGGTAAAGAACCACATTATTTATTACTATTTCAATGTTCTAAATCCAAATCTAGATTTATCATCAAAACAAGTAGTTTTTAAAGATGGGAAACATAGATATGAATTTCTAATTATTAAATAATCAAACAAATCAAGATAAGATCCTTTAACTTATTAAATAGTCATTTATAATAAAAAAATATTATTAGATAAACATAATAATTTCTATTAATAGAAAACAATATTAATTATTATAAAGATCACTTGGTAAAGAATGTTATGTTAACATTACCATCTTAGATCCATCTAACATTGGATCTATCATGCACCAAGAGGGATCGAATCCCTCGAGGTGCAAACCTTCTTTTTGTAGTGTACAATTTGAGGAAAGGTTTGCACCTCAAGGGATTTGACCCTTCTCGGCACATGATAGATCCAATGTTAGATGGATCTAAGCTGGTTCCAGTTGAGGGAAACAATGTCACATTTTTCGATTATCATTATTATGTATATGTTTTAGATTAACTTCAAAATTCACATAATGTTTTCTTTTCTTTGCATGACCGTATCATTCTCTTCTTTAATATAGTCTATGTTGTTTTCCTTAACTGATTTGTACATATTTGTTTGGATGCTTTGAGTGGTTTGTGTGTTTATGTGTTTGGATTTGGATGATAATGTTTTTGAATGTTATAGTTGTTGTGTTATAATTTTATGTGTATGTAATTTTGTATTAGTAATTATTTGGTCATGAAGAAGGAAGACAATATTTTCATTAGTTTACATGAGGATTGATATTGCACATCTATTTCATTTAATTTTAGGTATCACAACTTCTGAAAACTAATTAATTCTCAATAGTGTCCCTCCAAGTATTACTAAATATATCTTGAAGAGTAGTTTTAATAATTTATTGTGTCAAGATTACTCTTGAAATAATTTTTTTCTTTGTTAATGCTTAAAAATATTTTTTCCTTCAAGAATATTTTGATGATTTTTTATCTATAGTCTATTCAAAAAAGTCAAGAAATAATGTATTTTTGAATTTTTTTTAATGAGTGGATAGAATTATAAAATATTTACATTATTTGTTTCTCCAAACAATTATCACATCTCCTTCAAGAATATTTTGATTTGTTTTGAAAGTTTATAAATATATATTTTTCTCTTATAAATATTATGAATACATTATTATATGCAATTATCTATTAGTAATTTTGAATATATGTAACTTTGAATATATTTTGAATATATGTAATTGTCTATTAGTAATTAGTTGGTGATGTAGAAGGGAGACGATCTTATCAAGGATTAATTTGTGCCTTGCAGGAGGATTGATTTTGCACATCTATTTCATTTTAATTCTAGGTATCACAACTTTTGACATCTAATTAATTCGTAATAGTGTCCTTTTAGGTATTACTATATATCTTGAAAATATTTTTTCTTAATAATATACGACGTCAAGATTAACAACATCTAATGCAATCAATCAAATAAGATTAGAAAACAACATCTACATTGAAATCATTGCATATAATGCAAGCAATCAAATGAGATTAGAAATCAACATATACACTCAAATAAATGCACATAGTGAAAGCAGTCAAATAGGATTAGAAATCCAAATCTACACTGAAATAAATGCCTCTAGTGAAAGCAATCAAAAAGGATTAGAAATCAACATCTACACTGAAATCAATGCATCTAGAGGAAGCAATCAAATAGGATTAGAAATCAACATCTACATTGAAATAAATGCATCTACTGCAAGCAATTGAATAGAATCCTAAGAAAACATCATCTACACTGAAATCAATGCGTATAGTGCAAGAAATATTATTCCTTCTTTCTCCCCTTCATCTAATCTTGAAAAATATTTTTAATAATTTACAGCCTCAATATTAACATCATCCAATCCATCTAATGCAAGCAATCAAATAGGATTAGAAAACAACATCTACACTAAAATTAATGTTTCTAATGCAAGCAATCAAGTAATATTAGAAATCAACATCTACACTGAAATCAATGCGTCTAGTGTAAGCAATCAAATATAATTAGAAATCAACATCTACATTGAAATCAGTGTATCTAGTGCAAGCAATCAAACAGTATTAGAAATCACCATCTACACTGAAATCAATGCATCTAGAGCAAGCAATCAAATAGGATTAGAAATAGATATCTACATTGAAATCAATGCATCTAGTGCAAACAATCAAATATAATTAGAAATAAATGCATCTAGTGAAAGCAATCAAATAGGATTATAAATCATCATCTACACTTAAATCAATGCACCTTGTGCAAGAAATATTCTTCCCTCTCTCCCCCTCTATCTATATCTATATCTCCCTTCATCTATTCTTCTTTGTCTCTCTATCTCACGCTCCCCAAACACACATGCTCTCTATCTCCATATATATCTACCCCTCCCTCCATCCCTCCCTATCTCTATCTCTCTCTTCACCTCCCATCTATATCTCTATCTCCCTCTGCCTCTCCTTTGTCTCTCTATATCACCCCCAAAGCATACACACTCTTTCTCCATATCTATCTATCTCTCCCTCCCTCTTACTCTCCCTCTCCCTCTCCCCCCTTCTATTTATCTTCCCTCCTGCTCTCCTCTCTCCCTCTCTCTCTCTCTGCCTTATCACTCTCTCTCTCTCTCTCTCTCTCCACTTTTCTCTCTTTATGTCTTTTTTCTTACCTACCTCTCTCTCCCCCTCCAACTCCCTCTCTCTCCCTCCCTCTCTCCTCTCTATCATGTCCTCTCTCTCTTCCTTCCTCTCTGTCCCTTTCTCTCCCACCTCACTCTATCTCCCCCCCCCCTCTCTCTCTTCGCCCTCCAACTCTATCACTATCTCCCTCCCTCTCTCCTCTCTCCTTCTCTCCCCCTTCCTTCCTTCCATATATCCTTATTTGTCTCTCTATCTCACCCCAAAACATACACACCCTCTCTCCATCTCTCCCTTGTCACTCCCTCTCTCTCTCTCTCCAATTTTCTCTCTCTATGTCTTTCTTCTTCACTCCCTCTCTCCCCCTCCAACTATATCTCTCTATCACTCCCTCTCTCCTCCTCACTCTCAAGTCCTCTCTCTGGTCTTTCCCCTCTTTCCATTTCTCTCCCACCTCCCTCTCTCTCCCCCAACTCTCTCTCTCTCTCTCTCTCTCTCTCTCTCTCTCTCTCTCTAACCATGTCACTATCTCTCTCTCCCCCTCTCTATCTTCCCTCCAACCTTGTCACTATCCCCCTCCCTCCATCTTTGTGTCTCCCCCTCTCTCTCTTACCCTTCTATCCCTCTCTTTAACTCTACCTTCATTCCTCCTCTTCCCTCTCCTTCATTGTATCTCCTCCTCTCCCTTGTCACTCCCCCTATCTCTCCACCTCTATCACTCTATGTCTTTGTTATTCCCTCCATATATATCTAAAGTTATTATATATCATGATATATTAATATATTATAATATAGAAAATTTAATATTGCATTAATCCAAAGTTATTAAATTTAATAATATTAATATTATAATATATTAATATTAAATATAATATTCATATTATAGTATCAATATTAGATTTAATGATGTTTTTTACATGGCATGATAACAAAATTTATAATAAAAATACATCAAATTAGCATTTTCAAATATTACAACTTTGATGTGGAAATATTTATGTCTTTAAATATTTTAATATATCCCTAGAGTATGGTTTTCCTTTTAAAGATTCATTTTACAAATGTTTAGTTAAAAGAAATATTAAAAGATTTTGGAGCAGGATTTTCGATTCTTTTTATTGATTTAACCTTTTTCCTTTGATTTAATAAATGACATTGGCTTTAGTAAAGAGTAAAAATGTTTAAAATTTTACTTAATTTGGAATTTTAATGTGCTAAAAAAATTGTTAAAGATAAATTTATGATTCATTCAAATTCACATATATGATAAAGGAACTATTAAAAGCATGAGATAATTTACTATCCATTCAAATACATAGTTATATTTTAATATTTAATATTATTCCATTAATAAAATTAAAAAGTTATATATAATTTAAGATTGGGACATTAGCAAAAATTATTTTTAATATTTTTTTGAGGATGTGACATACTTACACATGGGGGTTATATTGGACTATAGAATGCACCTCTCGACTCAATAAGGTTCTTGGCTCAAATCATGACTTACTTGTATTCACCTTAGGCATATTACACTTCATGGTAATAGTATTATTGGATGCAATCAACCTCATATCACATCCACTAGTCACAATGTGTATGTGTAATTCAAATTATTATTATTATTATTATTTTCCAAAGGAAACACTTGCAGAAAACACTCTGAGTACTTACCCATGACCCATTAATGATACCCTGATCATAGAGCTTAACCTAGAGAAGATTAAGAGAGTCAAACCCATGATCTCCACAACTTTAAGGGAGAAATATCATATTTTTCTTGTTCGAACTTATACTTATACATAAAAAATGTCTATTTGAAAGCATTCATAGAGGTCTAAAACAAATTACGTCTGAGCAATCTAACCCACATAATTTTTTATGCTATTACCACCATTGCTCATGTTTGGAATCCAAATATAAGACACTTGTTAGTAGTTTCATCAAGCCATTAATGATGTCATGCTATCTTCCATATAAGTGGCCTATCATGTGGGATTCGATCCATTGAATTTTTAATATCAACTTTAGGAATTTTATGCCACATGTGAGTCATCATATCAAGAAAACATAGGTGGAGTGATGCCTAATGGGATTCATAATTCATCCCGTTCCTTTTGGGAAGGCTATTCCAACTCTTAATAACTCGAGAATAGTGATGTAAGGACCCAATTTTACATCACTTTCTTGAGTTTGGAAGTGAATAAAAAATGAAGATATGACTACATATTTGTCATTAATATGATAATGTGGTTATGAATTATATTGCATTATGAACTCGTAAGGATAGAAAAACTAAAATCAATTAAAATTGAAATAATTTATTAACCCAGTATCATTTACATCCAAACTAATTATATTTTTTCTCAAAATGAAAAACAAAGTAAACCCAAAAAAATATCAAAATGTGTTTTCCTATTATAACGATTCATCTTTTATTTTACCACATTTTGTGGTTGGGTAGATATTTCTCAATATATTTAAGGAAAAAATATAAGAAACAACAATTGGATGTGGAAAGCCTTCCCAACAATGCGATCATAACACCTAAGCATAATGTTTTTCACTCCACGCATAAGTGTTGTTAATTAGATCTAGTTAAAAATTAATGAAATAAGAAATAAATGCGGGAAAAACTTAGGAAATTGAAACACACAAATTAACACAAGGAGTTACGTGGTAAAACTCTAACGGGGTGTCAAGTAGACCTCCACGAGGCAAGGGATTGGAAATATTATTGCTCAAAAATGATTCTCCAAGTTACAATCAGCTTCTCGGGCAATCACCAATTAATATGAGTTATTTCGTTACATAACTTCCTTTCGTTAAACAACTGACTGAACGATAAAATAGATTTACCTAGATAATTGTATAATTTACATTAATTGTTGTCATCTTTTTAACAATATCCACCTTGATAAAAAAAATTCCTAATCCCTTGACCATGCTCATTCATCATCTCTTCTGCAATCCAAGAGAATCCAAACACCATCGCAGCTTCTCTACAAAAATTGGCTTTGTGAATATGTTTGCATGATTCTCCTATGTATGGATCTTCTTAAGAGCTACTTTTCCGCCATTGATCATATGTCTCATAAAATGGTACCTTAAATCAATGTGCTTAGTCTTGTTGCGATAAACTAGATTTGTGGCCAAATGAGTAGCACTTTGATTGTAATAGAACACATTCACTTTCTCCTATGTCCTTCTAAGCTCATCAAGTAGACCTTTCAACCAGATTAACTCTTTACTGGCATCTAAAGTTGCTATATATTCTGCTTTAATAATGGAAAAAGAAATTATTTCTTAAAGCTTTAACATTCAACTAATTGCTCCACCTGCAAGAGTAAAGACATATCTTGTAGTAGATCTGCCCTTGTCCAAATCACCTGCATAATCAACATCCACATTTGCATATTGATCCTTCACTACCATTAAATATGATACAATGGTCACTTGTGCCTCTCGAATATCGAAGCACCCATTTCATTTCTCGCCAATGTTCTTCTCCTAGATTTTCCATGAACCTGCTGATAACTCCAACTGCATGTGAAATGTCAGGTCTTGTAGATACCACCACATACATTAAGTTTCCTACTATATTTTCATATGGTACATGAGACATATATTTCTTTTCTTCATCATTTGTAGGACTCAAAACCAAAGAAAGCTTAAAATTGGAAGCTAATGGAACATTAACAAGTCTCACATTGTTCATACCGAACTTTTCAAGTACTTTCTCCACATACTTCTGTTGTGATAACCAACGCTTTCCATTTTTTTTGTCTCTATGTATCTCCATGTAGGAGATATGTTTTTCTGCTCCAAGATCCTTCATATCAAATGTCCTAGAAAGCTGAGCCTTTAAACTGTTGATATCTTCCATGCTTTTGCTCACAATAAGCATATCATCAACATACAAGACCAAGATAATGAATATTCCATTGAAACTTTTAAAGTACATATAATGATCATACTCACTTCTAGTAAAGTTTTGGCTCGCCATGAAGAAGTCAAACTTCTTGTATCATTTCCTGGGAGACTACCTCAATCCATACAATGATTTCCTAAGCTTGTAAACTAATCCTTTGTTGCAACCTTGTACAAAACCTTCTAGTTGTTCCACATAAATATCTTCATCCAAATCTCCATGAAGAAATTTTGGTTTAACATCTAACTGTTGTAGCTCAAGATCAAGTAATGCAATTAGTGCTAACATAGTTCGAATAGAAACAGGTTTTACAACTGGTGAAAAAGTATCATGGAAGTCAATACCTTCAACCTAAGAATACCCTTTTGCTACCAACCTCGCCTTATACCTTTTGCTACTTCTATCAAAATTTCGCTTCAATTTGAAGATCCATTTGCATCCAACAATAGTTCTCCCTTCAGAAGTTATACAAGATCCCAGGTTTTGTTCTTGGCTAAGGAATCCATTTCTTCATTCATAACTCTTTTCCACTTTTCACTATCTGCATCATCCACTTCTTCCTGATAACAAGAAGCTTCCCCATCTTCAGTGATCAATGCAATAGTTGAAGTAGAATCTTCATACCTTTTAGTGGTTTTTCTCTCCCTTGTAGACCTCCTTAGAGTGACCTATTGTTGAACTGGTTCCTGAACTTCTACAATTTCCTTTGCATATTCTTCACCTTTTTCTTCAGAAGTCTCTCCTTCCTTTTGACTTTGCAAAAATGGTTTAGCGTCCAACTGAATTTGTATATTTGGAAATACCTATTCCTATTCAACTTTTATAACATCTAAATTTAGAAGAGAGGATTCATCAAATGTTACATCTCTACTAATGACTATTTTCTGTGAAGAAGGATCCCACAACCTGTATCCTTTCACCACATAGCCATACCCAAAAAAGACATAACATTTTTCTTTCGGGTCTAACTTTGAACGTTGATTCTTTGGAATGAGAGCATAGGCATCACAACCAAAAATTCTTAAATGTAAATAATCACAAGACTAGCCCAACCAAACTTCTTCAGGAATTTTACAATTAATGGCAACCAAAGTTGATCTATTACCAAATAACAAGAAGTAGATACTTCATCTGCCCATAACTCCTTTTGCAGGTTAGCATTGTTGATCATGCTTCTATCTCTTTCCATAAGAGTCTGATTCGTACGTTCAACAACTCCGTTTTGTTGAGTATAAATAGCAGTTTTATGTCTAACAATTCCTTCATCCTTGCAATATTATTCAAATTCTAAGGAACTAAATTCACCGCCATTATCAGTTCTTAAACATTTAATTGATTTGTCTATTTTATTTTACACCATATCTTTAAATTGTTTTAAAAACATGAAATACATCAGCTTTCCTTTTCAACATATAGACCCAGACTTTCCTAGAGAAATAATCAATAAATGTTAACTATAATTCTCCTCCATAAGATACAGTAGGAGATGGTCCCCAAATATCAGAATGAATATTGATCCAAAATGGATCCATTTACTCTCTAAGTCTTCAAAAATCATTTAAAATATCAAAACAAATGCAATAGAAGAACCCTTAGAAACATCGGAAAACACTATCAGGAGGCGAAAACCACAAGAAACAGTGGGAAACAGGCTTATCGGCGGTCAAAGGAGTGATGCACAGTAGTCGTCAGATCTGGCTGATCAACGGTCCAGATCTGGTCGGCAAATCGCAATCGGAAAAGGCTATCGGAGGATATCGGCGCATATCATATATGTATTGCGATAGCGATCAGCGGGTGATCCAGGTGGATGTTGGTGGCCACCCACCTATCCCACTTGGACCCCCACAACTATCTCTTTCAGTTTTTAAATTTCCATAATTGTAGCACAATTTACTATTTTTAGTAGTTTTTCGGGTCCTGAACTTCCGAAGTCAGATAGATCTTTCTAACGAGCTATTGTACGCGTCAAACGGAGATCGGATGCCAAAGTTACGACCTCGAGTAATTGATGTACCAATTTACCCAAACGGGGCACACAATTTGGCGTTTCATCTTCTAGGGTTAGGTTTTGGAATGTTAAGGGTTTTCCATTGTTTCTCAACAATAAATAGGCCTTCGAGCCTCATTGTAACACAATTCAGAGGCATGTAGCCGCCACATCTCTTCTAAGAGATAAGCTACCATCGCCCTAGTTGGTTTATTTACATTTCTATTTGTAAGCATATTTCAGTATTTTACATTAATGAAATGAAGTGTTATTTCCACTGCATCTCTGGGTTTATGGTTATCTCTATAATTTTTTGCGTTCCTATTTAAATCTGGATCAGTTGTATCAGAGCAGTCTGCTTTTTCTCTATTTTTCTTTGCATGTCCCCAACAAGGTCGGGATATAAGGAGTTAGGGCTTGAACTGGTCGAACCTTTGTAAGACCAGCCTCGCAAATCCCGACGGCCTCCCATGGCTAATGAAAAGAAATATGAGGGGGCAGGAGATCCCCTCAAAATCTTGCTTGAAGAAGCCCTCGAGCGACAAAGGAACGCGATGATGGACAACTTTTCCCAGATCCTTCAACGGCTACCCAGAGGTGACGCATTAGCTTCCAACAGCTACTCTGGAAACGCCACACCGTTTAAGGTACAAGTTAATTTTGAAATCCTGATCTTCGAGGGTCAAATAGACGCAGATGCCATAGATAAATGGTTAAATTTGCTAGATGGGTATTTTTCTATTCATGAATTTTCGAGTCAGGAAAAGATTGTTTTCGCTCTTCTCAAAGCAGCCCCCCACATCAAGGACTGGTGGGAAACCTACTGCGAGAAGAAGAATGAAAGTACGAGCTCACTATTCTCAGCTGCACCCACTTGGGATTCATTCCGGGATGCCATCAAGGAGTAGTACTACCCTGTCAAAAATTATGAGGACAAATACATCAAATGGACCACACTGCGGCAGGGAAGGGACTAAGATGTGCCAGAGTTTATAAACATTTTTCATACCCTTCGCTCATAGTTGGATATCAAGGACTCTGAGCTGCATTTGGTACTCAAATACCGCGGCTGCCTACACAGGTACATCCAGGAAGAGATGGAGTTCCTGAACATCTCCTCGCTCGACATGGCATACTAATACGCTGTCAAAATTGAGAAAAAGTTCAAACAGAAGAAGAGAGACTTTGGATCTGCGAATCTGAAGACCAAAGGACAAATCCAAGGTGGGGTGACCCAAGACAACCCGTCGAAGCCACATGAAAAGAACAACACCATGAATTTGAAGAAGGACACAGGAAAGTGGTGTGAGTTCCATAAGAGCCCCACTCACAACACAAGTGAGTGTCGAACCAAGCAGCCGCTGGTGGCCAAGTTGAAGGCTTCAGAATCAGATGCATGTTCTGACCCTGAGTCAGAACCTGATAAGGGGAATGGCAAAGGGAAGTAGATCATTGATGCGGAGCCTAGTGTCACTGTTGCCACCGCCAAGATCCAGAAGAATGAGCCCGAAGATCCAAAGGAGGGGAACGTCTTTTCCACTCACCGATGTGGGTGAAGGGTTCGCCGCTGAAATTCATTGTCAACAATGGTAGCCAAAAGAACCTCATTTCAGTAGAGGTCGTGAAGCGGTTGGGCCTACCGACTACACCACACTTGTAGTCGTACAGTATTGGGTGGCTTCATGAAGGACGAGATCTCAAATTTTGCCAACAGTGTCGCCTTCCCTACAGCATCAAGCCCTTCACAGACGAGGTATTGTGTGATGTTACACCTCTGGATGTTTGTGATGTATTATTAGGCCAGCCATACTTGTGGTGGCGACATGCTGTGTATGAGTCAAGGCCTCATGCTATCATTATTTCTTTGGATAATTCATTATACAGGATACCAGAGGTAGCCCCACCTACCGCCACATCTTTGATCTCTACTAAGAAAGTCAATAAGCTCATCTCCCAGACTAGGAAATTCATTTTCTATCTGATTCGCTCCCAAAGTAAAGGGAATATCGTCACCACATCCATGACCCCCGCGAAGGGTTCCCCCACGCAGCAGTAGCAGCAAAGGAATATGGTCATGACATAACACAGGAACAACTTCTCCTCACCCATAGGGGTACCACACAAGCTTTAGGTGGGAAACAAAGTTTGGTTGCATCTGCAGAAAGAACGCCTTACAAGAGCCCATCAGAAGCTCCGACCACACCGACATGGTCCTTACATCATTACTAAGACTATGGGAAATAATGTTTTGGAGCACAAAATTTTTCCATTTTTTCTCCTGCACCAAGTGTTCAATGTGTACCGCCCTCGACCATGCTTCCCACCATTACTCGACACATCCGAGATTGCAGAACAGCTCATCAGGGACCAAGTTTAGCAGATGGAGGAACTCAACGCAATGGGGACCATTGCTTCCTAAGGGGGGAGGAATGATCTAGGTGGATATTGGTGGCCACCCACCTATCCCACTTGGACCCCCACAATTGTCTCTTTTAGTTTTTCAGTTTCCGTAATTGTAGCACAATTTACTATTTTTAGCAGTTTTTCAGGTCCTGAACTTCTGGAGCCATTTTGAGGCCCTAAACGACGCATTTTTGGAAATATGGGAGCAACATGGGTCCATGGACTAATGTTTCTCTCCCCAAATTTATAGTTCTCGAACAGAGCTTTCTAACGAGCTATTGTACACATCAAACAGAGATCGGGTGCCAAAGTTAAGACCCCGGGAAATTGATGTACCAATTTACCCAAATGGGGCCCACAATTTGGTGTTTCATCTTCTAGGGTTAGGTTTTGGGATGTTAAGGGTTTTCCATTGTTTCTCAACAATAAATAGGCCTTCGAGCCTCATTGTAACACAGTTCAGAGGCATGTAGTCGCCACATCTCTTCTCAGAGATAAGCTACCATCGCCTTAGCTGGTTTATTTCCATTTCTATTTGTAAGCATATTTCAGTATTTTACATTAATGAAATGAAGTATTATTTCCGCTACATCTCTGGGTTTATGGTTATCTCCATACTTTGTTGCGTTCCTGTTTAAATCCGGATCAGCGGGGTCAACAAGGACCATCGATCAAGCGTGTAGATCGACGGCCCACATTGCATCGCGACATCGCATCGGCAAACCACAATAGAGCGCTCACCAAACGGCCCGAGGTTATCGTGATATGAGATTGCGATCAATCGCATCACGATATCGCGATCGGAGTTACATAGAGGAGTAGGCCTACACACACACACACATATATATATATATATATATATATATATATATATATATATATATATATATATATATATATATATATATATATATATATATATGCGCAATGCGACTAGCCGGACCCGATGGGAATATAAACGCTATCGCATAAGATTTTAGATCCATCATAAGCTGTTTTTGCGGTATTTTCACACTTTTAATGTATTTCTAAAATACAAAGGGATAGGCCATTTGCAACATGCGATAGCAACTCACAGGCGGACCCGATAGGAGAATAGGACGCATTTATGAATATTTGAAGTCTGGAGGAACAGTGTTTCTGGTGAATTTTCATAGTTTTGAATGCATTTCTCTGTGTTAACAGAGAACAGATGTTTCAGGGATTTCAAAGGTTCGATGCACTCATCCGTTGCAGAATAGGTGGCCACCTCCCCTTAATGTGTTATGCAATGATTGTTTAACACTAGAAGAGGGATTCGAGCGGACAAAGGCTGGGAGACAGAAAGCTGAGAAACAGAAATGAACAGGCAGAGCAGATTGGCTTTAAAGCCATAGAAAATAGGAGACAGAGGCAAGCAGTGCCAAGACAGAGCAAAGACAGAGACAAAGAGTGACTGAGAGAGTCTGTGTACTCAAAGAGGCTTGAGAGGTTCAAGCAACTCTTACTGTTCTATCTGTTGTGTGTTGAGTCTCAAATTGAGATCATACTATTGTAAAACTCTGTTTTGAAGACATAATAGAGAGGTCACCACTGAAGGCTGGACCAGGAGATGTAGCCCAGGAGAGTTGGGTGAACTCCTTATTAAATTTGTTGTGTTTATGTGTGTTGTCTATTATTCTTCTTTAATGCTTCATTGTCAATGTATTTTGCAATCTCATCGATCCATTGCATAAAATAACATAGGAAAATCCATGCACATGAGTCTGTAATACCTTAATAAATGTCTTAGATCTCATTATTAGATTAAGTGGTATTAGAGCTTTAGGTTTGCTAAGGTTAGACAAGCTTGTGTTGGATTGTTGAATGCTAAATAGGTCAAAGCTCAAATTAGGAGAAGGAGAACTAGTTGAGACTAACCTGAAAATAGGAAGAATCCATCCTAGGAGGAAAATGGCAGAAGAAACTCCCTTGGAATTAGACTCTCAATTCATGGACAGTTTCATGACCATGAGAGCCATGGTAGAAGAGATGTATAGAGAATTTAAGAAGGGTTGAGTTGAAGACACTTCAACCTCCAAACAAGACAAAGGAATAGAGGAACCTCTTCTAGATGGCCATTCAGAAGGCAAAGGAAAAGGGAAAGAGCCTCCTCTATCAACACCTCCTTCTAGCCCTTTGATTAAATTAGATGTAAAATTTGATTTGCCAATATATGATGGAGAATTAAATGAAGAAAAGCTAGATAACTGGATTAGACAGATTGATGTATATTGCAGAGTGTAGAACATCAATTCAGAAAGGAGAAAGATTCAGCGA
Source organism: Pinus tabuliformis (assembly GCA_031772625.1). NCBI lineage: Eukaryota > Viridiplantae > Streptophyta > Pinopsida > Pinales > Pinaceae > Pinus > Pinus tabuliformis. Next base: position 241,227,557 of record CM062804.1, read on the forward strand.
GCCAACCTTCGCCTTGGAGGAACTACCCTAGTGTGGTGGGATGGTAGGACACAAGCTGATTTGAAGAAGCATGGTAAAATTATTTCTACCTGGAGTGAATTTGTTTCTGTCATTAAAAAACAGTTCTATCCACTAGCTTATATGCAGCAAGCCATGATGAGTTGGCAAACTCTTTGCCAATTAATGGGGCAAAGTGTACAAAGCTATACGCAGGAATTTAGAAAAAGAGCTTTAACTCTAGACATTTCTCTAGACTCACCTGAAACTTTGTTGAAGTATATAGGTGGTTTACACAGCTATTTGAGGCATACCATTCTCATGTTTAACCCTACTAGCATAGATGAGGTATCTGTTCAGGCCACACATCTAGAGGCTAGAGGCAAGAATGTGAACCCAGAGATTGGGGGATCATCAAAACCCACTGCAAGCAAGAACAAGGAAAAGAGGAAGCAGAAATGGAAAGAGAGGAAGGGAAATGCTACAGAGAAAACCAAACCTTCATGCACTCACTACAAGAAGGATGGACATGATGATGAACATTGCTGGTCTTTGCATCCGAGGCTGAAACCCAAGAAGTTCGATGGCAAGAAGAAGAAGACTGCTACTGCTATTATGAAAGATTTGGGGTCAGACTCAGGCGATGAAACAACAGTCACAGCTACAGGTATAAAAGGTAAAAATTCTAAAGCATCTACTAGTAATTATGCACAAACTATTGATAATGAAGAAAAAGAGAGGAAAAGACATGAGCTTTTTCATATTAGAGTTATTTCCAAGCATCAAAAGATTGATACTTTATTTGATAGTGGCTCACAAGTAAACTTGATTTCTAAAGAAATTGTAAAGAAGTTGGGAATACTAACCACACCTCACAAGAAGTCATATCCATTAGGTTGGGTGTGTGATAAAGCAAAGCTACAAGTGACTAGACAATGTAAACTTAGGTTTGCTATTGGGTCAGCATTTGTAGATGAGGTTGAGTTAGATGTAATTCCCTTGGATATATGTGGTATTGTTTTAGGAAGTCCTTACTTGTATGATAGAAAAGCCATTTTCTATAGAGCTAAAAATAAGTATCAACTCGTTAAAGATGGAATAGAGTATATTGTAAGAGCTCATAAACTCAAGAATAATTATACTCTCATAAACTCAGGGCAGATGAAAAGAATTATAAATTCATGCAAGCAATTTTTACTAATGGTTGTAAAGGAAAAGAACCCTGATAAAACCAATATATTTAAAGGTTGTGATGCTAAACAGAAATCTGATTTAGAAAGAGTTGTTTCAGAATATGATATCCTATTTCAAGAACCTAAAGGTCTGCCACCCAAAAGGGAAATTGTACATGATATTCATTTGCAGTAAGATGCTCCATTGCCTAACATAGGAATGTACAGGTTATCCGCTTTAGAAAATGCAAAGATCAAGAAGAAGGTACAGGAGCTGCTCGAAAAAGGGTTCATAAGACCAAGCACATCACCATGTAGATCTCCAATCATGTTGGTGAGAAAGAAATATGGTCCATGGAGGATGTGCATTGATTACAGAGCGTTGAATAAAATAACGATCAAGAATCGTTATTCCCTTCCTCGCATTGATGATCTATTGGATCAGCTGAAAGAAGCTGTTCACTTTTCCAAGTTGGACTTATGTAGTGGTTACCATCAGGTCAGAGTAGCAGAGCAAGATGCATGGAAGATTGCTTTCAAAACGAAGCAAGCATTGTATGAATGGCTAGTTATGCCTTTTGGCTTAACTAATGCTCCTGCCACTTTCATGAGAGTTATGAATGATGTACTTAGGCCTTTTATTAATGATTTTGTAATTTTATATCTCGATGACATTCTTGTTTTCAGTAAAACATGGGAAGAACATTTGAAGCATGTAAAGCAGACTCTAGATGTTTTGAAAAAAGAAAATCTCTATGTTAAGTTATCAAAATGTGAATTTGGAAAAACATCTTTGAATTATTTGGGTCATATTGTAGGGGGTGGTGAATTGAAGATAAATCCCTCTAAGGTTGAAGTCATTGTGAACTAGCCTAAACCCAGATCTGCTACAAAAGTTAGGAGCTTCTTAGGAGCAGCACAATATTGGAGAAAGTTTATTGCTAACTTTTCCTTAATTGCAGCTCCCTTACATGCTTTGACAGGATTGAACAAGGTGTTTCAGTGGGGAGGCAAACAGCAAAAAGCCTTCGACACCTTGAAAGAAAAGATTAGTACAACACCAGTACTAGCATTGCCAGATCTTGAAAGACCATTTGAGATTGAAACAGATGTCAGTGACTATGCCATGGGAGTAGTGTTGATGCAACATGGTAAACCCATATGCTACCATTCTGAGACATTTAATTCTGCAGTAGTTAATTATCCTACATATGATAAAGACTTTTATGCATTAGTCCAGAGTGTGAAAAAGTGGAAACATTACTTAATGGGCAAAGAAACAATTATACATACTGATCATCAGCCACTTCAGTATTTACACTCACAAACTAAATTGCAGCAATCAATACACTGTAGATGGATGGGTTTCCTACAGCAGTTTCATCTAGTCATCAGATATAAGAAAGGCATACACAATAAAGTTGCAAATATGTTTTCCAAACCCATTATAAATGCATCTACTATACTTAAGCATAATTCAGTGTTGCATGAAAGCTACATTGAACAATATGCTCAAGATGTATATGCAACTTTAAGTCATGGCAAACAAGTAGAAGAATTGGATTATCATGTTAAGGACCAACTCTTGTATCATTTGGGAAAGCTATGCATTCCTCAAATGGAAAGAGTTAATATAATCCGAGAAGCACACACTTCTCTAATATTAGGTCATCTTGGGGTAAGTAAAATAGTTGCACAACTGCAAATATTTTGTTATTGGCCAAGAATGCATCAAACAGTTTCTAGATATATTAAAGGGTGTACCATGTGTGCTAAAAGCAAGCCCGGCAATAGAAAACTAGGCTTGTACACTCCACTTCCAGTTCCTTCTCATCCTTGGGAAAGTGTTTCCATGGACTTTGTTGGAGCACTGCCAAAATCTAGAAAAGGTCGTCACTATTTATATGTTATTGTGGACAGGTTCAGCAAAATGTGCATTTCAATACCTTGTAACAAGTAGATTATAGCTGAACAAACATCGAAGTTGTTCTTTTAGCATATCTGGGTACATTTTGGGTTACCCACTTCCATAGTATCTGATCGAGATTCCCGATTTGTTGGGAAGTTTTGGTCAAGTCTGTGGGAGTTTATGGACACCAGACTGAAGAAGAGCGTAGCCTTTCATCCACAAATAGATGGCCAAACAGAGGTGGTCAATAGGACAGTGATCCAGTTGCTCAGGGGTTATTGCAGCAAACATCCCAAGCTTTGGGAAGAACATTTGTGTTATGTGCAACATGCTTACAACCATGCTAAACATTCTTCTACAGAAAGATCTCCTTTTGAGACTTGTTTTGGTTTTACACCAAAGTCTCCCTTGGATTTTGTCTTTGGGAAAGACACAACAGTTGATGGACACAGTGATGTGGACAAAGCAACCAAGTTCATTGAACAGATCCAAGGAATTCACCAGGCAGTGCAGGAACAGCTGGAAAAGAGCCAAGCCAAGTACAAGGCAAGGCATGACAAGCATTTGATGGAGCATAGCTTCCAAGTTGGTGATCAAGTCCGGTTGTATATCAACAAGGACAGGATGCAAGGTGAAGGAAAGAAGCTAAAGCCAATAAGGTATGGGCCTTTCAAGATACTTGAGAAAATTGGTGAGAATGCTTTCCGCCTTGATTTGCCAGTGTACATGCACATCTATTCAGTGGTAAATGCAGAAAATTTAAGACTGTTTGATCCTTCATTAATTGAAGATCTCGAAGAGCAAAGTCAGTTGCCTTCTATTGATGATATGTTGCCTGAATATCTCAATGAGCTACAGGAAGATACAGTTCTAAACAGGAAGGTGAGAACTACACGTAGAGGGGATGTTGAGTACCTTAGAATTGGACTCAAGGGTTCAAAACCTAGCAATGAAAAATGGATAGAGATTGGGCAAGTGAGGAAGTTGTATCCTCAATTGATCGATGCTTGAAAACCAACTTTTGGTGGTCCAAAATCCTTTTTCAGTGGGAAGGCGTGATCCAAAATGGATCCATTTACTCTCTAAGTCTTCAAAAATCGTTTAAAAGATCAAAACAAATGCAAGAGAAGAACCCTTAGAAACATCGGAAAACACTATCGAGAGGCGAAAACCACAAGAAACAGTGGGAAACAGGCTTATCGGCGGTCAAAGGAGTGATGCACAGTAGTCGTCAAATCTGGCCGATCAATGGTCTAGATCTGGTTGGAAAATCGTAATTGGCAAAGGCTATTAGAGGATATCGGTGCATATCATATATGTATTGCGATAACGATCAGCGGGGTCAACGAGGATCATCGATCAAGTGTGCAGATCGACGGCCCACGTTGCATCGCAACATCGCATCGACAAACCACAATAGAGCGCTCACCAAATGGCCCAGGGTTATCGCGATATGTGATTGCGATCAATCGCATCGTGATACCGCGATCGAGTTACATAGAGGAGCGGGCCTACACACACACAGATATATATATATATATATATATATATATATATATATATATATATATATATATATATATATATATATATAGATATATATATATATATATATGCGCGATGCAACTAGCTAGACCTGATGGGAATATAAATGCTATCGCATAAGATTTGACATCCGTCATAAGCCGTTTTTGTGGTATTTTCACAGTTTTAATGTATTTCTAAAATACAAAGGGACATGCCATTTGCAACATGCGATAGTGACTCACAAGCGGACCTGATAGGAGAATAGGACGCATTTATGAATATTTGAAATCTGAAGGAACAGTGTTTCTGGTGGATTTTCACAGTTTTGAATGCATTTCTCTGTGTTAACAGAGAACGGCCATTTCAGGGATTTCAAAGGCTCGATGCACTCATCCGTTGTAGAATAGGTGGCCACCTCCCCTTAATGCATTATGCAATGATTGTTTAACGCTAGAAGAGGGATTCGAGCGGACAGAGGCCGGGAGACAGAAAGCCGAGAAGCGGAAATGAACAGGCAGAGCAGATTGGCTTTAAAGCCATAGAAAATAGAAGACAGAGGCAGGCAGTGTCGAGACAGAGCAAAGACAGAGACAGAGAGTGACTGAGATGGTCTGTGTACTCAGAGAGGCTTGAGAGGTTCAAGCAACTCTTGATGTTGTATCTGTTGTATGTTGAGTCTCAAATTGAGCTCATACTGTTGTAAAACTCTATTTTGAAGACATAATAGAGAGGTCACCACTGAAGGCTGGACCAGGAGATGTAGCCCAAGAGAGTTGGGTGAACTCCTTATTAAATTTGTTGTGTTTATGTGTGTTGTCTATTATGCTTCTTTACTGCTTCATTGTCTCTGTATTTCACAATCTTATCGATCCATTGCTTAAAATAACATAGGAAAATACAGGCACATGAGTCTGTAATACCTTAATAAATGTCTTAGATATCATTATCAGATCAAATATAGTACAAAATTCCTTTACTATTATGGTCCTTCTAGTTTTAAATTTATGTTTACATGGTTTTCCATATACACAATGTTTACAAAAATCCAACGTCAATGATTTCAAATTAGGTAGCAATTTGTGATTCATAAGTACCTGAAGGCCCTTCTCGCTCATGTGACCTAGTCATTGATGCCATTGGCGAGTATCTTCTTTTGCCTTATTAGATATAGTCATTGCCTCACTGACCTGAGTACTTCCTTTGAGTCTGTAAAGATTTTTTATATTCCCTACCTTCATAACAACTAGAGCGCCCTTTGAAACTTTCAACACTCCATTTTGACCTTTAAACTTGTAACCTTTCGAGTCCAATACTCCCAAAGAAATCAAATTCTTTCTCAACGCATGTACATGTCTAACATCAGTCAATGTTCTAACTATATCATCATACATTTTAATTTTTACATTTCCCATCCCAACAGTCTAATAAGATACATTATTTCCCATAAACACAGAACTACCATTCACAACTTCGTATGAAGTGAACCAATTTTTGTGTGGACTCATGTGATGAGAAGCACCAGAATCTAAAGACCAATTTTCATAATTATGAGAGACATTGCAAATAGGTAAAGCTTCATCTACCATACCTAATTCAGCAAATAAAACTTCATCAATCATACCTAGCTCAACTTGATTTTCTTCCTTCTTTTGGTTTTCAACAGACTCCTTTATTTTCCAACAACATTTCTTGAGGTGTCCTATTTTGTTATATTACCATCATTTGGCTTTACACTTCTTGCCTTTTGATTTTTTAAGGGAAGAACTTCTTGCTTTCTCCCCTTTCCTTGGAACGACCTCTAGCCACCATGGCTTCTAGTGTGGAATTTCAATGTTGGACTTCCTCTGTGCTTCTTCAGATAAAAGAGCTCCCATTATGGAATCAAATTCCAAATATTTGGTTGTGCTCAAATTGATAGAAGTCACAAAGTGATCCGAAGACTCGGGAAAGGAACATAACTATGCAATAGCCTTATCTTCTTCTTCAAATTATACATTCATATCTGACAACTGGAAAATAAGTGTATTAAATCCATTTAAATGTTCAACAATTTTAGTACCCTCCTTCATCCGAAGGCTATACAGTGGCCTCTTCAAATAAATTATGTTGGTTAAATATTTGGTCATATACAAAGTTTCCAATTTTACCCACAAACTTGCTTGCTACCATGACTCTGACTTTCTAATGGCACGATGGTAGACAAGAAGACGACGGCTTCTGAACAAAAAACAGTGATGGTGTTTCCTTGTGGGCCTCGGGATCTTCTTCGACCTTTGCTTGGATAGACCTTGGATTTTTTATGCAACCCCACTCAGCTTCTTTTCTTCCTCAACTTCTTCTTCTCCTCAGCGCTAATACAAATTATTGGTAATTAGCCGGTTAAAAATAAATGATAAAAAATAAATGCAGGACAAACTTAGGAAACTGAATCACACAAATTAACACAAGGAGTTAGGTGGTAAAACCATGACAATGTGTCAAGGAAAGCTCCACAGGCAAAGGGATTGGAAATCTTATTTCTAAAAAATTATTCTCCAAGTTACAGTCAGCCTCTCGGGAAATAACCAATTAATATGAGTTATTTCGTTCCATAACTTCCTTTTGTTTTAAAACTGACTGAATGATAAAATAGATTTTCCTAGATAATTGTATCATTTACATTAATTGTTGTCATCTTTTTAACAATAGGTTTATTTGAAATGGACTAAAAGGAAGCCCACAAGACTTTGAATAAAAATGAAAATGAAAGTGATAAAAGTACCACACAAAAGCAAGGTGGGAAAATGTTCAAAATATATTCTAGTTAAAGCTCAAACAAAGGTAAACCTACATAAATTCTATTAGACACGATGTTCACAATTTATTTCATCAACTACACGCATTGATTAAGAATGGATGTCATGTTCAATATGATACTCAACTAAATATATATTTGAATCAAATATAATAATAATAAAAACAAAACAAAAACAAACTTCAAATCTTCACAGGAAAAAAAACTTAACGATTAAAAAAAAGAAAGATAACCTTGGAAACAAAAGAGAGTGAACTAAAACGAAAAAAAAGTGCCCTAAAATTAACTATAAAAAATAAAATAAAGTGACATAAAAACAAGCATATGAATAGGGATTTAAAAAACCAAATGCTCATTAAAATCCAATATATGATTAAAACATGAAAAAAAACCAAAGATCTTAGAGATGGATTACTTGAAAACTAATTGTTTTACCTCTGGGATAGACAGTTGTAATCAAAACTTGGGGTCATCATAGTGATGCACTACAGGCCTAAAAGCATCCTCCTTTAGTGGTTTGCACAATTTTCTAACTCAAATATGAACCTGAAATTTCAGTTCATAATAGAAAGTTCACTCATAATCGTTGTTAATACATGTCAACACATTAAAAATGACCATATAATGTTAAACAACTACTCTCCTAGCAAATTAGACCAAGAAGAAATCCGCAATAAAGCTCATATTTGTGTTTGATAGAGGTCGTTAAACCCTAGCTTATCTGACCAATAGCCTAAATGCTTATGGTCACAAGAATGTTTTTGGTCTGAAATGTCTCAAACAGTGAAATATATGGGTTTTTATATATATATATATAGTATCATTGAATGCATTAGGTGGTGACTGATCCATTATGTGAAATTACAAGATGGTTCCATCTGAACCATAATGTACCATTCCCAACTTAGTCCATTTTAACAAATGAAAAAGGAAAAGCAATGAGCAGTGAAAAGATGGTGATAATGGGTCCTTCATAGTGCTTGTAATCTTAATTTAAATCCTAGAATACTATAACATATGAGTCATTTGATCAAATGACCACCCTATCCCAGAAAGGTTGTTGCTGGGAGAAAGAAGATTAAAGTATAAGGGTTACTTTTCATAGAATGATATCACAGAATAAATCTCAGTAACATAACAACGAGGGATGTTATGCTCTGTTACTCGTTGCAACGATCAGATGGGTTATTTCACAATAATATTACCGTGGGGGACCAAGTGAATGATAAAGCTGTATAGGGAACGGTTAGTAAGGTCCAGTATATGGTTTACAGGATGGAAGCCCTGTAATATGACATAAGTGGAGTCATTAGATAATACCATTAGTGAAAGCATCATTTGGTCATGGGGTACTCTTCTATAAATAGACACTAAATGGTTTGTTTCACCTGATATAAATGAGCACGCTATAGTAATAAACTCAGAAGACGGCTTATTGGGAACAAAAGCAAACCATTCCTACAGCTGATTCAACGAATTCTATTAATGAACACACTAGGTGAATCAAAAGAGGAATGTTTACAATATGGTATCCTAGAGAAATGTCTGCAATATGGCACCCAATGACCAAATGAATGATGAGACAAGAATGCATAACAAGAAATATTGGGTTGGGGGTATGTCAATAAAATCTAAGGAAATACCATGTAATAATATAAAAACTTGAACCTGAAAAAGGGAATGGTATACCCACATTACCCTCCTTCTCTGTTGTTGATTTACGAGATTTCTCCATGCTAAAGTGCCTTGAGCCACCTTTGTGATGCACCCATTTCTCCCAACACACCTTCACCAAAAATTGTTACACTTCAATGCTTATAGCTTTATCGTAAACCTCTCTGACTTGAAGCAAATTCCTTTGACAAAAGCAACAGTTACACCAAGAGTTAGAACTAAAAACAAAAGCAATTTGATGCCTAAAACTAGCCTTAGACATATATTTCAACAACAAATAGACAACCCAGTAAAAATTAACTTCAAAGCTTAGGACCCAAATGCCTATTCTTTCATCATAAAGCTCCACTTCACCTACCCACATTAACATCCCCTTGTTGTCTTTGTCCAAGTCACTAAAACCCATGCCACCAAATCCCTAAATTTAACTAAATCTTTCTTCATGATCAGAGACCATCCACAAAATTCAAAAATCTCATCCTCTAGACAACAGAATTCGGTACCGAAAATGTCACTTAAAGGCTATATTTTAGCACCATGTACCTCCTAAAAGTTGTTATGCCACCAACGAGACTGAAATAAGTTAACTAGGATCCAGGAATATGCACAAAACATAAACATGGAAGAGAAAAAACTCTTGTGAATCTTGTGAAGAAGAAGATCAACAAGTCGGCAAGTCTCTGCTACACAAAAATGTTTAGGCAGTGGCCCCATAAGGACCATATACGCGCCTAAGTGATTAGTCATTTCAGTGGCAACTTGGGGACCATGTACTTAAGTGATCAGTCATTTAACACATTTGTGATGCATCATATAGCCCTTGCTTAATTGTATTTTTTTATATTTTTAAACCCCAACGCAAATCTTGTCGTTGCATCAAGCTCTATAACCCTATTATGGCGGCAGTGTTGAGATCACCCTCTATGAAAAATCAAAACTGAAAGTAGACTATGTAAACTTTATGATTGTTTTGCAAGCTTTTTGGTACAGACATCAATAATGCAAAAGCATGAATTATAAATTTCACTACTATGAAGTGACATAACAATGTTTTTTTAATATCATTGAAGCATATTTATTTACCTTATACACATTTTAAAGGAAAAACAAGACCTAAATTATTGTTTAAGTAAAACAAAACAAAATTCATAACAATATGCAACACCACAAAAAGAAGTTCAAAAATTCGGGTAGTAAAGTTTTAAACTAAGAAAATCTATTATTAAGTTATTCTATTATTATTTTAATAAATTATTCCGACTTGCATTAATGAAAATAACGTTGTGCTGTAATCTTCAAAAAAGAAGAATGCAAATGCTATAAATGAATTTTTAAATAGGCAAATAAGTAACGAGTGTTAAATAAAAAATGGGTAACATTTTTGGAATGATTTCTATCAAAAGTGATAAGACTAGGGTGTGCAAAAATTCAACAATATGTTAAACTATAAGGTTTAAAATTTACCTATTTAAAAATAAGTTTAATTAACTCTAAATCAAGAGTTTAATAAATTTTAAAAGTAATTTTATAAATTCTCAAATATAAAGTTTTTTTTATAAACTTTCAATTAATAATTTCATAAAAAAAAAAATATTTTTGGGTTTCTAATCCATAATATTATGGAAAATTCTCAAACAATAATTTATAAAACTCTTAATTTGAATATTTTCCAAATCTAGACTTTTTAGTTAACTAAAACAACAATTCTACTATAGTTTTAAGAAACCTAGACCATCTAAACCTTATCACTTAAAAATGTCAACCTTCTAAAAATGCCTAAAATGAAAATTCAATATCTCTAAAATCACAATTTAAAAAAACCAAAAAACATGATGCACTTCTTCACATTGTCTTTAATTTTCTTGGTAATTATTACATCAAAAAGGAAATTGATGTACATAGAAATACGTTGATACAATACTATTTGTTTCTTTTACTCTATTTCGATAAATAATAAAAAATAATACTCAAAGTTAAAAAATCAAACAATATAGTGCAAAAGTATATTTCTTTCTTCTCTAAATTGAATAACTATTCGTTAAAAAAACCTAGATGTTCATATGTGTAGCTCATTATCCTTATTTAAAATTTTAAAGTTAAAACTAGATGTTCATATGTGTCGCTCATTATCTTTATTCAAAATTTTAAAGCATTGTAATTAATAAACATTATATTTAATTTACCATAGGTTCTTGAATATTTTAAAAAAACTTAGGCAAGGAAACTCTAAATAAATCTTATATTTACTTTAAAGTGAAATTCTCAAAAATCAATATGAGTTAGGTTGCGGTCCAAAAAACTTCAAAATTTTGTTGTTTTCTTTATTAAATATAAGCAAAAATGTTACCCATTTTCAAATATTATGTCATTAGTCATCTCTTTTTTTATGAGTCTTTCTTTTTGAAAGATGTCTAGATCTGATACTCATATCTACTATGTCAAACAACCTCCACCCAAAATTTTTAGTTGGCTAAACAACACAATGTAACGGCAAGAAATTGGGAATGACAGTATCTAGAAACAAGTTTTTAAAGTGTTAAAAAAAAAACGTACATAAATAATTTTGTGCTAATTAAATTATTATTTCAACCAAAAAAACTTAACTCTAAATCTTCATATATATTTTTATTATATACTAATTAAGAAAAAAACTCTATAACAAATAAAACTAATTGCATACAACATTAATCATAGTATTATCTTAGTAAGTAATTTAATTCCATATCTTCATAATCTCTCTATCGTATGCAAATTATGACAGCTTGAGTGGGCCTAATGGTTAAGAGCATGTGTTTCCTCTTAAAAGGTCGCAGGTTCAAAACCAGAGGGGTAGAGTGTGTATGCCTTGCTAGACTTAGCATAGATAATAATAATAATAATAACAATTTTTTTCAAAATCTTAAAATGAGAGACCATGCTAAAATTATGTAATGTAAATCTACAAAAGTTATGTTTCGATTATAGCTAAAATGCTCGAAGCATGTTATTTAAGCTGTTGCAGGCCAATAGTGTCCCAAGTATTTTTAAAAGTAAAATTTGTAACTCTATATCCTCTACTCTCCCTATTGTATGTAAACTATAACAGAGGTTCTCCCAATCTTAAAATTAGAAGCCATGCTAAAATTATGTAAAGCAAGTCTACACAAATTATGTTTCGATTATAGTTAAAGTGCTTGAAGCATGTTAATAGTCCTTGTCTTGCTAGGGAGTATAGCATTTGTCTCGCAGTCAATGTGTGTTGACTCTAAATTATTTGGCTGTGTTTTTGTAATTCTAATCCCAAGTTTCGAGAAAATACTTAATATTTATATTTTCCCGTAAATTCAAAAGTAATTTTCTAATTCCCTGGAAGTCTTTTCTCTAATTTTCGATCAGCTGAGCGAGCTCTGATGGGACATAATTCCCCTGGTGGATGGTGTTTTATTTTCAGTATTTTTTAATGGCATTCATTTAAAAAATACTTTTTTTCTGCGCAGCTTTGAAATCCTTCCTACAGAAACCCTAGCTGCCCAATGGTCATCGTGAAGGGGGGTCCTCCCCCTCTTCCCCTTCCTCCACTCATGTCCCCCTTGCGTGAGGAAGAAGCATTAGCTTTCCAGGCTCTGATCATCACACTGCCGAAAAAGGTGAAGATTGCAACTCCGTAGTCAATATTTTTCAAGAGGAATGATGATATCATAAATATCGCTTTGTCGATCGAAGTGTGAATGACCTCATTGAAATATTCTAAAAGAGCTCTGATAGGGAAATTTACAGGTATGTGGCCTTCCCCTAGATCTATGGAAATATGTATAGATAAAAAATGTAGGTCAATGATGAAAGGGAATATAGATTTGTATGCAGTCGGGAATGGTTATTTTACCAAGTTTCTATTTTAGCAAAAGAGGATAGGGATGTGGTATTTCAAATTTAGCCTTATTTCTTTGGATCAAGGGGAATATACCTAAACAAATGGACATTAGATTTCAACCCAGATGAATATGTTCCAACTTCCATTCTAGTATGGGTGAAACTACCCAGGCTACCTCTATCATGTTGGAGTGATGATTGCCTTAGGGCTGTTGGGAATAGAGTTGGACATTATATTGACAAAGTAGAGCCCAAAGGATCTCAATTTTGTAGTGCTAAAATTTGTGTGGAGGTAGATATGGAGAAAGGCCTTCGAGCTGAAATAAATATAACCCTAGGAGAGTGGAAGCATCGACATATTTTGGATTATGAGAAGATATTGTTTAAATATCAATATTGATATCAGTATGGCCATTTCTCTTGTGATTGCAGTAAGGTCCTAAATCCCAAAGGACCAAGCTCAACAACTCTGGAGGAGGGATAATGGAAAACCCAGAAACGAGGAGGAAAATGTAGAAATAGCATCGCTAAAACTCTTAATATGCAAGGTAATGGAGCCTCAACCTCTTCAAACCCATTTAATGCATTAAGAAATTAGAATGAGGTAGGACCAGTAGATCCATCAACGGAAGGTGAAAAAAAAAATCAAGATCATGAAGAAGGACATGAAGAAACTAAATAAGGGGAAATCAATGAAGAAAATCCGACCAAGCCTTTAGATCCGCCTGGATCTGTTTCTCCAAAGGGGACTCCAAGCACCTCTCAGCCTCAAATCTCAAAATATCCAAATGAAAGTGTAACAAAAGAGATAGCAAGAGTGTTCAGGTGTCATACGGCTAAGAATCTTGTGTGGGTAGATGAAGGTAGTAGCCAACAAACTGAAAGCTCCAAAAAAATATTGGGCAAACCTCAGAGGAAATTAGTTTGAGAAAACGAAGCAGAGAAAAACAAGAGGTTGGGTAACTAAACAGTTTTACCAGAGATATTCAAAGGTAAAGGGAATAAAGGAACAAATAGCATGGAGGGTGGAAGGTCACGAAATCCTTGTCCAAATGAAAGTGTTACCATGGAATATAAGGGGTCTAGGTAGCCCCGTTAAATCCATAGCAATAAAGGATCTAATTAAACAAGAAAATTTGTGGATACTATTGATCCAGGAAACAAATTTGGAAGAGAATGAAGCACTAAAAATAGTGGAAACAAAGTGGAAAGGAAGTGTCAGAATTTCTCCAAGCTCAAGAGTGTCAAGGGGATTGTGCACCCTCTGGTCGGAAAAATACTCCTTGTGCATTGATAGCCTCAAAATGTAGAATTGGATTGTGGTCCTTCTAGAAATCGAGGAGATAGGGGAAAGAATACTAGTAATAAACATATATACCCCAGTCATGTACAGTGAGAAAGTTGAATTTTTGGATTCTATGGACGTAATCAAAGATAAGGGACTCCATCAAAACGTTGTGATGGGGGGTGATTTTAATGTAACCCTAAAAAGATCCGAAAAAAAAGGAGGAAGTGTAGTAAGAGATCTATTTACAAAGAGACTAGAGGATGTTATATATGGATGGGATCTCTTTGATGTGGTCCCTAAAAATAGAAAATATAGTTGGTCCAATCAGCGAACATGGATCAATCATATAGCAGCAAGGCTGGATAGATTCTTGGTCCATAGTAGTTAACTATTAAAAGGATTAGATTGTGCATCCTCTATTAAAGTCAAGGGTGAGCCAAATCATAGGCCAATTTAGTTGGAGAAAACAGAACATATGGTCCCAATCCCATTCAAGTATAAACCTGCTTGGCTTCAGGACGAAGGAGTGACGGAAGTAATAAATCAAGCCTAAATAATTTCTGTCAAAGGCTCCCCAGCATTTTTATGGGAAATAAAAATCCGATCAGTCAAAGAAGTTCTAATAAAATGGATAAAATTCAACTACAAACCTTCAAGGCAAATAAAAAAAAAGAGTTAGTCAGAAAATTAGAGGAGAATTATAAGATAATGGAGACAACAAGTTTGGAGGAGGTCCACTTAAAAAAAAAAAAAAAAAAAAAAAACACTTACTAGTAGCATATTCACAGCAAATCGGAAGGATGATGAACTTTGGAGACTAGTGGAGGAGGTCCACTTAAAATAAATAAATAAATAAATAACTTACCAGTAGCATATTCGCAGCAAATCGGAAGGATGATGAACTTTGGAGACTAAATTCTAGAGGTCTATGGTTGCAGGCAGGAGATCATAAGACCTCATTGTTCCATAAGTAATCTAAAGCCTAAGAAACTCGGAATCATTTTAAAGAAATCACATTGGAAGGTAGACCTAGAATCACCTCTTTTGAGGAAATCAAATTGGAGTCATTCAATCATTTCAAATCACTTCATTCTACCAAGGAAGTTCCAATGGAGGAGGAAAATGAATTTGTTTATGTTTTAACCCTAGTAATATCTCAAATGGAGAATGTGGAGCTTATTAAGCCAGTTGAAGAGGAAGAAGTCAGGAATGTAATTTGGGAATTAGATTTGGATAAAACAACTGGTGTGGATGGATTTATTATTAGCTTCTATAAATCATTATGGTTCCTTATTATGGTTCGCAGAGGAGCCGAGGGCGATTTCAGGGTTTCCTATGTGCTGACTACATTGCAGGGCTGGAAGCAGTAAACTCTCGTCTAGCAGCACTGTATCACAAAGGTCAAGTGCTGACCGACCAAATGGGGGCAGAGGGGTCCAGTGGGACCCCAACTTTCAAACAGATAATCATGCAGAAGCAGAGACAAAATAAGTATGAAGGGGTCAGGATTTCAGGGCTTGATAATAACAAGCAGAACGGCAGGAGAAATAAGGAGAAAATACAAGGAGAAACTGACAAGCCAGACAGCACAATGGAAGGCAAAGGCACAGTGGGTGAAAGCCTGACAGGAACAAAAGACAAAATAACCTCAATAATTAAATCATCAGAAAATGAGGAGCGACAAGCTGAAGAAGACAGGGAGCAAACTGATAATAGGCAAGGAAAGCCGGAAAAGGAGGGGGAGACAAGCACAAGACCCAATATATACTCTGCATCAAATGGGGTCTGCAAACCAAAAAAGACCAATAACCTCAGGGTAGTAATAACTGACCCAGAGATTCAGGCTTACAGAGAGCACATGGCAAAGCATGTTGTCATTTGCAAATTTATGGGCATTTGGCCATCTGAAAGGACTCTTTGTCATTGGATTAGACAACAATGGAAGCCGAGAGGGGATGTTAAGCTTCATCTGGGAGCCAAGGGTTTCTTCACAGTTGTTTTCTCCAACCTAGAAGACAAGGATAGAATTTTTGAGGGTGGTCCATACTTTTTGGCATCAGCTAGTCTGTACATGCGACCATGGAAACCAAACTTCGCCCCAGAAAAAGAATCTTTCACCCAAGTCCTAGTCTGGATACGTTTGTTCTCTCTCCCAATAGATTATTGGGGTCTGAATGCCTTGAAACAAATTGGAGACCAGTTGGGAACATTTATCAAGGCTTCGGAAGCAACATTACAAAAGAGATATACATCTTACGCCAGAATATGTGTTGAAATGGATGTTTCCGGGGCACTGCATGAGGGGCTCTGGCTGGAATACAGGGACGAGGATTACTTTCAGGCCATAGATTATGAGCAGATTCCCTTTCGGTGCTGCAAATGTCATGAACATGGGCATTTGATGAGAGATTGTCCTCTGATTCGGAAGGAAGTAGAAACCGAAACAACACAAGCCCACAAAGACAAAGAAACCTTCATAAAACCTAAGTCTAGACAGAGAGCAAATAGAAGGAAGAACATTAAAGGTAATACAGACAAAAACAACCACAGCAACCCTTTTGTGATCCTAGATCTTGAAACAGATTCGGAGGACAAGCACAAAACCCTAGCATCAGATGCAGGGCAAGATGAAAAGGAAGAACCAACCAGGGAAGGAACGGATGAAGGGGACCTCAACAATGAAGTTCAAATGCAGGAGAGAACAGAGGAAACAGAAGAAGAAACTGACATGCTCACCAGTGATGGCGGAAGTGAGGATCAAGAATGGGAAGAGGTGCTAGCCAGGGAGGGGATGAACCTACCAGTAATTGCTGAGAACTGGAAGGCCCGAGGAATAGAGAATGCACGGAAGAAGAAATCAGGAAGGTAAATGACCTGTTCATAGCAAGGAAAAAAGCAGAATTAGAAAAGCAGAACAGGAAGCTAGGTATAGTAAAAGGCAATAGCTTCCATTCGGAAAGTCTCTTATGGAAATCATCCAGCTCGAAGCAGAAGAAAAGGAGAGGCCGTAGAACTAGTGGTGAAGTTCTACAGGAGCTAGGCATGATAATGATAAATTCAGGGAAGATGAAGGCGCTTAGCGCCTTCCAATGAAAATTAGTTAAATATGAAGATCATCTCGTGGAATGCAATAGGGCTTAACAGCCCGGCAAAACACAAGATCTTAAAGAGGAAAATCCAGAAATACAGACCAGAGATTATGTTTTTACAAGAAACTAAATGCAGCAGCTCTAGCATCAACAGTCTTTGTAGGAAGCTTGGAAGAAATTTAGAAGTTTTAGAGATTGAGAGCCAGGGACGAGAAGGAGGCCTGGCAACCATTTGGGATACAAGAGAAATCCAGATTTTATCAGCTGAGGCGAACAAACACTTCATAGCGGTGGTTTTTCAACCCACAGGTAACTCTAGTTCCTTCCTTTGCATCAACATTTATGGTCCTCAGAAATTAGAAGATAAAATAAATTTTCTGAATTCAATAACCAAACTTATTGAAAGATATCCAAGGTCTAAGTGTATATTGGGGGGTGATTTCAATATGATAACCACCCTTCTGGAAAAAAAAGGGGGTCTTAGGAAACTTAATAGGGACGCGGAAGCCTTTACAAGTTTCATTGAAATTGTCAAAATGGTAGACATATAACCCAAGAGTGGCATGTTTACCTGGAACAACAGAAGGGGGGGAGATAGGCTGATAGCTTCTCGCTTAGATAGATTTTTAATCTCAGAAAGCATTATAATGGAGGGCATAACAGCAGAATCAGATATCCTTCCCAGTGGTGGGTCGGATCATTGGCCGATCTCGCTTATTGTTGAAGTTCAGGGTACTCCAAGGAATAAACCTTTCAGATTTGAAAAATTCTGGTTAGACCACCCTAACTTCCTCAAGATGGTTGAGAAATGGTGGGCTGAACCTTTGGAGGCAAGAGGATCCAAAATGTTCAATCTACAAAAGAGGTTGAAAGCAACCAAAGAAAAGATAAAAGAATGGAACCGAACGGTTTTTGGAAATATAATCCAGGAGAAAGCCATTCTAGAGAACAAACTGGAACAGATTCACAGAGATGGTGCAACAGGCAACCACAGTGACGAAGCGTTTGAACAGGAAAAAGTTCTTTCTCAGCAATGGCACAGAAGATGTATTCAAGAAGAGATACTTTGGAAACAGAAATCTAGAGTCCAGTGGCTCAAAGAGGGGGAGCAAAATACGAAATTTTTTCACAGGTCGGCTCTAGACCATAGAAGTGCTAACAGGATTCTTGAGTTGAAAAACAATGCAGGGGAGATATTAAAAAATCACAATGATATATCTGCTCTGCTCTCGGATCACTTCAGCTCAATTGCACAGGAACCGCCCACAAATAGAGAGGAGGCCATCAAGGAACTTACAGCAGCCATTCCTAAATCCATTACCTCATATCAAAATTGGGCCCTTTGCAGAGAAATCTCTCTGGAGGAGGTGGAGGAAGCAATCCAGAGTATGCCTAATGATAAAGCACCAGGTCCAGATGGATTCACCATCAACTTCTACAAGGCTTGTTGGAACACTGTTAAGCAGGAGGTATGGGAGGTAGTTGAGGATTCCAGACGCTCAGGAACTATTCTAAAATCCCTCAACTCCACCTTTTTAGCGCTCATTCCTAAGGTTCAAGAAGCAAAGACACCTAATAAATTCAGACCTATTGCCCTATGTAATGTTATCTATAAAATTATTTCAAAAGTCATAGCTAACAGACTAAAGTCGATTCTTCCTGGTATCATTTCGGAAGAGCAGTCAGGTTACATTGAGGGTAGACAAATTCTAGATAACATCTTGTTAGTGCAGGAGATGATTCACTCACTTCATTCGAGAAAAGAAGTAGGAATGCTAATGCAATTAGATTTATCAAAAGCATATGACAAAGTAAGCTGGAAATACCTTGAAGCTGTTTTGGAGGCATTCGGTTTCTGCAGGACCTGGATCAAATGGATACTTGCGCTCATCAAATCTCCAAGATATTCAATCCTTGTCAATGGTGCTCCCTCAGCTCCTTTTACTCCTTCGTGGGGAATAAGACAGGGGGATCCCCTATCCCCTTTCCTATTCGTTATCCTAATGGAGGGACTAAGTAGAATGATAGCCAAGAAAAAAGCAGAAGGATCTATAAAAGGTCTGCAACCGATTAGATCGCTACCAGCCATAACACATCAACAGTTCGTGGACGATACTATGTTACATGGTACCCCCACAGTGAAGGAGGCTATGGCTTTTAGGGGCATCCTTGATCTCTTTAGCCAAGCCTCTGGCATGGAGATTAATTTTTCCAAATCCACAATTTTCTTTTTCAACACTCATCCGGCAATTCAAGCTCACTTATCCCAGCTTCTTGGATTCAGGATTGGTTCCCTGCCTTCGAAATATCTAGGGGCCCCCCTGACTCTGAAACCTTGGCAGAAAACTCACTGGGAGAAGGTTCTTGCCAACATGGAGAAAAAGTGCAGGCACTGGACGCACAGAGCCCTAAACCTGGCGGGTAGACTTATCTTAACCAAGGCAGTGTTGCAGGCAATTCCGCAATATTTACTTTCTATTCTTCCAGCTCCCAAGGGTATTTTGCAACAAATGATAAACATACAGAGATCCTTTTTATGGAATGGGAATGGGGATAAGAAGAAATGGGCGTTGGTAGCTTGGAACAAACTTTGCCAGCCAAAATCTAAGGGGCGGCTAAACTTAGTTGATCCGTCTGTGGTCAACAGAACCTGTGGAGCTAAGATATGGTGGAAATGGATCAAAGAACCCAATTTACCTTGGGCGAGGCACTGGAAGGAAAAATACATTGCAGATTGTGACACCCAGGATCTCATAAGACTACAGGAAGCCCCGGATGGATCGTCAATATGGAACCATGCCAGAAATAATAGGAGCTTAGTACAGGAGAACAGCTTTTGGGAGATTCGCAATGGAAGGCTTGCCATGTTCTGGGAAGATGCATGGCAGCAATTCCCTAAACTGGATACCCCAGAGCTTTCTCTCCTCAAGAGAACAAGTCAAAATGAGGGTCGTTACAAAGTCAATCAATATTGGACTCAAAGCAGTAGGGATCCGATATGGAGGGATTGGATCAATTTAAATCCTGGAAGTACAGAGGAGAACAACGAAAGTTTTCAGCAATTCGATGAGAGAATCATCAAAAGAAAGATTCGAAAAACTAAGGAGGATGATAAGCTAAGATGGGGTTTAAAAGGTAATGGTAATTTTTCATTAAAAGAGGCTAGGGATATAATGGAAAAGGAAGAACAGGTAGAAGTCGTGCCATGGTGCAGCAAAGTTTGGGACAGCCTATTCTGGCCGAAAGTCAGGACCTTCCTCTGGCTTTTAATGCGAAACAAGACTTTAACCTGGGACAACCTATGCAAGAAAGGTTTCAGGGGACCCTCACGATGCCTTATGTGCCTCGTCGAAGAGGAATCTATAAACCACCTGTTTAATGCTTGTGAATGGGCAAATCAGTTGTGGAGTTGGATGCAAGGAATTCTTAGTAATTCTGACCGGGATAGAGAATCCATTCACAGAACCATACTGAACTGGAGAAAAGACTTCTCCAGTATTCATAGAGTCAACAGCATCTGGAAGTCTGTTCCAGGCTTCCTACTATGGTCAATTTGGAAGGAACGTAACCGCAGAATATTTCAAGACGAACACAGGAACATAGAGTTCTCTAAAGACAATATAATAACTAACATTCAACAGTTGATTCAAACGAAATGCAAAAAGGACTGCAACGAGAAACCTTCAGCTCAAGACTTACGCATTTTGAAGTGTTTTCGTCTGGAAGCCACCAGCAGCATCACAGCTTCAAGACACAGAATGCAACCATCCTCACAGATCGACAAATGGCAGAGGCCGCCGAAAGGTGGATTGAAACTAAATTTTGATGGGGCCTCGAGAGGCAATCCCAGCATGGCAGGAATTGGAGGTGCATTACGTAACCAGCATGGAGAAATTCTGCACATATATTACAGAGCGCTTGGGGAAAGCACAAATAATGAGATGGAATTTGCAGCGCTCGAGCATGGTTTGAGAATTTTAAAATCCCTACAAATCTGCAATGTAATTGTGGAAGGGGATTCATCACTGGTTATATCAACAGCTAAGAGAATTCAGGGAGGAACTAAGGCGAACAAAGCAACAAAACATTGGTGGCTCGCCAAGGTGACGGAGAATATCGCAGAACTAATGGCTGGAATGAAAGGCTTAGTATTTCATGCGGTAAGGCGTAAGGCGAACGGGTTGGCGGACTACCTCGCAAATTGTGGCGTGGACAAGTAGGACAGGGGGTGGGACAGCTGTTGGGAGGAAGTGGTTTGCCCGAACCTAAAAACGAGATGCTTACAGCTGGCACAACAAGATCTACACGACACCGACCGGGCTTGACCGGTGTCGGTTTTTGCGTCCGGGACCGCATTCCTGGTGTTTCCGGTAAAAGCTTGGGTTCTCATCACGGGAGCTGGACGACTAGACAGATGCGGCGGTGGCCATTATGGCAAGAGAAGGCCAAATATGGAAATTATCAATATAGTTCATGCCACGAGA
The DNA here is from genome assembly GCA_031772625.1 of Pinus tabuliformis. Lineage (NCBI taxonomy): Eukaryota > Viridiplantae > Streptophyta > Pinopsida > Pinales > Pinaceae > Pinus > Pinus tabuliformis. Next base: position 241,249,340 of record CM062804.1, read on the forward strand.
GACTTCGTAGAGTCCGCTTGCGAGGAAAGGACAGCTGGCTCAACCGTAACGGGAAGGCATGCAGCTACATTTATGTTAGGTCAGGAAGGAGATGTGGGTTTTGTGCGGATATCTTTCGTATTAATAACGAAAGTACCTCCACTCTGCAGCAAAGGGAAGAGCGCATTATGGGAAACTCCATGGACAACAGCTATTTAACGGAGAGCCGCAGCTCTGGTTCATTCACCTCTGTTCATAGCACTGCGAGAGACTACCACTTTTCTGCCCGTAGAAGGATTCACAGCGATAAGTTTAGAGTGTATAGTATGGAGGCGGGGAGCTGTAGATGTTCGGCGGCCCAGCATGAACTTCGAACTGCGCAGAACATGTATGAGACCCGAGCAGCAGCCAGGAGCAAACGCAAGATCGCGGAACTGGAAGCTGTTGTGAAAGAGGAAGAAGAGCAGCGACCGGGGGGGATCATTGCGGAGGAGGTTGATTGGTTACATGACCCGGGCACTCCTTCCAAAAGAGCCACTCAGTATGTTCGGACGAAAGCGGAGAGTTGGAGAATCAAAACTCTCCTTGCGAAGGCCCTGGATTCAAAGGAGGACGGGAAGCAGCAAGCTGGGAAGGGGAATTCCACTTCGGAGGAGCAGTTAGCAAAATTCCATGAAATCCATGATTCGTTGGATCGAAGAATTTCTACAGTGCATGATGTTGTGGAAACCGTCAACAAGAAACTGACTCTGCTCATCAGGCTTCTTCGGCAAACTCTGAGCCCGGACCCCCTGATACAGGAGCAAAAGATGAAGGAGGCACAGGAATTCCAATCCATGCAAGACATGCAGGCCAGAGTTGACAAGCATGTTCTGGACGTGGGCTTAGACACAGTCAGTCGCATTGGCGGTTTTCCTCGCCCCGGCGGTTTTCCTTAGTTTCTTTTATGGATGTCTTATGTCTTCTGTCATGGCCTCGGCTTTATGCTAGTTAGCTATGTTTCTCTATTTCTCTGTTTCTGTCATGGCTTCGGCCTTATGCATGTTAGTATTGTCACTCTGTCTCTATCCAAGTTTTGATAGTGTCGTGGCGTTAAATAACGATTCTAAAAGTAAGCCGCCCTGCGTGGTGAGCAGCTTAGTTTTGAAAGCTCAGGGCTGGTTGTCAGCACGTTTTAAATGGTACATCTAAGGGTCGTTCTGCTACGGCAGACTTTTTTGTAACATATTTTGTTCTATAATATACATATCTGACTTACAAAAAAAAAAAAAATCTCCTATGAATGGTAAACTCCTCCAGAAATAAAAGGAAGTTGGGCAGTGAAATAAACTCCTATTTCCTCACCCTCATTCCAAAAGAAGTCAATCCTGCTAACTTCGCAAGATTTCAACCTATATCTTTATGTAATGTAGCATATAATATTCTAATAAAGGTGATAGAAAATCATTTAAAGAAATTTCTTCCCTCCTTCATTGTCGAAAATCAAGGTGGCTTCATGCAGTGTAGGAACATATTGGACAACATAATTTTACTACAAGAAGAAATTCACTCAAGCAAAGAGGTGGGATTTGCAGGGATGGTCATTAAACTTGAAATGGCTAATGCCTTTGATTGGGTAAATCACTCCTTTCTTTTTATAATTCTTGAAAAAACAAGGTTTTGCATGGAATTTATTCAATGGATTTGGGCATGCATTCGTTCCCCTTGGATAGCACCTCTTGTTAATGGGAGGTATGCCCCCTTCTTTGCAACCTTGAGAGGCTTGAGACAGGGATGCCCTCTCTCTCCCCTTCTTTATATTATCATGGCAGAATGTCTAGGAAGAAATATGGAAGCAACAAGAGGAAACAGAAGCCTCTTGGGGTTGAGTATACCAAGAAATGTTAAAGAAATAAATCACTCATAGTTTGTGGCTGATACACTCTTACTTGGGGGAGCATGGAAAAAATTGCTATAAGGTTCAAAAGGATACTATGTAAGTATCTATACTTATTTGGAAGACAAGGCAATAAGCAAAAGAGCTAACTATATGGGTGGAATTTCTCTGATTCGATCCTCCAAGACATCTCTCAAATCCTAGGATTCCCGGTCGCCAAAAATTGGACCTCATTATCTTACTTAGGAGATTCAATATCCATGGGACTGACTACAGGTGATGATTGGGAACCAGTTATCCAGAAAATATCGAAGAGAATTCTTTCATGGGGTGCTCAATGGTTAAGCATGGATGGGAAAGCAATTCTCATTAAATTTGTATTATCATCTCTCCCAATGTATATTAGATCTGGGTTGCTAGCGTCGAACGGTATATCTCATCAAATAAGTTGTATGATTCATAATTTCCTCTCGCGGGGTGGAAAAGGAAATGAAAATCATTTTGACTTAATCAATTGGAACATAGTGAGGCTTCCCAAAAAATATGGTGGGTTAGCAATCAAAGATCTTAAATATATGAATTTGGCATTAGGAGCCAAGCTAGTATGGAGACTTTTTTCTGAATCTATGGAATGGTGGAATCTTGTATTCATAAGGAAATATTTTCATAAAATTAGACTTCACATACCAAAGAAGGAGATGTGGGGAGAAAATGGTTCAAAAACCTAGAAATTATGTAAAGCAAAAGCTCCAATGGTAATGCAATAGTTGGGTTGGAAAGTGAGCAATGGACGATGAATCCATATATGGAATGACCTTTTTCCTTCCCCCTCATACCTCTGTGATGAAATTGATTGTCGCGAAGTAGCACTCTAAAAGGAATAAAATTGGAAACATAGGTTGGTCGATATCTCTGAATGGGACCCGAAAGGATATTGGAGAGCGTGGCAATGTTGTAATCTCTCTAATCATCTTTTTGCACAATGGAAAGCGCTAACCAAATCTATTAAAGGATTTGTGCCACTAGCGACTAATAAATAGGACCACAGAATTTGGACAGGGGGGGAACGTTTTATACGGTTAAAGAAGCATACGATATTCTAATCCCAAAAATTCCCCATCCACCTTTGGATAAAATATGGGGAAAGATTTGGTCTAAAGATGGCCTTCCCAAGATCAACACATTTTTTTGGCACTTAGTACATGGGAAAATTCCCATGGTATAAAATCTTGAAAAGAAGAGCAACCTAAGATCCATCAAGATGTGTTTTGTGTAAAGAGGAGGAAGAATCAATCCATAATGTCTTCCTCAATTGCTCTTTTTTGGACAATGTATGGAATCATGCCATCAATCCAATCAAATATATTCAAAATATTCCTCAATCTCAGGTAGATATGTTTGAAAATTGGAGGCTTCAATTCCCATGGGAAAGAAAGAAAGATTCAATTATAATTTGGAGTCGGGTGGCTTTGCCAAGGTTTTCATGCTAGTCTATATGGCTATCGTGTAATCAAGCTATATTTCAGTGCATCATCCTTTATTCGAAAATCATAGGCATGAAAGCAACCCAGACACATTTTTAACATATCTCGTAAAGAGGTTTTGACCATGTATATATGGAAAATATCCATACTGAGGAAAGGGAGTGGTCCCATTCAATTAAAATCAGTTATCTATCAGCAACATCAAGCCTCAAGTGTCTCTTCCCCAGTATGCTATAACATTTGAAGGGCATCAGTTCAGGAATTGGCGAAGATCCATTGGGCAACATCAACTATTTTTTAATGGAGCACCAAAAGGAAATCTGGGGGAGGCAAGAGTGAGAGGGGTAGTTATGATCAAGGCGATTTGGTTCTCAAACAAGGAGATACAATTTATTTTTGTTTACCATGATAAACAAAAAAAAAAAGAAATAAGGGATGGCATTCATAAATCATTGGAAAATGGGAGGGAATCAAAATGACCCAAGGCCAAAGCAGGCATTAAATACTGGCATGTTATCGAAACTAGGGGAAGCAGAAAAGTGGCAGCTCTCGAGAGTGGAAGCATAGTTGAATCGCCTAGGAGGAGAACTACATTGGCACTTGTCATCTTATGACACATAACTAAATATTCCCCATGTGAAAAAGCAATGAAATATATCATTTCTCATGCTAATTCCTTAACTATATAGAGAAGAAATAAATATGGTAAGGTTGCAAGTTGGAGAATGGAAAGTTTGCAATACAGCCACAATTTAATCAGGTGAATGAGAAGCACAACCATTAAGTGTGTAGAAATGAAGGAAGAGGATGATAAAGGTAAGTGGAATTGCTATAAATGGTGAGTAGCTACAGAGGAATTGCATCGAGTTTCAATTAAGGTTCATTTGAAGGCAAGAATGGATATCCCAGGTGAGGTAATTGAAGAGCAACTAGGATAGGTGTAAGATGCGGGCACACTAGAGGAGAAACTAGTTATGATGTAGCGTATTGGGGAGAATTTATCTGAGGAGGATTTAACCCACTTCTCGTCATTTATGTGTGAAGTCGAGTTGATGAAAGACAACATGGAGAGACTAAGGCTCGCTGTTGAAAACGTGGCCACAAAAATTGACAACCTCTCAATCAAAGTGGAGGGGATAGAGGTAACAGTGGAAGCGGCAGCCATGGGGGTCCTTAAATAAGTCTTTGGCTTGCAGGATCCTCCACCTCCTGTCGAGGATAATTCAAGCGAGCCTATGGACCTAGCGGAAGCTGAGATCCTGGTGCAAGAAGAAGTAGCAAATGAAAATGCCATGGAAAATGGATAATCTCCAAGAATGTAGTTTAATTAAGTATTCTCTATTTTTTTATCAATGTATTGTAAATTAGTGCTACATAATGGCCTATTTTGGAGATTATATAAGATAAACTTAGTCATAGGCAAGATAAGATATAGACAAAGTAGAGGCAAAATCTATTTTGACCAATTTTGATTTGAAATTGCTAAAGGACAATCTATAAATGTGAATGTAAGGGTTTTGGATCGTGTTCTAGTTTGATAATATATAAAATTACCCATCTCTTTAAAAAAAAAACAATTTATTAAAAAAAAAACTAATTTTTTGAGTGCCAATTCTGTTAGTGGGTGCTCTATGTTATGAAACCAGCTCAAGAAAAGATAGATAAACGCCTTAGAATTCAGCCTCTTCGAGGGGGCAACCTCCTTTACATTACATAAATGAACAATTCCTGGATGATTCAAATGACAAAACCTCCTTTCTATATATAGGAGTCTAAGGAGTCACAATATAACCCAGCCGACCTAACAATAATAATATAAAGCAACAAAAATAAAAATAGAGGGATTCTATGGGGCACAGTAATAACAATATGGGGGAAATAGGGGCACAACAATATAAATAAGGGGTATAACTACAATAGTAATGGGGTAATCACTAGTATTATAGGGACCCAACATGCCCCTCGCCTTCAAAAAAGTTTTGTCCTCAACGCTTGAGTAGTTCTGGATACTTCTGCATAAAATTCTCATCCTCCCATGTGGAATCTTCAGTGGATAAGTTCTTCCACTTGATAAGATACTCTGAAATTGATCGATTTTGTAGCTGTCGAGTTCTTGTTTCTATGACTGCTTCCGGTTCCAATATAATTTTTCCTTCCTCGTCAAGTTCTGGCAATATTGTTTGAACTGGGAGCTTGTCACCTATAACCTTCTTTAAACATGAAACATGGAAAACTGGGTGTAATCGAGAAGCTGCAGGAAGCTCCAATTTGTATGCCATAGTACCAATCTTTTGTAACACCTTGTACGGACCATAATACTTTGGTGATAATTTATTATCCTTCTTAGCTTGCTTGAGAGACATTTGCTTATATGGTTGTAGCCGTAGGAATACCCAATCACCTACATCAAAACTTCTTTCACTGCGATGTTGATCTACCTGTTGTTTCATTCTATTTTGTGCCAACATGAGGTTATCCTTTAAGAGTTGGAGGACTTGTTGTTGATGTTTGATGTGATGTTCCACTACCTGAACCTTAGAATTTTCTCTTAAATATGATGTGATGGATGGTGGTTGATACCCATAAAGTGCCATAAATGGGGTCATTTTTGTTGCTGTATGGAAGGAAGTGTTATACCACCATTCAGCCAGAGGCAACCATTTGACCCATTGTGTCTGTTTATCAGATACAAAGCAACGAAGATATCCTTCCAAACATTTGTTTACTATCTTAGTTTTCCCATCAGATTGAGGATGATAAGATGAGCTATGAGCTAACTGAGTACCAAGACAAGAAAATAATTCTGTCCAAAAATTTCCAGTGAAAATGGGATCTCTGTCACTTACAATAATCTTTGGGTTTCCATGTAGCTTTTGAATTGTTTCCATAAATGCAGTAGAAACTGTACTGGCTTTAAATGGATGTGATAATGCACAAAAGTGTGCATACTTGGTAAGTCTGTCAACTACCACCATGATGACACTCTTTCCCTCAGACTTGGGTAAACCTGTGATAAAATCCATTGAAACCTCCTCCCAACATTGGCTTGGAATGGATAAAGGTTGTAATAGACCCGGTGTCTTAATTGTTTCAACTTTATTTTGTTGGCAAACCAAACATTCCGCCACAAACTTTTGAATATCTAATTTAAGGCCATCCCAAAAAAATTCCTTCTTAACCCTGTGGTAAGTTTTTAAAAATCCTGAGTGCCCTCCTAAGGGAGAAGTGTGAAATTCCATAAGAATATTTTGTTTTAGCTGGGAATTCTTACAGAGGTATAAGCGATCTTTGTACCATAACGAATCATTTTGCCAGCTAAATGTATCAGACGTACTGGAATCTTGTTGTAGCTTTCGAATAAGTGCCCACACTTCTTCGTCATTCTTCCATTCCTCCCTTGCTTCGTTAATCCAATCTCATTGGATAATAGAAATGGCACACAACAATGCTTCCACATCCTCATCCTTTCTTGAGAGTGCATCTGCCACCACATTTTGCTTCCCTTTTTTGTAGATGATTTCAAAGTCATAACCCAACATGTTTGTGACCCACTTTTGTTGCTCTTCAGAGGATAATCTTTGTTCTAAAAAGTATTTAAGGCTATCATGATCCGTTTTTACCTTGAAGTGTCTTCCCATTAGGTAGGGTCGCCATTTCTTAAGTGCATGGAGTATTGCCAACATTTCCTTCTCATAAATAGCTTTGCTTAAAAACTTTCCCTTGATTGGACGACTTTCAAAAGCAATGGGTCTTTCATCTTGCATTAGAACAGCACCAATTCCATTTCCTGAAGCATCACATTCCACAATAAAGGTTTTTGTGAAGTCCGGTGTAGCTAAGACCGGTGCTTGGCACATTGCCTCTTTAAGATGTTCAAAGGCCTTTGTTGCTTCCGGAGTCCATGAAAATGCATCTTTCTTCAATAATGTTGTTAGAGGTGCTTCTATTCTCCCATAATTCTTAACAAACTTGCGATAATACCCTGTCAACCCAAGAAATCCTCGCAGATGCTTTATGGATGTGGGGATTTTCCATTCCTTAATGGCTTTAATTTTGCTAGGGTCTACCTTAACTCCTTCATGAGATACAATATGACCCAAATATTCCACCTCCTGGACTCCAAAGAAACATTTGGATCTTTTTGCATATAATTTTTTCTCCTCCAATAGTTGTAGCACCCTGTCAACATGTTCAACATGATCCTTCCAAGACTTGCTGTAGATTAGTATATCATCAAAAAATACTAACACAAATTTTCTAAGGAATGGTTTGAAAATTGAATTCATCAAACCTTGAAATGTTGAAGGTGCATTGGTAAGGCCAAAAGGCATGACCAAAAATTCATAATGACCCTCATGAGTTCTAAATGTCATTTTCGGAATGTCTTCAATCTTCATTCTGATTTGATGATATCCTGAACGAAGATCCAACTTGGTGAAGTAAATTGATCCATGCAATTCATCCAGTAATTCATCAATGACAGGAATGGGGAACTTATCTTTAATAGTGAGCTTGTTGAGCTCCCTATAATCCGGACACATGCGCCATGATCCATCCTTCTTGTGCACCAATACTACTGGAGCAGAGAAAGAACTTTGACTCGGTTGAATTATACCAGCCTCTAGCATTTCTGCAACCATACGTTCAATTTCACTATTTTGGACATAGGGATATCTGTACGGCCTGATGTTTGGAGGAACACTTCCTGGAATCAGATGAATAGCATGATCATGATCACACATAGGTGGGAGACCTTTGGGAGTCTCAAATACCTTGGAATGATTGTCCAGGACTTTTTGGAGATCTGGAGAAATAGATGATTCCGATGTGGAAACATCTAGCAAACATAATTGTGCAATTACACCTCTTTGCTCCTTTTTTAGAAGCTTTGTCATACCATTAGAGCTGATTATCTTTCCTGGTTTCCCTGCAATACCCCTTAATTCAACTTCCTTTCCTTCCGTAGAAAATTTGATGAAAAGTTCTTGAAAATTAAAAGCTATTGTACCCAAGGATTGTAGCCATTGGACTCCTAGTACAACATCAGCACCTCCCATTGGAATGGAAAGCATTGGGCTAGTCAATACATATTCTCCCATGGATAGCTTGATATTATGGCACTTTCCAGAGCAATTTATTGTTCCTCCATTTGCAATCATCACTTGACACTCTAGTGTTGGATATAGGAAGCAATTCAATTCTTTTGCTACCCTACAATGAATAAAATTGTGGGTGCTTCCTGAATCAATCAACACTATTACCTTTTTCTTCTTGATTTGTCCTTCTATCTTGATGGTTTGAGGAGTGGTAATTCCCGCCAATGCATTACAAGATATGGTCGGATTTATTTGTTCTTCATCTAGGCTTTGTTCCTGGAGTATATCCTCTTCTTTTGACCTTTCTTGCTCCTTTTCTTCTTCCTCTTCACAATCTATGTAGAATAATTTCTTCTCAACACACTTATGACCTTTAGTGTATTTGCTATCACAACTGTAACAAAGCCCTTTTTCTCTTTTTTCTTCCAATTGTTGTGGTGTCAACCTTATAGGTTGTGGAAGACTAGGGGCAACAACACTTCCGTCTTTATAGTTGTGAGTGGTATGCTTCCTGGTTGCCATAATTTTGCTTTCCATTTTTCTTGCTAACCTGAATGCCTTCTCTAATGAATCAGGTTCCCAAAGGTGAACATCATGTTGGATATTATCCTTTAAATACCCTATGAACACATCAATCCTATGCTCCTCTGGAATATCTTTTACCCTTATGTTCAATTTTTGGAACTCCTCAATGTGCTCCATTATTGAACCCTTTTGTTTGAGACTTATCAATTGGCTAAAAAAAGTGTTGCTTTTTGTATCCTCATAATGTGCTATCAATTCTTCCGTAAAAATTGCCCAAGTGATAAATTGTTTACGAGAGAAAAGCCATTGATACCATACAAACTGATTTGGTTCCAAATATAAAGTTGCCATACGTACCTTTTGTGTGTTTTGCACATTATTGAGATCGAAGAACTGCTCCATCTGTAATATCCATGTGGCGGGATCCTTGCCATCAAACTTCCTCATATCGATTTTTGGAATATGGTGGGTCTTAGATCCAACATTAGTCTATGGAATCATGATTAACATTTCTCTTTTTCACATCATGAGTTTCCTTTACAACCTTTTCACCATTAGTAAGTATTTCTTGTAGAAAATTTGTCAAATCTGTCTTCTAATCTGCCATGTCTGTCTTCAAATCTGTCTTTAAATCATCCATCTTAGCTTCCATGCCATTTATCTTAGATTCCACGCCATTTATCTCAGATTCCACACCATTTAACTTAGCTTCTGTTAGCTTTTGTGAGCGTGACATTTGTTGCACTTGTTCTTGTAATTTTGATATATCATGTAGCATTTCTTCCTCTTCTTCATGAGTCATGCTAAAGCTTTCAGGTTACTTACTCGGTGTTTGCATTTTCTTTCCTCGGGGCATCAGTTACCGATAATAATGCTTTACTATGCCCTTTGAATTCCTTCAAACCAAGCTTACGCAAAAATTTAAAAAAAACTACACACCTTTTTTCACTTTGTAGAAGCCTGATATTGAATCTAATGTATCTCTGTAATTTCGGATCATCCAGTTCTGAAATTGCGACCTGTAGTATCCTTCTATGTCCTCTTTCCAATGCCACAAGTCTGACCCAAATTGGTTTCTCCAAGGAAGAGTTATGCGAAATCTCCCACAGTGACTTGATTATAGACTAGTTCAGTAGAGCAAACTTGTATGACATGCCACGAGTCACTGTTTCGACCTATGGATCTAAAAAATGCATACAAGAAACTACAGTCTGTCCTCTTTCTGTACCTTCTTACGAAATTTCAATCCGATCCCCAGAGAGAAAGTTATGACGATTTTCCCCAGGTCACCTGTTTGGAATGTAATTCAGGAGTCTGCAAAAAGACCAACTTCCTCAGATCATATTGCCGCAAATATAGCACAAAAAGCTCTGAAATTCGGACCCGAGGTTCAGCACGATTTCTTCTCAAATGGGTTTTTTTTTTAACTTCTGAAACGTCGCAGAAAAAAAATTATAGCGAAAATTCCACGATGACCGGTTTGGAGCAACGAAACCCTAGAATCCAAAGCTCTGATTCCAAATGTTATGAAACCAGCTTAAGAAAAGATAGAAAATATAGATCAACGCCTTAGAATTCAGCCTCTTCGAGGGGGCAACCTCCTTTACATTACATAAATGAACAATTCCTGGATGATTCAAATGACAAAACCTCCTTTCTATATATAGGAGTCTAAGGAGTCACAATATAATCCAGCCGACCTAACAATAATAATTTAAAGCCACAAAAATAACAATAGAGGGATTATGTGGGGCACAGTAATAACAATATGGGGGAATAGGGGCACAACAATATAAATAAGGGGTATAACTACAATAGTAATGGGGTAATCACTAGTATTATAGGGACCCAACACTCTACCACTAACATTGACACTAGCATTGTTATGCTATTTCTCTTCCCAATTATGCCAGAATTGACATTATTGCAGATTCGTTATGTAGGCGAGGGGGGGGGGGGTGGGGTTTGAACAAATTTGTGATTAATATTATTATGTTTCATTGTGTGGAGCTTACTTGTGTGGATATTTCAATGTGAAGAGGAAGCTACAAGGAGTCATGGAGTCTGGACGTACAAGTTGTCATCATTATTATGGTTCCATCCAACATCATTTGTATGCTACCTATTAAATTTTCCACTGCATTAAGCCACATTCATGGATTCTAGCCCCAAAAGAAACAAAATCACAGGGCAATGGAGAGGAATCCAGTTTTTATTGAACTCGGGTATGATGGCTTTGTAGAAAGACCATAGACAGAATTTGTTTGCGTCTAAAAGCAGAGCAAGAGGGGATATTCATACTCTAGCTGCTCTGATCATCCTTCATTCTCCAGACCTCACACTATTGTTCTCTATTATGATCGCTTTCTCATAATACTCAACAAATAAAGTGAATGGCCATGATCAAGCAAATTAATAGTGCATGGAACTCCATTGCAATGAAATCTATTTATGCCCATTTATGTGACTTATGCAATAGAGATATAGTTTCATTATATTAAAATAAAGAGATAAAATTAGTGGATAAAACAATAGTGGATACCTCATGTAACTACTAATAGATAGTGGAAGGGTGTTATGATGGTTATTAATAGCTATAAGGTGTCCCGCTACCATATTGGCCATAATGCTTCTATAGGCTATTTTCTTTATGGCTATAGAGGTAATTGTTTATTGTATTTATTGATCTATAGTTTGACATAGTTTCTTATGGACCTATTTATGGCCATTTAGTATAGCAAGGTATGGGATAAGGCATTGTAATCAAATTATTATTCCACAACTAATTACACAAAAGTCAAACAAGTTTTGCATGCATCACCTGCACTTATTAAAGGTGAGAAATAAACATTAAGATAAATGCTCTATAAACAAGGATCGTCGGATTTAAAATTACAACCATGGATTCAATCCTCTTTGCTAGTTTTTTTCAAACCTGCGTCACCCGCACCTAGGCAAGGTGATCAATAAGTATCAGGATGTATTTTATGGTATTTATTAGTTTTCATCTATAAATCACGGATTACAAAGTATTTAATACTTTATATCACAAGCACGCTTTAAATTTTTAAAATTTCAAATGCAATAAAGCATTTCATCTTTTGTAATTGAATATTTATTGCTTGCATTTGTTAAAGTGAAAAAGCTTTGATTCTAAAATAATTGGTGTTGAGTGAGTATGTGAAGATGCGAGAGAGACAGGTTCGAATGTCATTTATAACATCTTAATTTTTCATCTATATCACTAGTGAACTAAGAATTATAGACATAACCAAATGGTTATTTTATGAGTACAATGGCCTCGTCAACCAAATCACTTTGCTTACCATAAGGAGAAGTTTGGTTGATTGAAGTCTGGTTGACTAAGAATTATCGTATAAACTAAGTGACCAGATCCCAACATATGAATTCGTAATCAGTTTGTTGAAGTATTTAGTGGAAGCATAAGTTAACATTCCTCCTTGCATTATGCACTTCCTTACTTGTTTTGTGGGCCACTCTAGCTATGTGGACTGTGGAAGAGATTAATTGGGTAGAGTGTTGATATTATGTGGAGCTCTACACTCCCACACAATGGAAATCCCTATGCTTCTTAAAAAAAGTGAAGAGTATGACATGTATCAATGCAACAAGTTACATATAATATATAAAATTGTTTCATTGGGCATCACAACCGATGCGACAACATCCTTTAGAGTAATATAAATTATAATTTAGAACTTTACATCTTTACACGGTAGTGATGTCTCATTACATGGCATACTACGCAATTTAGTTCATCTAGCAATGTCAACAGTGTAATTTATAGCGTGTCTATTAATGTATTAACCAACAACTTTGATTGTGGTTCGTTTTCGCCTCTGGAAACATACCTAATCTCTATGCCTCTCGATCTTGGTAGCTTTATTATTACAATTTTTTCATGTTCTCATTACTAATGAACTGCAATATTATATTTGTGTCACAATTTTAAATTCATATATGATTATATAACATAGCTTGATATACATATACATATATGTATATGTATATGTATGTATATATACATATATGTATATGTATATGTATATGTATATATATATATATATATATATATATATATATATATATATATATATATATATATACACGATTATTCTTATATCTTTAAATTCTTTTAGTTTTGGTTTTCTGTTTTTTTATAACATATTTTAGATTTGTGATTACATTGTTAGTGTGTTTTATAATTTTATTTTTAATTCATTGCACGAAATTTTGACAAAAGGTGTTTTTTGTCACCTATTTTCTCTATCTTCTCTCACATGATGTGTTTTGACGGCTGGATGAAAGGCACATCAGTTTCATTGTGGGGATTTTCATTTATCATAACTGGCAGCAACGGATGTGCATAGCTTTAATTGTGTGGACCTTTCCTCACAATAAACTCTCTACACTAGTCTAGTTTTTTAACTCTAGCAGAACAATGAACACATGGACACTTAATATCCTTAATACTCACTTACAACTCAAACTCAACGTCAGCTAGGTAGTGTGAATCTTCTAGTTGTCTTTAAGTCATTGCACGGAACTTTGACATAAGGTGTTTTTTGTCACCTCCATTCCATGTCTTCTTAGAAATAAAAAAAAAATTGCATTCTCACATGACATGTTTTGACTATTGAATCAGAGGCAAAATTTTAACTAACCATTATTAGGGAATGTACATTCAAGCTCTTATGGACATAAATACATTACATCAATTTATAACACTCATAATTTAATAGACTACAACATTTAAAATATTTTAACACAAATGACAAATGAGAATTTTTAGTGTATTGTCAACGTCTCAAACATATTTTAAGCCAATGAAATAAGCAATGTTTTCTTTTGCTCCACTCCAAGTGTATGAAATTTCTGTCATCATTTGGTAACATCTACTAATCTCATCTAAACATTTTTTTTTGGTTTGGATATCACTATTCTTGTTGTTGTTCATTTATATATTCTACCCCCGCTCCTTACTTCCCAACATATCAACACTGTGGAGTTTTTTCCCCTGTATGTCCAAATATGGAAGAGACCATGTGCAGTGATGCAAGGAGGCAATTGACTTGGCAATCCAATGAAATAATTAAATCAGAAATCAGAAATTATGCATGATTCTCAATAGAGAATTGTGGAATATAAAGAGATTGAGTGTATTATTTCAATCCCATACTCAGCCTTTGGATGCAAACAACGATCACCTACAAGATACAATCATTTATGGATAAAAAGAACAAACTCATTTATATAAGGTAAACAAAAGCACATAACATGCTAAAGAATTTTATGCCTATAGGTAGTTTTATTACAAGATTGTCTAAGCAAAGTGGTGGCAGTATCAACTATACATTCATGATGATCTTCACCATTCATTAGTCACTGTGCTTGTCACCATTCCCTGATGATTTTATTGTTGCCTTGTTTTGCATGTAACAACATATACGACTCAACGTGAGCTTTTTGTGCATGTAATTATTGTGCCATTCATAAATGTCGGGATTTGATATTGGGTTTTAACATAGTATCATACTTTTCTTGCATCTCATTATATGTATTTTTATATGCCAAACGTGATGGTAGGCATGGTTCAGATTACTCCTAATTTTGGACTGCAATTGCATGTTGGTGAAAGGGGTCTCCAATTATGAAGAAGGTAAAAGCATTGTATTGCAATAGGATGACCCTACCTCTACTCTTAGGCTGACAACAATTTTGTCACGGAATATTCCCCCATTTATTAGATACCATGTTGCTTCCATTTATGATTTCACATTTTCTAAGTATATCATTTCAATCTACACAGTTGACCATATAGTTAGACAAAAATATATGGTCCATGTTTACACTATTGGGCAAATCTTAAGGTCGAAGATGGGATCATAATTTATCACAATTGGTAGCAACACATGCACAAAGCTTTTCTTGTGCAGAATATTTCCATACAGTGAAAGATTCGCATAAGCAAAGCTTTACCCGTGGCAAATATAGAGCACATCAAATTCAAATGGTGACTTGTGACAAACACAAAAGCATGCAGGAGACAACGCAGGAAGATGGCCCACATCCACATCAAAATCATCCTCTTTGGCATCCTTGTTGTCAGAAAAAATAAATGATATTTAGCCGATCACAACCTCTCTCAAATTTAACCCTTCCATGCCTTTTGGCTGGCTAGACGAAATTATGGATAAAAGTGCCTTGTGGTTCACATAAATTTTACCACATGGACATGGTGTTGACGTCATTCTAGAAATATTTTTGACTCAATATGCAGTTTAATCATTGGATTATGATTCGAGTTAACAAACATGGGTTACTATCATGTTACATAACATTAATTGTAGCTTAAGTTTGTTTTGGAAAGCGATCGTATTAAAATTGTAATGTAGCAGGCTTACAAAATAAGTTGTGTGGAAGAGTTGTGTGGAATGTAAAGAAGTTGATTGTATGGGAGTGCAGAGAAAACATATTTCGCTGCATTCACTCTCCCCAGTCATGCACGTGAGCTGTCAATTACAGGGAATTTGGCACAATTAACTCCTGAGATAAACGATTGTTGGTATATTTGACTTGTGCGTTAGAGATAGATCTAGGTGGGAAGTAAGCATTAGATTCAGGGAAATATTTTATGGGCCTTCGCATTGTCTAATTAAATGGTGTTGTAATAGGTATAACTAGAAATTATATGTTGGGTCCTCGCATTTTCCATCGATAAGTCGTCAAGTCTCGACTTCGTCACATTGTCAAACTTGGCGTGGCTGTTATAGACATTTTTGGGCCCTACAACCCCAAGCATGAAATGTCCATAAACCAAGGGCTCCTAAGTCCCTAAAAGTGTTGTTCTAACCCCTAAAGGAACAAGGTCAACTGATTACAGCTTCTCCCAGAAGTTCTCCATGAAAAACTAGTCAAAACTGGATCATCTCACTTGCTCCATGGCCAGGGTGCGATGCATCGCACCTTGTACACACGGGAAGTGTGTTGCATTTCAAAAAGCCCTTCTATGGGGTGCGATGGACGAGAAAAGACAAGTGGTGGAGACAGTTTGCGAGGTGGATGATCATGGAATCTTCCAGAAACTTCTCTTGGGACACTTGCCTCTCAGAATCGCCCAAGGATGAGTAAGAGATCAATGAGATCTCCAAGTGGCATCAAGAACTATCAGAGAGAAGACACTAATCAAAAACCTAGAGCTGACTCACACCTCTACAAATATCTATATATAGATCTCTCATCCCAGAGATCCAGAGGTCAGAGGCTGGAATTTTGCATATTGTAAGGAATTGCTGTTGGTTTCTAGAGACAAACATCAGATTGTTGGGTGATCTAAGCTTTGTTTGAGGTGAAGAGGGGCTTCTTTGTTGGGAGGTTGATGCTGGGTCGGAACAACTGGTTGTAACTCCTCCTGGCTCTTTTCTTGTTTATCAATAAAAGCTATTTGAGTTTTCCTCCATGCTTTTGTATCATTGATGCTTGTTACATTTGTATGGTCAATTTACATCTGATCCTAGATTGTTTATGATTATAGATCCATGTCTTTGTATAGTGCTATGCTTATGTGATCTTACAGGTACTTTGTGAAGCTGGGCGTGAAAGGGAGCAGGTAGCTGAGGACTATCAAAGAAGAGAGGGATCGAATCGAAGGATTAGCGCAAGACAGAGGTTGGTCTTTCTGTTCCTCTCTATCTATAATTCATAAAGGAAAAACATAAGTAGATTTTCTCTGTTTGTTTCTAAGGCAGCTGTCACACCTTAGTGGGATAGAGCAGTTCTATATAGACACTTTTCGCTGTAACAAAATGGCGACTCCGCTGGGGAGATAATTAGTTTGTTCGTTTATCATTCTTTGTTGTCTATTTCGTAAACTTACAAGTAGCATTCGAACTGCATTTGCCATAACAAATGCAAAGTAGACAACTGCTACTTCAATCCATCTACTGGATCTGTTTATGATTTAAACAACTGATTCACAAACTATCTGATTTCCCTTGTGATAGCTCTTAGATCCTCCTTAGATCTACCCTTGATTGTTGCATTACTGATTGCTTTTTACTCGGCCAAAAACCAAGAACTGAACTGCAAACTGTGACCCAGAGACCGAACAGAGTCTCGTTTCTGGCCCAGCGCAGGTACTGTTCAGAGATTCTGAATTTCAGTGCACTTCCCGAGTGGACAACCTGCGTTGCATTTCAAATTCTCTGTGTTACAGGTGCGTTGATCAGACTAGCTCTGTGCAGTTGTGGTTTCTGTGGATCATTCTTTCCAGTTCTATTCCTGAATTTTGCTGCCCGTGATCAGTATATGTCTGTTTGAAACCCCTTTTCCTTGCTGTTATTCCGCCTCCTTTGTACAAAAGAACTGTAGATGTTTTTGTGTGTTTGTTGAGTCATTTACAGTTCTCTTTTGCAAAAGTAGCGTAATCGTATTGTCGCCCTTTGATTTGAAACTGTCGCAAGTGTCGATTTCAGTCCTAGGAAAGAGTTTGATTGCTGTTGATGGTTGATTATCCTGTTACTGTTGCTTTTGGTCTGAATTTGTAGTTTTCTAGTGTCAAGAACGAGTGTTCATTTCAAAATCATAAGGTGTTGTGATCGTCTCCATTTTTTATTTCGAAAAGAAACTTGTTTATATTTGTCGCTTGAAAAGAAATTTAGATTTGTGCATCAACTTTCTTTTTAGCATCCACATACTAAGAAAGTAGAAAAACAAATACATGCATGTTCATTTGCATATAGACTGTCTAATTGGCTTGATTTAGGAAAAGTGCATTTAGAGTGGGCTCTTTTCTCTTTGTGAAAAGATTTTTTCTTTCTTTTCCCTAGTAGCTAGGATTTTCATTGCATAAAGAAGATAAAAGTTTGTTTATCATCTTAGACTGCATTTTAGGAATTACATCTACATCGTGGTGAACCCGAAAGGCAAACTTCATAAATAAGATCAACTTAAAATAAATTCAATGAATCTAACAACGCTTTGGAACTTAACGCACAACATTTAGAAGTTTAGGCTAGAGACGTATTCCGGCGTCGTAAAGCCTGGTAACTGTTGTTCTCACTGATGGTTGGGTGATTCCTCCACTTTGAGACGGTAAGTCCCAGTACGGACTTGTGCTCCCACGTACCGTCGAGTATATTTTGGGAGACCCCAATAGGCTTAATCCTTTATCCATAGGAAGCCGTGTCTGCCGCCCTATCGATCGCAATGCACTGAACACAGCATTCAGGAAGATTGACTGCCGTACCGTAAAAAGTATTCTGCAGTTTTGCGATTGGTTTGGTACTCCCTCTACCTAGATTTCCAGAGCAGTCCCTTTCGTTCCTTTTCAGACTCCTTAACGGAAAAGGTCCATCTGAGCACTTGTCACTTCAGGCTCATTAAAAATCGAAGGAGACTAGAGTCATCTTTTGTTTTTTCTCGACTCTTAAAAATTGAAAAAACAAGTTGTGTCAAAGCGTCTAAAATTTATTTTAATCGGAATAACGTCACTGTTCCCTCGTTGATCTTAGAAATTAGTCTCCCTTCATCGCAAGTTCTTGTAAAATCGCTAAAAAATCTTTTGGATAGACTAGATATGTCTGAACAACCGTCGACATCCAGGACTGTGTCATCTGACGCAGCAGCAGCAGAACCTCCTGCTGCTACTCCAATGATGTTCGATGGTATACCATCTGTCCCGGCAAGTTATCAACAACAAGCCGGAGTCCAATCAGGGACTGTTTCGACGACTTGGTCAGTTCCTATTTCTTCATCCGGATTATCATCTGGTATTTCTTATGTTGAAACACAACAAATTGATCCAATGTGTCTTCAAAGGCAAATATACCCTTTAAGTACTGGATTTCCACCATATGGAGGGCAGTATGCCTTCATTGTTCCCTCCTAGAGAACAACCATATGGGAGTTTACAACAAAGTTCAGGTCAAACTGGAATTGCATCCAGCGGTTGGGTACCAATACTGCCTCAGCAACCAAGGGTTGTATATTCAATGCAACCAGTCCACCCTGTGTCGAATATTCCCACTATACCTGCTATGGTGACTGCGTCGCAAGTACAAGCACTACCTGTTGTATGTCAACCCCAAGTTTCTCAGGTTGCAATACAACAGCCTCTTGTCTCAACGACTCAATCACAACCTCAGGTTAGTGCCTCCTTATCTGGAGCGACTCAGGCTCAAACAAGTACTATGACTCCTCATCTTGGTCAATCATCCAGTATTAGACAACAGCAAATGGTCCAACAACCATGGCTGATTCAATATCAACAACCGCCATACCAGCAATCATATCAAGGACCTGAGCAACAAGTCTTTGTAAGTAATGGGCAACCGCATTTCCAAAGCGGTTATCAACAACCATATTATAATGGTTATGCCCATCAACCTTGTCAAGGTTACCGGCATCAAATACATTATGCTGGTATGCAAAGACCCACTGCTCAGCTGATTCCATCTTATCCTGGGTATGCTTCGCCTAACCTGAATCAACAGTTGCCCTTTGTAGCAACTCTAGAATTACCAGATTTAAACCGGCTGACGAATGATCCAATTGCTTATGCCCCTTGGTGGCCGGCGATTCCACATAAACTTCCGTCAGATATTCCTAAATTTAATGGAAATCCAGGTGAGGACCCATCGAATCATGTGATGACATTTCATCTGTGGTGTTCATCAAACACCCTCAACGATGATTCGATTAGGCTTCGCCTTTTTCAGAGAACGTTAACTGGTCCAGCAGCAAAATGGTATATCGAATTACCTAGAGCTTCGTTTGACAACTTCAGTACCCTAGCCACAACCTTTTTAACCCATTTTCAGTTACCGATAAGGTACGAAACGGGAACAGAACTTCTTACCAATTTCAAACAGACAACGGCCACTCACATATCTGATCATATTCATGAGTGGCGACGTCGTTGTAGAATGGTGAAAACATATGTTCCCGATCAGCTTTTAGCTGAATGGTTTATTAAGTCATTATTGCCTTCCATCATGGAAGATGTGGCAAAAGGGGGAGTCGTCACCGAAGAGCAAGTTATCGCTCGTGCGCAATATTTGGACTTGATTTACACTCAGTCCGGCACGCTCTACGATAAAATACCTGACGCTCCTAGACCGGAATTCTCAGTTCCTCCTCCTCCTAAATCAAACAATGACTCTCATGTCGGCGATGGCGTGATTGGCGCAACAGACACGAAATCGACAAAGGCTACATCTAAAAAGGCCCGTAAGATTTTTAGTCAAAATGCAAATGAGGAACTTCTTGCCTCGGAGGTGAATGCCGTGTCGACCGACAAGGGCAAACAACTAAAGCAACCAGGGGGCAAGAAGAAAAAGAAAGGGAGAAAAAGGAAGCAGGATGAGTCATCTCCTGAAAAACCTTCTGCAAACCCTTCTGGGCAAAGGAAACCCCCTGCGGGGTGTCAAATATGCGATGAGGATCATCGGACGAGAGATTGTCCACATAAAGCTGAAGTTAGGAAACTCTTTAAGAGTTCAAAAACCTTAGCAGTATTGACTGATCCGTTTCCAAACCCAGGAACCAAACTGGTTGCTAATCAAAATGCTTCCCGATCCCAAGTGCTTATGTTGTCTATCTCAGAGCAGCAAAGTGATGCTTTGACAAGGAATAAAGATTACGGGAATCCACAGCTGTCGAATAACAAGGCTAATGAACAACCTAGTAGTTTGACAACAACTTTGACTGAAGTTGTGCCACCCATCATTCCTGAACCAATGATAAAGTCACCAAAGAGAGTAGTACACAAATCGACATTTAATCCTTGTGCAAAAGTAGCACAGAATTATAATATAATAGAAGACCTGGCCCAATCGCCGTCCGCTATGTCGACACTTGAGGTACTGCAAAATTGCCCCTCCCAAAAACAAGCTTTATTATCAGTAATAGGTGGGATTGGCCCAATGGATTCCAATCTTGTGGCCTTTGATCATAAAGGATATGACTCCGCTGGGGATCGAACTAGTTTGTTTGTTTATCATTCTTTGTTGTCTATTTCATAAACTTACAAGTAGCATTCGAACTGCATTTATGCAAAGTAGACAACTGCTACTTCAATCCATCTACTGGATCTGTTTATGATTTAAACAATTGATTCACAAACTATCTGATTGCCCTTGTGATAGCTCTTAGATCCTCCTTAGATCTACCCCTGATTGTTGCATTACTGATTGTTTTTTACTCGGCCAAAAACCAAGAACTGAACTGCAAACTGTGACCCGGAGACCGAACAGAGTCTCGTTTCTGGCCCAGCGCAGGTACTGTTGAGAGATTCTGGATTTCAGTGCACTTCCCGAGTGGACAAGCTGCGTTGCATTTCAGATTCTCTGTGTTACAAGTGCGCTGATCAGACTAGCTCTGTGTAGTTGTGGTTTCTGTGATTCATTCTTTCCAGTTCTATTCCTGAATTTTGCTGCCTGTGATCAGTATATGTCTGTTTGAAACCCCTTTTCCTTGTTGTTATTCCGCCTCCTTTGTACAAAAGAACTGTAGATGTTTTTTGTGTGTTTGTTGAGTCATTTACAGTTCTCCTTTGCAAAAGTAGCGTAATCGTACTGTCGTCCTTTGATTTGAAACTGTCGCAACTTTCGATTTCAATCGTAGGAAAGAGTTTGATTGCTGTTGATGGTCGATTATCCTATTACTGTTGCTTTTGGTCTGAATTTGTAATTTTCTAGTGTCAAGAACGAGTATCCATTTCAAAATCGTAAGGTGATGTGATCGTCTCCATTTTTTGATTTCGAAAAGAAACTTGTTTATATTTGTCGCTTGAAAAGAAATTCAGATTTGTGCATCAACTTTCTTTTTAGCATCAATATACTAAGAAAGTCGAAAACAAATACATGCATGTGCATTTGTATATAGACAGTCTGATTGGCTTGATTTAGGAAAAGTGCATTTAGAGTGTGCTCTTTGCTCTTTGTGAAAAGATTCTGTCTTTCTTTTCCCTAGTAGGTAGGATTTTCATTGCATAAAAGAGATAAAAAGTTTGTTTATCATCTTAGATTGCATTTTAGGAATTACATCTACATCTCGTGGTGAACCCGAAAGGCAAACTTCATAAACAAGATCAACTTAAAATAAATTCAATGAATCTAACAACGCTTTGGAACTTAACGCACAACATTTAGAAGTCTAGGCTAGAGACGTGTTCCAGCGTCGTAAAACCTGGTAACTGTTGTTCTCACTGATGGTTGGGTGATTCCTCCACTTTGAGACGATAAGTGCCAGTACGGACTTGTGCTCCCACGTACCGTCAAGTATATTTTGGGAGACCCCTATAGGCTTAATCCTTTATCCATAGGAAGCTGTGTCTGCCGCCCTATCGATTGCAATGCACTGAACACAGCATTCGGGAAGATTGACTGCCGTACCGTAAAAAGTATTCTGCAGTTTTGCGATTGGTTTGGTACTCCCTCTACCTAGATTTCCAAAGTAGTCCCTTTCGTTCCTTTTCAGACTCTTTAATGGAAAAGGTCCATCTGAGCACTTGTCACTTCAGGCTCATTAAAAATCGAAGTCGACTAGAGTCATCTTTTGTTTTTTCTCGACTCTTAAAAACTGAAAAAACAAGTTGTGTCAATGCGTCTAAAATTTATTTTAAACTGAATATTTATTACCCCTTTTCCTACGTTGATCTTGGGTTGAGAAAATGGAATCCACCAACCAAGGGATTCCCCTTGGAGGAAATCCTAGTCCCTTCTCCTCTTGGGGAGATGTTGGTGCACCCCATATGGCCACATTGTCGCTTCCAAGACTGACAATTGGTTTGCCTGTATGGCTTTTCTCAACCTCTGTCGTTCAGAACACCACAATTCCTGAACAATCGAATCAGCAATTAGACGAGTCCAGAGTTACCCACCAACCTTCTACTTCCTCTAATTCTTCTTCTCCTCCTTCCTCTTCGCTTGATGGGGCTGGTAAAGCCAAAATTCAAGTACCTAAGGAGAAGAAGGAAAAGAAGAAGAAGGAGCCAAAAGCGACTGGGGGCAAACGAGTGTCGTCTAGCGAAAATCCACACACTGCACCGACCAGGCCTAAATCACCATGTGTCATTTGCAAAGGAGACCACTATCACAGAGATTGTCCTTGCATCCCTCGGATCTTAAGGGACTGGTCTCCCCGTATGCACAACCCGGTGTCGTCAACCTCTGGTGATCATGTTGAAAACACACCGTCGACTAGTGAAAGTGAAGCCCCAGGACAAAAAGGAAGATATAGATTTCCTTGTAAACTGTGTGAAGGCGATCATGCCGTCCACTGTTGTCCCTTCTTAGACGAAGCTAAAAGATTTTTGGACGATCGTCCGGTTTCACCGTTACGACTTCCTCCTGGATATAAAAAACTCTTGTCGAGTCCGTCACTAGTTGAAAATCCGACTGGCCCGCTCAGGTGGTCGGTCGAAGCATCTATCATTGAAGATAAACCATCTGAACCCATACCAGACGAAAGTCAAAAGGTCGAGGTGGCAGTTGACCCGGTCTTGCCTTCAGAGGTTCCATCTTCAGATGATACAGTCACTGAAGAGAACAAGGATGACACCGTCCAAATTCTTTTCATAAGCACACACTCCGACGAACATGGGGGCAATTTACCCATTCCTTTACTGCAGGAAGGAAGTTCGTCAGAGTCGTACCCGGCCGTCTATTCGGTCCCACCTCCAAGCAACCTAGTTGTCTCCTTCGACTGGAATCAACTAGGCAAACCCCGTTTACCAGCTAGTGTACCATTCTGAATTATTGTTCAAATATATAGAATGGTTATGGCTGGTACCATCATAGATGAAGGGGCTTCTGTGAGTATCCTTTCCTCAACTGCTTGGAAAGCGCTTGGTTCACCATCGCTTTTGCCTGAGATGAGAAATTTGACAGGTTTTGATAAAGGAACCAGTCGACCGTTAGGGATCCTTCCCAAGGTGCCCATAACATTGAGAGGGAAAACCGTTCACATGAACGTTATGGTAGTTCAAGGACCCCTGGATTACAATCTACTCCTTGGACGAGACTATATTTATTGCATGAGAGCCATTGTCTCATCACTCTTTAGAGTGATGTGTTTTCCGCACGAAGGAAGAGTGGTCAAGCTCGTAGACCAGCTTTCATTTCCCGGATCACGCATAGCAAATAGTCATATACCATCCCTAAATGGTCTTTTCACGCAAGAAATGTCTCAATCTCCAGTCCGTCCACCCGATGAGCGCGAGTGATTCGGGGGGACATGACTGAAACCCAGGGGGCATGCACCCTGGTCTGCTTCGGCAGGAAAACTTCAGGTATAGGGTAGGTTTCCATGAGAGAATATGACCTTCGTACTCCCGTCCGTGATTGGAAGAGGGAGTTGGACTGGAACAAGATTCTCTTGTCAAAGTTATGTGAGTTGGCGGGCATCGTCGCTCACCTTTGTTTATTTCGATAGACATCGTCGAAGAAGTGTTTTGTTTGCGCTGTGAATAAAACAATCTTTGGGTAACCTGTAAGAGGTATACCTTTCCTGATAAAACAAATGTTTTGTCAGCTCGAATAGAAGGTGACCTTGAAACTCTGTTTTATACCTGGGGGCATGCAAACCTTTTGGCATGAAAGCAAAGAGCGACTATTTATTTTTTTAAATTTTTAGGACCTCTAACCCTCTAAACTCGTAGGATTGGTCGTTTCCTAACTTGCATAAAGAAAGGATGTGGGGCAAATCTCTAAAAGTTGTCGTTTTATATGAGACATTCTTATCACAAGACTGGATTAATCAAGCAGTTTTAGCACATAGTTCAAGCTCGTTAAAAAATAAACATAAGACATGAGCAAATGTTTCCACCCGCGTTTAAGCTCATTAAAAAATGAACTATTCCCCGGTAAATAACCATCGTGAATATAGTACTTCAGCCATTAAAGCCTTGGTCGTGTTTGCATTGTCACCTCCACTTTTTCATTGGCCGATCATTCACCTCCATTTGATTGTTTACCCATTTTGAGGAACAGCTGCGAAGAGTGATTTCACTAGCCATCCTTGTAACACTGCCGTGATTGGAAAATTCCAAACCTTACCTGGAATCAGCTGCTACCCGTTTTATCACTCGTTTCCTCAAAAGACGAGTCTCCTTTAAGCTCTTTTCAACTGACTCGTAAAATATGAAAAGATTGTCGAGCCATTGGCCTCTCCAGCTCATTAAAGGGACAGGAAGTGCTATCCCTCGTCTAGTTATAATCTTTTTGGACCTGAGGGATTATTACACAAAAAGATCGAGCGCTTGTTTTGTTCGGCTCGTTAAAAGTATCGAAATTTCATCCCTTCTGTATTGTTTTATACTTTTTCGGACTTAAGGGATTAGATGACGAAAAGGAATTTTTGGAGTTACCTTTACGTTCCTTTTCAGACTCTCTAAAATTGAAAAGGACCGAGTTATCTTTGTCGTTAAACTCGTTAAAAAGATTAATAGCGACAAACTTGTCTATAGACGAGAAAGAGTTTCACTATCGCTAAGCTCGTTAAAACATAGCAATGGGTTTGCCCGAAGGGCAAATTATAGAACAAGCATATGTTATCCTCCTCGAGCTTGACAAAAATAAAGAGGTACTGGTCAGCAATGACTGGGGAAAAAATGGGAAGAAAACTCAAAGAAACTTTGTTGGTAGCAAGTCGCTCTTGAACATGACACTTCCGCTCCGTGTCCGAGTCGGGTTGGGTTGTTTCATTCACCGGTCACATCACCATGGTCACGCCATACCATCCACATTTGGGGTTAATGCTACCAATCCATCACATCAGTGTCGCCGATATGTTCAAGAGAAGTCATTCAGAGAATTCACCTGTGTCTCACCCACTACCATACATTATACTCCATTCTTTCATGACCGCCACCCTAAATCGTATATCACCAGATCGTTTTCACCTCCATTAAAATCATTTACTCCGTTCCGTGTCATTGATGTGGGATTCATTAAGGCCCTCCTGTGACGGATCACTTCTTGTCGACATCAACTCATTATCCAAGAAGTTGATCTAGGAACACCCCATTCAGTACTTTGAAGCTTGCATGCCTCAATGGCAAGTTTCTCACTTCCGGCGACAGGTTTACATCAATGGCCTTCGACCGAAAGATTTTGCGTGGTGTTCGACGCCAAGTCCTTTATTGACACCATGTGAACTGTACTGCAGTACCTTGAGGGTCATTATCATTATCGGTGATTCCTCTCGCGCTTGTTAACAGTTTACATCATTGACTGGTAATCAAGCGATGTCTTTCCATGTTCGATCGACTTGTACTTCGAGTGAAGATCGGACGAGATTGAAGACCCCGGATCTAGTTTCATCCATCCGGGCTGCGATATATATTCAGGGGAAATAAAGACATTAAATGTACATCATTGCTGCACAGATAATCATCCACTTAAAAGGATGATGGCTCTATCAGAATCATCAGTCTACACTCAGACGATTGTCTGTCCTATGTACATGAAAATGAATTTATAAAGCTGAGCATGGGAATGCCCGCCTCAGCTAGATCATGAAAATATTATGAAGATAATGTATTGTATTATATCTTATTACAGGTCTCCTCCCGGCATTGAAAGAACTTCGGATCCTCATAATAAAGCATTTCACCCGACACCAAAAGGTTAACGGCCTCATACTTTAGGGGGCAACTGTTATAGACATTTTTGTGCCTTACAACTCCAAGCATGAAATGTCCATAAACCAAGGGCTTCTAAGTCCCTAAAAGTGTTGTTCTAACCCCTAAAGGAACAAGGTCAACAGATTACAGCTTCTCCCAGAAGTTCTCCATGAGAAACTACTTAGAATTGGTCAAAACAGGATCATTGCAGCTGCTCCACTGGCTAAGTGCGTTGCATCTCACCTAAATACACTGTGAGGGTGTGTTGCATTTCAAAAGTCCCTTCTGTGGGGTGCGATGGGCGAGAAATGACAAATGGTAGTGTCATTCCGCGAGGTGGAGAGGCAATGGAAGCTTCCAGAATCTTCTCCTGTGACACTTGCCTCACTGAATTCGACCAAGGATGAGTAAGAGGCCCTCAATCTCCAAGTGGAAGCAAGAACTGTCAGAGAGAAGACACTAATCAAATCACAAGCTGACTCATCCCCCTTACAGATATCTATATATGGATCCCTCATCCCAGAGATCCAGGGGGGCTGGAATTTTGCATATTGTAAGGAATTGTTGTTGGTTTCTAGAGACAAACATCATATTGTTGGGTGATCTAAGCTTTGTTTGAGGTGAAGAGGGGCTTCTTTGCTGGGAGGTTGATGCTGGGTCGAAACAAATGGTTGTAACTCCTCCTGGATCTTTTCTTGTTTATCAATAAAAGTTATTTGAGTTTTCCTCCATGCTTTTGTATCATTGATGCTTGTTACATTTGTATGGTCAATTTACATCTGATCCTAGATTGTTTATGATTATAGATCCATGTCTTTGTATAGTGCTATGCTTCTGTGATCTTACAGGTACTTTATGAAGCTGGGCGTGCAAGGGAGCAGGTAGCTGTGGACCATCAAAGAAGAGAGGGATCGAATCAAAGGATTAGTGCAAGACAGAGGTTGGTCTTTCTATTCCTCTCTATCTATAATTCATAAAGGAAAAACATAAGTAGCTTTTCTCTATTTGTTTCTAAGGCAGCTGTCACACCTTAGTGGGATAGAGCAGTTCTATATAGACACTTTTCCCTGTAACTTGCAAGTTGAACTGGGGGGCAAAACAGTAGAAATTGATGTTGAGGTTATCCATGAAAACCTCGATTACAACATCCTACTAGGAAGGCCTTGGATATATGCCATGGCCGCAGTTGTGTCGACCTACTTCAGGAAGATTGCATTTCCCTTTCAAGGAAGAATTACAATCATCGACCAACAAACATTTCTCCCCAACAGTTCACAAGTTACGGGAAGCATTCCAATGATCCATGGAAGCAATCATTCGCTTCAAAATATTGGAGTAGGCCTCCTAAAAGACCCTGCCTTAATGGGTACTTTTGCCCTACCGCCTCCGAGCAATTTGGCGGAAGTGGCCATAGTGGAAACCTGCAATATGAAATCTTCTATATCTAATGGATTCGGAAGATTCCTAAACATTTTGTCAGCATGGATCATCGCCATTTTAGAAATATTGTAGCAATCAATTTTCTTGGCTTGGGGAACAAGCCCAAATTAACGCTCATCGAGTGTTTGGATAGATAGGTCTAAGGAATATGGCACCTCTTCAGATCCTTGGTCGCATGTACATTCTACAGACGAAGGAATCATTCAATCAATGATGATAGGAGAGGCACCATGGGAAGATTACCACCATCGCTCCCATCTTCCAGATTACCACGAAGATTATTCCAGCAACCTTAATCATCCATCAGTTTTTGATTTTCTATCAAATACTGTAAATACGGTGGACTCCGAGGACAATTCTTATCTTGTGTCAACCTCATTAAAAAATGAAACAAACCCCCTTTCCAAATCTCAAAGGTAAACCTTCATTCCAACCACCGAGTTGAATGCAATGAAGCTTGGGGGGCAGGCACCTCGATTTGCGTTATCATGCTGGAGGCATGCAAACTTATCACGAGCAGTGTTACTGCAGGGTTCAAGCTCGTTAAAAAATAAACCCGCATCGAGCAGTTTTAGCACAAGTGGCATCAAGAACTATCAGAGAGAAGACACTAATCAAAAACCTAGAGCTGACTCACACCTCTGCAAATATCTATATATAGATCTCTCATCCCAGAGATCCAGAGGTTAGAGGCTGGAATTTTGCATATTGTAAGGAATTGTTGTTGGTTTCTAGAGACAAACATCAGATTGTTGGGTGATCTAAGCTTTGTTTGAGGTGAAGAGGGGCTTCTTTGCTGGGAGGTTGATGCTGGGTCGGAACAACTGGTTGTAACTCCTCCTGGCTCTTTTCGTGTTTATCAATAAAAGCTATTTGAGTTTTCCTCCATGCTTTTGTATCATTGATGCTTGTTACATTTGTATGGTCAATTTACATCTGATCCTAGATTGTTTATGATTATAGATCCATGTCTTTGTATAGTGCTATGCTTCTGTGATCTTACAGGTACTTTGTGAAGCTGGGCGTGAAAGGGAGCAGGTAGCTGAGGACTATCAAAGAAGAGAGGGATTGAATCGAAGGATTAGCGCAAGACAGAGGTTGGTCTTTCTGTTCCTCTCTATCTATAATTCATAAAGGAAAAACATAAGTAGCTTTTCTCTGTTTGTTTCTAAGGCAGCTGTCACACCTTAGTGGGATAGAGCAGTTCTATATAGACACTTTTCCCTGTAACAGTGGCCTATAATTTCATAGCCCTACGGGAGCCATCTCATCAATTTGATTTATTAAGAAGCATCTATCAAATTGGTGTTTGAACATATTCCATCCATCTCTTAATTAAAACGGGTTGGAAAAAAGAATAACAAATTTGCAGAGGTGTAAATGTTTCTCGTTGATAGTGTTGATTTTCCACTATTCTATGTTGTCACAATCACTTTTGCCTAATTCTTTTCTTTAATTAGAAATATTTTATTTTAATTATCAAGAGAAATTATAGATATAACAGTAAACATAATAGACAATAAAACACAATCAAGATCAATAAGAAACACAAGGATTTGGTCAAAGACCAGGGGAAAAACCCACAAGGGCGAAAACCCTTTCAAATTCTTCTTCTTATTAGATTGTCATAAAATGTTTAGCAAAGAGAGTACAATGTTCCAATTCACCAATCACAATATTATCTAGGAAAACCAACCAAATAATATCTAAGATATGAGCCCAACGGACATATCTCATTCAAATCACAGTTTTCAAGTTTGCAGTCAACAGTCAAAGTGTACGATCAATTGTCCAAATATCTTAGCTCAAAGACATATGGAGCTAGTGACCATTTGAGAGGTTGTATCTCTCCATCTACAAGGATCACCCTATCATATGAGTAGTTATAGCCAATAACTGTTTAAATCTTGTGGCTACATATCAAATTCCCTTCTTCACACAAGTGAACTCGGACCCTACAATTTCGGACCTATATGAACCAATCTCAGACCCATGTGAGCCAAAAACCAAATAAAAGGGAGAAGAATATGCTTCTTTATGATATTCAAATTAGGTTCTCTTGAATTGAATTTATAAGCTTCCAAGCATGTCCAATTTCTCTTTAAAGTCTACATGTCATTTTGTGCTCATGTGGGTTTCCTCTTTAAAAATACATTTTTCCTTAACCAAATTAAATTCTTCCAAGGGCTAGGAGGGGTATTTCTTGATGAGGAAGATTTTCCAAAGGAGGGAATGTTTCCCTGAGATGCCAAATTAACACTCCTTCTTAGACAGGGAGAAATTACCAACTATAACATATGTCAAATTGCAAATGTCTCGTCATTATCAAATGTCATCACTTCTCATCTATGCCCATCTACTAAACACCCTTGAATACAAGCTACCACCCTCTATTCATCAGGGAGCCTATGCTACCACCCGGAATCTGCAGCAGGGAGCTAATGCTACTACCCAGAAATCATCATCATCGGGGAGCTTATGCTACCACTTGTAATTTCCATCGGGGAGCTAATGCTACTACCCAAGAATCATCATCATCGGGGAGCTTATGCTACCACCTGAAATCACCAATGGGGATCTAATTCTACTACCCGGGAATCATCATCATCAGGGAGCTTATGCTACCACCCGAAATCGTCAGTAGGGAGCTAATGCTACTACCTGGGAACCATAGACAATAGGATGGATTCCACTTACCATAAATGGTAAGGATCACGCCTATCTTATTACATGTTGATCTTCCCAACATGACCCTCAAGAGTTAGTGGTATAACACCTGAATCTCTAGCTTGAATGGGATGTCACTTACCATGAATGGTAAGAATCGTACCTAACTCAAACAACCAGCAACCATTGGCCACATGGGTGGGAAACTAGATTCCAACTGGGGTATACTCGACAGAGCATGAGTTCCCTCAACCCCGGGAGCTCTTTGGCTCAATTCCTCACCCTAGGAGCTTAGATAGTGGTGGAGATCATAAATCAATATCCTTGATCATCGTGGACCCTTACCCAAGAGGGTCACATCCATTGATCCAATCTAATTTCTTAAAACCAAAAACATCCCTTTCGGAAAAGCCTTGGTCAGTATACTTTTTATCTACTCATCGGTTGAAGTGTGATGAACTCTCACATCTCTTCTCTGCACCATGTCTCGAATGTAGTGATACATGATCTCAATATGCTTGGAATTGTCATGAAATATGAAATTATCTACCAAGAAAATCCCACTCGTGTTGTCACAATATATGACTGTGTGAGGGCGATCATGCCATCCACCATTGTCCCTTCCTAGATGAGGCTAAAAGAGTTTTGGACGACCGTCCGGTTTCACCGTTACGGCTTCCACCAGGATATAAGAAACTCTTGCCAAGTCTATCACTAGTTGAAAATCCAGCTGACACGCCATTGTGGTCGGCTGAAACATCTATCATTGAAGATGAACCCTCTGAATCCATACCAGACAAAAGTCAAAAGGTCGAGACGGCAGTTGACCCGGTCTTGCCTTCAGAAGATCCATCTTTAGATGATACAATCACCGAGGAAAATAAGAACGACACCGTTCAAATTCTCTTTGTAAACATAGACTCCGATGAACATAGGGACAGTCTACCCGTTCCTTTACCGCAGGAAGGAATTTCATCAGAGTCATATCCGGCCGTCTATTCGGTCCCACCTCCAAGCAACCTAGTTGTTTCCTTCGACTGGAATCTGCTAGGCAGACCCCGTTTACCGGCTAGTGTACCATTTCGAATCATTGTACAAGCATACAAAATGGTCATGGCCAGTACCATCATAGATGAAGGGGCGTCTGTGAGTATCCTTTCCTCAATAGCTTGGGAAGCACTTGGTTCACCATCGCTTCTGCCTAAGATGAGAAATTTGACAGGCTTCGACAAAGGAACCAGTCAACCATTAGGGATCCTTCCCAATGTGCCCATAATGTTGAGAAGGAAAACCGTTCACGTGAACGTAATGGTAGTCTGAGGACCCTTGGATTATAATCTACTCCTTGGACGTGACTATATTTATAGCATGGGAGCCATTGTCTCCTCACTCTTTAGAGTAATGTGTTTTCTGCACAAAGGCAGAGTGGTCAAGCTCGTAGACCAGCTATCGTTTCCCGGCTCACACATAGCTAATAGTCAAGTGTTATCACTGAAAATTCTGTTGCCAAAATTGCTCAGACCAGCTTAAGGACAAAGTGTTTTCGCAGCGCATAAATCCTTTAGCAGTTTTGCAGCGCAACCTGTTTTAGTGATTTCGTAGCGAAAAACACCGACTTTGTACTAACTGCGCTACGAAATGGGGAATTCGTCCTGATCCATAGCACATCTCACACCAGCTGTCAATATTTTCTGCAAGAAGTTTACGAGGATAGCATGTGCAAGGTCTTACAAGTTGGTCTTGACGTGTGTTCTGTAGCCTTAAAATGAGGGCTGGTGGTCTGACAAATGCTGCGGTGATATCATCCTTGCTAGAACCGATTAAGTGACAGGGAAAGTGTTGTGAAGTGGCCTGATGAAATTTATTATAAAGACCCTTTATTAAAGTCCTATATATTTTATAACTCATGGAAGAGAATTTCATAGAGGTGGTTCTGTTTCATATCAGATTATTCATGAAGCACAATTTGCCCTGCAGTTGTATGAACAGCTTCAGAAATTTGTGAAGGCTGCGGGCATTAAGGTTTCTGTTGACAACATCACACCATACAAATTACAGCTGAAATGTTTGCGGTGGAAGTTCGAAAGTGTTCTTAACACTGAAGAGGGAAAAGGATTATATATTAACATTGTAGTTGCTGTCAGGGTCAAGAACGAGATGTAATCACCATGTCTTGTGTCCGAGCTTCTAGCCATGGTGTAGGTTTTGTTGCTGATATTCGTCGGATGAACGTGGTTTTGACAAAAGCTCGCAGAGGACTTTTGGGGTTATAAGTAATGCCGCAGCACTGAAACAGTCATAATTGTTATAATTTTATAGGGCATTGCTTCAAAGGGATTTGGAAGTTGTGAATGCTGGAAGATATTCCAATCGAGGCTCTCATTGATATATTTTCAAGGTTGGTTTTGGAGGAAAGATGGAAAGGTGCCTCTCTAATATGCAAGGACCGGTTTAGGGCTTTCCAGGATCCGTCTTTCTGGCAAATTGTTGATCTCGAGAAGTATTTTACAAGGAAGAGAGACACTGCTTCCTGGTGGAGCTTGCAGTCAATTACAGTCATGGGGATCTTAGAAAATTGCATATCAGACTTTGCTCTGATGAAGCGGTCATGTATTTGGCCGGTGTGCAAATCTTCAACGTCTTTCAGTCAATGCATGCCAAACAGCTAAAATTGGGTGAAATTTCCCGATTTTCCTTTTTGTGGTGATGCCGAGTTGCGCCATATATATCAATCGTATCAACATCGGGGTCGAATTGGGACGTCTGCTCGGGGGTCGAGACCAAATTGGGCCCCCCTGATTTCTATGTTTTAGTTTATCATCACTGTTGTTGAGGTATTTCAATTATAAGTTATGATTTCGAAGAGATTGGCTTCGGCCTTGAGGATCCTGCAATATCTACTGAAGCCCATTTCAATCTCAAACCCAATGGAATTACAACATCGCCATCCTCTGGGTGCCCGATTTTCCTCAATGAGTCTCTTCCATAATCAGTGCAAAAGACCGCGCCATGTAAATGTCAATAGTCAAATAGGGCATTGGTTTTGGGCCAGAGAAATAACAATTACAGGAACAATACATTCGTTAAAGCTATGATTGATCAGCATAGCAGGGTTGGGCAATCGTTGAATCCAGTAGCATCTTATCTGCAAACTTCAAATGCATCGGAAGGGGGCGGCAGAGATGATCTGGAAAGGTGCGCAAGGGCAGAGGCTGCCCAAAGGCATTTATCAAAAGAATCCGAATAGCAAGACAGCCTTGACAGTAATGTGATGACGGATGAACACTCTCTTCAGCAGTATAATGCAATCGATATTCTTAAAGGATGTCTCTAAATGTTGAGTTGGATGAAGTTCTGGCTTGTGAGGCGGTTTATGCATTGTGTGTTAGGTTCGCGTGAAAAACATATGGACATGTTTTGAGAACTCATTATTACATTTGCATCAATCAAATGCTTGTCAACCTGTAGTTTCTGAATTTTCTACACATTAACAGTGACAGAGATACAATGATTGGTCTGTGATATGAAGCATGTCATGAATCAGATCTCGTGCTTCCATCATAGTGCTCTGTGACAGCAAGATTGGATTAGCAACAGTAATTCAATATTCGTTGACCTGGACTTGGATTGCAAAGATATGTGAGCAGAGCCATTCTGAGAGGAACATAAATTTAGATGCTACGGATGGTACCTAAGTTTTAGACTTATATTTATATCAGGGCACAATACTTGTAATGCAGAGGTCTCGTTTAAAACCTAATGGCCACAAATCATCGGTCCTTTCAAGAACAGATTTAAAAGAATTAGTGCAGGACCAGCATACTCAAGACAGACAGATCCAGCGAGATGATGAATATTATGATGGAGAACGAGTATCAGGCTTTCCTTCTGAAAGTTAAATGCTCCTGAAATTGGTACCATTGCTTCTCCTGACATCTCTGTTGCAATGAACACATCTGAAGATGTCCACATGGAAGATAAAAGCATGGTTGATACTGTTCATACTAGCAATGGGAAAACCAATCTAACAGACATAAAAGAGGCAGCTTACACAGAAAGATTAGCAAAGATAAAAAGAATTCTATCTGGAGAAACACCCATACAATTGACTTTACAGTTTTCGTATAGTCACAACAGGGCAGATCTTCTGATACTGAAGACAACAACAAATCTTTATTTGAATTGTGTTTATAGATCTTGTCATGAAGTCTGGAACATTATACGGAAAAAGGCCCTGATATATTTTTCTTAATGCTAAAAATCTGACATGGCAAAGGTGGACGTGGCATTCTGATATGTTCCGAATAATCAAAGATGAAAGGCATAGTTCATTGGATTCGAATATCTTTGAGGAAAACCAAAGGCCGATAAACAAGGACAGTTTTCTATTTTTCAGGGGAAATGGAGAAAGTGCAACATCAAAGTCCAGTAAGCAGCTACAAACATCCATCACACCCACCGCCAGAAGGAGAGCAGATGTCAAAGAACGAAGTTCATTGTAATTAAAGCCATCAAAGCTACAGCTATAGTAATCCACTTGGCAGAGAATGAATCTTGATTGTAATAAATGCTATGTCCAGCATGATGTAGGATTAGAATCCTAGTTGTTTTAGGTTTCTAGAGCTGTCAGTTAGTAGTAAGTGACTTTTATTAGTTAGTTTAAAGGTGAATAGGTGTCATTAGAAAAGGACTTCGAGTTCCCCTCAGATGAATGGGAGTCAGGTAGAAGAACTTTATAAATAGCTGAAACAGAGATAGACAAAAGGTTGGATATTTTGGAGACTGTTTTGGCTTGTGTGTAAACAGAGTTTTAGTAATACAGAGGACTGTTTTTCTTCTCAGGATTCACAATGGATCTTCTTGTTCAAATGTGTGATGGTATAGTTTCTTTAATGTTCTTTTACAGTTTGGTAAATGCATAATCACTCAGAACTCATGGATCATGCTCTGACTTCCTGTATGCCTTTGCAAACTGTGGTTTCATGTAAGTTATGTTTGAACATTTAGATGTAAAGTGCCCTGACTTCTATGAAAGATAGTGTTGTTGTTTACTGAGATATGAGTGACTCCATAAGCCCAATGGGAAGCAATTCTGTCCAGCCAGTACATTGTTTATGTGTCTTATAAGAGTTAGCCATCTTGTCATTAGTCTACATTCATAACCTTTGAGAGAGCCCTCTCAGACTAAGGAGGCTAAGCCTTAGTCAAAAGCCTGGTTTGAAATAGTTACACAGAGTCTTGCTGATTGGCAGCCTTCAATGCTTGATTTTGTGATAACATAGTCAAGTACCATCCCTGAATGGTCTTTTCACGCAAGGAATGTCTCATCAATTCCCAGTCCGTCCTCCTAATGGGCGCGAGTGATTCGGGAGGACATGACTGAAACCCAGGGGGCATGCACCCTGGTTTGTTTCGGCAAAAAACCTCAGGTATAGGGTAGGTTTCTGCAAAGGATATATGACTAGTTTATGAGTTTAAACTGGAATAAGATTCCTCCATCAAAGTTATGTGAGTGGAGGCAGTTTCCGCCACTCACCTTTGTCTATTTCGGTAGATATCACCGAAGAAATGTTTTATCAGAGTATGGGTGGAACAATCTTTGGTAACCTGGAAATTTTTCGCTATACCTAGGGGCATGCAAACCTTTTGGCATGCAAGCAAAGAGCGACCATTGATTTTTTAGATTTATAGGTCCTCTAACCCTTTAAACTCGTAGGATTGGTCGTTTCCTAACTTGCATAAAGAAAGGATCTGGAGCAAAGCTTTGTAAGGTGCAAGCTCCACAAAAATGGCATCTTAGATGAGACATCCTTATTATACGACTGGATCGAGCAGTTTTTTTTGTGAAGTTCAAGCTCGTTAAAAATTAAACATAAGTAGTGAGCAAATGTTTCCCCCAGAGTTCAAGCTCATTCGTTCAAAAATGAACCAATTTCCGGTAAATAACCATCGTGAATGTATTATCATCAGCCTCTGAAACCTTGGTCGTGTTCTCATCATCACCTCCACTCTGTTTTGGCCAATCATTCACCTCCATTTGATTGTTTACCCTTTTGAGGAACAGCTGCGAAGAGTGATCCTATTAAGCCATCCTTGTAACACTGTCGTGATTGGAAAATTCCAACCCTTACCTGGAATTAGCTGCTACCCCAATTTATCACTCGTTCCTCAAAAAACGAGTCTCCTTTAAGCTCTTTTCATCTGACTCGTAAAATATGAAAAGATTGCTGAGCAATTGGCCTCTCCAGCTCGTTAAAGTGACCGGAAGTGCTATCCCTCCTCTAGATTTTAATCTTTTTGGACCTGAGGGATTATTACACAAAAAGATTGAGCGCTTGTCTTGTTCGGCTCGTTAAAATTACCGAAAATTCATCCCTTTCGTATTGTTTTATACTTTTTCGGACCTAAGGGATTATATGACGAAAAAGGGATTGTTGGAGTTTCCTTTACGTCCCTTTCAGACTCTCTAAAATTGAAAAGGACCGAGTTATCTTTGTCGTTAAACTCGTTAAAACCTAATAGCGACAAACTTGTCCATACGGACAAGAACGAGTTTCACTATCGCTAGGCTCGTTAAAACATAGCGATGGGTTTGCCTGAAGGGAAAATTATAGAAAAAGCATATGTTATCCTCCTCAAGCTTGACAAAAATAAAGAGGTACTGGTCAGCAATGACTGGGGAAAATTGGGAAGAAAGCTTGAAAAACTTTATTGGTAGCAAGTTGCTCTTGAACATGACACTTTTGCTCCACATCCGAGTCAGGTTGGGTTGTTCCGTTCACCGGTCACACCACCATTGGTCCATCACACCATCCACATTTGGGGTTAACGCTACCAATCCATCATGTCAGTGTCGCTAGTATGTTCAAGAGAAGTCACTCAGAGAATTCACCTGTGTCTCATCCACTGCAATACATTTACACTCCATCTTTTCATGACCGCCACCCTGAACCTTGTATCCTCAGATCGTTTTCATCTCCATTAAAATCATTTGCTCCATTCCGTGTCATAGATGTGGGATTCATTAAGGCCCTCCTGTGATGGATCACTTCTTGTCGACATCAGCTCATTATCCAGGAAGTCGATTTAGGAACAACCCTTTCAGTACTTTGAAGCTTGCATGCCTCAATGGCAAGTTTCTCACTTCCAGCGACAGGTTTACATCATTGTCCTTCGACCGAAAGATTTTGCATGGTGTTTGACGCCAAGTCTCTTTTTCACACCATGCGAATTGTACTGCAGTACCTTGAGGGTCATCATTGTTATTGGTGATTCCTCTCATGCCTATTAATAGCTTACATCATTGGCTGGTAATCAGGCAATGTCTTTCCATGTTCGACTCCAGAACATCTCTCACATGGATCGACTTGTACTTCGAGTGAAGAACTAACAAGATTGAAGACCCTGGATCTAGTTTCATCCATCCAGGCTGTGATATATATTCAGGGAAATAAAGACATAAAATGTACAT
This sequence comes from Pinus tabuliformis, assembly GCA_031772625.1. Classification (NCBI taxonomy): domain Eukaryota; kingdom Viridiplantae; phylum Streptophyta; class Pinopsida; order Pinales; family Pinaceae; genus Pinus; species Pinus tabuliformis. The sequence goes on from CM062804.1 coordinate 241,287,525, forward strand.
CATTGTTGCACAGATAATCATCCAACCTAAGGGATGATGGCTCTACCACGATCATCAGTCTACACTCAAATGGTTGTCTGTCCTATGTACATGAAAATGAATTTATAATCTGAGCATGGGAATGCCCAACTCAACCAGGAAATGAAAAATATTATGAAGATAATGTATTGTGTTGTATCTTATTACAGGTCGCCTTCCAGCTCGAAAAACTTCGGATCCTCATGATAAAGCATTTCACCCGACATCAAAAATTAACGACCTCATGCTTTAGGGGGCAACTGTTATAGACATTTTTGGGCACTACAACCCCAATCATATATGTCCATAAACCAAGGGCTCCTAAGTCCCTAAAAGTGTTGTTCTATCCCCTAAAAGGACAAGGTCAACTGATTACATCATCTCCCAGAAGTTCTCCATGAAAAACTACTCAGAACTAGTCAAAACTGGACCATCTCACCTACTCCATGGACAAAGTGTGATGCATCCCACCTAAATACACATAGAGGGTGCGATGCATACTGAAAAGCCCTTCTATGGGGTGCGATGGGCGAGAATGGACAAATGGCAGAGGCAGTGTGCGAGGTGGAAAATCATGGAATCTTCCAGAAACTTCTCCTGTGACACTTGCCTCCCTGAATTCGCCCAGGGATGAGTAAGAGATCATCATTCTCCAAGTGGAATCAAGAACTATCAGAGAGAGGACACTAATCAAATCCCAGAAGCTGACTCACCCCCCTTGCAAACATCTATATATGGATCCCTCATCCCAGAGATCCAGAGGCTGGAATTTTGTATCTTGTGAGGAAGTGTTGTTGGTTTCTTGCTGTAACATCATAGTGTTGGGTGATCTAAGCTTTTCATGAGGTGAAGAAGGGCTTCCTGCTGAGAGGATGATGTTGGGTCAGAACAATTGGTTGTAATCCTCTCTGCTTTTTCTTGATATTAATAAAGCTATTCAAGTTTTCCTCCACATTCTTGCATGTTTTATGATATATGTTTGTGTGTGGTCAATATACATCTGGTCCTATATTGTTTATGCTAGTAGATCTCTGTTCTTGGATAGTATTGTGCTGCTTTGATTCCACATGTGCTCTTTGAAGCTGGATTAACGAGGAAGCGAGTGGCGAATATCTACCAGAAGGGAGAGGAATCAAGTGAGGAACCAAGCGCGAGATTGAGGTTGGTGTCCTTGTTCCCCTCTTATCTATTTATCATAAAGGAAAACGAAAGTAGTTTTACTTTGTTTGTTTCTAACGTAGCTACCACCCTTAGTGGGACTAGAAGTTTTGCATAGACACTAGATTTCCCGGTAACATGAAGGGCACTCGTAACCCCACTTTATGGGGCTGCCCCGGAAAATTTTGGTTTTGGACCCTATGTTAGGTTAGGCGGACCCACCTATGGTTTTGTGCATGTTTTTCGCACATGTTTTTTGGACGCGATGGTTTTCGGTCCATGGTATTGGACGTGATGGTTTTCGGTCCATGGTATTGAATGCTTCGACATGTATAAATATGTATTGTAACATTGAAAGGAACATAATGAAAAATCAAGCTGGTAGTCCCGATTTTGGGATCCAGGGGAAAATCTCTGTGTATATGTGTTTTAAGTGTTATTCTCTCGCATTGTTTATTTTATGTGTTTTAGAATTCGTATGCAGGTAATTTCTGTACAGGATTAAAACCTACATTTGGTATCAGAGTTGTTTTGGCTTCAAGGGGACGCCTTTGTTGCTGAGGGGTTTTGCTCAGGCCTGTGGTAGACCATGTTCAGTGGGAGATCTGTGAGATTGATTCTGGTGGTGAAAGAAGATGGCGAGCAGTGGAAAGATAGAGATCGAGAAATTTAATGGTCAGAGTTTTGAGTTGTGGAAACTCAAGATGGAAGATCTGTTGGTGGATAAAGATCAGTGGATCGCGGTAGATCTGGGTACTAAACCAACAGGAGTGTCCAATGAAGAATGGAAGAAGTTGGATCAGAAGGCAAAGAGCACAATACGATTATGTGTCTCAGATTCAATATTGCTGAATGTATCAAGGGAAGCTATAGCGAAGTCTTTGTGGGACAAGTTAGGGACTTTGTACCAATCTAAGTCTCTGGTGAATAAACTGTTCCTACGGAAAAAGCTGTATAACCTGAGGATGAAAGATGGAGACTCAGTGACAGAGCATCTGAATGCATTTAATACTGTGGTAAGTTAGGTAGCATCTATTCATGGGATAGTCTGGTTATTGCAACAGGTAGCACTGTAACTGCCTTGAAGTTTGATGAAATAGTCTCAGCCTTGCTGATGGAGGAGATGAGACGGAAAAATATGGAGAGCCAAAATGGTGATGCCTTGTCTGTATGAGGACGGTCCCAAAACATAAACAAAAATAAGTCATCGAGTAGGAGATCTAAATCTAGAGGTAGATCTAAATCTCCAGGAAAACCTGTAAAGGTGGTGTGCTGGAAATGTGGAAAGGAAGGCCACTTTAAAAGGGACTGTAAATCTAAAGCTCCTGACAAAGGAAAGGGATCTGATGAGGTTCCTTCTACAGAGGCAAAAACCACCTTAGATGAAGGTGGGGATGTGTAGTTGGCTTCTTCAAGTACACATGTAGATCATGAGGCATGGTTTATTGACTCAGGTGCATCCTTTCACTTCACTCTCCATAGAGAGTGGTTTTGTGAGTATGAGAAATATGATGGTGGTGATGTCTTCTTGGGGGATGATAGGAAGGCTAGAATCATTGGTCGCAAAAAAGTAAAGTTGAAGTTGCAAGGTGGAAGGGTTAGAACGCTTCTAGGTGTTCTACATATTCCTGCATTAGCCAGAAATTTGATTTCTGTAAGCAAGTTGGATGATACAGGTGTAAAAACAATGTTCAAGAAGGATACCTGTAAAATGGTTTGGGGAGCACTAGTATTGATTCGAGGAGTTCGGATTGGAACTCTATACAAGCTGCAAGGTAGCATTTTTATTGATGGGTGCAATAGTTCTGTGGTTCCAGAAAGTGGAGCAGAAAATCTAGTGGTCTCTGGAGAGAAAACCATATTGTGGCATCAAAGGCTTGAACATATTGGAGAAAACGGCCTTCAGATACTTCATGGTAAAGGTATGGTAGAAGGTATGAGTAATAGCTCTCTAGATTTTGATTTCTGTGAAAATTGTGTATATGGGAAGCAGAATCGAGTGAGTTTCCCCTTTGGTAGTAAGAGGGAAAAACAGATATTAGATCTTGTGCATAGTGATGTGTTTGGACCTGTGAAGGTTCCATCACTAGGTAAGTCTGTGTACTATGTATCATTTATAGATGACTTCTCGAGGAATACATGGACATATTTCCTTAAGAAGAAATTTGAAGTCTTTGACAGATTTAAAGAATTTAAGTCTCTGGTGGAAAACCAGATAGAGAAGAAGATAAAGGTGTTGAGGAAAGATAACGGTGGAGAGTTTTGCAATAAGGAATTTGAAGAATTCTGTAAGAAGTGTGGTATAGCACGACAGAAGACTACTCCATATACACCTCAGCAAAATGGAGTTGCAGAAAGAATGAATAAGATGTTGATGGAAAGGGCAAGAAGCATGCTCAGTGGTGCTGGGTTAGGACAGGAATTCTAGGCAGAGGTGGTGGATACTGCATGTTACCTGGTCAACAGGTCACCTTCATCAGTGTTGGAGGATAATACTCCACAAGAGGTATGGACTGGTAAGAAACCCTCTCTTTCACATCTGAGGGTATTTGGATGTGATGCATATGTACATGTTCCAAAGGAGAAACGAACCAAGTTGGACAGTAAATCTGAAAAGTGCATCTTTATTGGGTATAAGGATGGTTTAAAGGGTTATAATCTTTGGAACCCAGTCACACGAAAGTTTGTGTACAACCGAGATGTGGTGTTCAGAGAGGTGAAAGATGTTATTAAACATGAAATCCAACCAAAGGAACCTGAGAAGACAGAGTTTGAGCTAAATGAGGAAGAATCAGACTCTATAGCAGAGGAGGAATCAGAAGATGAAGAGCCACAAACTCCGACTTTGAGAAGATCAGTTCGAGAGTAGCCGAAAAGGTATAGTCCATCTGCTTTCTGTTCAAATTTTTCTTTATCTATTACTGACAATGATCCCAAAACTGTGAAGGAAGCAGTAGATTCAAAGGATGGAAAACTCTGGAAAGAGGCCATGGTTGATGAAATGGCATCTTTGCACAAAAATGAGGCTTGGGATCTGGTGGAGTTGCCGGCTGGAAGGAAACCCATTGGCAACAAATGGGTGTTCAAAAAGAAGAAAAATGTAGAAGGAAAAGTGGAGAAATACAAAGCTCGATTGGTAGCAAAAGGTTATTCCCAGGTGCCGGGAATTGATTTTGGTGATATTCTTTCTCATGTTGCCAAGGTAACTTCTATTAGATTAGTTTTATCTGTTGCTGTTGCTTTTGATTTTGAGGTAGAACAGATGGATGTAAAGACAACATTTCTTCATGGGGATCTGGAAGAGGAAATCTACATGAAGCAACCTGAAGGCTTTGCGGTGCAGGGTAAGAAAGAACTGGTATGCAAGTTAAAGAAGTCTCTGTATGGGTTAAAATAGTCACCAAGGATGTGGTATCAGAAATTTGATACATTTATACGAGGACTTGGCTTCACCAAAAGCAAAGAAAATCACTATGTGTATTTTAAATTAATTGGTGACCGTGTTATTTATCTGGTCTTGTATGTGGATGATATGTTACTAGTTGGAAATGAAAAAGAAATTATCCAAGATTTGAAGACCCAATTGTCCTCCAAATTCGACATGAAAAATCTTGGTGCTGCAAACTATATTTTGGGCATGGAAATTAAAAGAGATCAGGCAAAGAGGAAGCTCTGGTTAAACCAGAGGAAGTATGTCGAGACAATATTGTAGAGGTTTAATATGCAGGATAGTAAACTGATGAAGGTTCCTATTCCTGTAGGTGTGAGGTTATCTGCTGAATAGTGTCCCAAGACACAAGAAGAGGAAGAGGACATGTCCCGTGTTCCATATGCAAGTGTAGTCGGTAGCCCGATGTATGTAATGGTTTGTACTAGACTAGACATTGCACATGTAGTGGGAGCATTAAGCAGGTTTATGTCAAAACCAGGGAAGGAGCACTAGACAGCAGTGAAGCGGGTTTTCAGGTATTTGCGTGGCACTAGTGATTATGGTTTGTGCTACCAAGGAAGACCAAGATTGGACAGAGTGTTGGATATTCATGGCTTTGTTGATGCAGACTGGGCTGGAGATCTAGATCTGAGAAGATCTACAAGTGGGTATGTGTTTAACCTAGTTGGAGGTGCAGTCAGTTGGATGAGTAAGAAACAATCTGTAGTGGCATTATCAACTACAGAGGCAGAATACATGGCAGCCACTCATGCAAGCAAGGAAGCAGTTTGGTTACAGAGATTGTGTTCAAGTATGGGGTTAGTACAGGGAGCTATAAGGATAGACTGTGATAGCTAAAGTGCAATTTTCTTGGCAAAGAACCCCACATATCATTCAAAGACAAAGCACATTGATGTTCAGTATCACTTTGTGAGGGATATGATAGAAGACAAAAATGTGTTGCTGGTAAAGGTGGACACTTTGAAGAATATTGCAGATGCATTGACAAAATCTGTGAGCTCTGAGAAATTCTCTTGGTGTAGAGAGACAATGGGCATTTCAGGGCTGGAAAAATGACTAAGATCTCTTGTGGCCCCCTATGGAAAGAAAAAAACAAGTGGGAGAATGTTGGGTTGTGTTATATTCTTTCCATGTAGTTAACAGGGGGTTTGAAGGGCACCCGTAACCCCACTTTGTTGGGTTCGGGGCAGCGCCCCAGAAAATTTTGCTTTTGGACCCTATGTTAGGTTGGGCGGACCCACCTATGGTTCTGTGCATGTTTTTCGCACACTTTTTTTGGACGCGATGGTTTTCGGTCCATGGTATTGGACGTGATGGTTTTCGATCCATGGTATGGGATGCTTCGACATGTATAAATATGTATTGTAACATTGAGAGGAACATAATGAAAAATCAAGCTAGTAGTCCCAGTTTTGGGATCCAGGGGAAAATCTCTGTGTATATGTGTTTTAAGTGTTATGCTCTCGCATTGTTTATTTTCTGTGTTTTAGAATTCGTATGCAGGTAATTTCTGTACAGGGTTAAAACCTACAGAGAACCAAATCTATTGAATGAATGAATCAATGAGTGTACGTTATAACCTAAGAATGCCGGAAACTTTTCTCTTGGAACCTTAATTAGATCGCTTTAGCACTAGAACTGGGAATGTGATTCATTGGCTTCAAAGGGACTATCAATCATATTATAAATCATAAAATTTAGCACCAATCAATAATGAAAAGGAAGCGGAGTTGATTCATTCCATAATTGTGAAGCTAATAATAAGTTGAACCAATCGATGTTTCAAATCAAGATCCAGTACTTGTTGATCTTTACCTAGGTCAAAATGAATTCTATTTATATTCTCTTCTGCAACCTGACGAGATGATCAAGAAAGTACTTGAAAGGGTGCTTCATTAATTAAGAAGGAATATAATCTAAAACATATTGAGTGCTCTCTTTCCTCTGGTCACAAATAACATGCATAAGGAAAGTGGGGAATGGAAGAAATAGTTTACCCTCTAGCATAGTCAACATCCCAACCATTTGGAAAGTTAGTTATAGATCATGTAGCTAAAGAAGCACTTGAAGTTTCAATTATTATATGAGTGAAGTACAAAGGTCACTTGAAGTACTGACTCAACAAGATAGAATTAGTTAAAAATATTTAGTGAGTTGCAGATTTGGTCACTAAACTTAGGCTCTTCCTTTTGATCTATAACATCATAATATCCCCTCTGAACACCCATGAAGTGTTGGAAAATGGATAGTGGTAACTATTAATCTTATTTTCCTTATCCTTTATATTTTCTTATGAATATTATTTATCTTATTTATGTTCTTTAGTTATATATTTTCTTCAAACAATATCAAGAATAGTAATAGCAACAATAGAGGAAACAAATATTAGGCTCTTAGCTAGGGAAAACCCCCTCCAAGGGGAAAAACCATAAACTCTTATCTTCTAAGAATCTGCTTCAAATGAGATACAAAGACCCAAACCCTAGACCAATTCCTTCTCCTAGTACCAAGTCAGCTCTTCTTCAAGTCCTTCTTTTATTCTACACATTGCAACTTCAACCTGCCAGCTTCGATATTGCTACACAACCTGCAACGTCGACCCTGCTATTTCGATCTTGCAGCTTCCAAGCAAACCCTAAATCAACCTCCTCTTGAGACCTTCCTAGATCAAGATAACTACTCCTAAGGTAAACAAGGTCTAGATAGAGTATTTATCCGTAAAATGTTGTGGATATTCCACTAGACAGTTCGTCACAATAGATTTGATAATAATATATTAAAATTCTGAATTTCTACACTATTATAGTTTTATTAAAACTCTATATTTGTAAATTTAATTGTAATTATTGCATGCATCCGAATGGAAATTATGTAGAAAAAGTAGAATAAGAAAAAATAATCTCTCACACACACATAAGACACAAGATATGCTCTGGGAAACCCTTTCGAGAGAAAACCCAACTAGAAGGTGAGACCGCTTCGCTCTCTTTCTCTGTCTGGAAAATAAAGCTGCAAGTACAAAGAAGTAATGCATGTGGCCCATGGGCTGCTACAATGCACAGATCCTCTCTGTATGCTCTGCCTCTTATCTCTCCTGACTATCTTTGCTCAACTATGGAAAAAAATTCTCTCAAAATAATGGAATGCCTCTTCCTCATAGTGGCCTAGTTATAACACAACCTGATAGCCTAATAATGGTTAAGTTTGACTACATCAACTCTTAACTAAAGTTACAATATAAACTCTTCTATATTATTTTACATCACAAGCATGTGTCTAGCCCCTTTTCCATGAGTAATGAGTGTTGATACGACATCCTCTCAAACCATGGTGGTTAAAATAGGAAGGTCAACTTATGAGTGGCATACTTTTTCATACGGACTTCGATTGATGTGTTTCTTGTGTCGTTGGAAATATATTTGTGTGTAGAACAACATGAAAAGGTGGCATGCTAAAGCGGCAAATTTTTACCCCCAAAAAACTTTGTTTGATGCCTCAAAATGCTTCTGAAAGGTTTCAGACCCCAATTTGCCAAACTAGGTCTTGCTGGTAAAAATGGTCCCGTGAGCTAATTCCTCCACTTTTTCCACTCTAAATGCATAGAGATGCATGACAAACAATATAATGATCTAATCTAGATCAAGTATCCTTCTTTCCAAATACAAGATGTGACACTTCGTCCTACTGCAACTTAATCCTGCAATTTCTACCTCTTCCTGCAGCCTAGAAACCATAGAATTTTGCATGTGTGAGAGATATAGAGCCCAAAAAAATAAGAAGCTTTGTCCTTCTTCCTTCTCTAGGACCTTCACTCTTATTTTCTTCTTCTCCTAACTTCAAGTCAAACTCTTTCTTGATAGATCGAACTTGTGAGTAGGTGAGTCTCAAAAGAGGTCAAACTCCTCCTTTCTATAGCCTTCTCAAGGGGTTGAATTCCCTCCTTTAGGCCGGCTTGATGATGTCAGAGTTGGCTTGTACTCTTGGAGTTTCTAGGAATTTCTAGACTCAAAAATAGTTATTTTTATGATCACATATTTCCTGGAAGGATCTTATAAACATGATGTTGACTCCTTTGACTCAAGATAATAAATCCTATGACCTAACAAACCCTAGAAGCATGAAGAACATATTTTTACCTAGAATACCATCAATAATGAGCATGAAACCCGTGCTTTAATAATAATACTTTTTTCTTTTCTTTTCTTGTTTGTTACATAGGATACATATTGAAATGACTACAACATTTATGAAGACTGAAACTAGTTACATTTCTCAACACTCCCTCTTAACTAGGGAAGTATTCATAATTGTACAACCAGTACAACATCATATCTCAAAGTGAAGAGTTATCAAAAGAAGTGTTGGATTGATAAGCCATATTGTAAGAATCATCATTATGGCTAGCATTGTCTCTGAGGCCTAACTAGACAAACTCTGCTTTAATCAAGCGCATTATGCTGGGAGGCTTTACATGTGATATTGCACTACCTCTACAAGCTTCATACACCATCTATATGTCTACATGGTATGTCCTTTTAGGACTATTCTTATCTTGTATCTCCAATCCTGAGTCCTCAAATAATATTGGTCCTCTTCGACCACTCTTCTCTTAGATACCTATCACGTCCTCAAACAGCATTGGTACCTTTCCTTTATTGGATTTTTATCCTCAAGGAAACCAAATATGCTTATCAAATCCTCTATCGTACTCTCTTCATCACCTGAAGAGGAGAATGCACACATGATGTTAAACATCATTCCCTCTCAACCAAAGAGGGCATCCCTATTCTCCTTCAATCTTGAGAATAGAACATTGCTCCTATACAAGGAAACTCCTTTACTCCCTCTCAAAATTAGAAGAGATTTAGATGTCCTTTCTATTTCGGGAAGTCGCCACCACAAACCTTACAAATTTTCTTCATAAGAGTATTAGCTACCTGTTCTTCATATTTTCTCAACTCCCTCTTTCCTATGCATCATTGAGCTTTATTTCTTTCAAGGTATCATGGTGCCATCTTTGCTCTTCAATCTTGTGACAGGTTCTAGGCTAATCTTCTTGCTCATCACTTTCTTTCTTGATATGAAGGCATTACATTCAACCCTTCCAAACTTCAAGTTGATCATAGATTCTTCTTGAAAGAAATCTTCCTTTAACCTTCAAGTTATCTTCTCGCACTACTACCTTTTAATCCCAATATGTCCACATCTTGAGTTCATAGTTTCCAGGTACTAGATATTGAGCTTCCATTAATAATATTCATACATTTTCATCCATACAATTGAACATGCGTCAACTAGCATCAGTATCCTTGCAACATTCTACTAGGTACCAAAATAATATGTTAACCATATAACCAACAATAATGAAAATCGGACTTACCTCATTATGATGACCTTTTCATTCCATCAACATCTTCATGGTCCATCTCTATATGAATCTTCTTTCATGCATCAAAGTGCCCGAGGATCAAACTTGATTACCAAGTTGCAACTTTTATTCCAGAGATTATATTCGATGTTAATCATTATATATATTCTAGAGAAAGTCTTAAATTTTGTATACATCCTTAAGTAAGTCAAATCCTATTATATATCCATATACTTAAGCATATTTTATGACCAAATTTGTTTCCACAAGGTTCTACACATATGAATATTATCCAAAGTTTTATATCCAACATGCATTCTTATGCTTTCATCTAATCATCTAGTTGTCCATATATCTCACAAAGAGCCTACACCCTGACCCATTGCATCCCTTTACTAGTATTAATTCCACACTACATGGAATGTCTACTAACCTTTGTCATGTTAGAAATTAATTAACAAAGCAATGAAATACAAAAAATATTGCGGAAACACAAATACATAAATGCATAGAACAAGAGAGACACAGATATACGTGGTTCACCCAATTTGGGTTTTGTCCATGGAGAAACATCCTGTCCTTCATTTTATATTATCCACCAAAATAAAAATATACAACCTACAATAGACCCGCTATAATTTCCTCTTCACTCCCACGCAGTGTCCTCTCTCTTTCTCACTAAGAATAATAATTCACATTCACAATACAATTCCCTCATATAAATCAAGGGGTTTCCTTCCAAGGAAAATTCCCTAAATTAACATAACTTCTACGCCAGATAATGCACCTAATCAATGACCGAGATTGGCTATGAAATTACAATATTTTACAAGACAATTTTTCATCTATTTTTAGCTATGGAGTCACTGCCCCCAAACCACCACCAATTGGGGGCTGCAAACATACAACCCCCCCCCCCGAACCCCCCAAGCAGCAATAGTGGGGGTAAAATCCCCCGCAAACCTCCCATTCGGGGATTAGGATCCAAATGCAGTTGAAACAAGACTTTTGAATTGGGAAGATAATCAGGCTCCACATCCAACAATCTCCCACTTGGAGACTCATTAAATCAACCCCATTGTTTCTTCACTTGCTGATCTGAATTGGATCTATAAAGAACTATCAAAGGAACCATGACTGTATGAGGTCGGGACCAACATCAAAGAATTCCAAAACAGTGATCAAAAACACCCTGAACCAGTGGCAATGGCAGCTAGCGTGGAATGACAAGGACCCCGGTCAAAGCACGCTGACCGAGGCCCATGGAGACTGCGCGGGAGGCCGAATTAGCCCCTGGGAGGCCCAGATCGGGAAACGGAAGTGGATTTTGATTCGCAATTAATGCTTAGCGCTAATTGCACATCCCTGGGTGAACAGGCTCGAAATGGGGAAGCCCCGAGCACTCGGTCGCATGGGGAGCCAGAGAACTGTAGGGAAAAAAGTGAAAAAGCATTAAAGGACAAGGCAGGACCCACACTCCGAAAAACCGACAATATTGATTGGGGCGCCCTCAAACAGTAAGTGGTTATGGAGAAATTGGAGCGATCCCACTCAGCGATCGATGCGTGGCGAGCAGAGGAAAGAGAAAACTGCCGCTCATCGCATGCTAATGGTCGAGCAAGTAAACCACACAAAATGAGAGAATGGCGTTGGATCTGGGGGACCCAAATCGGATGGCTGAGATCGCGCCCGATGGGGAAGCAGAACTGATGAGGGAATAAGCCGCAGTTTATAAAGATTTGAAGTCTATTTGACCGCCACGGTGGAGGAAGACTCATTCCATGAATGTAACCGAAGAACTGAACCGACGAAGCAGGCTGGCGCGAGTTACAAGAAGACATGTGGCCACTCCCTGCGAGTTGATGATGATGCCGAGCCAGGGAACTCCAAGCATAGCTGCAGAAGGTGATTCGACGGAGGTGGAAGAGGAACCAAATAGACATGGGGACGAATGGCTTCAAAACCATGAACAGAGATAGAAGACACGAAGAATCCTGAGAGGATGACAAAACATAGAGAGACAGAAAACAGAGAGAAGAAGACAATGAAGCAAAAGCAGTAAAAGACAGAGGGCCGAGCTGACTAGAGGCAACATCGAGCACCAGAGAGCTTGAGAGATTCAAGCCATCCCAGAGAGGATCTGTCTGGACTGAGCACCACATTGGGCTCTCTCCATTGTAGACCAGAAGGTCACAGAGCTGGTAGGCAGAAGAGTATATGCACTCCAGTGGCTTGGGAAATCCAAGAACCACCCTGCCAAGCAAATATGTTTCAGATGACTCATATTGAGCTCCTGCATTGTAATTCTCTACTTAAGACACAATAAAATAAGGCCACCACTAAAAGCTGGACCGGAGATGTAGCCCTAGAATATAGGGTGAACTCCTTATTAGCTTCTTGTGTCTTGTATTTGCTTGTTGTATTTCTCTACTGCCTTTCCATTTAAGTGTCTGTGTATTTGAAATCTGATCGATCCGTTGCTTAAATAACATAGACACACACCATCACATGAGTCTGTAATACCTTTTCTCAATAAATCTTTAACTGAGGTCACTCATAGGATGACTATCAGATCAAGTGGTATTAGAGCTTTAGGCAGTAAGGTTAGACAAGCTTGCGTTGGTTTAGCTGTGAATTCTAACTAGATCAAAGCTCAAATTAGGAGAAGGAGAGTTGGTGGAAACTAAACCTGAAATTGGGAGAGTATATCCTCGAAAGGCAATGTCAGAGGAAGGTTCTATGGGGCCAGACCCTCAATTCATAGAAAGTTTCCTAGCTATAAAGTCTATGGTAGAAGAAATGTATAAGGACTTTAGAAAGCATAAGAATGAAGACTCCTCAAGTTCTAAACAAGATAAAGAAGAAGATGAGTCTCATTTCCATGACCACACCAAAGGAAAAGGGAAAGAGGAAAGCTTTCTCACACCTCCTAATAGCCCTGTGCATAATAAGAAAGCATCTTTGATCAAGCTAGATGTTAAGTTTGATTTTCTTATATATGATGGAGAGCTAAATGCTGAAAAGTTGGACAATTGGATTAGACAAATTGATGTGTATTGCAGGGTACAGAACATAGACTCAGACAAGAGTAAGATTTAGCTGGCAAGCCTGTGCCTACGAGGCATTGCCTTAGTTTGGTGGGAAGGCAGAACCCAAGCTAATATGAAAAGACATGGTAAGACCATCTCTGTTTGGAGTGAATTTGTTTCTGCAATCAAAAAGCAGTTCTATCCATTGGCCTACATGCAACAAGCCATGATGAGTTGGCAAACTCTTCGACAGCTGAAAGGGAAAAGTGTGCAAGGGTATACTCAAGAATTTAGAAAGAGAGCATTGATGTTGGGTATCTCATTAGGCTCACCAGAAACTCTTTTGAAGTACATTGGTGTTCTACATAGCTACATGAGGCATACCATCCTCATTTTTAATCCCACTAGTATAGATGAGGTATCTGTACAAGCTACTCATCTAGAAGCTAGAGGAAAGAATGGAAACCCAGAAGTTGGGGGACCATCCGAACCCACTGTAAGCAAGAGCAAGGAGAAAAGAAAGTAGAAGTGGAAAGCAAGGAAAGCTAACACTGCACAGAAAAGCAAAGCTTCATGCACTCACTGTAAAAAGGATGGGCATGATGATGATCATTGTTGGATTATGCATCCAGAGCTGAGGCCTAAGAAGTCTGAGGGCAAGAAGAAGAATACTGCTACAGCTATTCAAAAAGATTTGGGGTCAGACTCGGGAGATGAAATGACTATTGCAGCCACAGGTATTAAAGGTAAGAATTCTGAAGCATCTACTAGTAATTCTGCTCAATCTATTATTGATGAAGAAAATGAGAGAATAAGACATGAGCTTTTCCATATTCGAGTTATTTCCAAAAATCAAAAGATTGATACTTTGTTTGATAGTGGCTCACAAGTAAATCTAATTTCTGAAGCAATTGTAAAGAAATTGGGATTAGCAACTACACCTCACAAGAAACCATACCCATTAGGATGGTTGAATGATAAAGAACAACTACAAGTGACTAGACAGTGCAAACTCAAGTTTTCTTTTGGGTTAGCATTTGTAGATGAGGTTGAGTTAGACATAATTCCTTTGGATATATGTTGAATTGTTTTAGGAAGTCCTTACTTGTATGATAGAAAGGCTATCTTCTATAGAGCTGAGAACAAGTATCTGCTTGTTAAAGATGGAATTGAATACTTTGTAAGAGCTCATAAGCTCAAGAATAATTATACTCTCATAAACTCAGGGCAAATGAAAAGAATAATAAATTCATGTAAACAATTCTTACTGATGGTTGTAAAGGAAAAGAAACCTAATAAAACCAATGTATTTGAAGGCTATAATGCTAAATAGCAAGCTGATATAGAAAAGGTTGTTTCAGAGTATGATGTCTTATTTCAAGAACCTAAAGGTCTGCCACCCAAAAAGGGAATAGTACATGATATTATTTTGCAACAAGATGTTCCATTGCCTAACATTGGGAAGTATAGGTTGTCTGCTTTAGAGAATGCTGAAATCAAGAAGCAGGTGCAGGAGTTGCTCGAGAAAGAGTTCATCAGGCCTAGCACATCACCATGTGGGTCACCAATCATTTTGGTGAGAAAGAAAGATGGTTTGTGGAGAATGTGCATTGATTACCGAGCACTAAATAATATAACAATCAAAAATCATTATCCCTTTCCTCGCATAGATGATATTTTAGATCAATTGAAGGAAGCTGTTTATTTCACCAAGCTAGATTTGCACAGTGGATGCCATTAGGTTAGGGTTGCAGAGCAAGATGCATGGAAGACAGATTTCAAAACAAAGCAGGGATTGTATGAATGGTTGGTTATGCCTTTTGGCTTAACTAATGCTCCTTCTACTTTCATGAGATTAATAAATGATGTACTCGGACCTTTTCTTGATGACTTTGTTATTGTGTACCTGGATGAAATTATGATTTTTAGTAAAACGTGGGAAGAACATTTAAAGCATGTTAAGCAGACACTAGATGTTTTCAAAAGAGAAAAACTTTATGTTAAACTCTCAAAATGTGAATTTGGCAAAACATCTCTAAACTACTTGGGTCATATAGTAGGGGGAGGTGAATTGAAAATAGATCCCTCTAAAGTGGCAGTCATTGTGAACTGGCCTAAACCCAAGTCTGCTACAGAAGCGAGAAGCTACTTAGGAGTAGCACAATATTGGAAGTTCATTTCTAACTTTTCCTCAATTGCAGCTCCCTTACATGCTTTAACGGGATTGAATAAGGTGTTTTAGTGGGGAGGCAAACATTAGAAAGCCTTCGACACCTTGAAAGAAAAGATTAGTACAGCACCTATACTAGCACTGCCAGATCTACAAAGACCATTTGAGATCCAAACTGATGCTAGTGACTATGCCATGGGAGCAGTGTTGACACAGCACGGTAAGCCCATATGTTATCATTCTGAGACTTTTAATCCTGCAATAGTTAACTATCCTACATATGATAAAGAATTGTATTTATTAGTTCAAGTGTGAAAAAGTGGAAACATTACTTAATGGGCAAAGAGACAGTAATACATACTGATCATCAACCACTTCAATATCTACACTCCCAAACTAAGTTGCAACAATCAAGACATTACATATGGACGAGTTTTCTACAATAGTTTGATTTAGCATCTACCATACTTAAGCATCTACCATACTTAAGCATAATTTTGTGCTACATGAAAGCTACATTTAACAATATGCTCAGGATATGAACTTTAAAGATGTATATGCAACTTTAAGTCAAGGAAAAAGAGTAGAATAATTGGACTATCATGTAAAGGACCGACTCTTATACCATTGTGGGAAACTCTGCATTCCACAAACTAAGAGGATAAAGATAATTAGGGAAGCACACACTTCTCTGATATCAGGTCACTTTGGGGTAAGTAAAACAGTTGCACAACTGCAAAGATTTTGCTATTGGCCGAAAATGAATGAGACGGTTTCTAGATATGTAATAGGGTGTGCTATGTGTGCTAAAAGCAAGCCCAGTAATAGAAAACTAGGCTTGTACACTCCATTGCCAGTTCCTTCTCACCCTTGGGAAAGTGTTTCCATGGATTTTGTTGGAGGACTGCCTAAATATAGGAAAGGTCATGATTATCTATATGTTGTTGTGGATAGGTTCAGCAAAATGTGTATTTTGATACCTTGCAATAAAAAAATTACAGCTGAACAGACTGCAAAATTGTTCTTTGAACATGTATGGGTTCATTTTGGATTACCCACTTCCATTGTATCTGATCGAGACACCCGATTTGTGGGGAAGTTTTGGTCGAGTCTGTGGGAACTGATGGACACCAAACTGAAGGAAAGCACAGCTTTTCATCGACAAATTGATGGCCAGACATAAGTAGTTAATAGGAAAGTGAGCCAGTTACTGAGAGGATATTGCAGCAAACATCCTAAGCTTTGGGATGAACATTTGTATTATGTGCAGCATTTTTACAACAGAGAAAAGCATTCTTCTACACAGAGATCTCCTTTTGAGACCTGTTTTGGTTTCACACAAAGGTCTCCCTTGGATTTTGTCTTTGGTAAAGATACGATGGTTGATGGACACAGTGATGTGGATAGGGCAACTAGGTTCATTGAACAGATCCAAGAGATCCACCAAGCAGTACAAGAACAGCTAGAAAAGAGCCAAGCCAAGTAGAAGGCTAGGCATGATAAGCATCGTATGGAGCATATTTTTCAAGTTGGTGACCAAGTTTGGTTGTATATCAGCAAGGACAAGATGCAAGGTGAAGGTAAAAAGCTAAAGCCTATCAGGTATAGACCCTTTAGGATACTTGAGAAGATTGGTGAAAATGCTTTTCGCCTTGATATACCAGCTTACATGCACATCTACTCAGTCGTAAATGCAAATTGCTTGAGATTGTTTGAACCTTCAATGATTGAGGAAGTCAATTGCCTTCTATTGATGACCTGCTACCTAAATATCTTAATGAATTGCAGGAAGACACAATGCTAGACAAGAAGGTGAGGACGACGCACAGGGGAGATGTGGAGTACCTCAGGATTGGGCTCAAAGGTTCAAAGTCAAGCAATGCGAAATGTATTGAGATTGGACATGTGAGAAAGCAATACCCTCACTTAGTCGATGCTTGAAAACCAACTTTTGGTGGTCCAAAAGCTTTTTCAGTGGGAAAGTCGTGATCCGAATTGGATCTATAAAGAACTATCAAAGGAACCATGATTGTATCAAGTCAGGACCAACATCAAAGAATTCCAAAACAGGGATCGAAAACACCCTGAACCAGTGGCAATGGCAGCCAGCGTGGAACGACGAGGACCCCAATCAAAGCGCGCTGACCGAGGCCCATGGAGACTGTGCGAGAGGCCAAATTAGCCCCTCGGATGCCCAAATCGGGAAATGGAGGTGGATTTTGATACTTCGCTGGGCGAACAAGCTCGAAATGGGGAAGCCTTGAGCACTCAGTTGTGTGGGGAGACGGAGAACCACAAGGCAAAAATCGAAAAAGCACTAAAGGAAAAGGCGGGACCCGCGATCCAAAAAATCGGCGGTATTGATCGGGGCGCCCTCAAACGGTAAGCGGTTTTGGAGAAATTGGAGTGATCCCACTTAGCGATCGACGCGTGGCAAGATGAGGAGAGAGAAAACCGTTACTCATCACTCGCTAATGGTCAAGCAAGTCAACTGCATGAAATGAGCGAACAGCGGTGGATCTGGGGGACCTAGATCGGACGGTTGAGATCGCGCCCAATGGGGAAGCGGAACCGACAAGGGAATAAGCCATAGTTTATAAAGATTTGAGGTCCGTTTGACCGCACGGTGGAGGAAGACTCATTCCATGAATGTAACCGAAGAACTGAACCGACAAATCAGGCTGGAGCGAGTTACAAGAGGACATGTGGCCACTCCCTGCGAGCTGATGATGATGCCAAGCCAGGGAACTCCAAGCGCAGTTGCAGAAGGTGATTCGACGAAGGTGGAAGAGGAACCGAATAGAAATGGGGACAAATGGCTTCAAAGCCATGAACAGAGACAGAAGACATGAAGAATCCCGAGAGGAGAATGAAACACAAAGAGACAGAAAATAGAGAGAAGAAGACAGTGAAGCAAAAGCAGTAGAAGATAGAGGGCCGAGCTGACCAGAGGCAACATCGAGCACCAGAGAGCTTGAGAGATTCAAGCCATCCCAGAGAGGATCTATCCAGACTGAGCACCACATTGCGCTCTCTCCATTGTAGACCAGAAGGTCACAAAGCTGGTAGGCAGAAGAGTCTGTGCACTCCAGTGGCTTGGGAAATCCAAGAACCACCCTGCCAAGCAATTCTGTTTCAGGTGACTCATATTGAGCTCCTGCATTGTAATTCTCTACTTAAGACACAATAAAATAAGGCCACCATTGAAAGTTGGACTAGAGATGTAGCCCTAGAGGATAGGGTGAACTCCTTATTAGCTTCTTGTGTCTTGTATTTTCTTGCTGTATTTCTCTATTGTCTTTCCATTTAAGTGTCTGTGTATTTGCAATCTAATCGATCCGTTGCTTAAATAACATAGACACACACCAACACATGAGTCTGTAATACCTTTGCTTAATAAATCTTTAACTGAGGTCACTCATAGGGTGATTATCAGATCACTTGCTAGACAATGCTTCCACTTTGTACCTGATTGTTTCTCATATTCATCGTCATTCTTGAAGGCAAATTAAAGCTGAGAAGCAACTCAATTTCTCCCTGGTTACAACCTTTGTCAGCATATCTACAGGATTCTTGCTAGTGTGTATCTTTTCCAGCTTCAAATGTCCATCATCCAAAACTAGTCATATGAACTGCTACCTGAGTTGTATATGTTTAGTCTTAGGAAGAAAGGATGAATTATTTGCAAGATGAATGGCACTCTGTATGTCAATATATAAACTTCTCATCTCCTACCTCTTTCCCAACTCATATATAAAACTTTGTAACCAAATAATTTCTTTACTAGCCTCTATATCATCAATATACTCGGCTTCTGTTGTTGAAAGTGAAACGATGTTTTGCAATTTTGAAACCAAACTATCAGTTGTTCCACCTACATAAACACATACCCTATGGTGCTCCTCTTGTTATCTCTATCACCTTCCATATATGCATCAACATATCCCTGTAGAGCAATGTTAGAGCCTTCATAATATAATGCTTGCTTTGTGATACCTCTTAAATACCTAAGAATCCACTTCACTGCCATCCAATTCTATTTAACTGGATTGTTCATATACCTTCTTACAACTCCCACTGTATTTGCAATATCAGGTCATGTGCAAATCATTGCATACATTAAGCTTCCAATAGCTAATGCGTATGGAACTTTACACATATAATCCATCTCTTCCCGGGTCCCAAGACACATCTCCTTACTTAGTTTGAGATATTAAATCTTTCCAACACCTTTTATATGTACTCACTCTTGGTCAATATTAATTTATGATTTTTCTTGTCTCTACTTATTCTCATACCAAAGATTTTTTTTTAGCATCCAAATCCTTCATTGCAAATGAATTTGCCAATTTTCCTTTAAGCACATTTATTTCCTGCATGTTAGACCCTGCAATAAGCATGTCATCTATATATACAATAGTAATATAATATAGTTTCCATCATTTTTCCTTTTAAAATAAACACAATGGTCAAAGTGAAATATAGTATAACCTTGTTTACACATAAACCTATCAAATTTTAGGTACCACTATCTTGGATCCTATTTTAAGCCATACAAGCTCTTCTTCAATTTGACACTAATTTCTCTTTCCCTTTGACCTCATACCCTTGTGGTTGATGCATATATATTTTCTTCCTTTGAATCCTCATGGAGAAAGGTTTTATTTACATCTAACTTCTCAATATGCAAATCTTATGTTCCCACTAGACCTAAAATAGTTCTAATTGAAGTCATTTTAACAACAAGAGAAAATATTTCATCAAAGTCTATACTTTTCTTTTATGCAAATCCCTTCACCACAAGTCTATCTTTATACCTTTATTTACCTCCATCTTCTTCCTTCGACCTGCAAACCCATTTATTCTGTAATGTTGTTTTACCAGCAGGCAACTTCACTATGTCCCAAGATTGGTTTTGCATCAAGGAGCCCATCTCTTCTCTCATGTCTTTCTCTCACTTCTTCCTGGTTTCTAGCTGCGTTGCTTCTTCATATCTTTCTCGCTCACTAGAATCAGTCAACAATACATAATATATTGGAGAGTATCGTTCATGCGATCTACTTATCCTCGTAGATATTCTAACACTAGTTTAAGGTGTTTGAGGTGTCTTTTGTTGTTGTGGTTTTTGTTTTTGTGGTTGGTGATCATTCTGATTTTCAAGCACCTTTACTTTTTCTATGATCTCATCAAGCACTTTGTATTATTTGTTTTCCTTTTCCTATTTCTTTCCCTACATCTAATCCTTATATAATACATTTTCATCGAATATGACATCTCTTCTCCTAATTATTTTGTGATTTTCATAATCATATAAGCGATAACCAAAATCATTTACACCATATCCAATAAAGGTAAATTTCCTTTAATTTTTCCTCAAGCTTTGTTCTATTTTATTTATTAATGTGGACAAAGGCTTCACAACCGAAAGTCTTTAAAAATGAGTAGTTTACCTTTTTACCTGTCCATGCCTCCTCTGGAATACCATCATCCAAGGAACTTGAAGGCCTTTTGTTTCTTAAATAAATAACAATATCTACAACATCTGCCAAAAATTGTAAGGGAAATCCTGCATGCAATCTCATGCACCTTGCACACCCCATGATTGTCATGTTCATCCTTTTTGACACACCGTTTTCCTGTGGTGTTCCTGGAACTGTCTTCTCTCTGCAACTTCCATGCTCTGAACAATAGTTATCAAACTCTTTGCTGCAGTATCCACCTCCATTTTCTAATTTGAGACACTTCAACTTCTTTCATGGCTCATTCTCAACCAAAGATTTTTATTTCTTGAATACAATAAATCCATGTTTTCCTAATTTCATCATCAATAAATGTATCATAATAGCGAGAACCATCGAGAGATGATACCTAAGAAGGTCCCCATACATTTGTATGCACAAGCTCTAATTTTTCTCTCTTCTTTTTCTTCCCAACTCTAATAAATTTGACTCTCTTCTGTAAATTTCCATAAACACAATTTTCACATAAATACAAATCAACATGCTTTAAACTTGGAAACAAATTTCTTAATTGCAGAATTTGCATCCCCTTCTCACTCATATGTTTGAGCTTATGATGCTAGAGTGTCGTCTCTACTCCTATGGAGGGTAAAGGATTAATAGAATTAGAAATACTATTGCATAAATATAATGTACCAACCTTTTCTCTTTTTGTTATTACCAAGGCTCCTTTACTGACATTCCAAGTTTTTTCTATAAAATTAGGTACACAGCCTTCACCTCCCAACTACCCTGTTGAAATTATTTTTTTCTTCAGATCTCCAACATGCCTTTACTCCTTCAATATTCATTGGTTTCCGTGATATTTATTTATAAAAACCTTACCCATCCCAATTATTTTACAAGGTTTATCATCACCTAGATGAACATGTCCAAAATCTTCTTGAATATGGTCATGAAAATGTTTCCTAACAGGGGTGGAATGGAATAAGCCCCTGAATCTACCATCCAAGCAACAATAATATTCTCTAATGAAATAATCAAAGCATCTTGCAACACATCACCTATCACATTTCCTTCATGATTTTTCTCTTTTTCTTTGTCTCCTTCTTTTCCCTTCTAAGATTTGTAACCTTTCTTCAGGTGTCCTTTTGGATCTGCCTTTTCTTGACTTCCTCTTTCCATTTCTCTTCCCCTAGTCTCTGCAATCAAAGCATTACATGATGCCTCACTAGAGATTTTCCATCACAATTCCTTGCTAAGGATGGCACCAACAACCTCATCAAACTTTTAAGTACTAGAACCAGAGACAAAATTACTAATGACCATAACTAAACCATTCCAACTTTCTAGTAATGAGCACAGAAACAATAGAGCCTTAAATTCATCATGAATATTTACCCCTACAGAACTTAACTCACTGGTAACCGTATTAAATTCATTTATATGATCAGCAACAAATCCACCTTCTCACATCTTCATATTAAATAGACGCTTCATAAGAAATACCATATTTGAGGCTGAGGGTTTTTTATATAGTTTGGCAAATGTCATCATTAAACCTTATGTTGACATTTCCTTTGAAATTTTGAATGCCACCGATGCCTCTAGACATTGTTTTTTTGTTCCTGGTGCCTTTCTATCGAGAATATCCCATTCTGCATCTATCATACTTATCGGCTTCTTTGATTTCTGCTTAATGGTAGGTACAGATCTTTCTGATACAAATAATCTTCATTCTGTATCTTCCACAGATGATAGTTTGGGACGTTAAATTTCTCGACCCTAAACCTACCATATTTTTCCATTGCTCCCACTCAAACCAAGAACTCTTCTCTCCTGTGAGTTTATGAGCCAAATAAACATTCGGCTCTGATACCAATTGTTATAAATTAATTAACGGAGCAATTAAATGCAAAAATATTGCAGAAACACAAATACATAATTGCATAGAACAAGAGAGACATGGATATACATGGTTCACCCAATTTGGACTACGTCCATGAAGAAATAGTGAGTCCTTCCTTTTATATTAGCCAGCAAAATGACAAGATACAACCTATAGCAAATTTGTTGTAATTTTCTCTTTGCTCTCACACAGTCTCCTCTCCCTTTCTTGCTCAGAATAATAATGAACATCCGTAATAAAATTCCCTCACATAAACCAAGGGGTTTCCTTCTAGGGGAAAAATCCCTAAATTAACATAATTTCTACCATTAGATCATGCACCTAATGAACAGCCCAGATTGACTACAAAATAACAATATTTTACAAGGCAATTTTCCATCTATTTTTAGTTTCAGGGGTGTTGCCCCTGAGCCCCCGCTGGGGCGGTTAGCTTCAAAAATGCATCCCCCCCCCTCGGGACCCCATAGGTAGCAATAGTGGGGGGGTTATCCCCCCACACCCCCTCGTCGAGGATTTGGATCCAAAATGTGGTTGAAACAAAACCCTTTGAATCAAGAAGATAATCAGGTTGCACATTCATCATGTCATAGTGCTTCTTCCAAGGACTTTTCATAATTATGGTTCTTCCAGGATCATGATGATCCACCTAAGGAAGATGAATTCTTTTGGCACAATGTTAGATAATACTTGGGTTATTAATATGCAAAATGGTCTATCTATTCGTTTATCTAGATGATATCTACAAAAAAACTTAATCATGTAAATTTTGGACATGTTATTATCGAATGCTTCTTTCTATGATGTTATGCAAAACATATTATCCTAAAAGAAATATTAGACTTCATAAAGAACCTGAAAATCAGTGAACCTTCTTTAGTAGTAAATATCCTTCACTTCTTCCTTATATGCCTTGTTACAAGTCATTTTGTCACATATGCTCAAATGGCTTAGAAACCGAATCAATCAACATCCTTGACACCTTACAATAATCCCTTTGCAAAGACTTAAGCATTATCTCTCCAAAAATTCCATGTTTTAAAGGTTAATCATCTCAAAAACCTAGTTTTTGGACCCATCACACATTCTCTTCTAGCAACTTGCATTTTTGCATGTTACACAACTGACCGGCGCATGTTTCCTTTGTTGCAGGTGTGATGGCTCTAGAATTTCAGGAAAAATAAAAATAAAAATTTGAATCTTCTCTTTCCAAAAGATTCTAAGGTGGTTTTAACCATTTATTATTAATTAAGATCTCCAACTCCTATATTATAGGTATTATCTCTTATCCTTAGAGTTTATCCTCCCCCATATGTGGTTCTAAGTCCTAGATTGGTTAAAACCCAAACTACTCTATTTACCCTATAAATTCACTACCTCCCATAGAATCTGGCTTTGCTTTTGGAGACTCCCAGTTATGCCTTGATGTTGCTTCTTTTTACCTAAGGATCCATTACCATCAATGATTTGTGATTGAAGGCTTGCTTTGTGGCTAAGGAAGGAAAAGTTTGGTGGGAGACATTTACATGGTCAAGATCTGTAAAAAGGGTGTAATCTTCTCTTACATTTCATTAATACAAAAATATTTGTTTTCCTATAATTGTGTCTATTTTATGCCTTGTATTTCAATGCCTTCTTGAACCATTTATTATAGCTATTAGTTTATTCTATTTGTATCTTGTAGTTCTCGTGCCTGTTATAATTGTTTTTTTAACATCCCTGGTGAAAATTCCATGTAATAAAAGTTAACACATGAAAAATAATAACCACGGTTATGGGACACTTATTTCCAGTTAAATGTTGGGCAAAGACATCCTATTGTGGGTGTTCATTTGGTTTATTAGGGCTAAGTAAATTGGAAAAGGATTTGAAAAGGCATGAGGCATTAATTGACATTTTATTTATGAAAATAATGGAAATTAAGAGAAAAGGAAGGTGAAAGGTCATAGGTTGCATGTGAGGAGGAAAATAAAGGAAAATAATGGAAAATTGAAGAAAATAGAGGCCTCATTAATAAAAATGCTTTTGAGGATCATTTGGTACCTTTTGTCAGTTTAGTTTGGAGCTCTCTCTCTCTTCTTTCTCTCTCACTCTTGGACACTTAGATTTTTCTAGGAGCACTTCAACATTGGATTAAGGAAACCAAAGAAGGCAAGAGGAAGCAAAGATCAAGAAAGGAAGAGAAGGACCAAGTAGCTATAGTGGGATTATTTGCAGGTATCAATTTGCATGTGTGATTTCCTTACTAGTTTTGGCATGCATGGTTATGCATGTGTGTACTTGGTTTTCTTATTTTCATGGGCATGGGATTTTCCAGGTCTGACAATGTTCTTCAGCCTTAACTTGCCATTTTTAGATAGCCATGGCATGATGGGTTCTCATGTTTTTGGTTGAGTTGGATTTCCGGATAGATTCAAAACTGAGTGAGGTGGGTCTTTGAAAGAAAGAACACATGGTTTAATGACCCCTAAACTGAACTGTGGGTTACAGTAAAGCAAGATTTTTTGATACGTCAATGGGCATAGAAATCCTTGACCGATGAATGGCAGGATATACGGTAAAGCCTAGATGTGGGTTCTCTCCATCAAGCCTAGGAATCCTAGGATGGGATATATCATAAAGCCTGGAGGGTGGAGTCACAGTTAGGGCCTAATGATCCGGTGTGGATTGTTGTAAATCCTATAGACTAGAGTCTCGGTTAGGGCCTGGTGATCCGGTGTGGATTGTGGTAAAACCTAGAGACTAGGAGATAGGCAAATTCCTCACGGTGTAGGTGGAGAAACTTCGGTGGCATCCATGTTGTTTTTTGCCTAGAGATCAGATGAGGATTGTGGTAAAGCCTAGTTCTATTGATGAGGGTGAGGTGGTGTATCCATTAGAAGCCCTGGTTGAGTTTTGGTTATGAGTCCCACATTCATGCTTGGAATATGGCACGGGGGTGATTGACTAAAAGAAATATTTGGTTCAGCCAATCTATGGTCGGGTGGTTTGTGGAAGTCCCATACCTAGTTGACTTTTGCATCCATTAATAAGAGTTCCTTTCCTTGGTATTTTATGAGAAAATGTATTGGTTCATATGTGGCATTTATAGCTATTTCCCTATTATTTTTGTTGTTTATATGTTAGTTATGAGTATGTTTTACGACATTAATGATGTATGGCTTTCATCATGTTTTGATTGGTAAATGAATGAGCAATGAATATATGACCAAATAGATGATAATGCAACTAATGTGATAAGGAATCAATGCTTCTTAGCAATTCTCAGATAAGTATGAGACCTTATGCTCAGATATGTTGTTATGACATGTAGATTGCATATTCGCAACATCTTTGACAAAATGCATGTCATGGCTAGTAGGGGCCCAGTTAAGTCTTTGTTCAAATATTCTCATTTGTATCATTGTCTCGATGTTAATTTTCATTCCTGAAGGTTTCATGGAGTTCTAGACTGTGGACTAAGTCCTGGCCTTGAAAAGGTGGCATAGAATCCAGGATCGTAGGCTCAGACCTAGCTGAAAAGGATCCCATTCGCTTGCATGCCCATGTTGTGAGAGCGACTAAAAGGCCTCAGTCACATGCATTCCCATGTCATGGGAGTGAATGAGGCTCTAGGGTAGTGAAGTGTCAAGTTGTCTTAGGGTTTAATCACCTAGAAAGGTTGGTTTTCTCTTGTAGGTTCTATGACATGTGCAAAAGGTCAGAATTGTTGTGTTGTGTTGGTTCCACTTCCCTAACTGTACATGGGGATATGAATCAGATTGTAGTAACCTCTCGTCATATGTTTACCCCAGCATACTGATTAACTTGGGTAAATGTGGGAGGAGGGTGTTACAGAGTGTTATCAGAGCATGGTTCACCCCTTGGACTGGATGGGCGGTGTCTTGGTCATGCATTCATGTTAGTTGCATAGATGTTCCTTATACTTGTGGTCTATGTCCTTGTTGTGTATGTATGGTGTTGTTCATGGTTGTGTTTGTCTCTCCCAGTGGAATTTGGTGGTGTGTTGTTTGATGTGTTTATCATGAGTATAGTTCGCTTATGCATTAGTTTTGCATGACAGTGTTTTTATGTATTATGTGTGCAGGTATATTATACATATGTTGATTATGCATACATTGACATGGTTGTAGTTTTCATGCGTGAGGTCATGATGTGTGGTTCATAGGATCAAGCATTGATGACTGGACTATGGTTAGGTTGATATCTATATGTTGTTATGATTATTTTTATACATGTACTTTTCTAATATGTTTGATCTCGCAGATGATATATCCTCCCCGAGATACACTGAGGTATGTTGATTATGTTTATATTTTGGTTTAGCTGACATGGTATGTTTTTCGGGAAAGAGATCAAGATGACTAGCAACATGGTAGACTATAGTTCATGAGACTCTCCCTATGGATCAAATGAGAAGCATGGTGTTGGAAACTCTTCTAACTTAGCAGACGCATTGAGAAACTTGAAGGAAGAATTAACAAGTTGCAAGGCAGATAATGACGGAATCATGTAGGCATAGGAGAAATAAGCAGAAGTCAATGCAGTAATCCTTCGGAGTTTGTCAAAATTGTAGAGATAGGGACCACTTCGGATCAGCCATGGACAAGAGGACATAACTAATGGGGAATATGGTAGTAGATCTCATGGTGGGAACAGACTATATAGGTATGATACAATTAGAAATGGTAGGTTTTTGGATACACCAGATCGGAGAGGTGATGCACACAAGTACTATTCTAGTTCTGGTTCTGACCGGCACTATGGGGGATATTTTCTAGATTAGTTAAGAAAGTTAAGCCACCTATTTTTGATGGATATTTGAAGAAGTCAGAGGATGTAGAGGATTGGTTACTTTGGATGAACTACATGATTAATCAGAAAACATGAAGGCCAGAATAGCGACATTCAATCTTAAAGGTAAAGAGGATATCTGGTGAGAATATGTAAGGAAGGTTAGATACATCAGGACGGAGGAGTTGAGTTGGCATGAATTCAAAATACTTTTCAGGAAGAATGATCCATAAACTATCATGGATATTCCACTGGAAAGTTTGTCACAACAGATATAATAATATTATATTAAAACTCTGAAAATTCTACACTATTACAGTTTATTAAACTTTAAGATTTGTGGATTTAACTGTAATTAGTGCATGCATGTGAATTAAAATTATGCAAAAAAGTAGATAATGAAAAATAAGCTCACACACACATAAGACACAAGATATTCTCTCTAGGAAACCCTTTTGGGAGAAAACCCAGCTGGAAGGTGAGGTTGCTTCGTTCTCTTTCTCTGTCTAGAAATATGGCTACAAGTACAAAGAAGTAATGCCTGTGGCCCATGAGCTGCTATAGTGCACATATTCTCTCTATGTGCTCTACCTCCTATATCACATGTCTATCTTTGCTTAGTTATGGAACAAAATTCTCTCGAAAGAATGGAATGCCTCTTCCTCCTAGTGACCTGATTATAACACAACCCGAGAGCTTACTAGTTGTTAATTTTGACTACATCAACTCTTAAATAGAGTTACAAAATAGAATATTATAGATTATTTTACATCATAAACACGTGGCTAGCCCCTTTTCCATGAGTAATGGGGGTTGATGCAGCATCCTCCCGATTTATAGTTGTGAAAACAGGAAGGTCAACTTCTGAGTGGAATAACTTTTGCATACGAACTTCGATCAATGTGCTTCTTGCACCGTTGGAAATATATTTGTGTGTAGAATAGAATGAAGAGGTGTTATGCTAAATCAACAAAATTTACCCCCAAAAAACGTCATTTGATGCCATGAAACGCTCTCAAAATCTTTCAGACCCTGTTTTGCCAAACTGGGTCCCACTGGTAAAAGTGGTCCCATGAGCTAATTACTCCACTTTTTCCACTCCAAATACATCAAGATGGATGAAATACAATAAAATGATCCAATTTGGATCACACCTCCCTATTTTGTGAGGCTTTTGGTCCCCAAAATATTTTACTAAACAAGGTGAGGAAATTTTTCCTCCACCTTCTCTCTAGTGTACCATTTAGCTTTGCCTGAAAGTTGTCCCTTCAACCTAATATGCCAAAGGCCATTTTTCCCCTGTCTTGTTCTAGACCTCTTCTACAAAACTGCATCTTCTGTTAACTCTTCTTGAGCATTTGGTGCCAAATCCTCCACAAAAGGTAGGACATGTTCCTCTTCCTCATCTAGCATAGAAGTCTCATAGAGTTTCAAATTATCTACATTCACAACTAAGTAAATGCGCATATATGGTGGTAAATTGAGTCGATAGGAATTATTGCCCACCTTTTCCAGTATCTCAAAGGGACTATACCTTAGAGCCTTTATTTTCATACCTGGCCCCTATGGCCTCTCCATATTCAATTGTAGCCATACTTTATCTCCCACCTTGAATGCTTTCTCTGTTCTATGTTGATCATGCCTAGACTTATACTTCTCCTATGACTTTTGCAATGTTTCTTGTACCTATAGATGGATCTATCTGATCTTCTCTATAAATTTTTCAACCCTAAAAGCATCTCTTGTAAGATATTCCCTCACTCCTCCTTGCTTCCCATATGCAATATCCAAAGGTGAAGGTGGAAAATATCCAGAACAAGTATCAAATGGGGACTTTCCTGTAGAAGTGTGGATTGCTCTATTATAATAATGTTGTATATATACTAGGTTTTCATCCCAGGTCATCATATGCTTCTGATTGTATCCCCTCAAAATCTGCACCAAAGTCTTGTTAACTTCTTTTTTCAACCCATCTGTCTATGGATGGAATGTTGTAGATCTCTTCAAATTTGTGTCCATTTTATCCCACAATGTATTCCAAATGCATTGAGAAATATTGTTTCCCTTTCTGAAATGATGCTCCTTGGTATCCCAAAGTGCATCCAAACCTATCCAAAGAACAAGTTTGTTGCTTCTTATCTGATGATGTTCCTTTTACAGGGCATCAGAAAACACATCTTGTTGAACCTGTTAACTACCACGAATAGGTAGTCATGTCACTTCTTGGTTGTCGATAAACCTCCCACAAAGTCCATGGAAATGTTTTCCCATGGACGAGTAGTTACATGTAAGGGATTATATAGACTTTGTTTCCTATTGCTAGACTTGTTGGTACAACAAAGCATGCATCCTCTCATGAACCTAGCTACCTTCTCTTGCATCTTTGGACAATACACATACCTCTCCAAGTTAGTCATGGTATTCCCTACACCAAAGTTCCCTGCAACCTTGGAGGTGTGAGCCTCTCTAATTAGCTGCAAACGATCACCTTTAGGAACGCATAGCTTATCCAGCCTATAGAGCAACCCATCCTAGAGATGGTAGTCAACAGTGTTGTCGCCATTGTACACATGACTCTGACTCTACAACAACTGATACACCTCCTTGAAGTCGTCGTCGTCTGAATATGCATCTCTATATGCATCATGGGTGTAACATACCTGGTGAAAGTTCCATACAATAAAAGTTAATAAAGGAAAAATAATAACCACAGTTGATGGGACACTTATTCCAAGCTGATTTTTTGGAAAAAAACATAGTGATGGGGATCACTAGTGATTAATTAATGGCTAAGGAAATTGGCAAAGGAGATGGCGAAGGATTTTTAAAGGAAAAATAGAATTTTGGCACATTTATTTATGAAAATAATGGAAATTAGGAGAGAATGAAGGAATATAATGAAAAATAAAGAAAATAGAGGCCTCATTAATAAAAATGCTTATGAGGATCAGTACACAGACTTTTGTCAGTTCAGTTTTGGAGCTCTCTCTCTATTCTCTCTCTCTCATACTATTGTACACTTATATTGTCTTAGAGAACTCTTGGAGGAGTGTGGTATACTTAGAGTTTTGGAGCAAGAAGGCAAAGGGAGAGCAGGAAATTGAAAGAAGACATCAAGATCACAGCTAAAGTGGGTTTTGCTTGCAGGTATCGATTTGCATGTATGTTTTCCTCACTATTTTTGGCATGCATGGAATATGCATGTGGTTTATTGGCCGTGATATGTCATTAGCATGGAGGATTGCCTGGATTGAGAGTGGATTTTCCTAGCCTTTTCATTTCTTGGATAACCAAGGTGTTGTGGGTTCATTTATTCATTTTTTTGGTTGGTTCTCATGTTTCCTTTAGCTTGGTTTCAGTTACTAGTTCCTGGAAGCCGTGGTTGGACAAATGCTCTAGAATCCCTGTAACAACTTGGGTCGAGTTACTAGTCTTGGAAGCCTTGGTTGGAAAAAATTCTTTGAAGCCCTGGAAGGCTTGGGTAGAGACCAATCTGATGATGGTTTTTTGATGTCAAAACGTGAGGTGGAATCATTTTTTGATAGGTTGATATGGTTGGCCTTTGGAAGCCTTAGATAGTTTTGGATTGATTTGTTTTATGAGATCCCACATTCATGCTTGGAATATGGCACAGGGGTGACTAGTTGAAGAGTTTTTTGGCTCAACCATGTCTACGATCGGGTGGTTCGTGGAAGTCCCATAACTGGTTGACCTTTACATCATTAATATGATGTTATTTCTTCTTGTTATTTTATAAGTATTATACTGGTTTATATGTGCATTATATGGTTATTTTTTTCTTGGTATTTCGATTGCTATTATGCTGGTTATGAAGATGTATTATGACAGTAACTATGTATGGCTCTCATCATGTTTTCACTTGTAAATGAATCAACAATGTATCTATGGCCTAATGGATGAAACTGAAGCTAATGTGTTGAGGCATAAATGCTTCTTAGCAGTTCTTAGATGAGTATGAGACCCCTATGCTTAGATCTGTTGTTTACACCTATAGATTGCATATTTGTGATATGTTTGACGAAATTCCTGTTATGGTTAGTAGGGGTCTAGTCAAGGGTTTTTTCAAGTGATTGAATTGTATTATCATTCCATTGTTATCCTTTTGTTTTTAAGGTATCATTAAATTCTGGGCAATGACCTGGGCTCTGGGCTTGAAAAAGTGGTTCAGATCCTTGGGATGTTAGCACAACACTACGCAAAATAGTCTCTGGACTCTAGCATAACATGTTGTGGGAGCATCCAAGGCCCTATGGACCCTAGCATGCCATGGGAGCGTTCGAGGGTTAATTGGTCAAAAAACTTAGTAGGACTTAGGGATTGGTTACCTGAGAGGTTGGGATGATTCCTGGGAGTCTTATTGTTGCTGTGGAAGATCTGTATGGTGTGTTTTTGTTGGTTCCACTTCCTTAACATGACTTAGGAGGTTGAATCATCTCATAGTAACTTCTCGTCACATGTTAACCCAATTGGATGGTTAGTTGGGTAGATGTGGGAGGAGGGTGTTACAGAGTGGTATCAAAGCATTGTTCACCCTTCGGACTGGATAAGATGTGTATCGGTCATGCATTCATGTCAGTTGCATATGTGTTTCTTGTGTTCTAAGACTATGTGCTTGTTTCATTTGTATGGTATGGGTCATGGCTGTAGTGAGGTCGCCATGGGAAGTTGATGGTCTTGTTTTGGAGTGTGTCATCATGATTGTATGGTTTATTATGCACTTTTATGCACATTAGTATTCACATGTTTTCAAGTGTACAGTGGTGTGGTGGTTGTTGTCATGCATGAGGTCATGGTATGTGTAGTGATATGGCCATGACTTGATGACTGGAATCTAGCTTGAATGATGGTTATATGGTTATATGGTTATGTGCTATATGTATATATGTTGTCATGATTATCTTATACATGTATTATGTTGATTGGTTGATATTGCAGATGAGGTATCCTCCCTAAACTATACTAAGGTACGTTGGTTTATTGTGATTTGGTTTAGATGACATGATATAGCTTGCAGAAAGAATATCAAAGATGAATAGAAAGATGGTAGACTACAGTCCCCGAGACTCTCCTTATGGATCAGATGAGTAGCGTGGCATTGGGCACTCTTCTGATTTGACAGACACATTGAGAAGATTAAAGATAGAAATAAGGAGTTGTAAGGCAAACAATGATAGAATCATACAAGCAAATGAGAAGAAAGTTGAGGTAAATGTAGTGATACTTCAGAGTTTGTCAGAATTGTAGCAACAAGGACCACTTTGGATCAGCCATGAATAGGAGGACAGAACTAATGGGGCATATGGTAGTAGGTCTCATGGTGGTCACAAGTCGGACAGAGATGACAAAGTGAGAGATGGCAGGTTGTTGGACACTCCAGATAGGAGAGGTGATGGACACAGGTACTATTCTAGTTCTGGTTCAGATAAGCACTACGGTCGTCATTGTTATCATCCTTATAGGAGGAGTGACATGGGATACTTTCCATATGATTTTAAGAAATCAAAGCCACCTACTTTTGATGGAGAGATGAAGCAATCAGAGGATGTAGAGGCATGGTTTCTTTGTATGAGGAAGTTCTTCAGGTTACATGATTATTCAAAGAACATGAAAGCTAGAATAGCCACATTCAGTCTCAAAGGTAAACCAGATATTTGGTGGGATATGTGAAGAATGTTAGAGGTATTTATGAGGAGGACTTGACTTGGAGTGAGTTCGAGAGGCTATTCAAGAATAAATACCTATCAGAGAGATACTTTGATGATAGGGAAAAATAATTTTATGAGCTAAAGATGGGATCGATGATAGATGAGGAGAACACTAGTAGGTTCTTGGAGCTACTGAAGTATGTTCCTTACCTCAAGGAGGAAAAGGCCAATATTCAAAGATTCATTAGTGGATTATCGATTACATTGAAAGACCGGATTGAGTTTGATGAGCCTAGATCATTGGAAGAGGGCATTCAAAAGCTAAAGCATTGTTATGAACAATCAAAGCACAGATCTAAGACTAATCCAGAATGGAAAGGTAATGCGAGGAAAAAAGGAAAATGGGACAAGAAGAGAGAAATACCCTAGGGTACAGGTAATAAAAATAATGCAGTGCCATCTAAGAAGTTCAATTCATCTGATAGACGACAAGGATTTCGACTTGAGGAGAAAAACAAAGATGCAGGCTGGAAGCCTATAGAGTGTTGGACATGTGGCAAAGATCATTGCAGGAGGGATTTTCTGTAGAATCAGTGTGGTAGGCATCATATATATAGTGCACAGGAGGCACAGACAGTAGGAGATGTTGGGCAGAGTATTCCTAGGATCTATGCAATGTTGGATAATAGATAGGAAGACCATCAGACATCTATTATTGAGATGGATGGTAAACTTTGTGATAAAGTTGTTTCTATTTTGATTGACCTTGGATCTAATTATAGTTATGTTAGTCCTGACCTTATGGATAAGTGTGGTTTGAATAAAGAAGTTCATTCAGAGTCTTGGTTAGTGTAGCTGGCTATAGGTACTAAGAATCGAGTTCACCATTGGGTAAGAGCTCATGCAGTTGATATGAATGGTATGCCTACCGCAACACATTTGAATGTATTACCATTGGGATCATACAATATGTTTTTGGTCATGGATTCGTTGTACCTTCATAGAACCAAGATGGATTTTTATGAAAAAACTATTGAGTGCTTAGATGATAGTGGAGAACCAAGAGACATGCAGGGTAAGAAGAAAGCAACATTAGTTAGAATGGTTACAGCTATGTAGGCCAAGCATAGTCTGAGGAAAGGGTGTGTGTTATTTACAGTGCACATTTCTAGTGACAAAGGTAAGGAAGTTGAGGATGCAGATGTTTTGAGCAGGTACCTAGTTCTACAGCAGTTTCAAGATGTATTTCCTGAGGATATTTCAGAGTTTCCACCTCACAGGGAAGTAGACTTTTCTATTGAGTTGGTGTCATGGGCAGCTTTGGCATCAAAGGCACCTTACAAGATGAGTACACCTAAGTTGGTAGAGTTGAAGTTGCAGTAAAAGAAAAATTTTGACAAGGGGTACATTAGGCCAAGTGTATCACCATGGAGCGCACCGGTATTGTTTGTGAAGAAGAAAGATGGTACTCTTAGATTATGCATTGACTACAGGAAATTGAACAAAGTGACCATCAAGAACAAGTATCCATTACCGGGGATTGATGACTTGTTTGATCAGTTGAAGGGAGAAGCATTGTTCTCAAAGATTGATCTAATATCCGGATATTGTCAGGTATGCATTAAAGAAGAGGACATCTACAAGACAACTTTCTGGACTAGGTATGGGCATTATGAGTTTGGTGTAGTTCCATTTGGTTTAACTAATGCTCCAGTTACCTTTATGTGCTTGATGAATAGTGTGTTGCATCCATATTTGGAAAATTTTGTTATTGTGTTCATTGATGATATATTGGTATATTCTAAAAATAAATAATATCATGTCGATCATTTAGTAGCAATGTTGAGATTTTGGCGAGAGTATCAGTTGTATGCTAAGCTCGGCAATTGTAATTTCTTTCAAACTAAGGTACACTACTTGGGACATGTGGTTTCCAAGGATGGCATAGCAATGGATCCAGAGAAGATAAAGGTTATCATGGAGTGGGAAGCTCCCAGGAATGTGGATGAGGTGATATCTTTCATGGGGTTGGCAGGCTATTACAGGAGGTTCATCATGAAATTCTCACATATTTCTTATCCTATCATATCATTGAAGAAAAAGGTAATAAGTTTGAATGGACAGAGAAGAGTGCAGCTAGTTTTGAGAAAATCAAGTAGTTGTTGACACAAGCACCAGTGTTAAAGATTGCAGATCTGAACAAAGACTTTGTAGTATGTTCATATTCTTGTAAGAGAGGACTTGGTGGAGTCCTTATGCAGGATGGACAGGTGGTATAATATGAGTCACAGAAACTGAATGAGCACAAGAAAAATTACCCCACACATGATCTTGAGTTGGCAGCGATCATACATGCATTGAAGATGTTGAGGCACTATCTTCTTGGCAGGAGTTTTGTATTAATGAGTGATCACAGTGGGTTGTGGTGTCTATTTGACCAACTGAATCTGAATGGAAGGTAGGAACGGTGGTTGGCCA
The DNA here is from genome assembly GCA_031772625.1 of Pinus tabuliformis. Classification (NCBI taxonomy): domain Eukaryota; kingdom Viridiplantae; phylum Streptophyta; class Pinopsida; order Pinales; family Pinaceae; genus Pinus; species Pinus tabuliformis. The sequence continues at coordinate 241,323,022 of CM062804.1, forward strand.
TGATCAGTCAGTTCAATTTTGAGATCAGGTATATCAAAGGTAAAGAGAACAGGGTGGAAGATGCTCTTAGCAGGCAGATACAGGTAAATCACTTAACAACTATGAGCTCCTATGGGGCAGGCTTACAGGATAGGATCTTGAAGGTAGGTCAGCAAGATGTTAAGTATATGGAGGTTGTGCACAAGTTACAGAGGAGTTTGGATAGTGGTACAGGTACATGAATAGGTGGTGGTACAGGTACAGGTACAAGTACATGTGGTAGTATAGGTACAAGTACATGTGGTAGTACAAGTACAGGTATAGGTATAGGTGGTGGTACAGGTACAAGTACAGGTAGTGGTATAGGTACATGTACATATGCAAGTGCACAAGATATGGACTATCATCTTACGGTAGAAAGATTGGTTAGATTTAGAGACTGGATATATCTCTCAAATAACAGTGAGCTCAAGAAGGTGATCTTGAGGGAGTTTCATGCGAAACCATATTCAGGTCACCCAGGCTACCAAAAGACACTAACAATGGTGAATAGATTCTATTATTGGCCAAATTTGAAGAGAGACTTAGTAGAGTTTGTGGCTAGATGCTTGGATTGTTAGTAGGTGAAGTTAGAGTGTAAGCATCCAGGTGGATTGCTATAGCTATTTATGATTCCAAAGTGGAAATGGGAGGTCATTTCCATGGACTTTATCACAAGTTTTCCAAAGACGGTGAGATAGCATGATTCCATCGTGGTAATGGTGCACAGGTTGACCAAGGTAGTGCACTTCATTCTCGTGAAGTCTATATTCTCAGCTAGCGATGTAGCACATGTGTTCATCAGGGACGTGGTCAGATTGTATGGAGTTCCAAAGAAGATTTTGTTAGACAGGGATGTGAAGTTCACTTCCAAGTTTTGGAAGGAGTTATTTGTAGGTTTGGGCACAGAGTTGGCCTTTAGTACAACTTATCATCCACAGATAGATGGAAAAATAGAGAGGGATAACAGGATATTGGAGGACATCTTGAGGATGTATGTGATGCATCAGCAACGAGAGTGGGAAGAGTATCTTCCACTGGTAGAGTTATCTTATATCAATGGCTATGAGGAGTCACCAAGGATGAGTCCTTTTGAGGTATTCTATGGGAGGAGTTGTAATACTCCCATCAGTTGGATTGATCCAATTAACAGGGTGTTGATTAGACTGGACATGTTGGCAGACATTGAGTGGGAAATGCATGTAATCAAGAAAAATTTGAAAGTAGCACAAGATAGGCAGAAGAGCTATACATATCATAATAGGTTGTTCAAGGAGTTCTAGGTTGGGGAACAAGTGTACCTGTCAATCCAATAGAAGAATAGGTCCTTGCGAAATGGATGATGTGCCAAGATGGCACCCCAGTTTTGTGGACCCTTCAGTATTATTGAGAGGATTGGGCCAATAGCCTATCGACTTTTTCCATCTGTCATTGCTTAAGAAGTATGTTAAATATGTTAATCATGTGATTGACTGGTTTGTATTGCAGGTGGATCCAGAAGGAGAATTCCAGCTAGAACCACAGTGTACATTGTAGAGAAAGATGCTCATTCTACGGAATTGAGCAATCGAGCAGGTTAAAGTGCAATGGAAGCACTTTTGACCCGATGAAGCTACATGGTAGATGGTAGATCATATGCAGGCTAGGTATCCTTCCTTATTCATCGGTTGAGCTGATGTTTTGGTATATGTTTCGTTATATATGTCTTTGGTATATGTTTTTGGTACACGTTTGGTGATGGTTGATATATGTACATATGTATATGGATGTAAATACCACCATGAGCTATGTTATAAAGCTCCAATAAGAGGTATGGGTGTCATGTCATTATGATGTTATACTTGTTATCTTTTCATGTTGGTTTTATTCTCAGCAGGATGATCATTGTAAATACTACAATGAGCTAAGTTATAAATCTCCATGGGTAGTATGTTTTGCTTATAGAATTCTTGTTGTTATAGGTGTTGTTGAACATCGAGGATGGTGTTCCCCCAAAGGGGAGGGTTCTATAATAACCCTGGTGAAAATTCCATGTAATAAAAGTTAATAAAGGAAAATAATAACCACGATTGATGGGACACTTATTTCAAGCTCAATATTCGACAAAAGCATAGTGATGGGGATCACTAATGATTAATTAATGGTTAAGGAAATTGGCAAAGGAAATGGCTAAGGATTTGGAAAGGAAAAATGACATTTTGGCACATTTATTTATGAAAATAATGGAAATTAGGATAAAAGGGAGGTGATGAGGAGGAAAATGAAGGAAAATAATGGAAAATTAAGAAAATAGAGGCCTCATTAATAAAAAGGCTTCTGAGGATCAGTACACATACTTTTGTCAGTTCAGTTTTGGAGCTCTCTCTCTATTCTCTCTCTCATACTCTTGGACACTTAGAGTTTATTGGAGCACTCTTGGAGTAGGGTGGCATACTTGGAGTTTTGGAGAAAGAAGGAAAAGGAATAGCAGGAAAGTGCAAGAGGACATCAGGATCAGCAGCTACAGCGAGTTTTTCTTGTAGGTACCAAGTTGCATGTATTTTTTCCTCACTAGTTTTGGCATGCATGGCATATGCATGTGGTTTATTTGCCATTATCTATCACTAGCATGGAGGATTTCCTAGATTGACAGTGGATTTTCCTAGCCTTACCATTTCCTAGATAGCCATGGTGTTGTGGGTTCATTTCTTTGTTCTTCTGGTTGGTTCTCATGTTTCCTTTATCTTGGGTTGAGTTACTAGTTCTTGGAAGCCCTGGTTGGACAAGCGCTTTGGAAGCCCTGTAACGTCTTGGGTTGAGTTACCAGTCCTGGAAGCCTTGGCTAGAAAAATGCTCTGGAATCCCTATAACGTCTTGGATTGAGTTACCAATCCTCGAAGCCTTGGTTGGACAAACACTCTGGAAGCACTGCAACAATTGTGGGTTAAGTTACTATTCCTAGAAGCCTTGGTTGGAACAAATGCTCTGGAGCCCTTGAAGGCTTGGGTAGAGACCAATATGATGATGGTTTTGTGATGTCCAATCGTGAGGTGGAGTCACTGCTTGATGGGTTGAGGTGGTTGGCCTCTAGAAGCCCTGGATGGTTTTGGATTGATGTGTTTTATGAGATCCCACGTTCATGCTTGGAATATGGCATGGGGGTGATTGACTTAAGAGATTTTTGGCTTAGCCATGTCTACGGTCGGGTGGTTCATGGAAGTCCCACAACTAGTTGGCCTTTTCATCATTAATATGAGGTTATTTCACCTTGTTATTTTATGATTATTGTACTATTTTATATGTGGATTATATGGTTGTTGTTTCCTTGGTATGTGTGTTGCTATTATGTTGGTTATGAACATGTATTATGACAGTGCTATGTATGGTTCTCCTCATGTTTTCACTTGTAAATGAATGAACAATGTATCTATGGTCTAATGGATGAAACTGCAACTAATGTGTTGAGGAATCAATGCTTCTTAGTGACTTTCGGATGAGTATGAGACCCCTATGCTTACATTTGTTGTTTACACATGTAGATTACATATTTGTGATATGTTTGACAAAATGTCTGTGACGGCTAGTAGAGGTCCTGTCAAGGGCTTGTTCAAGTGATTGCATTTGTATCATCATTCCATTATTTTCTTTCTATTTTGAAGGTATCATTAAATTATGGGCAACAACCTGGGCTCTGGGCCCGCAAAAGTGGCTCAAATCCCAAGGACGTTGGCACTACACTGAGAAAAATAGTCCTTGGACATTGGCATATCGTGATGTGGGAGTGTCTAGAGCCCTCTAGATACTGGCATGCCCATATGATGTGAGTGTCTGAGAGTTAATTGGTCAAAAAACTCAGTAGGACTCAGGGGTTGGTTACCTGAGAGGTTGGGATGGTTCCTGAGAGTCTTATTGTTGTTGTGGAAGGTTTGTATGGTATGTTTCCATCGATTCCACTTCCTTAATGTGACTTAGGAGGTCAAATCATATTATAGTAACTTCTCGTCACATGTTTACCCCGGTTGGTTGGTTACTTGGGTAGATGTGGGAGGAGGGTGTTACAATGGGTGAATGGCTCCATGTGCATAAGAGTCCCCAAAGTTGTAATATTTGATGTGGGTGGCCTTGAAAGAATACGGCCAACTTGTCTGTGTTGGCATTCTTATACTTGATCACCAAATGAAACTGATGTAGAAACCCCATCCACTTGTAATGCCTAGTTTGTTATAGCTTACTCTGGGCCTACAAGTACTATAACGACTAGTGATTTGTGTGGATTATTGTCTCATTTCCCATCAGATAGTGCTTCCACTTCTTCACAGCTTGCACCATGGCATAGAGATCCTTATCATAGGTAGGGTAGTTAAGAACTGCCCCATGAAATAATTCAAAATGGTAGCAAATGGGCCTTCCTCCTTGCATCAGAACAACTCCCATAGCATACCCACTCGCATTTATCTCCACTTCAAAGGGTCGTTACAAGTTTGGTAATTCCAGAACTCATGCTTGACTGATCTTCTTCTTTAGCTCCTCAAAAGTCTTCTACTGGCCTTTTCATTAGAGGAATTTTGAGGTCTAAAATGGGCCTCCTAAGAAAAATTTTGAACCACAATAAAATTTATAAGAACCAATAGGATTCAAGATTATGATGTCAATCGTGGGGGATGATTCACCTTTTTTGGAGTAAAAAAGATTAAAAATAATAAAGCCGTTTTTTCAACTCATGTTTTCAACTTATCTCCCTAAGGTTTTACTCAAATTTCGAGTGGGAGTACTTGTTGGATGCAAAAACTAATTCCTCATCCAAGGAGTACCCATGTTGCATACTTTCGATGGACCCTACTACTTTCGATGTATTTCCAACTTTTTTTATAGCGGGGTTCATCAAAAGTATGCAACATGGGTACTCCTTAGATTAGGAATAAAATTCTTCATCCAACGAGTGTTTCTAGTCGAAATTTGAGTAAACCCATAGGGAGATAATTTGAAAACACGAGTTTAAAAAAGAGTTTTTTCTTTTTTCCCTCTAAAATTTGATGATGTAATCTAATCTTATTTTATTATTTCCACTATTATTTTATAATTTCCTTAGGAGGCCCATTTTAGACCTCAAAATTCTCCTAATGCCCCACTAGAAACTCTTGCCATTTGTTGTTATGACGTGGAGTGGTGCTGCTACCACTGAAAACAAGGCTTTGAATTTCCTCAAGTATTGTGTTGCCCCAATGAAACTCTTGACCTCGAAAACATTAGTAGGCACCATCCATTTCATGATGGCCTCCATCTTTGAATGATCTATATTCAGCTCTCCTCCACCGATCACATACCCTAGATACACCAAATACTGTTGTGCAAACTCACACTTCTTGAGATTGGCTAGTAGTTGGTGCTTCTTTAATGTTTCTAGCACTTGCGTCAAATGTGAAATATGGTCCTCCTAGGTAGAACTATATACTAGTATATCATCCAAATAGACAATAACAAATGAATCTATAAATGGGTGTAGTATATCATTCATTAATATCATAAACATAGCTAGTGCATTAAATGGCATAACTAACCACTCATACAAACCTTGCCTGGTTTTGAAGGTAGTCTTCCATGTATCTTCTTCTTTTACTCAAACCTGGTGATATCAAGACTTCAAGTCCAGCTTGGTGAAATACTTTTCTTAATGCAACTAATCTAGAAGATCGCCTATCCTGGGCAGGGGGTATCTATTCTTGAGCATGATTTTATTCAATGCCCTGTAATCTATACACATCCGTAGAGTCTCATCCTTCTTTGGCACAATGATGATGGGTGACCCACGGGGTGATGTACTCGGTTGAATGATACCATATTCCAGCAACTGCTGCAACTGTTTCTTCACCTTACTTGATTTTATAATAGACTACCTATACAGCCCAATATTTGGCAATGGGAATTCTGGCAATACTGAATTTCGTGCTCCACTTCTCTCTTAGGTGGTAACCCTTTACGCTCTCGGAACACATCCTTGTATGCGTGTAACAACTCCTCCAATTGTTGTTTATGTTTCTTAGTACACCCCTCTAGGGATGCCTTGCCTCTTATTGACTCGTCTTTAGAGTGAATTTCTCTTAAAAACAATAAAACATGCTTTTCGTTGGAACTAATCAATTTCTTCGGTTGGTTGGCACTTATGAGTGAAATTTTCGACTTGCCTTTTTGCATGTTGATGATGAATGATTTTCCATCCTTGATGAGCTGGTACTGGTTGGATCTCCTCATGAATATTTCATCGCACATGTACATGTATGGACTCCCAAACATGACTCCACATACATCAAGGGGAACCACATCTAGATCTACTTCATCAATAAAATCAATACTAATAGCAAATCTAATTTTACACTATTTTGTTACCTTCAGCTCTGCATCCTTATTTACCCATCCCAATGGATATGCATTTGGATGATCATGAACTTCCAGCTCCATCTTCTTGACCAACTTTACTGTAATGAGATTTGCCTATGATCCTAAGTAAAATAGAACATCAATCTTTGTCTTCTTGACCTGTATCTTTACATGGAAGATTTTGGTCATTTATTTCTCTTCCTATTGTTGAATTCTACTCAGATCCACCTCCTTATGTACTGATATACAGACGATCTTCTCATCCACATCTGAGTTGATTTCAACTTGGCTGCTTGAATTAGTGGCCATGAGATTCTTCTTCTTGTTCTTTGAGTTTAGCTCTGGATGCAACTTCCAGCACTTGTCCTCTGTATGGCCATCAATTTTGTAGTGGTTGCTAGGATCTTTGCATTGGTGTGTTGTGGCTTCCATATTTTTATTTGTTACCCCTTTTTTCTTCTTCTTCCCCTCCATAGAAGCTTCTTGTTGCTCCTTCTTCTTTGATCCACTTGATTGCACTCTTTTGAGGCCTATGTTCTCCAGGCACTGTGCCTATGCACAAGCCTTGTCCACCGATTTGGGCTTGAACAACATGACTTGCTCACATACATGGTGGTGCAGACCCCCCAAATACTGGAGGAGTACATATGGGTTCTTTCGAGATATACCCAACATTATAACTATCTTTATGAATTATGTGGTTCACCGTTGCATGCTTTGGCCTGAATTTTGTCTGAAGTAATTCCATCGGATCCACTGGTCCTCCATGTACCCAATGGGATAAAAATGTGATTGAATGAGGGTTTTGAAATCCTCCCACTTAGTCACTGGAAGTTCTCCCTCCAACCTCAGTGTTTCCGTGTGGCTCTCCCACCAAGTTAGTGCATGGCCCTCAAATTTCAAACACGTGAATGAGATCTTTTTCTGTTCCTCGATCTGATGGATGCTAAAATAAACTTCTAGTTGTTGCAACCAATGATTTAGCTTCATAGCATCGATCTCGCCATGGTATGTCTTGATATCATCTTTTGCTTCCATTTTGAACAGCGATTGATTCATAGCACTTGAACTGGGTTGATATTTTCTAGGTTCTTTCTTCCACTAGTTCTCATTGTATTCTCGATCACCTGATTCCCCTTTTGATTTTTCCTTTGCATTCGAACCCCTATCTTCTCCAAATATCCCCATCTTATTTCTTAGGGCTTCCATGAGGAGGTTTATATTGCGGTTTATATCCGCGACTTGTTGTTCGATCCGTGAAAACTTCACACTGCATGATCACGAGGTTCGTTTACAGATTCATTGGCCATGATTAAGGTTTTACGATTTTCGACCCTATCGACCTAGATTCCCTGCAAATATCCACAAATACCCAAAGAATCCTACTCTGATACCAAATGATCCGTAAAGTTCCATGGATATTCCATTGGACAATTCGTCACAATAGATATAATAGTATTATATTAAAACTCTGAAAATTCAACACTATTACAGTTGATTAAACTTTAAAACCTATGGATTTAACTGTAATTAGTACATGCATGTGAATGGGAATTATGCAGAAAAGTAGAGAATGACAAAATAAGATCACACACACATAAGACACAAGATATGCTCTCTAGGAAACGCTTTCAAGACAAAACCCAGCTGGAAGGTGAGATCGCTCCCCTCTCTTTCTCTATCTGGAAATATGGCTGCAGGTACAAAGAATTAATGCATGTGTCCTATGGGTTGCTATAGTGCACAGATCCTCTCTGTGTGCTCTACTTGCTATCTCTCCTAGCTATCTTTTCTCAGCTATGGAACAAAATGCTCTCGAAAGAATGGAATGTCTCTTCCTCCTAGTGGCCCGATTATAACACAACCCGATAGCCTACAAGTGGTTAAGTTTGACTACATCAACTCTAACTAGAGTTACAAAATAAACTCTTCTATAGTTGTTTACATCATAAACATGTGGCTAGCCCCTTTTCCATAAATAATCGGGGTTGAAGCGGCATCCTTCTGAACTATAGGTGTGAAAACAAGAAGGTCACCTTCTAAGTGGCATAACTTTATCATACGGACTCTGGTTGACACATTTCTTGCATTGTTGGAAAGATTTGTGTGTGTAAAACAGCATGAAAATGTGTGGAGCTCAAGTGGAAAAGTTTTACCCCTAAAAAACTCCATTTTATGCCTCAAAATGCTCCTAGAAGGTTTTAGACATTGTTTCACCAAACTGGGTCTTACTGGTAAAAATGGTCCCATGAGCTGATTCCTCCACTTTTTCCACTCCGAATGCATCAAGATGGATGACAAAAAATATAATGATCCAATTCGGATCAAATAAGTACTTGTCAGAAAGGTACCATGACAATAAGGCGAAAGACTTTTATGAGCTAAAGATGGGATTGATGACAAATGAGGAGTATACGACTATGTTCTTGGATTTATTGATGTATATACCATATCTTAAGGATGAGAAGGATAAAGTTTAGATATTTGTTAGTGGATTTCCATTAGCTTTTAGAGATCAAATTGAGTATGATGAGCCTCAATCACTTGAGGAAGTTATTGGGAAATTGAAGCATTGCTACGAGTAGTCAAAGCATAAGAATAAATCGCAACAAGGATGGAAAGGGAAAGATAAGGGTAAAGGTAAATGGAAGCCGAAAAGAATAGGGATTGAGAATGCAGAAGAGAAAGAAAATGTTGCATCATACAATAATTTCAACGTAGCTAGACAGGGACATGGGTCACAATAGTAGAATAGAGGTGATGGTACATGACGTTTGGAGTGTTGGACGTGTGGTAAGGAACAACTTAAGAGAGATTGTGTGCAAAATCATGGTGGTAGGCCTCATATCTATAGTGAGCAAGAAGCGTGAGTTGTTGGGGATGTTGTGCACAACATTCCTTGTACCTATGTAACACTAGATAACAAGCGAACAAAGCACCAGGAAATTGTTATCGAGATGGACAGTAAGCTTTGTGAACAAGTTGTTTCCATATTGATTGAACCTGGATCTAATTATAGTTATGTTAGTCTTGACTTGGTGGATAAATGTGGCTTGAATAAAGAAGTGCATGTAGAATCCTGGTTAGTGCAATTGCCTACAGGTACAAAGAAGAGAGTATGTCACTAGGTAAGAGCTTATGTATTCGAGTTGAATGGTATGCCTACATCAACACATCTGAATGTATTGTTGTTGGGGTCATATAGTATGCTATTGGGTATGGACTGGCTATATCTTCATAGGACCAAAGTGGATTGTTATGGAAAATCCATTGAGTGATTGGATGACAATGGAGAACAAAGAATCTTACAAGGAAAAAAGAAGGAAACATCAATTAGAATGGGTATATCTATGCAGGAAAAGCGTAGTCATAGAAAAGGGTGTGTTATTTTCAGTGCATGTTTATAGTGACAAAGGTAACGATGTTGAGGATGCGAAAGTATTGATAAAGTACTCGATCTTGTAGTAGTTTCAGGATGTGTTTCCAGCAGAGATTTCAGAGTTTCCACCTCACAGGGAAGTAGACTTTTCTATTGAGTTGGTACTAGGGGTAGCACCATCATCAAAGGCACCGTATAGGATGAGAACTCCAGAGTTGGTGGAGTTGAAGTTGCATTTGAAGGAAATGCTTAACAAGGGATACATTAGGCCAAGTGTATCACCTTGGACTGCACCGGTATTGTTTGTGAAGAAGAAGGATGGTACTCTTAGGTTATCAATTGATTATAGGAAATTGAACAAGTTGACCATAAAGAACAGGTATTCATTGCCAAGGATTGATGACTTGTTCGATCAGTTGAAGGGAGTAGCAATGTTCTCAAAGATTGATTTGAAATCTAGATATCATCAAGTATGCATTAGGGAAGAGGGCATATACAAGACAACTTTTCGGACCATGTATGGGCATTATGAGTTTGTTGTAGTTCCATTTGGTTTGACTAATTCTCTAGCTACCTTTATGTGCTTGATGAATAGTGTGTTGTGTCCTTATCTGGACAAATTTTTTTATTGTGTTCGCTAATGACATCTTGATATTTATAATAATGATGAAGAGCATGTCAAGCATTTAGTAGCAGTTTTGAGATTGCTAAGAGAGCATTAGTTGTATGCTAATGTTAGAAAATGCCGTTTCTTTCGAACAGATGTACATTACTTGGGGCATGTGGTCTCCAAGGAAGGTATAGTAGTGAACCTAGAGAAGATAAGGGCTATCATGGAGTGGGCAGAGCCTAAAAATGTGGAAGCGGTAAGATCATTTATGGGGCTAGCAGGTTACTATAGGAGGTTCATCAGGAACTTCTCTCAGATTTCATATCCTATTATGTCAATGCAGAGGAAATGTAATAAATTTTAATGGATAGAGTAATGTGTAGCAATTTTTGAGCAGTTAAAGCAGTTGTTGACAGATGTTCCATTGTTAAAAATTGTAGATCCAGACAAGGAGTTTGTGGTATGTACAGATCCCTACAAGAGAGGACTTGGTGGAGTTCTTATGTAGGAAGGACAAGTGGTATGTTATGAATCACGGAAACTAAATGACCACAAGCAAAATTATCAAACACATGATCTTGAGCTAGCAGTCATCATTCATGCATTGAAAATGTGGAGGCATTATCTTCTTGGCATGAAGTTTGTATTAATGAGTGATCAGGTACATCAAGGGTAAGGAGAACGGGGTTGAATATGCTCTTAGCAGGTGGATACAAGTGAATCATATAGCAGCTATGAGTTCTTAGGGGATAGACTTACAGGGTTGGATCTTACAGGCAGGTTAGCAAGCTGAAAAATACATGGAGCGTATGCACAGGTTACAACAAAGTACAAGTACATGTACAAGTGTGGGTACAGGTGATCAGGATGTGGACTATTGTCTTACAGCAGATGACTTGTTCAGATTTAGGGACAGGATATATGTGTCAGACAACAGTGAACTCAAGAAGCTCATCTTGAAGGAATTTCATGCTAAGTCATATTCAAGACACCCGGGATATCAAAATACATTGAAAGTAGTGAAGAAGTTTTATTATTAGTGGAATCTAAAGAAGGGTGCGGCAGAGTTTGTGGCTAGATGCTTGTATTGTCAATAGGTAAAGGCATAATGTAATCATCTAGGTGGACTACTACAACTGATTGCAATTCTAGAGTAGAAATGGGAGGTCATTCCCATGGATTTTATTACAGGTTTACCAAGGACATATAAACAACATGATTCCATCATGGTTTCGGTAGACAGGTTGATAAATTTAGCGCACTTCATTCCAGTGAAGTCTACTTATTCAGCTAGTGATGTAGCACAGATCTTCATCAGAAATGTGGTCAGATTGCATGGTGTTCCAAAGAATATTGTGTCAGACAGGGATGCTAAGTTCACTTCCAAGTTTTGGAAGGAGTTGTTTGTAGATTTAGGGATAGAGTTGGCCTTCAATATAACTTGTCATCCACAGATAGATGGACAGATAGAGAGAGTCAACAAGTTATTGGAAGATATGTTGAGGATGTATGTGATGCATCAACAAAAAAGGTGGGAAGATTATCTTCCACTGGTTGAGTTTGCTTACAACAATGGGTATTAGGAATCCCTTAGGATGAGTTTGTTTAAGGAATTGTATGGGTGGAGTTGTAATACTCCCATCAGGTGGAGTGATCCAGTTAACAGGGTGTTGATTGGACCGGACATGTTAGCAGAAATGGAACAGGAAATGTAGGTAATAAAAAAGAATTTGAAGACAACGTAGGACAGACAGAAAATTTATGCAAATCGGAACAGGTTGTTTAAGGAGTTTCAGGTTGGAGAACAATTGTACTTGTACATCAAGCTAAAGAAGAACTCCTTCCATATTGGATCATGTGCCAAGCTGACACCTTGGTTTTGTGGACCTTTCAAGATTCTTGAAAGGATTAGAACAGTAGCCTATCGACTTGCACTAGCTCCAACAGCGAAATCCCATGATGGTTTCCATGTGTCATTGCTTAAGAAATATGTTAAAGATGTTAATCATGCGATTAACTGGTTTGTATTGGAGGTGGAGCCAGATGGAGAATTCCAACTGGAACATCAGTGTATATTGCAGAGAAAAATGCTCATGCTCTGGAACTAAGCAATCGAGCAGGTTAAAGTGCAGTGGAAGCACTTTGGGCCCAATGAAGCTACATGGGAGATGGCAAATCAAATGTGGGCTATGTATCCTTCTATAGTTGTTGGTTGAGCAAATATTTTTGGTATATGTTTTGGTATGATGTTTTGGTTTATGTACATATGTATATGGATGTAAATACTACCATGAGTTGTGTTATAAAGCTCCAATAAGAGATATGGGTGTCATGTCATTATGGTCATTCGGGGAATTTTGAGGACTAAAATAGGCCTCCTAAGAAAAATGTACAACCAAAATAAACTTTATAAGATGATGATGTCAACCATGGGGGATGATTCACCATTTTTGCAGTAAAAAGGTAAAAAAATTATAAAAAATAATAAAATAATAAAACTACTTTTTCAACTCATATTTTCAACTTATCTCCCTATCGTTTTACTCAAATTTCGAGCGGGAGTACTCGTTGGATGCAAAATTTTATTCCTCATCCAAGGAGTAACCATGTTGCATATTTTCAATGGACCCTACTACACGAAAATCAGAAATACATGAAAAAACGTGATTGCAATCACATTTTCATGTATTTCTCATTTTTCATGTAGTGTGGTTCATCAAACGTATGCAACATGGGTACTCCTTGGATGAGGAATCAAATTCTACATCCAACGAGTGTTGTTTCTTGAAATCTGAGTAAACACATAGGGAGATAAGTTGAAAATATGAGTTAAAAGATTAGTTTTTCTTTCCCTCTAAAATTTGATGATGTAATCTAATCTTAATTTATTTTATTGTTTTCACTATTATTTTATAATTTCCTTAAGAGGCCCATTTTAGACCTCAAAATTCCCCTAATGTGTCATGTTGTTTTGCTTCTCAATAGGACGATCATTGTAAATACTGCAATGAACTACATTATAAATATATATGGGAAGTATGTTTTGCTTGCAATAGTTTTTTTGGTTGTAGGTGTCATTGAACACCAAGAATGGTGTTCTCTCAAGGGGGAGGGTTCTATAACAGTCCTGGTGAAAATTCCATGTCATAAAAGTTAATAAAGGAAAAATTATAACCACGGTTATGGGACACTTATTAGAAGCTAAATGTTCAGCAAAGACATCCTTGTGTAGTTGTTCATTTGGTTTATTACGGCTAAGGAAATTGGTAAAGGAAATGGAAAAGGATTTGGAAAGGTATGAGGCATTAATTGACATTTTATTTATGAAAATAATGGAAATTAGGAGAAAATTAAGGTGAAAGGTCACAGGTTTCATGTGAAGAGAGAAATGAAGGAAAATAATGGAAAATTGGAGAAAATAGAGGCCTCATTAATAAAAAGGCTTTTGAGGATCAGTTGGTACCTTTTGTCAGTTCAGTTTTGGAGCTCTCTCTCTCTTCTCTCCCTCTCACACTCATTCACACTTAGAATTTTCTTGGATAATTTCAGAATTGAATTAAAGAAAGAAAAGAAGGCAAGAGGAAGCAAAGATCAAGCAAGGAAGAGCAGGATCAAGAAGCCACATCAGGATTATTTGCAGGTATCAATTTTCCTGTGTGATTTCCTTAATAGTTTTGGCATGCATGGTTATGCATGTGTGTTCTTGGTTCTCTTGTTGTCATGGGCATGGGTTTTGCCAAGGGTGATAGTGTTCTTCAGCCTTGCCTTGTCATTTTTGGATAGCCATGGTGTGATGGGTTCTCATGTTTTTGGTTGAGCTGGATTGCCGGATGGATTCGAAACTGAGAGAGGTGGATTGCTGAAAGAAATAACACATGGCCTAGTGACCCTTGAACTACATTGTGGGTTATGTTAAAGCCTTGTTTTGTGTTACCTTGGTGGGTTTAGGAATCCTTAACTAGTGAATGGCGGGATATACAGTAAAGCCTAGAGGTGGGTGCTCTTCATCAAGCCTTGGAATCCTGGGATGGGATATATGGTAAATCCTGGAGGGTGGAGTCTCGGTTAGGGCCTAGTGATCCAGTGTGGATTGCGGTAAAGACTATAGACTGGAGTCACGGTTAGAGCCTAGCGATTCGGTGTGGATTGCAGTAAAGCCTAGAGACTAGGAGACATACAAATTCCTCATGGTGTAGGTGGAGAAACTCTGATGGAATCCATGCTTTCTTTGGCCTAGTGATCCAGTGAGGATTGCAGTAAATCCTAGTTCTATTAATGAGAGTGAGGTGGTGTAGCCTTGGGAATCCATGGTTGATTTTTGGTTATGATTCCCACATTCATGCTTGGAATATGGCAGGGGGTGATTGGTTGAAAGAAAGATTTGGTTTAGCCAATCTATGGTAGGGTGGTTCGTGGAAGTCCCATACCCGGTTGGATTTTGCATCCATTAATAAGAGTTCCTTTCCTTGGTTTTTTATAAGAAAATTTATTGGTACATGTGTGACATTTATGGTTGATGTATCCCTATTTTTTGTTGTTGTTTATATGTTGGTTATTAGTATGTTTTACGATAGTAATGATGTATGGATTTCATCATGTTCTGATTTGTAAATGAATGAACAATGAATATATGACCTAATAGATTATAATGCATCTAATGTGACAAGGAATCAATGCTTCTTAGTGATTCTCTGATAAGTGTGAGACCCCTATGCTCAGATCTGTTGTTATGACCTGTAGATTACATATTTGTGACATGTTTGACAAAATGCCTCTCATGGCTAGTAGGGGCCCAGTCAAGTATTTGTTTAAATATTTGCTTTTGTATCATTTTCCCAATGTTACTTTTCATTCCTAAAGGTTTCATGGAGTTCTGGGCAATGGCATGAGTCCTGGCCCTGAAAAGGTGGCACAAAATCTGGGGTCGCAAACTCAAAACTAGCTGAAAAAGACCCCAATCGCTTTCATGCCCATGTTGTGAGAACGACTGGAGGTCCTCAGTCGCATGCATGCCCATGTCATGGGAGCGAATGAGGCTCTAGGGAAGTGAAGTATCAAGTTGTCTCAGGAGTTGATCACTAGGAATGGTTGGTTAGCTCTTGTAGTTTCTGTGACATGTGCAGAAGGTTAGATTGGTTGCGTTGTGTTGGTTCCACTTCCCTAATTGCACATGGGAAGTTGAATAAGATTGTAGTAGCCTCTTGTCACATGTTTACCCCAGTGGACTGGTTAACTTGGGTAAATGTTGGAGGAGGGTGTTATAGTTTGGTAGGTTCCATTTATAGAAATTGGAGCTAAAGTTCACAAGCAAGGAGAAGAGGAGAAATTGTCTTGGAATCAAGGTAAGTCTTTCCTCCATATTCTAATTTCTCAAAGGAAATCACAAGTCTTTCGTTTCTATTGTTTCTAGGTCAAGCCACTAGATCTAGGGAGTTCACTTTTGTCCACGGGAGAGAATTTTTCATCAAACAGCTTGGCGACTCCACTAGGGAACGAGATGTTCCTATAGTGGTTTCCTTTGCCTAGTCATTTTAGAACTTTCAATATGACTCAATTTGACTTTTTTAAACATTAATCAGTCTTAGGAAAACATAATTCTAATCTTGGTAGGGTTTTTATTTTGTTTTTTGAACAAAATTATCCCTAGTGCACTTTCTCGTTTGAGATAGAGCGACCCAGCGCACCTGTCTCTCTAAGTTTGTGTGATGCATCACACTAGTTCTCATATCTAGACAACAATGGTCCTTATAGGATGTAAAAAATTGCATTTTTATGCCTTTCTTTAAGTTCTAATTTGATCCAATGGATTTTCCTGAGTCTCTGAACTAGTCATTATCTCTGTGAAGCCATCAGTGTGTTTACATTTGAGTTTGATTGCCTTTTGATGAGAGTTTGTTTGATTTTTATTTCTTCTTGTCAATTAGGGTTTGTGAACACTTTCCTTGATTGTTGATTGGATAAAAATAATTTTCATATTACAATTCCATTATGTTTGAGTTATTTTGGTCAATAATCTAGCTTCATTTTCATTTTCGTTGCATTTGAAAATCGAAAAGAAAAGAAAAGAAAAAATTCCATTTCTTGCATTGCATATAGATTTTTGAATTGCATTGGAATAGTACGTTGAAATAATTGTTTAGGAAGCTCTTGTGTGTTGCATCTTTGATTGATGCAACATTATTTGTTTCTTCCTTCCCATTGATAGATCTTCATCGAAATGAAAGAGTTCATTTCATCATGCAAGTTGCATCATAGGAAGCTCAAGTGAATTTGTATCGTGAGCCTTGAAATTGAAATTTAATTGAAGATCAACTTAAAAATTTATTCAATTAACCTAAGGAGAATTTGGAACATTAAAGACACACATAGAGGTTTACACTAGAAGACGTGTTTCGACATTGTTAAACGCAGGAGTTGTCGTTATTTGTCTGCGTTACATTATGGGGGTAGTCGGCATTCCACATACGTAAGTATATCAGATCATTCTCCATGTACCTTCGGTTATATCGGATGGCACTCCCCATATGAAAATTATATCAAAATACTTCTTATTGTACAAGACATATTAGACAGCACTACCATGGATTACGCTTCCACGTACCTCCAGGTATATTTTGGAAGTCCCCATTAGGTTTTTATCCTGCCATAGGTAACCAATTCAATTTCCTTTTTAACTATGATACACTAAACACAATATTCAAGGAGATTACCTACACATACCAAGAAATGGTATATTGCAGTTCACAGTGTCTTGGTAAACCTTTTTGCCTAGTTACCCCTTTTGTTTTATTTGTGTTTTTAATTTCTAAAATCAATTAATCCATCGTGGAAGAAAACCCTAAACAACCCCTTAGTTCACCTAGAATGAAAAGATTGCCTCCTTTACCTCCAGAGGAAACACCTAGTAGTCATCAGAATAAGGAAAAAATAAACTACCAAACCTATTACTTCTAAAGTTAATCAGCCAGAATCATCATTTCCCATAAGTACTGAGCTTGAAATTAAATCCTTAACAATTGGTGAGTCTAACACAGTTGACACTGATGTCCTTGAACATTAGAACCTGAGGTCATTGAACTTGAATTTCCAGATTCATATACTTTACAACCTGAGGTTATACAACCTAAGGAACCTTGGATAATTGAAGTGACTACTTCACAGACTTCTTCTTCTCTTCCTCTACCTTTGTCTCAACCATAACCTATATATTTGGGTCTTAACATAGAACAACTTCCACCTAACCTTTTGAGCATAGAGGAAATTATTAAAGAGGATTCTCCCAGTCCTCAAATTCTGGTTTGCATACCACTACAACAGGATTTTCCTCCTTTGTATCATAATTTTTCTATATTCACCTCTAACACTCAAACGTCAGCTCCTTCACCTCAGACCTCTCGTTTTACTTCACCTTTGAACTTCCCTTAGAAAACTCCATTGAGAAGTTTAACTATGGCTGAGTCAAGAATGATCTCTCAACCTGTGTTTGTTAGCATGAGTGAAACAAATGAACTTGCAAAAGCTTATATATTTGTAACTTCACTATAAACTAATTTGTATGGTAGTCCATCAGTAACACCTGGCTACCAGTCATTATCTAGAACCTTTTTTGTTGCGGCGACTAGTCCATCGACTTATCCTTTATCATCTTCATCTGGAATGTCATTTTGTCCCTCTTTAACAAGTACCTCGCAATATATTCCACCTATTTCGCCCCAACCTCCTTTAGAGTAGTAATATGGTCCATTCTTCAGTGGATTAAGATACCTACAACAACCTACTCCATCCTACACTTGGTACCCTCCTCCTGGAGGGTAGTTTCCTCCATACACCCCTTATCCTCCAATAGGGAGGAAACATGTTGTTGGAATTTTCCCGTTTGTTGATCAAATGCTACAAGTTGGTGCTCCACCCTATTCAATTCCTCTTCCTACAGGTCCTTCATTTCTAGGAATGGTTGTTGCCCCTTGGAATCCTACATTGCCTATCCAACCTGGTTTGGTCTTAAGTCAAATCCTGACTTCTCAACCTGTTCTAGCTACACCTCAAGTTCCTACTTGTCAATATGTTCAAACCATACCTCAACCTGCCCAAGTTACACCTCAAGTGAGTCAACCTATTTAGGTTGTATCCTAAATACAACCTAGTCAAAAAGTACCTTGGATTCCTCAAATCCCATAAACCCAACCTTTTTAGGGTGCATTACAAACTCCACCTCTTGGTCATTCCACACCTTAGATGCAAGTAAACCAACCTATGCATGGCATGCCATAGGTACTAACCAGTCAACCCAATATTGGAATCATGCAAAATCCATTTAGGAAACCATTCCAAAGCATTCAACAAGTGCTTGTTGGTCAGACTACTATACCAAAGATTCCTTATCGAGGCTAATATATTTAAAATCATCCCTTCCAACCTTACCAAGGTTTTCTTGGAATTGGACAACCTAGCTCCAGTTATCCTGGTTATCAAAATTCTCTGTATCCTGGAATGAAAATACTGGTTGCTTAACCCATTTCGTCATACCCATGATATCCTCCACCGTCAATTAACCTTTATCCATGAGGTCAAACTCCACAGACGAACTTTAATAGGAAATTTCCATTCATTTCCACACTTGAGTTACCAAATTTATTCCGACTAACGAATGATTTGAATTTTCATTCTCCTGGGTGATCATATATTCCTACCAAATTATCGAGTGACATTCTAAAATTTAACAAAAATCCTGGAGAATATTTGTCCAATCAAGTTATGACTTATAATTTATGGTGTTCATCCAACTCCTTAAATGATGATTATATTCGTTTACAACTTTTCTAGAGAACTCTTACTAGTACAATAGCTAAGTGGTATGTTGAATCACCACGAGCTTCATTCGAAAAATTTTATGCCTTTGCAACCACATTTCTGACCCATTTCCAATTTCCTATCCGTTATGAAATTGGAACTGAGCTTTTGACCTCCTTGAAGCAGTTTGACTCCACCCATATATCTAATCATATACATGAGTGGAGGCATCGACATCGATTGGTCAAAGCTTATATTCACAATTAGTTATTGCTAGAGTGGTTCATCAAATCCCTCTTGTCATCTATAATTGATGATGTTTCCAAAGGTGGAGTTATTACTGAAGAACAAGTCATTGCTCATGCTCAATATCTAGATTTGATTTATACCCAATCCAGCACACTCTATGACAAGATACCCAATGCTTCGCGACCTCAGCATACTATTCCACCTTCTCCTTTGAAGGAATCCCATGTTGTTGATGGTGTGCTTAGTTCTGTTGATCAACGGTTAGCAAGAAAATATTCTAATCAAAATAATTCAAAATATGTTCCCGTTGTGACCAATCAAAACCCTCCCAATATTTCTCCTATGAGTACTTTTGAGATAACGCTTCTCAATCCAATAAAAGAAAATATTAGTAACTTGGAAGTAAGAAAAATGATAAAGGAAATAATAAACAAGAGAACCCTCCACAGGAAAATAAGAATAATTAGTCTCCTGACAAGAAGAAAAATCATCATTACCCATGTATTATTTGTAATGATGAACATTTCATGAAATATTTTCCACGTCTTATAGATATCAATAGGTTTTTGAAAGTTGCATCCCCTGCATCTATTGTTTTGTCAGATCCTTTCCCAAACCAGGAGACAAATATGGTTGCGCAAAATCCATCCTCCTCTTCCCAAGTAATGTTGTTAAATGATATCAGCAATAAGAATGGAGTCTTAGGTGGCTATGAGGAATAAGGAGTATCGAAACCTGAATCCTTCAACTGGAAAGGTTGATGATCAACCTTCCATCTTTACTCAACCTACCTCTAGTTCTCTCCAGATAGAGAAACCAGTTGTCCAATTGATTATCAAAACTCCTAAAGGAATGATTCATAAGTCAACATTTAATCCTCGTGTGAGAGCTGCACAAAATTACAACATAGTTGAGGATCTAGCTCATACTCCTTCAGTTATGTTAGAGCCTGAGGTGTTGTAGAGTTGTCTTGCCAAAAATAAATATTTACTAGCAACGATTGGGGATTATATCCTTCATATTCGAATCTTGTTGTATTTAATCACAAGAACCATACTCCTAAACTTATGCCCTGACTAGCATTCATGATTCAAGTTGTCATTAGAAGTAAAACTATCCACCACACGATCGTAGATGAAGGTGCCTCAACTTGCATCATGTCGCTTTCATGTTGGAAATCCATTGATTCTCCATAGCTTAATCAGCTACTGTCAACCCTTAAATATTTTTATGGGAGAGGATTCAAATATTACAAGATCTTGAATTGATTACAAGTAGAATTAGCTAGAAAAACAATCTCAGTAGAGATCGAAGTTATCTGCGCACGTTTAGATTATAACCTCTCACTTGGGTTGAACATGGGCTTATGCTATGGTAGCCATGGTCTCAACCTATTTTAGGATGATTTATTTCCCTCACCGGGGGCCATTATGGCCATAGATCAACTTTCCTTTTTTTCCATTGATTCCCAAATCATTGGGAGTATTCCACTTGTAGGTGAATTCTTATGTCCTTATTCACATGTTGGGATAGGAGTGCTTAAATATTCATCTTTAATATCAAATTTTATGTTCCCTCCTCCTGACATTCCCAATCCATTTTCCTCTATCAATATGCTTTTGTCTTGAACTATTCTATCAGATCCCTAGATAGTACCTGACATCTCTAACATAGACTCATTCAATGATTGTATTCCACTCAATCCCATCAAGCTAGAGTATGAACCAATTCACCTGGCCAGTTCGACAAATTATGAAAACAATAACTTAGTAAACTTGGTTGATTATTCCTCCCAAGATTTAGGTTTATTTTTGCAATCTGATCCTTTCGACAACATATTTCCAACCGACAAAAGTGTCATGGAGATCATGACGTCAAATGAGAAATTGTGGGATGATTCCCACTATCATTCCTTCTTTTCCCTAAAATAGAAATCCTTGAGAAAATATTACTGAACATTACCTGAGATTGTTTCACCTAATATTATGGAGTAGATTTCCTATTCTTGTGTCAAGTTCATTAAATAATGAAACAAGTCCCCATGAGTAGAGTTTCTTTTCGTGTGTCAAGCTTGTCAAAAAAATGAAACAAGATGCCCTGAGCATAGTTCTTTTACTCTGTCAAGCTTGTTAAAAAATGAAATAGGTCAGCTAGAGAATAGTTTCTTCTAAATTTAGAAGCTCCCATAACAATGAAACAAAATATTCAAGCATAGTTCTTTTATGGTGTTAATCTCGTTAAAAAATGAAACAAATCCTCCCCCATTGATTCAAATCTTTGACTATCATCTCGATTTCGATCTCAAAGATGTTAGGTCCTTTCATCTACCCATAATCCTCTTCCTTCGATCCTGGTGAACATATTTCTATTAGTAACCAGCAATCTATTTTGGGTTCATGAGAACAGTTGTCAGACGAAACAAAGATGGGAGGGCATGCCTCTACCCTTATACTGGGGGAAATAAACCAATCCCAAGCATAGTTTCCACATGTTTCAAGTTTGTTTAAAAATGAAACCATCTTCAAGTATTATCAAGCATAGTTTTTCTTTGTTTCAATCTTGTATAAAAATGAAACCTATCTCATTCTTTACCTCTCATGAATGCCATTGTTTAAAAGCCTGTTTCTTCCAAATGAGCCTTGGTTTTCTCATTCCGTCATCACCATCTACTTGGTTAATCATTAGATTTCACTTTATGTTTCACCCTTTCCTGAGGAACTGTGCGATGAGTGGTCTTATTAGCTTACCTCTTGACCTCTACATGTTTTTAGTAGTTCCATCATGACTAGAACTAGTTGCTACCCTTTATAACACTCGTTCCTCCAAGAGGAGTTTTCTTTGAGCTCTTTTCAGATTCCCAAAACATGAAAAGATTATCGAGCACTTGTATTTTCAAACTCGTTAAATTAAATGAAAAGATGTCTACCTAGTGTAAGTTTAACACTTTTCTCAACTGGGATGGACGATTTATGTAAAAGGAATACTTTACTCAAACATGGTTAAATGTTCTCTTGGGTATTGGTTTATGCCTTTTCGGGCCCAAGAGACAAACTTATGAAAAGGAACATCTTGGAGTTCTCATTTTCTCCTCTTTTTCAAACTCTCTAAACATGAAAAATAAGTTTTGTTACACCTTCGTTGGACTCCTCAAGAATGACGAGACTAAACCACTCATAAGGATTCATCTGAAAGATGAAATTATAGATCAAGCATATGTTATCCTCCTCAATCTTGTTAAAAATAAATAGGTACTAGCCAGAAATGGTTCAGAAATAGGGAAAACAGGGCATCATACCTAGTAATGGTAGTGAGTCACTCTTGAACATGATGCTCATTCACTTCATCTCTGTGACTTCTTTGGGTTGGGGAATCTACTTTCCTCACTGTTGATCACACCTTCATCATGGGTCTTTGATTCAATTCTACTAACTCCATTCAGTGTCGCTAATATGTTCAATAGAAATTTCACCCTCGATTAACATCTGTTACAATTCCTTAAGCCTTACTTCATGTCTGCCTCTCCTAAACTAGTTTTACATCATTACATTTTGTCCCAAATCTTGATACCTATTTTGTGTCACTGACTGGGGATACGTCAAGGCCCTCCTATGTTGGGTCGCTTCCTATGGACATCATCACATTATCTAGGAAGTTGACTTAGAAACTCCCCTTAGTGCCTTGGAACTTGCATACCTCAATGGCAATTTTCCTCACTTTCAGTAACAAGTTCTCATCATTAGCCTTCGACTAAGAGATTTTGTGTGATGTTTGACTTCAACGCATTCGTTCACATCACATATATTGTACCGTATTACCTTGAGAACCACTATTATTATCATTGGTTCCTCTCACATTTGTTAATGACTTACATCATTAGTCGATAATCATATGGTGTATACCATGTTCAACTCCAACTCATTTATTCACATGGTTAGACTCATACTATTGAGTGACGATGTAGAAGACCTAAGATCTAGTTTCTTCCATCCAGGTTTCATTTTCAAGGTTCATACCAGATCACATAATATGATGGCTATGATCGTTCAGAAAGTCATCCAAACATGGGTCCACCGTTTGTCATAAGTCGACATGAATTTGATTATTGTACATGTAATATTAGCTTATATGTTGAGTATGGGTATTCCTACCTCAGCATGATAGCATGATGATTATGTATTGTATCAGATGATGATCTCAACAAACCTTTTCTTGATCCGTACTTGTGACAAAGTAAAGCACTTCAGTCCTCAACCACTACTTCTGACTTAGTACTTTATGGGACAATCTGTTATAGGTCATTTTGTCACATATGCTCAAATGTCCTAGAAATCATATCAATCAACATCCTTGACACCTTGCAATCATCCCTTTGTAAATATTAATCATTATCTCTCAAAAACGACCAAGTTTTCAAGTTTAATTAGCTCAAAAACCTTTTTTTTGGACCCATCACACTTTCTCTTTTAGCAACTTGCATTGTTGCATGTTACACAGCTAAGCACTTGCACTATCCAATGCATGTTCCCTTTGTTGTAGGTGCGATGGTTCTAGAATTTTGGGGAAAAAATGAATCTTTTATTTCCAGAAGCTTCTAAGGTGGTTTTAACAATTCAATATTGATTGAGATCTTGAACTCCTATCCTAGATGTCTTATCTCTTAGCCCTAGAGCTTATCCTCCCTCGTATGTGGATCTAAGTCCTAGATTGGTTAAAACCCAAACTACCTTATTTACCCTATAAATTCACGACCTCCCATAAAGTTTGGGTTGGCTTTTGGAGGCTCATAGCTATGCCCTGATGTAGTTGCATTTTACCTAAGGATCCATTACCATCCTTGAGTTGTGATTGAAGGCTTTATTTGTGGCTAAGGAAAGACAAGTTTGGTGGGAGACATTTACATGGTCAAGATCTGTAAAAGGGTTGTAATCTTCTCCTACATTTCATTAATACAAAAAACTTTGTTTTCCTATACTTATGTCTATTTGATGCATATGTATTTCAATTCCTTCTTGACTCATTGATTAGAGATATTATTCTATGTTATTTGTATCTTGTAGTTCTTGTGCTTGTTATAATTGTTTTGCTAGTTCCATTTATAGCAATTGGAGTTGGAGCTAAATTTCTCAAGCAAGGAGCAGAGAGGAACTTGCATTGAAATCAAGGTAAGTCTTTCCTCCATATTCTAATTTCTCTAAGGAAAGCACAAGCCTTTTTTTATATTGTTTCTATATCAAGCCACTAGATCTAGGGAGTTCACTTATGTTCGCATTGGAGAATTTCCTCTCAAACTTGCCTTCTTCTCAGGTTCTCCCATTGCTTCGGCCACATGAGCTTCACTCATTTCCTTTATCTTTTTGTTTTGTTGGTTTGGATAGTCCCTTTTAAGTTTTCCAAACTCATTGCACTTGAAGCATTGAACCATGGACATGTATTTCTTCTTGGACTTTCCAAACTTTCGCTTCTTCAACTTCGTGACTCGGGCTAGAAAGGCTTGAGATTTCTCATTTGATCATTGATTACTCTAATATGAAATGAGCCCATAACTCATCAAAGGAATTAGAATCCTTCTTGTACTATATGCTTGTTGGAAAATATAGTCCATTCTGGTGGAAATGTGTTTAGTACATAGATGGTTACTTCAGAATCAATAATTGGTTTTCCAAGTCCTTACAAATGATCTCTTAGTTGAGAGACTCTCTTGAGAAAGGATTCCATATCCTCATCCTTTTATTTCTTCATTCTATACAACTTGTTTCACAAATACATCTTTTTTCATGTTATACTTATAGAGTACAAATTGACTAGCTTTCCATATATGGCCTTGGAAATCTTCAAGTTTTCAACAAATGGAACAAGAGAATCCTTAATTGATTCAACTATGATCCTTTGAGCCCTTATTTCCCCATTCTTGTGCATTTTTAGTTCTTTTGTGTTACCATTACTTGATTCAATGATTTCCCTAGTGACGTATTCCAATACTTCTTGTTTTGTGAGTATCAAGTCAATTCTTTTCTTCCATGCTAGATAGTTTGATGCCCCAATGAACTTATTACTCTCCTTTCAGAAAGAAGCCATATGACTTGAAGATTCAAACATGATGTAATAACATGATACTTAATTAATGACCAAGATTCTCGTTGATGATGTATTCAACCTTCTTGATGCCTTCAATATCCTTGAATAATCTTCAACAATGTCTTTGAAAGATATCTCTTGGGATTCTTTCAAAAATAGCTTCCAAGACTCTTGATTCCTTCTTCAAATATTACTTCCAATTAGATCTTATTTCAAGAGATATCAACACCCTTCTTGTACTTTTCTTTTTATGTAGTCTTAATCTTCTTCAGTAGAAACATTCCTTCTAGGTCTTTTACCAGTAAATCTTGAATCCTTCTTGAAGTATTCTTCTTCACCATTTTCTTGAGAGTTTCCTTTTCCCTTCCCCTTCACAAGAAATTCCTTCTAGTGTCCTTTTAGCTACCTTACTTTTTCACCTTAGCTCTGATACCATGTTGGAAAATCGATAGTGGCAACTATTAATCTTATTTTCCTTATCCTTGATATTTTCTTGTGGATATTATTTAGCTTCTTTATGTTCTTTAGCTAGATATTTTCATAAAATAATATAAAGAACAATAATTGTAACAATAGAGGACATAGATTTAGGCTCTTAGCCATGGAAAAACCCCACCAAGGGGAAAGACAAAAATTCTTCTCTCTTAGAATTTGCTTCAAATAAGATAAAAGACCCAAACCCTAGACCAGGTCCTTCTCCCAATAACAAGTCACACATTCTTCAAGTCCTTCCTTGATTCTACACCAAATTGCGACACATTCCTACTTTGACCTACTAGCTTCGATACTGCTACTCAGCCTATAACTTCAACCCTACAATTTTGGTCTTGCAGCTTCCAAGGAAACCATAGATCAACCTCCTCTAGAGACCTTCTTGGAGAAATACAACTCCTCCTAAGATCAACGAGGTCTAGATAGTGTATCCTTCCTTCTAGCTACAAGATGTTTCACTTCATCCTACTGCAACTTGGTCATGCAATTTCAGCCTCTTCCTATAGCCGAGAAACACTAGAATTTCACACGTGTGAGAGACATAGAGCCCAAAAAAGTAAGAAACTTCATTCTTATTCCTTCTATAAGACCTTCACTCTTCTTTTCTGCTTCTCCCAGCTTAAGATTGAACCAGTGTGGAAAAGTTCAGGAAAAGATTGGGATTAAATCCTAAAATTCCGATTATTTGAGTCGGCTGATTGAATCAGCCGACTTTTTGTTGTTTTTTCACTCCCGAAAAAATTGGGATTAAATCGTAAAACTCCCGATTTAATCAAGAATCGACCCAAAAATTCATTGCGTCTTTCCCAGGCTGCAAATAAGAGGCCGAAAAGGGGAAAAACTAATCTTTTTTTTGTTGTTTTTTCTCCCATTCATCCCCTGTGGAGAGAGGAGTTGTTTGCCATTGCCCAAGAGGAGAAGATTTGCTAGTTTTGTGGTAGGGATTTGGAGATTTGTCCACTGCTCAACATGAGATATTCAAAGCGTTGATTTGTTGCTACCATGTATGTATTGTAATTTCTCTCTTAGTTTTTGTTATACAAATGGCTTCTTTAATCCTTCTATAATTCTATTAGTTTGTTTTTATCTTATTTTTCTTAGAATTTTGAATCAAAAAATTGTTTAGAATCTAGATTGAAGAAAAACTTCAACTTTCAAGAATCAAATGACAAAAATTCAAACCCTTGTTTAGTCAATCTAAGAGTGTTCAAGTGAGTGAGAAGAGGCATTTAAAATCTAAAATCAACAATTACATTTGTGTTTGCTTCTTATGTGATGGGAATTTTTTTTTTTTTTTCAAATTTTTTTTGTGCCCAGGTTCAAATTCAAGTTCAAAGTTTCAAACAAAATGCCAAGCCTTTTAGACCCTATATGTGAATATGGTGAACCTGATACTATACCCGAATCTGGGGGGGTCAATAGAATTTATTTGACTTGCAAGTTGTGTGGCAAGCATATTTCAGGGGGTGTCAATAGATTAAAATTTCATTTGGGGAAAATTCCGGGGGAAAATATAGACCTTTGCCCAAATCCATGTCCAGAAATCATTTGGAATGCCATTCAATCATTGATGGATAAAGAGGAGGGAAAAGACACCAAGGCAGCACTAAAAATCCAACTTGGAGGGGCCTCAAGAGTGGGGGGAAGTGAGAGTGTTTCTTCAGCATCATCTTCCACACCCACATGTCCCAACCCCTCAACTTTCTCAACTTTTTTTGTTCCTAGAACTGCACCTGGTGCATAACCTGGCATCAAATCAACACTTAAAAAAAGGAAAAGAAAAAAGTTGATATGTTGGTCAGTAAGTGTCTTCTATGGAGTTTTCCTTTCACAATTTCCAAGACAAACCCATTCTACCAACCTATGTTTGATGTTGTTGT
Organism: Pinus tabuliformis; assembly: GCA_031772625.1. Taxonomy (NCBI): domain Eukaryota; kingdom Viridiplantae; phylum Streptophyta; class Pinopsida; order Pinales; family Pinaceae; genus Pinus; species Pinus tabuliformis. The sequence goes on from CM062804.1 coordinate 241,350,869, forward strand.
TGTTGTTGTCCCAAGGTACAAAGCCCCCACCTTTGCAGAATTGGGAGGGCCTCTTCTTCAAGCTAAAAATATTGATTTTACTTCTAGATTGGAGGAGTTTAGGGCATCATGGGAACACACTGGATGCACAATCATTTCAGATGGTTGGACTGACCAGAAGGGTAGGACCCTTCTTAACTTCTTGGTTAGTTTTCCCAAGGGGATAATGTTTATGAAATATGTTGATGCATCTGCACACATTAAAGATGCACGTTTATTATGTGAGTTGTTGGACATCTTCTTCTTCTTTTTTGCTGAAGCAAGCGCCGATCCTTCTATTTCATTAATACAAAAGAAAAATTACATATTGTACAAAAACTCGATTCTTTACAAGAACACGAGAAAAGAATCCTTGCCAAAGTCAAGGACCTCCCACCCTACTATTGAAATAACCCTTCTTAAGAGAAGCTGACATGGAAAGGCTACCATAATCCTCACCTATTAGGGAAGTTCCATACCAATACATTCCCTGAAGCCGACCAACTACCACAGACATCCCAACCGCGTGAAACCCACACCCCAAAAGAGAGGGAAAATACGCGCCAAACAGGCTTAATGAATAAAGCCCACCTGGCCTCACAAAAAAAAACAATCTATCCCTGCCGTTGATCCTCGCTGTTGGATCCAACGGCCAGGAATCATATCGTGCATCCAAACCTGCCTGAAGGATAATTTGTGATCAAGGGCGGTATTTGAGTCAATCCAATCTGAAAGGGGAGAAAACCTATTTCCAGAAAAACCAATCTCCCTTTCTGTCTATACTTTCTACAGGTCCTGTCCCCGATACCGAACTTGTTTGTGAAAAGACTTATTAAATTGTCTTCCGAGAACCTAGGGACCCCATTCAACTGACTCTGGTAGAGAGTGAGACATAACTTATCTTTCCTTTCTTCCATATGCTTTCAGATAGAATGTGAAAATTCGTGCCGGATGAATCAATTCATGCTAGTCATCCGGGTCCGATAACAAAACACTTCTCTGTCTTCTGTAGCTTGTTCATCGTAGAGAGCCTTTAAATGGTTTTGAGGAATCTCCTGCCACTTGTTCGCCATCCCGCAATCTACATTGTTCACCCCTTGGTTGGCCAGAAGGTCCACTAGTTTATTGGCCGAACGTCGAACATGGTTGAAACTTGCAGTTCGAAGCCCCTGGGGGTGAACTTGGATTCTATGGTAAAATAGGATTAGTTTCTAGTGATTAGAAACTTTATCAGGCTGTGTACCATAGTTGATTCTTTTCACAGAGTTAATGGTAATCTCTGAGTCCGCTTCAACAATGACATTTGAGCAGTGGTTCTGGATCAGAAACTCTAGACATTGTTCCAGAGCCATTAATTCTGCCATATTATTTGTGGCTCTGCCTAGATGATAGTGGAAGATAAAAATAATTTTGCCCTCTTCATCTCTTAAAACTCCTCCAAAACCAGTTGTTCCCGGGTTGCCTTTTGAAGCCCCATCAATGTTGTATTTCAGATATCCTTTCAGTGGAGGTTTCCAGAACTCCTTCTCTATATCCTTAGCCGTTTCCTTTCTAATTAGACCTTGGGGAATAAGCCCTTTCATTCCCAAATGTCTGAGAATTCTCAGCTCAGACAAAGAAGGGGGATTTTTGGGGAGATTGGGAATAGTGGTATTAACTCTCCCGACGCTGTTTCAAGATCAGTTCAAAAAGACGGTGAGGGGTGGACTTTTCATTTTTGAAAATTATTTTGTTCCTTTCTTTCCACACATTCTAGATAATGAAGCTTGGTGTGAAGGCCCAGGCTAGATTAATGAACTCATTCTCAAAATAGTTCACTCTCCACTTGTTTAGGGTATTAATGATACTACTTCTGTTCCTATTTGATTGATGGAAAATGGAAGAGAAAGCGTCCCATAACCAAGTGGTATAAGAGCAGCTATTAAGAATGTGCTCCATATTCTCCTCCTGCTCTTCACAAAGCTGCAATCTGGAAGGCCCCATAATACCCCTTTTCCTAATGTTGTCCCAGGTTAAAATTTTCTTATGATGAACCAACCACATGAAAAGCTTTATTTTCATCTAGCCTTGGTGCTTCTAGAGGCACTGCCAAGTCTTGTCTGGGACACTGGAATCAAGCCCAAGGAGAATACTTTTAGCTTCCTTAAGATTAAAGGTGCCTTTATTGTTATTGCCCCATCTCAATGGATCCTGCCCCTCTGTAACTAAAATCTTCCTTTGTTTAAGCAAGCTCCCTAGTGCCTGTGCTTTAATTTTAACAGGGCTATCATCGCTACAGTCAATTTTTCTCTAGCTTCTCCACTTTCCTGAGGTCTAAGCAAGATCCCAGAAATCCTTGACTTTGTTTAACCCTTGGTGATCTGTTTCCTACTTGAGGCTAGCAAAATCCTCTGTTAACAGCATTGTTTCTTGTTGCCACCTGTCTTCCCAAAATAGTGCAAGATCTCCTGCTCTGATATTCCAGAAGCTGTTATTTTGAACTAGGCTTCTGTTTTCCCAAGCTCTATTCCAAATGTGAGAACCTTTTAAATTACCAAACATTCTTATGAGATCCTTAGTGTGCCAAGAGTTGGCATATTTCTCTTTCCAGATTCTTTCCCACTGAGCTTTTGGCTCTTGAACCCAGCGCCACCAAAGCTTGGCTCCTAGAACTTTATTAAGAATCTCCTAATCATCCAAGCCTAGTCTGCCCTATCTCTTGGGTTTACAGATTTTGTCCCAAGAGACTAGGGCCCATTTCTTCTTAGTTTCTTCCTTACCCCAGAGGAAATCTCTTTGTATGCTCCTGAATTGCTCTAAAACACCTTTGGGAGCTGGGAGGGCAGATAACATGAAAACCGGGATAGATTGCAGGACCGCCTTTATCAGAACCAAATTGTCTGCCAGGTTCAAGACCTGGAAGGTCCAATTTTTTACTTTGTCTTGCAATTTATTAAGCACTAGTTCCCAGATACTTTTGTGCATTGGTCTGGCTATGAGAGGAATTCCCAAATACTTTGTGGGGAGGGAATCCCTTTGGAAGCCAAGAATACTTGAAATGTTCCTCTGAATGGCAATGTTAGTGTTTAAGAAGAAGATTTTTGACTTAGAGAGATTGACTTCCATACCTATAGCCAAGGCAAATTCCTTCAGGATTTGATTGTAGGCTGAAGCTTCTTTGACTGTGGGGAGTCCTTGCAGCATAGTATCATCTAAAAAATTTTGGTGAGTAAGAGCTTGACCATTCTCAGATAATTGAAGACCTTTGATTTTACCCATTGCCTTGGCATGCTTAATGGATCTTCCAAGTCCCTCCATCATAAGAATGAAAAGAAAGGGAGAGAGTGGATCTCCCTGCCTCAGGCCTCTAGAAGGAATGAAGATCTCTGAGGGAGAGCCATTCACCAAGATTGAAAAGCTAGAAGAGGTCACCAGAACCATGACTCATCGGATCCAGTTGTGGTCGAACCCAAAAGCAGTGAGAACCTTTTTTATGTAGATCCAATTAACTTTGTCATAAGCTTTAACTATATCCAATTGCATGATCATCCGCGCCTGCGTTTTACTGGTAAGAATGTGGACCACCTCATGGGCTTGAATAATGTTATTTAAGATTTGTCTTCCCTCCACATAACTTGATTGTTCCTCGGAAACTAAAGAAGGAAGGAGAGGTTTTAGTCTATTAGCCACTACTTTGGAAATTATCTTGTAAACCACATTGTATAAAGCTATGGGTCTGTACTTGTCTGCAGTTTGAGCTGAGTCTTGTTTGGGGATCAGGGAGATGAAGGAGGTGTTGAGGGATTTCAGGATCGTTTTGCTACCCCTGGAGTCCTCCACCACATTCAAAATATGTTGTTTGACAATATGCCAACAAGCTTTAAAAAAATCCACATTGAAACCGTTCGGACCTGGTGGTTTGCAGTTCTTCATGTCTTTGAGAACCTTGCTGACTTCCTCTTCAATAATAGGTCTGTTGAGCATAGAAAATTTTAGGGGCGAATGTTCGCCCTTTGGCGAAATTAAGGGGTTTTAAATTTTTAGTGGGCGAATATTTTGTATCATAGTACATTTTTACAAATCACCTCAAATAGCCCACCTTATTTTAAAGGAGAGGGTAGAAAAGGTAAATTTAGCCCTTGAAACTAGGAGTTACAACCTTACATTCGCCCATTTTCAAGAATAGGTTTTATTTAAGTGATTCCATTCGCCCATTTTCAAGAATAGGTTTTATTTAAGTGAATCCTATGGGCCAAAGGCCCAAATACCATATTTATAAAAGAGGTATGGTAAATTAATAAAAATATAAATAAATGAGAGGTATGGTAAATAAATAAAACATTTTTTATATTTACTCCATAAGTCACCTTATATACATGCAAGGGTGTAAACAAATAAAAATATAAGTAAAGTGGAGGTATGGTAAATAAATAAAACGTCTTTTTATACTTACTCAAAAGGTATGGTAAATAAATAAAAATATAAATAAACTAGATGCATGGTAAATAAATAAAACCTCTTTTTATATTTAGTCCATAACCCTCATTCTATTTATGAAGGCTCAAGAAAGAGGTTTTATTTAAGTGAATCCTATGGGCCAGATACCATATTTGTAAAAGAGGTATGGCAAATTAATAAAAATATAAATAAACGAGAGGTATGGTAAACAAATAAAACATTTTTTTATATTTACTCCATAAGTCACCTTATATTTACAAACACTCAAAAAATGTGTTATATTTAGGTGAAACCTATGGGCAAAATACTATGGGACAAATACCATGGACTAGATTGTTTTAATACCATGCAAAAAAACATTATTAACCCTAATATTAGTATTAATAAAAATAAAAATGGCACATGGTATTGACCCATGGTATTCACCTGGAATGTAGCCTATTTAAATGGGGGAATTAAACCAGCATAGATCCATCTTTACTCTGGATCTACTAACCCCCGAGAGGTATCAAACTAGCATAGAGCGAAAAAATATTTGATCCGATCAAGAGTAAAAATGGATGTTGTAATTTAATGTATGTTAAACATTTTATCTTGGTTAAAATAAAAAATAAAATAAAAATCAACTATTAATTTTATTAATTTTTATAAATTACTAATAGTAATTTTTAAGCTCCAAGTTTATGATAACCCATGGTATTGACCCATGGTAATACCATGGTATTCATGTGAGCATAGACTATTTAAAGGGGAAATTCTATCATCTTAGATCCATCTTAATTCTGTGTCTACCAAGTGCTTAGAGGGATAAATAGATTCCATCCCCCTAAGAGTGGTAGATGTGGAGTTAAGATGGATATAGGTTGGTTTTTATGATAATGAAGATATTAAATAGACTTAGGAAATTATATTGTAAAAACATCTTAAGGTGAACGTTAAAGCATAGACATTGGACAAGTATATTTGTATACTTCTGTTTTAAACTGAAACAAATCCAAGGCTAAAAGGAATGGATTGATTGCACTAGTCATCCTTCTATAACTTTCCAACATAAACAGATTGTAATTTGGGTAATTTTTCTAATTGCAAACAGGAACATACTTGTGTATTGGCAAGGTGGTTACGAGGTCCCTAGAAGTGATGAATTTGAATTTTTCTTGGTTTTATATATAGTATTAGGTTTTTTCTCATGCTCTTTGTGAATGGCATGGGTGAATTTTATCCTACACCAACTAGGTTATCGATATGTAATTTCGGTAATTTTGATTTCAAAAGATATTTTAAAGAAATGCAATGATTTCATTTGTGTATTCAATAAACACAAGATTTTATAATTGAGTAAAATATTCGCCATGCCTGGTGAGAGATTCGCCAAAAAATTATATATACATATCATATTATTGATAAAATCGCCTTCCATTTTTCCTATATACCATTTAGGGGGGGTTCTTAAAATTTTCCCTGCTGTTGAGGTTAAAATTGTCCTCTCTAGACACCAACTTATATATATGCCTTGTAATTTCCTTGATGGATTGATCCCTGTCTGGATTGTTTTCTCAGGTGATGTTTCAGAAATACTGAACAAGCACAGCTTCAATATTCTTATGGGTGTTCTGGATCTTTCCATTTTCATCCTTAATCATGGAGATTTTGTTGTGTGCTCTGATAGCCATAGTGGATCGGTGGAAGAATCTTGTATTCCGCTCCCCTTCCTTGAGCCATTGAACCCTAGATTTTTGCCTCTAGAATGTTTCCTCTTGTTTGCATAAATTTTCCCATTCTTGGTGATGCTTATCAGTCTACTCACTTTTGACTTTATCGAAGCTATCTTTGATCAGGGCCTGGTTGAGTTCCTGTATTTTGATTTCCAATGATCTTTTGTTCACAAAAATGTTACCAAAATCCTTCTTGTTCCATTCTTTTAGCCTGAACTTGACATGCTTTAGTCTTTTATGAAGGATATACATTTTTGAGCCCTGGAATTGCAAGTCTTCAGACCACCATTTTTTGATGTTACTGATGAAATCCGGGTGGGAGAGCCAAATATTCTCGAATCTGAAAGGCCTGTTCCTAGGAGTAATCAAACCCTTGATTTCCAATTGAATCGGCCAGTGATCGGAACCTCCAAAGGGAAGGACATTTGCTGTTATTTCTTTATCTGTAAGCATAAGCTCCTCTGATATCATGAACCTGTCCAATTTAGAGGTTACCTGTGCCTCACCTCCTCTTTTGTTCTTCTAGGTAAAAAGGCCATTGCTCAGTTTTGAATCAACCAATTTCATGTCATCTATGAAAGCTTGGAATGCTAAGGAGTCTTTGTTTAGCACTCTGGTGCCTCCCCTTTGTTCCAAAAGAGATTTTATCATATTAAAATCCCCTCCTATGATCCAAGGAATCCCAGCCTGTCTGTTCCTGAGATCCATTAGGGATTCTAACAATTTGAGTTTGTCATCTATTCTTTGAGGACCATAAACATTTGTGACCAGGAAGGTTTTTGGATCCCCCACTGGTTGAATGACCACTGATAAGTAATTTCTAGATGCTTCTGCATCTGTTATGCTAATTTTCTGGGGATTCCAAAGAGTTAGAATGCCCCCCGCTGTGTTTTCAGCTTTAACCTCTAGGAACTCAAATCTATTGAGCCATTTGTTATGAATTTGTTTTATTTTCTGAATGGAACATTTCTTTTCTTGGATGAAGATAAGATCTGGAATTTCCTGTTTCATTCTATGACTAAGCATTCTTTGTTTTCTTTTACTACCTAGACCTCTGATATTCCATGATGTGAACTTCATATTTAAATATTTTTAAAGGAGTAATTGGTTAGGTATTTATCTTACCTAAGTCTATCATTAGCTTTCCACACTCCATCAAGAGGTCCTTCTGCTTTTTCCTGCCCCTTTTCTTTCCTGCATTTCTAGTGGCTACTCCTGGAGTTGATTTCATTGTTTTCACACCTCTGTATTCCTGCTTTTCAATGGTTTTTCCTTTAGCTAATCCTCTTTCCTGAGTTTTCCATAAGAACAACTGTTGAACTTTGTTGCAGTCTTCTTGGAGTAGTGAATCGATCCCTCCCATGGATCCCTGCATCAAGAACCCTTCCAGATCTAGATGTTCCTTGTCTAGAATTTCCTGAAGTTCATGATCCTCTAGATCTATTTCACTCTGGGTCATTTCCTAATCCATCTCTAGTTCTGTTTCACTCATTATAGTTTCTTTTTTTGTATCACTCTCTTGTGTTGGGTAGCCATTTTCTTTCTTTTCCGTTTCCTTTTCATTAGGGCCATCCTCCATAGGTAGGTCTTCATTTGCCATTTCTTCATTCTCTTCCAGTGCTTGATACCTATTTTCACTGACCTTTTGACCCTCATTAAGAAGTTTCTTTGATCATTTTTTGCCGCCTTTTCCTCTACTTGTAACTTTCTGGAAGCTATCTGTATCCTTGATTTCCTTAGGTTTTCCCTTGTTGACTGCTTGACTAAGAGGGAAATCTCTGAACAAGTGTCCAAGTTCGTGACATTTACGACATCTGAATGGGATATGCTCATAGTCTACGATTTGCACCCATTCCTCATCAAAAACTTCCAGGATGACTTCATCCAGAAGAGCTCCTGATAGATCAATTTCTACACAGATCCTTGCATAGGAAGTGTATTTTCCTCTTCTTGTGGCTTCTGAAGCTTTGACAAAACGCCCTAGTTTGTTGCCAATGGCAGCAAGCAATTCAGTTTGCCAATAATCAAGAGGTAGAGAATAGAGCCTTACCCAAACAGGTACCGAAGTGAAAGTTTCCCACTCTGGAACAAAGTTCATCATCCAAGGCCGCATATAGAGGCCAGCTACTACATAAAAGTAGGGTCCTCCTTCGAATATTCTGTCTTTGTCTTCGATGTTTGTGAACACCACAGTGAAAAATCCTTTTGACCCAAGATGAAGGTCTATACTTCCTTTGGGTTTCCAGTGATACTTGATCCATATCTGTAAAGCCTTTTCCATGGGCCGTAATCCCATAAACTTGTAGATTATAGAGTATGTCCCCATATGTTCCCTGTGCGCCTGCAGTGCAGGATCATTTAACACTACTCTAGGAGTAATCTCCATTTTGGGTCTACACGGTCCATTTTGTTTATTGTTCCTTGTTCCCTGGCTTTTGTCTTCTTCCACCTTGTCTTTAGTGCTGACATTTTCCTTGGGCCTGCCCCCGTCTGTCTCCTTTTCATTATTACTCTTTACCTCTTCCACAGAATCTCTAACTTTACCTAGAGGGGGTTTGCCTCTGCCAGCAACAGCGCTTTTGTAGGTGTAGAAATTTTGAATAATGTGACACTTATTCATAGAGATTATCCTGATTATACACTATTGCGGAATGCATGCATAATACATAATCTCCTCTACGTTGATCATCAATTTTGCGGAATTAAAAACAATGAAACATCAACCGCATGCGCACATTAACACAGTATGTAAGCGGGGAAAGCATACAGCTGAAAACCCCACACTATCTGTATATTATAATGATAGAGAACATGTAACAATACATAGTACAATACTCCTCACAAGTACTCAGTACTATCTCCACCTGTTACACACAAACTAGCTCAAATCTGAATCAATCACAGGTTCAAATCTCCTCCACTGCGCAATCTTGCATGAGAATGGATGAGAATGGCTGATCCAAACTCGTATTTCCCTTGGCTGAACCACGCAATCCTCATTGGCAATACTCAATCCATTAATTTTGCAAATATCATGCACAACTATAGTCACAACTAACAGCTGTCTTGCCCTTTCACTCACCTCTAACACCTGTCTCCACTGAACTGTCCATGCACTGAGTTAACTGATGTATTATTTAGTTGCTTTATGAGTTAATAATTAGTGAATTAATTAATAATTAATTCACATCACTCATCACTAGTGTATTATGTAGTTAGACTAAATACAACTAGTTCAACCAAGTCAAACTGAACACAACTCCATCAACTCCTCAATCAACTCCACCAAACTCAATCACTTGAGTTCTAACTGAAGTCCATCATGCAATAGCTCAACTAACCCATAAGAAAAGTGTATTTCCTTCTGACAGCTACATGTGCCACATCTGTAGCTCGAACTGAAGTGCTCCAAGAGGATAAGATAATGTCTATAGTCCAAATATTATTATGAGTTAATAATATTCGACTGTTCTATTTTTAGCCTGGCAGTCTAAAAATAGACTCTGCCCATATGTCTAAAAATAGAAGTCCATCTATTTTTACCAACATGACCAATCATCCACAAATAGCATCCTACAACTCATAGACCATGATCCATATGTCTAAAAATAGACATAGTCTAAAAATAGACTTTGCGCCAAAAATAGTCTGCGAGCCCACTTAGTGAAGGCGACTCCTTTCCACTAAGCTCCATCATCTTGTTGCATTTTCAATACTCCCTCTCAACAAGATATGGATTATCTGCAACCCCTATCCTGCAACTCTGGAATGTTTTGCATGCAACACATTTGCCCGGTCCACTTGCTCCAACAACACTTGGAACAAAAACACTCCCAACTGACCACTCTGTTGGGCTAGGAACATACTTTGATGCTGAAGCTCTACCTACTGCTGATAAGTGCTCCCTCTCTGACATCTGCGCTACTGCAACATCTCCATGCATCTCGCACCATTGCACACTTCTCTGTGCCACCTAGCACTATGCAAAACACTTGTGCCTCTCGCATTGCTGCAGCCTGCTAGCTATGTGTTGTCCTAGGATTCCCTACACTGTCGCTCTCTCTGCCGCTCCATCCACATTTGTCCCTACCCAATCAGTCAGTTCCTGCTACTCCACATCGGGTCTCCCGTAGCAAGGTCTCATCCAAGAGGTTGGGTACCTCAAGGATCCTGCCCTCCTCCTTGGGATGATCACTCTATATCGCCCCACCTCCTACCTAGAGGTATGGCTGCATGTGATCCTTCTGCCCACCTGGCTCGAAGTTTCCCCCTACTAGAGGTCTCTACATGAGTAGATGTCTCTACTCGATCTCCTCTCAGCTTCCCTTGTTGTGGCTGCTCCACAACCTCCTGTAGCTGCTGCACCAATCGTGGCTCCTCCACAATCGTCTGAGACTTCTTCTGGCTCTGCATGTTGAGAGGTAATATACCCTCCCTCTCAACCACCAAGTCTCCATCAATTGCCTCGCTGCTCAAGGCTTTGCATGCATCTTGAACCTCAAGAGCATACAGGTTCTTGACCCGTGAACCAATCTGCTTCACCTATCTAGTGATGATGTGTCTAAGGAAAACCTTTCCCTTACTGAAGACTACATCACAGCCTCTGTCTTCCAGCATCGCAATCGACACCAAGTTTCTCTTCAGTCCTGGTACATACTTGGCATCGGTCAAGGTAAGGCGAGCTCCATGCTCCCTCTGAAAAATAACTGTGCCTACACCTAAGACACTATACTTCTCATCATTACCCATCGCTATGAGTATCTGGAGATCTTTCTCCTCCAAAGTACTGAACAAACTCTTGTCACCGGTCATGTGGAAAGTAGATCCACTGTCAAGAAACCAACCATTTCCCACCATGGATGAAACCATGCATGCAAAGAGTGTGAAATCCAACTCAAACTGTAAAGCAAGTGCCTCATCTTCAGATCCTTCCCCAGATCCCTTCTTGGATTTCCTCCGTGGACAATTTGCAGCATAATGGCCCACCTCATGACAACGAAAGCATCGCACTTTCGATTTGTCAGCCTTCTTCCCATCATTGGAAGAACTGGATTTGGAAAGAGAACCCTTCTCCTTCCCCTTCTTTGCTTTGGAAACCAAAGCGCAATTTTCTTCATCAGATGCCTTTGATGAAGATCCGTCCCTGGTATTCCGCCTTATCTCCTCTTGCACAAGATCAGACCAAAGTCTCTCCCATCCTAGCAATTTCTCCTGACCATTGACAGAGTCTTGATAGGAATGCCAACTCTTCGGAAGACCAAGGAGAGCCAAGCTCACCAAGTCCTCATCATCGACAGTCACCCCCACACTTCCCAGCTCATCCTGGCATTGGGTGAACTTCGTGAGATACTTGGGCATACTGTCTCCATTCTCACACTTAATGTTTCTGAGTTTATCCTTGAGCGCCAACTTCCTCTGGTTGCTCTTGCTTTGGAATAGATCTGTCAACGCTTTCCACATCAAATATGGAGAAGCCTTTCCATGCAGGCTGGATACAATGTGATCCTTCACGCCCTCCAACAGAATCCTTCGACACTTTGTTGTATTCTTTTGCCAAACCTCAACGTGAGCAGCATCATTAGGCTTTGGGACCTCAGCCTCTATGAACTCCTTCAGCCCATTGTCATCTAACACCACCTCCATCCTGTCTTTCCATGCAATATAATTCGAGCTGCCTTCAAGAGCATACTCCAATCGCAATCCATTGAAAGACATTTCAACTTTGACACCAAGAAAACACTGCTGCAAATTCGAATTCCACCAGCTCAAAACTCAACCGCTTCTGATCTAAAATTCGTGAGAACAAAGTATTTCTCGTACATAGATTGACTGTATGGGCTTTTACCAGATATCTCACTTCCAAAGGAAGGATGAATCCAGAGGCTACCTGGCCCGATTACAGACTCTGCCTGAAGAAATAAAATGTAATCACTTTCTGAATAATAGATCTGATGATCAACTCTGCTCCGATACCATGTAGAAATTTTGAATAATATGACACTTATTCACAGAGATTATCCCGATTATACACTATTGCGGAATGCATGCATAATACATAACCTCCTCTACGTTGATCATCAATTTTGTGGAATTAAAAACAATGAAACATCAATTGCATGCGCACATTAACACAGTATGTAACCAGGGAAAGCATACAGCTGAAAACCCCACACTATCTGTATATTATAATGATAGAGAACATGTAACAATACATAGTACAATACTCCTCACAAGTACTCGGTACTATCTCCACCTGTTACACACAAACTAGCTCAGATCTGAATCAATCACAGGTTCAAATCTCCTCCACTGCTTGCCTGCCTCCACTGCGCAATCTTGCATGAGAATGGATGAGAATGGATGATCCAAACTCATATTTCCCTTGGCTGAACCACGAAATCCTCATTGGCAATACTCAATCCATTGATTGTGCAAATCTCATGCACAACTATAGTCACAACTGACAGCTGTCTTGCCCTTTCACTCACCTCTAACACCTGTCTCCACTGAACTATCCATGCACTGAGTTAACTGATGTATTCTTTAGTTGCTTTATGAGTTAATAATTAGTGAATTAATTAATAATTAATTCACATCACTCATCACTAGTGTATTCTACAGTTAAACTAAATACAACTAGTTCAACCAAGTCAAACTGAACACAACTCCATCAACTCCTCAATCAACTCCACCAAACTCAATCACTTGAGTTCTAACTGAAGTCCATCATGCAATAGCTCAACTAACCCATAAGGAAAATGTATTTCCTTCTGACAGCTGCATGTGCCACATTTGTAGCTCGAACTGAAGTGCTCCAAGAGGATAAAATAATGTTTATAGTCCAAATATTATTATGAGCTAATAATATTCGACTGTTGTATTTTTAGCCTGGCAGTCTAAAAATAGACTCCACCCATATGTCTAAAAATAGAAGTCCATCTATTTTTACCAACATGACCAATCATCCACAAATAGCATCCTACAACTCATAGACCATGATCCATATGTCTAAAAATAGACTTTGCGCCAAAAATAGCCTGCGGGCCCACTTAGTGAAGGTGACTCCTTTCCACTAAGCTCCATCATCTTGTTGCATTTTCAATAGTAGGAGGGAGGGGATCTCCCTCCTCTGCTATCCTCCATTAAGAGCAAGCACTAAACCTCTGCGAAACCCTGGCTGCACGTTTTTCTCCAACTCCCCGACTCCATCCCATCTCCATTCCTCAAACTCTTAAGATCTGAGTTGTTGGACATCTTCATTTAGGAAGTAGGCCCAATAAATGTTTTCCAAGTCATAATGGACAACGCTACAAATTATGTTGCAGCTGGAAAGTTGTTTATGGAGAGGTATCCTAACTTGTTTTGGACACCTTGTGCTACTCATTGTATTGACTTGACGTTGGAGGATATAGGTAAGATTCCTCTTGTGAGGAATATTGTTGAATCATCGAGGAGCATACCAAAATTTTTATATAATAATGCATCTGTGATTAGCTTGATGATAATATTCACTAAGAACGAAGAGTTGGTGTGTCCTGCCATTACACGATTTTCCACTACTTTCATATCTCTTCAGTCTCTGTTGAATTCTATGTGGGATGTGAAGAGCATGTTTCTTTCACAGGGTTGGTGTGCTTTATCTACTAGTCGAAAACCAGAGGGAGAGGACATGTGCATATTCAATCTCTGTTGAATTCTATGTGGGATGTGAAGAGCATGTTTCTTTCACTGGGTTGGTGTGCTTTATCTATTAATCAAAAACTAAAGGGAGAGGGCATATGCAAACTAGTTTCATATGATCAAAGCTTTTGGGCAAGAGTGGAGGAGGTGTGTGCCATTTTAGAACCTTTGGTAAAATTTCTTCAGTTGGTTGATGGAGACAAGCCCGCAATGGGCTACTTGTATGAGGCCATGGATAGGGCCAAAGAAGTCATTCGTGCTTATTATGAAGATAATGGAGACGAGGGGTAAGAGAAACAACGGGTCATATGTAGAGTGATTGATGAGTGATGGAACAATACCCTCCATCACCCCATTCAGGTTGCAGGTATCTACCTCAACCCCGCATTTTCTTACTCCTTTGGTTTCAGATTTGATGTCGAGGTGATAGATGGATTCTTCACTTGTGTTGAGAGGATCTGAGAAAAAATATGAAGATATTTCTAAAGAAATGGAGGTATATAAGATTGGAGGTGGCACATTTGGTTGTAACATGGCTATTAAGAATAGGATTACCAAAATGCCAGGTAAGCTTCATTTTGTTTCAAACTTTCAAGTTTATAATTTCAATGTTTTAACTTTTTTTTTATGTTTCTCAATTTTCTTTTAACTTGTAGATGCTTGGTGTACAAGTTATGGTGGCAAAGTACCCCATCTCCAAAATATTTCCATTCGAGTGCTCAGCCAACATGCAGTTCCTCTTGGTGTGAGCACAACTGGAGTGTATTGGACAAAATACACAGCAAAAAGCGCAAAACGTACAAAAAAAAAAAAAAATCAAATTAAATTTTTGAATTCATTTGATTATTTTTAATATTTAAATTTTATAATTACTAATTTACAATATATGACCCTAATATAGATTGGAGCCCCAACGCCTCAATGACATGGTCTACATCTACTACAATATTCGATTGTGTGTGAGACAACTTCAGAAACCTCCTAATGTGGAAGCCATCTCATTGGAAAATATTGATACCATTGTTGCATGGAGGATCGAGACTAAGAGGCCGACCATGGACTCCCTAATTGGTTGAATGTGGATCCAGAGCTAATAGCAGAAGAGGAGGTAGCAGTTGCAGGCAAGGGAGAGCCAGAGGTAGAGGAGGAGCAGCATCAGGGTCAGGAGGCAAAGTAGGAGGAGGAGGAGGAGGAGGAGGTGACACCATCTAGGATGGGCAGAAGTAGCATAGGACAGATGCCACCTCTTTTATTGGTTTCTAGAGGACGACTGAGTCCATTTGTATCCCCAAGGGCTGGGCCTTCTTCCTCTAGAGGAAAAGGAAAATCCATTCCCTATTCCCATAAAAGGGGCAGAGGATCTCAGTGACTGATTACTTTATGAAATGTAGATGACTAATGATATGCATTTATTGTATTTTTTGTTGATATTTTGACTCTTCAGAGTTGAGACTGAGACAGGACTCAAGATTCAAGAGTTGATTCATTATTTTGATGTGTGATGTAGCACTAGACTTCATATACATATTATATATTAGCTTTACTTACATGTTTATGTGGAAATGCATTTATTTGATGTTGTGGATACTTTAGATGTTAAAAAAAAAATTTAAAAATGAATATTTTTTTATTTTTTTTATTTTGCCGACTTTTTGCTGACTTTTTTAAAAACTCTCGACTTTAACGAGTTTTTCAATTTTTGGACCCTTATCGATTTAAACCCAACTTCGACTTTTTCCACATTGGATTGAACTCTTTCGTGATAGATTGAAATTGTGAGTGAGTGAGTCTCAAATGAGATTGAACCACTCCTTTATATTAGCTTTCTCAATGGGTTGTATTCCCTCCTTTAAGCCGACCTGGTGTTGTCAGGGCCAACTTGTACTTTTGGAGTTTCTAGGACTTTCTAGACTCAAAAATAATCCTTTTTATGATTACATCTTGCGTGGAAGGGTATTATAAACATGATGTTGAGTCCTTTGGATCAAGAAAACAAATCCTAAGTCCTAACAAACCCTAGAAGCACAAAGAACATGCTTTTACCTAGAAGACCATCAATAATGAGTATGAAACCCATGCTTTAATAATGACAAATTTTTATTTTCTTCTTGTGTGTTACATAGGATACATATTGAAATGAGTACAACAATTATGAAGGCCAAAACTTGTTACATTTCTCAATAGGGAATAATTAATTCAATGTGCACTTAAAGGTTTGTTTAAGCTGGCTTGTAGGATAGGAAGCAAAGATACACGCTTGCTGAGAGTATATAAACATGTTCATTTTACAAACTGTATTAAGGAGGAGACATTGATGTTAGTCTCCTTCATTGTAGTCATGAGCAAGGATACTGCCATAGTCTACTGCAGAAAGGTCGCATCGCCATTCTTGGGGCTACAACTTTTCCCTAATCTAAATAGGACCAGCGAACCGCTAAGAAACTTTTTCAAGACACTATGTAGCTAGTTGAACTGACTATTTAATTTGATAGAGTTAATGCTAATTAAAAATTGAATTTGACGCACAGGAGTGCAGAGAGTGAGGGCAGAGGAGTTGATTTTATGAGTGTGGAGAAAACACATTTCTCCACACTCCCACAAAACCAAATTCTCCATACTCACTCTCTGCACATGAGTTTTCATTTCTGCTAATAATAATATTTTTAGAAATTATCATCACCAACCCTAAACCTATTAATAACCCAAGAACAATAATTATCCTTTACTCAATGTTATGACTTCCATAAATTATATCAATGAAAAAACTCCCCCAATGAAGAGTTCAAAAGGTATTCATAGAGCCTTACCTGAAATCATGCAATAACTTAAGTGTGGGTTAACCACAACTAACCATTTGCATAGTCAACAACAAATAGAAACATAATTAAAATTTAATTCACGCCCATTGGGACTCGAACACACAATTGAATTATAATCCAGTAAAGCAAAGAAAAAACAAACAAATAAACTTTATATGGAATTCAAAGAAATTCGCAAGGACCTTTGCCTTCCAATCAATGATTACTCAACTTCGTTATCAACTTATCATGCCAAGAGTTTGATGTTATTTATAAATGGAATATTTTTTGTAGAAACATTTCAAACAAACGACCGCAGGAGATGGTTTAATGAAATACCTAAGCCTTTTAAAACAATTAAAATGATGCAATGGCACGAGTTAAGTGAATAGTATAGTGAGATTTGCAAGAAAAATTGCACTCGATTTCAAATCTATCGGAGGCAAAAGTTTCAGGCAAATTTCATGGATATGAGTCAAGGGTGGAATGTAGGTCATGTGCAAATGTAATGTCCCAAATCAATTAATTTTGGAATAGACACTTCATATTAAACTATCATGCATTTTCCAGAAGATTTCCATGTAAAACCAGAACCATAAATCTATAAATTGCACAAAATCTCATTAAAAGATCACAACATGAGAAACAATGAGAAATGCAGGAACCAAAATCCAGCTTTATTATATATAGATAGATGCCAATACAATAGTTGGGAATGACCCTCCGGTCTCCAAACTGAAACAAGAAAACAATCTCTACACCTCTGGATTCTAAATGAATCCACTAAGGGGGGATGGGTGCTTGCCCAATCTCTCTAAATCATCCGAGGGTTTCTGTCTTGGGGCTACCAATGGAGTAGAGAACCGGGTTCTCAACCTCTCATACAAGAAACGATACTTGATCCAAGATGTCCTCCAATGGTCTCCTCCTCCTATTTTATAGATTTGATGGACTCCTCTAGAACCTTCTATTTTATTATTATTTTAATAATGGAGCACTTTTCCCTCTTTTATTTCAATTAAAATATTCTTTTAATGCGGGGAAAAGGGTAAATTGGCCACCATGTCTCCTCAGGCCACTGAAACTCATATCTAAACATCCCATCATGTAGATCTTCCTGTTACGGTTCCAACGAGCTATTACATTGAGGTGTCCCACCAATCAATCTCCTCAGAATGCCACCTCAAGCATAATTAATTAAGTTATGCCCAATAATAATGTTGATTTCTGAAAGTTGTCGGAATGCAATGGAATGAGAGACAAACTGTGTAGATGGTGGAATATGCCAAGTGAATGCCATCAAATCCCATAAGAACTCTGCAAAACTCCATCGGAACCCTTGATGATATAAACCTACTCCACTGACCTGGCCACCTCCTACCCTGGAAATCCACCCTGGTTGCACTATGAAGAAGGATAAAAATGCGGACATGATAGTCCTCCCACCCCAAGATTGCTTGCCCTCAAGCAATCCAAATATGTGGACCAATCTGGTGGTCCGACACGACTAAGACCTAATGCCAGGATTCCATACGAACCATTGGGTGACGCTCTGCTCCTGTGTCAACCCACCATGAATGGACTCCTTGATGCCGAATCCCAGAGCAATCTCCAACGGAACCTGTCATCAACAAATCCTCTAGTATCCCCATGTCGCCAATAAGGAGCATCAAGGTTGCACGGCTCCTGCTATGCTATAACTCCAATATTGAATTCTGCTCCACCTGCCACGTACCAACTATCACCTCTCTCCAATCCAACCCTTGGCCTAGACCAAGGTCAATCTCATCATGTTGAATTCGTGTTGAAAGTCTGATGAGTGGCCAGCCTACATCCTACTGCCAACCGAAGCATGTGATATCCCTCACCTTGGAGGGCTCCTGCAATACAATGTCTCTGAATAAAAATGATACTCCATCAGTAGGGTACGAGCTCATGATCTCTCTCCAATGCAATGTATGGATTCCTATGCAAAGAATACATCTACTATGCTAACACTGATCCATGCTCAACTCCTGAAGCTCCACCTGGACAATCAAAACATGTCCAAGAAATCATGCCTCTCTCCCTCTAATAGGAAAAGGTGGGCAAATTGTGCTGCAAGCCCTATCTATGAACTCCTAGAGAGGACTGTTGCCTGAATATGTTGTAGCTTTACTAGCCACCACTATATCTGTTTGCACCTCATCAATGGGTAGACCCAAACATGGATGCACCATCATCTCCAACTCTTTCTGCCTACTAGCCTCCTACAAAACTACCTCGTCAATCTCCAACACCTCCTGACAAAAGATGTCTACAAATACTACCTCCTTCATTTCTTTGTTGACTTGAGTTTTTTGTCATTCCTCGCTCTTCTTTAGTTTCTGCTTCTCTGTAAGTTTTACATGTGTGATCTGGTGTCCATGCTCCTTGACATGTGAAGCAAATATGCTCTCTCCTCATTTTATTTTGGCTCTTCTTTTGGAGCTCTTAAGACTGCTTCTACTTTGGTTCCTCATCCTTCCCAAATTTGAACCCTCTCAAAAATTTCTCTTGGCGATAGGGTCAGCACTAAGGGTTGTGAGTTGCCTCAACAACTCATCCATGAGCGAATAAATTTTAAAATTTCAAGCTCCCCTTACTAATGTTGCAAAGGCCCAACAAAATAACCCAAATAATTAATTAGCACTGCACAGAAATTATGTTATTGCTGCTAAAGATAAATTGGTGTTTTTTCCCTCGATACTACTCCAAAAATTCTAAAAATCTAACCTAAGGCTCCTCACACCAAACCCATAAAATACCAAAAATGGTTTGGCTTAAATCCAGGCCAAGATCAAACTCACCAAGTGGTGTGAATTACCCAATTCAATGATAAAACGAAATGATGAATGAACACTAATTTACAACCCGCATACTACCCAGAAAATTCTAAAATTTTAACCACAAACTCCTCTCATAAAACCTAGAAAAAACCAAAAAAAAATTGGGTAGATTCCAAAAGATACAGAAAGCCCCAATTTAGTGCAAGTTTCCTACTCTGACCAACTCAACACACTGCTCCAAATAAGATAAATTAATATCACAATGTTCCACCTCTTCAATCCATCAAATTCACTGAAAAAACACTGGCAACAACAATCTTGGCACAAAAATAAAAATTCTGCAACAAAGGATGACTTTGGCACTTCCAAAATAAACCCTCGAATACTTAAAACTAAAAACCTGAACCCGTAGGCTGAGCCAAGTTCGATGCTCTCATACCACCGTAATATCCCAAATCAATTAATTTTGGAACAGACACTTCATATTAAACTATAATGCGTTTTCCAGAAGATTGCCATGTAAAACCAGAACCATAAATCTATAAATTGCACAAAATATCATTAAAAGATCACAACATGAGAAACAATGAGAAATGCAGGAACCAAAATCCAGCTTTATTATATATAGATAGATGTCAATACAATATCTCTCATACCACTGTAATGTACCAAACGAAATAAATTTGGAACATTCCTTTCACATAAAATTTCTACACATAAACAGAGGATTGCCATGTAAAATATAACATATAAAATGCATGCAATTTGATAATACGATAAGCATAAACAATCTCAACCTTATTATAATATAATAATTAGGGTTTTACATGCTGGAAAATAGCTGAGATAGTTGGCCTCCCAAAACAAACAGAAAAACAATCTCTACACGTGTGGATTCTGAATGAATCCACTGAGGGGAGATGAGCGCTCACCCAATCTCTCTAAATCACCCAATGGTTTCCGTCCTAGGGCTACCAATGGAGTGGAGAACCAGGTTCTCAACCTCTCATACAAGAAACAATACTCAATCCAAGATGTCCTCCAATAGTCTCCTCCTCCTCTTTTATAGATTTGATGGACTCCTCTAGAGCCTTCTATTTTATTATTATTTTAATCATGGAGCACTTTTCCCTCTTTTATTTCAATTAAAATATTCTTTTAATGCGGGGAAAAGGGTAAATTGGCCACCATGTCTCCTCAGGCCAATGAAACTCATATCTAACCATCCCATCCTGTAGATCTTCCCATTCCAGTTCCAACGAGCTATTACACTGAGGTGTCCAACTAATCAATCTCCTCATAATTCAACCTCGAGCATAATTAATTAAGTTATGCCCAATAATAATGTTGATTTCTGAAAGTTGTCAGAATGCGACAGAACGAAAGGAAAACTGTGCAGATGGTGGAATATTCCAAGAGAATGCCATCAAATCCCATAATAACTCCACAAAACTCCATCGGAACCCCTGATGACATGAACCTGCTCCACTGACCTGGCCACCTCTTGCCCTGGAAATCCACCCTGGTTGCACTACGAAGAAGGATAAAAATGGGGACATGACAGCAAAGGCAGAGGAAATTCTATGGAGGTGGATTTCACAGGATGTGTGGAGGAAATGTGTGTGGAGGTGGTTGTGCAGAGGAAGCGAGTGTGAAGGAAGTTGTGCAGAGGTGGTTGTGCGAAGGAACTTGTGTGGTAAGGTGGTTGTGTGGAGGAAGTTGTGCGAAGTTGGATGTGTGGAGGAAGCATGTGCGAAGACAAAAATACGAGTGAAATTAGGACCCAGCTGAAAGAAGTATGGCCTTAATTAATTAATTAGCATTGGAGGCAAGGACTATGCTACTTTGTAGCAAATATTCTTGTTTAAGTAGTTGTAGGCCAACAAAATCAAAAGTATTTTTAAATAGAGAGAATGCATTGGAAAGTGCAATTGAAATAACACATAAAGAAGTATGATCACCATTAAGATGTTATATATATATATATATATATATATATATATATATATATATATATATATATATATATATATATTCAATTAAGAAAGTTATATACAAATTTTTCGGGTAGCAAAATTGTGTTAAATATAATAATATTTAACAATGCAAAAATTTGAACTAACCAAAGGTTATCCAAATATTTTTTTTGTAAGTCAGTATCAAATATTTCTATTAATAAAGATAAGTTTTATATTGATAACATATGTCCTCCAAAAAGGTTGACCTGGGAGTATAAATCTCCAACCAGGTAAGTAAAAGTAAGCATGAAGACTAAGTAACAAAAGACCCATAATTTACATCCATTGACATCCATTAGATAGTAGTAAAACTAACACCTCCCAATTATACTAAGGAAATTGAAGCACTGTAAAAGCAAAGTCACACAATAAAAAACACCTCCTATAGAACAGTGATGGAGAAATTAACCCACAATCAGCATCCTTTTTCTCTAATAGTTGTAGAATAAAATGAACACCTCCAGCCGAAGTGTCACACCAAATAGAATGTCATTTCATGATGTAAGAGCATCATACGCCACCTCTTTGCAAGAAAAAAGCAAACTAAGTTTCATAGAAAATAGACTGTCATTGTGTGTTGTAGAGAAGAGAGGTACATATGTGCCATTGTAGAAAACCACAAAAAACACTAACAACACCTTCCTAAGATCTGTGAAAGAAAATGGCATTGCATTTGAAGGAAAACAAAAAACTACACAATCGAAGCCCATCAATCGGATATGATAACCGATGAAAGTGGAGATGTGTGAGATGGTGGAGAAGTGGTAGTTGGCGGAATATTGATAACAACAAGAGGCTTTGTGATATCCTAAGAGTCAGAATCAGAAACTATATACTTCTCAACAATTTGCAAACGTGAGGCTATATCATCTAGGCACAAATGAACATTATGGAGAAGTCGCTTGATATCCTATTGTCCTTCAAATATTTTATAATTGTCCACCTGCCTATCTCTAAGAACCAAACGGAAGAGGATATCCATTTGTTGATGCACAACAAGATAGTGTAAAAATGCAGTCTCCCTTTTCTTAATTTCCCAGAGTTGGGAATCCATTTGAGGTCTTCTACACCCACCTCTGAATCAGAGAAGTAGGGCCTATCACCGAACTCCCTAGATTCGAGGTTAATATTTCCTTTTGAACCTCCATAGGGACTGAATAAAAATGTGTCACAGTGAAATTCCAACCAAACAATCATCTACATTGAGGAGTAGAGCTACTAGCACCCCCTCTATGACTTGT
This sequence comes from Pinus tabuliformis, assembly GCA_031772625.1. Taxonomy (NCBI): domain Eukaryota; kingdom Viridiplantae; phylum Streptophyta; class Pinopsida; order Pinales; family Pinaceae; genus Pinus; species Pinus tabuliformis. The sequence continues at coordinate 241,373,583 of CM062804.1, forward strand.
CATTCTCTGTCAAGGAGGCATAGTTACAGAGAGAATTGGATGAAACACACATACCTAACCAATACAAAAATGAAGTAGACAATACCGAGAGCTTTGGATCCTCGACTAGAGTAGAAGCACGTCGTCCCTAATTTTCCACAATTGGAATCTGTAAACAAGAAATCCCAAACTATAAAAAGTGACATATTATTGATAGAGTAATACCCATATTTTTAGACCCTCAACCAATGCAATAGTAATACCAAAATTTTTGGACCCACATCTAAAGCAGAAGCATGTCATACCCAATATGCCTCAAATGGAACCAAAATGGTCAACTATAAAAAAACAAAGTATATAAAAACGCCTTTGAAAACCCCACTGGGAATATGCGTCATAGATATAAGGCAACTGCCCAAGGCCAAAAACTAGAAACTGAGGTCATTTCCCTACTAAACAATACGAAAAGTAATAGCACTAAATCCATCTGGAAAAACTTCCAGGATACAGTACACCACAAACCAAGACAGGACAATTGAATGAGATACCTGCAAAATCAGTTCCTTGGAGTGTCGAGGTGGGTAGAACCATGACCAATTCCAAGATCGACTCTATCACAGTATTGTCCAAGAATAGAATAAAGAACATTGGACCACTTGTGTACTGCAAAAGACTGTGAAAGAGTTGTGAACAAAGTCTGACTTTCCCTCAAAACAGTGATGAGTCCCCACTTTGCAAAAGGATGGATGCACGTGACCCCAACAAGTAAGGTATACCATGACAAAGAAACATAAGTGGCAAGGTGAGGAATTATCCTCCCCACCATCCCGAATCACGTTGTATCTTTGCCACCATGTAGTAGATCCTATGCATTTATAAGGAGAGGACCGAAGAGAAGGACACAAGGTGGAAAAATAGTTTTCGTGCCTCAACAGGACCAAGAAAGGATAAGTGTTTATCATGGAATACATCTTGAGAAAAACATTCCTCGCCTAGTGCATACATCCATCAATTATCGCATAGCAACCATAACCTCATTCATCAACAAAATGAGCCAATCTTTCCAAGTATACCCAAATCATTGTTGCAAAGATACCTAGGATTGTGATGTAGGGAACAAACGCAAGCCTCTGCCAAACTCCACCAAACCCACGTGCATTTATGATGAAACGTTGTGAGTTGTGGTCGCCCTTCTATACACTTGTTTTCCTGACACGATATGACAATGGGAAGACATGTGTCAAATGTGGCACACATTTTAATGTGGACACCTTGTAGTCATTGTTTACACCCCCATTAGGGAAAAGGTTATCCAAATCTTAAAACCAAGGACTAATCCGGATTTAAACGGGAACACAACAAATTACAGAGATAACCATAAATATAGAGATGCAGCTGAAAAAATACTTCATTTCATTAATGTACAATACTGAAATATGCTTACAAACAAAAATGGAAATAAACTAGCTCGGGCGATGGTAGCTTACCTTTGAGAAGAGATGTGGTGGCTACATGCCTCTGAACTACATTACAGTGAGGCTCAAGGGCCTTTTTTTATTATTGAACAATAAGAGCAAACCCTAAACAAACCAAAACCCTAACCCGAGGAGATGTAACCCCGAGAGTTTATGGGCCCCGTTGGGGTTAGTTGGACAGCCAACTTCCCGGGGTCATGACTTGGTCATATTATCTCTGTTTGACGTGCATGATACCTCATTGGAAATATCTCTCCGAGGACTACGACCAAAAAGGCAATTTTATTACAAAATCATTGGCAGCAGATTGCCAAAAAACGTTGTTTAGGACCTCAAAACGGCTCTGGAAGTTTAGGACCTAAAAAACTACTAAAAGTAGTAAATTGTGCTACAATTAAGGAAATGGAAAAACTGAAAGAGACAGTTGTGGGGTTCCAAGTGGGATAGGCGGGTGGCCACCAACATCCACCTGGATCAAGGACCATACTAAATTTATAGAAAACAAGTCTACAAAATTTATGTTTCAAACATGGCCCCGATTTCCTAAAGCACATAATTTAAGGGACTCTAACCCAGCATCCATTCACGGGTATTAAAGCACATTATTTAAGTGAATCTAGCCCAACACATTCATGGATATTGTCAAAGAGAGGTGATGTATTTGGAGATGCAATTGAACCATAACATATATTAAAAAAAAAAAAAGGAGTATTACTGGCCTTTAGTGATTCAACTCTTTTAGGTTGGTGGAAAGGTTGAGTTAAATATGATATTTACTTTAATACAAATATTGTGTTGAATATTTCTACTAACACATTGGGTTAAATACGATATTTACTTTAATACAAAATTTTGAGTTTTAATTTTTTTACTCATGAGAAGTTTTATTTATAAAGTATATAATTTGCAATTTTTCAAAAAATAATCAAAATTTATGTAATTTTTATTCCAAGCATGCCACTAAATCTTTAAAATACATTATTCAAATTGTTCTTGGTAAAACAAATTAAAAGTGTTATTAAAGACCTACAATTTAGTTATATACACTATGAACTATAATACAAAAAACATAACTATCCTAAAAAACTATAAGATTAGATATAAAATAATCCATAAAAAAATTAGTAACTAGTTACTTTAATGTCCAATCATTACAAAACTTGAATTATGATAATCGATTAAGGAATAACTTAGCAAACAACCAAATTAACAACTTACACAATTTTGTTTACTCCACATTGTTTTGAGTCACCAATACAAGTGTACAAGCCTTGGCCCATGTAAACAACCATACAATCATTTGAAAACACGTTGGTATGCTCACGATAGATTAAAAATCATTCTCAATTTAGTGGGTTGCTTTTATTTTTTGCAACAAATGAATTAATATCACTAAGTCAAACCATGAACCTACAAATGGATTAAGATCACTAAGACTACCATGAACTATGGAACCTTAGAAAGTATACAAGCCATGAAATCCTAAAGCACAAAACCACTAATTTAGAATTTGGCAAGTGCACACATGCAAGCCCAAAAATAATATACCTATATAAAACACATGAAATAGGGTGAATGAGAAATGCAACACGTTCTTCATATGAACATTTTGAAAGGAATCCAAAGCTCAAACTAGAGATATGACGAACAAACACAAGGGATGATATTAATAAAGTTATGAATTTTACATCAAACATAGCAGTGAGTTTAGTGAGTTCGATTGATAAGGACAAAATTGTTGGCAATCTAAGAAAGTGATAAAACCAATGGTGCTTAACAATGAATAGAAAAGAAAAGATACCCATATGCATTGCTAATATTGGCAAAAAAAAGAAGAAATGGCCAAATGGGAATGGTTCATGTTTTGAATTACCCAAAAAAATATAGGTATAACTTATATATTCCTATGGAAAACAACCTTTATAGATCACACTACAGAAATTGCATAGAGACACACTAAGTTGCATATAAGTAAGGGAAACCTAATTCTACCTATATTTAATTAGGATGAACACAAATTATAAATTGCTAATAGAACAAAACATGAATGCCCAACAAACATAGATCTTAATTTCACACTTAAGAAGAAAAAAGAAAAAACATTTTAAAAGCTAAAAAAACTAATCATGAATCAATATTGAAAAAATCCAATATTATAATAATGATTTAATAATATAAAAAAAACAAATATAAAACCCTATAGAAACACCAAAATGCAATCAAATATATAGCAAAACCACAAACAATACAATGTTTTTTCAAAGCAAAAAAAGGTATACCCATATACTTTATTCTCTAGAATGAAATAGGATTTGATATTTAAACCACAAAACAACCTATCTATTCATTTAACAAAGAATGTAAAAAAGAAAGCTCTGAAGGACAGCAACCATGGCGATTATATGGCTCATTAGCCCAAGGCCTAATAGTCTGGGCTAACAATTGCGGCTCACCTAAGCCCTAACCTGTATAACCACCATCTCCTCCTGCGGTTTTCAACCTTCCCTCCTGTGGTTTTCCTGGTTCCCTCCGTCCTCGCGATCTCCCCGTTTATTCTCGCCAACCGTTACTATCACCGACCATTTACTGTCGGTAACTATGGAATTGGACAATGTGGACTATGAGAAGGACCCTCATCCCCAAGAGGTCATTTAGTCTCACCATCGCTCCGTGTCGAGTTCTGGTCATTTCGCTGCAATGCTGCGACCTCTGTCAACTGCTCACACTGCCCAGGTCCAACCAGGTCCATCTGTGCCCCATCCCCCGCCATCATTTAACATCGACGATGCCCCTGGTCTTCAACCCTCGCCCACCTTCGATGCGCCACTCCCCCAGCTTCCCCACATTTTCGCTCCGCACTGCACCCCATCCTCCTCAGGCATCCCCCCACCCGGGCCTTCCTCCTTCACTAACCCTACACTCTCCAGCGCTACCTTAAACCCTGGTGGCCCTAACCCTAGCACACCTATCCGCTCTGGTTGCTTTAGCTCCCTGATCCCTAACCCTAAATCCAACCCATCCACCCCCCAAACTATACATCATGGCATCTGTTGCCTTCTTAGGCACTATCCGACGGCCCGCCATTCTGATAAGCTCAAGAAAGGCAAGTGTCTTAAAGCAGTGGATAAGGACATCAACCTCGCTTTGGGTGAAGACATCTCGATGGGTGAAGTTGCAGAGACAGCTAAGAAGGTCCTGGTAGGCCATGTTCGTGGGAGGAACTACTCAGTTGAGAGGCTTCATCTTTGGACCACTGAGATTTGGGGTTCCTTACTTAAAGAACTACCCATCATTCGGGTGCTGGATCGTGGGTGGTTTGCCCTACGCTTTCACAGGGAGGAGTATATGGACTGGATTTTATCTCGGTTCTGGCACATAGAATTAGCACTGGTTCTACTGAAGAGATGGGATCCACTCTTTGACCCTGAGAGGGAACAACTAGGAGCAGGGCTGATTTGGGTCTATTTTTCGGGTCTTCCAATGCAATTCTGGACTCCTGTGGTTTTCAAGTGCATTGGAGACGCACTAGGTACATACCTGGAACATGACCAATCCTTCGAGAAGACAGGAATCATGACAATGGCTCGCATCCTAGTTCATTTGGACACGAGGGAAGGGCTGCAGGAAAAGATAACCCTCCATTGGTGACTTTTATCTCGTCATCAAAACCTCGACCATGAAGGAGTTCCATTTAGGTGTAGACGATGCCATAAGGTCGGTCACCTCTTCAAGGATTGTTCACTACACACACCTACTACTCCGGCCGCTACAAAGGGAACGAAGCATCAATGGGTGGAAGACCCGATTGTGGACGAGCAGCCCACAGGTCCGGATCATTCAAAGGATGCAGATGGGGTCACTACTCTGCCATCTAGTGCTCCCCAGATATCGCCTATATCCCCTCCACTAACTAGATCTCGGTCTATTGCGAAGACTTCTCCTACATCGGGTACTATTTCTTCTTCCTTACCCTCTGCTCTATTTTTCAATAAATTTATTGTCTCTCTAGCACCATCTGCAACTACTACATGTTTGTTAACTTCCCCCATCAATTGTGTTCTTGATCTTCCCTCTCATATCTTCTCCACCAACCCGCCGACTGTCCTTGGACAGGGTCACCAACACCCTCCTCAATCCCCTTCAGCTTCAGGCTCACACTCCTACAACCTCTAATTCTGTCATTAGAAAAACCCTAACATGTTGGGTTTGGGCATCCCATCCTCCACCGTAGAGCAAAAACCATCCCAGGTCAGACCTTCTAAGATGTCCAAAGTCATCAAAATTGTTGGGGTAAATGTTTCCCAGGGGCGCCAAAACACCATATAAAGGGTACTTAGAGCACCAAACACCCTCGACTATGTTCCCTGATAAAGTGGCTATCTTACAACTGCAAGGGTTTGGCTAGCCCCAAAAAAAAAATAGCCCTCAAGGGACTTTTGAGCTATGAACCCTGTGACATTATTTTCCTTCAGGAAACCCTAGGTCTATCCGAGCAGATTGTTAAGACCTTACAAGCCATCATGCCCGGCTGGCATTTCCAAGCTATGGATGCTGCAGGGTGATCTGGGGGCCTTGCTATTGGGATCAACCCTCAATCCATCAAGGGGAGGTCAGGGATTCCTTGGAATTGACATTTTCTCGGTTGAACTGGGAAAATAGCTCCGTAAAACATTTATGCCCCTAATCAAAACAGACTGGCCTTCTGGAAACAGTTCCTCAATAATCCCATGATCAGTCATATATCTATCCTAGGGGGTGACCTAAATTTCTCCATCAGACATGAGGAATCCTGGGGACACCACTCATAGCTGGATCCTCTCTCAGATCAGTTGAGCACCCTCTTGGAGCAATATGGTCTCATTGATGTTCCTATGAACAAGAAGATGCCAACATGGCATAATAGACGGATAGGAGAAGCAGCTCTAGGGCAAAGACTAGACAGATACCTCATTCATGAAGACCTCCTATATTCCCTCACTAACTACAGACAATGGGTAGGTTCTGGGGGAATTTTGGATCACTCCCCTATATATCTGGAAGTGGCTGGCTCTTTCAGAAAACCAAGGGTGCCTTACAAGTTTAACTCAACCTAGCTAAAGGACCTCGACTATCTCAAGATGGTCTTGGATTTCTGGAAAGCTCAACCCCCACCTATTGATCAGAGGAAGGCTAAAGGATTCTGTAGTAACCTGAATAAGCTTAAACGATTATCTATTGAGTGGGAAAAAAGAAAAAAGCTAGGGATGAGCACACCCTAGCTGACATAGAATATTAGTTGGCCTCCTTAACGGATGAACTGGGAAGAGGCTTCTTATCCATAGAAGCAAAGCTACATCTAGTAGAACTGGAAGCCCAGAGATCAAAGATTCTGCTGGAACGGGAAGAAACATGGAGACTCAAAATCAAGGCTATCTGGTTACAAGTGGGGGATGGTAATACAAAATTGTTTCATAAATATGTGAATGGAAGGAAAGCCAGCAATACCATCTGGCAGATGCCCTCGGAACAGGGTCAGATTGCAAATACACACCCTCAGCTTGCCCGATTGGGTAACACACACTTCAAGCAACTTTTCAAAGCCCCCCCAGGCACAACACTTGTAGAAATCATCCATATTATTGGACATTTCCCCAAATTTGTGGAACTTGATGTGATGGAGGATCTCATCAAACCTATTTCCATGGGGGAACTAGAGAGCACCCTCACGTGGTTCAAGAAGGACAAAAGTCCGGGACCGGGTGGCTGGTCTGTGGAATTCTACTTTCTTTTTTCAACATCATTGGACAAGACCTACTTGGGGTGGTTGAAGAAAGCCGGTTACTAGGTCGAATTTTTTATCCTATCAATTCCACCTATATTGCCCTCATCCCCAAGTCGGACTCCCCGCTATCTTTCAATGACTTCAAGCCTATATCCCTTTGTAACTGCCTTTATAAAATTATTGCGAAGATTATTTCAAATCACATTAAACCAATCCTATCAGATCACATCTCTCAGGAATAGTTTTCCTTCCTACAAAACCGACAAATCCATGAGGCCATAGGCTCAGCACAAGAGGCCCTTCACTCCATCAAACTGAAGAATCTCAAAGGGGTGTTTCTTAAAATTAACCTCTCAAAGGCTTTTGATAGGGTCAGCTGGTTATACTTAAGGATGATACTTACCCATCTGGGGTTCCCACTGGTTTTTATCAGATGGATTATGGGGTGCATTACTTCTGTATTGTTTGCAATCTTAATCAATGGATCTGCTTCCCACTCTTTCCAGGCGGAGCGGGGAATCAGGCAGGGATGCCCACTATCCCCTCTGCTATTCCTCATGGTCATGGAAGGACTAAGTAGACTGATTGTGACGGAGAAGTGAGCAGGGCGGTTCATGGGCCTCAAGATTACAGATCAATGCCTTCTATCTCATCTACTCTTTGTTGATGACATACTCATTTTCCTAGATGGGGGAATTCAGGACATCATCACACTCTCTGAAGTGCTGAAACTATTTAGTGCTGCTACAGGGATGGAAATAAATGGGGACAAATCTACTATATCATTCTCTGACTGTACTCCATAGGAAACCCACCTAGCACTACAAAACTTCCCCTATCAAATCTTGGCACTGAAGGATGGATTGAAGTACTTGGGCTTCAGGATAAAAGCAGATGGATATAAAATTGTAGACTAGACATGGTTGATTGCCAAGGTGGAAAAAAGATTAAACATTTGGATCCATCGACTACTCTCCAGAGCCGGAAGACTGGTGCTCATTAAAGCAGTTCTAGAAGCCACACCGGTCTTTTGGATGTCTCTGGCCTGGATTCCCCAAGGTATACTACAAAGGATACAACGAGTCTACTGTCATTTCTTATGGAAGGGCCATAAGGAAGGAAAACCCTATGCATGGGTCAAATGGAGTAGAATTGCAACTCCTAAAAAATGGGGAGGTTGGGGCTTAAAAAATCTCTCTGCTTTTGCACAAGCACTTGCGGCAAAACTAAGTTGGCTACTCCTGAAACACAAGAGCCTTTGGTCGGAGGTGGTCACCTACAAATACATATGGCCGAGCACTACCCTGGATTGGTTAAGATTACCCACATGGAACAGGAAAGGTATATCAGTGATCTGGAGGGCTGTATTAAATACCCTTCCCATCATAAGAAGGGGTCTCATATGGAGGATTGGTAATGGTGGGTCTGTCCACATTGGGATCGATCCATGGATTGGCAGTGGAAACTCCTACCAACTTCCACCAGATTTGATTACTTTCCTCAATCACAATGGAGTGCACAACATTGCTCAACTCGAGGACCCTCACAATACAACTATTTATCAGCAAGCATGGAAAACAGGGGAGGCTTGGGATATCCTAGTCAGGGAAAATTTTAAGAACCCCCCCTAAATTTATAAATATAATAAATGGGCAAATCTCGATGGTATATAGGAAAAATGGAAGGCGATTTTATCAATAATATAATATGTATATATAATTTTTTGGCGAATCTCTCACCAAGCATGGCGAATATTTTACTCAATTATAAAATCTTGTAAGATCTTGGCCAGTCTTTCACTAAATAATAAAACTTTGTAAAGTCCTAGTGAATCTTAGCATAGGCTACATGCTAGTTTAATTCCCCCATTTAAATAGGCTACATTCCAGGTGAATACCATGGGTCAATACCATGTGCCATTTTGGTGAATACCATGGGTCAATACCATGTGCCATTTTTATTTTTATTAGAATATTTTACTCAATTATAAAATCTTGTAAGATCTTGGCGAGTCTTTCACTAAATAATAAAACTTTGTAAAGTCCTAGTGAATCTTAGCATAGGCTACATGTTGGTTTAATTCCCCCATTTAAATAGGCTACATTCCAGGTGAATACCATGGGTCAATACCATGTGCCATTTTGGTGAATACCATGGGTCAATACCATGTGCCATTTTTATTTTTATTAATTCTAATATTAGGGTTAATAATGGTTTTTTGCATGGTATTAATAACAATCTAGTCCATGGTATTTGTCCCATAGTATTTTGGCCATAGGTTTCACCTAAATATAACCCATTTTTTGAGTGTTCGTAAATATAAGGTGACTTATGGAGTAAATATAAAAAATGTTTTATTTGTTTACCATACCTCTCGTTTATTTATATTTTTTATTAATTTACCATACCTCTTTTACAAATATGGTATTTGGCCCATAGGATTCACTTAAATAAAACTTTTTTCTTGAGCCTTCATGGACTAAATATAAAAAGAGGTTTTATTTATTTACGATACGTCTAATTTATTTATATTTTTATTTATTTACCATACCTTTTGAGTAATTATAAAAAGACGTTTTATTTATTTACCATACCTCCATTTTACTTATATTTTTATTTGTTTACACCCTTACATGTATATAAGGTGACTTATAGAGTAAAGATAAAAAAATGTTTTATTTATTTACCATACCTCTCATTTATTTATATTTTTATTAATTTACTGTACCTCTTTTATAAATATGGTATTTGACCCATAGGATTCACTTAAATAAAACCTATTCTTGAAAATGGGCGAATGGATTCACTTAAATAAAACCTATTCTTGAAAATGGGCGAATGGAAGGTTGTAAGTCCTAATTTCAAGGGCTAAATTTACCTTTTTTACCCTCTCCCTTAAAATAAGGTGGGCTATTCGAGGTGATTTGTAAAAATGTACTATGATACAAAATATTCGCCCACTAAAAATTTAAAACCCCTTAATTTCGCCAAAGGGCGAACATTCGCCCCTAAAATTATCCTTGATCCTAGTTCAATGGAAAAGGGAGTGGAAGACTTATCTGCAAGCATTAATCGAATATCATGTGCGATTAAGGGACGAAGAGGATGACCTGATCTACGGATTAGCAAAGAAATGAAACTATACCCCAAAGGATGGATATGCTATCATTCATGCTGACCACAAGTCGGATTTCTTGGAGAGTTGGTGGAGAAATATATGGAAGTTAAAAGGACCACAGCGCACTCAGTTACTGATGTGGAACATCATCATGGACAAAACACCAACTGGATCCAATCTCAGGAAACGGGCATTTCAAGGACCGACTTGGTGTGTTTTATGCCGCGCAGAGGAGGAATTGAATCAACACCTCTTCCTCTCATGTACCTCTACACAACAAATCTAGGCACAGGTCTTACTCACACTAAACATACCATATACATGGAATGGCGATGATATGCCATTTGCCTGGAATAGGTGGTGGGAATCAGCAATAAACCTGAGAGCTCAAAACCTGCATTTATTGGTTCGTTGGTACATATGGATGTGCCGAAACAACATTATCTTTAGGGGAAAAAACATAGTTTGGGCACAGATTATACCAAAGATTTGTACGAGTTATATGGAAATCTCAGTTGATGAATAGGTATCCAAGACACAGAACATCACATCGGAAGTCATTAACAATGAACACCCCTGGGCCTACTTCGACGGAGAAGAACAAGAACAAGGTTGTGGAGGAGGCATAATCCTACATCTGACTAAAACACATTTTTTTCACATCTGTTTGGGGTTGGGAGATGGCACAAATAATTTTGTGGAGCTCCTCACACTCCGACATCTCTTATATTTTTTTTTATACAAAAATTGCAGACAGTTACAAATATATAGAGACTCCAAGATAGTTATAAACTGGTTCAACTGCATATCAACATGCCATGCATATACACTCAGAACCATTTTGGATGATATTTTATTTCTAAAAACACATTTTGATCTTGTTTCATGTACTCATATCTACAGGGAGCGTAATGAATCCACAAACCGGCTATCGAAAGAGGCAACGCATCATCCTCGAGGGGAATGGCTGATCACAGAGCATACACCTGAGCAGATCTATCAGTTCTTCCACAGACCATACATAGAACATGATCTACAGAGGGCTGACAGGCCCTAACTTATCATTATTTTGTGTTTATTTTTTTGTCTACAGAACAGTAATCACCAATGGTGAAATTTTGAATTATGTAATTAAAATGTATATGATCAGTTACTATCAATATACCCTTCACAGGGTCATTTTGTAGTTCTTTATAGTTACAAACAGTCCACAGTTGACCACAGTGAAGGTTCATACATATGCCTATGGCATTTACAACATGTAATTTTCTCTGATTAATGAAAATTACGATAATTTCTCCCAAAAAAAACAAAAAATGTAGTTCAACTCAAACAATTAAGAGACAAACAAATTTATTTTCCTTTTTAATTCGACAATGTAAAAATATAATATATATCCATTAATCATTAAACAAAGATATCTACCTTTTAACAACAACAACAACAAAAGAAAAAAAAAATCTTATTTTTTTTACACATATATGGTTTATGGTGAATAATAATTAAAAATGTAAATAAATAATCCTGATTTTATGAAGTTTAAGTACATGCCTATGTTTGTATGGTATAGAAATGTTATTTGAAAAAATTGTAAAGTCTATGGAGTGAATGAAAACGGAGAAAGAAGTTTACTGGTGACATTATATTTTTTGGAATATATACATATATAAGAGTTATTTTAATGAATTGCACTTTAATCTTTACAGAGTATTGTCGTATTGTCCCCAGGATGCACACACCCATAATTGAAGTATATCACCCATAATTAAAGTCCTCCACTACGAGGGGCCTACAGTTATTTATTTTATCTGGTAATTAGAAAGCAGAAAGGTCCACTTAATCTCAGGCTTCTCAATTATTAGTCTTTAATCATTATAAATAATCAATTTAGTGTGCATTGGAATTTAAGCAAACCACTCTTTAAATTAAATAAATGAAAGCAAACTATTCTTTAAATTAAGATATTTATTGAGGAGGCCTTTGTTTTTATGTTAGGAAGGTAGGGAGACATACTCCAATGCATATTTCTAGGTCTTTTCTTATGGATGGTACGTTGTGTAACGATTTTTTCCTCAACAATTTACATATATTTATTGCATTCATTACACGATTTTTTCCTCAACAATTTACAAATATTTATTGCATTCTATAGAACACTTTAAATTAAACACTTGGAATTATGATTTATAAGTTTTGTTATTGCTCTTTGTATTTTGTCGGTCTATGATTTATAAAATCACAACCCTAAATTAGAATGTGCAACTTGCAACTCTATTACAACTTCCACTTTATGTTATTTCAGTAACTATATGATTTATAAAATCACAACACTAAATTAGAATGTGCAACTTGCAACTCTATTACAACTTCCACTTTATGTTATTTCAGTAAGTATATGATTTATAAAATCACAACACTAAATTATAATGTGCAACTTGCAACTCTATTACAACTTCCACTTTATGTTATTTCAATAAGTATATGATTTATAAAATCACAACTCTAAATCAGAATGTGCAACTTGCAGCTCTATTACAACTTCCACTTTATGTTATTAATAAAGAATACCATGTGACCTCTTACATGAGCTTTAATTATTGTCGGTGGTTAAAATGGGCTAAAATTTTAGTGACGGTAAGAAAGGTTTCATGGTGCACACATTTTAATGATCAGCCATGTCTTTGGGAATTGTGAAAATGAAAGCATGCCCTATATATAGGTTGGCATGCTACTAAATGTGGTTTATAAACCGGGTGACTAGTTATTAAGTTAGTAATGGAGTTATTTATGGAGGCGGAGGAATTGCTTGGATGGTCAAAAGTGGTCGGAATTCAGGTAAAAAAATTTCAAAAAATCTTGTAGAGGTAGAGTTTGAATCATGTTTTTGATTGTGGAAATGGATTCAACACCATCAAAATCTTTTGGGGCACCTAAAATTATGAAATTTGACGGTTTTTACTTAGATTTACAAAAATCCCTACCAGAGTTTTTCAAAATATGACCGAAATTTACATAACTTTCAGGGGAAAAAAGCGGTCTCGTTAAACTAGGGCATTAGTAATAATGATTAAATGATTCAGATAAAAATAATGAAACTTATATTGAGTATGTATGTTTATATAAATTTACGCATTTTATTTTTAATCAACGAATTATCGTAAATGTCAATTAAGATCATTGGAGTTATTGTGTGATAGGTCTAAGTTTTTCTCTTTCAATCTGAATCATTAAGCTTATATTGAGTGTATGTATGTTTTTCTCTTTCAAATGTCTAATATTTGAAATTGATTTCTTATCTATTTTTAAAGATATAAAAATATATCATAATAATATTATAACAAAAATTTCCTGATGGGAGTGCTTATCTAGGAACTGATTTTTGGTAGGTGTTCACTGACTTCCGACAGGCAATGTTCTATCAATGTCTTTTTCCGATCATGGTAATAACTTACATGCAAATTTTTCGTATGACCAAAGGATTGACGGCCCTCGGTGTGGGAACCGGGTTCTACACTTGGCCTCGCATTGAATGTGTGTGACACTTCCACACTCCATGTACTGGTGATCACCTATCCAACCCCCCTCATAAATTCTTGCAACTAGGACTTGGCATTTTCATACTCTCCATGGTCATCATCAAGATCATTCCTTTTTTCTACTTTGATATGGCAAATTCTTTCCATGGCGGATTGGTTACAGGAAGGGAACATTTTGACACGCATGTTATGCTCATTTATGAGCTCATCATGCGACATTGCCTTGGGATGGTGATCCAAATTTAAACAGGAACACAACAAATTACAGATATAACCATACACATAGAGATGTAGTAGAAATAAACTTCATTTCATTAATATAAAAGAACTAAATATGCTTACATACAGAATGGAAATAAACTAGCTCGGGCGATGGTAGCTTATCTCTGAGAAGAGATGTGGCGGCTACATGCCTCTGAACTGTGTTACAATGATGCTCAAAGCCCTATTTATTATTGAGAAACAATGGAAAACCATAAACATCCAAAAACCTAACCCTAGGAGATGAAGCACCAAACTATGGGCCTCATTTAGGTAAATTAGTACATCAACTTGCCGGGGTCGTAACTTTGGCATACGATCTTTGTTTGACGCGCAAAATACCTCGTTAGAAAGATCTATCTGATGCCTACAACTTTAGAGTGGCCAACATCAATAAAGCTGCCATGTTGGCCTCGGTTTTCCCAAAAAAACGTTGTTTAGAGCCTCAAAACAGCGCCGAAAGTTCAAGACCTGAAAAACTGCCAAAAATAGTAAATTGTGCTACAATTAAGGAAACTGAAAAAACTGAAAGAAACAATGGTGGGGCTCCAAGTGAAATAGGAGGGTGGCCACCAATATCCACCTGGATCATTCCTTCCCCCTTAGGAAGCAATGGTCCTCATTGCATTGAGTTCCTCCATGAGATGAGGAAACTTCTGTTGAACTTGGTCCCTGGTGAGCCAATTGCCCTGGTGAAGGAGTTGGTCTACTTTGACAACTCGATATAGTTGGATCATTTGTTGTCGAGTGTTCTTGATCTGTGTGTCCATGATCCGATCAGTTGTGGCTTATTCCATGCAGTCTGGGTTTAACTCTATTGGTGTGAGTTGTTCTGCAATGTCGGATGTGTCCAACAATGGTGGAAAGTAGGGTCGAAGGCAGTCCACATTGAACACTGGGTGCAGACCAAGGAATGGTGGAATATTGAGCTCGAAGGCATTGTCCCCTACTGCCTTGGTGATGGTGTATGGCCCATATTAGAGCGGGCGAAGCTTGCGGTGGAGCCCAGCAAGGCGTTCCTTCTACAAATGTAGCCAAACTTTTTCGCCCACTTGGAACTTGTGTGGCACCTGATGTTGATCATGTCATTGCTTGTACTTAGCATTGGCTCTGTCCAATATGTCATGGACCTATTGGCGGATGTGTTGAATGTGCTCATGAAGTTGTTTGCCTTGTCGAACTGGACATGGGTTGAATCTGCCTAAGTAGCTGCAAATGGTATGGCCACATCAATGGGACATAGTGGCTGGAAACCCAAGCCCACCTGAAAAGGGTTGTGGCCAGTCGAGTTGTGGAGAGCCCGGTTTTAGTTGTGTTGGAGATAAGGGAGGCTCTCATGTGTGTGGATTCTTTGAGTTGTACATGCGTAGAATGTGTACGATCATCCTATTGACGACCTCTTTCTGACCATCAGTTTGGGGATGGAAAGTTGTGGACTTAGTGAGCTTGGTGTCCAGCATCAACCAAAGACTGAACCAAAATGTACTGAGGAACCTGTTGTCCTGATCTGAGATGATAAACTGTGGGATCCCAAAGTGTACCACACTCGTTCAAAGAAGAGTTTAGTAGTGGCTTCTACTGTGATATTCTTCTTACAGTCCACCATAATGGCCATCTTCGAGAATCTGTCAACGACCACAAAAACATAGTCGTTGCCATGCTTAGTAGAAGGAAGGCCCGACATGTAATCCATGGAGATGGATTCCCAAGGTTGACTAGGGATAAGCAACGGAGTATAGACGCCTTGCTTCTTGATGGTCGGTTTGGAAATGGCGCACGCAGTGCAGGATCTGATGTACTTCCCGACATCCTGTTGAAGATTCAGCCAATAGAAATACTTCTGCAGTACTGCCACTATTTTCTCGACCTCAAAATTCCCAGCGACCCGTCTGTAGTGCGCTTCCCAAATCATCTTGGCACACTTGCTTGAAGGAACACAAAGGTTTCCTAGGTGGCATAACAGTGCATCCTAAAGGTGAAAATCTAGAACTTGCTGACCCTCCAAGAGAGTCTAGTATGTGTGGCCGAATTTTGGGTCGCTTTTGTAGAGAAGTGGTCAATCAGAAGTCTCGTGCCCACAAGAGTTGAGCACGGTCGTTAACACCATAATCCATGGTCGACTGAGGCAGTCTGCAACATTATTGGTGTTTCTCTTCTTGTACTTGATATTCAAATGGAACTGTTGCAAGTGTGTGGACCACTTCTGGTGGCGATCATTCTGCAACTTCCCTTGTGTCTGTATGAACTGCATGGGTCGGTGGTTTGTGTGGATGACCGTTTCCGTCCCCAAAATGTAATGCTTTCATTGTCGACAAGCTTGCACAATGGAATACATCTCTTTGTCATAAGCGAGATACTTTCTAACTGTGTCTAAAAGTGTCTCACTGTGATATGCCACTGGATGTCTCTGTTAAGTAATGATTGCCCCAATAGCATAGTCAGAGGCATCTATCTCGATCTCAAATGGTTGTTGCAAGTCTGGTAATATGAGCACTAGTGTAGAGTAGAGGCGATGTTTCAACTCTGCAAATGCCTTCTGTTGAGATTTAGACCAAAAGAATTTTGCTTTCACTCCTCCCTTGGTGACATGACTCAAGGACCAAGTGATATGAGAGAACCCCAACACGAACCTGCTGTAGAAATTGGTAAAACCTAGAAATTTGCAAAGCTCTGTCAGAGTGGTTGGGGTTGGCCAATCCCGAATGACATGGATCTTGGCTAGATCCACATGCACCCCCCATTCATCAATAATGTATCCTAGATACTGAATCTGGGTCATGCCAAAAGTGCATTTCTCCAGATTGGCACACAGCTTGTGTTGCCACAGTGTTTGGAGAACCTGTCAGATGTGGTGGAGGTGCTCTTCTCAACTTTGGCTGAAGACCAGAATGTCATCCAAGTGTACCACTACAAATGAATTGGTGAATGGCCGCAATATGTCATCCATCAGCCTCATGAAGGTTACAGGAGCATTCGTCAACTCGAAAGGCATAACCAACAATTCGAAAAGGACCTCCTTAGCTTTGAAGGAAGTCTTCCACACATCAGAGTCTTTGATTGGTACCTGGTGATATCCGGACTTCAAGTCGATCTTGCTGAAATATATTCCCCCCTTGAGTTGGTCCTGAAGGTCATCAATCCGTGGGATCGGGTACCTATTCCGGATAGTGATATGGTTCAGCGCCTGATAGTCAATACAAAGTCTCCAAGTCCCATCCTTCTTCTGTACCAACACGATCGGGCTCCCACAAGGCGATGAACTTGGCCAGATGTGACCTTTCTGCAGCAGCACCTGAATCTGCCTCTTGTTTTCGTCATTCTCTAGGATAAAGCTCTGATAGATTGGTCCATTGGCAACGACGCACTTGAGGTCAGATCGATGGAGTGCTTGACCTAACAGTGCAGAGGCACCCCTCCGAGGGAGGTGAAGATGTCCTCATACTCCTCCACGACCTTGTCCATCTGTGTTGTCGTGCGGAGGGGCCATGTCTAGAGGTCGTTGCCATTGTCTTCTTCTTTCCCTGAGGGCGTATCATCAGGAAAACAAATTTCCCAGTTTTGGAAATGAGCTTACTGCATTGTTTTGCAGTAACCAAAGAGATGGCGGTAGGCGATGCTACCTTCGATACCCTGTAAAACTTATTTCCCAAGATAACAATAACATTGTGAGGCCTTGTCTCATACACAGCATGTCGCTTCCACAAGTATGGTTGGCCTAATAATACATCACAAACATCAAGAAGAGCAATGTCACGTAATATATCATTCGTGAAGAGCTTGATGTTTTATGGAAGGCAGAATTGTTGGCTGATGCAGAGATCCCATCCTTGGTGAAGCCACCCAATGGTGTACGGTTGTGGGTGTACAGTTGTGGTTGGTAAGCCCAGACGCTTCACGACTTCTGTTGAAATGAGGTTCTTTTGGCTCCCGCTGTCGACAATGAACTATAGCGGGGAACCCTTTACCCACATCTAGGAGTGGACGAGGCACTCCTCCTCCTTTGGATCTTCAAGTTCCTCCTTCTGGATCTTCGTGGTGGAAATGGTGGCATTGGGCTTCACATCGATTATCTACTTCCCTTTGTCATTCCCCTTGTTAGGTTCTGACTAAGAGTTGGAATATGCATTTGATTCAGAAACCTTCAACTCATCCACTAGTGACTGCTTGGCCCGACACTCACTTGTGTTGTGAGTGGAGCTCTTGTGGAACTCACACCACTTTCCCGTGTCCTTCTTCGACTTTGGTGGGTTGTCTTGGGCCACCCCGCCCCGCCCCGCCTTGGCTTTGTTCTTTGTTCTACGGTTTGGGGGCACGTTTCCCTTGCTTCAGATTCGCAAATCCAAAGTCTCGCTTTTTCTGTTTAATCTTTTGTTCGATCTTGATAGCGTATCAGTACGTCGTGCCGAGCGAGGAGATTTCCAGGAACTCCATCTCATCCTGGATGTACCTATGTAGGCAGTCACGGTACTTGAGTACCAAATGTTTCTCAGAATCCTTGATACCCAACTTCGTGCAAAGGGTATGAAAAACATTGGTAAACTTCGGCACATCTTGGTCCCTTCCCTGTTGCAGCATGGTCCACTTTATGTATTTATCCTCGTAGCTCTCGACAGGGCAGTACTGCTCCTTGATGGCATCTCGAAACAATTTCCAAGTGGGTGTGACTAAAAACAATGAGGATGTACTTTCATCCTTCTTCTCAAAGTAGGTTTCCCACTAGTCTTTGACATGGGGGGCATCTTTGAGAAGAGCAAATGTAATCTTTTCCTCGCTGGAAAAATCATGAACAGAAAAATATCCTTCTAGCATATTTAACCATTTATCTACGACGTCTGCATCTATTTGACCCTCAAATATGGGAATGTCAAAGTTTACTTGTACCTTAAAAGGAGTGGCATTTCCAGAGTGGTTGTTAGATGTGGATGTGTCCCGGTGGGCAACCGTTGAAGGATCTGGGCAAAATTATCCATCATCGCATTCCTTTGTTTCTCGAGGGCCTCCTCGATCAATATTTTGATAGGATCTCTTACACCCTCGTCTTTCTTTTCTTCCCCCATGGGCGGTCATTGGGGTTTGCGACAATGATCTTGCAAAGGTTCAACCAAATCAAGCCCTAACTCCTTATACCCCGACCTCGTTGGGGACATGCAAAGAAAAAAAGAGAAAGAGCAGACCCCTCTGATACCATTGATCTGAATTTAAACAGGAACGTAAAAAATTATAGATATAGCCATACACACAGAGATGTAGCAAAAATAAACTTCATTTCATTAAATTTAAAAAAACCAAAATATGCTTACATACAGAATGGAAATAAACTAGCTCAGGCGATGGTAACTTATCTCTAAGAAGAAATGTGGTGACTACATGCCTTTGAACTGTGTTATAATGAGGCTCAAAGGCCTATTTATTATTGAGAAATAATGGAAAACCCTAAACATCCAAAAATCTAACCCCAGGAGATGAAGCACCAAACTATGGGCCTCGTTTGGGTAAATTGGCACATCAACTTCTCGGGGTCGTAACTTTGGCATATGATCTATGTTTGACGCTCACAATACCTCGTTAGAAATATCTATCCGAGGATTACAACTTTCGAGTGGCCAGGATAGGTTTATAACCCATGTTGGCCCCGATTTTCCCAAAAAAAAAAAAAACATCGTTTAGGGCCTTAAAATGGCTCCGGAAGCTCAGGACACAAAAACTACCAAAATTAGTAAATTGTGCTACAATTAAGGAAACTGAAAAAACTGAAAGAAACATTGGTGGGGGTCCAAGTGGAATAGGCGGGTGGCCACCAATATCCACCTGGATCAGATGGTTGAGCTCGAGCTCAATCGGGACACTTGGCCCATGTCATGCAGGTTCTATGGCTTTCATCTCATTCATCATACCAATCTCCTCACGTCCATAATGCATTATATAGGCCTTAAGCTACTCGTATGGTGGTGGAAAGATGGTCATCTTGTTGTTAAAGTTGTGGTAGCTCGTCGACTCTAAGCCTCTTTGACTCTTTACAAAAGGTGGCTAAAGCATATGGTAGTAATAGTGTTTGAAGGTTAGTTACCACTTATATACCTTCAATTCGTTGAACTAGGTCTCTCTTGTGGTCATTTTCTTCAACGGGTTTCTCAGTGATTTGTTTCATTTAGTAGTCTCAACCTTAGGACTAACCAGGGTTTATTTTTTTCTCAATGTTCCTCGTCTTGTTTTTGCACAACACGTGGACTGGCCCGTCCTTTGAATTAGTTGTTGTTTTATCCCCAGCGTCCATACAAACCTTGGACCCAACTGGGGTTTATTTTAACTACACAGTGCTTGTTTGTGCAGTTTTGTATTCTAGTATATTTTCCATTTGGTTCTAAAATTGGTTTTTGTCTTTCCCAACCTTTGTCTTTGAAAGTTGCCACAACTTTGGTACAATCATCACAGTGGGCTTATGAAGGGTATCAATTACTCCTTTACTACCCCACATTCTTCTCTTGTCCTACATTTAAGTCTTCCTTCTACATCTAGGTGAGACTACACTCTTGGTGAGACGTTACTCGGGTCGTTGTTCATTTTTTTTTTGCTCATATTCAAGTGTTTTGTCTGTAGGTATTACATTGCTCCACACCAAAGATTACCCTTCCAATGGGGTGGTGCTCCAGGGGCGTCCTCCTCAAGGCACAAGCGCCTTTTCGGGTGGGAATCAATGGAAAATTTCTTTGAGGCTGCCCCTCTTGAGGTCAAAAAGGAAATTCTAAATCTGGAAGCCAAAGAATTTGGAGATCGCAAATACTTCTCTGACTCAGAGATAGGTGGAAGCAGTTTAAAATGGGTGTCGGATCTAGGAAAGTTTTGGAGAAGAAGAATTTATTTTCTTCACTCCATCACACACCATCGTCAAATGGAGATATTGCTTAGTATGGTTACTTGAGATAAGTTGATAACTACAAACTCTTTGTCGGCCAAGAGGAGATTAAGCACATATTGCGGGACATCAAATATAACCTTGATGATATAGTGGTAAGGTTGAGTCGTGTGGAACGTTTTGTGGTGTCAGACTTAGACATTGATTCAAATGACCATTAGGAAGAGGCAACAATTATCAATGTTACACCTTTCAACACTATTCACGTAAATTTTGATTTGCCTATGAACAATCCCATGAAAACACTTCCTCACACTCGCCAGTTATCATTCTCGACTAAAATGTTCATCAAGCAAGCACTTTCATATTTTGAAGATGGAAGGAATCTACATGTTCATGTGTTTCTACTTAAATCTTACTATTCTACATGATTTTTGGTATGTTTACAGTTGATACTCGTCTATATTCTCGATATATTGTTAGGTAGCCACTTTTTGTAAAATTTGTCAATGGTGTCCTACTCTATATGACATATATTGTTAGGTAGCCACTTTTTGTAAAATTTGTCAATGGTGTCCTACTCTATATGACTGGTACAGTAAAATCACCTTTAATTATTTTTTGTTAGTACTTATTTGCGATACTCTACTTTATAAATCTAATATAATAAACTCAACTCATTCCTAAAATATTAATAAAATGAAAAACTCTCACTATAATATCGTATATAATATTTTCAACTGTCACTAATAAATTTAAAAATTAATAATAATAATAATAATAAAACAAAAACTATGAAAAATTTATAAAAATCAAATAAAAAATAATTATCAAAACATATACTAAATAAAAACCGAAAAATTAAAACATCATTCTCACCCTATCAATTAAGAATTTGCTCCGCATTGTCTTAGTATCATTTCTTCAACATCATTAACCTTATTTGTCCCGCCTAGCTTTAAAAACACACGTACCTAATTAGCTCCCCTCGTAATGTCAATCATTTTTCTTACTTTAAATCTTAAAAAACTTCCCTTATTTTATTCTTTTAAATTTTTTTAGTACTATTCTTTTTTTCAGTTCTAAAGATTTTAGTTTATTTTATTTTATATTTATATTTATTTATTTTTTAAATTTAAATATCAATCTAACTTTTTCGATATTTATTTTAATTTTTTTCTCGAAGTTCATGAACGTTTGGTAATTTAATATATAAAAAACATTATAATAAAAAATAACATAAACTATCATTTAAAATAATAATAATAATAATAACAAAAATATAATATTAATTTAATTTCATAATAAAAAATTATAAAAATAAAAAATTAATTAATTTTTATTAATAAAATTATAAATAATATTTATAAAAAAAATTAATCATAATATATTTATCACATTCAAATAAATTTAAATAATAATAATTTATAATAATAACCATTATATTTTAAAACTTCAAATTTAAATTTAATTAATAAACATATAAAAAAATTAATACTTAAAATTATATATATTTTCAATACTTTATATATTTCATTAAAAAATTAAATTAAAAAGAAATAATAAAACATGCATAACTGTGTAATAATATATAATATAAAAATTTTAATAAAATTAAAAATAAAAATATTTTTATATATGGAAATGTGAAATTTATATAAATATAAATAATATTATTAAGAATTAATAAAAAATTATTTTAATTCCTGATCTATCAAATGTTAAGAGGAATCAAATTTCTTGAAGTGCAAACTTTCTCTCAAATTTTACAATCAAAAAGAAGTTTGAGTCTCGAGATTTAATCCCTCTTAGTATTTGGTAAATTGCGAGTAAAAACAGATTTATCTTGATTAGTATTTATCACATACTCTTTAACTACACTTATTATTCAAATCCTAAAAAGACACACACAACCAAAAAACCCACCTTCTATTCAAGAGAGGGTGACATAAAAATGGCTAGCCTTGGCTAGACTATTAGGTAATAAAAGATAATATCATCTCATAAAATTAAGATAATATTAAAATATTATTACTTCCAAATTTTAGAAACAATGATAAATGATAAAAAAATAAAAAAAATGAAAAGAAAAGAAAAAATAATTGCCTTATATAAATTTTATATTTTTAATTTAAAACTATTTTTCTATTTAAAATTTAATCATATTCTAATTTTTTTATAATACAAATTATCCCATTTCAATTAATAAATTGTATGAAATGTACCTCACAAAGAACAATAACGTTAACGAATCAC
Organism: Pinus tabuliformis; assembly: GCA_031772625.1. Classification (NCBI taxonomy): domain Eukaryota; kingdom Viridiplantae; phylum Streptophyta; class Pinopsida; order Pinales; family Pinaceae; genus Pinus; species Pinus tabuliformis. Next base: position 241,396,822 of record CM062804.1, read on the forward strand.
AAACCTCAAAAGGATGGACATTACAACTCCAGATTCGATTTAAGTTAGGTTAGATTGGTGGATAAAGAGTGATAGGGAATTATAAGGATATTGATGTAATGATAATGTACAACACATTTAGTTTTGCATCCTAAAGAATATAGGATTGGAAAAACGAAAGGTTGTTTTATTTTAATAAAATGCGTTAGAAAAAATAAAGGTGTAGAAAATTAAAGGCCGACGGGGCACGTTTCCGCATAATTTGAGAGATGAAGTTTATTAAGCTTCTCAATAAAAACGATGTGAATTGAAATTTAATTTTAATATATGATTATTAAATTAAATTGTTTTTTGTTTTATAAATATATAAATAAATTTTTTTATATGTTGATTAAGTGGTTGGTACAATAAAATATTGTCGTTTTTATCTGGTTTCATATTTTATGAAAGGTATTTTTGGCTCTTTATGATAAGGCTCAAGGAATTAAAATTATTCCAATAAGTTTTGGTTAACGATAACAAAAAAATAAAAAATTTGACTTTTAGTTAATTGGATTTATTTGGAGTGGTTGGAAAGAATGATTATTATCATCTTCACCTAGGTTCAATTCCCATGAGTGACATAATCAAATTTAATAAAATATTGGAGTCTTGATATAATGAATAAATAGAACATATATATTCCTAAGTTAACTTATGGTTTTTCTACTTCACTTGAAATTTACCAGTACATAATGTATAAATATATAATATAATTATTAAATTAAATTGAATGCATTTGACTTATGGTTTTTTTACTTCACTTGGAATTTACGGTACATAATATATCAAATACATAATATAATTATTAAATTGAATTGAATGCATTTGGGACTTTCTCTTACTACAATCTAAATAAAAAAGACTACAAAAAGATGCATTTTGATGTGAATATTGCAAGAACCAATAAGCTTGCAATTTCAACTTCATTTAAAAATAACTAGATAGCAATTTTTTTCTATCCTATATAAATTTTATAAAATAATTATTAATCTTACAATTATATATATATATATATATATATATATATATATTTTTTTATTTTTTTTTCAAAAGGTGGAAAAACCTATCATACTCAGTTTGTCAAACCAACAGTGAGGACAGCCATCTCTGACTGCTATCCGCAAATGTCAGTTGACACATCACTGTTATCAAGGAAAACCACGCCACCTGAAATGACTCGCTGGTAGTCCGTAAGGGAGTATATATATTTATATATACTCATCTTTTTGGGTCACTCATTCGAAACCCTTATTTTTGTCTTTCTATTAAATCCAAAATGTAAATCTTAGAAAGTGTTTTTAAGTGTTCATTATGTTTCAGCGTGAGAGAAATGAACAATTTGGCGGAATCAGTCCTCCATGAACCTATAATGGTCATACATTGTTTTGCCACGGAGAGAAATTGTAATCATAAAACAGTTGTGAATGAATTAATACTTTTATCGATAGTTTCAAAATAAATAAAAGGGGGATTTTCCTACTTTAGTTTATTTTTTTTTTCTTAAAAAAAATTAAAAGTTATAATAATTTAAAATTGTATTATAATAATAAGGTTTAAAGTAGGTTTAAATTTTACTTTTCTAAATGTAAAGAAGATATTCGTCTAAAACTCAAAAGTATCGAAAGATAATGAAAACATAGTAATAAATCAACTTACATTTTAAAATTCAAGTTATATCCATCCCAACTCTAAAAAAAAATCTCAATTAAGAAAAATAAATAATTATTACTATAAATATAATAATAATAATATGATGAGAATATCGTCGCTAATTGACCTTCTTACGTTACATTCCAGTCTTTCACTTCAACATGTACACGTGTCATTGATCTATTTCTTGAGTCCCAACGATGCGAGATGCACGGGAAAATGTCCAGACATGGACAGTCAAAATAACTCATCATATGGATAATGGATAGTGGAGCCCATCACAGTCGTGTTGGATCTCAAATTAATATATCCAGCCTGCGAGGATCTAAAGGATCTTGTTATTAATTACATAACTTATCGACCCCAAACAGCGAAAGGGTGGCTGCATCTGTTTTTCTTTTTCTTCCTTACTGTATTTTGTTCTGTCAAAGTAAATAATTTTCAAGAATGACTGGAAATCGCTATGGTGTTATGCATGCCAAGTCCGTGACAGAATTTCTAGGGGTCACTTGCTTCATTACTACAGTGGGAATCGACCTCGAAACTCTCGATTGATGTTCAGCAACAACCTGTTCCGCGAACCATTCGAGTCGCTCTGCATTGCTGAGGGGGAGCTTTCGTTTTCCTCCGAAAGGAACAGACTCCATGCCCTTCTGCTTCAGCATGCTGTCTGCAAAATTCAGCAGCCTCTTGACGTTTGCGTCGCTCGGATTCTCGGCGTCGCCCATTAATCCACACCCCTGTAAATTCCACAGCCGCGATAAAGTTCAGTAAGCGTAAAATAGGCAGGAACAGAAAACTGTATTGCCCAGGGCAAGCTTCAAATTGATCGTCTAGGACAACATTTTACAGTGCACTTCAGATTTATTTTTAACCTCAAAAATAAAATGAGGTCTACATAAGACTGTCTATTTTCAGGTTACCTGAATCCTGACGTAATTGCGCCGGCTTTGCCCAAATGCCACGCTCATGGCGTGATCGACAGTGTCGGAAATTCCATCTCCGACGATTTTAATGACGGGTTTAGCCCAGTGGCCGGCATCCCATTTTCGCACCTTCTCGTAATCGTAAGCCCGATCGAACTGCCCCGTTCCAACGGAAAGCACCAGCAAATCCTCCACGCCTCCCACAGACGGAAACTCGTGCTTGTTATTCACAACATGAGTTATGGCCGCAGCAGTGGGATTGTTCATCACTAGCCCTCCGTCTACAGCCGTGCAGACCGCTTTTCCGTTGACGGATTTCAAGAACGCGGGCTTGTAGAAACCGGGAGCGGCCATCGCCGCCCGACAGACTTCCCATAGCTGGAAATCAAAATTGTCAGTTTCCAGCGCGTCGGCGCGAGAGAAGAGGAACGGGGCGGCGCTTGACATCTCATAGCAAGGAATCAAGATGGGTTTTAGCGTGTCCTTCAGCGTCAAGCTCCGCCCATCCTTGGCAGCAAACAGACGCTTCAAGACGCGCTCGATGCTCTTGCTGGAGAAACGGGCGCCCTTGCGCCGGAATTTAGCCAGAATGCCCCCCGACTCCGGCTTGAACATCGTCCGCCCCTCCTCCGCCAGCAGCTTCCACACTTCCTCCGCCCGGCAAAGCGGTCGGCAGCCGCCGTCATTGGCGAAGAGCATGGCAGCGATGAGACCTCCGACGCCGGTCCCGATTGCGACGTCGAAAAAGTCCGCAATTCTGGCATCGGGATCGCTGGTTTTCGTCTGCAGGATCTTTTCAAGATACGCCAGTGTGCGCCCCGCGACGATGCCTTGCATCGCCCCGCCATCGATGCTCAGAATGCGGACCTTTCCGCTTGTCGACTTTTTGTTGATGAGCTCCTTCTCCCAGTCGAGGCCGAACAGAAAATTGTTCTCCAGCAACGAGAAAATCTCGTAGCTGAGCTTGTTGCTATCACAGCTCATTCGGCCATGTCCACCTTCCAATCCCAGCGCCATAATTCGATTGATGTTGAAGAATATTAATTGCAATTGCGACAGACAATCAATACAAAATCTTGAAACGATATTTCTGGAATTGATGTGCACACTGCGTATTGTCATGGGGCCTGTGGGATTTATATGGAGGAAGGCTATGAATGGTTTGGTGGAATCCGGAAACCCATCCGGACAGCAGAATCTCCGGTGCAGACTGACCAAATCTTCTGCGACCTGCCTGGAAACTCAGCGACCGCCCATGCTCACGTATTAACCGCACCGCAGTAAAATTTTAACCTTAGTAAAGGTTTTTATGGAAGTTTTTGGCTTTACATGCGGCCAACATCTGCCGCGTGGGGTCCATCATACTTGCGTACTGCCTCCGAGTGTGTAGAGTGAAGGGTGTAAGGAGGCAACTTGCAGGCCTGGAATTTGACCTGTTCCACAACGTATTATGGGTTTCACAGTGAATACAAATTTTAAACCCTAAATTTGGGTTGAACATATTTAAGTTAACTGTGATAAATTTTAATGGCCAGCTGTGAATTGATTTCCGATTAAAGCACGTTTTAGAAGCTAGGACCGTAGTTAAAATAAAAAATAAAAAATTCAACTTGAATCACATTGAGAAATTTATTTAGGTAAAATTATAATGATAAGATATAGTTAATACGTTGGAATTATTCACTATAGTTCATCATTAAAATGAAGATAGAAAATCTAATCTAAAATTAAATTGAAATAATAATATAAAGATGAAACAAAATCTCCATGATTAAATATTAACATTAAAATCATAAATCATTTAATAACATTTCAAATTTAATAAAAATATTTTAATATAGCATTTAAGAACAAATTAATTAATTAAAATTTTATCAAAAAAATTTAATTAATTAATTAATTATTAGAAATTTTAAGAATTCTATTTAGGAAATAAAAGAAATTAAGAATTGGATCAAAAAAATTAAATACTAAGTGAGTAGTTTTTAATGTAACATTTTCAATTTAAAATAAATAATAAAATAATGGAATATGTAGTTAGCAAATCTCTGTGAGAATATGAATATGGAGGATGAAAATCACTTCCTCTTAGAGTGCCTCGCATACAACCACATTAGATCTCAGTTTCAAAATTAGATCTCAGTTTCAAAATTTCTGTTGCAACACTGACCTTCCTAGCCTTTTATGATGTCAAAATTACAGTGAGCTCGAAAGGCTTCTCTCCAAACTTTTTGAGCATACGAATAAAATCTTAAATCAAACTAAATAAATTGTTTCTTTAGGTCCGATAGACCAAAATTTTGTCTCAATAGACGTTAACCACCACCACCACCATCATATATATAAATTTTGATAAATAATTTTATCACTTTAAAAGAAAATTAATTTGAGTTAAACATTTTTTAATCATAATTTTATTAAAATAATTTTGTTAAATTTAAATTAAAATATTTTTTCATAATTATTATATATTAAATTAATTACTTAAAATATAAAATAGTAATATACTAAACAATAAAAAAAATTATTTTTAAATCTTTTATATCCTTTAATTTAAAATTCGATCCAAATTTTTTTAATAGTTAATTTAAATTATGTAATTTAACACATTTGAAAGAATAAAAAATTTACAACCTCACTCAAATTGTATTGAGGCATATAAAGTACCGAAACATCTCATTCTTACACTGATTGAAGTAGCGACAAATAAAATCTTCCAGAGGGTTTAACTTTTTGGACGGTAACGATGAATAAAATATTCCAGAGGATTTAACTTTTTGGACGATGACGACAAATAAAATCTATTGAGCTAACATTCCAAACACATTCTTTTTACCGGAATGTGAATCACAAATTCAAATTCATTGAAATTTATCGAAATTACCCATCATTATTGTAACCAGCCATTAAATTTCGCCCTCAAAAAAGTATCTGGGACCCACCAATACTATAAGGTCTGTCGAAAGTGCGGTGCCGTAACGCCATTAATGACAAGAGAGCGTCATGAAATTCCCGCTGGATTTTTACACACCTCCGTTACTATCCGTATAAAAATGTGAGAACATAAATTTTCCGATCACATTTGATATGACCAACACGACAAACCACAACATATGACGTTGACATCTGTCAACCAATAGTTGGCAAATCTAATCAATCATAATAGTTGGCGAATATGATTCCGTATATTATCGTACGGAATCTTCTAATTAACCGACGTCGGCGATTGAACCCCAGGTACCCCGCGACGGGCCCAGCCTCAAGGTGATATTCGCGTTGGAGATTTGATCGTTTGTCCACACTTGTAACCTACGGTCACCGTACAATTATTTTTCGTATTCTTTGGTCCTCGACTGACTGTCGGCGATCCGATCTACGAGGCAACTGGTTACGTAAGTAAAGCGGTAAGAAAAAAAAAAGTATAACAAGTTATGGTGGAGGAGACAACTGTACGACGTGTGGGTCCTGGTGTAGGGGACTTGTCGTTACATTATCCACGATAAGCGATACCAGTACGGTCTTCGATTTTCCTAATTTTTGAACAGTTGACATTATTAATAATTAATTATAATCAAATAAATAAATAACTCCACTTCGTGGTAAATTGGTTTGATAACTATGTTATAAGTAGTTTTTTTTTATTAAAGGAAAGACAGTCTTAAAAATAAAATCAAGACATTTGGAAACTAGAATAGCCCGTATTCTAATAATTTTATATTTTACAAATTTTGAACATATTTTTAAATTAAGTTTGTTCAAAATTAAAGTTAAGGTATTTGGAAATTGGAATGGTCATATTCTAAATGTTTTGTAGGTTTTTGGGCATATTTTCAAGTTAAGTTTTCAAAATTAAGGTTGTATCTGGTAATTGGAATTGCCGTATTTTAAATGTTCTGTATTTTATAGATTCTGGGTATATTTTTAAGTTAAGTTTATTAAAAATTAATTGGAATTTATAAATTCTACACGATTTGAGTTTTCTAATGATTTTCCTAAATACTGAATTTATTTTTAAAAATAAAATATAAACCAAAAACAAAATTGTTAAAAAAAAATAGAGGTCAAGAAGTAACATCAGGAGTTTTTTTTTTTAAGTCTACGGTGTCTTTTCTATAATTATGGGTAAGATTGTGAATTTTAGTAATCAGGATCTATAAAATCATTGGATTACTAGAATTCTGCATGTTATAAAACAAAAACTTACCACTTAGGGGATCCTAATAACTTTCCAACAAATTAAGCCAAAGTTCGTGGTCACATTGTGTTACACAGGTGTTATTCTCTGAGGACTTTGACAACTTTGTCCATCCTCACTGACATATTGAAGTATAGAATTAATGGTACTTTCTGTTTCTCTGGTATCTTAAGACGGAGTGTTTGATGGATTTAACATTGGAATCAATCGTACTTGTGTATATTTTGGTATTTTGTGATGTTCTAGATGGTTAAAATGCTCCTTTTGAATCTTCAAATTCCACCATTTAATATGTGAGTAAGAGGAATCATTCTTCTAGTTATTTTATTGGCGGGAGTCTTTTTTTTGCAGAGAAAAAAGTATTATAGATTATATTGAGACAATATAAAAAACATCATAAGATACAAAAGGATGGCATATGACAGCCACTATCCGAGACATTTCTAGGAAAAGCAAATGTCAGAGGTCCAAAAAGGCACCATGTATTTATTGGCGGGATTCTATGTTTGATGTTTTCAAAGGTTTTTTTTTTTTCTAATTGGTTCATGATCTAGGGATTTCTTGAAATTACGAGTTTAGTTATAAATTTTCCCTAATCTAATTTTTCAAAAGATTTTTCAAGATGCTAAATATATATGCTGTAAAAAATCTAATTTAAACAATAACAAAAATCAAAATTTGACCTAAAAAAATTCACTAATTTCCAATTAAAAACTCCAAAATATTTAATAAAAACACCATTTTATTAAGTATTATTTAATGTAAGCTTATGCTTGGCTTGCTTCCAATGTGATGTGAGAATTGAAAGTCGAATTATTCTCAAACTTTTCAAAGAAGATAACTCGATTAAATGCACATTGTTTGTGGATATTAGGTAGGGAGGATACTTTCATGACTATCCATATTTAGTGATGAAGGAAATTGTGCATCCTATGCTAAAATTAGGCAATTGCGGTCAAATTCCACTTTGGACAGCTCATATGATGAAAATAATAAAGGGAATAGATTCATCTTTTCAAGAGGACCAAAATCGACCTAAATATCACCTCATTTAGACAAGCAAAAGTTGGTTTTTGAATTTATATTCCTACTCATGTATATTGGATCAGGTCGGTCCTATGCATACGTACACTTGGACATGTCAGCCTCAACATCAAGTGGACCCTCATGGAAGCCTATAAATAAAAGAGACCTCAAGCTCATGGACACATTGATCAAGTCATCTTCTCTTCTCTTCTATTGTCTTGGTTCGCACAAGTCCGACAGAGAAAGTTCGCACAAGGGTCTGAAACTACAAGGTTGAAGCTCCCATGGATCTAGGGTTTCTATTTCTCGGTCGTACGCACATAATTGAGTATTTTTCAACCCCAGACGCATGCACAGATTGGTCAAGGGTGCGTCTAGGAAGTCTCAAACGCTTGCACATAAGCCTGACTAGAGCGTTTGGGGTTTCTAAAGTAGATTGGGGAGTTTGGTCCCCAGACGCAAGCATAAAGTGGTCAAGGGTGCGTCTAGGATGTCTCATACGCTCGCACATAAGCCTGAAGGGAGCATTTAGGGTTTCTAAAGTAGATCGGGGAGGTTGGTCCCCAGACGCATACACAGAGTGGTCAATGGTGCATTTGGGATGTCTCAGACGCTCGTACATAAGCCTCAAGGGAGCCTTTAGGGTTTCTAAAGCAGATCGGGGAGTTTGGTTCCTAGACGCACACACATAATGGTCAAGGGTGTGTTTGGGATGTCTCAAACACTCGCACATAAGCCTGAAGGGAGCGCCTAGGGTTTTTGAAGAAGATCCGGTTGTTTGGTCCCCAAGCACATGCATAGAGTGGTCAAGGGTGAGTATGGGCAACCTCAATCGCTTTCACAAGTAGCCTGAAGGTGCGTCTGGGATTTGAGGTAGATCTGAATGTATTTGTCCCTAGTCGCACGCATATAGTTCACCAGGGAACGTCCAGGATTGCCATAATCGCTCGCACAACTCCTCCTCCATGCGTCCAGGACTAAAAGATGAAATTTTAGTATTCTGAAGACCCCGCTCAGTGAAATAATGTTCAGCGGTTGACTACAGACAATGACATTACATTATAGTCCTCAAAATCAGGGTTTTGAGTATAAGCATGATTAGGTTCCTTTCATGGATGTCATAGTTGTTTTACTAGTTAGTTGCATAGATAAAATATGGATCATTGTACTCTCTTTTTCTTAATCATTTGATGACGATCTAAGAAGAAGAATAATTTGCAAGGGTTTTCCCCATAGTGGGTTTTTCCTTTGTCTCGAACCAATCCTAGTGTCTCTATGTGTGCATGCTTTTCTTCTATTGTTCCTTTATGTTCTACTGCATTGATGATAATGATGTTGTTCTTTCTACATAGTTGTATATGTTGATGAATAATGATGTAAATCTAAATAATGCAATGATGATATGGGGTGAACTTAATATGTTAATGAAGAAATGCAATTATCTAAGCAAACAACAATGTAGCCCTTAGAAAAATTAACATGGAATCAGAGTTGGGCAAAAGAAAATCCATGGAGATCACCCTGATGATGACATCATTGATGGAAGCAAGAAGAGGATGATCGAGACCTAAAATAATTCTAAGGTTTGAAGAAAACCTTAAACAATTTGTGTATTAGGATTTGATGGATATTTTGAGGATATGGTTTGAGATAAACCTTGGATTATGAAAAAAATATGAGATATGAAACCTAGTATGGTCAATGTGAAGACGTTCAAGCACTTATGAAAGATTTGATGAAGCCCTAGATGGGATAATCCCTAGTAGGCATGGTTGGTTGATTAAAGGTAACATTGTTATGTGGACTATGGATGGTGATGGTTGGTTCAAGAGGGAGAGGATCACCTCTCATTGAAGATAAGTATTTCTTGACTTATGATGCCTCTTACTTTTGTTTAGACTTATGGATCTTATTATTATGTTTATTGTTTATACTTCCTGCATATGTATTTGAGTATATGGATGTTTCTAACCTCCTTGATGAGATGTGATGAGTGGATCCTTCTTGAGGATCATTTGAAATGCAAGAAGGATGGCTAGAACTGGAAAAGGTAAAGAGGCACTATATGAACATGTGACACAAGCTGCTTATGTCTAATGAGAAGGTGCACAAGTATTTGAACACTATAAGGCATTGTTTCAATGGTATAGTTCAGTTGTAGCATTGGATGGCTAGGTAAGCCCTAAGGTATAAAGAGAATGTTAATGGTCCAAGCATATGAAAATGACTTGGATTTATGTTTCCTATGTTGAAATGGTGCGCCTAGCGTTGAACATTTTGATCTTCTTGAATTATATGAGGCTACCTAATGTTGATACATTGATATACTTGATGTTTGGCTAACATCTATCTGTTGGATATCTTGATCCTATAAAGAAGGCTAACACTTTGACTCTAGTAGATGATACTCTTGATACTTGTCATGCATAAGTCATGGTGAATTTCACATAGAAGGATAACTCATTGACTCTTATACATGATACTATTTATAATGCTTGTGATGAACATGATGAAAGAATATGGAAAGAGAGATTGCCACTCTTGTTGTTTTGGTAAATTATTTTTGAATGACCAAACTTGATCTTATTAATAATGATAATCATGGTAACCATGATGATAGAGTTATAACTATGAGGTTGATATTCTAGATCATGTCTTGATATGATGAGTGCCATGAAATGTAATTCCCTAACATGATGGATTGACTTGATAGAAGTGATATTGTGTTCATGATCTTTGAAGTGTGATGTCATACCTGTCAGTTGTCACTATCATGTGACTCTAACCCTTGAGGAAAGATTGATGTCATGATGTGATGATGTCGTAGCTGATGTGAGCATGTTATGACCATGATGGGTATATGTTTGACTTTATGATCTAACAGATTTGCTGATGCATTTTAGATAGTTTGTGGCATGAATGAAGATGATTGAAGTGGATTCCCATTCAAATCCCTTCTCCTATTATCATTTGCATTATATGTATATTTTGTACCGTTGAAATATGATTTATGGGCATGAATGGACAGATATCTGACTTTGATGATCTACAACAAAGTTCTGATATATGGCAAGAGAAGTAGTCTTACAGGTGTGACTATAGCCTCCTGGTTGCAATGATACAAGCTCAAGGGTGTGCCCAAGGCCCTAAGATAAGTTCTGGGTTGATTCGACCACAGTCTCTCACATAACATCTTGAAAAGTGTGACTGTGGTTCCCAGTCACACTGAGGAATGTCTATGGGTGTGACTATACCTAGAGGATGTCAGTACTACTGAAGTGTTGCAGATAACAAAAAGATATGAAAGCAGGAAAAGCTTGAATGTTTGCCATAATATGAACATGAATACTGAACTGTTGGAAATACTGGGGGGGGGGGGGCGAATTAGTATTTTTTTTCAATTGTTATTTTTTCCAGTCAAAACATTTATATTCAGAGCACAAGATGAACAACAAGAATAAATGCTTTTATTAATATAATCTTTGCAATAAAATAGATACAATATATATATGGTTCCAATCTGTTGCCAAGCACCAACTTGGAATTTTGTGAGGCTCAAACTTGTAGAGCACCAACTCTGTTTTGTCAAGGCACCAACCTTGGACTTAGGAGCACCAACTCCCAGGACAACAATCCTTCCAATTTTGAGGCACCAACCTTAAGGGCTCCAACCCTCTGTTGTCAAGGCACCAACCTTGGATATAGGAGCACCAACTCCAAGGACACCAATCCTTCCAACTTCTGAGGCACCAACCCTAAGGGCTCCAACCCTCTGCTATTAAGGCATGTTTGATAGTAATTTTTTGCTCCCAAAGCTCTTCTTTACTAAATTATGTCTGTTTACAGCTTCACTGTAGTCTCCATGCTACAACATCAATGGCAACTAATCTTCATATGAAGAAGTATTTACAACTCTTCATATTGTCCACATAGAGTCTGCAAAAGTTATCTCATGATGATATCAAATGCCCATCATGATCTCTGATAATGTCTCCACACAGCTTTAGTGAGTCTACTGTTAGCTGCACTAAGCTTTGCACAAGAACCAACTCTCTGTTTCAGGCCTCTATTCTCACTGTCATGGTGAATGCTTCCAGCGTGACTACTGCGAACTTTTCTTGCTATTGCAACATCTTACTTCCCAGAAATACATTCACATATGCTTCAATACTGGTGCTAGCTACTATTCCCTTCAAGCGATATCAAATGAAACTTTATTTACTATATCACAGAATTGTTCTTCAGTATGCATTATGTACCTGATTAATTCTTCATAGCTCTGAGTCTTTCATAGGGTAACATGATCAATAGAGTTGCTCGTCCATCGGCTTCCTCCTGTCCTGCTGGACCTTCGGCCCTTTTCTGTCTTGTTGGACCTTCGGCCCTTTTCTGTCCTGCTAGACCTACGGCATGCTCCTTTCTCCCAGTTCGCCAACAACCACTCATAAAGGAAATTCTTTGTTTTCTTATACTGATATGCCTGACCTTTGAAACCCTTGCTCACCTGAGCTTCCACTTCCTCTGTGCTTGCTCAACCTTTTGGCTTCCCTCCTCCGGTCGCTTTAGCTTCCTCTGCGCTCGCTCATCCATCTACGCTCGCTTGATTCTTTGGCTTCCCGGTCCATGGCTTCCTCTGTCTATTTGAGTGTTCCAATACTCACAGGACACGTAAATTCAGAAGAGAGGCCGAATTACAAAGAAATGTTGCATATTAAGAAATATCAGAGAGGCCCTTTTTTCTTTAATATTTATACAATAGACTCAACCATTATTTACGGAGGATTTCATTAGAGAGGCTTGTACCAACAGGGAGGTCCCACATGCCATGTCACTATCTCAATCGCAATCGGCGGTCCGACAGCGACAACCCTTATGATTTGCGTGACTTCCCCGATACCCGGACGCAATATTACATAAAGGTATATTTTATAGAGCTATCGGGTCCGCGTAGTATATCGCAATCGGAGGTTTGCACATAACATGGCCAATTCCCCTTCTGCCGCGGAGCGGATGTGATTATGTTATTAACCAGTTGTTAATAACTCCGTCGGGTTCATCGCCTCACAATCAGTAGTTTATATCGTTACACTCCTTCAAGACTTGCGATTGAACCAGATGCGATATTACAATAAACAAAAGTTAATACACCCGTCGGTTCTGTATATATATCACAATCGGTGGTTCGGGGTGACAGCCCTTTATAACTTTCGCTATAAGAGTTCCGATAGGTGGATGCGATGTAACAATAGGGCAATTTATAATAGTGCAGCGGGTCCGCATATATATCGCATCTATATATTATATACTCTTCTACTCTTTGCTATAACCTGTTTGGGTCCGTGTATTATCGCAATCGGCACTTTCAATGTGGCAAGGCTTTACAAGAGTCTTGCGATATGGCGGATGCGATATAACTTTAAAGTGTATTACAATGGAATCCTCGGGCTCGAGTATTGTATCTCATCTATATTATATATATATATATATATATATATATATATATATATATATATATATATATATATCGCAATCGCATATTTAATGTGCCATCCCTTTATAACTTATGATATGATATTAAGTGGTATTCCTTAGTGATCCTCCACCGTTGATCTGCTCACAATCCGACGGTCAACACTTAACCTGATCAACCCAAAACCTTCTGTTGATCCTTCGTCGTTGATCAACTCACGCTGGATCCAACGACCTGCATGAATTTCGGGTGAGCAATTTGCAAGGGAAATAACCACCCGAAAAAGTGGTTTTCTCTCTCCACCCGAGTGCTACGTGTCGCCCATTGAATGGAATCGGACGCTTTCCTCTAAATACCACTTACTGCCTGGTGTCCACCCGAAAACCACTGCCACTATTACAAACCTACTTATAGCTGTTGAACGTGGATACATAGAGTAACAAATCTCTGCTCCAATAGCTCTTTCCACTCTTCTCTGGTCTGGTATGGCTCCACGCAGATACATAAAGTAACGACTCTCTGCTCCAATAGCTCTTTCCGCTCATCTCTAGTCTAATATGGCTCCACGATGGCTTCCGATACACTACTCCAATAGCTCTTCTCTGATATTCCTCCTCTATCTCATGATATGGCTCCTCTGTTAACTGCTCTTCCGTTGGCTTCTCCTCCTAATGCGTGTTCCTCTTTGTTCCTTCTAATGAACAGTATGGCTCCTCTATTAACTGCTCTTCTGCTTATGCACCTCCGATATGTGTTTCTCTTTGTTTCTCGTGGCTTCCAATGACCTATTCCTCTTATGCTTTGGCTTCATGCTTTATGATGGCTTTTGATAACTTCTTCTCTTGTTTCTCCTCATGGCTTCTTGCTCCACTTCTCCTAGAATATTGCCATACTGACATCAATGACAATCTAGGTCAACAATCTCCCCCTTTGTTATTGATGGCAATATTCTTCTTCTCTCCCCCTTTGACATCAATGGCAAAGGAGTGCTCAGGGACTCCCCCTATCAAACTGCTTCTGTTCTTTATGGGTATGTTACTCCCCCTGTAATAGTGCTCTTTTTTTTACTCAAGATAGATGGATTGATGCTTTATCATCAATCAGCACATTATCCCCTCTTCATGTCTCAGAACTACTTTATCATGGCTTCAACAATGCTTAAAGATGCTCCACTTCAATGCTTTCAAACAGATTTCAAATAGCCACACACTAAGTGTCCAGGTTTTTATGCTTCAATCCATATTCTGTTGTCTCCATAGTCAGAATTAAGAGGCCTTCATAGTCCGAATCAAGAGAAAATGCCACTGAAATTGTCTTTCTTGCTATCTCTCTTTAGATCAGAGTTCCTTTGTATTTCTATGCTTCTCCTTAAGTTACTGAGCTATATTTGACTGCACAACATTCTCCTTTCTATAGTCTTTTGATGAGCCATCTTTTCCTTGTGTTCTTGAAAAAAAAGATCTCTGCAAGTTATCTCCATGAGCAGATTTTGATATCCAATCTGTGACTGTATTTTAAATTCTTTTTACTGATTAGCATCTTTTTGCAATGCTTCAGTTTTTTTAGATGTTGCCAACTGCTCTTGCTTCATGCTTCATTCCCATATGTATCTGTTTGTTTGAAGGTTGCCTCTATTTGTGTCCATAATCTACCTGTTCTCACATCAAATCCCTGAGTCGAAACATTTGACATCTGTAATATCAACAACATATTTATTTGCCCTATTTCTCTAGCATTAGATGGCCTTCTTTGCTACTCCAATTTTTGCTTAGTGATCAAGTGGAAAGCAGCTTCAACAACAATCCAAAGAATGGTTACAAGATCATGTTCTTCAACGGAGTACTCCTGAGAAATGATCTTTATCAAAGAATGATAGTTAATATAGCTCAACAAGGATTTTATAAGGACCCTCTCATGAATAGCTTCTGCAATAATGATCAAGAATCACGGGCTCCCCCTAGCTGTATGCATCATCTCTTTTGGCAGAGTCTTCCCATCAAATGCTCAAATTGTCGAAGATCAGGTCAACAACATGTGTTGTTGGCTGGATATTTTAAGGGACTTTCGGATTGTATTAGCTTCCTTCTCCATACTTGTGTAACTTTCTTCTTTTGCATGGTTTTAGCTTGTGTAAGAGCCCAAGTTAAGTTACAATCACGTGCCATATGACCAATGTTATGACACTTGAAGCATTCTACATTGTTCATGAATAAGAATTCATGATTTCTTCCTGCAAAATTGTTCCTTGGAGATTGTTGGGGACCATAATATCTATCTTTATGATATGGTTGGGGACCATAACTTCTATCTTTATGATATGCTTTACAATCTTTTGCCATGTGACCAAAGTTTGTACAAGAATAACAATAACCAAGAAATAAACTTTGGTACCTGGGAAATGGAGATTTCCTTGATGTACTTCTGAAGTCTTTCTGTCTTGAGATCCTTTGATGATAACCATTGCTTCTAGCATCCTTGACATTATCTACATTTCTTCTTGGAGCAGGATTTCTTCCATTGTTGCCTTGATTTTTCTACTTTCCTTTGTTGGAGCTGGGAGCATCACCATTTCTTTCTGGCTTCTTCACATCCCTTTTGTTTGAAGCATTATCATTCTTGTTTGAGGATTCACCTGCATACCCGAAACCTAATTTATCAAATGGACATCTTTGATGGTTGAGCATGTCATCCAAGGCTTGAGAGCTCTTCAAGGTTTTGTTCATCCCTTCAACCTTTATCCTGAGGAAGACAATCTCTTCTTCCAATCTTTCACACTCATTATTCTTCTTAGCAATTTGTTTCTCAGTTTCTTCCTTGATATGAGCAGCTTCATTTGCTTCTAGTTTAAGGGAGATGATATCTGACTTCATTTTGAATATTTCTTCATTTTCCTTTGCTAGAATGCTCTCCATTTCTTCCTTGATCCTTGTAGCTTTACATGTTTCGGCCTTGAGAAGTTTGATTTTATATTTTAATTTGAAGATTTCTTCATCCTTTGCTTTTAGTTGACATATGATGGTGTTTCTCTCCTTTTCTGCTTCATCGACCCGTTCTTCTATGATTGCTAATGCTTCCATTGTCTTCTCAGCTCCTTGTGTTAATTTTCTTGCTTCTTGTAGTTGACTTGACAAGGTAACTTCCCGTTTCTTTGCTTTATCCAATTGATTTTTCATGGATATTATTTCTTCATGATTCTTTCTTTTGTTTTGATGAAATTCCTTCTTAAGCTTGGCAAGCTCTTCATCCCTTTCTTGTACTTGAAGCTGGACAAGGTCAACTTTCTTCCTTGTTTGGTCTTGGTCACCACCTAGTGCTTTCTTCTTAAGTTCCTTGTTTTCCTTTTACAAATTGATAATCTCTTCCATGGCAGCTGTAAGTTGAGCGAGGAGATCTTCTACAAAATCTTTTTCATTCTCTTCATCTTCTAGATCTTCTTTAGCCTTGATATCATCATTCTCATTTTCAACTTCTGTGATGGGTTCTAGATTTTCTTCTTGATTTCCATCATCTTCTTGACTGATGGTCATGGTCAATGCTCCTTTTGAGTGAAGGTCATGAAGTTTGTCCCATATACCCTTTGTTGATGAACATTTTCCTAAATTGTTCTTTATAGAATCAAGTAGCCCATTCAAGATTGCCTTCATTGCTTTTTCATTGTACTCCTTGGATTCTCCATCCATCATGCTATCAACAATTACTAATTTCCAGATTTCAATGCCTTGAGTCTTTAAGAAATTCCTCATTCTTGCTTCCCATATATTAAAGTTTCCATTGAACCATGGAGCCTCCTCAAATTGATTGTATTCTATTTTAGTGGTAGAGGGAGACACATCCTTAGGAGGATTGGAGACTTTCTTCCTTGACTTCGCCATTTGTGTTCTAAAGATAAACCTTCAAGCTGTTAGGCTTTGAATGAAGGTACTGGTTTTGATACCAATTGTTGGAAATACTGAGAGGGGGGTGAATTAGTATTTCTTCTCAATTGTTATTTTTTCGAGTCAAAACATTTATGTTCAAAACACAAGATGAACAAGAAGAATAAATGATTTTATTAATATAATATTTTCAATAAAATAGATACAATATATATATGGTTCCAATCTCTTGCCAAGCACCAACTTGGACTTTTGTAAGGCTCCAACCTCTAGAGCGCCAACTCTGTTTTGTCAAGGAACCAACCTTGGACTTAGGAGCACCAACTCCCAGGACACCAATCCTTCCAGTTCTGAGGCACCAACCTCAAGGGCTCCAACCCTCTGTTGTCAAGGCACCAACCTTGGATATAGGAGCACTAACTCCAAGGACACCAATCCTTCCAACTTTTGAGGCACCAATCCCAAGGGCTCCAACCCTTTGCTGTCAAGGCATGTTTGATAGTAATGTTCTGCTCCCAAAGCTCTTCTTTACTAAATTTTGTTTGTTTACAGCTTCACTGTAGTCTCCATGCTACAGCATCAATGGCAACCAGTCTTCATATGAAGAAGTCTTCACAACTCTTCATACTATCCACACAGAGTCTGCAAAAGTTATCTCATTATGATATCAAATACCCATCATGATCTCTGATAATGTCTCCACACAGCTTTAGTGAGTCTACTGTTAGCTGCACTAAGCTCTGCACAAGAACCAACTCTCTGTTTCAGGCCTCTGTTCTCATTTTCATGGTGAATGCTTATTATAGACATATTTGGGCACTGTAACCCCAATCACATATGTCCATAAACCAAGTGCTTCTAAGTCCCTAAAAGTGTTGTTTCATACCCTAAAGGAGCAAGGTTAGCTGATTATATCATCTCCCAGAAGTTCTCCCTGAAAAACTACTCAGAACTGGTCAAAACTGGACCATACAGACTGCTCAGTGCTAAGGGTGCAATGCATCTCACCTGCCACATGAAAAAAGTGTGATGCATACTGGAAAGCTCTTCTTTAGGGTGCGATGAGCGAGAGTAGACAAATGGCAGAAGCAGTTTGTTAGGTGGAGACCCTGAGAATCTTTTAGAAGCTGCTCATTTGACACTTGCCTCTCTGAATTCACCCAGGGATGAGTAAGAGATCATGAAATCTCCAAGTGGAACCAAGAGCTATCATAGAGATGACACTAATCAAAATCCCAGAAGATGACTCACCCCCCTGCAAACATCTATATATGGATCCCTCATCCCAGAGATCCAAGGGCTGGAATTTTGTAATTTGCAAGGAAGTGTTGTTGGTTTCTCTTTGAAGATATTGTTGGGTGATCTTGCTTTCATGCTGGGAGGATGGCACTGGGTCAGACCAATGGGTTGTAATCCTCTCTTCTATTACTTCCATCAATAAAGATATTTGAGTTTTCCTCCATATTCTTGTATATCTCTGAATCTTGTATTGATATATGCATTTGTATGGTTAATATACATCTGATCCTATATTGTTTATGGTTATAGATCTCTATGCTTTGATGGTATTATGCTGCTTTGACTCTATAGGTGTTCTTTGAAGCAGGACAAGTAAGGAAGGAGTGGTGAAATTCTGTCAAAGGGGAAAGGAAACAAGCAAGGAGCCAAGCGAAAGACTGAGGTTGGTACTCTCTGCTTCTTTCTCATCTATCTCTCATAAAGGAAAACACAAGTGACTTTAGTTTGTTTGTTTCTAAGATAGCTACCCGTCTTAGTGGGACTAGCAGCTCTGAATAGACACTAGTTTTCCCGATAACAAATTGGCGAATCCACGGGGGAATGAATAGTTTGATTGCTTGTCTCTATTTGTTTGCTTCATAAACTACAGACGGAGCCTGAAGTTAAGCCAGCTAGCCTTCGAACTGCATTTGCTATGCAAGTGCAAAGTAGATCAACGCTGCTTCAGTCAATCTCCGGGTTTGTTTATGAACTGAACAACTGACTTGCAAACATCCTAAGTGCCCTGGTGGTAGCTCAAGTAACCTCATTAGATCAGCCCCTATACTTTGTATTTACTGACTATCATTAGCTCAGCCTAAATCCCTGAACTAAGCTACAAACTGTGACCAAAAACCAAGTTAAAGTCTCGTTCCTGGACCATCGCACTGTCTCCTTTTGGCAGACTAGATGCATTGCACCTCCCGTGTGCAGTAGGTGGGATGCATCCTTGTTTCCCTGTGTTACAGGTGCGATGATCAGATAAGATTGTTTCTGCCTCCAGATTTTGGTTTTTTCTTCATTGTCTTCAACTTTATTCAGGAGTTTTGCTATCTGTGATCAGTATACCACTGTTGAAACCCCCTTCCTTTGCATTATTTAGCCTCCATTGTACAAAGAATTGTGAATGTTTTTATGTATTTTTCGCCATTTACAGTTCTCCTTTACAAAAAGTAGCTTAATCGAACTGTCGTCTTTTGATTTGAAAGTGTAACAAGTGTCGTTTTCAGTCAAAGAAAATAATCCTACTCTTTTTGATAGTCGATTACAATGTTACTCTTGTATTTGATCTGAATTAATAGTATTTCAAGTGTTGAAAGCAGTTTTCAATTCAAAATCGCAAAGTGTCGTCCTTATCTTCCTTTCGTTTTTTGAAAAGAAAATTGTTGGTACTGTCGCTTTGAAAGAAAAGATAATTCAGATTTGTACTTAGCATTCTTTTTGTCATTCACACATTAAGAAAGCGGAAACCAAATACATGCATGTGCATTTGCATTTAGACTACTTGTTGATTTTGATTTAGGATAGTGCATCTAGTGTGTGCTCTCTGCTCTATGTTGAAAGAACCTTGCTTCTCTTTCCTTAGTAGCTAGGATTTTCATTGCAAAAAGAAGAGTAAACGATTGTTTATTGTTGGGTGTGGAGCCTGATTATCTTCTATATTCAAAGGTATCGCCACATAGGACCCCAGTTCGAAATGGGGGCGGCAACGCCGCCCGTAAAATATTCGCTGCAGGGGGGGTCCAGGGGGGGGCGGCTGCGACCTTTGGGAGCCCCCCCCTGGCGGGGGGTTTCGGGGGCAGCGCCCCAAAGCTAAAAACAGCTGTAAAATTGCCTTGTAAAAGTATAGTAATTTCTAGTCAATCTGGGCTGTTCATTAGGCGGATGATCCAACGGTAGAACTTATGTTTAGTTTAGGGTTTTTTTGCCCTAGAAGGCAACCCCCTCTCTTTGTATGAGGGTATTGTATTTGAGGCTGTGAGATAGATGTGTATTCTGTGTGAGCGAGAAATAGAGAGGTGAGACTGTGAGAGAAAACAGAGGATATTACAGCGGATTTGCTGTAGGTTGTGTCTCTTCATTTTGCTGGATAATAGAAAGGAAGGACTAGCTGTTCGGGGTGGACGTAGCCCAAACTGGGTGAACCACGTATATCTGTGTCTCTCTTGTTTTGTGCGTTTTCTGTGTTTATATTTCTGCAATATTTTATGTGTTCCATTGCTCCGTAATATATAATTTTCTAACAACTGGTATCAGAGCCGAAGGTCTATTTGGCTGATAAACTCGCAGGAAATAAGGGTTCCTGGTTCGAGTGGGAGCAATGGCGGAAGATGGTAAGTTTAGGGTCGAGAAATTTAACAGCCAAAACTTCTCGCTGTGGAAAATGCAGATGGAAGATTATCTGTATCAGAAAGATCTATACCTACCATTGGGCGGAAAAACAAAGATGCCGACGGGTATGAAAGACGAAGAATGGAACCTTCTCGATAGAAAGGCACTCGGAACAATACGGTTGTGCCTTGCTGCGTCAGTCGCCTTCAATATTTCGAAGGAAACCATGACAGAGGGTTTGATGCAGACGTTGTCGAAACTATATGAAAAACCCTCGGCCTCAAACAAGGTATTTATTATGAAATGGTTATTTAATATGAATATGTCGGAAGGTGGATCTGTTGCAAACCATTTAAATGATTTTAATACAGTTACAAGTCAGTTAAGTTCTGTAGGGGTAAACTTTGATGATGAAGTTAGAGCTTTGTTATTCTTGTGCTCATTACCAGAAAAATGGAATGGTTTGGTAATGGCCATTAGTAACTCCGTTTCTGGATCTAGTACTTTAAAGTTTGATGATGTTGTCGGTGCTATCCTTAGCGAGGAAATGCGACGGAAAAGCTCCGGTGAGACATCGGGAAATGCTTTGAGTGCAGAGTCTAGAGGAAGAAAAATGGAAAGAGGAAAGAGCTCAGGATATCGCAGTAAATCAAGGAAAGGCAGATCCAAGTCCAGATCGGGGATAGTGTGCTGGAAATGTGGAAAGAAAGGAAACCTAAAGAAAGACTGTAGATCTCGGAAGGGAAAAGAAGGAGATGCACAGCAAGAAAACAATCATGAAGCAAATGTGACAGGTGTGGTGTTACAAGATGCTTTGATTCTTTCTTTTGAAAATATTACTGATTCCTGGGTGGTAGATTCAGGGGCTTCATTCCATGCCACACCTGATAAGAAATACTTTCATGACTATGTTCAAGGATATTTTGGACAAGTTCGTCTGGGTGATGATAAACCCTGTAAAATCGTTGGAATGGGTAAGGTTCTTGTAAAACAGCAGAATGGAAACCAATGGCTATTAAAGGAGGTAAGGCATGTTCCAGATCTAAAGAAAAATCTGATTTCAACAGGGCAGTTAGGCGGTGAAGGTTGTGTGACAACTTTCACAGATAAAGCTTGGAAGGTCACCAAAGGAGCCCTGGTAATAGCAAAAGGCGAAAAGGTTGGTACATTGTATTTATGCAATGGTATTTCTAACTCTGTTAATGCTTTAACTTCCAAAGGAGCAGATGCAACATTATGGCATCATAGGCTTGGACACATGAGTGAAAAGGGGATGAAGATTCTTCACTCAAGGAATTTGTTGCCGGGTTTGAAGAATGTTGATTTGGACTTCTGTGAGAATTGCATTTATGGAAAACAGAAGAGAGTCAGATTTCTCAGAGTTGGGAAAGAAAAGAAGAATGAAAAATTAGAGCTTGTGCATACATATGTATGGGGACCTGCTCAGGTATCATCTCTTGGTGGCTCTCGTTATTATGTTACTTTTATTGATGATGCAACTAGAAAAACTTGGATTTATTGTATTAAGAATAAATCTGATGTATTTGATACTTTCAAGAAATGGAAAGCTTTGGTTGAGATTGAGACAGGAAAGAAATTGAAGTGTGTTAGATCAGACAATGGAGGTGAATATTGCAGCAAAGAGTTTGATAGGTACTGTTCAGAGCATGGAATTCGCAGAGAGAAGACAGTTCCAAGAACACCACAAGGAAATGGTGTGTCAGAAAGGATGAACAGAACAATCATGGAGTGTGCAAGGTGCATGAGATTGCATGCAGGATTGCCTTTACAGTTTTGGGCAGATGCTGTAGATACTGCTGTTTATCTAATAAACAGAGGGCCTTCAAGTTCCTTGGATGGTGGTGTTCCAGAGGAAGCATGGACAGGTAAAAAGGTAAACTACTCTATTTTAAAGCCTTTTGGTTGTGAGGCCTTTGTCCATATTGATAAAGAAAATAGAACAAAGCTTGAGGCAAAGTCAAAGAAATGTACCTTTATTGGATATGGTGTTAATGATTTTGGTTATCGCTTATATGATTACGAAAATCACAAAATCATTAGGAGCAGAGATGTAATATTCAATGAAAAGGTCTTGTATAAGAATCAGTTGCAGGAAAAGAAACAGGAAAAGGAAAACAAGGAATACGCAGTTTTTGATGAAATCACTGAAAAAGTAAAGGTGCCTGAAAATAATAATAATCAACAACCACAACAACAGCAACCACCACAACAACAACAGGCACCCGAAACACCTGAAAGTGGTGTTAGAAGATCTACCAGGATAAGTAGACCCCCTGAATGATACTCTCCTTCATTATATTATTTATTGCTGACTGATTCCGGTGAACCCGAATGTTATGAAGAAGCAATGCAGGTTGAAAGCAGGAAGAAGTGGGAGGTAGCCATGGAAGAAGAGATGGACTCCTTAATGCATAACCAGACTTGGGATTTAGTCAGGTTGCCTGTAGGAAAAAC
Source organism: Pinus tabuliformis (assembly GCA_031772625.1). Taxonomy (NCBI): domain Eukaryota; kingdom Viridiplantae; phylum Streptophyta; class Pinopsida; order Pinales; family Pinaceae; genus Pinus; species Pinus tabuliformis. The sequence continues at coordinate 241,420,069 of CM062804.1, forward strand.
TACATTGAAGAATAAATGGGTTTACAGGCTGAAGGAAGAAGATGGAGGAAAACAGAGGTATAAAGCTAGACTTGTGGTGAAGGGGTTTGCACAGAAGAAAGGTATTGATTTTGATGAAATATTTTCTCCTGTTGTTAAAATGACTTCAATTAGAACTATTTTAAGTCTTGTAGCAGCTGAAGATTTGCATCTTGAGCAGTTAGATGTAAAGACAGCCTTTCTCCATGGGGATTTGGAGGAAGAGATATATATGCATCAGCCACAAGGATATGAGGTGAAAGGGAAGGAGAAACTAGTGTGCAGGTTGAAGAAGAGCTTGTATGGCTTAAAACAGGCTCCAAGGCAGTGGTATCTAAAATTTGACAAGTTTATGTCTGAACAAGGTTATACTAGATGTCACTCTGATCATTGTGTTTATTTGAAAAAGCAAAATGATGGCAACTATATTATATTGTTACTGTATGTAGATGACATGCTTGTTGCAGGATCTAACATGCAGGAAATAAATGTGCTCAAAAGAAAATTGGCAAATTCATTTGCAATGAAGGATTTGGGAGCTGCGAAACAAATCCTTGGTATGAGAATAACTAGAGACAGGAAAAATCGTAAATTAACATTGTCTCAGAATGAGTACATACAAAAGGTGTTGAAAAGATTTAACATGCACAATGCAAAACCAGTTAGTACACATTTTGCTAGCCATTTCAAACTTAGCAAGGAAATGTGCCCAAAGACCCAAGAAGACATGGATTATATGTCTAAAGTTCCATATGCATCAACAGTTGGAAGCTTAATGTATGCAATGGTCTGCACAAGGCCTGATATTGCACATGCAGTGGGAGTTGTAAGCAGGTACATGAACAATCCAGGAAAGGAACATTGGATGGCAGTGAAATGGATTCTCAGATATTTGAAAGGTACCACAAATAAAGCATTATGCTTTGGTGGTTCAAACATCTCCCTACATGGATATGTTGATGCAGATATGGCAGGTGACAGAGATAACAAGAGGAGCACTACAGGATATGTATTTACTGTTGGAGGAATAGCTGTCAGTTGGGTTTCAAAAATCCAAAGTGTTGTTGCACTTTCAACAACAGAAGCAGAGTATGTTGCTGCTACAGAGGCTAGTAAAGAAATGATTTGGTTACAAAGGTTTATGGGTGAATTGGGTAAGGAGCATGATATGGGCACGTTATACAGTGATAGCCAAAGTGCCATGCATCTTGCAAAGAACTCAGCATTTCATTCCAGGACTAAACACATACAACTCAAGTACCATTTCATACGATCAATGTTGGAAGATGGAGAGTTGAAGCTGGAAAAGATACACACTAGCCAGAATCCTGCAGATATGCTAACAAAAGTTGTAACCAGGGAGAAACTGAGAATATGCTCAGTTTCAGTTGGTCTTCAAGGATGACGATGAAGATGAGAAATAGCCAGGTCCAAAGAGGAGTCATTGTCCAGCAAATGGAGCAGCGGTGGAGTTGCTACAATCAGTCTCCAAGTGGGAGATTGTTGGGTGTGGAGCCTGATTATCTTCTATATTCAAAGGTATCGCCACATAGGACCCCAGTTCGAAATGGGGGCGGCAACGCCGCCCGTAAAATATTCGCTGCAGGGGGGGTCCAGGGGGGGGCAACTGCGACCTTTGGGAGCCCCCCCCTGGCGGGGGGTTTCGGGGGCAACGCCCCCGAAGCTAAAAACAGCTGTAAAATTGCCTTGTAAAAGTATAGTAATTTCTAGTCAATCTGGGCCGTTCATTAGGCGGATGATCTGACGGTAGAACTTATGTTTAGTTTAGGGTTTTTTTGCCCTAGAAGGCAACCCCCTCTCTTTGTATGAGGGTATTGTATTTGAGGCTGTGAGATAGATGTGTATTCTGTGTGAGCGAGAAATAGAGAGGTGAGACTGTGAGAGAAAACAAAGGATATTACAACGGATTTGCTGTAGGTTGTGTCTCTTCATTTTGCTGGATAATAGAAAGGAAGGACTAGCTGTTCGGGGTGGACGTAGCCCAAACTGGGTGAACCACGTATATCTGTGTCTCTCTTGTTTTGTGTGTTTTCTGTGTTTATATTTCTGCAATATTTTATGTGTTCCATTGCTCCGTAATATATAATTTTCTAACATTTATCATCTTAGATTGCATATTTAGGAATTGTATATCTACATCACGCGGTGAACCTTAAAGGCAAACTTCTTAAGAAAGATCAACTGTAAAATAAATTCAATGAACATAAAAACGCTTTGGAACCTAACGCACAACATCTAGAAGTCTAGGCTAGAGACATATTCCGGCGTCGTAAAGCCTGGTAATTGTCGCTTTCATTGTAGGTTGGGTGATTCCTCCTCTTTGAGATGACAAGTGCCAGTACGGACTTGTGCTCCCACGTATCATCGAGTATATATTGGGAGACCACAATAGGCTATACCCTTTATCCTTAGGAAGCCGTGTCTATCCCCCTATCGATCGCAATGCACTAAACACAACATTCGGGAAGATTGGCTGCCGTACAGTAAAAAGTATTATGCAGTTTTGCGATTGGTTTGGTAATCCCTCTGTCTAGATTTCCAGAGTAGTCTCTTTCGTTCCTTTTTAGACTCCTTAAAGGAAAAGGTCCATCTGAGCACTTGTCACTTCAGGCTCATTAAAAATCGAAGGCAACTAGAGTCATCTTTAGATTTTTCTCGACTCTTAAAAATTGAAAAAGCAAGTTGTGTCAAAGTGTCTAAAATTCATTTAATTCGGAATAACATTCTCCACTTTTATTTTGAGTTGATCAAGTAATCCACAATCATGGAAGAAAGTCAATCAAAACCCCGTCATTCGCGGAGACTAACGAGTCAGTCATCTTTGACTCTGGAAACGAAACCATTCCGGGCCAAGCAGACTCGTTTAACTGGCTCAAAGTCTCCTGGTTTGTTTGAGACTTGTGTTTCAACATCCTCAGAGACTCCAGTTACTCCAACTATTCTGGTATCCCTGCATCTACAGAAGAAGTTCCATAGTTACAAGAGGACATTAGAACTGATCCTAGTGTAACAGTAAACACTTCTATTCCTAAACCAGCTCCATCTAGGGTTGATTTGGAAGGTGTTACCTCTCCAGCATCTATCACTGCAGAATCTATACCTTCTTCAGCACCAGAAATATTTTACGGACCTGACGGTCTACCTTTTCCACCTGGATTGATTGCTATAGAAGAGATTACGAAGGATCTTCCATCCAGTACTCCATTGCATTTTGGAACTGGGATCCATCTATATCCTTGTACTTCAGAAGTTAGTTCCCCTTCATCGCAAGTTCCTATAGAATCGCTAGGAAGTCTTTTGGATAGAATCGATATGTCTGGAAAACCATCGACATCTAAGATTGTGTCATCCGATACAGCAGTAGCAGAACCTCTTGCCGCCACTCCGACGATGTTTGCTGGTATACCATTTGTCCCAACTAGCTCTCAACCGCTAGAGGAAATCCACCCAGGGACTATTTCGACAGTATTGTCTGTTCTCGTTTGTTCGTCCAGAATAATATCTAGAATTTCTTATGTTGAGTCTCAACAAATTGATCCTTCGCAACAGTATCAATTTGGGCAGTCCAGTCTCCAAAGGCCAATCTTTCCTTTGAGCACTGGATTACCGCCGTATGGGGGGCAGTATGCCCTTTCATTGTTCCCTCCGGGAGAACAACCATATGAGAGTTCACAACCGAATTTGGGTCAAGTTGGAATCACATCCAGTGGTTGGGTGCCAATACTGCCTCAACAACCAAGAGTTGTATACTCAATGCAACCAAGTCTACCTGTGTCGAATATTCCCACTACACCGGCTATTGTGACGGTGTCGCAAGTACAAGCGTTGCCTGTTGTATGCCAACCTCAAGTTTCTCAGGTTGTAATACAACAGCCTCTTGTCTCCACGACGCAACCACAATCGCCGATTGGTGGCTCCTTAACTGGAGCGACTCAGGCTCAAACGGGTACCATTACCCTTATCTTGGTCAAACATCCAGTATTGGGCAACAGCAAATGGTTTCACAGCCATGGCTGGTACAATATCAACAGCAATTCCAGCAAGCTTACCAAGGACCTGAGCAACAAAATTTTGCCGGTAATGGGCAACTGTATATTCAAAACGGTTATCATCAATCATATCAAAATGGTTATGCCCAACAGCCTTATCAAAGTTATCAGCATCAAATACATTATGTTGGTATGCAAAGACCCAATGCTCAGGAGATCCCATCTTATCCTGGGTGTGCTTCGCCAAACCTGAATCAACAGTTGCCCTTCGTGGCGACTTTGGAGTTACCAGACCTAAATCGGCTAACAAACGATCCAATTGCTTATGCCCCTTCGGCAATTCCTCATAAACTTTTGTCAGATATTCCTAAATTCAATGGGAATCCGGGTGAAGATCCGTCGAATCATGTGATGACCTTTCATCTGTGGTGTTCCTCCAACACTCTAAATGATGATTCAATTAGGCTTCACCTTTTCCAGTGAACGTTAACTGGTCCGGCAGAAAAATGGTACATCGAATTGCCTAGAGATTCATTTGATAACTTCAACGCCCTTGCCACCACCTTTTTAACCCATTTTCAGTTACCAATAAGGTACGAAACAGGAACAGAGCTTCTTACCAATTTCAAGCAGACGACAACCACTCACATATCTGATCATATTCATGAGTGGCGACATCGTCGTAGAATGGTAAAAACATATGTTCCTGATCAGCTGCTAGCTGAATGGTTTATTAAGTCATTGTTACCTTCTATTACAGAAGATGTGGCAAAGGGAGGAGTCGTCACTGAAGAGCAAGTCATTGCTCGTGCGCAATATCTAGACTTGATCTATACTCAGTCTAGCACACTCTATGACAAAATCCCCGATGCTCCTAGGCCAGAGTTTTTCGTTCCTCCTCCTCCTAAATCAAACAAAGACTCTCATGCTAGCGATGTTGTGATAGGTACGACTAGCACGAAATCCACAAAGGCTACATCTAAGAAAGCCTGTAAGGTTTCTGGTCAAAATGAAAATGAAGAACCTCTCGCCTCGGAGGTTGATGTCGTGTCTACTGACAAAAGCAAAGAACCGAAGCAACCAGGGGGCAAGAAGAAAAAGAAAGGGAAAAAGAAGAAACAGGATGAGTCGTCTCCTGAAAAATCTTCTGCAAACCCTTATGGGCAAAGGAAACCTCCTTCGGGATGTCAGATATGCGATGAGGATCATTGGATGAAAGACTGTCCGCATAAAGCTAAGATTAAGAAATTCTTCAAGAACTCAAAAACCTCAGCAGTATTGACTGATCCATTTCCAAACCCAGGAACCAATCTGGTTGCTAACGACAATGCTTCCCCATCCCAAGTGCTTATGTTGTCCATTTCAAAACAGCAAAATGATGCCTTGATATTGACAAGGAATAAAGATTACGGAATCCACAACTGTCGAACAACAAGGCTACTGATCAACCTAGTAGTTCGACAACAACTTTGACTGAAGTTTTTCCACCCATCATTCCTGAGCTAACGATAAAGTTGCCAAAGGGAGTAGTACACAAATCGATGTTTAATCCTTGTGCCAGAGCAGCACAGAATTATAATATAGTAGAGGACCTGGCCCAATCGCCGTTCGCTATGTCGACACTTGAAGTACTGCAAAATTGCCCCTCCCAAAAGCAGGTTCTATTATTAGCAATAGGTGGGATTGACCCAGTGGATTCCAATCTTGTGGCCTTTAATCATAAAGGATATGAACCTCAGTTACCAGCTCAACTCGCTTTCCTCATTCAAGTGAAAGCCCTCAACAAAACTGTTCATCGAACAATTATTGATGAGGGGGCATCTACTTGTATTATGTCAATGAGTTGTTGGAAAAATTTAGGCTCACCACCCTTGTCACGATCGTCAACGACATTAAAAGCATTCGATGGATGAACATACACTCCTTACGGGATTTTGAGTAACTTACAAGTTGAACTGGGGGGCAAAACAGTAGAAATTGATGTTGAAGTTATCAATGGAAACCTCGATTATAACATCCTACTGGGAAGGCCTTGGATTTATGCTATGGCCGTTGTTGTGTCAACGTACTTCAGAAAGATTGCATTTCCTTTTCAAGGAGGAATTACAATCGTTGACCAACAAACCTTTCTCCCCAACAGTTCACAAGTTACGGGAAGCATTCCGATGATCCATGGAAGCTCTCAGTTGCTTCAAAATATTGGAGTAGGCCTGCTAAAAGACCCTACATTGATGGGTACTTTTGCCCTACCACCTCCAAACAACCTGGTGGAAGTGGCCACAGTGGGAACCTGCAATATGGTATCTTCTATTTAGAAGATGTCCGAACACGATATTAGCATGGATCATCACCAGGTATTGCCTCCAAGCCCAATAGAAATATTGTAGCAATCAATGTTCTCGGCATGGGAGGCAAACCCAAATCAACGCTCATTAAGCATTTGGGTAGATAGGTCTAAGGAGTATGGTACCTCTTCAGATCCTTGGTCGCATGTACATTCTACAGACGAAGGAATTGTTCAGTCAATGATCATAGAGGGGGCACCATGGGAAGATTACCACCATCATTCCCATCTTCCAGATTACAACGAAGATTGCTCCAGCGACCTTAATCATCCTTTAGTTTTTGATTTTCTATCAAATACTGTAAATACGGTGGATTCCGAGTGAAATCTGTCCAATATTGAAGAAACTATCGCCATAAATATCTCGACCAAACCAAATGTTGTAGAGAATATTCATGTCGACAAATCTTGTTCTTCTTCAGAACTGGAAGTATATTACGCTCTCTTTCGCGAGTTCAGAGATGTCTTTGCATGGTCATATGAAGAAATGCCAGGCATTGACTCGAGCATAGTTGAACACGAAATTAAAATGTATTCAGGTGTCAAACCAGTAAGACAATGGCTTCGGAAAGTGCACCCAAAGAAAGCCGCTGCCATCAAGGCAGAAGTTGAAAAACTTCTCCATGCTGGTTTCATTTACCCAGTTCCTCTAACTGATTGGGTATCAAACATTGTTCCTGTGATGAAAAAGCAAGGAACGATTAGAGTGTGCGTCGATTACAGGGATGTAAATCAAGCTTGTCCAAAGGACAACTACCCTACACCCTTCATCGACCATATAATTGATGAATGCGTTGGATGCGAAATATTTTCGTTTATGGATGGATTTTCCGGGTATAATCAAATAAATATCCGCCCACAGGACCAATCAAAGATTGCATTTATTTGTCCGTGGGGCACATTCGCGTACCACAAGCTACCTTTGGTTTAAAGAATGTAGGGGTACCCTTTCAGAGGGCAATGAATTATGCCTTCCATGACATCAAGAACATCGTTCAACCATAACTCGATGATCTTTCGGCTCATTTGTGAAAGCGGACCGATCATCTGCAGCATTTGAGAGCAATATTTCTATGTTGCCGACACTACAAAATAAGACTCAATCCACACAAGTGTGTGTTTTGTGTCAATTCTGGTCGTTTACTTGGATTTGTAGTTTCAAAGGACGGGATTCGCCTCAACCCGTGTAAGGTTCAGGCAATCATCGATCTGCCTCCACCTTCAAATTTGCTTCAGATTCAGAAACTCCAAAGGAAAGTAAACTTTCTGAGGAGGTTCATTCCAAATTACGCCGAACTTGCTAAAGGTTATACGCGTCTATTGAAAAAAGAAGTACCCTTCAAATGGGATTAGGTTACGCAAGCTTCCTTTGATGCTCTAAAGGAATCCCTAATAAAAGCATCATTAATGTACGCTCCTGATTATCAAAGGGACTTTAACCTGTATTTGGTTGTGGCAGATATGACCATCGCAATGGTTTTAGTTCAAGAAGACAATGGAATCGAACACCCTGTCTATTATTTAAGTCAAAACTTAAATGATACATAAAGTAAGTACTCCTATGTTGAAAAGCTAGCTCTCGCAGCTATTCAAGCAATACAGAGATTTTGACACTATGTTCTCTTTCGAAAAACTACCATTTTGTCAGATTGCAACCCCATGACTTACATCTTGTCGCGACAGTTGCTTGGGGGAAAATATTCGAAGTGGATAGAAATTTTGCAAGAGTTTGATCTGGAATTCGTAAAATCCAAATCAAAGAAAGCTCTGGTTTTCGCGGAGTTACTATGTGATTTCCCATCGTCATCCAACAATTCAACATCCAAAGCAACAATCGTGGATGAATCTTTGTTTCTGATATCTTCAAGCGATCTGTGGTATGGAGATATAATCATCTATCTCCAAACCCAAACATATAGGTCTAATACCTCTCGCTCAGAACAACGACGTATTCGATACCAAGCAAAATACTACATGATCGTCAGTGATACACTTTACCATTGTGGTATATATACAGTTCTGCGAAGGTGCCTCACCCATGAGGAGGCCGAAAAAGTCCTAAATGATTGTCATTCAGGCACATGTGGGGGGCATCAATCTGGTTATGCTATGGAACAAAAGATTTTATGAGCAAGATACTTCTGGCCAACAATGTTCAAGGATTGCATAACAGCAGTCAGAAGTTGTCATGCTTGTCAAATCTTCGACCGCGAAACTAGAATACCACCCGCACCTCTGCAGCTAGTAGTTGCTCTTAGGCCATTCGCCAAATGGGGCATAGATTTCATGACATGTAACCCCACCTCGGCCAGGGGGCATGGGTATATCATAGTCGCAGTTGACTATTTTACGAAATGGGCCGAGGCGATGCCTACATTAAACAACAGCGGCGAAACGGCTGCTCTTTTCTTTTTCAATCATGTAGTCTCCAGATTCGACGTTCCACAAGCTATAGTCGCAGATCATGGATCGAATTTCCGCAATCACATGATGGTTGAATTGGCTGCCAAATTAGGACTGCCCCATGACAGCTCTACTCCGTATTATCCGCAAGCTAATGGGCAAGTTGAGGCGATCAACAAGGTCCTGAAGCACATGCTGTAAAGGATGATTGGAGTCCATAAACGGAGTTGGAACCTAATCATGTACTTAGCCTTGTGTGCATACCGGACATCAGTGAGAAATGTGACCAGGTTTACACCCTTTCAGCTAGTGTATGACCTGGAAGTGATCTTACCAGTTTAGTGCGAAATTTCGTCTCTCAAGCTCGCAGTTGACCTCCTCCCCGGAACTTCAGAGGAAGAGGCTCGTTTCTTAGAATTAATCCAACTGGATGAAACCCGTCGTGACGCTGCCTTCGCTAATGAAGCACATAAGAAACGAGTCAAAGCACAATTTGACAAGAATGTCAAAACCCGCATTTTCTCAGAAGATGACCTGGTCTTGCTTTACGATCAGGAATTCGATAAATTGGGAGCAGGTAAGTTCCAGTCTTTGTGGATGGGTCCCTATATTGTTAAGCATGTATTAGCAAAAGGAGCCTACGAGCTAGTAGATTACAACGGGGTTCCACTATCGCAACCCCGAAATAGGTTGTACCTTAAGTGTTACTATGCTTGACTCAGCGTAGTAACCTCTTCATATGCTTTTGTTACATTTTTGTTTTCGTTAAGAGTGATCATTTTGGTTAGGTAATCCACTTTTGCATTTTGTTGCAGATGTCGAACCTATTGGAATCATTTGTTGGATACGCTGACGGAGCAAGTCGTAGTACGCGGAACCTATCTTCTGCAGCTTGGGCCATCTTTGATCCAAGCGGTGAGTTAGTGAGTTTCAGAGGGGTGTGTATTGGTCAATCAACGAACAACATCGCTGAATACAACGCGTTGATAGAGCTCCTCTCTGATGCCATCGCGCATGGCATACGCCGACTTGTCGTCAGGCTAGACTCACAACTCGTCATTCTACAGCTTACCGACATCTATTCTGTTCGGAATCCAGCTATCTATCGTATGTTCCTAAGGGTCAAGATTTTGGAAAGGCAGTTTGATTCCATTCAATATCAACATATTTCCAGAAACTTAAACACATTAACTGATTCATTAGCAAATTATGTGTTAGATAGACATTTGCAACATTTGTGAAAGAAAAGCATTTCATCAATATTTGCATCAAGATCATATAACTTAACCAAAATAAAGCTCCGAAAATAAAAAATATATATAACTGTTTATAGTTTGTACATAATGTTCTATGTCCAGGACAAAATCGGTCATATGACCCAAAAACTCAAAATGCAAGGGGGCACCCTAGTCTAATGGTGCTGGTGATAACAAGTCACCGCCTGTGCAATCATGCGTAAGAGCCTAGTCCATCGGCTCGGCATGCCAGTGGTATGGTGTTGTAATCTCAAAGGTAGCTCATCGGTCCTCACATCCAGAATACCAAGGGTGAGACCCTCGATCTGATCCTGCAACACTGCAAGAGTCTCGGCTACATCAAGATCACGAAGGACAACCCTCCCTACAGCCTCTCCTGCTGGGACGGTAGCTGCTACTCTCAAGCGCACTGCTGGTCGCACTAGCCCGATATCTGCATGAGCACATGAGTTTTGATTAGTCTTGATAAACATTTAAAAAGCACAAGAACATTATAAAAACAATAAACAGGGATATGGTTAGAACATTTACCTATAACACCCCACTGCTCGCCAGCTGGCAGCACCAAATCTGGGTCACCCCGGAAATCCATCCCAACATATGGATACTCAGCAAAGACCATCTCTTGATGGTCGAACCACTCAAAGAAGGCATCAGAGAATGAAATCTGTGACTGACCAGCATGTCTGGCCATAAGATCGACCCATCTCTGCATCCGTGGTTCCGTTGGTACTGATGGTCCAAGAGAAATGTACTGTGGCTGCATCAGTGGGATCTTCTCCAAGGCAAAAGCGGTCAGAATGGAACCATAGCCAAAGTTCTTGGATCTTCCATTTTTCACCTTGGTAAGCTATTCTTTTACCACCGGAAGTACTACATCACACCAGTTGAATACCTTGGGTTCGAGGCATTCCAAGGCGTACTACATATAGGACCTGTTGGCCAAGTGAAGGGTCGTGCTACCAGCCAATCTAGCAAAGGTGAATAAAATAGTCCTCAAGGACCGGTCGGTGACATCTCGAATACTGATCTTGCCATCCCTGCTCGGCTGAGATCCTTCTCTACAGTGTCGGCAAATATAATCCCTCACAGATTCGCCCCCACGGGCGGAACTTGATAGTGAGAGAGGGGCACCACACCTCGATAAACCGGTCAAGAAGTAGATGTCCTCGACAATCAAGGGGATGGATTTGCCTCTAATTTGGAACACTTGGTTGGTAGGATCCCATGCATCGAGGAAATATTGCAACAAGTTGATTTGTTGCCTCATGCTAGATATGCGGAAAAACTTGAGCAAACCACAGTTCCCAATGCAGTTACCATACCCGGATCATGTAAGGCAACCATATCCTCTTCTTCATGCTCGTGTTCACGCCATGTAACGACCATTTTGCTTTGATGAATCTCTAAAAAACAAACAAGAGAAGAATTAGGATCCTGATTTGGCGAAAAACAAGCAAAATTTCCATGAAAAATCATTGCAAAAGTTTTCCTCCTTGCGCCCATCGCACCCTAGCTGTGTACTGGGTGGGATGCATACTGACTGGCCAGTGGCCAGCCTAGTATGCATCGCACCTTTCGATGTATACTAGGTGCGATGGGGGCAGAAGGAAATGTTCAAACCCAAGAGGCTCAGAAAGGCAGGAAAACATGCTTGGAATTCAAAAAAGAAAGAATGCAATTGAAGAGCGTAGGTTTAGCTCCTACGTGGTCCAGACGGAGCCGAAAATCGTCCACAGAATCTGCCGGAATCAGCTGATGAAAATCAAGGGGGAAAACACATCGAGAGCTCCAACAATCCCAAATACAAATGAAATGGTAAAATGAGGGGTAAAAAACTACATTTAAGTTACTTTTCACGTAATTTAAGTAGGGTATTAGTTTTTTAACTTATTTTTCAAGCATGCATTCTCATTTCTAATCAGTTTGATGGAGCAATTGAACAGTTAGTACGACGGTCAAAAGAACATAGTGTTAACGGTGAATCGAATATCAATGACCATTATCACGAGCAGTTTTACGCGAAGTTCAAGCTCGTTAAAAAATAAACCTAGCAATGAGCATATGTTCCACCAGAGTTTAAGCTCATTAAAAAATGAACCCACCTTCGGTAAATAACCATTGCGATTGCATTATTATCAGCTTTTGAGCCTTTGTCGTGTTCTTACCATCACCTCCACTCTTTTTTAGCCGATCATACGCCTCCATTTGATTGTTTACCCCTTTTGAGGAATAGCTGCGACGAGTGATCCTATTAGCCACCTTCTTTACACTGCCGTGACTGAAAAAAGTTCCAAACATTACCTGGAACCATCTGCTATCCGAAAACATCACTCATTTCTCAAAAAAAAAAAAAAAAACCAGTCTCCTTTAAGCTCTTTTCATCTGACTCGTAAAATATGAAAATATCCGAGCAATTGGCTTCTCCAGCTTGTTAAAGTTATTGGAAGTGCAATCCCTCCTCTAGATTTTAATCTTTTTGGACCTGAGGGATTATTGCACAAAAAGATCGAGCATTTGTCTTGTTTGGCTCGTTAAAACTATCGAAAAGTCATCCCTTTCGCATTGTTTTATACTTTTTCGGACTTAAGGGATTATATTACGAAAAAGGAATATTGGAGTTTCCTTTCCGTCTCTTTTCAGACTCTCTAAAATTGAAAAGAACCAAGTTATCCTTGTTGTTAAACTCGTTAAAACAATAGCGACAAACTTGTCCATGTAGACAAGAGCGAGTCTCACTGTCACTAGGCTCGTTAAAACATAGTGACGGGTTTGCCCAAAGGGAAAATTATAGAACAAGCATATGTTATCCTCCTCAAGCTTGACAAAAATAAAGAGGTACTGGTCAGAAATGACTGGGGAAAAATTGGGAAGAAAACTTGAAGAAACTTTATTGGTAGCAGGTCGCTCTTGAACATGACACTTTCACTCCATCACCATGATTGAGTCGGGTTGGGTTATTCCGTTCACCGGTCATATCACCATTGGTCCATCATACCATCCATTTTTGGGGTTAACGCTACCAATCCATTTCAGTGTCGCTGATATGTTCAAGAGAAGTCGCTCAGAGAATTCACCAACCCAGCTTGTGTCTCATCCACTGCAATACCTTCACCCTTCATTATTTCATGATCGCCACCCTGAACCTTGTATCATCAGATCATTTTCACCTCCACAAAATCATTTGCTCCGTTTCGTGTCGTAGATGTGGGATTCATTAAGGCCCTCCTACGACAGGTCGCTTCTTGTCGACATCAGCTCATTATCCAAGAAGTTGACTTAGGAACAACCCTTTCAGTACTTTGAAGCTTGCATGCCTCAATGGCAAGTTTCTCACTTCCGGTGACAGGTTTACATCAATGGCCTTCAACCGAAAGATTTTGCATGGTGTTCGACGTCAAGTCCCATTTTCACACCACGTGAATTGTACTGCAGTACCTTGAGGGTCATCATCATTATCGGTGATTCCTCTCACGCCTGTTAACAGCGTACATCATTGGTTGGTAATCAGGTGATGTCTTTCCATGTTCGACATCAGAACATCTTTTCACATGGACCGACTTGTACTTCGGGCGAAGATTGAATGCGTTTTGAAGACCGTGGATCTAGTTTCATCCATCCGGGCTGCGATATATTCAGGAAAATAAAGACATCAAATGTACATCATTGCTGCACAGATAATCATCCAAACCAAAGGATGATGGCTCTACCAGAATCATCAGTCTGCTACACAGACGATTGTCTGTCCTATGTACATGAAAATGAATTTATAAAGCTGAGCATGGGAATGCCCGCCTCAGCTAGATCATGAAAATATTATGAAGATAATGTATTGTATTGTATCTTATTACAGGTCACCTTCCCGTTCGAAAAACCTCAGATCCTCATGATAAAGCATTTCACCCGAAATCAAAAAAGATTTGCGTCCTCATGCTTTAGGGGGCAACTGTTATAGACATATTTGGGCACTGCAACCCCAATCACATATGTCCATAAACCAAGGGCTTCTAAGTCCCTAAAAGTGTTGTTTCATACCCTAAAGGAGCAAGGTAAGCTAATTACATCATCTCCCAGAAGTTCTCCCTTAAAAACTATTCAGAACTGGTCAAAACTGGACCATACAGACTGCTCAGTGCTAAGGGTGCGATGCATCTCACCCGCCACATGCAAAAAGTGCGATGCATACTGGAAAGCCCTTTTATAGGGTGTGATGAGCGAGAGCAGATAATTGGCAGAAGCAGTTTTCTAGGTGGAGACCTTGAGAATATTCTAGAAGCTGCTCATTTGAAACTTCCTCTCTGAATTTGCCCAGGGATGAGTAAGAGATCATGAAATCTCCAAGTGGAACCAAGAACTATCAGAGAGATGACACTAATCAAAATCCCAGAAGCTAACTCACCCCCCTGCAAACATCTATATATGGATCCCTCATCCCAGAGATCCAAGGGCTGGAATTTTGTAATTTTCAAGGAAGTGCTGTTGGTTTCTCTTTGAAGATATTGTTGGGTGATCTTGATTTGTATGAGGTGAAGAGGGCTTTCATGCTAGGAGGATGGCGCTGGGTCAGACCAATGGGTTGTAATCCTCTCTTCTACTACTTCCATCAATAAAGCTATTTGAGTTTTCCTCCATATTCTTGTATATCTTTGAATCTTGTATTGATATATGCATTTGTATGGTTAATATACTTCTGATCCTATATTGTTTATGGTTATATATCTATATGATTTGATGGTATTATGCTGCTTTGACTCTACAGGTGTTCTTTGAAGCGAGACAAGTAAGGAAGGAGTGGTGAAATTCTGTCAAAGGGGAAAGGAAACAAGCAAGGAGCCAAGCGAAAGACTGAGGTTGGTACTCTCTACTTCTAGATCATCTATCTCTCATAAAGGAAAACACAAGTGACTTTAGTTTGTTTGTTTCTAAGATAGCTACTTGTCTTAGTGGGACTAGCAGCTCTGAATAGACACTAGTTTTCCTGATAACAATGCTTCCAGCATGACTACTGTGCATTGTTCTTGCTATTGCAATCTCTTACTTCCTAGAAATACATTCACATGTGCTTCAATACTGGTGCTGGCTACTATTCCCTTCAAGCGATATCAAATGAAACTTTATTTATTATATCATAGAATTGTTCTTTAGTATGCATTATGTATCTGATTAATTCTTCACAGGTTTGATTCTTTCACAGGGTAACACGATCAACAGAGTTGTTCGTTCGTCAGCTTCCTCCTGTCCTGCTGGACCTTTAGCCCTTTTCTGTCTTGCTAGAACTTCGGCCCTTTTTCGTCCTACTAGACCTACGACTTGCTCCTTTCTTCCAATTCGCCAACAACCACTCATAAAGGCAATTCTCTATTTTCTTATACTGATATGCCTGACCTTTGGCTTCCCTTGCTCGTTTGAGCTTCCGCTTCCTTTGTGCTTGCTCGACCTTTTGTCTTCCCTCCTCTGGTCGCTTTAGATTCCTTTTCGCTCACTCATCCATCTACGCTCGCTTGATTCTTCAGCTTCCCGGTCCATGGCTTCCTCTGTCTATTCGAGTGTTCCAATACTCACAAGACATGTAAATTCAAAAGAGAGGCCAAATTACAAAGAGATGTTGCATATTAAGAAATATCAGAGAGGCCCTTTTTTCTTTAATATTTATATATTAGACTCAATCATTATTTACGGAGGATTTCATTGGAGAGGCTTGTACCAATAGGGAGGTCCCACATGCCATGTCACTATCTCAATCGCAATCGGCAGTCTGGCAGTGACAACCCTTATGATTTGCATGACTTCCCCGATACCCGGACACGATATTACATAAAGGTATATTTTATAGAGCTATCGGGTCTGTGTAGTATATCGCAATCGGAGCTTTGCACATAACATGGCCAATTCCCTTTCTGCCGACAGAGCGGATGCGATTATGTTATTAACCAGTTGTTAATAACTCCGTCGGGTTCATCGCCTTATTGCAATCGGCAGTTTATATAGTTACACTCCTTCAAGACTTGCGATTGAACCAGATGCGATATTACATTAAACAGAAGTTAATACACCCGTCGGGTCCGTATATATATCGCAATTGGTGGTTCGGGGGGGACAACCCTTTATAACTTGCACTATGAGAGTTCTGATAGGCAGATACTATATAACAATAGGGCAGTTTATAATAGTGCAGTGGGTCCGCATATATATCGCATCTTTATATTATATACTCTTCTGCTCTTTTCTATAACCTATTCAGGTCCGTGTATTATCACAATCGACACTTTCAATGTGGCAAGGCTTTACAAGAGTCTTGCGATATGGCGGATGCGATGTAACTTTAAAGTGTATTACAATGGAATCCTCGGGCTCGAGTATTGTATCGCATCTATAATATATATATATATATATATATATATATATATATATATATATATATATATATATATATATATATATATATATATATATATATATATATATATATATATATATATATATATATATATATATATATATATATATATATATATATATATATATATATATCGCAATCGCATATTTAATGTGTCATCCCTTTATAACTTATGATATGATATTAAGCAGTATTCCTTAGCGATCCTCCACCATTGATCTGCTCACGATCTGACGGTCAACACTTAACCCGATCAACCCAAAACCGTCTGTTGATCCTTCGCCGTCGATCAACCCACGCTGGATCCAATGGCCTGCATGAATTTTGGGTGAGCAATTTGCAAGGGAAATAACCACCCGAAAAAGTGGTTTTCTCTCTCCACCCGAGTGCTACATGTTGCCCATTGAATGGAATCGAGTGCTCTCCTCTAAATACCACTTACCACCTAACGTCCACTCGAAAACCATTACCACTATTACAAACCTGCTTATAGCTGTTGAACGCGGATACACAGAGTAACGACTCTCCGCTCCAATAGCTCTTTCCGCTCTTCTTTGGTTTGGTATGGCTCCACGCAGATACATAGAGTAACAACTCTCCACTCCAATAGCTCTTTCTACTCTTCTCTGGTCTGATATGGCTCCACGATGGCTTTCGTTACACTGCTCGAATAGCTCTTCTCTAATATTCCTCCTCTATCTCATGATATGGATCCTCTGTTAACTGCTCTTCCGTTGGCTTCTCCTCTTGATGCGCGTTCCTCTTTGTTCCTTCTAATGAGCACTATGGCTCCTTTATTAACTGTTCTTCCGCTTATGCACCTCCGATATGTGTTTCTCTTTGTTTCTCGTGGCTTCCAATGACCTCTTCCTCTTACGCTTTGGCTTCATGCTTTATGATGACTTTTGATAACTTATTCTCTTGTTTCTCCTCATGGCTTCTTGCTCCACTTCTCCTAGAATATTTCCATAAATACATCAATGACAATCTAGGTCAACGTGAACTTGTGTTTGCAGGTGACCGGGACATACATATAGATATGTCATTATGTTTAAAGTTTGTTTTACAAGGGTTTGGCATGATTTGGTTGATTGATATAGATGAGTAGTGTTTGGAGTTTTGACATGATGCTTGACAATGAATTAGAAATTTGAGATATGTTTTGGACTATAGATCTCTCTATGATAGCAAATTTGGACTTGACCTGATGATTAATGATGTGATTTGATGATTGTTGACTTGCTCTGATATCAAAGTGATGTGGGCATAGCTACCTTCCAATGAATCATATGGGTGTTCGAAAATGGTTTGGTATTGGCCTCCTTGTTCCGTGCACAATGGTTGAAGTATTGATAGTTGTGATTCAGTATGAAGATGGAACTTGCATGACTTATCCTTAGTGTATGCATTTGCATCTAATGATAGAAATGAATTGTATTATGATCATAATAATCACTTGATGAAGTTCTGGATTGATATTGCATGGTTGATGACAACTTGTTGGCATGATAATAAATGAGGTTAAAACTTGATTTGGGCTCTACCTGTCACCTGCTTGAAAGAATTGATATTGTGATATTGATGACTTTGATAATAGTTTTGATCCGGATTTTAAATTTCGATGAGTTGACTCAGCTGATTGTACAATATTGATTTATGAAAGGCTGGGCATGTTGGTTTGGTAAAGTGTTATGGTTGCAGTGAGCATTGCATGAAGCAAGCTCCCCGATCCAGATATGTTTGCATTGACAGTGATCTTGTGAAGCCAAGATGATGTGTTGATCCAAACCTCTACTTTAGAAGTGTTACAAGGTATGATTTTGATTTAAATTTTGGTTCTATATGCTGATGATCTACTCTTGACAAAAAATAAGCCTATGATGATCAAAGTAAGAGGGAGATGGCTTATGAAGCTCGAAATAATGGATCAATTTCTAAAATTGGGAAAAGAAAATCCATATTGCAAAGCTATTGAAGAAGTATTGGCATGTGGAAATGCAAATCCTTGGACACTCTGATTTGAAGTTCAAGATGTTGTTGAAATTGACATGGCATTCGATAGTTGATTGAAGCATTGATGTTCCGTTTTTTGAACATCCGTCCATATATATGATGTGCATAGAACTTGAATGAGTTCATGGTTGAGCTTCTTCACTCACATCGAGTTGCCACCGAGCATACTTTGAGATATCTGCATAAGATGATCAATTATTCATCTGATATATTCTTTATATGATATGTGATTGCATGGATGTATTGTTGATAATTGAGATTATTGTTGATGAGCACATTTGGGTGCTGCTTTTGTATGAGATCTGTCATGATATCTTAGATGAGAGGCTCATAGCACGAGCGAGGTTGAGTACGATGTTGCTAGCATGGCTAGCTGTGAGGTAGGATGGAGAAGCTCCTTAGAGATTTGTCTGAGCATGCTCTAGATATGACATGGATACATCGCGATGACAAATAGTGGGATCCGATTGGTAGAAAATCCCATATATACAGTTGGGACAGAGATACTCTCATATATTGAGACAGTGCAGTTGTACGAGACAAGATTAGGCTTGTGGTTGGCACCTCCTTGAGAAGGAGGATCAATATGGTATCCTTTGTGATTTATATGATTATTTATGATCTAACATGATATTTGATTTGATGTTCTGTATGAACAAGAAACAATTTCTATTGAAACAAGCAGATACCAGATTTGAGTATGATGAGAGCAATGCTAATCGTGGACACTGACCCAACTATTCCTCCCTGTCTGAGCTCCTAGGGTGAGGAATTGAGATAGAGGGCTCCTTGGGTTGAGGGTGTTGATTTGGCGTAGCATTGGATGTGATCTAGGCCTCAAATTTTTCAGGTAGGCTTGGGCACATGTACTCCAAAGAACCCAAAAAGCGTTTTGGGAAATTCCATCCATAAACAATTTTATTAAAATAATTAATATTTTTAATGGGCCCCTAAGTCTAAACCTAGGAAATTAAAAATATTAATGGGTATTAATCTAATTGTGGGTGTACCTTCTAGAAGAAGATGAGGATCAAGCTAAAATGATTTTAGACATTGATTAGATTTTAATTTGGGTCGTTGAATGTCAACGAGAATATTATTTAAGGAAGCTTGAGGGTCATTTGGAACGCACTGAGAGATCAAGAGATTGAATTTCTAAAGTGAGAATTTTTGAGGAGGAACTTTCGATCAAGTAATTTCTTACAGTTGAGGGGCAGGGATAGCATCCACAGAGAGAGAGGGATATTTTCTCACTTAGAGAATCATCAGTAGAGAGAGGCAAAGAGTGATCCAACAACTCTCACGCAGAGGCTAACGCAAGGCCACACGGAGGCAACGCGGAGGGTGAGAGAGAGAGTCTGAAAATTTGCAGCAGAGTCAATTTCAGAAGTCAGGAGCTGGGGTGTGAGACAGGGAGGTTGAGAGTAGTGACTTCGGGCAACAAATCGATCAGCTGGCTGGGTGACAGAGTGCCTAGAGGTGTTGACATAGGGACTGCGTGAGGACTGCATAGGGCCTGCCAGAGGCACCTCATCTAGTGACTGGATCAGCCGAGATTTTTCTCAGTGATTGTGTGAGGTAATCTCACAAATCTTTTTGCAAATATTTCTCTCTCTATAACTGAATAACCCTTGAGGTATTCAGAGATGTATCCATAATTTTCTACTGCTTAATAATAATAAACCCTCAGATCTGCCGCACCGATTTTCCCGCATTGGGTTCTTTTGGGGACATTTGTCCAAAAATAAAAGTGTTATTTGTTGTATTTTATTTCTTTCTCATTCTCTTGTTTCCGCATATAAATTAATTAAGTGAAGGCTACAATGTGTGTATTTCAATATTTTCCGTAAGAAACTGCAAATAACTTGTTCATGTAAATCTAACACGTAGGAGAAATATCATCAGTTGCTGCAGTAGGAATTTCAGTTTAGGAATTTTCACGTGGTATCAAAGCTAAAGGTGGAACAAGGAGAGAAGTGCCAGAGAACCCAATGTGAGCAGAAGAGGGAGATCAAAAATTTCCAAGAGGCAGCAGTTCGAAACCCCAGAGGGTTTGTGCAGTTCTTAGCCGGAGGGATAAAATTTCAAGGTAGTTTCTCTCTGAGTGAGTCCACTGAGAGAAGGGCTTCCAGATTGAGTTTTTGTCGGGGTAGAGGGAACATCACTGAAACCTCAGCGTGAGGAGAGCTGGTGGGACACAGATTTTTCTGCAGGTAGTTTGCTAGGTAGAAAATTGTCAGAAGAGAGAGGAGAAGCATGGTTGAGGGAATTTCTTCCTTAGTAAGACTTCCCGCCAAGAAGTCCATTGTCTTATTTTCTGAGCAACAACAATAAGAACCAGAGAGGAGATTTCCGACATTTGTGGCAGAAATGGCAACTAGTGGCTTAAGGGATCAAGACAGGTTGGACGAAACATCCAACTATGTCATCTGGAACACTAGAATGTCATTCCTTCTAGATGAGCATGCTCTCAAGACATATGTCGACAACGTGGTGGCTGTGCCTGCATATGCAAATCCGTTGAAGTAGTACCAAGCTAAAATGGAAAAGGAAAAAAGAATGGTCCTCGACGGAGTGAAGGATAATGTGGTATGTCATATTGCTAGTAGACAGACTGCTAAGGAGATGTGGGACGCATTGTCTACGTTATATCAGGGATCTTCTGAGCAACAAAATATGTCCTTGGAGCAGAAGCTGGGATCTACTCAGATGCAGAAGGGGGAGCGTGTGGATCCATTCCTCATGAAGCTTAAGGAGACCCGTGATGAATTGTCTGCTACGAGGCATACACCTCAAGTTTCAAAGTTGGTTAGATTGGCCCTCAATTCTATCTTAGATGAGCGGAAAGTATTTGCCTAGAGTATCTTTGGTAGAGCAGGTTTGCCGAATTGGGATGAGATGCAGGCAACTTTAAACAAGAGGATCTGAGGAGAGACTTAGTCAAGGTTAAACTTGACGGAAGCAGCAACAGTGGGTTGAATCCTAAGAAGGAGGAGGAGAATGTAGCCCTTGCATCAAAGGGACAACAGGAGCAATGGAGATGTAAGAAGGAAAACTTGAACATCAAGTGTTTTAGGTGTGGTGAGATGGGTCACTACGCTACTCAGTGTCTTCTCAAGAAGAACGACAAGGATGAGAAGCACGATCAGAAGGCTGCACCCACAAAGATTGAAGAGGAGGAGTTTGCCATGATAACCGAGATACCTCCAGGAGGGAGGTGGGTTGATTTGGAGTTGTAGTTAGAAAGAGCTATAGATGGGTAGGATCCTTGAGGAGCCCACCTCTTGGATCAATTCCTTGCTACAGGAGCCCAGATAAGAAGTAGCAGGATGGACTAGTTTCAGATGGTGCCGAGGAGTGTCAGAGAGACAGTTGTAGTGGCTAGGAGTGCCATAGTCTAAACAACGCAGAGCAGAGTTGGCTGCAGTGCAAATGGAATAGAGCAGAGTTCAGCAACAGTGCAGTAGATTCAAAAGGTCAACGTGGAGACTAGCAATAGTCAGGCTTCAAAATTCACATGGTATCATACTGAACACAGTTAGTTCATTAACTTTGGATGTTTTTCCTTTGCTGATGGAGTAGTAGCAATAGTTTGCAGTGTAGTGGAAGTGCTAGCAGTAGCACAGATGCAACACTTGAGAGTAAGCTGTAGTAAGGATGCAGTGTTGACAGTGGCAGTGTCAGCAGTAGTACAGTTGCAACAACAAAGCAGTAGTTGGTGGACAACATGTCAGACATCAGCAACGCAGATGATGATACTTTAGAGCCAGAGTAGTATGCAGCAATGTATATTGCTAGAGCACATTCCTCGTTAAGGGGGAGTGTTGATTTGGGGTAGCATCATATGTGCTCTAGGACTCAAATTTTGCAGGGAGGCTTAGGCACATGTACTGCAAAGAACCCAGAAATCGTTTTGGGAAATTCCACCTAGAAACAATTTTATTAAAATAATTAATATTTTTAATGGGCCCCTAAGTCTAAACTTAGGAATTAAAAATATTAATGGGTATTAATCTAATTGTGGTTGTAACTTCTAGAAGAATAGGAGGATCAAGCTAAAATGATCTTGGCCATTGATTAGCTTTTAATCTGGGTTTTTGAATTTCAACGAGAAGATTATATGAGGAAGCTTGAGGGTCATTTGGAACAAACTGAGAGATCAAGTGATCGAATTTCTAAAGTGAGAAGTTCTTAGGAGGAAATTTGGAACGAGTAGATTTCTTGCAGTTGAGGGGGAGGTATAGCATCTAGAGAGAGAGAGATTTTCTCAACTGGAGAATCATCAACAGAGAGAGGCATAGAGTGATCCAACAGCTGTCACGCAGAGGCAACGTAGAGGGTGAGAGACAGTCAAAAAGTTTACAGCAGAGTCAGTTTCAGAAGTCGGGAGCCGGGGTGTGATACTGGGAGGCTGAGAGCAGTGACTCTGGGCAACAAATCGATCAGATGGTTGGGTGACACAGTGCCTACAGGGGTTGACACAGGGACTGCATGAGGACTACGCAGAGGCAACGCAGGGCCTGCCATAGGTACCTCATCCAATGACCGGATCAACCTAGATTTTTCTCAGTGATTGTGTGAGGTAATCTCACAAATATTTTTGCCAATATTTCTCTCTCTATAACTGAATAACCCTTGAGGTATTTAGAGATGAATTCAAAATTTACTACAACTTAATAATAATAAACCCTCAGATCTGCTAGACCAATTTTCTTGCATTAGGTTTTTCCGGGGACATTTTTCCAAAAATAATAGTGTTATTGTGTTGTATTTTCTTTCTTTCTCAGTCTCTTGTTTCCGCATATAAATTAATTAAGTGAAGGATACATTGTATGTATTTCAATATTTGTCATAGGAAACTACAAATAACTTGTTCATGTAAATCTAACAAGAAGGAGAAATATCATCAGTTGCTGCAGTAGGAATTCCGGTTTAGGAATTTTCACAGAGGGAACTTTGGAAAATAGGGTGTGACCCCTATCTATTACCCATAGGGTTGGAGATGTTGTTTCCCTATCTTCATAGGTTTGGGTAATTTTTCTCCCCTGTCTCGTATTTGCAGAGTATACCCCAGTTGGCATCATACCCACAAGCATGGCTAGTCGGGAATACCGCTTCCTGTTTGGCCAACGGGTTGAGACTATACTTGGGGTGTACAACCCAATTCGATTATGATGTAGGTGTTCTACCACATGATTATTTAGGGTCATCAATGGGAAGATTAATAGGTAATAGGATGGGTTGAGATAACCATATGCGGTTCTAGGTTGAGATTGAGCTCCCTGAAGTGATCCTAGGGTTGATATGTGCTCTCCTGTGTGTTTGGATATGTTATTGCTCGACATGGGGTGAGAGTGTCCCGTAGGACCTTGCCCACTATCATGGAAATGAGGTAAGAGTATCCATTTGGACCTTCATCATTGTCATTGGTTTGCAGGTGGAGACGTGCTCCCTTATGATATGCTATCCGATGATGATTGATGATGAGATTTCGGCTAGTATCCCGTTGACAAAGATTTCAGACCATAGTCTGATGACACATTCTTATTCTTTTAGATTTGATAATGTTCAACATATGAGCAGGAACAATCAAAAGATAAGTAGGAATAATCAAGGGAAAGATCGAGATGTACATTGATGATTTGCGATTTTGAGATACTTGAGATGGTCATGGCATGACGACTACATGACAAAGATGTTCAGTGATGATACTTGATGACACTTGAATGATATATTGATCAATGGACAAATATCGACAAGTGGAATTATCCCTAGTTGAGAGGGAGTGTTAAAATTATATAATTGCGGTCAAATTCCACTTTGGACAGCTCATATGATGAAGATAATAATTGGAATAGATTCCTCTTTTCCAGAGGACCAAATTCGACCTAAATATCACTTCATTTGAACAAGCATAAGTTGGCTTTTGAATTTATGTTCCCACTCATGTATATTAGATTAGGTCAACCCTATGCATATGTACAATTGGATAGGTCAACCTCAACATTAAGTGGACCCTCATGGAAGCCTATAAATAGAAGAGACATCAAGCTCATTTGGACACATTGATCAATCCATCTTCTCTTCTCTTCTATTGTCTTGGTTTGGACAAGTCTGACAGAGAAAGTTCACACAAGGGTCTGAAACTAAAGGGTTGAAGCTCGCATGAAACTAGGGTTTTTGTTTCTTAGTCACACACACATAACTAAGTATTTTTAACCCCAGACGCATGCATAGAGTGGTCAAATGTGCATCTAGGAAGTCTTAGACACTTGCACATAAGCCTGAAGGGAGCGTTTCGGGTTTTTGAAGCAAATTGGGAAGTTTGGTCCCCAGACGCATGCACAGAGCGGTCAAGGGTGCGCCTGGGATGTCTGAGACGCTCACACATATGCCTTAAGGGAGCGTCTAGGGTTTCTGAAGTATATCAAACAATTTGGTCCCCAGACACACACACAGAGTGGTCAAGGGTGCGTATGGGAAACCTTAGTCACCCGTAAAGTAGCTTGAAGGGTGTGTCTAGGGGTTTGAGGCAGATCTTAGTGTATTTTTCCCCAGGTGCATGCATACAGTTCACCAAGGAGCGTCCAAGACTACCATAGTCACCCGCACAACTCCTCCATGCGTCCAGGACTAAAATATGATATTTCAGTATTCCGAAGACCCCACTCAGTGACAACAGTGTTCAACAGTTGACTACAGATAGTGATAGTACATTACAATCCTCAGAATCAGGGTTTTGAATATAAGCATGATTAGGTTGATTTCATGGATGCCATAGTTGTTTTACTGGTTAGTTGCATAGATGAATATATGGATCATTGTACTAACTTTTGTTGAATCATTTGATGACGATTGAAGAAGAAGAAAAACTTGCAAGGGTTTTCCCAATAGTGCGTTTTTCCCTGATCTCGAACCAATCCTGGTGTCTCTATGTGTGCATGCTTTTCTTCTATTGTTCCTTTATGTTTCGCTGCATTGATGATAATGATGTTGTTCTTTCTACATAGTTGCATATGCTGATGAATAATGATGTAAATCTGAATAATGTAATGATGATATGGGGTGAAATTAATGTGTTAATGAAGAAATGCAATTATCTAAGAAAACAACAATTTAGCCCTGAGAAAAATTAACATCCTATAATGAAAAATCTATAATAATAATAAGAAAAATCAACAAGATAATGCAAAATAGAGCTAAGATGGAAAAGAATTATCTTTAGAATATATAACCTAAACAAATGCAACAGTTGGTGTAGTGACCGTCTTCATGTGTGCTAGAGCAGAGACTTTCAGTCGATTTCCTTGAACTATGGTTAGAGTGCATCCAATTGAAGGATAATGACATTATATTCCTTAATCCTCTCAGTTACAAGTTCGCCCATTATAGTTTTAATCTTCTTATAAAGATCCAAAGTTTTGAAATATTTTGTGTCCCAAGTTCTAGAACTGCTAGCATATGCATCCCATGGAGTCGCTTATTCATAAACCTCTTCGTCATGTAGAAAAGTTTGTTCCAGAGAATCCTCCTCCTCAATTATTTCGATGAATTCATGAACATCAAGAGGACTGCATTGATTATAGATTGCTCTACAAGATATAATTTCATGTTGAGCCCTCGTAAGAGGTAGTTGGTGGGGACCTCGCTTGCCATAATTTTTCTTCCCCTTTTCCATTGAGACTACACACAAAGATTAATTCATCCAAAAACCCCTGCAAAACAAACCAACCAAAACAAGAGGACTACACATAGGAATGTAAAAATAATTGAAATTACCATACCAAATCACTTGATTATGAAGGCTAACCTAAATAAACGCCAATATAAGACCACCTGAAACCAGAGTAGAGGGACTAAGCATAGGCATGTAAAAATGATTGAAATTATTGTACTAGTTCCTTGATTATGAAGGCTAGCCTCCAAAGAAAAGACAAGAAAACTATCGAGATGTAGGAGTGATCAGAAAGTGATCATCGATGACTTTTTTTTAAACTCCTAAAAAATGAAAGTCATTGGATGCTTCTGGAAATAGTCTCATTGTGTAGATTTCTTCATTCTGAATCCAACACAATTTGAATGGACCAGAATGGGCTCCAGATGAAGGAGTTATGGCAGAAAGAAGTTGGCCCAATGTACCTTTAAAAGGAGGCATTTTCTTGTTAAATTGGTCTTTAAGGGAAAATATGTTTTAACGTAAGTTCCTTAAAGAAATTGCATCACATTGCTCAAATCAATGGGAAAAGGACCAAGACCTATGGCATTGTGACTTACTGATATGCGATGGCGCCGATTAAGCGATAGCGTCGATCGATGATCGACGATCGCTGATCGGGAAAAGGATAATGACCAGGGGCCATGGAACCAACGATATGCCAAAATGCCGATGGGTCGATTGCGATGAAATATTTCTAGCCATCGGATCAGAAAAGGAATGGATGGCTAAGATGTGATCGGTGATCACTGATTGGGGGAGCTTTAGGGCTGCGAATCATGGGAGCAGTGGTACTCCGATATGCCAAAATGTCGATGGCTGATGACGCACCGATCGGAGTGATCGGAGATCGGAGATCAGAGCGCAGCAGAGCATTGGGCCGTTATACCAAGCGATTTTGATTTGTAATGGATGAGCAGACCTGAAAGGTTTATGGACGCGATTTAATTCCGTTAGAGATCCAACTTGGCATTCAAACAACATATTTCTTTGTATTTCCCATGTATTGGCTGATTCATGTTCAGTTCGGGGTTTAGCCTTACGCAATGTGACATGCGACATGCGATAAGGAAATGGACCCGAAATATTATAGATGTGGGTTGATAATCTTTGAGATCCGACTTAGTCTATTCAGTCGGGTTTTCAATGTATTTCCGTGTTTTTCTATGTATTGCCATACATTGCTGTGTATTTTTAAAATATGCTCTATTTCAGGATTTAGTTCCGAAGAAAGGCCGGATGGTCGGGGTTGCTCGCGCCCGCCATTCCTTTCATTTGTAAACTATTTCTATTGTGAGAACAGTCTGTTTCCATGCAAAAAGGGAACTGTAACTAGACAGGTTATCAAAACACAATGAACCCAAAGATGCTCTTAAGGGAGGATAGCCACCAGAGGTTGGGAGGCAGAGTCAGAGTGCTTAACAGAGCGAAGCCACCAGAGGTTGGAGGTAGCGCTTAAATGCTTTAGTGAAGTATCAGACAGCAAAGAGACCGAAGGATCAAGCTGTTGCTGGTGTTTGTTGTGCAGAAGACAAAAGAAGGAATTCCAGAGACAGTGCAGAATTCTGAGGGAGTTGGTGCAAGCTAGAGTTCAAGATAGCTCAGAGCACTAATTGAAGGAGTCCAGTCCAGAGAAGCCTAGACCTGTCTACAGCTAAAGGACAGCCAGGGGTAAGATGGCATTCTAAGCCCAATGATTCAGTTGTAAAGCATTGGAGCTGAGTCAAAGACTTGTAAAAGAATTCAAACCATAATCCCAAAGAGCCTAGTTGAGTTGACTAGAGCTCATGGAGACGTAGCCCAAGATATCAGGGTGAACTCCTAATTAAACTTGTTGTCTTTATGTGTTTGTTTATTTGCTACATTTACTGTTATGTGTGTTTATATATTAGTTTAAGCAAATAAACTTAAGGCAATTAAGCAGTCAAAGGCAAACTAAAAGCATACACATATTTCAAGTTATTTATTCCGCAAATTGTCAATCATAAGCATAGATCTGGGGAATATATAAGCTTTGGAGTGGGAGAGGTTCTTGTAAGTTGACAAGAAGCCTTTTAGTGCCCCATTTCAGATCAAGGAGACCATTCACCATTAAAATTTCCAAGTCCTTAGCATTCATGGCCAAGCATGGGTCTAATGCACTAAAGACAAATTTGTGCAAAACAAGTCTCCATTATAGCCCAAGCCATCATGCAAAGACCTTCTCCCTTGCCATCTTTCATGACAACCAAGTGGATACGGTACATGATGAAAAATCATGCATCAAGTTTCTCTTAGTAAAACATCAAGAGGTGGTGGTGTTATCTCTCTTCATAAGAAATTGTGTGACCCCATCATTCAATACAAAATAGAATAATAAACATTTCCTTTTTGTGTAAGGTGAATTGTATTATCCAAAACCCAGGAAATTACATCAATAGTTCAAAAATGATCATTCTAGTCACTCGCAAGGGAGGTTAGACCATAAACAAAATTGTGCCCTTTGAAGGGACACTAAAGATAACAGAAAATTAAAAGGACTGACATCTAAAAATCCTATGTTATGTGATTTATAAACTGTTGTGGATATTCCATTGGACAATTCATCATAATAGATCTAATAATATTTATTAAAAATATGAAATTCTACACTATTACAGTTTTATTAGATTTCTAGATCTGTAGATTTAGTATTAATAGTGCATGCTTGCAAATGAAAATTATGCTAAAAATAGAGAACGGAAAAATAAAAGCTCATATAAACAGTAGACACAAGATTTTGCAACACCCTCCTCCCACATCCACCCAAGTAACCATGCCAACCAGGGTAAACATGAGACGAGAGACTACTATGATCAGATTCGACTTCCTAGGTAACCTTAAGGAAGTGGAATCGATGGAACATCACACATAGTCATCTAACATCATCAACAGAACCCTCAGGAAACAAGTCAACCACTCAAACAACCTGTCCCTGCATCCCATTGTTGTTCTGGACCTCTGAGGCCATATTTGCTCTCATGCTATGGGCAAGGGATCGACTAGAGACCTAAAGTCTCTCTCATAGGCCTGCATGCCAGTGACTGTGAACCAAAATTGCCAGTTCTGTGCCAGCGATCCCGGGATTTAAGCCACTTTTCAGGCCCAGAGCCCAGACCACTACCTAGAATGGAATGAAAGCTTGAAATCAATAAAAGTACAGGGAAACAATGATGCAAAAGAAATAAGCTCAACAAGACCTTAACCAGACCCCTACTAGCCATGACAGGCATTTCGTCAAACATATCATCAACATGTAACCTACAGGTGTAAACAACAGAATTAAGTGTAGGGATCTCATACTTATTTGAGAATCACTATAAACCATTGTTCCCTCATGCCATTTGCTACATATTCATCTATTAGGTCATATATGCATTATCCATTCATATACAAGTAAAAACATGTTAAGAGGAAAAAATAGTTGCAATCACAAAATGTACATATAACCAACATAATAGGAACATAAGTACCATAAACATATCAACCATCAAAAACCACATATACATCAATACATTTGCACATGGAAATCATGGGAATGAATTTCTCATTAATGAATACAATAAACCAACCAGAGATGGGACTACCACGTTCTACTCGACCATAGAATGGCTTAGCCAAATCTCTCTTCAGCCATTCACCCACGTGCCATATTCCAAGCATGAATGTGGAATTCAAACCAAAAGAACTCAACCATGGAATACTGAGGCTAAACCACCTCACCCTCATCAATAGAAACTAGGCTTTACTGTAATCCATCCCAGATCACTATGCCAACATAATGAACACATCATAATAGGCTTTACCATGATCTCCACCTGATCATTAGGCCAAATAAGCATGGATGCCACCGGATTTCTCCACCTACACCATGAGGAATTTTCTTGTCTCCTAGTATCTCAGGCTTTATTGCAATCCAAACCCATATCACTAGGCCCTAAACCGAGACCCACTCTCCAAGATTTACCGCATATCCCAAACCCGATATTACTAGGCCCAACGGAGAGAAAACCACCTCTAGGATTTACCGTATATCCTTCCATTCATTGGGAAGGATTCCTAGGCCATTCGAGGCAACAAAAAATATGGATTTACCACAATCCACAGTCTGGTTCAGTGGTTACTAGGCCATGTGTTCTATCATTTCAGAGATCCACCTCACTCAACTTCGAATCCATCCAACAATCCATCTCAACCAAACATGAGAACCCCATCACACCATGGCTATCTGGAAATGGAAAGGCTAGGCTGAAAACACTGTCACACCTGGAAAAACCCATGCCATGATAGAAAAGAACCACACACAATACCATGCATGCCAGATCTAGCAAGGAAAATACACATACAAGTCGATAATTGCAATGAAGCCTACTGTGGCTGCTTGATCCTAACTTTCCCTACTTGATCCTTGCTTCCTATTGCCTTCTTTGCCTTTCTTGCTCCAATGCCAAAGTGCTCCAAGAAACACTCTAAGTACACAAGAGTATGAGAGAGAGAGAATAATGAGAGTGCTCCAAAATTGAACGGACAAAAGGTTACCAACTAATCCTCATAAGCCCTTTTATGAATGAGGCCTCTATTTTCTTCATTTTGCATTATTTTCCTTCATTTTCCTCCTCACATGCAACCTGTGACCTTTCACTTCCTCTTTCTTCTAATTTCCATTATTTTCATAAATAATTGTGCCAAAAATTCCATTTTGCCTTTTAATGCCTTAGCCATTTCCTTAGCCTTAAACAACCAATGAACACTGCCTAGGATGTCTTTCCCAACATTCAAGTTGGAATAAGTGTTCCATTCATTCGTAGTTATTGTTTTTAACTTTTATTACATGGATTTTTCACCAGGGTTGTTACATTTTTCTCTAGGAAACCCTTTTAGGAGAAAAACCTAGATGGAAGGTGAGTTTTCTCTGCTCTCTTTCTCTATCTGGAAATATGGTTGTGAGTACAAAGAAGTATGGTCTGTGGCCTGTGGGATGCCCCAATGCACATATCCTCTCTATGTTAGGTCCCTATAATACTAGTGATTACCCCTTTACTATTGTCATTGTAGCCCTTATTGTGATTTTCGTGCCCCTATTGTACCCATATTGTTATTATTGTGCCCCATAGAAGCCAACTATTGTTATTTTGTACCCTTATATTATTATTGTTAGGTCAGCTTTGGTTTTATTGTGACCCCTTAGACTCCTATATATAGAAAGGAGGTTTTGTCATTTGAATCATCCAAGAATTTTTCATTTATGTAATCTTTAGGAGGTTACCCCTTCGAAGAGGCTGATTTCTCAGTCGTTTATCTATCTTTTCTATTTTTTTGTGAGCTGGTTTCATAACATTTGGTATCAGAGCTTGGATTCTAGGGTTTCACTGCTCCAAACAGGTCATTGTGGAATGTTCACTATAAATTTTTTCTTACAAGGTTTCAGAAGATAAAAAAAACCCATTTGAGATGAAATCTCTTTGAACCTCGGGTTCGAATTTCAAAGATTTTCTCGCTATATTGTTGGATATATGATCCAAGGAAGTTAGGGTTTTTGCAGGATCCCGAATTATATCTAAAATAGGTGACTTGGGGAAAATCGTCATAATTTTTTTTCTGAGCATTAGATTGAAATTCTGTAACACGTTATAGAAAGAGGACAACCTGTAGTTTTCTTTGTATCGATTTCAAGTCCTAAGGTCGAAACAGTGACACGTGCCACTTCGTACAAGCTCACTCTACTGAACCAGCCTATAATCAGGCCATCGTGGGATATTTGGCATAACTCTTCCTTGGAGAATCCAATCTTGCTCAGACTTGTGGTGTTATAAAGAGGGCTCAAAGGGCTACTACAGGAAGAAATTTCAGACCTTGGAGATTCGAAATTACAGAGATACAACAGATTCAATATCGAGCTCCTACAAAGTGAAAAAAAGTGTGTAGTTTTTTTTTAAATTTTTGCATAAGTTTGGTTTGAAAAATTAGTTTGAAGGAATTCAAAGGGCATAGTGAAGCATTATTATCATTAATTGATGCCCCAAATAAAGAAAATGGAAACACCTAGTAAGCAACCTGAAAGCTCTAGCATGACTCATGAAGAAGAGGAAGAAATGCAACATGATATATCAAAATTACGAGACCAAGTGCAACAAAATTCACTCTCACAAAAAGTAATAGAAGCTAAGATGGATGGTTTAAAGAAAGGCGTAGAAGCTAAGATGAATGACATGGAAGATAAGATGAATGACATGGAAGCTAAGATGGATGGCATGGAAGCTAAGATGGATGGTTAAAGAAAGACGTGGAAGCTAAGATGGAATATTTGAAGACAGATTTGACAAAGTTTCTACAACAAATTCTTACTAATGGCGAAAGAGTAGTAAAGGGCACTCATCATGAGAGAAAAATAAATGTTAATCATGATTTCATAGACTCTAACATTGGATCGAAGACCCACCATGTTCTAAAGATCGATATGAGGAATTTTGATGTCAAGGATCTCGTAACATGGATACTACAGATGGAGCAATATTTCGATCTCCATAATGTGCAAAACATATAAAAGGTACGCATTGCAACTTTATATTTGGAACCAGATCAGTTTGTATGGTAACAATGGCTTTGCTCTCGTAAACAAATTTTCACTTGGGCAATTTTTACGGATGAAATGATAACACATTATGACGATACAAAAAGGAACACTTTTTTTAGCCAATTGATAAATCTAAAAAAAAGGGTTCAATGATGGAGCACATTGAGGACTTCCAAAAAATTAATATAAGGGTAAAAGATATTCCACAGGAGCATAGGATTGATGTGTTCATAGGGAATTTAAAGGATATCATCCAACATGAGGTTTGACTTTGGGGACCTGATTCATTGGAGAAGGCATTCAGGTTGGGAAGAAAAATGAAAAGATAACTTATGGCAACAAGGAAGCCTACCACTCACAATTATAAATATGGAAGTGTTGTTTCCCCCAGCCTTCCACAACCTACAAGGTTTACACCACAAAAATTGGAAGAAAAAAGAGCAAAAGGGATTTGTTAAAGTTGTGATAGCAAATACATTAAAGGTCATAAGTGTGTTGAGAAGAAATTATTTTACATAGATTGTAAAGAGGAGGAAGAAGAGGAACAATAAATGTCAAAAGAAGAGGATATACACTAGTAACAAACCCTAGAGAAAGAATAAATGAATTTGACCATATCTTGTAATGCATTGGCTAGATTTACCACTCCTCAAACTATCAAGATAGAAGGGCATATCAAGAAGAAAAAGGTAATAGTGTTGATTGATTCATTGTAAGATAACCAGTGAATTGAATTGCTTCTTATATCCAACACTAGAGTGTCATGTGATGGTTGCAAGTGGAGGAACCATAAATTGCTCTGGAAAGTGCCTTAATATCAAGCTATCCATGGGAGAATATGTATTCAATATCCCAATTCTCTACATTCTAATGGGTGGTGCCGATGTTGTATTAGGAGTCTAATGGCTACAATCCTTAGGTACAATAGTTTTTAATTTTTAAGAACTTTTCATGAAATTGTCTTTAGAAGGAAAGGAAGTTGAATTAAGGGGTATCAAAAGGAAACTGGGAAAGGTAATCAACTCTAAGGGAATGACAAAGATTCTAAAGAAAGAACATTGAGGCATAATTTCACAATTATGTTCACTAGAGGTTCCCACATGGAAAGCATCTATTTCTCCAGATCTCCAAAAAGCCTTGGACAATCATTCCAAGGTATTTGAGATTCCCACAGGCCTCCCACCTATTCATGATCATGATCATGCTATTCATTTGATTCCAGAAAGTGTTCCTCCAAACATCAGGCCTTACAAATATCCTTATGCCCAAAAGAGTGAAATTGAACGTATGGTTGCAGAAATGCTAGAGGCTGGTATAATTCAACCTAGTCAAAGTTCTTTCTAGGCTCCAGTAGTATTGATTCATAAGAAGGATGGATCATGGCGCATGTGTCCATATTATAGGGAGCTAAACAAGATCACTATTAAAGATAAATTTCCCATTCCTGTCATTGATGAATTATTGGATGAATTGCAGGGATCAATTAACTTCACCAAGTTGGATATTAATTTAGGATATCATCAAATCAAAATGAAGACTGAAGATATTCCAAAAACAACATTTAGAACTCATGAGGGTCAATATGAATTTTCGGTCATGCCTTTTGGCCTTACCAATGCACCTTCTACATTTCAAGGTTTGATGAATTCCATTTTCAAACCCTTCCTTAGAAAATTTGTGTTAGTATTTTTTGATGATATACAAACCTACAACAAGTCTTGGAAGGATCATGTTCAACATGTTGACAGGGTGCTCAAACTATTGGAGGAGAAACAATTATATTCCATAAGCTCCAAATGTTTCTTTGGAGTACAAGAGGTGGGATATCTGGTTCATATTGTATCTCATGAAGGTGTTAAGGTAGACCCTAGAAAAATTGAAACCATTAAGGAATGGAAAATCCGGACATCCATAAAGCATCTGCGAGGATTTCTCGGGTTGATAGGGTATTATCGTAATTTTGTTAAGAATTATGGGAGAATAGCAGCACCTCTAACAACATTATTGAAGAAAGATGCATTTTCATGGACTCTAGAAGCAACGAAGGCCTTTAAACATCTTAAAGAGGCAATGTGCCAAGCATCGGTCTTAGCTACACCAGACTTCACAAAAAACTTTGTTGTGAAATGTGATGCCTCAAGAAATGGAATTGGTGCTATTTTAATGAAAGAAGAAAGACCCATTGCTTTCGAAAGTCATCCAATCAAAGGAAAGTATTTACACAAAGCTATTAATGAGAAGGAAATGTTGGCAATACTACATGCACTTAAGAAATGGTGACCCTACCTAATGGGAAGACATTTCAAGGTAAAAACGAATCATGATAGTCTTAAATACTTTTTAGAACAAGTCTTATATTCAAAAAAGAAAAAAAATTGGGTCACAAAGATTTTGGGTTATGACTTTGAAATCATCTACAAAAAAGGGAAGCAAAATGTTGTGGCAGATGCACTCTCAAGGAAGTATGAGGATGTGGAAGCATTTCTTTGTGCCATTTCTATTATCCAACCAGATTGGATAAATGAAGCAAGGGATGAATGGAAGAATGACGAAGAAGTTTGGGCACTCATTTAAAGGTTACAACAAGATCCCAGTACATCTGATACATTTAGCTGGAAAAATGATTCGTTATGGTACAAAAATTGGTTATACCTATGTAAGAATTCCCAACTCAAACAAAATATTCTTAGGGAATTGCACACCTCTCCCTTAGGAGGGTACTCAGGATTTGTAAAAACTTACCACAGGGTTAAGAAGGATTTTTTTTGGGATGGCCTTAAATAATATATTCAAAAGTTTGTGGCGGAATGTTTGGTTTTCCAACAAAATAAAGTTGAAACAATTAAGACCCCAGGTCTATTACAACCTTTATCCATTCCAAGCCAACATTGGGAGGAGGTTTCAATGGATTTTATCACAGGTTTACCCAAGTCCGAAGGAAAGAGTGTTATCATGGTGGTAGTTGACAGACTTAGCAAGTATGCACACTTTTGTGCATTATCTCCTCCATTTAAAGCGAGTACAGTTTCTACTCCATTTATGGAAACAATTCAAAAGCTACATGGAAACCCAAAGATTATTGTAAGTGATAGAGATCCTGTTTTCACTGGAAATTTTTGGACAGAATTATTTTCTGGTCTTGGTACTCAGTTAGCTCATAGCTCATCTTCTCATCCTCAATCTTATGGGAAAACTGAGATAATAAACAAATGTTTGGAAGGATATCTTCGTTGCTTTGTATCTGATAAACATACATAATGGGTCAAATGGTTGCCTTTGGCTGAATGCTGGTATAACACTTCCTTCCATACTACAACAAAAATGACCCCATTTATGGCACTTTATTGATATCATCCACCATCCATCACATCATATTTAAGAGAAAATTCTAAGGTTCAAGCAATGGAATATCAGATCAAGCATCAAGAAAAAGTTCTCCAACTCTTAAAGGATAACCTCACTTTGGCACAGAATAGAATGAAACAACAGGCAGATCAACATTGCAGCGAAAGAAGTTTTTATGTAGGTGATTGGGTATTCCAATGTCTACAACCATATAAAAAAATGTCCCTCAAGCAACTTAAGAAGGATAATAAATTATCACCAAATTATTATGGTTTGTACAAGGTGTTGCAAAAGATAGGTACTATGGCATACAAATTGGAGCTTCCTGTAGCTTCCCGAGTGCACCAAATTTTCCATGTTTCATGCCTAAATAAGGTTATAGGTGACAAGCTCCCAATTCAAACAATATTTCCAGAGCTTGACAAGGAAGGAAAAATCATATTGGAACCTGAAGCAGTCACAAAACAATAACTCGATAGCTACAAAATCGATCAATTTCAGAGTATCTCATCAAGTGGAAGAACTTACCCACTGAAGATTCCACATGGGAGGATGAGAATTTTATACAGAAGCATCCCGAACTACTCAAGCGCTGAGGACAACACTTTTTTGAAGGAGAGGGGCATGTTAGGTCCTTATAATACTAGTGATTCCCCCATTACTATTGCCATTGTAGCCCTTGTTGTGATTGTTGTGCCCCTATTGTCCCCATATTGTTATTATTATGCCCCACAGAAGCCCACTATTGTTATTTTTGTGCCTTTATATTATTATTGTTAGGTCAGCTTTGGGTATATTGTGACCCCTTAGACTCCTATATATAGAAAGGAGGTTTTTTCAATTGTATCATCAAAGAATTGTTCACTTGTGTAACGTAAAGGAGGTTTCCCCCTCGAAGAGGTTGATTTCTAAGTCATTTATCTATCTTTTCTATATTTTTGTGAGCTGGTTTCATAAAACTCTATGTGCTCTACCTACCATCCCTCTTAGCGATTTTTTCTGAGCTATGGAACAAATGCACTAGAAAGAATGGAATGCCTTTTCCTCCTAGTGGCCCGGCTATAACACAGCCCAATAGCCCACTAGTGGTTAAGTTTGACTACCTCAACTCTTATCCAGAGTTATAATATAGACCCTTCTAGAGCATTTTGCATCGTAATCACGTGGCTAGCCCCTTTTCCATAAATAATGAGGGTTGACACGACATCCTCCCAAATTATGGGTGTGAAAACATGAAGGTCAACTTCTGAGTGGCATAACATTTGCATACGAACTTCGATTGATGCACTTTTTGTGCCATTGGAAATGTATCTATGTGTAAAATAACATGAAAAGGTGTGTCGCTAAAGCGACAATTTTTTACCCCCAAAAAATGTCGTTTGATGCCTCGAAACACTCCCAGAAGGTTTCATACCCCGTTTTTCCAAATTGGGCCTTGCTGGTAAAAATGGTCCCATGAATTGATTCCTCCACTTTTTCCACTCTAAATGCATCGAGATGGATGGAAAATAATATAATGATCCAATCCATATCACTATGACTTTGGCCTATATGGCCACATATATAAATTATTACAAAAAGCAAATCATTAACTTGTTCCATTGTTCAGTCAAGGGAACGGATCTGAGTCAAAGCTCACAATTAGAATTAGGTCCACAGGATCTCTTAGGCAAGGAAAATTTTAGGGGCTAATATTTGCAAGTGGGCTAATTTTCCATGCTTTTTCCAAAAAAAAGATTCGCCAACTTCCATTTTTTCTAAAAGTGATTCGCCAAAAAATTATAGTCTAAAATTGTCTTATCTTAAAATCGCCAACATTTTATATAGACTAATATAAAAAAAATATAAATATAATTTTTTTTACACAAATATTTTCAAACATTTTACACTTTGAATATTAAGGACTAGTAAGATTTGCTAGAATTTATAAAATTTAAGATAAATTTCCATCCTTAAAATTTTCCCTGATCTTAGGGTTCTAGCCATTGTTGGAGGATGTCAAGGTGTTTCATGATACTTGTTATCCAACGATCCATATTTTCTTGTCTACAGCCATAATGCTTCATATGGCCATGCATGTGGTCCAGGGTCTACATAAGGTCCCTTTTAACTTCATGATTGTCCATCAATGTGCACCCCAATAAGAATTTAATAGACCAATAGAGATCTACAACTTCTAGGTATTGGTTGGCTCTACCATGTGTGTTCCCTATATCTGGGAGCCAGTCTTTCCATTATGCTTGCACCTTAGTGTTTGAGAGGGACGTTCTTTGTGATTTGATCTGGCTAACTCATCCTGCACTTGTTTAGGGATTTGCTCCCTAAACCTTGTTGCAAATCATGCCACTCTATCTTATAACCTAGAGCTCCCTGTCTTAGCTCTCTCCTCATAATATGCAAAGCCTCTCCTCAGCCTACCTCTCTCCCTCAACATGTTGAAGACAATCTTGACCTCTTGGGCTATACAATGCAATATATTATGGATCAAAGGATCCTCACTCCATCTACTAAGATTATGTTATGATCTTTAGGCCTTAAAAATGATAAGAAACTAATAATTATAGTTCACTTCAAGGGGAGAGCATCTTATACAATAAATACAGTGAACAAATACAATATTTCATGATCAAAAGATTAGGTCTCCTTATTATATTATTATGAGACAAAGGATATAATTATAATAAAATGGAACCAAGAGGAGTTCTAACCTACATAACAATATAACAATAGAAATGTAATCACTCAATGTCTAGGGATTAATAAGCTGTTCTTGGGTTAACACATGGCTTATATAGGGCTTAGCATGCCCCTCCCCTTAAAAGAAGCATTGTCCTCAATACTTGACTATATGTGGGTGTTTTTTCATGAAACACTCATATGCCCATGTCGCTTCTTTTACTAGTAGGTTATTTCATTTGATGAGTTACTCAATAATTACTCGATTTCTCAGCTGCTTAGTCCTTGTTTCCAAAATTGATTTTGGTTCTAGTATTATTTTACCTTCTTCAATAATCCATGCTAGAAGAGTTTGGATTTGGATCTTATAATCGATGACCTTCTTTAAGCAAGAAACATTGAATATTGGATGTACACATGAAGATGGAGGCAACTCCAATTTGTATGTCATACTTCCCGTTAGTGTCTATCAATCCTGCCAGTTACCAGTGATCAGATATGCTCTTACAAGGTTTTTGTTAGGGTCTCAAGTCAAATTTTTATCATCTCAATAGGTTTTCAAATAGAAATTTTTGGTCACTAGTTTAGCTTGTTTAGGTATTTTCCTTCTTCCGTCATGATTAGGGTTTTAAAAAGTCATTTTGGTACTGCCATCATGGATGGTCATGAGTCATGAGTCGTGGATAGAATCATGTCAGTTATCATCACATGGTCAAAGGTCATTTCAGAGGTTTAATGGTCAAATTCATGGTTTCATGGTCCATTAGGTGTCATGATGGAGTCAAACCATCAAAAATCAAATAAATCTCATGTCACACTTAGGTCATTATGGATGGAAGAGGAAATTTTGTACAAAGGTTCTAAATGATGTTTTCAAGTGTTTTGAGGCATCAAAAAGTAATAATTCTCATAAAAATCTCAAAAGAACAAGGTTCAAACATGCAAAGTCATTCTTGGAAAAGAACAAGTGGGTCCCATCCCCACTCAAAAGAGGTCAACTAAGCTCATGAAAGGAAAAAGACAAAGGATAAATTCATTGGCACTCATTTACCCTCCTAAACTCTTCATACACCATCTGCCACACGTTCCCTTATCAAATTCCCTATTTCATCACTTTTCCTCACAATCCTTAGTCCCTACCATGCATTTCTAGACTAGGACTGTATTTCCTAGTTCTGCATCCCTTCCCATCACTCAAATCCCAAAATTAAACTTACCCTCACTCCATAACATCCATCCCTATATCCATAAATTTTCCTAAGAATTTACAGACCCCCTAACCCCTTCATCTCCCTCAATTTCAAAAATTTCCCAAATCCCCTGTTTTTCCCTACACTAAACCCTAATTTCCCCTCCCATTGAGCTAGGGTTTTCTATGGATTATGATGACTACTGAGAAGAGGAGGCATAAGGGAGTTCAGATCAGTAGGTATGAGCCAACTTTAGCACATGACATCATGTCTTCACCATTTCTCAAGAAATCATTCCAAGAGACAAATCATTTGGCGCATATTGGGACAATATTATTTCAAAATTAGTTTATGAAGTAAGGAAGATGAATTTGGTAAAAGTGAAGGAGGTTTTTGTCAATCATAAACCAAGGAACAAAAACCTCATTCATTTTATACACAGGTGTTATTATTTGGGATAAATGCCAAAAATATAGTTGCTACAGGATAATTGTTGCATTTCTGGAGTAGTCTTGGGCAATTGAACTTTTAGGTGGTTTGGAGAAAGTATTTGTAGTTCTTGATGACTCCATTGTGTAGTAGACATCATAAGATTTCCAACCATACCAGTTTCAGTCCAAAAACCTTCTGGAAAGGCCTCCAAACACCCTATCAAATACCACACTGCATTTTTGTTGATAGCACGCCGCGCTTCTGCAATTTTTGAGTGACCAACTTCAAACTTGGCTTCTGAATAAATGGGAAAGTATTTTTGAAAACTGGAGGAGTTCTTTGTTCATAAAATACCAAAGAAAAATACCTCTCTCAGTTCTGTAAAACGTTTTATGGTTAGAGAGATATGGCTCCATATTTGAGACCTATGTTTCAGAAAACCCATAATTTTTGGAGATTTTTGAGATAGTCACAGGGCCAAAAACGTAGCGTGCCCCACTCTGCGCTTTTGATGGGGAGATCCAAATGACATTTAGTTTGCATATTAGGATTATTTATCACTTATACATCACTTCTAGCCCTTGGGAGAAAAATTTCACCAAGTTCTAGTAGGTGGAAAAGGCCAAACAATACTCACAAATCACCTCTCTGCCCTCTTTTTAAAGAGCTCACTGCGCTTTTGGAGTACCTCTGGGAGAATGAAGTTTTGGAGGGATAGGAGTAACCTTTTTCAGTTTTTGAAGATTCTATAATGTAGCATACATACAAACCTATATCCATCATCTTTTAGATCAGAATTTGGACCTCAGGAAGGCCTCCAAAAATCAATTCTACCAATTTCGTTGCGCTTCCTCCTGGAATGCTGCAATTTTGCCTGTAACTCCTATTTCTTAGTTTTATCAACTAGATTCTAGTTATCATGATGTAAATACTTGTATTAAATTTAATTATGATGTAATTAAGGGTAAATAATCTTGTTAGGTTATTTTTATGTAAACTTAGGCCTCATTTATGGGAGCAGTCCAGTCAAAGTTTAAATGTGGATTTGTTTTAACCTCCCTAGACATTAGGGTTTTGTTGAAAACCTCATGTAATAAGTTCCTAACTTGAAGGATTTGACCCTGAGAGAGGGGAAGATGGTTTTGAGTCATAGAACAGGTTGGACATCAGTGAGTTTAAACTCTTGGAGCTTGTACTTCATCACTTTTGCTGAAATTCAAAGGACAGTTGCAACTATTATTCAGGAATTCTCGTGTTGTGAGTTTTTGATCATGTTTTCTCTCTGTTATAGTTTTATATGAATTATAATTCCATTCTCTTTCCATGCCTATGCTTTTCAGTGATTTTCCTTTAAGGTTATAAACATAATTCTTAGTTTTAAGCTCTGTTTTG
Organism: Pinus tabuliformis; assembly: GCA_031772625.1. Lineage (NCBI taxonomy): Eukaryota > Viridiplantae > Streptophyta > Pinopsida > Pinales > Pinaceae > Pinus > Pinus tabuliformis. Next base: position 241,461,851 of record CM062804.1, read on the forward strand.
TTAGGAATTTCATGTTTATGTCACTTGTCTTCTGATAAATGAATTCATGCTTTCCATGCTCATTTTGATCTTTGTTTTTCCACCCTACACTACATTGACAAAACCCCTAAGTATCACAAAATCATACCTACCCTACTCCTTTATATCTCTTGCAGCTGAAACCTTTGATCTTTTGACCTAGTTCCCTGATTCTCACTTCTGATCCAACAAAACCCTAAAATATTTCAAAACCCTAGAGCTGAACATATCTAGCCTAATATATTTTCCCAATCCAATCATCATTGGTTGTGAATTCATAGAGAGATCCCTCTCTGGTTTAGCAGGGCTAACTGTTGAACCCTAAGTGGTTTGAGGTTACCTCCTTCGATCTCCCTTCTCATCCTTGGGATATTGTGGAGGATAGCACTTCCTATCCTCTGCAACACATTATAGAGGCCATAATACCTTGGAGCTAATTTATTATCCTTCTTTTTTTGCTTGAGGGAAATCTGTTTATATGGTTGTAGTCTCATAAATACGCAATATGCCACTTCAAATTCCCTTTCATTGCGATGTTGATTTGTTTGTTGTTTCATCATATTTTGTGCGATAACCAAGCTGTGCTTCAATAGTTTGAGAACCTCTTGTTGGTGTTGGATGTGGTCCTCTAATGCTTGAGCCTTTATAGTCCCTTTTAAGGGCGATGTGATGGATGGAGGAGGATATCCATAAAGTGCCATAAATGGTGACATTTTCGATGAAGTATAGAAAGGTTTGTTCTACCACCATTATGCAAAGGGCAACCATTTGACCCATTGTTTTTGTTTATCAAATGCATAGTAATGTAGAAATCCTTCTAAGAATTTATTCACAATTTTAGTTTTCCCATTGGATTGAGGATGGTAAGATGAGTTGTGAGCCAACTGAGTACCCAAACAAGAATTTAATCCAGTCCAAAAATTTCTAGTGAAAATTGGATCTCTATCACTTACAATATTCTCTGGTATTCCATGAATGCTTCTGCCATAGTGCTTGCTTTAAAAGTATGAGAAAGAGAGCAAAAGTGGGCATACTTTGTCATTCAATCTACCACTACCATAATGGAACTCTTTCCTTCAAGTTTTTGTAAACCTATAATAAAATCCATTGAAACTTCTTCCCAACATTGTATTGGTAGAGCTAATGGTTGAAGGATAATCAATGTCTTAATAGTCTCTCCTATATTTTTTTGGCATATCACACATTTTGCCACAAATTTTTGCACATCAACTTTAAGGCCTTCCCAAAATAATATTTCTTGATCCTATGGTATGTCTTCAAGAACCTTGAATTCCATCCTATAGGAGAAGTGTGTAATTCCCATAGGAACTTCTATTTGAGTTGAGAATTCTTACAGAAGTATAAGTGATTTTTATACCATAACAAATCATTTATCCATCTAAAATTTTCTACTACAACAGGGTCCTCCTATAACTATTGAATGATCTTGAATATCTTCTCATCTTGTTGCCATTTTATCCTTTCTTCTTCCACCTAGTCAGATTGTGGAATGGAAATAGCAAATAGTAAATGATTTGTGTTTTCCTCTTTCCTTACGAGTGCATTTGCCACAATATTTTATTTTCTCTTTTTGTAGATAATTTCAAAGTCATAACTCAACATATTTGTGACCGATTTTTGTTTCTCTTCCGAAGATATTCTTTTCTCCAAGAAGTACAGTTATGAATGAAATTTATTAACTGCATGTAGCATGACCAACATTTATTTTTCATAGATGTGTATAAGTAAGTTCTTTCCTTTAAATTTTATGCTTTAAAAAAGAATGGATCTTCCTTATTGCATCAAAATTTCACCAATGCCATAGTTTGAGGCATCGCACTCCAAAATAAATATTTTTGTGAAGTTAGGTGTTGCCAAGACGAAAGTTGTACACATAACCTCTTTAATTTCTTCAAATGCTTTGGTTGCTTCTTTAGTCCAGGAAAAATCTTCTTTCTTCTATAATGTTGTTAGAGGTGCTACTATTTGACCATAATTTGTAACAAATTTGTGGTAATATCCTATCAATCCTACGAATCCTTTGAGTTTATTCAAGGTATTTGGGATTGGACATTCCATCATAGCTTTGATTTTGTTAGGAACCACCTTGACACCATTGTGTGATACAATATGACTCAAATATTCCATTTCTTAAATCCCAAAGGCACACTTGGAAGGCTTTTCATATAGCTTTTTTTCTTCCAATAGTGTAAAAACCTTGTCAACATGTTGTACATGCTCTTCCCAAGATTTACTATAAATTAGTATGTCATCGAAAAATACTAGCATAAATTTTCTAAGGAAGGGCTTCAAAACCTAATTCATCAAGATTTGAAATGTTGAAGGTGCATTTGTAAGTCCAAATGACATAACCAGTAAATCATAATTTGATGATATCCAAAATGAAGATCCAACTTAGTAAAGAAAATATTTCCATGAAATTCATTTAACAATTCATCAATGACAGGAATATGAAACTTATCTTTGATTGTCATTTTATTGATTTTTTCGCAGCCTAGACACATATGCCACGAACCAGCCTTTTTTATAACCACCACCAATGGTGAAGAGAAAGCACTCTAGCTAGGTTGAATGATGTTGGCCTCTAACATTTCTTGAACCGTACACTCAATATCACCCTTTTTTGCATGTGGATATTTGTAAGGACTAATGATATGTGGTACACTTCAAGTTTCAAATGAATAACATAGTCACGTTCTCAGAGAGGTGGAAGACCCTTATGCATTTCTCCAAATACTTTGGTATGATTGTTGATAACATTTTGAAGATCCAGTGGACTAGAGAATATAGATGTTTGAAAATATAACAAACACAATTGTGCAACCACACCTTGTTGTCCCATTTTTAGAAATTTTGTCATGTTATTAGAGCTTACCACTTTATTACATTCCCCTTGGATACCTCTAAGCTCAATTTCCTATCCTTTTGAGAAAATACTTAGGAAAAGATCTTGGAAATAAAAGGCCATTGTTCCCAATGATTGTAACCATTGGACCCCTAATACAACATCAACACCAACCATTTAGATTGCAATCACGTGACTAAGAAATAAATACTCCCCCATATTTATCTTAATCTCATTGCACTTCCTCGAAAAAATTATCTTAATTCCATATGCAAACATTACTTGAAATTCTGGTGTTGGATATACAAAGAAATTAAGAAGTTTTAGCAATTTGTAATTGATGAAGTTATGGGTGCTACCTAAATCAATCAACACTATTACCCTTTTCCTTTTAATATATACTTCTATATTGAGGGTTTGTGTAGTACTAATGCCAACCAATGCATGACAATAGATTGTTGAAGTACTTTCTTTTAGATTTAGGTCTTGTGAAGTTTCAACTTCTTCATCTTCTTCATCTTCACATCTATGTAGAATAATTTCTTATCACTGCATTTATGCCCTTTACTATACTTATTTTCACAGGTAAAACATAGCCCCTTTACTCTTATTTCATCCATTTGTTGAGGAGTCAACCTTGTCAGTTTAGGAAAGGGAGCCTGATTTTCTCTATAGATATTAGTGACCAATTTTCTATAGGTCATATTTTTTTTCAACTTTTCTTGCCAGATTGAAAACATGCTCTAGAGATTTAGGTTCAAAGAGACACACCTCATGTTGAATGTTTTCCTTTAAGGTACCCATAAATAGCTCTAACAAGTTATCCTCATAAATATTCTTCACTTTAAAAATCAACTTTTGGAATTTTTTAATTTGCTTTGTAATAGGACCTTTTTGTCAAAGATTTACCAATTGAATAAATAATGTGTTTCTCTTAATATACCCATAATGTGATGTTAATTACTTTGTAAAAATGGACTAAGATGTAACAAAATTATTTTTTCTTTCACAAAGCCATTTGATACCATACATGTTGGTCTTTTTCTAAACACGTGGATGCAATATTTACCTTTTGTAAGGATGCCACTTGGTGTGGATCAAAGTATTTCTCCAACATGGGATAAAAACATGGGGATAAAAAAATCCCCTCTAACTACAAGACCATTATGATCAACCACATTTTAGTAAAACTATATGGGCTCATTTTGGAAAAGAAGATCAACCTTTGGCTTGAAAGGCATGGTAAAAGAGCTAAAGGGGAAGCTGGTTTTAGGAGACATCACTCAACTCTTGATCATCTTGTTACTATTAGGTTCATTTCCAAGGAACATCACATTAATATAACTGATGTTGTTTGTTGTTTTGCTCACTTTAGAAAAGCTTTCAACATAGTTCCTCGGTATTAGCTATGGAAAAGACTTGAAGAGATAATGGTTCCTATCAAGTTGAGGGTTGTTGTGACTAGGCTATATGAGAATGTTATTATGAATCTTAAGACCACTGAGGGTTGCTCTGAAGAAACGAAATACAATACCAAAGTTAAGCAAGCGTGTCCCATATCCCCTAAGCTTTTGGCATTTACATTGATAAGCTAGAAGAGTGTTTGGATGTGATGGCCCCAAGCTTGCTGGTATGGTCATTACTCTTCTACTTTATGTTGACGATATCATTCTTTTATCTAGAAAACATGATGATATAGGCAAGAAACTATGAATCCTCCATGATTACTACTTCAAGGTGGGTATTATTGTTAATACCAATAAGACTAAAGTCATGATAATTAAATCCAGAAAGATCAACTATGATAATTTCATTTACAATAACATTTACTTGGAGAATGTTTCTTCATACAAATATTTAGGAATTGAAATTCATCACCAGCTTAATTGGAATTATGGCATTGAGAAAAAGGATTATAGGAGGCTGGAAATCTTATTATGGTCTAGAAAACAATTGTAAGTTGATTGACTTTTGGGTATGGAGTAAAAAAAAGTTTGTCTTTGAGGCTCTCATCACCCATGTTATATTATATGGGTGTGAGGTTTGGGGTTGTAGTATATCTATAGAATTGTGGAGAATATAGATACGATCCAAGAAAAATTATAACCTACAACCTCAAGATTAAAGGAAATACTTCGTACCTTATCCTTCTAATTGAAGCTAGTGTTTCCCCCATTGAAAGCATGGCTATGTTTAGGTATTTGGTGTATAAGAAGAATATTTACAACATAGAAGCCAAGAGGTTCCCCACAATCGCTTCTAACTCTAGCCAAACCCCCCACTTATAGCTCAAGTGAGGCTGACATAACGATACCTAATCTTGGCTCAACCACTGGGGGATAAAGGAGGAGATCATCTTGGAGAATAACAATAATATTAAAAATACTATCACTTCCATATTTAAGGATAATTTGTGGGACGATAAGGAGTTAGAAGGAAAAATGAAGCTAAGGTATTATAAGTAGTTCATTAACCCTAATCTTGCTAACCAAAATTTTCTTACTATCTTGACTAGTGATAAGAATAAAATGAACATTGTGAAGATAAGAACTAATTCTCATAAGCTTTGTAGTCAAATCAAGCGTTGGCCAATTCCCAAAACACCTTAGGAAAAAAGAGTTTGTCACAGTTGTGATAATACTTGTGTTGAAGATGAAAAACACGTTCTCTTAGATTTCCCAACTCTTACTAATAGCTATTCTCATTTCCAAAACCTTTGCGACACTACCAACCTTCTTGAATTGTTAAGTCAACAAAACTATAGTGATATGGGAACACTTTTCTCCCTTTTTTTTATCATAGAAATAAAATATTAAAAAGTTTCAATTAATATCTTACTTTCTTAAGGTCTGATAGACCATATTGGTCTTAGTGGGTGTTAATCATCATCATCATTATATCAAAAGATATTAGATCACTACATACAATTCCTCAAAATTATTCTGGCCTCACTCTTACCAGATTTACCTGGTCAAAAGATAACATCCAAAATAGATAGCAAGTTGCCAGTACAATCTTATTAACCAAAGTTGAAATGGCCAATGAAACAAGAAATATTTTAAGACTAGAATACAAACCAAAACCATCAAGGATCAGAAGAGTTTACTGGAGAAAGGTTCTACAGTCTGGCACCAGGTTATGCAAGAGGTTTGAAGTCATAGTGGACGTGCTTTTCCATGTGTGCAAGCCTACCTAAAAAACATTCCATCTTCTCATAAATTCTCCTTTGACCCCTATGTAAGGTGGCTAGAAAGTTCTGCATTTGCCACTGATTATGTAGGAGATCATTCAGAATTCTGATGACCACATTCTTGTCATCATGATGATCCTTGCTGAGTTGCTGCAAGAGGAGGGTCACATGTTTGAGTTGTTTGTCAAAGATATCTAGGGGGGTGGGGTTGGGGGGTAATTCCATAGTTACAAGTGACTATGTAGGGATGGGATCCACCATATCACCAAGGTCGTTGTCACCCATGATATGTTCTCCTTGTTGACCCCTTCGTCTTATACCCCTTCTCGCCCTTCCATGCTAATGGTGCATAGTCTGTTGAGCTAAGCCCAAAATAAACCTACAACAAAATTTTAACATACTTGGGCTGTAACAGTCTACATAAGTATATCGACAAGTCCCCCCACTCAAAGCATTACGTAACCATAAAGCCATAGATCCACGATGATAGTTCTTGTCGTATCCCTCATCTAAATGACTTGGACTGCCAATAAATGGGTTAACCACCAACAAAACACCACCCAGATGGAAACAGGAAAGCCCCCACCCCTGTGCCAAGCCGTAAGCCTCAAATAGAAAGAAACAACCACATGGCCTCCCAGGTGACCAATAGACAAAATGACTTGCCCAAAAACAACCTTTGTAACCACCATAGATGCAATAACCATGCAAGGGAATTCCAAAAACTCCACACCCAAGCACTAGGCGTCACCCCACAAAAAAACTAGACACCAAGCATGGCTGGAAAATGTGGAAGCTAAGATCAAACCCTTCCAACTAGGCCCTTTAGAACACCACTAAAAACACTCAATGTGACTAACCAAACCTTTATTATGACACCAATTCTCAACAAAATTCACATAAATAAGTTAGGACTCCATAACGAGGGAAGGCCCACCTACATTTTTGACAATTACAAATGAAACCCATTAAGAGAAACCATAAATCCTTACCGATTTCCTAGTCAGAGGTCTACAATTCAATTCCAACTAGCAATCCACCATGCGAAGACCCCACATCATTGATAACACCTTAGAGTTTCGAGAAATTCTCTAGCTGGAAATCCTTATGCTAGGGTCTCAAAAATTCTTTCCCTAGACCGCCTTATTGAATTATTCAACTAGCCAACTTTCCACAGAGGACTGCTAGGCTTCTACATCAAATTTCCATACCTCGTTTAACTATTACATATTTCCATCGCACGCTGGTGTAACAAGAACAACTCTCACCACTCTATCCCATACCAAAATGCAAACAATCATCATTGTGACAAGAACCATAACATAAATAACTCATCTACTCTCCTCAAGGAATTTACACTCCACACGGGTGTGCATGGTGCCATAAATACGCCTCCCGCTTTAACATTCAACAAGACCAGTGAGGTGTTGACCCCTACACTGATCCTAATATTGCCCCCATTTTGTCACCCCCATCATGGAATTAAATGTTTCATTTTTGAAATAAACTAAAACTTTAATTTAAAGTATTTTTTCAATAATGTTTAAAATAAATTATGTTTTTTTTAGATAATGTTAGTAGTTATTTGTACTAGGGTATTCTCATAAATTAAATGGCTGGAAAATGCCCATAGACATCATTCCATAATAAGTAACAAACATATGAACCAATATCCTTAACCATGGAGATTTACCAATACATTATCATAGAGATTCTTAATGTATATATAGTCTTTGTTATAATACCATGGGCCAACATGATGGCTTATCAATACCACATGCCCAAAAAATCATAACTCACTTCATATGACACTCATTCATATAACATTATTTTAATTAATCAATTTAATTATAAAGGAAAAAATGACATAACTATGTTGGAGATAAATCTCAACCTTTGATTTGTGTATACTACTAAGAATCTTCTATAATATTTTGTGGAGGTTAAACCTCAACCATCCACCTAATAATAATTGATAATTAAATTAAATTATGATAGTCTGCAGTGCAAACCAACCAAAATATTTTGTGGAGGTTAAACCTCAACCATCCACCTAATAATAATTGACAATTAAATTAAATTATGATAGTTTGCAACCAACCTCACTGGAATTTTACCTCTAGGGGGGCTACAATATGTTATCATAGCTCTTTCGAGTTTCAAAGATTTTACATTTGTCGAATTAACCAATTGAGCTACACATTGGGACAATTATAACTTTATTATTATTATTATTATTATTATAAAAAATAATATACAAGTTAAAGAAATATACATTTAAAAAAAGATGCAACAAGTTTCTTATCCATGGAGATTCTTAATATGTAAATAGACTTTGCTACAATACTATGTCCCAATACCATGGCTTATCAACACCAGATGGCCAAAAACCTAACTCACTTCGTATGACACTTGTTCATATGACATTTTTTTGTAATTGATCAATTTAATTAAAATGGTTAAAAGAGCATAACTACTTTAAAGATAAATCTTAGCATTTTATTTGTGTATATTACTATGAATATTCAAAAATATTCCATGATGGTTTAATCTCTACCATCCACCTAATAATTATTGGTAATTGAATTAAACTTTTAAAAATTCCATTCCAGAATAAATGCATTTAATAATTACAATATTATAACAAAAACACAAGAAATCTTATTAGTTTATCTTGATTTAAGATTTCCTTAAGACCATATAAATGAACATAAGATATTACGTAGTGAAACAAACTCTGAAATTTTACCATAAGTCGTATTTTTATCACTACTTTGAATAACAATGTTACCATTTTTAATATAAAAATGAAATTTAAAAAAATAACTATTTGATTTATTATTATTTTTCACAAGTTTAAAAAACGTTAAATTCAATTTCTTTAATTACAAGTGCACATCATTAGTATTAAGAAAAATATTTTAGTGAATCTCTAACCTTTTCACAAATATTTACCAATATTTAAACTCAATTACAGTTATAATATACAATGATATCATTTTGTTATCAATTTTGTTAAAGATTTTTAGATGGGGAATTAACAATCTCTCTAAATATATTCAATAGTCCACAAGTCATATATATCAAAAACTCATTGTTTAGCTTAGGCCCGAGATCCCATACTCATATTGGAGTTATGATCCCATATGGACATCCGTAGCCCACGGAAAAGTGGAGTTATGATCCCATACTCCAACGGGCTGCCTACCCTTCTAGCCCTACTATGATGAGCAATGTGTCCCCATTGAGATTTGAAAATAGGTGGAAAATCCCAGTGAGACAACCACCCTATCCTTCCATAAGGAGACATTTTTACTATCAATTTTTCACATAATAAAAATTTGTATTGTTAAGTGAAACCATAAAACATTTAGAAGGATCAACATTATAAAGCATGTACCATGCACATGAAATAAGAATTTTCCCACGGTGTTATTAAAAATATTATTATATTTAAATTTAAATTTAAATAAAATTTATTATACAATAAAGAATTATAAAATAAAAGGATGTTAAGACATTATATGGAGATGGTTAATTTTAATTTACAAAATAAAAAATATTTTTAGTTTTGATTAGTACAAAGAAGAAGTTCAATATTGCTAAAATATGAACCAAATCTCACGAGTTACATACCAAACTTAGGCATTGGACAATTTCCAAAAAATTGTGGAATGCAAGAATTTGTCATTTTTGTGACACTGAGAGAGTTGAAGATGAAGGAAATGATCTTTTAAAGTTCCTTGCGTACTCCCAAAATAAAATTCAATTCCAAAATGTTTGTTACAACATTGACCTTTACAACCTCCTAAGTTATCAAAACCATGATAATCTTGGAATGTTCTTCTTGCAACTTTTTTAACATAAAAATAAGATTTTAAAGAAATCTAAGTAATCTTTACCTTAGCAGGAAATATGATGCAAATGTGGGAGCTTTGCCGCTTCTCTCACATGCACACTATGATTAAAATAGGGATTCATAGTGGAAGGTGATTTACCCTTAGGCTATTTATGGAAACAACTAGAGATTGTCGTTATCGCAATTCCACTCCAGTATTTAATACCTTTATGCCATATACAAACATTTTTCGGTTGTGTGGAATGGACAAAGGAATTATTTCAATGATGCTTGGGTTCCTTAGTTTAGTTTGGGAATTATGTAATGTAAAATATTTAGGTTATTCTATGCATCTGTTTTACATTTGTTTCATGAGTTGTCGACAGAGTTTGAGTTTCCTCTCACTCTTGGCCCCTCTGTAACACCATCCTCCCACATTTACCCAAGCTAACTAGTCCACCAGGGTAAACATGTGACGAAGACTTACTATTATTTGATTCGATTCCCCAAGTACATTTAAGGAAGTGGAATCGACAAACCAAAACCAAATTGACCTTCCTCAGGAGCTACATGACCCTCAGGGGCTAAATAACCACTTCAGGTGCCAAACCCCTGAGTTAGCCTTATTTTCAACTAAGTTGACCTCTAGTTGCTCCCATGAAAAGCCCTCCATGTGACTAAAACCCTCCAGTCGCTCCCATAGCAAGGCCTCCATGCGACTATAGTCGTTTTTAGGCAGTTATGTTCCAGCGACCCCGAAATCTGAGCCACTTTTTCAGGGCTAGGACTTAGGCCTCTACCCAGAACTTGATGAAATTCTCAGTAACAATAAAGAACAAGAAGACAAGGCCTCTAATGCAAAATTTGAACAAGGACCTAGCCTAACCCATCCTAACCATGATAGGAATTTCATCAAACACATCAAGAACATGTAATGTACAAGTCATATAACCACATATGAACATAAGGACCTCATACTTATCTGAGATTCATCAAGAAGGTTTGACGCCCTCTCACAATTGCTGGATTATCATCTATTAGGTCATACATTCCTTAACATTTTATTTACTAAAAAAAACACGATGAGAGCCATAGCTCAAGCTTGTCATAAGACCATGCTTATAATCAATAGAATAACCATGATAGAACATCCATTAAAATCACATAATGACAAGCACACATACTTGTAAAACTCAAGAGGAAATATTCTTACTATTCATATGCAAAAGCCAACCAAGTCAGGGACTTCTACGTACCATCTGACCATAGATTGGATTGAACCAAATATTTCTTTCAGTGAATCACCCAGGCTTCTCACCAAACATAGAACTATCACATGGGATAATCTTGCTAAAAGAGGTTTTCAAGGCCCCTCTTGGTGTTGCATGCAAAAATCTCAGTAAGAGACCATATATCACTTATTTGAATCTTGCACCTTTACTAACAGCTTATGGACGAGCATGAATTCTAGAGATCCGATTGCGAGGGAGGCAACATCACCCAATCTATCAAGAAGTAGGCCAAAAATCCATTTCTCAATCCCATCTTCAACGGGTCTTTGACATTGCTTTGAGCCTCCAAACATAGGAAATCTGAAAAGAGAGGAATCAAATAATTTTTAACATGTATAAACCTTTTGAGAGGACTTGGTAGTTCTTCCATAAGCACCGTGGTCAAGCCATAGCCCTCACTAAATGGGACGTTAAATATTTCCAAGCCCCACCATTATAAAAATAGATTCTTGCATGGTGGAACCTCAAGATCCCAAAGATTCAAGAAACATCCTCTTCAAGCATCACTAAAGTCTCCTATCTTGATACCCGAAAGCCACCACCTCTCAATCACTTAAAGCTTAACATTGATGGAGCTTCCAAAGGCAACCCTAGGGATGTTGGCATTGAAGGGGCCATCCATGATCACAAAGGGGAGATTCTATGAATCTATAGGGGATACACTGGCCAAGACAACAACAACGTAGTTGAACTGGAGGTTCTAATCAAAGGTCTACGCATAAAAAAATTCCACCACTTCCTCCCTTTAATAGCTGAAAGCGACACAAGAATCATTATTCCAGTAGCTCAGTGACTCCTCAATAGTATGCCTGCATCCAAATTCTTAGCTAGTTGGAGATTGGAACACAACATGCAATAACTAGCATCTCTCCTAGCCTATCAAGAGGCCATCATCTTCTCCCACACCAGGCGAAATGCCAACTCTTTGAAAAAATTCCTAGCTAACAAGGGAGTGGAAGATCATGAGCAATGTGAGGACTAGCCCCTGTCCTCCCCCGCCATTAATGACTGGTCCTCTCACTACAAGAACATTGCTGCTAAGGACCTTCTCGACATAGATCCAGTTGCTCTCTTGTCATTTGAACCTAACCACTCACCTGGAACGAATTCGTTATCCACCTGGAGGCCTTACACCATGGCTCATATCTCCATGCATCCTCAATCTTTTAATTACCATCCTCCTTTGTGTACTTGCACATTCCATATTAATATGCTTATGGATACTGCCCTGTCTTCATTAATGTCTCATGCCATGACTCCTTTTTGTTACGCTCATCCTCCCTCTCTTGACATTCCACTCTTCGCTCAACTCTATAATCATTCTTGCTCTACTCCCTTAGGTTATTTTCTCCCCGTTCCTTTAGCAAGCTCTTCCACCTCCCATTTAGAATACATGGTTTTGGAAAGGGGTCATGTCCTCCATCATGGTAGAGGGTGAGGGTGGGGCCACTCGCCTACAACTCATGCACTGGAAGAAAAAATGGAACTCGACGATAGTGATATCCCTGAGCACATCAAGCATAAATTCATAACTATGAAAGCAATAGAAATTTGTCATATTGGAAACATGATTTGGGCGGTTAAAAATATTCTAGCCTGCCACCTCTGGACTCAAGAAAGTGAAAGAAATAGAGCTGCTCAGATAATTATTTAGAACAATGCCCACACCAACCATATTCATTCTTCTCTTCATCGTCTCTCTTGTGACCTGGGTCTAAATTTCCCACTGAAGCTTCCTTCATCACCCTCACCTAGCCCTTATGAGTAAAATTTGGTCCAACTTGGCTCTCCATCACCTTCTACCATCTTCATTGGTGATGGGCACGTTCTCTGGCTCGCGGGTTGTTGGGCACTCCAATTCAATCCACTAACACTTAACTTACTGGTAAGAAGACTACTCCTCTGCACCCCATCCCCTTCAACTACTATATTTATGAAGAACTTCCATAAGAAGGCCCTTCAGGCACTAGAAACGTCAATGTAGTTCATCCAATCAATGAGAAACCAACTCCCATGAAACCAACTCCCACAAGATCACGAGGTGCTTTCCCAGCATGAACAGGTCCACCATTTTTCATTTCATGCTTCTTTCTTGTGTTCTTTCGACATTGTCCAATGTTTGAGGAGCCATAGTTTCAATCTCCTTTGTAAACAATCCATTCAACTCATTTTGGTTTTGCCTCTTTTGGACAATGTGTTGGCACCAAAATTTATTTCTTTTGGTAGATTATCTAGTTTCCCCTTCTTGGGGAGTATGGTATCTCTTCTTCTTTTCTTTGTGAAGCCTCTAGGCCATGACTCCCTATGCATATTTGCTTATATCTCATGTATCATTTTTTTTTTTGATATATAATGTAATTCATTTGTCAATAAAAGAAAAAATAGTCGACTAGGAGGGAAGTAGTTTTCATATGCATGTTTTTCATTTTATGTGTTCTATAAGATATAGGAGGAAGGTATTTTTCATATGCATGTTTTTTATTAAATGTTCTGTAAGATATGGTTTGTTGCGATAAGGTTACAAGAATAAACATTTTTTTAATGTGATTATTTTAATAGGTGTGGTTTTAAATATTTTGGCTCTTATTAAGTTATAGGTTTTAAATTGCAGGAATACGTTTGTAAGGTTATTTTAATGATAGGTTTTAATTTAGAGAATTGGGGTCCAAAAATTTTTGAAACAATTTTGAGGTATTGAATGACATTTTTTGGTCTTAAAAACTCTTACTTACACTAAATTCTCTGGTCATATTTTACACTTAGAGACATTTTCAACGATGCAAGAATCACGTCAATCGAAATTCATATGCAAAAGTTATTCCTTATACAAGTTGACCTATCGTGTTGACCACCATGTTACAAGAGGATGCCACATCAGCCCCCATTACACATATAAATGGGGCTAGCCACATGTGGCCTTTGAAAAAGACTCTAAAAGGTCCCAACTCGTAACTCTAGTTGAGGGTTGAGGCAGTCAAACCTTAAGCTTTGTTGGCTATTGAGCTATGTTAAATACAGAGCCATTAAGAGGACGTGGGGTTCCATTCTACATTATTGTATTTCCTTTCATAGTTGAGCGGAGCCACTGAGAATGGGAAGTTAGAGAGAAAAACAGAGAGGATTAAATCTTTGTAACAACCTTAAAAATCACAGGTCTTAGGTAACTCTATAGAGAGTACATCTTCCTTTGTACTTGAATTTTTCCATATGAAAGAAAAGAGAGTAGAACAACCTCACCTTTAGCGAGGTTTTCTATTGTAAGGGTTTTCCCAAGGAAAATGTTGGCTATTGTAGATTTTTGTGTATTTATTTGTATTCTCAATTTCTTGCATTTTAGCTATTTCATTTATGTAAACATAGAAATTCAACTAATAAAGTATTTGAAATCTAAATGTAATTAGAAAGTATAGATATTGGTAATTTATTAAATCTTTTGTAATGAATTGTTTTAGTGGAATATCCATCGCAACTTACAAATCAAATTCCTTGGAATTCAAAAGAAAAAAGTAAAAAATCAAAGTCATTAGAGGCATTCTTTAGGAACAGAGTATACATACAATCCCACTTTACACAAAATTTATCCAAAGGACAAATTTGATATTTAATGAGTTATAGATGGTTCTTTCACACGAAAAATTTACATTGCAACTAACCTATCAAGAATCAAGCCAACATCCCATAGAAATTATACCCCAGGGCTAAAATATTTATATTATTAATTTGTGCATTGTAGCATTTACACAACAATGATTTTTTCTTATTATTAATAAGATGTTATGATTTTTTAATTTTTAATTTTTATTTTTAAACTAGCTCGTTATTCACTCTGACCAACTTTAAACTAAAATCCACATGCAACAATTATTCGTAGATACATCTAGGGCATTATAGCATAAGCTTTAGATAGATGAATATTTAAGACCATTGCAAGAAGAATTTTTAATTTGATTAAAAATAAATCTTCGTAAGTTAATCTAATAGCATAAAAAAGCTATCTTCCCACCAAAGAAACCAAATTACTGCCCAAAAATCACTGCAAAAAATATATTTGTAATCATCACAACAAAAATTTTTATTGTTATCTACATAATATAATGGGACTAAATTCCTCAAAAGAAATATACTTATGCTTTTTAGGATTCATGACTAAAAAAGTAGAATTAAATTCTCCAAGCATCTAACCAATAATTCTAATCTCTTTCACTACCCTTAAAGGTCATCCCAAGAGCTCCAAATAACTTATAACTCTAATCTCTTTCACTACCTTTAAAGGTCATCCCAAGAGCTCCAAATAACCCATATAAAATATTAGTAACCAACCATCCAAACTTATACTTTTGTCCATTTTATATGTACATAGAGAAATCATAACTTCATCCTTGGAGATCTCCTCCATTAGCATCCTTATCCTCAACAAAATTAGAGGGAAAAGAGGCTATTTTCAATATATTCCTTCCCAAATTCCTAGATAATATTTTCTCTCTTGTTTTAATTAGAAAAATGTTAAATGAATTTAATAGTTTATCACTTTATCAATTTATATAGTTGTACTCTTCAAGCAAATTTCCCCTTTCCTCCACACTATTATTCTCCCCCTTTTGATGTTTTAAATAGTAATTTTCCTTTCCCAAATCATTTCTTTCATATTAATCTAATATGGTGTTTCTAGCTACTTTCAATTAACTAACCATTCTGTCATTTTTTGTTCAAACACCCAGGCCATAACCATTGCTTTCAATTTATTTCGTGTTATTTCAAATTAAAACAAGTTTCTTGGAATTTGGATCAAGTGCACTTTCGTTCTCTTTTCATTGGTACATCAAAATCATCATCATCAACCAACCACAATGCATTGAATTTTATAGGATGGTTGGTTGCATTGAATTTTATAGGATTACCTAGCTTGACATATATCATTTCCATATGAATAAATATTGTGATATGATTCAATATAACATAAGTCTGAATTTTATCAATTGGGGTTACCTTGGGTGGTTGGGAAGAAGGAAAGGAATTCTTAGCACCCAAGTTCAATTTCTGCAAGTGACATGATGAATGTTGATAATATTGACAATATATTTATATTCCTCATATGGAATATATAGAGTTGTACCTGTGAAAAAAAAACACTTATCTCAACCCATGATCTTGAATTTTAAACTATTGAGAAAAGGGACTTAAAAACAAGAAGATGATCAAGTGACCTATCTCACCAACCCATACCTACCTCACCAACCCCATCTTGAAAGATGTGAGTAAATCCTTATGAATTGAGAATATAAGAGAATGTCGAAATAAAACCTAGCTAGAAAAGATTCTATTACTAGTTTCTTTCCATAATTGGTTGTGTGGCTTTTAATTATTTGGTGGTTCAAACTATGGATATTAGGATTTTTGAATTACTTCAACTTCTTCCACCTGATCTGCCCAACTTATCCTATGATGCGAGTTGGGCCAGGGGCCGTCTACCTAGATAAGCAAATCTAATACCAATGACTAAGAGGGATTCTTTGTTGAAATATATTCATGAGGGTAAGTAATTGTTTCCTAGGTCATCTTGGACTCCTCTAGAGATGGTTTCAGTTCCAAGATTATTAGAACATGTTCTTCCCTCGCATTATTTAACCATGTAGGTTTGAGTTGAGATTTCATTAGATGTCTGTCCTTGGAAGGTTTAATAAAATAACGTACAAGGTGTCATGTTTAATAACATATACACATCACCGTAGACGTACTTATAATCTGATTCTTAGGTCAAAGAATAGATTTGGCCATCATATTCATATATATTGGAAACCTTATGTTGAATTTCATATCCATGTAGATGTGGGTATATGTTGTAATGAAATTATTATTGTTCCTTGCTTGTAAAATGACACTTTCCAAGCGCATTACCTATAGCACAAAATGAATCATAGACCCAACAATGAAGGGGGAGGTTTTAGAGCCTAACTCATATTGGCATTGTGGAGAGGGAGTTTGTCATTAGATGGAAGGAGGGTGTCCAAAGCTTCGTGCATAAATTAGGGTTTCCCCAAAACCAAGGACTTGAGTTTAAGATTTGATCTCTATCTATTTCTATGTCAAACTCCACTATGAAGAAACCTATAGCATAGGGGTAAATGAAGGCCTCCTCTTTGGTTTTTGGCTTCTAGGCACATAATATCTAGTAGTACACATATGCAAGATGGTGCTAATTACCTTTAAATCAATAAATGAGACCAATTGTGTTGTATAATGACACTTAAATCACAACATCTTGGAAAATGGGGAGGGTTAGGGTCGAATCATTCTGAATGATGAATTGCTTCAAAGGAAGGGATCTATTCCTATGCCCATTCTTTACCATATTGTTAATGGAAATCTTTATAGAGTCACTACTGAAATCAATTTTGCTAATGAGTGGCTAGGCATAAACCTCGACTATCACAAATAAAGAGAAAACCAATAAATCCATCTCCTTTTTGAAAAGTTAGGGTTTTTCTACTACATGTCATTAATGACAATTTCTTCTCCAAAATCACTTTTACAAAAACTTTCAAGATAGATAAAAAAAAAAATTAAATTAAACTTAAATTTCCAAAACTAGAAAAAAGTTAAAAAAACAATAATAATATTAAATGTTACCTCTTCACAAAAGAGATTAATTAAAGCTATTAACTTTCTCTACTTATTAAATCACTCAATTTAAGAAGGTTAGCCAATGGTTAGAAAGTCATGGTAAAATAGCTAAAGGCCAAGCTAGATGTATGAGATATATCATTCAATTGTGGACCACCATGTTACTCTTACTATCATTGTTGATTAATACCACAATAGTAAAACTTATCACTTTTGTTGTTCCATTGACATTATAAAAGATTTTGACATTGTTCTTGGGACAACACTGTGGAAGAGGCTAGAGTACATAATTGTTCCTCTCTATTTGAAGGTTGTTGCAACAAGATTGTATGAGAATGTTTTTGCCAAGGTTAGGAACATTGAGGGTTGATTGGAAGAAATTAAATGCATATCATATTTAAGCAAGGGTGTCCATCATCCCCTACCCTTTTTGACATATATAATCATAAGCTAGTAGAGTGTTTGGAAGATGTTAGTTATGTTGGCCCCATGCTCACTAGTATAGTCATACTCTTCTCCTTTATGATAAAAATATTTTTCTTTTGGCAAGAAAGAAACTATGAAGCCTCCACGATTTTTGCTCCAAGATGGGTATTGACTATTAATAGTGAAAAAACTAAAGTCATGATAATTGAATCTAAAAAGATCACATATGATACTCTCATATATGGCAACAACAAACTCGAGGAAGTCCCTTCATACAAATATCTTGGAATCAATATCTATCACAAAATTAATTGGAATTATAGCATTGAGAAAATGATATATGGAGGATGGAAAGCTTAATATAGGATTGCAAGAAATTGTAAGTTAGAATATCTTTACATATCAGAAAAAACTCCTCTTTGAGACTTCATCACTCTTGTCATTTTATAGGGATGTGAGGTAGAGAGCCATGGAGGAAGATAAGACATATCCAAAAGAAGTTTATAAACTACGATCTCAAGATTAAAGGAAACATTCCCTATCCTTTCCCCCACACTTTTGTTATTTTATATAGATGTGAGGTTTGGGGTTTTAGTATCTCCAAAGATTTGTGGAGGAAGATAAGACATATCCAAAAGAATTTTATAATCTACAATCTCAATATTAAAGGGAATACTCCCTATCCTATCCTCCTGATTGAAGCAAGCCTTCCCCCCACACCCTTGTTAATTTATATGGATGTAAGGTTTGGATTTGCAGTATCTCCAAAGAGTTGTGGAGGAAGATAGGACATATCCAAAAGTAGTTTATAACCTACAATCTCAAGATTAAAGATAATAGTCCCTATCTTCTCTTCCTGATTGAAGGAAGCCTTCCCCCCTGAAAGCATGACTATGACTAGTTATCTTATGTATAAGAAGAAGTTAAACAACATGGAAGATAAGAGGTTTCCTAAAATTGCCTCTAACTCTAGCTAAAACCCACACCTTTGGCCCAAGAAGGGATGTCACAAGGATGCTCGGTCTTGGCTAGACCATTGACGAATAAAGGAGGAGATCATTTTGCAATATAAAGATAATTACAATATTATTATATCAAAATTTAAGGATAATTTTTCTAGTGATAAAAATTAAGAGGGAAAAATGAAAATAAGATATTATAAGGAGGTGATCAACTCCAATCTCAAAAAGTTAAAATATCTCATTGTCTTAACTAATGTTAAGAAGAAGATAAACATTGTTGAACAAAATATTTTGGGTTTCATAGTGAAATTAGGTGTTGGTCAATTATGAAACACCATGTGACAAAAGAGTTTGTCACCTTTGTAACATGAAGAAGGTTGAATATGAAAAACACTTTCTTTTAGATTGTTCATCTTATACTCACATTTGATCAAATTTTCAAAATATTTGTTACACTACCAACCTTTTTGACTTTTTAAGTTAGCAAAACAATGGTGATCTTGGAATATTTCTCTTAATATTTTTAAGCATAGAAATAAAATGCCACAGAATTTTGAGTAATATCTTATTTATTTAAAGTTCAATAAACCATCTCCCCTCGATGGGGGTGGACATATGGCGCTAGGTTGGGCTTTCCCCTCCACCATAAGGCAACCATACAATGCTTAATTAATGGATTGAGTACATTGTACTCAGATAGGGCGAACATTATGGATGGTATCACGGTTTTGTTAAGAAGGGTGGTGGAGTACTTGGTTCAGTGGGTAATTTGGAATTTTTTTATTGGTAAGAGAGAGGTAGATACAATGGGAAACAGTAACCATGGCAGCTCGTCGGGGTTTTAACTCTGGAGGGACAGCTCTGTGGGTATCCGGTTCACACTAATGTGGTAGAAAATTAACCTTCAACCAAGCACTTGGGATCACGTCTCTGTCTTGGGCAAAAATTTGCAACCCATTTCTTTCGCGGGTTGGAATTTTGGGTTCTGTTACCTCATCCTAATTTGTTGGCTCAACGAGCCATATCCAACGATTTGAATCAAGAAATTGTGTTGTTTAGCGTGCTCATGACTCAAAGGTATCTCCTAGGCATCTTGGGTGGTCTACGAGCATCGTGGGCGGGTTCATCTATGCTTTTGGGATAATGAGTTTTATTCATTGAATTCTATGGTATTGTTTACTTGTGTTTACTACCTCGGGTTCTTTCATCAGGTCTCAGTGGGAGCCTCGTTTTAGGGGCGGTATCTACATTCTCTGCTGGTTTCGGGCCTAAAGGGTTGTATGTGTTTTTGTTTTGGGTTCTCAATTGTGAGTTACGTTATCTTCCTGGTCTTCATATCTTAAGGGTCCTCAGGAAGTTTACGGGGACGACCTTTGGGAGTGTTCATGGGTCTGTGGAAATTTGGTCGGAGACATCCCCGGTAAAGTTGGGGCGTTTCGTGTGTATTGTCTTTAGTGAAGACTTCGGTTCTACCCAATCTCATTAGGTGCCCCTCTTCCTGGGTGGTTCGTACTGCTCTCTCTGTTGCAGAAAATCTTTCAAGTGCTCCCAATCTTGGTCATTCAGACTCCTTACTTTCTATCTGATGCCTCACTAACAAGGACGATAGTGGCATGGGGTGGCAATTTCGCTAATGCAAGTCATCCTGTTCCATGCTCTAGTTCATATTTCAGAAACAAAGATAGCACAGAGCATGAAGGTGAAGCTGTGCCATCTCCATCTCGCTCTCAAGGACAAATTTAGGCTCCAACAACAATGGAATCTTTGGTTGCACACTTAGGGACATACAACTCAACCTTGACATCACCTGTGACCATAGTTATGAAGATCATAATGAACTTGTTGCATACATGAACCAATAGAATCAAAATGAGATATTGGAAAAAATGGATTCTCTCCATTGTAGCCACCAAAGAACGAATGCCCACCTCCGCAGTCTGGAAGCTCGGGTGGAACATATAGATTTTCAAATGAATGAGTGTGTTGGATACTTTGCATCCCCCCTTGTACTGCCTCCCACCCTCCTCCTTGATATGCTGCCATTGGTCTTTGTATCCTTTTTATTTTCTCCATCCACAAAATGACTTATATGCCAGTCGAAACTAATGATTGTCAAGTTTTATCATATACATACTCCGACCCCCAATTCCAACAAGTCTAGTTAGAATGAGGAAGAGGGGGTCGTAAAGACATCTTATGGAACCTTTGTTTTCATGAAAATCTAATGAAGGTCTTTTGAATGACAAAAGAAAAGGTTCAATAAACCATATCAATCATAATAAACATTAATCATCATCATTATCATAATTTGTATAATTTTTATACGAATATATCAAAGTTAATATAAAATTAAAATGAGTTATTAGAAAGCCCATTTATCAGTACTATAATACGTCACTGGTGATTATAGTTTATGAATTTTATAAGTACTTATTCTCTTTTATCAAGTGCAAATGAGTACTTCAATTATTATTATTGTCCTTAATTACAACTTGCAGTTCTATTCTGATGTACTAATTTGGTAAAAAATTATAATGTATGTGATTAATTAAGAGGCGAGTTGTCAAGTGAATATAATGATTTTACCAACATGTGGTCTTCTCGAGGATCTTTAATGATTTGTGTTCTTTAAAATGACTCTCAAATTTAGAGGGATGTTTTAAGTAAAACTTGTTTGGCTTACATTCACATTTATATCAATTCAATAAAAGGTTCATTTTGGACCCAAAAAAATAGTGGCGTCTTTGAAGCCAAAATTATTAGAGACTTTTGTGCTACATGGGGTAAAAACAATTATAAATTGCAAAAATAAAGACAAGTACAAATCATAAAAAATAAAACGATTACAAACGTAAAAAATATAAACATTACAATTAATATAGGTTAATGGATAAAATATATTTGGGGATTCTAAGGATAATGATTATTGACACACTCTTTTTCTTGGAATTATAAAAAAGGTGTTGACACTTAATCTTCTAGGATTGGGAAACTATTGTAAATGTTGTAAATATGAAAATAAAAATATGAAGAGACATTGGAATATGAATTCGAAGGGTCTCCCTCTCCAATGTATATATCTATGACTCTTCTTAATAGAAATTCAACTATTCGTGGAGTTACCAAACCTAGCTTGACATGGTATCAGAGCACATTTCTTAATTTAGCATTTTCCTGCTCAGTAACTCCTTTACTCTCCACTCTCCCTTGACAAAAACTCTGCATTCTGTTTTGATTCCCTGAAGTTATCTGCCTTGTAACGTCAATACTTCTCCTAGTAACGCAGACACTCCTTGTTCCCACAAACATTGAATGTTCACAAGTCTCACAGGATGACGTGGAAGAAAGTCTAGACTCGCCAAAAGAAGTGGAAAACTCAGATAGAGAGCTTGACCGTGGATACCTGGCTTATTATTTGTGCATTTGTTTGATTGTTATTTACCATGACTGTTGAGTGGGTATTTTGGCATATGAAGAAGAGAAAAACAATCTAAACTTTGAAACGGGAACTATAAACTCAAAACAAGAACTCTAGAAAAAAACTCCCCCCCAAAACATGAAAAATCAACTCGAAAATGAAAAGTGTTGATGTTGGAATAACACTTTTTTTTTTTTTTTTTTTTTTTTTTTTTTCTAAGGTAAATTTTCAACATGTTTTAAAAATGACAATGAAAACCAATTTTTTGTGCAAAAATTGTGCCAAAAACACTCTGAAAACGAAAAGTGTCGATGTCTTGATGTTGAAATAGTGTCTTTTTTCTTCTTTTTTTTTACGATAAATTTTCAACATTTGGCGTAAAATATTTTATCATGACTCTGAAAAACATTAAAATTTCAAAAGAATAATGAAAACATAAATTAAAAAAAAAAAGAATAACAAAAAGTAAATAAAAATATATATTTAAAAAAAAAAAAAATGAAAAAGAAAAAGAAAAAGACAAAAAAATCAAATATATAAAAAAAAAAAAATAAGGAGAAGTCAAACATGAAAAAACAAAACAAAATCAAAATTAACCTTAAAAAAACAAAAACAATAAATTATAAAAACGTGAAAAAAGAAAACAAAATTAACTTATATAAATAAGAATTAAAAAATTAAATAAAATACCAATAAATAAATAATAACAAAAACATGTTTTCTAAAAAAAACATAAAAAAATGTAAAAACTAAATAAATTATCTTGTAAACGATAATTTTTTTTTTTTTTTTTTTTTTTTACGAAAACTATAAAAATAAATAAATAAAAATACAAAAAAAAAAACAAAAAATAATTAAAAACTATAAAAATAAATAAATAAAAATACAAAAAAAAAAAAAAAAAAAAACTAGCCCACGGGGCATTGGATTGACGGTGAATGGGTACATTGTTAAGGCACTCCTTGCGATAAGTCAATGGTTCAAATCCCCCGTGGGTGCTTACCTACCAAAAAATAAACAAAAAAAATTAAAACAATTTTAAATAATTAAAAAAAAAAAAAAACTAACAAAAATTAAAAACCTATAAAAATTAAATTAAAATAATAATAATAATAATAATAAACATAAAAACAAAAAAATACAAAAAATCAAATTAAAATTTTTAGAACATTAATATTAAAATCTTAGAAAAAAGAAAAATTATTAAAAAAAAAAAAAAAAATGGAAGGCGGGGCTAAAATCCAATTTTGAGAATTAGAGAAAATTTTAGGGAAGGAAAATTATCTTGAAGTCTAAAAACTTTGATGAATCTCACTAGTCTCTAATATGAAAACTATAAAATTTTTATTGATATATTTATAAAAATTTTCAAATTTATAATGATTTTATATATAATCTCTATATGATATTGGCAATTTTTAATGTAAAACAATTTTATAATGTAAAATTTGGGCAAATCACTTTTAGAAAAAATGGAAATTGGTGAATCTTTTTTTTTTGAAAAATCATGGAAAATTAGCCCACTTGTGAATATTAGCCCTTAAAATTTTCCATGCCGATAATCAGATCCGATTATGAGAATTGGATTTCAGTGGCGCCCACTTAAAAAAAAAATAAAAAATTATAAACAAATTTGTTAATAATTTTTTCTTTTTGTTTTTTTAAGTGGGCAAGATTGAAATCCGATACTAACAATCAGATTTTAACCCCACCCACTTCAAAAAAAAAAAGAATAAATAAATAAAATAAAATTATTAACATTTTTTTGTTAATAATATTTTTTTAAGGGGACGGGGCTGAAATCCGATTTTAAGAATCATACTTTGGCCCCGCCAGGGGCTGGTGGGGGAGGGCGCGGCGGATGTCCAACATCGGACTTCAGCCCCGCCCACTTAAAAAAAAAATTATTAACAAAAAATAAATTGTTAATAATTTTTTTTTTTAATGGGCGGGGCTAAAATCAGATTCTCAGAATCAGATTTCAGCACCGCCCAATTTTTTAATTAATTATGTTTTTTTTGTGTGTGTATATATATATATATATATATATATAATTTTTAAAATTTAAAATTTATTTTTAATAATTTTTTAACTTTTGTTAATTTGTTTTTATTTTTGGTTTTAAATTATTTAAAATTGTTTTTATTTTTTCGGTTTTTTGTTTTGTTTTGTTGTTTTTTTTTCTAGTTTTTAAAATTGTGGTATTTTTATTTATTTATTTTTATAGTTTTTTTTTTTCAAATTTTTGTTGTTTACAAGATAATGTTTGTTTTGTTTTTTTTGTTCTTCTTAACATTTTTTTATTTTATTTTATTTATTTATTTAATTTGTTTTTTTAAGTAATCAATATTTAAAAAAAGAGAAATAAGACAACTAGAAAATTTGTTAAGTAATCAACATTTAAAAAACAATTGGACATAAAAACATTTTGAAGTGTAAAAAAATGTAACTTAAAAAAATATATCCACAGTTAATACATTAGAAAATATAAAGTGTCAAAAATAAGCCCTCTAAAAAAAGGGGTTGATGCTGCATTAACACCATTCAAAATCAGCATGAAAATCACTAACATTTAAAAAAAAAATTTGTATTTGGTACAAAAGAAAATTTAAAGCATAAAAAATATGCTCAAAAAAAAAATGTATTTTGCATCACCACTTTTCAAAATTGGTTGACTTTTTTGCTACCTCAACGAAACAGCTAATCGTACCAGTTCCCGTTTCAAAGTTTACATTGTTGAAATTTGATGTTGCATTTAAAACAATATCTATGTTGCATTGTATTGGTATGCAAATTAATTTATGTCAAATTTTGTTGTATGTTGTATTGAATGTTGGAACAGTGAATGATTTGCATTGAGTACTGAATAAAATAGGAATTGTATTGAATGTTGGAGCGAGAGTTAAGCGTTGTATTGGATGTTGAATGTTAAGCATTGTGTTGAATGTTTAACAATGAATGTTAACTACTATATTGAATGTTGGAGCATGAGTTACGTGCATTAGAGATGTGTTAAACTATTGTTGACTATTCATTTTATGCGTTAAAAATATCCAGCAAATTTTGAGGGTCGTTCCATTTATATGTCTGTTGGTTTATTATTTGTTATGCTAAGTTTGCTTGAGAGTTATTCCATTCAAATTCTAAACCATTGTTATATGCATTGGACGTGATGCGGTTTGCATTGTTGACTATGTTGACTACATTGTATTGGAATCTACATACTTATATAACATAGTTTCCATTTCTTACATATTAAAGTAGTTGGTGTTGGTCGAAAGGCTGACATGAAACCAAATACCAACTATATATATATATATATATATATATATATATATATATATATATATATATATAACTTGAGATTGAGAGCCAACATTGATTTTTTTTAGTTATTTCGATGACAATTGCAGATGTGTTGTATGATGGGTCTTTATTGTTTATAAAGACATATTAGAATTTTGTTGCAAGTATTTTGACTGTTTACGACCTAGTTCAGAATTTAATTTAGTAATGCATTCACTCATCTCCATAGTTGGAATAGTTATCTTTGGCAAAGAGAACTACCATGAATGGTCCATAAAGATAAAGTGTACACTCATTTTCAATAAATTTTGGAAAGGATTATGTGAAGGAGAAGTTGGGAATCCACCTAAAAAGACCACTTTAAACAAAGAGCTCACTATATGGGAGAAAAAGAACAACAAGGCCTATGCCCAGATTGTTGCATCAGTGAATGAATATGTGAGTCATCACATTACACCATTTACAAATGCCTTTAATGCTATAAAGACGCTGAAAGACTTGCATGATGCACACTCAAAGCTTGTAGTCTAGTTAATGATCAAACTTTTCAATCTTGAATTTAAAGATGATGATCCCCATCGTAGCCTCTTAAATTAGAGCTATTATGCATGATGTAGAAACCACCCATGTTAAAATGGATGTTACTCTCACAACAGTCATCAAGACATGATATCGCACATGTTCTCACTATCTGGAGTCTTTCCAAGCCAGTGGAAAAATTAAAGAGATTACTTTTGACTTCCTTGTGGAGAAGTTTGTAGAAAGAGAGAAATATTTTGGGAAGAGGAAGACAGTTGCCCAGTCTTTTGAAGAAGTTGTGTGCATTGCACATAAAGAGAATAATTAGGCACAAGATTCTTCTAGAGGAAGAGGTGGAAAAAGAAGACGTAGAAACAAGAATAACAGAGGCAGGGGGGAAATTACCAAGGAGGAAGACCTGAACTGCATTGTATACGCTGCAACAAAAATGGGCATGATGATTCAACATACAAGCTCTCTTGGGACAAAATAAAAAAAGAAACAAATGAAGAGAAAGGTAAATCGCCAGATGTAGGGAAAGGTAAAGCACCCAAATCCACTCATTATATTGTGGCACATTACAATATTGGAGTAACTTAAGACTTGTTTAATGCTTCACTTGCCTGGTGGAAAGATGCATTGTTTCTTGATACAAAAGAAGCCTACCACATGACCTTTCAGAAGGACTTCTTTGAAGATTTCAGTGACAATGTAGATGGAGTAGTCTACTTTGTAGACAAGTCAAAAATCAAACCATCAGGGCTTGGCACCATGAGACTCAAACTACCTGGTATCCCTGACTTTATTCTGCATGATGTTTTCTACCTCCCAGAGTTGCATAGAAACTTGTTTTCCTTGATTCACATCGACCAATAAGGACACTCCATTCACAAGTTTGATGGAAAAGTTGAGGTGATAAAAGCATCAGACAACTCACTTGTCATGGTGGGAATAAAAGAAGAAAGACTATGGAAGATGGAACGAATGTTTGCTCGTGCACAAAACTATCCATACAGTTCTATTATGATGAAGGAACATTACCATCAAGTCTCTTATGGCATGCTATATTTAGAAATCTGAACTATGAAAGTCTTCATTTATTGAAGAGAAATGGTGTTACTAGTTTGTCAACCATTCCTAGGAAACTAAAGCAATGTGATGCTTATATCTTAGGAAAACATAGCAAACAACCATTTCATGATTCTCTTTCCAGAGCATGTAGAAAGATTGAACTGATTCATTCTGACTTGTGTGGCCCTATGCCTATTCCTTATGCAAATGCAAATAAATACAAGATGATTTTTATTGATGACCACACTGGAATGTGTTGAGTATATCTATTGAAGAACGAATTTGAAGCTTTTGAAATTTTCAAAAACTTTCATGCATGGATTGAAAACAATACACAATCTCATATTGTCTCTATTTGTACTGATAATGGAAAATAATATACTTCAAATGAATTTTAAAACTATCTTCGCCAACATGGGATTCAACATCAAACAATAATGCCTTATACTCCTCAACAGAATGGTGTAGCTGAAAGGATGAATAAGGTGATATTAAATATGGTTCGTTCAATAATGTTTTCAAAAATTTTAAGATGATGTTCTAGGTTGATGAATTTATATGTGTAGTGTATGTTAAAAACAAATGTCCATCTCATGCTCTCAAAAGCAAGGCTCCTTATGAAATGTGGTATGGCCACATTCCTTTGGTGAGGCACCTCAGGGTTTTTGGTTCCATCTATTATGCCTTAATTCCTAAGGAACAAAGAAACAAACTTGGTGCAAGGATTCAAAAGTGTATCTTCTTGGGGTACTCAGATACCTCCAAATCATATCCTCTCTGCGATGAAGTAAATAAGAATTTTTGACTGTTTAGAGATGTATTTTTTCTTGAATCTTCCACGATTGACAATTTTGTTGAGCGGTAGTTTGATCACTTGGAAAAAATCATGAATGAATTTTTTTTCAAGAATTTGGTAATGAGATTCCACATATTGAAGGGGGGATCCCTATCCTAGATCTATCTATGAAATCTCCTTCCAAACCACTCTCTCCCCCTCTTGAAACTCCAACCACTAAGCAAGAAGACACTTGAGTGACGTGATTGAGAGAATTGGAAGGAAAATTTTTTATTTAGCCCCATCTCAGTCAACTAAACAACTTGGGCCATCTTAAAAAGGTCCTCCAAAATGGATCTCCAAGACACTTGAAAGTGTTCATCCTAATGAGGTTGGAAAGACAAGAATAAGAAGTTCTACTAGACAAAATGGAGGTGATATAGATCATTCTGATTCAGTGGTTGATATGGATGTTTCTTATAATTGTGAATTAATTTTTTCTACTGATTTCGAACCAACTTCCTTTCAAGAAGTTTCTTCTCATGATGAATGGAAAGAAGCAACGCAAAAAGAGTATGATGCTTTAATAAATAATGGAACCTGGAAGCTGGTGAACCCTCCATTTGGAACTAGTTTGGAACCAAATCGATTGGCTGCAAGTTGGTCTTCAAGAATAACTATAAATGAGATGGCTCACCTAAAAAGAATAAAGAAAGGCTCGTGACAAAATGATTTTCATAGAAAGAAGCGGTTTATTATGAGGATACTTTTTAATATAAAAAAAAAAAAGAAAAAAAAGAAAAAAAAAGAAGTAAAAACAACGCTGATTAACCAAAAAAAACTATAAAATTAAATAACAAAAAAATTAAACAATTTTAAATAATAAAAAAAAAACAAACTAACAAAAATTAAAAACCTATTAAAAATAATAATAATAATAATAATAATAATAATAATTAACTAAAAATTTTAGAACATTAATATTAACATCTTAGAAAAAAGAAAATTTATTAAAAAGACGTAAAAAAATAATAAAAAAATTGGAAGGTGGGGCTGAAATCTGATTCTGAGAATCAAAGAAAATTTTAAGGATGGAAAATTATCTTGAAGTCTAAAAACTTTGACGAATCTCACTAGTCCCTAATATGAAAACTATAAAAATTTTATTGATATATTTGTAAAAATTTTCAAATTTATAATGATTTTATATGTAATCTTTATATAATATTGACAAATTTTAATGTAAAATAATTTTATAATGTAAAATTTGAGCGAATCACTTTTAGAAAAATTGGAAATTGGCGAATCTTTTTTTTGGAAAATTCATGGAAAATTAGCCCACCTGCGAATATTAGCCCCTAAAATTTTCCATGCCGATAATCAGATCTGATTTTGAGAATTGGATTTCAGTTGACCTCACTTTAATAAAAAATATTATAAATAATTTTTTTTTTTTGTTAATAATTTTTGTTTTTGTTTTTTTAAGTGGGCACGGTTGAAATCCCATACTGACAATCAGATTTTAGCCCCTCCCACTTTCAAAAAAAGAAAATTATTAACATTTTTTTGTTAATAATATCTTTTCTAGGGGGGCGGGGTTGAAATCCGATTCTAAAATCGTATTTCAGCCCCGCTAGGGGCCCGGGGGGGCGCCGCTGAAGTCCGATATCGGACTTCAAGCCCGCCCACTTAAAAAAAAATTATTAACAAAAAGAAATTGTTATTAATTTTTTATTTTTATTTTTTAAATGGGCGGGGCTAAAATCTGACTCTCAAAATCATATCTGATTTTGAGAATCAGATTTAAGCCCCGCTCAATTTTCTAATTAATTATGTTTTTTTTTTGTCATTTGATTTTTTTTTTGTTTTTCTATATATATATATATATATATATATATATAATATTTTTTAAAATTTATTTTTAATAGTTTTTTAACTTTTGTGAGTTTGTTTTTATTTTTGTTTTTAAATTATTTAAAATTATTTTTATTTTTTTGGTTTTTTGTTTTGTTTTGTTGTTGTTTTTTTTTTTTCAAGTTTTGTTTTTTAAATAGTTTTTTAAAATTGTTGTATTTTTATTTATTTATTTTTATAGTTTAATATTTATTTTTTCAAGTTTTTATCATTTAAAAGATAATGTTTTTTTTTTAAGTAATCAATATTTAAAAAAAGAAAAATAAGACATTGTTAATTAATAAACATTTAAAAAACAATTGGACATAAAAAAATTAAAGTGTCAAAAAATGTAACATTTAAAAAAATATCCACAGTTAATACATTAGAAAATATAAAGTGTCAAAAATAAGCCCTCTAAAAAAGGGGATGATGCTGCATTAACACCTTTCAAAATCAGCATGAAAATCATGCTGCATTAACACCTTTCAAAATTAGCATGAAAATCACTAACATTTAAAAAAAAAAATTATATTTGGTACATAAGAAAATTTAAAGCGTCAAAAATATGCTCCGAAAAAATATATCTGTATTTTGCATCACCAGTTTTCAAAATCGGTTGACTTTTTTGCTACCTCAACGAAACGAGTAATCGTATCAGTTCCCGTTTCAAAGTTTACATTGTTGAAATTCGATGTTGCATTTAAAACGATATCTATGTTGCATTGTATTGGTATGCAAATTAATTTGTGTCAAATTTTGTTGTATGTTGTACTAAATGCTGGAATAGTGAATGTTTTGCACTGAGTACTGAATAAAAGAGGCATTGTATTGAATGTTGGAGCACGAGTTAAGCGTTGTATTGGATGTTGAATGTTAAGCATTGTGTTGAATGTTGAACAATGAATGTTAACTGCTATATTGAATGTTGGAGCATGAGTTATGTGCATTAGAGATATGTTAAACTATTGTTGAGTATTCATTTTATCGTTAAAAATGTCCAACAAATTTTGAGGGTCGTTCCATTTATATCTTTGTTGGTTTATTCTCTATTATGCTACGTTTGCTTGAGAGTTATTCTATTCATATGCTAAACCATTGTTATATGCACTGGACGCGATGTGGTTTGCATTGTTGACTATGTTGACTACATTGTATTGGAATCTACATATTTATATAACAGAGTTGTCATTTCTTATATAATAGAGCAGTTGGTGTTGGTCGAAAGGCTGACATGAAACCAAATACCAACTATATATATATATATATATATATATATATATATATATATTGAGATTGAGAGTCAACATTGTTTTTTTTTTAGTTATTTCGATGACAATTGCAGATGTGTTGTATGGTTGGTTTTTATTGTTTATAAAGACATATTAGAATTTTGTTGCAAGTATTTTGACTGTTTACGGCCTAGTGCAGAAGTTAATTTAGTAATGCATTCACTCATCTCCATAGTTGGATAGTTATCTTTGGCAAAGAGAACTACCATGAATGGTCCATAAAGATAAAGTGTACCCTCATTTTCAATAAATTTTGGAAAGGATTATGTGAAGGAGAAGTTGGGAATCCACCTAAAAAGACCACTTTAAACAAAGAGCTCACCATATTGGAGAAAAAGAACAACAAGGCCTATGCCCAGATTGCTGCATCAGTGAATGAATGTGTGAGTCATCACATTACACCATTTACAAATGCCTTTAGTGCTATAAAGACGCTGAAAGACTTGCATGACTCACACTCAAAGCTTGTAGTCCAGTTAATGATCAAACTTTTCAATATTGAATTGAAAGATGATGATCCCCTTATTGTAGCCTCTTAAATTAGAGCTATTATGCATGATGTAGAAACCACCAATGTTAAATTGGATGTTCCTCTCACAACAATCATCATGTTAGGTCCCTATAATACTAGTGATTACTCCATTACTATTGTAGTTGTATCCCTTATTAATATTGTTGTGTCCCTATTGTGCTCATATTTTTATTACTGTGCCCCATAGAATCCCTCTATTGTTATTTTTGTGGCTTTATATTATTATTGTTAGGTCGGCTGGGTTATATTGTGACTCCTTAGACTCCTATATATAGAAAGGAGGTTTTGTCATTTGAATCATCCAAGAATTGTTCATTTATGTAATGTAAAGGAGGTTGCCCCCTCGAAGACGCTGAATTCTAAGGCGTTGATCTATCTTTTCTATCTTTTTGTGAGCTGGTTTCATAACATTTGGTATCAAAGCTTTGGATTCTAGGATTTTGCTGCTCCAAATAGGTCATCTTGGAATTTTCGCTATAACATTTTTTCTCCGACGTTTCAGAAGCTAAAAAAAAAAACACATTTGAGACGAAAGCACACTGAACCTCGGATCCGAATTTCAGAGCTTTTTGCAATACATTTGCAGAGATATGATCTGAGGAAGTTGGTATTTTTGCATACTCCTGAATTACATTTCAAATAGGTGACCTGGGGAAAATCTTCATAACTTTCTCTCTGAGCATCGGATTGAAATTTCCTAAGAAGGTACAGAAAGAGGATAGACTGTAGTTTATCGTATATATTATTCAGAGCCAAAGGTCGAAACAATGACTCATGGCACATCGTACAAGTTCGCTCTACTGAACTAGTCTATAATCAGGTCACTGTGGGAGATTTGACATAACTCTTCCTTGGAGAATCCAATTTGGATCAGACTGGTGGCATTGGAAAGAGGATGTAGAGGGCTACTGCAGGTCACAATTTTAGAACTGGATGATCTGAAATGACAGAGATACATCAGATTCAATATCAAGCTTCTACAAAGTGAAAAAAGGTGTGTAGTTTTTTTAAATTTTTGCATAATCTTGGTTTGAAAAACTAGTTTGAAGGAATTCAAAGGGAATAGTAAAGCATTATTATCGGTAATTGATGCCCCGAGGAAAGAAAATGAAAACACCTAGTAAGCAACTGAAAGCTTTAGCATGACTCATGAAGAAGAGGAAGAAATGCAACATGATATATCAAAATTACGAGACCAAGTGCAACAAGTGTCACTTGCACAAAAAGTAACAAAATATAAAATGGATGGTTTAAAGAAGATGTAGAAGCTCAGATGGATGGTTTAAAGAAAGGCGTAGAAGCTAAGATGGATTGTTTAAAGACAGGCATGGAAGATTTGAAGACGGGCATGGAAGATTTGAAGACAGATTTAAGGACAGATTTGACAAAGTTTCTACAAGAAATGCTTACTAATGATGAAAGGGTAGTAAATGAAACTCATGATGAGAACAAAATAAATGTTAATCATGATTTCATAGACTCTAATGTTGGACTGAAGACCCACCATATTCCAAAAATTGATATGAGGAAGTTTGATGGCAAGGATCCCGTAACATGGATATTACAGATGGAGCAATTTTTTATCTCAATAATGTGCAAAACACACAAAAGGTACGTATTGCAACTTTATATTTGAAACCAAATCAATTTGTATGGTATCAATGGATTTTCTCTCTTAAACAAATTATCACTTGGGCAATTTTTACGGAAGAATTGACATCACATTATGAGGATACAAAAAGCAACACTTTTTTTAGCCAATTGATAAGTCTCAAACAAAAGGGTTCAATAATGGAGCACATTGAGGAGTTCCAAAAATTGAACATAAGGGTAAAAAATATTCCAGAGGAGCATAGGATTGATGTGTTCATAGGGACTTTAAAGGATAATATCCAACATGATGTTCACCTTTGGGAACCTGATTCATTAGAGAAGGCATTCAGGTTAGCAAGAAAAATGGAAAGCAAAATTATGGCAACCAGGAAGCATACTACTCACAACTATAAAGATGGAAGTGTTGTTGCCCCTAGTCTTCCACAACATATAAGGTTGACACCACAACAATTGGAAGAAAAAAGAGCAAAAGGGCTTTGTTACAGTTGTGATAGCAAATACACTAAAGGTCATAAGTGTGCTGAGAAGAAATTATTCTACATAGATTGTGAAGAGGAAGAAGAAAAGGAGCAAGAAAGGTCAAAAGAAGAGGATATACTCCAGGAACAAATCCTAGATAAATAAGAAATTAATCTGACCATACCTTGTAATGCATTGGCTGGAATTACCACTCCTCAAACCATCAAGATAGAAGGACAAATCAAGAATAAAAAGGTAATAGTGTTGATTGATTCAGAAAGTACCCACAATTTTATTTATTGTAAGATAGTAAAAGAATTGAATTGCTTCCTATATCCAGCACCAGAGTGTCAAGTGATGGTTGCAAATGGAGGAATGATAAATTGCTCTGGAAAGTGCCATAATATCAAGTTATCCATTGGAGAATATGTATTGACTAGCCCAATGCTTTCCATTCCAATGGGAGGTGCTGATGTTGTACTAGGAGTCCAATGGCTATAATCATTGGGTACAATAGCTTTTAATTTTCAAAAACTTTTCATGAAATTTTATGCGGAAGGAAAGGAAGTTGAATTAAGGGGTATTGCAGGGAAACCGTGAAAGATAATCAGCTCTAACGGTATGACAAAGCTTCTAAAAAAGGAACAAAGAGGTGTAATTGCACAATTATGTTCGCTAGATGTTTCCACATCGGAATCATCTATTTCTCCAGATCTCCAAAAAGTCTTGGACGATCATTCCAAGGTATTTGAGACTCCCAAAGGTCTCCCACCTATTCGTGATCATGATCATGCTATTCATCTGATTCCAGGAAGTCTTCCTCCAAACATCAAGCCGTACAGATATCCCTATGCCCAAAAGAGTGAAATTGAACGTATGGTTGCAGAAATGCTAGAGGCTGGTATAATTCAACCTAGTCAAAGTTCTTTCTTTGCTCTAGTAGTATTGGTGCATAAGAAGGATGGATCATGGTGCATGTGTCTGGATTATAGGGAGCTCAACAAGCTCACTATTAAAGATAAGTTTCCCATTCCGGTCATTGATGAATTACTGGATGAATTGCATGCATCAATTTACTTCAGCAAGTTGGATCTTTGTTCAGGATATCATCAAATCAAAATGAAGACTGAAGACATTCCGAAAACAACATTTAAAACTCATGAGGGTCATTATGACTTTTTGGTCATGCCTTTTGGCCTTACCAATGCACCTTCTACGTTTCAAGGTTTGATGAATTCCATTTTCAAACCCTTCCTTAGAAAATTTGTGTTAGTTTTTTTTGATGATATACTAATCTACAATATGTCTTGGAAGGATCATGTTGAACATGTTGACAGGGTGCTACAACTATTGGAGGAGAAACAATTATATGCAAAGAGATCCAAATATTTCTTTGGAGTACAAGAGGTGGAATATCTGGGTCATATTGTATCTCATGAAGGAGTTAAGGTAGACCCTAGCAAAATTAAAGCCATTAAGGAATGGAAAATCCCCACATCCATAAAGCATCTGCGAGGATTTCTCAAGTTGACAGGGTATTATCGGAAGTTTGTTAAGGATTATGGGAGAATAGTAGCACCTCTAACAACATCATTGAAGAAAGATGCATTTTAATGGACTCCAGAAGCGACAAAGGCCTTCGAACATCTTAAAGAGGCAATGTGCCAAGCATCGGTCTTAGCTACACTGAACTTCACAAAAACCTTTATTGTGGAATGTGATGCTTCAAGAAATGGAATTGGTGCTGTTTTAATGCAAGATGAAAGACCCATTGCTTTTGAAAGTCGTCCAATCAAGGGAAAGTTTTTACACAAAGCTATTTATGAGAAGGAAATGTTGGCAATACTACATGCACTTAAGAAATGGCGACCCTACCTAATGGGAAGACACTTCAAGGTAAAAACGGATCACGATAGCCTTAAATACTTTTTAGAACAAAGATTATCCTCTGAAGAGCAACAAAAGTGGGTCACAAAGATGTTGGGTTATGACTTTGAAATCATCTACAAAAAAAGGAAGCAAAATGTGGTGGCAGATGCACTCTCAAGAAAGGATGAGGATGTGGAAGCATTGTTGTGCGCCATTTCTATTATCCAACCAGATTGGATAAACGAAGCAAGGGAGGAATGGAAGAATGATGAAGAAGTGTGGGCACTTATTAGAAAGTTACAACAAGATTCCAGTACATCTGATACATTTAGCTGGCAAAATGATTCGTTATGGTACAAAGATCGCTTATACCTCTGTAAGAATTCCCAACTAAAGCAAAAGATTCTTATGGAATTGCACAGTTCTCCCTTAGGAGGGCACTCATGATTTTTAAAAACTTACCACAGGGTTAAGAAGGAATTTTTTTGGGATGGCCTTAAATCGGATATTCAAAATTTTGTGGTGGAATTTTTGGTTTACCAACAAAATAAAGTTGAAACAATTAAGACCCCTGGTCTATTACAACCTTTATCCATTCCAAGCCAACGTTGGGAGGAGGTTTCAATGAATTTTATCACAGGTTTACCCAAGTCTGAGGGAAAGAGTGTCATCATGGTGGTAGTTGACAGACTTACCAAGTATGCACACTTTTGTGCATTATCACATCCATTTAAAGCCAGTACAATTTCTACTGCATTTATGGAAACAATTCAAAAGCTACATGGAAACCCAAAGATTATTGTAAGTGACAAAAAACCCATTTTCACTGGAAATTTTTGGACAAAATTACTTTCTTGTCTTGGTACTCAGTTAGCTCATAGCTCATCTTATCATCCTCAATCTGATGGGCAAACTGAGATAGTAAACTAATGTTTGGAAGGGTATCTTCGTTGCTTTGTATCTGATAAACAGACACAATGGGTCAAATGGTTGCCTCTGGCTGAATGGTGGTATAACACTTCCTTCCATACAACAACAAAAATGACCCCATTTATGGCACTTTGTGGATATCAGCCACCATCCATCACATCATATTTATGAGAAAATTCTAAGGTTCAAGCAGTGGAACATCACATCAAACATCAACAACAAGTCCTCCAACTCTTAGAGGATAACCTCATGTTGGCACATAATCGAATGAAACAATAGGCAGATCAACATCGCAGTGAAAGAAGTTTTGATGTAGGTGATTGGGTATTCCTACGGCTACAACCATATAAACAAAAGTCCCTCAAGCAAGCTAAGAAGGATAATAAATTATCACCAAAGTATTATGGTCCGTACAAGGTGTTGCAAAAGATTGGTACTATGGCATACAAATTGGAACTTCCTGTAGCTTCTCGAGTGCACCCAGTTTTCCATGTTTCATGTTTAAAGAAGGTTATAGGCGACAAGCTCCCAGTTTAAACAATATTGCCAGAACTTGATGAGAAAGGAAAAATTATATTGGAACCGGAAGCAGTCACAGAAACAAGAACTCGACAGCTACGAAATCGATCAATTTCGGAGTATCTCATCAAGTGGAAGAACTTATCCACTGAAGATTCTACATGGGAGGATGAGAATTTTATACAGAAGCATCCAGAACTACTCAAGCATTGAGGACAACACTTTTTTGAAGGAGAGGGGCATGTTAGGTCCCTATAATACTAGTGATTACCCCATTACTATTGTAGTTGTATCCCTTATTAATATTGTTGTGCCCCTATTGTGCCCATATTTTTATTACTGTGCCCCATAGAATCCCTCTATTGTTATTTTTGTGGATTTATATTATTATTTTTAGGTCGGTTGTGTTATATTGTGACTCCTTAGACTCCTATATATAGAAAGGAGGTTTTGTCATTTGAATCATCCAAGAATTGTTCATTTATGTAATGTAAAGGAGGTTGCCCCCTCGAAGAGGCTGAATTCTAAGGCGTTGATCTATCTTTTCTATGTTTTTGTGAGTTGGTTTCATAACACATCAAGGCATGATATTGCGCATATTCTCACTATCTTGAGTCTTTACAAGCCAATGGCAAAATTAAAGAGATTACTTTTGATTTCCTTGTGGAGAAGTTTGCAGAAAGAGAGAAATATTTTGGGAAGAGGAAGAAAGTTGCTCAGTCTTTTGAAGAAGTTGTGTGCATTGCACAAAAAGAGAATAATCAGGCACAAGATTCTTCTAGAGGAAGAGGTGGCAAAAGAGGATGTAGAAAGAAGAATAATAAAGGCAGGGGGGAAATTACCAAGGAGGAAGACCTTAAATTCATTGTATACGCTGCAAAAAAAAATGGACATGATGATTCAACATACAAGCTCTTTTGGGACAAAATAAAAAAAGAAACAAATGAAGAGAAAGGTAAATCACCAGATGTAGGGAAAGGTAAAGCACCCAAATCCACTCGTTATATTGTGGCACATTGCAATATTGGAGTAACTTAAGACTTGTTTAATGCTTCACTTGGTTCGTGGAAATATGCATTGTTTCTTGATACAAGAGAAACCTACCACATGACCGTTTGGAAGGACTTCTTTGAAGATTTAAGTGACAATGTAGATGGAGCAGTCTACTTTGTAGACAAGTCAAAAATCAAACCATCAGGGCTTGGCACCATCAAACTCAAACTACCTGGTATCCCTGACTTTCTTCTACATGATATTCTCTACCTCCCAGAGTTGCATAGAAACATGTTTTCCTTGATTCAAATCAACCAATAAAGACACTCCATTCATAAGTTTGATGGAAAAGTTGAGGTGATAAAAGCATCAGACAACTCACTTATCATGGTGGGAATAAAAGAAGAAAGACTATGGAAGATGGAACTAATGTTTGCTCGTGCACAAAACCATCCATACAGTTCTAGTATGATGAAGGAACATTACCACCAAGTCTCTTATGGCATGCTATATTTAGAAATCTGAACTATGAAAGTCTTCATTTATTGAAGAGAAATGGAGTTACTAGTTTGTCAACCATTCCTAGGAAACTAAAGCAATGTGATGCTTATATCTTAGGAAAACATAGCAAACAACCATTTCATGATTCTCTTTCCAGAGCATGTAGAAAGATTGAACTGATTCATTCTGACTTGTGTGGCCCTATGCTTATTCCTTCTGCAAATGGAAATAAATACAAGATGATTTTTATTGATGACCACACTAGAATGTGTTGAGTATATGTATTGAAGAACGAATCTCAAGCTTTTGAAACTTTCAAAAACTTTCATGCATGGATTGAAAACAATACACAATCTCATATTGTCTCTATTTGTGCTGATAATGGAAAATAATATACTTCAAATGAATTTTAAAACTATCTTCGCCAACATGGGATTCAACATCAAACAATAATGCCTTATACTCCTCAACATAATGGTGTAGCTGAAAGGATGAATAAGGCGATATTAAATATGGTTCATTCAATGATGTTTTTCAAAAATGTTAAGATGATGTTCTAGGTTGATGATGTTATATGTGTAGTGTATATTAAAAACAATTGTCCATCTCATGCTCTCAAAAGCAAGGCTCCTTATGAAATGTGGTATGGTCACATTCCTTTGGTGAGGCACCTCAGGGTTTTTGGTTCCATCTATTATGCCTTAATTCCTAAGGAACAAAGAAACAAACTTGGTGCAAGGATTTGAAGTGTATCTTCTTGGGGTTCTCAGATACCTCCAAATAATATCGTCTCTATGATGAAGTAAATAAGAATTTTTGACTATTTAGAGATGTGTTTTTTCTTGAATCTTCAACGACTGACAATGTTGTTGAGCGGCAGTTTGATCGCTTAGAAAAAATCATGAATGAAAAATATTTTCAAGAATTTGGTAATGAGATTCCACATATTGAAGGGGGGATCCCTATCCTATATCTATCTGTGAAATCTCCTTCCAAATCACTCTCTTCCCCTCTTGAAACTCCAAGCACTAAGCAAGAAGACACTTGAGTGATGTGATTGAGAGAATTGGAAGGCAAAATCTTGATTTAGTCCCATCTTAGTCAACTAAACAACCTGGGCCATCTTAAAAAGGTCCTCCAAAATGGATCTCCAAGACACTTGAAAGTGTTCATCCTAATGAGGTTGGAAAGATAAGAATAAGAAGTTCTTCTAGACAGAATGGAGGTGATATAGATCATTATGATTTAGTTGTTGATATGGATGTTTCTTATAATTGTGAATTAATTTTTTCTACTGATTTCGAACCAACTTCCTTTCAAGAAGTTTCTTCTCATGATGAATGGAAAGAAGCAATGCAAAAAGAGTATGATGCTCTGATAAATAATGGAACCTGGAAGCTGGTGGACCCTCCATTTGGAACTAATTTGGAACCAAATCAAGTGGCTGCAAGTTGGTCTGCAAGAATAACTATAAATAAGATGGCTCACTTGAAAAGAATAAATAAAGGCTCGTGAAAAAATGATTTTCATCGAAAGAAGCGGTTTATTATGAGGATACTTTTTCTCCATCAAATTGATGTAACAATTGCCTTCTTGAATGGAGATATGAAAAAAAATGTTTTTATGTCTCAACTAGAAGGATTTTTTGTGAAGGGACAGGAGAATAAAGTATGCAAGCTTATCAAATCCTTGTATGGCCTCAAACAAGCACCATGAGCCAAATATGAGAAAGTGACTAAAAATCTTATAAAACTAAATTTCAAACACTATGATTTTGATGATGCAATTTTATTTGTTAAGAAAGTTGGAACAATGATCTTGTGATGTACGTATATGATCTACTGATGACAGGGAACAATGAAAATTATATTACATCCATAAAGAAAGAATTGAGGAAAGGATTTGAGATGACATATTTGGGATATGCTCACTATTATTTGGGTATTGAAGTAACCCAACATTAGAAGTTTATATTTCTCTCTCTAAAGAAGTACATTGGAGATTTGTTGAAAAAATTTGGCATGGTTGAATGTAATCCTTTGTCCACTCTGTTAGCACTTAGGAATGTCCTCTTGCATGTAGGAGAGAAGTTTCTAAGGTAACCTTTGCATTCCAATTTATAGATTGAAGGATAGCCCCTTCAATCTAGAGAGGGCTCTCTTTGACAGTCTAATAAGTAAATCAACAACTGACTATACTTTTACACAGTGGTAGATCTTCAGTTGTGTTGTATAGATGTAGGGTTTGGATGGGTCTAAGGGAGATAGTCCATTGGGAAATGGAGTTAATCTAGGGTTTATGTCAATTTACCAAGATATTGGTTATCTGATCAGGATTGATAAAGTCAAGGTAGATAGCAAATCCTAAACCTTTGTCATTGTTATAGCTGGAGGGAGAAAAATGAGAACAACCCACTACAATAGGGCATATAAAATGAATCCTAGAGTAGCTTTAGAGGATAGAGATGGGTTTTTTATGTTGTTTATGTTGTATTTGATGTGGGTTACACGTACCCTCTTGATACGATCTAATACTTGAATATCTTAACTCATAGCATCAAGCCATGGATGAATCCTGAATCAATTACTCTTATTCAAGTATTCAGAAGACCATACATTCAAATGAGATTACAAAGAAGGAAACATTTAAACATACAAAGAATACATAATAATTCATATTATCACATGAATCTTTATATCATTGGTCAAAATCTACTGATCTTGCAAAACTATGGACTGATAAAGCTTTCAACACATAGAAAATGGCTATTCTTTTTTCAAAAAACCAACCTTTTTTCCATATTTCTCATGTAATATATAGGAAAAATACAATAGAGATAAGATCCTCAAATTTTGGTAGCAATAATTACAAGATATGTACATAATTTGAAATTTTAATTAACAAAAATAATCATAATCCTATCATCTTAGCTACTCGGATCTCTATCTGGCATATATCATTGGTCAAAACAGATTTGTAGAATTTTTGTGCATATCTCCTGCTAGTATCCTGGAACAAGGATGAGGTCACTGCTACATTATAGGATCTGGAGTTGTTCACTTGTTTGTAGTCTTGATATCTTGAACTGAAACTTGTCTTCCCTTCTTGTAGCAAACTGGTGCATGAACCTATAAATTATGCCGAAACTATGTAATTGCCTCTATAACTGCTTACTCTTTTCAAGGATTTCTTCCTCATGTTGACTCGCATTCCCTCAGCCACAAAAATATTTGATATATTACCACAACATATAAAAAATAATTTACTATAAAAAAATATTAAACTGAGTAGGTCAAAATGTTGAGGGACCATTAGGGTTTGTGCAACAAAACTAGGGTTTGTGTATTTCTTTGCCCCATGAAGTAAATTGATCATTGCTCCATGGCTTCTGTAGCCTAAGCAAGGAGGTCTAGCTTGTTTTGACTCCTTTTCACCCTTCTAGTAGGTTTTTGTGTGATTTTGGCAGCCTTTAGGGTATTTTCCTTCTCTCTATCAACACGCTCTATTTTCCTTTGTCTTTTTCTGCTCTTTGAAGCTTTCACAATCTCCTCCTCTGCATCAATAATTATTGTTTCTTTCAACATAGGGTTCATTTTATCCTTGAAATTTAGTCTCATATTGTTAGT
Source organism: Pinus tabuliformis (assembly GCA_031772625.1). NCBI lineage: Eukaryota > Viridiplantae > Streptophyta > Pinopsida > Pinales > Pinaceae > Pinus > Pinus tabuliformis. The sequence goes on from CM062804.1 coordinate 241,504,381, forward strand.
GGGGTGAGTGTGAGGTATTTTTCCATAAACCCTAGGTTCTATCTCAACTTCTTCATCCTCTGTTTCTATCTTTTGTTTTTATTTTTTTCTTTGTGTTGCTCTTTGTTTTGCTTCCTCTTCTTCTACCATAAGTTTTTGTTGGCTTCTAGTCCTCCTTTCATCAACCTTAACCTTTGGCTCTTTATTAGGGGTTTCATCGTGTTTTTCAACAAGGATGTGACTAGATTCTCCTCGGTTTCCTGAGCTAGGGTTTGGGTAGAAACTATGGTTTGAACTCTCCTTGATTTTCTGGGTGCAGGTTATCTTAGGTTTCTCTGTCTCAATTGCCTCAATTTCTCCACCTTATTATTTAATTCATGAGTATATAATATTTTAATTAGGTTGTGATGACAAATATCATGGAGTTGTAGCTTAGTTCTTGTTCTTGCTTTGGTGCACATCTTTAGCAAACTTTGGTGAAGGAAATATGGTAAATTCATCTTGCTAAAACTTGCCAAATGACAAAGAAACCTCATATGATACACATTAGGCTTTAGAATACCTACCTTCACAGGTAAGAGTTGTACAGTTACGAGGGTGGTAGACCATTTAGGCTTCAACATATTTTGGAGGACCCTTACATTCCAATATTGATTATGACAGTCCTCCTTCAAGAAAACTTCAAGTCTACATTCTGCAATCTTTGTTTTTTCAACCACCTCTCACCCTCTGTTGGCAAACATGTTGCTTCAGCAATGGATTACTCTATGATAGGGAACTACATGGTCCTGATTCTTGCAGTGATTCCATTGACGAAATAGATGAAATCATGGCACCAACTGAGATTATGTCCGTTGAAGCGCTGGAATAATGGCTCCAATTCCACATTTCTAAAAAGAACTAACATCTCTGGATAAACCTCGAAATACATACCATCAGGTTCAAACCTCTTCACATGCTCAGATTGACCCACATTGTAAAATATTTGATGCTGCAAACACCTTTCCCAACCTTAAAACACCCTAACAGAACACTGCAAAATGCTTAGAAAACTTCTTGCGCACTAAAATTAAAAATATGGGTTTGCTGGAAAATGTTGTTTTAGGATAAACATGGCATACTAGGGTTTGATTTTCAACATCTCTCTTAGGCTTGAAAATATAGTTGGCTGTCAAATCATGGATGAAAAGGGCTAAGGCTTTATGAACAAACACCCGGGCACTCGAAATAATGGCGTTGGCAACTAAGAAAAAAGGTTTTCAATTTTGTAGTTTGAGCGACACGAAAATATTTTGTAGTGTTGTGCTACGAAAAATATTTTGTAGCTCCAACTGTAGATTTACGATAAGCTAATTGCGCTACATAAAACTTAGAATAAGCTTAGGGTTATGTGAAAATATTGGTTAGACATGTCCCTAGGCTTAGATAGAAAATTTCACAAAAAAATTAATAGCCCCTTTACATAACCATGATTTTACAAAAACGAACTAATAAATATTTCCTTGAATTGAAGGTGGAAACCTGATGCTAACACACTCCAATGGAACAAATTTAAAGCTCACATCCAAAGAAGGAAATAAATTTGAGGATGTAACTAAGTACAAACAACTCATAGGAAATCTTAACTACTTCATTACTACCAGACCAAACATTTCATTTATTGTTGGAATCCTTTCCAGTTTTATGCAAAAACCTTGTGAGGGTCATTGGTTTGCTACAAAATGAGATCTAAGGTACTTGAAGGGAACTCAAGACTTTGGAGTCAAATATACACGGGTGGATGACTTCAACTTGATTGGATACTTTGATTTAGATTCTGATGGAGATAAGGAAGAGGGAGTATCTACTTTAGGTTATGTTATGAGTCTTGGATCAGGAGATGTATCCTAGAGGTCATAAAAATAATTAGTTCCAACATATTCCAAAACAAATGCAGAATATGTGGAAGCTGCAGACGCAACCAAGAAAATTGTGTGGCTTAGGAAAATTCTTGAATATTTTCAAGAGAAATAAGTGCATTCTACTCCTCTTCTAGTTGACAATAATTATGCAATAAAATTGGCCAAGAATCCAAAGTTTCTTGATCGAACCAAGCATATCAATACAAAGTATCATTTGATTCGACATCATGTTGAGGCGAAGATTATTCACATATGTCATTGTTCCACAAATGAGCAGATTGTAGACATCTTCACCAAAGCATTTGGAAGAGAAAAGTTTGAAAGATTCAGAATGACGCTTGGAATTTCCAACACCCCTTTAGATTAAGGGGGGAATGTTCACACCTAATCCTCCGAGATTGGGAAAATATATTAAATATTGTAAGTATGAAAATAAGAAGATGAAGAGACATTGGAATATGAATTCCAAGTGTCTCCCTCTCCAATGTATATATTAATGACTCTTCTTAATAGAAATTCAATTATTCGTGGAGTTACCAAACATGTACTGACATAAGGTATTATAAGTTGGGGGTTTTGGGGATATGGATGAAAAGATGATAAACATTCTTATAACGCGTAGTCTAAATATGCCATAATTTTGCCTAGAAAACAATGGAAATTCTAGCATGATATTGAGAAAATATGGTGGAATTTTTTGAAAATGCCAGTTACAGCTATCAAGATTCAGGGTTTTGGGAGCCTCAGGTGTTCTTGTTGGTGTTGAATCCATTTTCTTCATCAAAAATGATTTAAATGCTCCCACAATCGAATTTTATGAAGAATTTTTGTGCCAAATTCCAGCGATAAATTCATTTTTCAAGAAATTTGTGGCCCTGTTAGACAATGCTTCTTATAAGGAGAAGATATCATGAGAGTAAGTGACGTTTCATGCTTTAAGATAAAAATTAGGAGATAAAACAAAGAACAATAAAAAGAATATAAGATTGGTAATTTTAAAATAGAATTTAAAAGTTAAGGTAAAATAAAGATAAAACTAATGAAATGTTGATTATATAATTTAAATATTTAATGTTGTGATATATATATATATATATATATATATAGAGAGAGAGAGAGAGAGAGAGAGAGAGAGAATTATAATTATAATTATAATTTTTATATTAAAATAAAATTTAAAATTCAAAGAGGTTAATAGTTGAATGTTTTCTCAATAATGATAATTTTATCTATTTTATTTTATTTTTTTATGTATTATAATGTAAATATTACATATAGACTAGCACAATTATATTAATAAATGTGATCTATATACATCATAGGCTTATATCAATAATTTATCATTGCTAGTCTTATATTAATAATTTATCATTGCTAGTCAAGGAATACATTAGCTAAATAGATGAAGTAAACACCGAGTCAAGAAAATATGCGGTTAGGAAATCTACATGACGAAAATGATATTAAAAACTACTTAGTGAAATACATATAGTATGTATGATATATCAACATATCAACATTTCATGGCTTCTCAGTGGGAATTGTTGCCTTCTTCCTACTTAGTGTGAGACCACCTACCTAAGCTTTGCATTGTATATCGATTTGCATTATGTCTATGAAAAATATAAATTCTTAATGTAACACAAGCTAAGTCATTGTATCAAACAATCAAGCAACACTAGACACAAGTGTATCATTTAAGTTTTTAAAATCTTAATTTTATCATCAACTTAAATTTTACATACAACAAACATATTCTTAATATATTAGATTTAAACCATTCATTCAATATTTAAAAAAATAAAATTCTAATAACCTTATTCCGAAATAGAAATGTTTATAAACACAAAAATAACATACCTAGTTTATAATCTATACAAATTATGTTAAATAAAATTTATGAATTTATTCATCCATATTTCATATTATTAAATCATTATCAAATTATTATAAAAATCACAAACATTTCAACTATATTCAATTTACCTCTTTATCAACTTATATAGTAGATTATTTTACATTAAATACTTAAATCTCAAATCACAAACATTTCAACCATATTCCATTTACCTCTTTATCAAATATAATAGATTATTTTACATTAAATAGGTAAATATTTGTCTTTAAAATGTTTTTTTTCTCATCAACCACCAAAAAAACATTATTTAGGAGTTTTTTTTTCTCATCAACAACCATTTTTTTTATATAGCCATTTAAATTATAAAAAAAAACTTACCGATTTTATAAACCCTTCCGATTCATGGTTTCAATATTGGATATGGCTCCTGTTAGCCTTAGCAGTAACGTGAATGGCCTCGCATGGAGAACCATGGGAGGGCTTGTTACGAGAGGTCATGGGCTTGCTTTCAAGCCTATCGATTGCAACCAAAAGTCTACAAACAAACAAAAGCAATTCAAATGAAACCAGACAAAACTATTCAATTCCAATTGGTCTAATGGCTCCAATCCCCTTAACAATGGCAAAATATATGATATGTAAATTTAATTTATTATTTATTGGATTAAAATTGAATTTGATCAAATCAATAATTTAATCGTATATAACACAAATTTTGTTTATTTATTAAAAAAATATTCTTGATATTAAAGGCTATTTAGTAATATGATATATCAACATTTCATAGATTTTTAGAATTGTCACCTTCTTTCTAAGTAGGGTGGACCTTTTTTACTTCTTCCTGACTTTCACATCATACATCGATCTGAATTATAACTATGGAAAAAAGGTGAATTCTTAATGTAACACAAACTAAGTCATTGTATTAAACAATCAGGCAACACTAGACATAAGTGTACCAATGAAGTTTTTAAAATCTTGATTTTACCATCAACTCAAATTTTATATACAATAAAACATATTTTTAATATATGAGATTTAAACCTTCATTTAATATTTAATATTTAAAAAATTAAAATTCTAATAATCTTATTCAATAGTGATTCATATCAACTCAAATTTTATATACAATAAAACATATTTATAATATATGAGATTTAAACATTCATTCAATATTTAAAATTTAAAAAATTAAAATTCTAATAATTTTATTCAATAGTGATTCATATCAATAATATTAACTAGTATTTCCACATTACTGTGCAAAGGAACGTTGATGGTTAAACAAAGGGCTACAAGGTAAAAGAAAGGGAATGCTGCGTTAAAATTTTGTTAAAAACAACAAAAATCTAAATAGTGTTATGAGGATAAATCTTATCATCAGAAACAATTTTACAAAAAAATATTATAAATTATTAAACAAAAATCTGAAAGATAATTTTTATCTTAAATAAAATTTTATTTAAAAACCAGGGATTCAAATATTTTACATCGAACTGAAAAATACCAAAGTGATTGCTCTTCAATATTTGAAAGATTCTGCCAATATAAGCATCCAAAGGTACACTAAAATTGTTTTTGTTTAGTTCAAGAGAGGTCGTTTTCAATGAAATACGTTAACGCTGGAGGCCCAAAAGCATCGGAAGTGAAAGCCTGCTCCAAATGTACATTACGTCCTCCTTTCAACGTTACATCACTGTCCTTATCACATTATTTTTACGTGCGTGTATTGTGTTGTATATAGCTGTGATTCGCTGAAGGCTTTGGACAACTTGGTCCATCCAAACTGAGTGATTGAATTATAGAATCAATGGTACTTTCTGCTTTCTTGTATTTTACGACGGAGTGTTTGATGGATTTAACCTGACAATCAATCGTACTTCCTTTGTATATATTTTTGGTATTTTGCGACGCAGAGATTGAATTTGTAGACGCATTTTAACCGTCGAATTCCGCTACTTAACACGTGAGTAGCAATGAATCATCTGTCTAGCTATTTATTGAAATTGCAATTTAATCCAGGTCTGGTTTAAAGAGTCCAGAAAAATTTTAAAAAAATTTAGGAGTGTTTAATTTTTTCTTGTTTTTAAGTGTGGAAATGAGTTCAATATTAAAAAAAAAAAAAATTGTATTACTCACAATTCTGAAGTTTGACAACGGTAACCATAATTCTAAAAATTTCCACCAAAATTTTTCAAAATCATATTGGAATTTCCATTATTTTTCAACAAAATAATAGCCTCTTATATTAAAATACGATTTTTATGTCGACTAATGCTAGTGGCGCAGATGCATAATAAGCGTACACTAACAGGTTCGTAGAAGCATCTAAGCGTCCAATCCTTCCCATCACATTATGGTGTGTTTGGAAGTGGAGGAATTCAAATTTTTTTGAAGATTCAAACATCTCCTTCAAGTCTGTTCTGTTTAGGTTCTTAGCTTTCTATCAATCCATCTGAAGACAGGTCAAAGGCTGGAGTTAAGTCTGGCGCAAAGAGCTTCGTTTTTGTGGGTATCCAGGATCTTTCTCTGTCAGTTCCAAGTGGCTGTTCCAGCCGGAGGCTATGGGTTCCTCTCCTTTTGTTTTTTTTTTGTTTCATTTTGTCATCTATCCATATCAGTAGCACATTATGGCAAAACTGTTGATATACGTTTCATCATATGATTCTATATGATGCTCAATGTTCTCATTTTATATGTCTCTCAGCTATATGTCATATCTGTTCTCAGCTGTGGTCACCAATGTCATGAGATCTTCTTTCTGTTATCCACAGAACATGATGTATATATTGCCTCAATATAATATATTGCTTTTCTTTCTGAAAAAAAACATACACTAACAAGGTCCATATTGTATAATTTAATCAGCTTCTCTGACGAATTGAAATTGGTAAAGTCAACTAATTGTCAAATCTCACAACTATTTGTCTTTAATTATTAGAATTAATTAAATATTATTTAAATTCTGCGTGGTGAGGCAGCTATTCTTTTCTTTGAATATTAAAACCATAATCTTCCAACATATTAGTTACCTCCATTTACATCACATGAGCTTTGTTCTTATCCAAAATGTGTTGATATTAGTTTTTCTCCAGAAGATCATGTTAGGATGATGTATTAATTAAATATTATTTAAAATATGCTTGGTGAGACATACATTTTTCGCTTTGAATATTAAAACCACAATTCTCAAATATGTGTTGATATTATTTTCCCTCATCTAAAATGTGTTGATATTATTTTCCCTCATGAAGACCGTGTTATTATGATGCATTAATTAGATATTATTTAAAATTTGCGTGGTGAGGCAAATACTCTTTTCCTTGAATATTAAAACCACAATCCTCGAACATATTAGTCACCTCCATTTACATCACACGAGCCTTGTCCTCTTCCAAAATGGGTTGATATTAGTTTCCCTCATGAATACCATGTTATGATGATGCATCATATCCCTGGGTTTGAATCAGAAAATCCTCGATCAAGAAATTTATAGATACCTTCGACCAATAGGAACTCCCCATTATGGTCTTGGTATGTAAAATAAGGAGATTTTGTTATATCAAAGTGTAGATTTTGAAAGTACCCTTCACGGTGATATGAAGCGGCCTTTTGTTCCAGAGATACATAAATTTCTTACATTAATGAAAGGCTGTTACAAGTGGCAAGTAGACCAAGATTGGATGAAAAGAAGGATAGAAGTGGGATTTGTTTGCTCATCTAGAAGTTGTAGAATTCAATGCTATAGTTTCAAATAATGAAAAGAAATCTAGAAGTTGTAGAATTCAATGCTACATTTTCAAATAATGAAAAGAGATTTCTGTCAAACAATTGCAGAATTATATGCAAGAAAAAGGCAATTGGATCAATGATTCTATGAATGGAAAAGGAAAAAATAGATCTAAAGGATTCAAATGATGGAATGAGAAAAGGGAAAAAAACTTGAAACAAAGTTTGTGAGTCCGAGACACTAATGGAAACTCCTAGATGGAAGCAAGGTTGAATCTAGTTCCACATTTCCTCCCTTCAAAGGGATTGTCGTAGAAGAAGAAAACAAATAATCACAAGCCATTCCCTTAGTCATGAAATAATAACACACATTAACTAGTTTTGGGGGTAGACTGCAAACTATTAGTGAGCAGATCAACTGGACAAACATGGAATGGTAGTACATGTTTTTGTAACAAATGATTATGTCTGAAAAAAGGCATATAGATGTATTACATACATCAATGAATTTTATGAAATCTTTATTAAATGATTTCAATTATTCCATTTTTGAAATCAAGGAAGAAGCAACAGAAATAAATATTATTACTTCAGTAATGGATCAGAAAATTGAAGACAACAATAAAGAGATGATAAAAGGTTTAAGTATGGAATTTCAAGCCATGGGGAAAACTCTTGAAGAAATTGATATAAGCACTGGAGTTATTCAATAGAGTGTTCCTACAAAGAATAAAGAAAGAAATATCCCTATTTATTACCTATTCAATCATCCAGTTCCCCATATTACTATAGTTGCTTAAAAAAGCACAAAAAGATTTCCCATCCTTTTCCCTAAAGAACAACCTGAAAAAGGATCCTCCTCACAGTCCTAAGAAGAAGGTTCAGAAGTACTTCATAAAGAAGAAAAAGAGAGAGAACATACACTTGTAACATAGGCTCATGTTCTCCCAGCCAAAGAACCATTGCCTTAAAATATGGCTAGACCATGTGCCCCTAATCTCTATGGAAAAGGAAAATTACTTGACGCCTAGAGCTTTGTTGATGATTGGTATCCAGAATGGAATATTGATGGTCTGCCTTTCAACCAAATCAGGCAAGTCTTGGATAAAATGTTTGATTCTTATAAGATTATGTGTATGAAAGGAAAAACATAGATAGAAGCATGAAAATGTATAATGCAATGTTTTATAGGAACACTATCCAGATAGAGGGATAGTAAATCTTCTCCAAATTTAATAGAGAAAATGGAGAAAGAAACTTTAAAGGATGACAGTGGAGATATCATCCACCATGAAAATGGTGATCCTATGAGTAATATGATAGGATCTCTTATCTCCATGATTCTAGAAAATTGGTGTGGCACAGAAACTGAAATCACTGACAAACATGCACTCATATTAATGAATATGGAATGCAAAAAAATGTCACATTATGATGATTTTCGCCAAGAATGAACCTAAGAGATGATTTTTAAGTAACAGATAGAAAAAATATACTAAGGAAACAAGTATACTTCATAGCTATTCCAAGCAAGTTTATATAATATCTCAAATCACATGAAGTTTTCAAGTTACCCTAAGAATCATATACCTGGGGTGAAATTCATTCAATCATTATTAAGGCCCTAGTTGGCCTATGCACAAGCATGAAAGTAAGCAAGTCCATTAAGAAGATGTCCAAACTTCCAAATAGTAAATCTATCTGTGAGAAACAAGGGTTCATGATTGATGATCCCATAAGAAGAAAGAAGAAGGTTAAAAGAACCTTGAGAAAAATTCAGAGAAAAAGAAATGCAAACAAGCCTTACTTTTCAAAGAAATATCCTAAGAAAAAAGGAAGATATATAAAATTGCAGAAAATCCATTATTATGCTCCTAAGGATATACATTTAAAAAAGTCAAGCAACAAGCATGTCAATCAATATCTTGTTGGCTTTGTGGCCAAAAGGGCCATCTTGCAAATGATGTCCACAAGGAGAAGAATCAAGAAAACACTGAGGAAAGGTTTCACAAGCCAAAGTAGAATAACTTAGAAAGCAACAAAACTCAAGGAAAATTATACATATTTGGTGCAATAGATGTGGTGCTACTGATCATTATTCAAATTAGTGTCCACATGCCCCTTTTCAAATAAAGAGGGAAGAATTGCATGTGATGAATAAAAATTGTAGTTCCTCGAGTTTTGAGACTTGGGAATTTGAATATAACTCAGATGATTTCTCTTATTTATAACAAGATGTTTTGCTCATTTCAAAGCATTCTAATTGTATAAATCCAAATCAATGCGTCGGAAATACTGAATCCAACAACATTGAAGAATGAAGTGATGATGATGCTAAAGCTCTCCCAGAGATGACGGAGATGCTGAAATGTTAGCATCAATAAAGGTTCTATTAGAAGGAGAAATGAAGTCGTTATTGCTAGATTCATTTTTGAAAATAATGGTGAAAGTCCAAAAAAGTACATGACAAATTTATGGATCCTCTAAGAAAAGATCATTGTTTGTAGATGCCTCCTTTAAGAAGAATACAAAGTCCATCATCAAACATAATAGAAATGAAAGATTGAAACCGCTCACTCTAAATGATATTGGAAAAGAAATAAATCTTCGAGCTAAAACAAAGAATGAAAAAATATAAAAGGAAGGTGAATTGAGGATGGATACAACACTAACTTATGGGCTCAATAAGAAGTAAAGGTATTGTTGACGATGCTGGACCCAACAACATTAAGGGGATCTCCTCGGTAAGAAGTCCCAAATACACCTTAGACCATTTGGAGTAGGAGCCCTAGCAGTGGGTGGTAATGTAGTGCCTTGACCGTGGTAGCACGCAGAGATAAGTATGATGACTTTGGTTGGAAATAAGTGTGTGACCTTGCAACGAGTTAGGTGAGATGCATGGAGGGTTCTAACACATAGAGGGGAAAAGGAAGTGTGCTCCTTAGAAGCCTGTAATAGTACGCAGCTTGAAAGGAACACATGAGCGAAATGACATCACAAATTGAAAGGCGAAATAGTCCACAAACCAAAATGGCGGATTAATCCAACAACACACAATTAACAAGATTCATACAATTGCATACAAAGTAGTCCATAAGAAAATGCACAAGTTAAACAACATACATTGCTAAAGCAACCAGAATAGTCCAACTATAATAACAACAGTGGTAGCTTAGTTATTATTATCATGAGTGAAAGTTCCATCCATACATACACAATTGACAACCACTAGCCCCAATAGTGGAACATTATAGTCAAGAACACCTGCTCCTCCAAAGAAGTATACTCGTTCTACACTGTGGAGAATCTAAGGCTCGTCACAATACTCACAGGCCTTTTCTAAGCCTTAGCCCAGCCAAAAGCTTGTTCTATGAGTTATGAGGTTCTATTTATAACAAACGGTGGGGCGACCCTTGACATTCCTCTTTGTGACTCTTTGAATTCTTTACAAAGTACTCATTACATTACATAGTGACTGTTCACATTCCACTAATGACAATTGGAGTTTTACTCAAAACATATTTACAAATAATATACATATTCCACATGTACCCATGTGAGACCAAATTAGACTAGAGACAACATAACAAGACAAAACACTATGACTCAGAAGTTTGGGGAAAGACCAATTCAGCAACCCCACTTGATGCTTCTTGGTGACGTACTAATACCAAGCTTGGTATTGTGCTATGATGTCCCCAAACTGCTTGATGGTGTCTTTTTTATGGAGGACTCTTGCCTCCATAGCTTCTGGGTATATAGTTTTGGAACCTTTGTCCAACTCACCCTGAAGCTTGTGCAACATGGTCTTGATCATGATAGGACCACTAATGTACTTATGCATGTTTTGTGTGCTCATTTCTGAGTCATCGCTGGTGGCCTCTCACCTTAGCTGCTCCATGTACCTGACAATCTCTAGCTGGACTTGGTTCTTATGCTTAGGTTCGGTGAGGGAACTGATTGACAGGATCCTGTGCATTCTCACCATGACATCCAAACTCTTATACAACCGTGCATATGAAGCCTGTATGTTGTCGACGAATGGGGCGAGTTGCTCATAGTTCTAGATCAACATCTGGATCCTTGCTTTGTCTAGCTCTGCCTGCGGCTTCATCATCTTTGGAAAGTGAAGCGAAGCTCCCTTGTACCTCATTGTCCATTCTTGCACATGGGTGATAGCAGCATGTATGTCCTTGAGAGTTTGGACAATACTTCTGCTCCACTGTTGAAATCCATATAGATGGACAATTGCCTTATGCACGGTGATAAATCCATCATAGAGTTTTCGCATGGTGGCCTCAAACGTTGATACTTCAACAAGTATCACTTTCCTCATCTTTGCCATTGCACAACCTGTGGATTGTTCTGCCTTTTGCATGGTCGCTTGTAAGTTCTTTGCCATCTGTTCATTCTCTGCTAACATGAACTTGACATTTGAGCTTGTGGCTCCTACATAAGCCAAGGTGACATTGGCCATGGAAACTAGATGCTTTTTGACATCTGACGTTAAAACCCTTTCCTTCATAAATGCAGGTGATGTGTGATCATCCGAGAAATGCTTTCTCCACGCCTGTATAATATTCTTCTGTAACTCGTCGAATGATAGATTGTGCACATCCATCACCAGATCATCATAAAGGAGAAAAATCTCTCCTTTCTCGCTCGGGACTGGTTCTAATACTAGAGGTGGTGGAGACTGAGGGGTAACCTCGGGTGCATGCGGCATGAGGTCAGTGTCTTGATCCTGTGGTTCATCCGCCAACTCCATATCTATCACTTCGATCAATTGCTCAATCTGCTGAGTAAGTTCCTGATCCTGCATTTTCTCACCCTCTTCTTCAACTGCTAGTTGTTCTGACTCCTCAACTTGTATGGGTGCAACTTTCTTTTTCATCACGCCTTGCCTTTCAGCTTCTTCCTGTTTCTGCTTCTCTTCCCTCTCTCCTTCTTAGCTCCTACTCTTCCCTCAACTTCTCATCCATTTCCTGCCACTTTCTTTCTACTTCCTCCATATTTTTCTTTTCTTTCTTCCTTCATTCTGCCCTATTTATGAGTTGTTGCCTCTTTGCCTCTGCTGCCAAAGCTGCTTTCTCAATGAGAAGATCTTCTTTGAACTTGTAGCTTTTCTTAGCCTTTGTGTTCTTGACAATTTTCCTCTTACCTTTGTCTTGCTTTGGTTTGTTGCTTATTGTTGTTGTTGTTGTTGCTTCTTGCGGTGCTGCTGCCTGCAGAGCAGATTTCCATGTTGTGGCTATACTAACTAGTTCATTGAGTTTGGAGTAGTTGTAACAATACCTCCAAGGGTCCTCCTTTGCCCAATGACATGTCCCGTGGATCCATGGATAGTACACCTTCGCACAGTGGTTCTTGGTGTTGAACTCAAACTTCACTATTTCCTTAGCTTTGGCATCCACATATTTCAAGCTCTTAATCTCATACAATCTGATCCGCAAAGGAAGGGCGGGCCATGGCACGTTCTTCTTCCTATGCAGTCCTATTGATAATCCTATGCATAGGTGATGTGCAACCTCTTGCATGACCAGCTTGTCTGTGGCATACCTTGGCATAACATGTGGAGGCTTCTCTCCACCAAACACTCTAATGAAGGTGCCATCGAGTGAGGCATACCCATCTGCAATGTTAAGTATCGCGTCCATCACTTCTTGGGACATGCAAGGTGGATCCTGATCAAAGATCAACTTGTACACCAAGATGATGAAATATTCAGCTAGCCTCACCATAACTCCTCGGTAGTTGCATTTGGAAAGAAACTTGCAATAAATGTTGACGACAATCACTTTTGGTGTCCATGTCCAACCCATGCTAGGAAACTAATGTTGGGCATAGATTACATCAAGTAAATACACGGACATGTAGAATCTCGCTTGCTCATCCTTGGGTGGATTTTGGGCGTTAGTCACATGGATTTTAAACTAAAGAGCCAATAGATCCGACCAGTTGAATGGCCTTCCATCATTCACCAACTAGTCCAACACAACCACCCAATTTTATAGAAAGGTATTCGTGCTCTCTTGACTATATAATCAACATGAAAATATTATTAAGAACTAGTAGGCCTTCCTGAGTGAATTTGTCTTGTAAACATGAGTGGGTGTCGCTCTGAAATTTGACGACTCTTTTACCCAGCGCTTTACAATATCTCTAGTGTTCACAAAGATGTGGGTGGCATAGAAAAGTGAATCCATGAGGCTCACCAGCCGAGGTAAAAGATACATTTGTTGATAGTTCTCTGCCCTAAAGTTGGCAAGTTGTATCCCATTGGCACTACTCAATGTCATAGTCTTTGGATCTGTGTGTGAGACAATCTAGTGGATGATATATGCACATGGGAAGGCGGGGTACCTACATGCAACCTTATGTAAGCCTGACCGATGGACATTGATATAAACTTGTTGATCCTCTAGATCTTCCTTGAAGTCCCATGCAAATATATCCTTGATTTCCTGCCATGTTAACTTCATGTCATTCTCAATGAACAGTTGATTGTCTACATAAACTGGAAAGTTCATTAACACTTGCTCATCTGCTTCCCCAATGCTACTCTCGACAGTATCCTTTAATGTAGCTCTCTTGGAAGTCATGGCACCTACAACTGCTAGAGAATTGCTCAACAACTTTTGTACCTGGAGACAAAGAGGACACTAATGGCATGCAAATGTTAGATTGAAACCAAAATAACTTCAAGAACAAACCAATCAAAAAACTAGGCAACTGCTGGGAATGATTGCACAATCTTGATTGTCATAGGTGACTGAATTCCAGCTAGAACTATGTATTTCATAGTCCCATCAGTCAGTGGGGAGGTCTTGCTGACTCGAACTGTGCAATGTGTAGTACAGTCTGGGCATACGCCAGGAGAGACTACGCATTGTACAGTCTCAGTGACCAAGGCTTGGGTTGGCTCTTGGAACTGCATAATGTGCAATTAGACCCAGGCCTAGGAAACCTCCGTGCAATTCGGGAATCCAAGGCTGAGGCCTTGAGCTCCAGAAATGAGTAGTGCATGCTCAGGAAGACGATATTTGGTCCAAGGAAGCCCATATATTCCCAAGGGAAGTGAGAAATTGAACAGATCTGAAGGAATGATGTTGAGTGAAGATCTAAGTGAATGATAATGCATGTGAGTGAAACGAGTGAAGGAATCATTCAAAATGAATTTAAACAAAGCATGTGGAGAGAGTCGCCAAAAGGACCTCCGATAGTGCAAAAACTGGGTAATGCATGCAACACTTGGGAAAGGCAATGAAAAACATAAAACAACACTTCTACAAGCTAAAACAAGTTGAAACACCAACGGCCATTCAAAAAAATGAGTGAAACAACACTCTCACAAGCTAAACAAACAAAAGTGACAAAAAAAGCAGCAAAAGACTAGAAATGAAAGACTTACTCATAAAAGTAACGAAGATCATACTGGAGGTTCCTTGATCTCCTCAAGAATGCCAGAGCTCCAAGATCTAATTTGAAAATGATCTCTAGCTATGCCAATTAAATAGATTTGATTGACTTAGGTTTTATGACGTGAAGGCCAAAAATCAAGGAAAAAGCGACACTTAGCGACAGTTTCCAAAATAACTCGAGTGTCTCCTCCGGGATACTAAACATAGATCCCTATTTTCTAGGGATGATTTTTTAATTTTTTCTTTTTGATTTTACGGGAAAAGATACCATCCATTTCCCTAAGATATTGTGCATTTCTGGGAAGGACTAAGCAACTCACTGGCTCATGCATTGAGTAGCTTCTAAGAAAGAAGCTTCCACGCAATTTCTGGGTTGAGTGGGTCTCGGTTTCCTCTCAGGCTCTACAAAATTTACCACCTAAAGGTAGACTGTCAACTGGCTCTGCGCAATTTTGGAGATGAAGGCTCAGTGTCATCTTAGACTGCACAATTCCCGAGAGCAAGGCTAGTTTCTGTCAAGGATCACACAGTTCAATAAGGCAAGCCTATAACCGGGTTGAAACCAAGTCAATAGATTGGCTTATGGGTTATACAGTAAGTCAAGTGATAAAACACAAGCCATAATTCAAAGATAAAGCTCAATCAAAGCACAAGTACCTGGGCCAGTGCCAGATGAGCTGCTATGATTTAGGAGGGAGGCTCCAAAATGAAGCATAGGAAACATTTCGGAGGGTGGTAGTAGTCGCTAAAACATTGGAGACACACTGGTAGAACTCCAACTCTTTGTAAGGACCTTGTCTTGTGTAAAGCGAGTTTAACTCTTCCAGAAGTATTTTTCAATCCTTTGATTTTCATAGCTTCCTCACTAACTTGATTTAAAGATGTAGTCCCTACCATTCTCATTATTGGAAACACACATACCAAACCAAGTCAACTGAGTTGTTTCGATTAGGGATGAGGGGTATATTGATGCACAAGTAATATAGACTATTATATTTTTAGTTTCATCTCTGGTGTTGCTTCGCTGCCAGCCGGCTTGAATAGTACCCTGACGAAGTCACTTTAGGAACACAAGCATTATTTCGCTGCCAATGAGCCTGGACAATACCCCGGCAGATTTACTTGCTTCACCTCTCTATGTAGGAATAATTTCTCTTCTTTCACCTTTATTTTATTTTTTCATCTTTCAAAGAACTATGCATAAGCACTTATTTATTTCATGAGGTGGAAGAGGGATCCCGACTTATTGAGAGAAGAAGAGGTTGTCTGATCTAGATTTAAACAGGAACGCAACAAATTACAGATATAACCATACATACAGAGATGCAACAGAAATAATACTTCATTTCATTACTGTAAAATACTGAAATATGCTTACAAACAGAAATGGAAATAAACTAGGGAGGGCGATGGTAGCTTATCTCTGAGAAGAGATGTGGCGACTACATGCCTTTGAACTATGTTATAATGAGGCTCGAAGGCCTATTTATTGCTGAGAAACAATGGAAAACCCTAAACATCCAAAAAACTAACCCTAGTAGATGAAACACCAAATTGTGGGCCTCGTTTGGGTAAATTGGTACATCAACTTCTCGGGGTCATAACTTTGGCATATGATCTCTGTTTGATGCACACAATACCTCATTAGAAAGATCTATCTGAGGACAACAACTTTAGGGAGAGAAACATCAATCCATGGACCCATGTTCCTCCTAGTTTTCCCAAAAAAAACGTCATTTAAGGCCTCAAAACAGCGTCGGAAGTTCAGGAAACGAAAAACTTCTAAAAATAGTAAATTGCACTACAATTAAGGAAATTGAAAAACTAAAAGGAACAAAGGTGGGGGTCCAAGTGGAGTTTGCGGGTGGACACCAATATCCACCTGGATCATTCCTCCCCCTTAGGAAGCAATGGTCCCCATTGCATTGAGTTCCTCCATGAGATGAGCAAAGTTTCGCTGAACTTGGTCCCTGGTGAACCACTTGCCCTGGTGAAGGAGTTGGCCTACTTTAACAACTCAATACAGTTGGATCTTTTGCTGGCGAGTGTGTTTGATCTATGTGTCCATGATCTGATCAGTTGTAGCTTGTTCCATGCAATCTGGATTTAACTCTGTGGATGTGAGATGTTCTGCAATATCGGATGTGTCTAGTAATGGTGGAAAGTATGGCCGAAGGCAGTCCACATTGAACACTGGGTGCAGGCCAAGGAATGGGGGAATGCTGAGCTCAAATGCATTGTCTCCCACAACCTTGGTAATGGTGTAAGGACCATATCAGAGTAGTCTAAGTTTCCAATAGGCTCTGGTAAGGCGTTCCTTTTGCAAATGCAACCAGACTTTGTCGCTCACCTGAAAATTGTGTGGCACCCGATGTTGATCATGTCATTGCTCGTACTTGGCATTTTATTTGTCCATAATGTCATGGACCTACTAATGAATATGTTGGATGTGCTTAATGAAGTTATTTGCCTTATTTGTTTCATACTGAGTCGAATATGCCTGAGTAGTTGCAAATGGCATGGCCACATGAATGGAATTAGTGAGTTTGGTGTCCAGCATTGACCAGAGATTGGACCAAAATATACTAAGGAACCTGCTATCTCTATCTGAGATGATAGACTGTGGGATCCCAAAGTGTACCCACACTCGTTCAAAGAAGAGTTTAGCAGTGGCTTCTAATGTGATATTCTTCTTGCAGGCCGCCATAATGGCAATCTTCGAGAACCTATCGATGACCACAAAAACACATTCGTTTCCATGCTCAGTAGAAGGAATTCCTGACATGTAATCCATGGAGATGGATTCCCAAGGTCGACTAGGGGTAGGCAGTGAGGTATAGAGGCCTTGCTTCTTAATGGTCGGTTTGGCAATGGCGCATGTAGTGCATGATCTGATGTACTTCCCGACATCCTGTCGAAGATTCGGCCAATAGAAATACTTCAGCAGTACTGCCACCATTTTCTCGACCCCGAAATGCCAAATAGCCCAACTATAGTGTGCTTCCCAGATCATCTTGGCACGCTCGGTTGAAGGAACACAAAGGTGACCCAGGTGGCATAATAGAGAATCCTGGAGGTGAAAATCTAGAACATGCTAACCCTTCAAGAGTGTCTGGTATGTGTTGCCTAGGTCGCTTTTGTATAGAAGTGGCCAATCAGAAGTCTTGTGTTCACAAGAGTTGAGCATGGTGGTTAACTCCATGATCAGTGGTCGACTGAGGCAATCTACAACATTATTGGTGCTACCCTTCTTATACTTGATATTCAAATGGAACTGTTGCAAGTATGTGGACCACTTCTGATGGAGATCATTCTGCAATTTTCCTTGCGTTTGTATGAACTACAGGGGCTGGTGGTCTATGTGCATGACCGTTTCCTTCCCCAAAATGTAATGCTTCCATTGTTGACATGTCTGTACAATGGAATACATCTCTTTGTCATAAGTGGGATACTTCTGGACTGTGTCTCAAAGTGTCTCACTGTGATATGCCACTGGATGCCTGTGTCGAGTAAGGACTGCCCCAATAGCATAGTCAAAGGCATCTGTCTCGACCTCAAATGGTTGTTGCAAGTCTGGTAATGCGAGCATTAGTGCTAAGCACAGGCGATGTTTCAACTCTGTGAATGTCCTCTGTTGAGATTCAGACCAAAATAATTTTGCTTTTGCTCCTCCCTTGGTGTCTTGACTCAAGGGCCAAGTGATATGAGAAAATCCCAACAAGAACCTGTGGTAGAAGTTGGCAAGACCAAGAAAGTTGCGGAGCTCTATCAGAGTGGTTGGAGATGGCCAAACCCGAATGACTTGGATCTTGGCTGGATCCACATGCACCCCCCATTCATCAATAATGTATCCCAAACACTGAACCTAGGTCATGCCAAAAGTGCATTTCTCCAAATTGACACATAACTTGAGTTGCCGTAGTGTTTGGAGAACCTGTTGGATGTGGTGGAGGTGCTCTTCCCAACTCTGGCTGAAGATCAGGATGTCATCCAAGTATACCACTACAAATGAGTTGGTGAATGGCTGCAAGATGTCATCCATTAGCCTCATGAAGGTTGCAGGAGCATTCGTCAACTCGAAAGGCATAACCAACCATTTGAAAAGGCTCTCCTTGGCTTTGAAGGCAGTCTTCCACACATCGGAGGGTTTGATTGGTACCTAGTGATATCCCGACTTCAAATCAATCTTGCTAAAATATTTTTCACCCTTCAGTTGGTCTAGGAGGTCATCAATCCATGGGATCGGGTACCTATTACGGAAAATGATCTTGTTCATTGCCCGATAGTCAATACAGAGTCTCCAAGTCTCGTCCTTCTTCTGTACCAACACGATCAGGCTCCCACAGGGTGATGAACTCGAACGAATATGACCTTTCTGCAGCAGCTCCTGAATCTGCCTCTTGATTTCATCATTCTCTAGAACAGAGCGCCGATAGATTGGTCCATTGGGCAGCGGCGCACCTGGGGTCATATCGATGGAGTGCTTGACCTAACAGTGCAGAGGAACACCTTTGGTGGAGGTGAAGATGCCCTTGTACTCCTCCACGACCTTGTCCATCTGTAGTTTTCGTGCGGAGGGGCCCTGTCTGGAGGTCGTGGCCACCGTCCTCTTCTTTCCTTGAGGGCGTATCATTAGGAAAGAAAATTTCCCAGTTTTGGAAACAAGCTTACTGCATTGTTTTGTAGTAACCAAAGAGATGGCGGCAGGCGCTGCTACCTCCGATATCCTGTACAACTTATTTCCCAAAGTAACAAAAACAGCACGGGGCCTTGATTCATACACAACATGTTGCTTCCAAAAGTATGTTTGGCCTAATAATACATCACAAACATCAAGGGAAGCAACATCACACAATACCTCATTCGTGGAGGGCTTGATGTTGTATGGAAGGCGACACTGTTGGCTCACGCGAAGATCCCATCCTTGGTGAAGCCACCCGATGGTGTACGGTTGTGTATGTGCTGTGATCGGTAAGCCCAGCTGCTTCACGACCTCTGCCGAAATGATTTTCTTTTGGCTCCCGTTGTCGACAACGAACTGTAGCGGGGAGCCCTTTACCCACATCTAGGAGTGGAAGAGGCGCTCCTCCTCCTCTAGATCTTTGAGTTCCTCCTTCTAGATCTTCGTGGTGGTAACGGTGACATTGGGCTCCGCATCGATAATCTGCTTCCCTTTTTCATTCCCCTTGTCGGGTTCTGACTCAGAGTTGGAACATGCATCTGATTCTTAAACCTTTAGCTCGACCACCAGTGACTTCTTGGCCCGACACTCACTTGTGTTGTGAGTGGAGCTCTTATGGAACTCACACCACTTTCCCATGTCCTTTTTTGTCTTCGCGGCACTGTTCTTTGTTTGCAGCGTGGCGGGTTGTCTTGGGCCGCCCCGCCTTAGCTTTGTCCTTTGTTCTGTGATTTGGGGGCACCTTTCCCTTGCTTCTGATTCGCAGATCCAAAGTCTTGCTTCTTCTATTTAAAAATTTTCTCGATCTTGAAGGCATATCGGTATGTCGTGCCGAGCGAGGAGATGTTCAAGAATTCTATTTCGTCCTGGATGTATCTGTGCAGGAAGCCACGGTATTTGAGTACCAAATGCTACTTTGAATCCTTGATACCCAACTTTGTGTGAAGGGTATGGAAAATATTGGTAAAATCTGGCATGTCTTGGTCCCTTCCCTGCCACAACATGGTCTACTTTACGTATTGATCCTCATAGCTTCTAATAGGGTAGTACTGCTCCTTGATGGTAGTCCGGAATGAATTCCAAGTGGGTGCGGCTAAAAACAGTGAGTTCGTACTTTCATCCTTTTGCTGGCAGTAGGTTTCCCTGCAGTCCTTGACGTGGGGGGCGGATTTGAGAAGAGCGAAAGTAATATTTTCCCGGCAGAAAAAATCATGAACAAAAAAATACCCTTCTAACAGATTTAACCATTTATCTACGACGTCTGCATCTATCTGACCCTCAAATATGGTAATGTAAAAGTTAACTTGTACCTTAAAGGCTATGGCACTTCCAGAGTAACTACTGGAAGTAGATGTGTCGCCCTTGGGTAGCCATTAAAGGCTTTGGGCAAAGTTGTCCATCATCGCGTTCCTTTGTCGCTCGAGGGCCTCTTCGAAGCAAGATTTTGATAGGATCTCCTACCCCCTTGTCTTTCTTTTCATCTTCCATGGGAGGTCGTCGGGATTTGCGAGGCTGGTCTTTCAAAGGTTCAACCAGTTCAAGCCCTAAATCCTTATATCCCGACCTTGTTGGGGACATGCAAAGAAAGACAGAGAAAGAGCAGACTGATCTGGTACCACTGATCCAGATTTAAACAGGAATGCAACAAATTACAGATATAACCATACATACAGAGATGCACCAAAAATAAAACTTCATTTCATTACTGTAAAATACTGAAATATGCTTACAAATAGAAATGGAAATAAACTAGCTAGGGCGATGATAGCTTATCTCTGAGAAGAGATGTGGTGGCTACATGCCTCTAAACTATTTTACAATGATGCTCGAAGGCCTATTTATTGTTGAGAAACAATGGAAAACCCTAAACATCCAAAAACCTAACCCTAGGAGATGAAACACCAAACTGTGGACTCCGTTTGGGTAAATTGGTACATCAACTTCCAGGGGTTCATAACTTTGGCATACGATCTCCATTTGACATGCACAATACCTCGTTAGAAAGATCTATCTAAGGACTACAACTTTGGAAAGAGAAACATCATTCCATTGACCCAAGTTACTCCCATTTTCCCCAAAAAAATGTCATTTAGGGCCTCAAAATGGCTCTTGAAGTTTAGGACCCAAAAAACTGCTAAAAATAGTAAATTGTGCTACAATTAAGGAAACTGAAAAAATGAAAGGAGCAAAGGTGGGTGTCCAAGTGGAGTTGGTGGGTGGCCACCAATGTCCATTTGGATCATTGTCCCTTCAGAGAAGGATGTTTATATATACCTCTGACATACTTGTTAAGGTTTCCCCCCTCACCTTACTCTACTTGACTGAGTTGACAAGGGTTAACCAAATATAGAAAACCGATTAGAGTAGGCGGTACTAGTTAAAAGTGCAAGCGTCGTGATTTCACCAAGACTCACTCTGAAAGGAACATATTTTCCATCAGGGTATCATCAACTAAAAGAAATGAAAGATCTTCATAAGGAGAGGGAATAGACAGATAACCAAGTGTTGATAGTTGTACAAGTCCTCTTGTATTTCACCCTGCTTGTCTCGAGAATCCAATCAAGGTTTCATGCGAAAAATAATCCGACGGGTGCATAAGAAAACAAACAATCAATGGAAAGAAGTAAGATGGAAACAAAACCAAGTAAGCAAAAAAAACAAGAAAGAAGATCCTATTCCACTCCTAAGCTAAGCAAAGCATGGGCCAACTCACGTGAAGTGATATTTCCAATGCAACCATTATGCATTGGTTGACCCATGTAGGTAATGGCATGGTTGACAAGAAATATATTCAAGCATACCAAAACGTTCGAAGTTTCAATACATCCATAGAAAAGAAAAAATTGAAAACACATGTAAGGCACTCTACAGACGTATCATGGTGTTATGTCACATTGTGCGTGGACAACAAGCATGTACACTCCTTGGAACTTGACATATGTGAAAACATGAAGAAAGAAAAAATTTTCATTTTGCAACAGTGCTTGCTATGTATGACTCCTCCAATGCATTAACGATAGGATCGTGTGATTCTGGTGGAGGATGTAAAAATTATGAACTAGATTGATTTTCAATGTGAACAAGAGAATGATGAGGAGCCTGGGGAGATTCAGTAGGTTTTTAATCAGAAGTGGGACTGACCTCAAGGCTATGAGAACCTGACATAACCATCAAATGGGGCTGAGGTGCCTTGACAGATTGAGGGTTTTCCACTCCATCAGAAGATAGATCATCAAAGATCAATGGCTTAGAAAGATCAACCATAGGTAAATCAAAATCATGATAAAATGAATGAGTGAACATATCACGAAAGCCATGATCAGAAAATTCCAGATGGTTAACAACATCCTCATGATTTGACGAATCATAGAGAGGGGTTGATGAAAAACTAAAATTTTCACCCTCTGAGTTTCCATAAATGAAAGATGAGAGATCAAGTGGATTCAGGAATAAATATTTGTCCTCCCCGTAATCAAATGGCATACTGACATCCTATGCCTTCTGTGAATGACCAGAAGTAGAAAAATTTGGAGATGGATTTTCATAAGATGAAACATAAATGGTAGAATCATAGAAAATGTCAAAATAAAGCGGATGAGGTGCGGACCCAAGGAGGTCATCCTTCACTGCAAATTCTTGTTCAGGCTCCCACACATATTCATAAAAAATGATAGAATAGGTTGGATTTTCAACACCAAATCTGTCCACAACTTGATCCTCATGAACATCACATATGAAGTTAGAATGGATGAACACAACATACCAAAATCTAGAGGATCAAAGGAACCAGTGGACAGAGGTTGAGAAGTTGATACCACATGACAACCATTAGGCCTGCAGTCCAATTCTGTGTAGAAATGCAAGGCAGGTGGGGTAGGAGGAGATAGTGAAAATTCAACAGGTAGGTTCACAACTTCTCCCACCTCATCCTACAGAGCTAGAGCTGTTTTATGAGAAGGGGACTGAGGGTCACTTGGGATAGAAACCTTATTCGTCTCATATTTAGAAGATCTAACACCAAGATATGTTGGAAGGGGTTCAAAAGATTCTAAGTCATGTGGATTCTGAGATATGTGAACAAAATACTGAAATATTTCATTACGAAATTTCCAGTCAACTTCATCTTCCAGAAATTCAAAATAGTAATGACGAAAACAATCATAAAAGTGCGCAATTGATTCGTTAGGTGCTTTTCACAATTTTAGAATTTTGCGATTAATTGCTTTACGATCATAAAAGATGAAATCATGGCCTAATTCTCTTATCATGTGATTGAAAGAGTGTAGAGAGGCTACAAGAAATGTGTGACAACATTGTTTAACGCATCCTTCGAATGTGTAAGCGAACAACCCACAGGAAATGTAGTCTGAGGGGACTTCATTCTTGTCACAAAAACCCAGAAATGAAATTGCGTGGATTAACAGGGATTCTCCACTTTCACCATGAAATTTGAGTTGTGACAAGTCATCTATAACATCCACTGGTGCATTGAAATCATGAGCGTGAGGAAAACATGCTAGGGTTGAGATTGTGATATAAGTCTTGAATGATGTACAAAAATTCAAAACATAATTCAAGGGCTCAGCTTGTCATCTAGACCTCCTTCTAGCACTATAAATGTTGATGGTGTTGGACCCGCCACCATTAACGAGATCTCCCCAGTAAGAAGTCCCAACTAGACCTTAGACCGTTTGGAGTAGGACTCCCAGCAGTGGGTGGTAATGTAGTGCCTTGACCGCGGTAGCGCACATAGATAAGTATGATGAATTTGGTAGGAAGTAAGTGTGCGACCTTTCAGTGAGTCAAGTGAGATGCATGGAGGGTTCTAACAAATGAAGGGGAAAAGGAAGCATGGCCCTTAGAAGCCTGTAATAGTACGCAACTTGAAAGGAACACACGAGCAGAATGACATCACAAGCTGAAATGTGGAATAGTCCACAAACCAATGTGACGGGTTAATCCAACAACACACATTAAAAAAGATTCATACAATTGCACACAAATTAGTTAATAAGAAAATGCGTAAGTTAAACAACATACATTGCTAAAGCAACCATAATAGTCCAACTACAATAACAACAGTGTTGGCTTAGTTATTATTATTATAAGTGAAAGTTCCATCCATACATACACCATTGACAACCACTAGCTCCAATAATGGAACATTACAATCAAGAACACCTACTCCTCCAAAGAAGTATACTTACTCTACATTATGGAGAATCCAAGGCTCGTCACAATACTCCCACGCCTTTTCTAAGCCTCAGCGTAACCAAAAGCTTGTTCTATGAGTTATGAGGTTCTATTTATAACAAAGTGTGGGGTGACCCTTTACATTCCCCTTTGTGACTCTTTGACTTCTTTATAAATTACTCATTACATTACATAGTGACTGTTCACATTCCACTAATGACACTTGGAATTTCACTTACAACATATTTATAAATAATATACATTTTCCACTTGTACCCATGTGAGACCAAAATAGGCTAGATACATCCTCACAAGACAAAACATTACGACTCATAAGTTTGGGGAAAGACCAACTTGGCAAACCCCACTTGATGCTTCTCGGTGGCTTACTAATACCAAGCTTAGTATTGTACTATGATGTCCCCAAATTTCTTGATGGTGTTTTTCTAATAGCAAACTCTTGCCTCCATAGCTTCTGGGTATATGGTTTTCAAACCTTTGTCCAACTCATCCTGAAGCATGTGTAGCATGGTCTTGACCATGACAGGACCACCAATGCACTTTTGCATGTTTTGTGTGCTCAGTTCCGAGTCATCGTTGGTGGGCGCTCGCCTTAACTGCTCCATGTACCTATCGATCTCTAACTAGACTTGGTTCTTGTGCTTAACTTTGGTGAGGGAACCGATTGATAGGATCATGTTCATTCTCACCATGACATCTAAACTCTCATACAACTATGCATATGAAACCTGTATGTTGTTGACGAACGGATTCTCATAGTTATGGATCAACATACGTATCCTTGCTTTGTCTATCTCTTCCTACGGCTTAATCTTCTTTGAAAAGTGAAGTTGGGCTCCCTTGTACCTCATTGTCCATCCTTGCACATGGGCGATAACATAATGTATGTCCTTGAGGGTCTGGACAATCCTTTTGCTTTGCTGCTAAAAGCCATATAGATGGAAAATTGTCTTATGCACAGTGACAAATCCGTCATAGAGTTTCCGCATGGTGGCCTCAAGAGTTGATACTTCAACAAGTATCACTTTCCTCTTCTCTGCCATTATGGAACCTGTGGATTGTTCTGCCTTCTGCCTAGCCTCCTGGAAGTTATTTGCCATCTATTCATTCTTTGCTAGTAGGAACTTGAAATTTGAGCTTGTGGCTCCTGCATAAGCCAAGGGGCTATTGGCTATGGAAACTAGATGATTTTTGACATCTAACACTATCACCCTTTCCTTCATAAATTCATGTGATACATGATCATCCAGGAAATGCTTTCTCCATGCCTGTACAATATTCTTCTACAACTCATTGAATGATAGATTGTACACATCCATCACCAAACATCATCACGAAGAACAACCTCTCCTTGCTCGCTCGAGACTGGTTTTGATACTAGAGGTGGTGGAGACTGAGGGGTGACCTCGGGTGCATGTAGCATGAAGTCATTGTCTTGATCCTGTGGTTCAGTCGCCAGCTCCATATCTGTCACTTCGATCAATTTCTCAATCTTCAGAGCAAGTTCCTAATCCTACATCTGCTCACCCTCTTCTTCAACTGATGGTTGTTTTAACTACTCAACCTGTATGGGCACAATTTCCTCTGTCATCGTGCCTTGCCTTTCATCTTCTTCCTATTTCTACTTCTCTTCCCTCTCATTCCATCTTAGCTCCCGTTCTTCCTTCAACTTCTTCTCTATTTCCTGCAACTTTCTTTTTGCTTCCTCCAGCCTTTGCTTTTCTTTCTTCCTTCGCTCTGCCCTCTTTATGCATTGTTGCCTCTTTGCCTCCGCGACCAAAGTTCCTTTCTCAATGAGAAGATCTTCTATGAAATTGTAACTTTTGTCAACCTCTGGGTTCTCAACAATCTTCCTCTTACCTTTGTCTTGCGCTAGTTTGCTACTTATTGTTGCTATTATTGTTGCTTCCTACGGTGCTACTGCCTGCAAAGAAACTTTCCATGCTATGGCTATACTGACTGGTTTATTGAGCTTGGAGTATTTGTAGCTATACCTCCAAGGGTCCTCCTATGCCCAATGACATGTCTCATGGATCCATGGATAGTACACCTTCATATAGTGGTTCTTGCAAATACCGTTGTGATCATACAGATTGAAGTATTTGGTGCCAAACTCAAACTTCACTATTTCCTTAGCTTCAACATAAGCATATTTCAAGCTCTTAATCTTGTACAATCCCATCTGCAAAGGAAGGGAGGGCCATGGTGCCTTCTTCTTCCTGTGCAGTCTCGTTGATAACCCTATGGAGAGGTGATATGCGACCTCTTGCAACCTCTTGATATCCCAGTAATGTAAAAGCCACTCAAGAAATTGTTAAAATAAAAAATGTTGAAATTGCAGCCCTGAAGAAGTAGCTCAAACTTCCATCCACTGAATATCCCTAGACAAAGTAAGTTGGCCAACTAGAGAAGGAGAAATAATACATGTTTAAAATTATCATTGAACAGAATGGATAGATGAAACAAATGGAGACAGAAACTGAGAAGGTGTTAAAAGAGAAAGAACAGTCAACTAACTTAGTAGTCATTCCTCTCACAACAATCGTTGTTATAGGTGCATCAAAAACAAGGACTTCTACTTCAACAACTACTACAATAGAGACACACTCTACAAATACATCAGGTGAAATAATCAAATCTATGGAAGACTCTTCTATGAGAGGTCGAGAAATTGAAAAGTTGAAAGCTCAGCTTAAAAGCCTTCAAGAGAAAAAATTGAAAATTGACAATGTGTATGTGGCAGAGCTTCCAAAAACTCATAGGCTAACTTAGAAAATTGAACAGTTAGAGAATGAATCTGCCATGGCCTAGATAATTTCACAGGAAAAGGAGAACATTTGGGTGGAAATCAATGAAGCTATAACTAAAATTTGGCGTTCCATAGAAATAATTTTTGAGTAGGAAGAATTGGTACAGAGATCAAAAGAGGTCATAAAGGAAATACTAGGTCAGAAACCTAATAAAGTCATTAACTTAATAAGAATTATGAACTCAAATACCAAGGAAGATATCGAGGAATATGAGATCACTAAAAGAACTGAAACAATACTTGAGGTAAGAAGAATTCTTACAAAAAGGAATTTAATGTTACAGTTAGAGAATAAGTGTCACAATTTGGAGTCTAGCATTCAAAAATTCCATACGAAATTCAACATACTGCACCAGAAGGGGCTTCCAGGTTTGAAAGGAATTTGAGATAAGTTAGTTCAGCTAGAGGATTATCAACAAAATTTATATTCCATAGCAAGAGATAAATCAAAATTTTCCACCATAAAGGGAACCATTACAGGTAAAGCTTTCATGGAAGGTTTGAAATTCGACTTACTGATCAAACATGAAATTAAGCGTATCTTTATAATTAAACCTACTTTCCAGAAATATACTCAGGTGGATGAAACCTACAAAAAGTTAATCAATTTCTCCACCCCAGATGAAGACAGATGGGATAAACTTTTTCAAATTCTTGAGTAAAATAGGTATTCATCTTTAGTTATAGAGCAACAATTTTTTGAGGTCGAGTCATCACCAGCAATCCTCGAAGTCAGTGCTAGAGCTTTAGTAGTTTTAGTTTTCCTATATTCCTATACTATTTTTGTAAATATTTTTTAGGTTATTTTGTAGGAAAATCTTGATATTTTGATGAATTTGTATAAATACTTCATAATTCAAAGTACAAAGGGTTGAAACTAGTATGAAGAAAGCAGATCCTTGATGTAATTTAGTTGTGCATGTAATGAAGTGATCAATTCCATTAATACAAAAAATTTGTTCTAAGATTCCTGTGTCACGCAATTGGTGATTTTTTTCTCTCATGTGAAATTGTTATTTTCCTAGTTTCCCATATGTGTTTATGTCTCTATTGTTTAAAGAAAATTAAGAGCTAAATTTGTTTCAATACACTCTGCTCTGGCTTATAAGCAATATTTACGTTTTCACTCTGATATTAAATATAGAATTCATCCTAGTATGCTCTATGTTTAATTGAATCTAAGTTCTTTCATCCCATTCATTCCATAAATTCTCTAAAGATACAAAATCTTGCCTACCTTTCTCTGTTACATCTATTCTTCAATTTATGTATTTGATCACCCAAGACTCATTGACTCCGTGTCCAATTGACTGTCCTTGCAGTCTCAACAAAATATTTGAAAAAACCAAACATGGAAATCAATAACTAGCCTAATATCTTAAATCAACAAACCTAAACCATATAGAGAGATCCCTCTCTAAAGCTGGAAGGGTTAGATACCAGGTTCCAAAGTGGTTTTGTGGATACCTCTGGGTTTCTCTCAAAGCCTTGGGAAATTATGGAGTGATAACATTCTGTTGACCATATTGGGGATGGTTTCATCGTTCTTAGGAAAGAGTATCAAGTTTCAGATCTGATTGATGATATTGGACAGTGATTAGACATGAGAGGTCTTGACCATTCATCTAGTGCCTCCAATCAAGTTTCAACTTGATCCAAGGACTCCATTGTCAAAGAATCCAGATTACAGAACACTCATGGTGACTCCAGTACACGATGATAAGGTTTCTTTCTAAACAATATGACAGGGTATGTGGAAAACCCTATCTCTATTGAAGGTTTCAAGGAATACTGGGATAATTTTGATGATGATCAAGTTGAAGAGGATTTCTCATATTGTTTGCCTATTTATCTAGAGAAATTCAAATGTAGCTATGAAGCCAAGACCATACTTTTAGCAGAGTTTGCTAAACAAATTAAGAAATATCTTTAGGCCTTAGAAGTTCAAATTCAGGGCCACAATTTACAATGTCAAAATCATTTCTTTAAGAACCTTTGTAAGCCAAAACAAGAATTGGTAGTGTTGCATTTTGATATTAAGGTTGAGGATTGTTTTGAGAATAGGTTTGATGACTCACAACTGACACTGTATGATGGTAAAGAAAACATATATGAACTACCCAAGCATGATGATAAATTTGTAGAATACTTTGAAAATCAAATAATAAGTCATGTCTTTTATGATCCCATAGTTGTCTATATGGAGGAATTATTCACTATAGAGTTTCGATTATGTTTCTATTGTGAAGATCAAGCTTACAATCAGTTTCCAGTGCCCTAACAAGCTCTAGTTTTGATTCTTCTTAAACACAGTAAGGGAGCCCGGGTATTGGATCAACTTTTTGATTGGTTATATTGGAGGTTTTACATTTCTTGAAATCAAGCATTTGGTTCTCAGTTGGTAGGGTAGATTGGTATGTACATAAATAAGCTCAAAGTTTTGAGCATTTTTTTTCAGCAGTATGTCAGCGTCGAGCAGTTGCTTTGGGAATTTTTGTATTATTGTTCCGATTTGTAGGTGTGGACAACCATCATAAAATTTTGAAGCCCGAGGAGAAATACCTAAGACTTTGGTAATGCATTGTCAAATTTCTGAGAAATTTTAATGTTTTCAACAAAGTTTTTAGTTTGCAGTGTATAGTCTAGATTCCAGTTTGAAGAATGGATTTGGTTTAGTATGAGGATTGAAATAGATTACCAATGGGTTTCAGTTGCAGTTTTTTCATGGCAGAGCATGTTGTAGGTTTGCGATCAACCCAATGGATCAGGCTACTAGTCACAAGGAGGATGTCATCCCCATTGGAGCCACTGTTAGGGTCATATAAACAATAGGATAAATTGGTGATTATCTGTTGATTTTTATGTTATGAGATATTGTAAATAATGTTTCATTCTACAAATTATTTTCGAAGAAAAAAAAAGAAATGCAAAATAGCCCCAATAAGTGAGCTAGCTGAAATGGTACTTCAATTCAAAAATTATATATATTTAAAAGATAAAAATAAAAATGAAAACCCCCTTAGAAAATAAAAATATGTGATGGATAGTCTGAAGGCCACATTAAAGATTAAATAAATCTGTTTAAATTAGTTTTATCACACAATTTAATCATGATTAACATAGTTTTCAATAAAGTTTTGATGCAACCAGTTTTATTGTTATGCAATAAAAAACATGCTACAATCGAGGGCCATGATCTATCCCGCCCAGATCGACGACTCTTGATCATTTCAGACCTCCCTTGCCCTTCCAACATTTAATCAAGGGCAGGGGGGAGGGGTTCTGACAATCCCTCTTTTGCGATGTGTCATCCCCTCATCAACATCAGAGCCCCCTCCCCACCCCCCCCAGAAATCCACCTTTCTACTTCCCACCTAATAAAAAACTATTAAGCTTGTCCCCTCCACTCTGCTCTGCTCTTGCCAAGTGGCCCATCCCATCCGACTCTGCTCCCTCTCCTGTCACATCGCTTCCAACCTGTTCCTGCGAAGTGGAAGATCCCTGTCCTCCTATCATTCAACCGTTAAGCAACCATTTAACATGTAATCATTGCCTAATTAATGGATCTGCTCCATGGAAAACCTCCAACGGTAAATGATCTCGCTCATAAATAAAGCATAACCCCGTTCAGTTACTCTTTCCTCTGCTATTCCATGACATTGAATGAATGAACCTGTTATTGATACTGCAACTAGTTAGCCAACCAACCTGTTACTACAACCAGTCAGCAAGCCAACCTGTTACTGCAACCAATCATCAAGCCACCAGTCTCATCTGACCAAATTCTCAGGTAATCACATAGTTTTATTCCTTTTTCTTTCCAACATGTTTGCAAAAGGTAAATCCAAATCCACAGTCGAAAACCCCATGTTGCCCCTTGTAATTGACTTAGACCACCAGCCTTTAGTGGATCAACAATACAAAATCATTGAAACCAATTGTGAGTTCGATCTCTATGAACTCCACAATTGGCTAAAACAAAAATATGTTGATCTCAGTGACGAATTGGGCTTGTGGGACTCCTTCCTACCTCAATTCATCTTTCCTCAAACCCATCATTTTCCTGAATTTGTTTCATGGTGCCATTTCCGGTACATACCTAGCCAAAGAGCAATTATAGCCCAGAACAATGACATCCTTTTCACAATTACCCCTGACTCCATTTGCCAAATGCTTCAGATCCAGAATTCAACCTCTCTGAAACCTTTTTTAGTAGATTCCCTCATGGAACTCTACAAAAACCTCACTTTCCCTCACAAAGCTAAAATTTTCTAGACATTTCTACCTGAGGATGTCCAATTGCCGAAAACAAACCCTCCTTATCCATCCTCCATGTTCCCTGAAATGACAAAACAAATTATCTCTATAGTTTCTTGTTTACTGGGCTATCAAACCGATCAATGGGTTGATGAAGCCATCATAGGTTTTCTATCAATTTTTTCAACAGAAGAGAAACCTTCAATCATTTTTAATTACAGTGAATTCTTAGCAGAGGTCATTCATGAACAATTCCTTAAGTTTTCTACAGAAGGAGTCTTCAAACATGCTTCAATTTTAGTATACTTGTTCCTATTCCATCAGGAAAACAAATTTCAATTTCCATTACAAAAGCTGGATGAATAGGGAAATGCACAATCTATGATTCATTGGACTTCCTTGGTAAGGAAGCAGACCAATGAATTCACCTTCAGTGATTATGTAGACCAGTTTTTGTATACAGTTTCCTGCCTACTTAACAATGATGCTGAACCTAGAATTGGACCTGAGATAAAGAGAATTTTACATCTCAATGATCAAACAAAGACAAGTGACTGGTACCTGTATCAAAATTACACTGAGATCAGGGTGTATGGATGTGAATTGCCTCCATATAAATTGCCTAAATTTGTTCCTATTAGAATATTTGCATTAGAGTATATTAGGAAAATGATCAATATGGATGATCTACACTTTGTAACAGCCAAGAGGAAATCTCAGTTCAAAATAAAAGCACAGGTTGGGCCTTTCATTTGCAATACCAAGACAACAGCCAAAGAAGAATATCTTCTCCTCAAAAAGATGAAGTTTAAACTCAGTTTCACTTGGTCATATGATCCTTTTGCAATAATATCAAAGCTGAGAGTAGAGAAAAAAACTACTCCCTACACTCATACTCCTAGAACTGAGATTGAGCATTATAGGAATCAAGATCAATGACTAGAAAACACATTGCAGGAGGTGGAAGAACATGTACTCTCTACTACGACATCACAGACACCAGTGCCCGTAGAAAAGCAAGATAAAAGGAAAAGGGAGGATGTTTCCCCTTTAGTCACAATAATTCAAGGGAAATAATTTCAAATATATAAGAAGAGGTAGAAAACCAATCCAGTAGAAGAGTTTTCACATGAAGAAAATGTACAATCTACAATAGTTTTGATAGGACCTTATACTTCTACTTTCCCTCACATTGAAGACATTTTCATAGGATCACCATCATCTTCAGCTTCTTAGGAACCTCTGGAAACATTTCAATCGAGAGAATTGGTTCATGATCAAGATGAACCAAGTATATTTGCTAGGGAAAAGGAGATAAAGAAGAAAAACGAACTCCTAAAAGAAACCACATATTCTCTATTTTGGAAGCAAACAACTTCATCTCAACACATACTTCTCTCTGATTTTGACACCGAGGAAGGGAAAATGCAGATAGCTTTCTTAGAAGCTCAGGTTCCTTTTCCTAAAACTACATATGAATACAAGAAGTCCATTTTTCCTTCAACATTGATCAAATCCATCCTATTGATCAGATGGATTTGCACAAGAAAACATGGGAAATTTTGTATTCTACCCTGACAAACTCAACAATGGCAGCATCCAAACTTCAGGCATCAATCAACAATATTCAGTCTCAATTGAAATTAGATAAAATATATTCTTTAGCTAAAGACACTAAGATAAAGTCTTTAGAGGATTTAGTGATTAAATTGGGATATGATCCCAGTAATGTAAAAGCAGGTGAGGAAATTGTTAAAATAAAAAATGTTGACATTGCAACCCTAAAGAAGCAACTCAAACTTCCATCCACTGAATATCCCCAGACAAAGGAAGTTGGCCAACTATAGAAGGAGAAAGAAGACATGTTTAAAATTATCATCGAACAGAAAGGACATATTAAACAAATGGAGATTAAAATTGAGAAGTTGCTAAAAGAGAAAGAACAATCAACTAACTTAGTAGTCATTCCTCTCACAAAAATCCCAGTTGCACGTACATCAACAACAAGGGCTTCTACTTCAATAACTACTATAGTAGACTCAGTCTACAGATACATTAGGAGAAATTATCAAAGCTATGAAAGACTTGTCTATAAGAGGCCAAGAGATTGAAAATGTGAAGGCTCAACTTAAAACCTTCAAGAGAAAAAATAAAAATTGACAATGTGTATGTAGCATAGCTTCAAAAGTCTCACAGGCTAACTCAGAAAAATGAACAGTTAGAGAATGAATTTTCCATGGCCTAGAAAATTGCACAGGAAAAGGAGAACATTTGGATGGAAATCAATGAAGTTATAACTAAAATTTGGCCTTCCATCGAAATAATTTTTGAGCAAGAGGAATTGGCACAAAGATCAAAAGAGGTCATAGAAGATATAAAGGAAAACTTGGGTTAGAAACCTAGTGAAGCCACTGCCTTAATAAGAATTCTGAACTCAAAGACCAAGGAAGAGTTAGAGGAACATGAGATCACCGACAGAACTGAAACAATACTTGAGGTGAGAAGAATTCTTACAAAAAGGAATTTAATGTTACAGTTAGAGAATAAGTGTCACAATTTGGAGTCTAGCATTCAGAAATTCCATAAGAAATTCAACGTACTGCTCCAGAAGGGACTTCCAAGTTTGAAGGGAATTGGAGATAAGTTAGTTCAACTAGAGGATTATCAACAAAAGTTATATTCCATAGTAAGAGATAAATAAAAATTTTCCACCATAAAGGGAGCCATTATAGGTAAAGCTTTCATGGAAGGTTTGAATTTGGACTTACTGATCAAACATGAAATAAAGCATCTCTTTATAATCAAACCTACTTTCCAGAAATATACTCAGGTGGATGAAACCTACAGAAAGCTAATTAAATTATCCACCCTAGATGAACACAGATGGGATAAACTTTGTCAAATTCTTGAGTAAAACGGGTATTCATCTTCAGTTATAAAGGAACAGTTTTCTGAAGTCGAGTCATCACCAGCAATCCTCGAAGGCAGTGCTAGAGCTTCAGTAGTTTTAGTTTTCCTATATTCCTATACTATTTTTGTAAACAATTTTTAGGTTATTTTGTAGGAAAATCTAGATATTTTAAATCAAGATATTTTGATGAATTTGTATAAATACTTCATAGTTCGAAGTACAAAGGGTTGAAACTAGTATGAAGAAAGCATATCCTTGATGTAATTTAGTTGTGCATGTAATGAAGTTATCAATTCCATTACTAGAGAAAGTTTGTTCCAAGATTCTTGTGTCAGGCAAATAGTGAATCTTTTCTCTCATGTGAAATTGTTATTTTCCTAGTTCCCCATATGTGTTTGTCTCTATTGTTTAAAGAAAATTAAGAGCTGAATTTGTTTCAATGCACTCTGCTCTGGCTTATAAATAATATTTATTTTTTCACTCTGATATTAAATATAGAATTCATCCTTGTATGCTCTATGTTTAATTGAATCTAATTTCTTTCATCCCATTCATTCCATAAATTATCTAAAGATAAAAAAGTCGGCCTACCTTGCCCTGTTACATCTGGTCTGCAATTTTTGCATTTGATCACCCAAGACTCATTAACTCCATGCCCAATGGACTTTCCTTGCAGTTTCAACCAAATATCTGAAAAAACCAAACTCAAAACTCATTAACTAGCCTAATATCTTAAATCAACAAATCTAAATCATATAGAGAGATCCCTCTCTGACGCTGGAAGGGCTAGATCCTATCTTCCAAAGTGGTTTTGTGGTTACCTCTGAGTTTCTCTCACAGCCTTTGGAAATTACAGAGTGTTAACAAGTCACATGGATTTTCAACTGAAGAGCTAACAGATCTGACCAGTTGAATTACTTCCATCATTCACCAACTGGTTCAACGCAATCACCCAATTTTATGGAAAGATATCCTTTCTCTCTTGACCGTATAATCGACATGCAAAGATGATCAAGAATGGTAGGCCTTCCTCAGTGAATTTTTCTTGTAAACATGAGTGGGTGTTGCTCTGAACATTGACGACTCTTTCACCCAGCGCTTTACAATATCTGTGGTGTTCACAAAGCTGTGGGTGGCATAGAAAAGTGAATCCATGCGGTTCACCAGTTGAGGTAAATGATACATCTGGTGATACTTCTCTGCCCCAAAGTTGAAAATTTGTATCCCACTAGCACTTCTCAATGTCATAGTCTCTATATATATGTGTGGCATGCAAATGTTAGCTTAAAACCAAAAGCACTTCAAGAACAGACCAAGAAACAAATAGGGCAATTGCTGGGAAGGATTACATAATATTAGCTCTCGGAGATGACTGAATTCCAACTCGAACTACACATTGCGTAGTCCCAACAGTCAGTGGGGATGTCTTTCTGACTGGAAGTACGCAATGCACAGTTCATTCTGGGCATAGGCCAGGATATACTGCACATTATGCAGTATTAGTGGCCAAGGCTCGGGGTTGGCTCCTGGAACTACACAGCATGTAGTTGGACCCAGGCCTAGGAAACCTCTGTGCAATTCTAAAAGCAAAGGCCGAGGTCTTGAGCTCCAGAAATACGTAGTGCATGCTCGGGAAGACAAGATCCGGGTCAAGGAAGCCCAGATCTTCTAAAGGGAAGTGAGAAATCGAACAGATCTCAAGGATTGAATGATGCTAAGTGTAGATCTACCTTGAATGATAATGCATGTGAGTGAAAGGAGTGCAGGAATCAATCAAACTGAAGCAAAATGAAGCATGTGGAAAGAGTCGCCGACACGATGACCAATAGTGCAAAAACTGGGTGCATGCAACACTTGGGAAAGTCAATGAAAAACTTTAAACAACACTTCTACAATCTAAAAAAAGTTTAAATGGCATTGGCCATTCAAAAAAATGAGTGAAATGACACTCTCACAAGTTAAACAAACAAAAGTGACAGAAAAAGCAGCAAAAGACTAGAAAAGCAAGACTTACTTAGAAAAGCAATGACGGTCATACTGGAGGTTTCTTGATCTCCTCAGGAATTCCAGAGCTCCAAGATCAAATGTGAAAATTAGATCTAGCTGCACCGATTAAATATATCTGGTCGATTTAGGGTTTATGACATGAAGGCCAAAAATCAAGGAAAAAGCGGCACTTGGCAGCAATTTCGAAAATAACTCGAGTGTCTCCTCCAGGATGCTAAACATAGATCCCTATTTTCCAGGGATGTCTTTTCACTTTTTTCTTTTTTCTTTTTCAGGAAAACATGCTATGCATTACCTGGAGAGATTGTGCAGTCCCAGGAAGGACTAGGCAACTCACTAGCTCATGCACTGAGCAACAAGCTTTTATGCAATTTCTAGGCTAGGTGGCTCTGGGCTGCCTCTCAGGCTCCGTGTAATTTACCAACAGAAGGTAGGCTTTCAACTGGATCTGCGCAATTTTGGAGCTAAAGGCTCACTATTAGCTTGGACTGAACAATTCTAGAGAGCAAGGCTGATTTCCCTCAAGGATCCGACAGTTCACTAAGGCAAGCCTCGAACCGAGTTGAAACCAAGTCAAGAGATCATATTGTGGGTTAGATAGTAAGTCAAGTGAGAAAACGCAAGCCATAATGCAAAGATAAAGCTCAATCAAAGCACAAGTACCTAGGTCAATGCGAGATGAGCTGCTATGATTTAGGAGGGAGGCTCCAAAATGAAGAATATGCAAAATTTTGGAGGGTGGTAGTAGCCGCTACAACATTGGAGACACACTGGTAGAATTCCAACTCTTTGTAAGGACCTTGTCTTGTGTAAAGCAATTCTAACTCTTTCGGAAGTATTGTTCGATTCTTTGATTGTCATAACTTCCTCACTAACTTGAGTTAAAGATGTGGTCCCTACCATTCTCATTATCGGCAACACACATACCAAGCCAAGTCAACTGAGTTGTTTCGATTGGGGA
Source organism: Pinus tabuliformis (assembly GCA_031772625.1). NCBI lineage: Eukaryota > Viridiplantae > Streptophyta > Pinopsida > Pinales > Pinaceae > Pinus > Pinus tabuliformis. Next base: position 241,542,109 of record CM062804.1, read on the forward strand.
TGAGGGGTATATTAATGCACAAGTAATAGACAATGTCATAGTTTTAGTTTCATCTCTGGTGTTGCTCCGTTGCCAGTAGGCCTGGACAATACCCCGATGGAGTCACTTCAGGAACACAAGCATTTCTCTCCTACCAGCGAGCCTGGACAGTACTTCTACATAGTTACTTGCTTCACCCCTTTGCGCACAAGGACTTTCTCTTCATTCACCTTTATTTTATTTTTTTCATTTTTCAAAGAACTATGCATAGGCACTTATTTATTTCATGAGGTGGAAGAGGGATCCCGAATTATTGAGAGTAGAAGAGGTTGTCCCTTCAAAGAAGGATGTTTATATATACCTCTGACATACTTGTTAAGGCTTCCCCCCTCACCTTACTCTATTTGACTGAGCTGACAAGGGTTAACTGAATATAGAAAACCAATTAGAATACGAGGTACTAGTTAAAAGTGCAATCCTTGTGATTTCAACAAGACTCCCTCTGAGAGGAATGTATTTTCCATCAAGGTATGACCGACTAGAAGAAATGAAAGATCTTCATATGGAGAGGGAATAGACATATAACCAAGTGTTGATAGTTGTACAAGTCCTACTATATTTCACCCTTCTTGTCTCGAGAAGCCAATCATGGTTTCATGCGGAAACTAATCCTATGGGTGCATAACACAACAAACAAGCAAAGGAAAGAAGTAATATGAAAACAAAACTAAGTAAGAAAAAACAAAACAAGAAAGAAAACACTATTCTTACTCCTAAGCCAAGAAAAGCATGGGCCAACTCACGTGAAGTGGTATTTCCAATGCAACCACCGATGCATTGATTGATCCACGTAGGTGATGGCATGGTTGATAAGAAATATATTCAAGTATACCAATAGACAATAAAGACAAAGCAATGCAAACCAAAACATTTGCAGTTTGAATATATCCACATAAATGAAAAAAATTGAAAGCACATGCAAGGCACTCTACAGACGTATCATGGTGTTGTGTCACATTGTGCATGGTCGACAAGCATGTACACTCCTTCGAACTTGAAAAATGAGCAAACATGAAGAAAGAAGAGATTTTTCGCTTCGCAACAATGCTTTCTACGTATGAATCCTCCAATGCATGAGCGATAGGATCATGTGATTCTGGTGGAGGTTGAGAAAATTGTGAACTAGATTGATTTTCACATGAGAGTGATGAGGAGCCTGGGGAGATTCAATAGATTTATGATTAGAAGTTGGACGGAACTCAAGGCTACGAGAACCTAACATAATGATCAACTCAAGCTAAAGTTCCTTGACACTTTGAGGGGTTTCCACTCCATCAAAAGATAGATTGTCAAAGACCAGTAGCTTAGAAAGACCAACCGTAGGTAAATCAGAATCACGGACAAATGAATGAGTGAACAAATCACAACATCCACGATCTAAAATTCTAGATGGTCAACAACATCCTCATGATTTGACTAATCATAGAGAGAGGTTGATGAAAAACAAAAATTTTCACCCTCTGAGTTTCCAGAAATGAAAGATGAGAGATCGAGTGGATTCGGGAAGAAAGATATGTCCTCTCCGTAATCAAATGGAAGACTGACATGTTATGCATTCTGTGAATGATCGGAAGTAGAAACATCCGAATATGGATTTTCATAAGATGAAACAGAAATGGAAGAATCACAAAATATGTTAGGATAAAGTAGATGAAGTGCAGAGAGAAGGAGGTTATCCTTCACTGCAAATTCTTGTTCAAACTCCCACACATATTCATCAAAACTGATAGTGCAAGTTGGATGTTCAACACCAATTCTATCCACAACTTGATCCTTGTGAACATCACATATGAAGTTTAGAACGGATGCAAATACTATACAAAAATCCGGAGGATCAAAGGAACCAGTGGACGGAGGTTGAGAAGATGAGACCACATGACAACCATTAGGCTTGCAGTCTAAATCTGTGCAGAAATCCAGAGCAAGTGCGGTAGGAGGAAACTGCTTGGATTAACAATGATTCTTCACTTTCACCATCAAATTTGAGTTGTGACAAGTAATCTATGACATCCACCAATGCATCAAAATCATGAGCGTGAGAAAACATGCCGAGGTTGAGATTGTGATATAAGTCATGAATGATGTGCAGAAATTCAAAACAGACTTCAAGGGCTTAGCTTGTCATCTAGCCCTCCTTCTAGCGCTAGAAATGTTGACGGTGTTGGACCCATCAACATTCATGGGATCCCCCTCATAAGAAGTCCCAACTAGACCTCAGACGGTTTGGAGTAGAAGTCCCAGTAGTGGGTGGTAATGTAGTGCCTTAACCACGATAACGCATAGAGATAGGTATGATGACTTTGGTCGGAAGCAAGTGTGTGACCTTGCAACGAGTCAAGTGAGATGCATGGGGGTTCTAACACATAGAGGGGAAAAGGAAGTGTGCCCCTTAAAATCCTGTAATAGTATGTAGCTTAAAAGGAACACACGAGCGAAATGACATCACAAGTTGAAACGCAGAAAAGTCCACAAACCAAAGTGACGGGTTAATCCAAGAACACGCATTCAACCAGATTCATACAATTGCATACAAATTAGTTCATAATAGTCCAACTACAATAACAACATATGCTTGAAAACATGTTGGCTCAGTTATTATTATTATAAGTGAAAGTTCCACCATTGACAGCCACAAGCCCCAATAGTGGAACACTACAGTCAAGACCTGCTCCACCAAATAAGTATACTCGCTCTACATTGTGGACAATCCAAGGCTCGTCACAATACTCCCAAGCCTTTTCTAAGCCTCAACCTAGCTAAAATCTTGGCTACTAAAAGCCTGTTCTATGAGTTAAGAGGTTCTGTTTATAGCAAAGGGTGGGGTGACCCTTGACATTCCTCTTTGTGACTCTTTGAATTCTTTACAAATTACTCATTACATTAGATAGTGACTATTCACATTCCACTAATGAAACTTGGAATTTCACTTATAACATATTTACAAATAATATACATTTTTCACATGTACCCATGTGAGACCAAAATAGGCTAGAGACAATCTAACAAGACAAAACACTATGACTCATAATTTTGGGGAAAGACCAACTCGGCAACCTCCACTTGATGCTTCTCAGTGATGTACTGATACCAAGCTTGGTATTATGCTATGATGTCCCCAAACTGCTTGATGGTGTCTTTCTAATAGCAGACTCTTACCTCCATAGCTTCTGGGTATATGGTTGTGGAACCTTTGTCCAACTCACCCTGAAGCATGTGCAACATGGTCTTAATCGTGACAAGACCATCAATGTACTTCTGCATTTTTTGTGCGCTCAGTTCCAAGTCATCACTGGTGGCCTCTCACTTTAGCTGCTCCATGAACCCGTCAATCTTTATCAGCACTTGATTCTTGTTCTTAGCTTCGGTGAGGTAACCAATTGACGAGATATTGTGCATTCTCACCACGACATCCAAACTCTCATACAATCATGCATATGAAGCCTGTATGCTGTTGACGAATGGGGCAAGCGTCTCATAGTTCTGGATCAAAATCCAGATCCTTGATTTATTAGCTTTGCCTACAGCTTCATCATCTTTGCAAGTGAAGTGGGGATCCCTTGTACCTCATTGTCCATTCTTGCACATGGATGATAGCATAATGTATTCCCTTGAGAGTTTGGACAATCCTTCTACTCCACTGCTAAAATCCATATAGATGGACAAATTCCTCATGCACAGTGACAAATTTGTCATAGAGTTTCTACATGGTAGCCTCAAGAGTTGATACTTCAACAAGTATCGCTTCCTCATCTCTTCCACTACAGAACCTGCGGATTGTTCTGCCTTCTGCTTGGGTGCCTGCAATTTATTTTCCATCTGTTCATTTTCTGTTAACATGAACTTGACATTTGAGCTCGTGGCTCCTATAAAATCCAAGGTGGCATCGGCCATAGCAACTGGATTCTTTCTGACATCTGACACTATCACCCTTTCCTTCATAAATGTAAGTGATTTGTGATCATTTGGTAAATTATTTCTCCGCGCCTGTACAATCTTCTTATGAAACTCGTCGAATGATAGATTGTACACATCCATCACCATATCGTCATCAAGGAGAACAACCTCTCCTTGCTCACTTAGGACTGATTCTAATACTGGAGCTGGTGGAGTCTGAGGGGTGACCTCGAGTGCATGTAGCATGAGGTTAGTGTCTTCATCTTGTGGTTCATCCACCGAATCCATATCTATCACTTCGATCAATTTCTCAATCTACTGAGAAAGTTCCTAATCCTGCATCTGCTCACCCTCTTCTTCAACGAATGGATGTTCTGACTCCTCAACCTGTATGGGCACAATTTTCTCTGTCATCGTGCCTTGCCTTTCATCATCTTCATGTTTCTGCTTCTCTTCCCTCTCTCTCCTTCTTAGCTCTTTCTCTTCCTTCAACTTTTTCTCTGTTTCTTGCAACTTCCTTTCTGCTTCCTCCAACCTTTGCTTTTATTTATTCCTTCACTCTACCTAATTTATGTGTTGTTTCCTCTTTCCCTTTGCTGTCAAAGCTACTTTCTCAATGAGAGGATCTTCTCTGAACTTGTATCTTTTCTCAGCTTCTCGGTTCTCATTAATCTTCCTCTTACCTTTGTCCTTCGTCAATTTGCTGCTTATTGTTGTTGTTTTTGTTGTTGCTTCCTACGATGTTGCTGCCTACAGAGATACTTTCCATGTTGTGGCTATACTGACTGGTTCATTGAGCTTGGAGTAACTGTAACAATACCTCCAAGGGTCCTCCTCTCCCTAATCACATGTCCCGTGGATACATGGATAGTACACCTTCACACAGTGGTTCTTGCAAATACCATGGGGATCATACGGATTGAAGTCTTTGGTGTCGAACTCAAACTTCACTATTTCCTTAGCATTGGCATCCACATCTTTCAAGCTCTTAATCTCATACAATCTGATCCGTAAAGGAAGGGTGGTCCATGGTGAATTCTTCTTCCTGTGCAGTCTTGTTGATAACCCTGTGGAGAGGTGATATGCGACCTCTTGCATGACCAACTTGTCCATGCCACATGTTGGAAGAACATGCATAGGCTTCTCTCTGCCAAACACTCTAATGAGGGTGCCACTGCATGAGACATACCAATTTACAATGTTAAGTATAGCCTCCATCACTTCTTGGGACATGTAAGGTGGATCCTGCTCAAAGATCAACTTGTACACCGAGATGATGAAATGGTTAGCTAGCCTCACCATAACTCCTCGATATCTACATTCAGAAAGAAACTTGCAATAATTGTTGATGGCAATATCTTTTGTGTCCATGTCCAAGCCATGCTAGGAAACTGATGTTGGGCACAAATTGCATCAAGTAAATATGCGGACATGTATAATCTCGCTTGCTTATCCTTAGGTGGATTTTGGGCGTTAGTCACGTGGATTTTGAAATAAAGAGCCAACAAATCTGACCAGTTGAATGACCTTCCATCATTCACCAATTGGTATAACACAACCACCCAATTTTCTGGAAAGGTCTCTATGCTTTCTTGACCGTATAATCAACATGCAAAGATGATCAAGAACTGGTAGGCCTTCTTGAGTGACTTTGTCTTGTAAACATGAGTGGGTGTCGCTCTGAACTTTGATGACTCTTTCACCCAACGCTTTACAATATCTTTGGTGTTCACAAAGCTATGGGTGGCATAGAAAAGTGAATCCATGCAGGTCACCAACTGAGATAAATGATACATATGTTGATAGTTATCTGCCCTAAAGTTAGCAAGTTGTATCCCACTGACACTGCTTAATGTCATAGTCTCTGGATCTGTGTGTGAGACAATCCAATGGATGATGTCTGCACATGGGAAGGCAAGGTACCTTCATGCAACCTTATGTAAACCTGATTGATGGATAGTGATATAAACATGTCTATCCTCTAGATCTTCCTTGAAGTCCCCTGCAAAGATATCCTTGATTTCCTGCCATGTTAACTTCATGCCCTTCTCAATGAACAACTAAGTGTCTGCATAAAATGGAAAATTCACTGACACCTACTCAACTACTTCCCCAGTGCTACTCTCGACAGTATCCTTTGTCAGCTCTCTTGGAAGCCATGTAACCTGTAATTTCTAGAGAGTTTCTCAACAACTATTGTACCTGGAGATAGAGAGGACACTCATGGATTGCAAATGTTAGCTTGAAACCAAAAGCACTTCAAGAACAAACCAAGCAATAAATTGGGCAATTGCTGGGAAGAATTGCGCAATCTTGCCTCTTAGAGGTGATTGACTACTAGCTGGAACTGTGAGTTGCGCAGTCCCAACAGTCAGTGGTGAGGTCTTGCTGACTGGAACTACGTAATTATGCATAGTTCAGTTTGGCCATAGGCTAGGAGAGACTATGCATTGGATAGTCTCAAGGGCCAAGGCTTGAGGCTGGCTCCTGGAATTATGCATTGCGCAGTTGGATCCAGGTTTGGGTAACCTCTACGCAATTCCAAAATCCAAGGTTGAGGCCTTGAGCTCTAGAAATGCGCGGTGCATGCTCAGGAAGATGAGATCTGGGCCAAGGAAGCTCAGATTTGCCCAAGGGAAGTGAGAAATTGAACATAACTGAAGGATTGAATGATGTTGATTTCAGGTCTAAGTGAATGATAATGCATGTGAGTGAAACAAGTACAGGAATCAATCAAACTGAAGGAAAACGAAGCATGTGGATATAGTCACTGAAACGACGACCGATAGTGCAAAAACTAGGTAATGCATGCAACACTTGGGAAAGGAAATGAAAAACTTAAAATAAATAAAATAAATAAATAAATAAAAAATAAAATTCTATAAGCTAAAACAAGTTGAAACACCAACGACCGTTCAAAAAAATGAGTGAAACAACACTCTCACATGCTAAACAAACGAAAGCGACAGAAAAAGCAACAACATACTAGAAAAGTAAGACTTACCCAAAAAAGCAACGACAGTCGTACCAGAGGTTCCTTGATCTCCTTGGAAATGCTAGAGCTCCAAGATAGAATTTGAAAATCAGCTCTAGCTGTGTCGATTAAATAGATTTGGTCGATTTACGATTTATGACGCGAAGGACAAAAATCAAGGAAAAAGTAACACTTGGCAGCAGTTTCCAAAACAACTCAAGTATCTCCTCCGAGTTGCTAAACATAGATCCCTATTTTCTAAGGATTTTTTTGCATTTTTCTTTTTTATTTTTCGGGAAAATCTGCCATGCATTGCTTGGAGAGATTGTGCAGTTCTAGGAAGGACTGGGCAACTCACTAGCTCATGCACTAAGCAACTTATGAGCAAGAAGCTTCTGCACAATTTTTGGGTTGAGTGGCTCTAGGCTGCCTCTCAGGCTCTATGCAATTTCCTAGCTGAAGGCAGTCTATCAACTAGCTCTGTGCAATTTTCGAGTTAAAGGCTCACTGTCAGCTTAAGCTGCGCAATTCCCGAGAGAAAGGCTGATTTCCCTCAAGGATCGTGTAGTTCACTAAGGCCAACCTAGAACCAGGTTGAAACCAAGTCAAGAGATCGACCTGTGGGTTAGAAAGTGAGTCAAGTGAGAAAACACAAGCCATAATTCAAAGATAAAACTCAATCAAAGCACAAGTACCTGGGTCAGAGCGAGATGAGCTACTATGATATAGGAGGGAGGCTCCAAAACAAAGCATAGGCAAAATTTTGGAGGGTGGTTGTAGCCGCTACAACAAGAACTAAAATATCAAGTGAGAATGTTAAAACTGCAACAGCCCACACTAAAAGATATAGAGGAAGGGGAAGACATTTGGAATCCCAATGTTAGTCTCTTGCAAGCACAATATATAAAAGGACTCAAGGCCATGATAATTATGGCAGTTCAACATCAAAAGTATCATGTTCTGATTAATATGAAAGTTGAAAGTTAGATATTCAAATTAAAATCCCTTATTGATTCAGGATCTAATGTAAATATTTTGCACAAATATTTTATTCCTTTTGTTTATTGGCATAATGTTGACCATTTTGTAATTGGATTGAGAAAACAAGAGATGAGATTGGAATATACTATTCCCAAAGCTACTCTATGCTTCGGAAAACATTTTCTAGATATGATATTTTTCTTTTATGAGATTTCAGTAGCTTGTATACTTCGAACTCCATTTTTAGCAGTTGTCCCCCATGGTTGAACAAGGACAAAAGAAGGAACAAAATCATATCTTATCAATGTCCTAGAAATACTTGGAGGGATGAAATAAAAAAAATTGACAAAAATAGTTCTTCCTTTTATATCTTCTCCTCAACTTTCCACAATGGTTCATGTTGCAGATTCCATCCAAAGGAAAAGGAAGAAAAAAAAAATTACAAAATTTGAGGAGCAATATCAAGATTGAAGAAAATCTCAAAGACAATGAAATCTAAGAAGAAATCACAAGGCTCAAGTATCTATTTAAGAATGAGGTATGTTCAAAAACCCCAATTGTCTTCTGGAAGAAAAATAAATATTTTGTTGATCTCCCTTATAAAACATCATATGAAGGCAAATCATGTAAGATCCGCGCAATCCCTATGAATGCCAAGTATAAAAAATTATGTGAAGAAGAAATAAAGGGTTTGTTGAAAAAGGGATTGATTAGAGAATATAATAGCCCTTAGAACTGTTATGAATTCTATGTAAATAAACATTTGGAACAAATTAGAGGGGTTCCTAGATTAGTTGTTAACTATAAACCCTTAAATAAATTTTTGGTTGATGACACCTATCCTATACCAAATAAATTCATTTTAATCAATATAATTGTTGGTCTAAAGGTCTTTTCAAAATTTGACTTGAGAGCAGGATTCTTGACAAGTGGCCATCAATGAAAATGATAAGTTCAAGACTGCATTTAGTGTTCCAACCGGCCATTACGAATGAAATGTTATGCCTTTTGGTCTGAAAAATGAACCCTCAAAATTTCAAAAGGTTATGGATCATGTATTGAAGTCCTATTTTAACTGGTTAATAGTATATATAGATGATATAATGGTCATTTCCAAATCTATCGAAGAACATGTTAGACATGTCGAAAATTTCTTGCAAGTGATTAAAGAAAGTGGGCTAGTCATTAGCAAAAACAAAATGGAATTATTCCATATTAGTATCAAATTCCTTGGCCACACCATCTCAAATGGCCAGATTGGTATTCCACAACATGTTGTTGAATTTGCTAGCAAATTTCTAGACAAAATCTTAGATAAAACTCAATTGCTGATTCTGTAAGTAAAACGCAGCGTGTTTGAATTAGGATCGCTTCGTAGCGAGAAAGGGGGACCACCCTCTAAGCCCAAGTATTCCTCAATGACCGATAGCGTACAAGTACCATGAGGGAAAGGTGAAAAGAACCCTAGGAAAGGGCAACCTTACTACTATGTAAGTCATTTCTATAAAGAGTGTGCCAAGGACACAAAGATTTTAAATGAAATACTCAAGAAGGAACCATCACCATGGACAAAAGAACACACCAAGGAATTCAGAAACATCAAAGCAAAAATAAGAACTTTCCCTATTCTATGTGTTGTTGATGATGATCTTCTAAAGATCGTAGAAAATTATGCAAGCAAGATAGGATGGGGTGCAGTCCTTAAGCAAGTAAGAAAATCTAAAAAAGGAACAAAGGAAGAAATCACACAATTTGCTTCAGGTACTTTGATGGATGTCAAGAAAAATTATGCAACAATTGATAAGGAAATAAATGTTGCCTTAAATGCACTTGATAAGTTTGAAATTTATCTTATCAACAAAAAAATTCTTCTCTGAACTCATGCAACTCCAATGAGTAAAGTCTTAAATAAGGAAATCAAGAAGGCAAGTGAAGCAAAATTTGCTAGTTGGAAATCTCTTTTCTCTATTTTTGATTTTGTGATCGAACACGTCAAGGGAATAGAAAATTCTATCCTAGATTTTCTAAGTAGAGAGCACTTGAAATCAAGCGAGCATGTCATGTAGGTTTTAACCTTGTACAGAAATTACCTGCATACGAATTCTAAAAACAAAGAAAATAAACAATGCGAAAGCATAACACATAAAACACATATACACAGACATTCCCCCCTAGATCCCAAAACAGGGACTACCAGCTTGATTTTTCATTATGTTCCTTTCAATGCTACAATACATATTTATACATGCCGAAGCATCCAATACCATGGACCGAAAACCATCATGGCCAAAACCATGTGCGAAATCATGCACAAAACCATAGGTGGGTCCGCCCAACCTAACATAGAGTCCAAAACCAAAATTTTCCAGGGCACTGCCCCGGACCCCATAGAGTGGGGTTAGCTGCACCCCTCAAACCCCCTGCTACACAATCAACACAATGAACGGGGGGCTCCGCCCCCCTTCTAACCCCCGGTTAACTATGTGGGCTAGTCGTGGAAAGAATATAACACAACCCAACATTCTCCCACTTGTTGTTTTCTTTCCACAAGGGGCCACAAGAGAGCTTAGTCATTTCTCCAGCCCTGCAATGCCCATTGTTATCTACACCAAGAGAACTTCTCAGAGCTCACAGATTTTGTCAATGCATCTGCAGTTTTCTTCAAAGTGTCCACATTTACCAACAACACCTTTTTGTCTTCTATCATATCCCTCACAAAGTGATACTGAACATCAATGTGCTTTGTCTTTGAATGATATGCAAGGTTCTTTGCCAAGAAAATTGCACTTTGGCTGTCACAGTCTATCCTTATGGCTCCCTGTACTAACCCCATACTTTAACACAATCTCTGCAACCAAAATGCTTCCTTGCTTGCATGAGTGGCTACCATGTATTCTGCCTCTGTAGTTGATAGTGCTACTACAAATTGTTTCTTACTCATCCAACTAACTGCACCTCCAAATAGGTTAAACACATACCCACTTGCAGATCTTCTCTGATCCAGATCTCTAGCCCAGTCTACATCAACACAGCCACGAATATCCAACACTCTGTCCAATCCTGGTCTTCCTTGGTAGCACAAACCATAATCACTAGTGCCACGCAAATACCTGAAAACTCGCTTCACTGTTGTCCAATGCTCCTTTCCTGGTTTTGACATAAACCTGCTCAATACTCTCACTGCATGTGCAATGTCTGGTCTAGTATAGACTATTGCATACATCAGGCTACCGACTGCACTTGCATATGGAACACAGGACATGTCCTCTTCCTCTTCTTGTGTCTTGGGACACTGTTCAGCAGATAACCTCACACCTACCAGAATAGGAACCTTCACCGGTTTACTATTCTGCATATTAAACCTCTGCAGTATTGTCTCGACATACTTCCTCTCGTTTAACCAGAGCTTCCTCTTTGTCCGGTCTCTTTTAATTTCCATGCCCAAAATATAGTTTGCAGCACCAAGATATTTCATGTCGAATTTGGAGGACAATTGGGTTTTCAAATCCTGGATAATTTCTTTATCATTTCCAACCAACAACATATCATCCACATACAAGACCAGATAAATAACATGGTCACCAATTAATTTAAAATACACATAGTGATATGCTTTGCTTCTGGTGAAGCCAAGTCCCCATATAAATGTATCAAATTTGTAATACCACATCCTTGGTGACTATTTTAAACCATACAGAAACTTCTTTAACTTGCATACCAGTTCTTTCTTACCCTTCACCGCAAAACCTTCAGGTTGCTTCATTTAGATCTCCTCTTCTAGATCCCCGTGAAGAAATGTTATCTTCACATCCATCTGTTCTACCTCATAATCAAAAGCAACAACAATAGGTAAAAGTAATCTAATAGAATCTACCTTGGCAACAGGAGAAAAAATATCACCAAAATCAACTCCCGGCACTTGGGAATAACCTTTTGCTAGCAATCGAGCTTTGTATTTCTCCACCTTTCCTTCTGCATTTGTCTTCTTCTTGAACACCCATTTGCTGCCAATGGGTTTCCTTCTAGTTGGAAACTCCACCAGATCCCAAGCCTCATTTTTTTGCAAAGAAGCCATTTCATCAACCATGGCCTCTTTCCAGAGTTTTCCATCCTCTGAATCTACTGCTTCTTTCATAGTTCTAGGATCATCATCAGTAATAGATAAAGCAAAATTTGAACAGAAAGCATATGGATTATACCTTTCTAGCTACCTTTTTTCTTGAACTGATCTTCTTACACTCGAAGTTTGTGGCTCTTCATCTTCTGATTCCTCCTCTGTTGTAGAGCCTGATTCTTCCTCCTTTAGCTCAAACTCTATCTTCTCAGGTTCCTTTAGTTGGACTTCATGTTTAATAACATCTTTCACCTCTCTAAACACCACATCTTGGTTGTACACAACCTTACTTGTTACTGGGTTCCAAAGCTTATAACCCTTTAAACCATCCTTATACCCAATAAAGATGCACTTTTCAGATTTACTATCCAACTTGGTTCGTTTCTCCTTTGGAACATGTACACATGCATCACATCCAAATACTCTCAGATGTGAAAGAGAGGGTTTCTTACTAGTCCATACCTCTTGTGGAGCATTATCCTCCAACGCTGATGAAGGTGATCTGTTGACTAGGTAACATGCTGTCTCCACTGCCTCTGCCTAGAATTCCTGTCCTAACCCAGCACCACTAAGCATGCTTCTTGCCCTTTCCATCAACGTCTTATTCATTCTTTCTGCAACTCCATTTTGCTCAGGTGTGTATGGATTAGTCTTTTGTCGTGCTATACCACACTTCTTACAGAATTCTTCAAATTCCTTACTGCAAAACTCTCCACTGTTATCTGTCCTCAACACCTTTATCTTCTTCTCTGTCTAGTTTTCCATTGGAGCCTTAAATTCTTTAAACCTGTCAAAGACTTCAGATTTATTCTTAAGGAAATATATCCATGTATTCCTTGAGAAGTCATCTATAAATGATACATAGTACACAAACTTACCCAGTGATGGAACCTTAACAGGTCCAAACACATCACTGTGCACAAGCTCTAATATCTGTTTCGCCCTCTTACCACCAGAGGGGAAACTCACCCGATTCTGCTTTCCATATACACAATTTTCAGAGAAATCAAAATCCAGGGAGCTATTACTCATACCTTTTACCATAACTTTACCATGAAGTATTCAAATTAAGGCCCTTCTCTCCAATATGTCCAACCCTTTGATGCCACAGCATGGTCTTCTCTCCAGAGACCACTAGTTTTTCTGCTCCACTTTCAGGAACCACAGAGCTGTTGCACCCATCAACAATAATGCTACCTCACAGCTTGTACAGAGTTCCAATCCGAACTCCCCGCATCAATACCAATGCTCCTCGAACCATCTTGCAGGTATCCTTCTCGAACTCTATTTTTACACCTGCATCATCCAACTTGCTTACAAAAATCAGATTTCTGGCCAATGCAGGAATATGCAAAACACCTGGAAGTGTTCTAACCCTTCCACCTTGCAACTTGAACTTTACTTTTTCGCGACCAACAATTCTAGCCTTCCTATCATCCCCTAAGAAGACATCACCACCATCGTATTTCTCATACTCACAGAACCACTCTCTATGGGGAGTGAAGTGAAAGGATGCACCTGAGTCAATCAACCATGCCTCATGATCTACATGTGTACTTGAAGAAGCCAAGTACACATCCCCACATTCATCTAAGGTGGTTTTCGCCTCTGCAGAAGGAGCATCATCAGATCCATTTCCTTTATCAGGAGCTTTAGATTTACAGTCCCTTTTGTAGTGTCCTTCCTTTCCGCATTTCCAGCACACCACCTTTATAGGTTTTCCTGGAGATTTAGATCTCCCACTCGATGACTTATTTTTGTTTCTGTTCTGGGATCGTCCTCGTACAGAGAAGGCATCACCATTCTGGCTTTCCATATTTTTCTGTCTCATCTCCTCCGTTAGCAAGGATGAGACTATTTCATCAAACTGCAAGGCAGTTGCATTGCTACCTATTGCAATAACCAGACTATCCCACGAATCTGGTAGAGAACACAACAAACTTATGCACTTATCTTCATCTGAAATTTTAATATCAACATATGCTAACTGACTTACCACAGTATTAAATGCGTTCAGATGCTCTATCACCGAGTCTCCATATTTCATCCTCAGGTTATACAACTTTTTTTCTCAAGAATAGTTTATTCACTAGAGACTTAGATTGGTACAAAGTCCCTAACTTGTACCACAAAGCCTTCGCCATAGCTTCCCCTGATACATTCAGCAATATTGAATTTGAGACACACAATCATATAGTGCTCTTCGCCTTCTGATCCAACTTCTTCCATTCTTCATCGGACACTCTAGTTGGTTTAGTACCTGGATCTACCGCGATCCACTAATCTTTATCCACCAACAGATCCTCCATCTTGAGTTTCCCAACTCAAAACTCTGACCATTAAATTTCTTGATCTCTATCTTTCCACTGCTTGCCATCTTCTTTCACCACCAGAATCGATCTTGCAGATCTCCCACCGAACAGGGTCTGCCATAGGCCCGAGCGAAACCCCTCAGCAACAAAGGCATCCCCTTGAAGACAAAACAACTCTGATACCAAATGCAGGTTTTAACCTCGTACAGAAATTACCTGCATATGAATTCTAAAAACAATGAAAATAAACAATGCGAGAGCATAACACATAAAACACATATACACATAGATTTCCCCCTGGATCCCAAAACCGGGACTACTAGCTTGATTTTTCATTATGTTCCTTTCAATGTTACAATACATATTTATACATGTCGAAGCATCCAATACCATGGACCAAAAACCATCGTGTCCAAAACCAAGTGCGAAAATCATGCACAAAACCATAGGTGGGTCCGCCCAACCTAAAATAGAGTCTAAAACCAAAATTTTCCAGGGCACTGACCTGGACCCCATAGAGTGGGGTTAGCTGCACCCCTGTGACCCCCTGCTATGCAATCAGCGCAACGAACAGGGGGCTCCGCCCCCCTTCTAACCCCTGATTAACTATGTGGGCTAGTCATGGAAAGAATATAACACAACCCAACATGTCAAAAATTCATCAAGCGAGCATGGTCAAAAGCTCTTATGTGAGCGTGCCAAAAAAATAATCAATCAAGCGTGGTCACAAGACATCAAGCAAACCAATTCAATGTATGTTGATAGTGACTAAATGGAAATATAATCATGAATTAATCTGTGACATCCTAGATCAACTTGAATGAAGATGATATTAGAAAAATTGGGTACCCACATGGAAACTAAGGTGTACTCAAGTACTATATATGAATCTACAATCATCTAGGGCACATGTACATCTAGTCCCAAAAGATAGATCAAGACCAACATCGAGTACTAAATACTAGATATGATAATTGAAAGAATCAATCAAAAGCTTGTCCAACAGAAAAACATTTACAAAATATATCTCGTGACATTAACCTAATCTGGCAGAAGACCGATCAAATAGGAATCCTTGATCATAAATATTACACCCTATAAAGACCTAGAACTTCATATATATGGTCAAATAAAAAAAAATTCCCTGAACTGATTATGTTTTTTTCTCAATATAAGAAACACTGGTGGGAATATTCATGTAAAGACAACTCTACAAAAACATACTACACCCTTCTAAAATTTAGACATGTCATTACTAATTTAAGTGGTATTGTACTAGACTAGCTAATAGAATGGTGGAAAATATTTGGGATAGACCGAAGCGCAGTGGACCCTAGGCTTATTCAACATGTATATCCTTTCTACCACTTCTACATAGTAAAATATTATGAGGTCTTATTTGAACAACATGATATTAGTACATTCATATCAAGTCATGAACAATGGCTCATAAAAAATGAAAATTTCTCATCATATGATCCAAGGAAGTCCCATATTTATACGAAAATTGTACACAAAGATGCGAGAAACATAGACATATGAACAACTCTTTTGGGGACTACCAATGGAATCAAACTAGTGAAGGGGTTTGTCATTCAAAATATCTTTGTAAATTCTACTATATCACTTCTTTCTAGATGAATCTTTAGGACTCAAAGCACTTCTCTGACTTTTGGTGAAATATAATTCACATCCTAAAGAATCTACGGAAAAGGGGATTAGATTGGTGTAAAAAAAATCATGAAAGTAGATGCTTGTTTTCTACTTGAAGGGTTATAAATAAGAATGACATTTGAGATAGAAGGCATTCGAGGTCATAGGGTCAAGTCTAAGTTTTCTAAATCTCCCTCTCTTTGAACTTGAGTTATTCTTACCTAAAGTGGAAACTTTCATAGAAGTTTATGGATTGTATCTTGTGAAGTCCATAATTCTCAGAGATTGGAGATATGTAATAAAAATCCTTTCAAATATTAATGAAAAATATTATGTTAGAAATTTCTTCCCTATGAGTCTATGAAATGTGTGCTTTGCTCTACTTGAAGTTTTTTATTGAGGCTCATTGGAGGTTCACTTAGGATTTTGGAGTGTTGATGTGTCTCATGTTGGGTCATAAAGGGAAGAGCCGTAGAAAGATCATTTTTCAGATCAGGAATTAAATCTGACTGATGATTTATGTATAGTTTGTGTAAAGGTTCATGTAAAATAGATTGGAGTCAAGATTCATTCCTCGCCGAGGGAAGCCACTGATGAATGTGAGCGTCACAGTTCACAAATGGTATCACAACCAAATCTTCATTCTTCGAGTACATAAATATTATTATCCTTTCTCGGATCTATCACAAAGTCTATAAATAATAGATTACATTATGATAGGAAGAGTCTGTAATGATCCAGGAAGCCTTTGACCTATGAATAGTGTTATCTTAAACTTTCTTATTTTCTGTTTACACTCAATATTTGTATTTATAATGGATCCTAGTCGTAGATCTATTACATTCGTAGATATAAAAAATGCCAAAGAAAATTCCAATGGAGGCTTATACCAAATGTTTGCATCATGTTCAAATATATCTTTAAATGAGGTTGATATTGAATTAATAGAATCTCAACCCCAATCAACCTGGAAGTTACCTCAAGTTTCTCCAAGTGAGGTGTATGTAAACCTTAGCATGTTCCATATTAAAGAAATATTTCATGTCATTGTGAAATAATCTATGTTTGAATTTCAATAAAACTATGATGTTACACATACAATCCCATTTCTAGACCCTAAACAAATACAATTAGAAGCAAGAAAACATGGAACAAAGTATCTACATATTGGTTGCATTTGAGTAGGAATTTCTACACTTGTACAGAGAGGAATAAGTTCGTATAATTAAGATACTTCATTAAATGGCCTTCGATTATGGATATTAGGTGGGGAGGATACTTCATAAGTGTATTGGAGATTGAACTTGTCATCTATATATATATATATATATAGATATATATATAAATCATGCTTAGCATTTTCCCTCATATTCAATTCAACATAGGAATTGAATTTGATAAATCTTGCCCTTTTCTTAGATGTCCTTATTATTTGACATTTAGATGGATTTCTAACCCATCAAATCTATAGAAAGAAGACCCACACTGATTTTTATCTTCACATCGATTCTCACCACCGCCCATCCCAAAAGTTAGTTGTCATAAAAACTCTTATGTCCCAAGCCCTTAAATTCTCTGCTTCCCAATTCCTTCCCTTGGAAAAAAAGCCCACCTGTTCCAAGCTTTTAGAGCCCATGACTATACATCATCTTAGATCATTAAAGTGTTTCAAGAAATATCTAATTCTAAGTCCAACCACTTTGTTTCCTCTCCTCCTCAAAGTCAAGTCTCTCTCCCCTACATAAAAGGAACAAACTATCCCATTGTTAAGATATTGTAAAAAATGAACGTAAAAACCATTTTTAAGCCCTATCAAAATATGAAACAAATAAGTATTCCAGTCAGCCAAAGGTAAGTTTGAACCCATGCTAGGTTCAAGGGTTTACCAAATTCCTTATTCATGCGTGAAGTCATACTTTGGCCATATAAGCCATTCCTTCAAATCCCACCTTAAAGAACATACTGTTGATGCCAACCATCTCCAACTATCAAACCTTGCCATTACTAAGCACTCTTTAATTCTAAACACCTCATTTGCTTTGATCAATCAAAATCCTTGGTTCTGTCTGTTTTTATAACTCTTGAATCATTAGGGAAGCTCTTGAGATCAAGAAACACCCCAACAACTTGAACAAGGAAAACAACTATAAGCTAAACCAATCATAGAAGTCGATTATCCATCAGCTTGCTCATTAATCTATTTTTCCTCCCCCACTTCCACTCCATCTTCTTCTTATTCCTTTTTTTCCTGTCCACACTTTTCGTTCCTTCTCATTTTACCTATTTTGATTCTATTTTTATTATCAATTATTTATATCTTATTCTTTTAATCTTCTCCACACACACACACATATTGTAGCTCCTCTTAACTTATTTTCCACCTTTACTTCTTTCTTGCCCTCCTTTTATCCATGTCCACTCTCTCTCTCTCTCTCTCTCTCTATATATATATATATATATATATATATATATATGATTTAATTTCTCATCTCTATCTTGCTCCTCTAGTTTATTACTGTTAATATTAATCTTTGGTTATGTTCCCTACTCCCTTATATCCCCCATATATATATATATATATATATATATATATATATATATATATATATATATATATATATATATATATATATATATATATATATATATATATATATATATATATATATATATGCTCGTTTACTTATTAAATCTTTTGACTTGGCCACTTAACCGTTTTAGTCCTTCTACAACTATCTTGATTAATTTATTATTAATTCCTTAATGGCTACTTGGTATTCTTCTTTATTGAAGGGTCATCGATACTCGCTTGATATCATTATGCTTTCTAGTCCCCAATGATAACTTGAGTGCCTACCCAAAATGTCAAATAGATTAAAAATCCTTTACACATTTTCCTCCAAAGATTCTCCACAATATGTACAACTATGAAAATCTCACTCACTTATTAGTTAGACTATATATATGTGTGTAGTTTAACTAATAGACTAAATACATTTTTTTACTTGAAACTAGCAATATAATTTCAAAAAAGATTGTGTTTTTCTATTCTTTAAATTAATTTTTTGAATGCATAAATGAATTCAATGCCGTGAAAAACTCTTAAAATACTTAAATTGTATAGATTAAACACGTTAAACTCATTTTTTTTAAAACATCTATTAAATTTTAATTAAAATTAACCAAAAAATATTAAAAAAAAAACCATTTTATATATTAATTAAACTATTCATATATAACTATTATAACTTTATATTTACATAATAAATATATACATTTTTTCTGTTATTTATAATATACATTTCCATATTTAAATATTCTATTTAAAATATTTTATATAAATGTTTCCATTAGAAAAATCATCACCTACATTCAGTATAGTTTTGACCGCAAGGATCTCCATTGAGTCGTGGCAATATAGTTTTGACCGTAAGGATCTCCATTGAGTCGTGGCTTGTCAAGCATGAGGTAGAACTATGATTCTTCTTTCTATTTATATAATAAATATATACATTTTTATTTTTTTGTTATTTATAATATACATTTCCATATTTAAATATTCGATTTAAAATATTTTATATAAATGTTTCCATTAAAAAAATTATCACCTACATTAAATATAGTTTTGACCGTGAGGATCTCCATTGAGTCCTGGCTTGTCAAGCATGAGGTAGAACTATCATTCTTCGTTTTTTAAATTAGATATGTTATTATTATTTTTTAAATAATAGTTACAGTTTCATATTATTATATTTTTGAAGTGTAGTCTAATTAGTAAAGGAATTTTTTTAGGTTATTTTTCATGATTAATCTGAAACATTTTTAATTTTTTTAAATTTATGTGGTTTAATTTATAAGATTAAAAACTAATATTTAATTTAATATAAATATAAAATTAATAATAATCTTTTTAAATTTATATTATTTAATAGAGCATATTAATTTTATTTTATAGAATTTTATAAAATTTTAATTATAAATTTATAAATTTGGATAAATTAATAATTTTTTTTATAATATTTTTTTTTTAGAAATACAAATTTATAATATTAATCTTAATTTCATAAAAATACATAAATTCTTAATTTGAGAAAAAATCTAATTATTTAAATTTAAATGTTATATGTTAACCAATCAACTAAATTTATTTTGTGATATCTATATTTAATTAATATAAGTATCATATTTCATCTAATCATACAAAATATAATAACACTTCATAAATATAAACAATAATACTATCGTGCCAGTGTGTTTTATAATTCTTTAGTTTTTGGATTTCATCTTAATTTTATATTAATTATAAGAATGCTAATTTGGGGATATTTAAAATTTGAAATGGTTTTGTGTTCAAACCATCGATTTCACTTGAAGGATCGGGATCTGTAATTGGGAGCTAGGGTTGGAGTTGGTGCTAGGGTTTTGACTTAGGGTACCCTGGCGGGATGCGTAGGGGGGAGTGTTGCTCCCTCCTACAGCCAGGTAGTCACTGAGGGAAGCAAGGACGCGGGAAAGAAGTATTTCAAAAAACCTTTGGAGAAGGTCTCAGAGGCAAGAGGCAAGGGAACATTTGGAAGAAATGGACTTCGGGATCGGGAAGGGGATCAATAGGAAACAAGTAAAGAAAAGGAGAATGGAAGCAACAGTGGAACACCGACTTCCACAAGGAAAATTGGGGTCTGCAAACCCAAGTCGAGCATTATTCCCCAGGTCATATTGAGCGATCCAGCGATACAAGCGCATAGGGATCATATGACGGAACATGCGATCATATGAAAGTTCATGGGGTTATGGCCGACAGAGAGGGCGTTACAAATCTGGATAAGGAGCCATTGGAAGCCAAAGGGGGAAATACATTTACATCTAGGTTCTAAGGGCTTCTTCATAGTGGTGTTCACAAGCCTAGAGGACAAAGACAGAGTGTTCGAAGGGGGGCCATATTTCTATGCTGCGGCCGGACTCTACATGTGGCCATGGATGATGAACTTCGTCCCGGAACGTGAAACATTCACATCAGTACCGGTTTAGATCAGATTATACTCCCTTCCTCTAGATTATTGGCTACCAGAATCTTTGAAAACAATAGGCAACAAGCTGGGGCATTTTCTAAAGATCTCAGAGGCAACTCTGAAAGGAAAATATACCTCCTTCGCCCGAATATGTGTGGAAATGGACTTATCTGGAGCCCTTCTGGAAGCGATAATTTTAGAAGTGTATGATGAAGAATGGGTGCAGACTGTGGACTATGAGCATATACCATTCAGGTGCCGCAAATGCCATGAACACAGGCATTTATTCAGAGACTACCCAACAATCAATATGGAAGGTAATGGGAAAACTACTGTGGAAAGGGATCATGAGGGTTTCACCAAGGTTGGGGGCAAAGGGAAAGGGGGCAAACGTCCACACAAGAAGATAAATGAGGATAGACATACAAGACACAACAATTTCAAGATCCTAGAGGAAGAAGAGGGGAACAAGGAGACAGTCCAGGACATGGAGAACGTAACCAAGGAGCAGGATAAGGAAGCTGACATGGAGGATATCACAGTAAACAACCAGCAAAAGGATGATCTACCAAGCTGTATGGAGATCAGTAGGGACCATGAGATGACTCCAAGTGAAGCGGGAACAGAGGACCATGAACTACAGGAGATTCTAGATAGGGAAAATCTAGATCTAGAGAAATTTCTAGAACAAGGAAAGATCATAGGAGTGGACTCCCTGCCAAAAGAGGATTATGACAGAGTACAACAGCTCTTTCTATGGAGGTCACAATCGAAGGGAGCTGGAGTCAAAAGAAATCATGAAAGCTAGGAACCAAGTGGGGTCAAAATGATGGAGAATTCACAGGCACAATCTCCAAAGAACTCAGGTAGGAAAAGAGGAAGAAAAAGACAGAATGAGCTGCTGAACGAATGTGGAAAACTATTGATCAACTCAGGTAAGATGAAAGATCTCACCAGTTATTCCTTTACTAACCTTTCTTAATGAAGCTCACAACCTGGAATATTAGAGGCATAGGGAATAGGAGGAAACAAAGAAATCTCAGTAACAGAATGAAAGAAGAAAAACCAGATATGTTTTTCATTCAGGAGACAAAATATTTGATGGATAAGATAAGAGAAATCCATAATAAGTGGTTAATCAAGTATGAGTATCTAGAGGTTAAGTCAAATAACTCGGCGGGGGGGATTCTCACGCTGTGGGATCCACATAAATTTGGAATCCTGGATGCTGAAGCATCCAAGAACTATCTTTCCTTGGTATGTCAACCTATAGGTGATAAGGATATATACATGATTACAAATGTTTATGGACCTCAAAAGCAAGCAGACAAACTCAAGCTTCTCATCTCCCTGGAGGATCTCAGAGCAAGACATCCCAATATGCCCTGGATCGTTGCAGGAGATTTCAATATGATAAAATCTCTTTCAGAGAAAAAAGGAGGTATTAGACAGCTAGGCAGAGACTTCATGGCCTTCCAGAACTTCATTATGAACATGGGACTAGTGGACACTGAAACAATAAATGGAACCTTCACATGGAATAACAAGAGGGGAGGGGCTTCTCAAGTTGCCTCCAAACTTGATAGATTTATTATTTCAGAGGACCTCCTTCTCACAGGCCCCACCATGACAGCTTCCATTCTGCCCTTCGAAGGATCGGATCACTGGCCTGTACAGTTGGAAGCCACCTTTATGGGCACACCAAGAAACAGATCTTTCAGGTTTGAAAATGCCTGGCTCTCACACCCTAAATTCACTAGTAACATTGATAAATGGTGGAGAGAGGAGTTGAACATTCAAGGCACTAAAATGTTCATGCTCCAGCAGAAACTTAAACATATCAAATCTAGACTTAAAGCTTGGAACAAGAAGGAATTTGGTGATATCTTCAAAGCCAAAAGAGAGACTGAGCAGAAGCTCCAGGAGATCAATCAGATCAACATCACAAATGGCTTCACCGAAGAGCGGAAAAAACTAACTGACTCTTTGCAGGAAGAATGGGAAGATCGATGCTTACAAGAGGAAATTTTTTGGAGGCAAAAATCAAGGATACAATGGATTAGAGAAGGAGAAAGAAATACAAAGTTCTTTCATAAATCCACTATGGCTCACAGGGCACACAACAGAATCACAAAGATCAAAGATTCTCAAGGGATTGAGCTTGTCTCTCACAAAGATATGGAATCGGTCCTTGTACAACACTTCTTCAATATTGCAAAGGAGCCACTGGAGGATAGATCCAGGTTCATTGACCTCTTCACTCAGTATATCCCTTAGCTGGTTACCAGAGAGGAAAACCACAATCTTAATAGGCTAGTATCAAAAGAGGAGGTCAGTGAAGTGATTAATGAAATGCAGAATGGAAAAGCACCAGGCCTGGATGGATTCAATGTAGACTTCTTCAAAGCCTGCTGGGAAACAGTCAAACAGGATATCCTCGAGGTTGTGGAAGACTCAAGAAAATCCAAAATGGTTCTAAGGGCTCTTAATGCTTCCTTCATAGCTCTGATCCCAAAGTAGGAAAATGCCATGACTCCAGATGGTTTTCAACCCATAGCCTTATGTAATGTGGTGTATAAAATTATTTCCAAAGTGATAGCCAATAGACTCAAGCCCCTTCTACCTTCTCTCATCTCGGAGGAGCAAACAGGCTATGTGGAAGGAAGACAAATCCTCAACAATATCATCCAAGCTCATGAGGTGGTACACTCTCTCAAAAGCAACAAACAAGCTAGTATGATCATTCAGTTGGACCTAGCGAAAGCCTATGACAAACTAAGTTGGTCTTACATAAGAGAAATTCTAAAAGCCTATGGCTTTGACCAAAATTGGATAAGATGGGTTATGGCACTAGTCACCACAACCAGTTTTTCCATACTGCTTAATGGAGCTCCATCAAGAACCTTCACACCCTCCAAAGGACTCACAGGGAGATCCACTCTCACTGTTCCTCTTCGTCATCATGATGGAAGGGCTAGGTAGAGCAATCAAAATGGCAAATGCTAAAGGATGAAGCCAGGGTATCAAACTCACCTCGGATGGAGCAACAAACACTCATCAACAATTTGTGGATGATACAATGTTGCAATGCATACCCACAGTCAGGGAAGCCAAAGCAATAAAAAACATCTTAAATGACTTCGCTATGGCAGTAGGCACAGAGGTAAGCCTCAACAAGTCCAAAGTCTTTTTCTTTAACACTAATATTGATATTCAG
This sequence comes from Pinus tabuliformis, assembly GCA_031772625.1. Taxonomy (NCBI): domain Eukaryota; kingdom Viridiplantae; phylum Streptophyta; class Pinopsida; order Pinales; family Pinaceae; genus Pinus; species Pinus tabuliformis. Next base: position 241,566,302 of record CM062804.1, read on the forward strand.
AGAAACATTACCAGAATTCTTGGGTTTCAAAGGGATCAACTCCCTTCCAAATATCTTGGCATTCCTCTTACTGACAAACCTCTAAGCAAGAAAGTGTGGGAGCCAATATTAAATAAACTTCAGGACAAGGTCAGAAAATGGACATGCAGGTCACTAAATTTGGCAGGGCGCCTTGTGCTCACACAGGCGGTCTTGCAGGCCATTCCCATTTTCATGTTTTCAGCTCTTCCTGCTCCTCAAGGCATTAAGCAGCAGATAAGGAGCATACAAAGGGACTTTCTATGGGGCAGAGGGGAAGAGAAAAAGAAGTGGGCTTTAGTAGCTTGGGACAAGCTCTGTAAGCCCAAAAGCCATGGCAGCTTGGGGCTTCACTATCCTAAGACCCTCAACAGAGTTTCGCGAGCTAAGATTTGGTGGAGATGGATCAAGGAGTCGACTGCCCCCTGGGCTAAGCTTTGGAAACAGAAATATGCCAAGTATTGGCAAGAGAAGGATCACATTAGAATGTCAAGGCAAATCAGGGGCTCCCATATTTGGAACCTTGCCTGGTAAAATAAAAATATTGTACAACAACATTGTTTCTGGGAAATCCGAGCAAGAGACCTTGCTTGATTTTGGGAGGACAATTGGCAACAGGAACCCAACCTTTATAGGGATGAATTAGTAGCTCTCAAGAGTGACACAGATAGCAAAGGTATGTTTTTGGTAAAAGACTTCTGGGACCAGGGAAGGAATAATGGAAAATGGAGGAATTGGAAGGATCTAAGATACAGTGATGAGAGTCCTCTGAAGGCCAAGGCAGACGCTCTCACCCAGGATCTAGAGCATAGAAGGATTCTGGTTTCCTCCTCACCTGACCAATTAAGATGGGGAAAGAACACCGAAGGTAACTTTAACCTCAAAGAGGCTAAACAGGAAGTTACAGGATTTAACTATTTGAACCCTGATCGAGTCTGGAAGAAACTTTGGCACAACCCCCACTGGATGAAAATAAAGTTATTCATCTAGCTAGTGCATCAAAGGCTAGTGTTTCTGTCGGCCCTGCTAACTATTGAACTCTCACAGAGCGGGTTCGGCTTCATGTAAATTATGTATTATTGGTTAGCTTAATATAAGGTCCTACTCTTACTTCATAAAATAAAGAATGCTAATTTGGGTTCGTTTACCTAACTTGTTATTACATTTCTAATATATATATATATATATATATATATATATATATATATATATATATAATTTGGGATATTGGAATTTCTGAGCCATTTACATTAAATCAGATTTTAAGAAAGTTAAAGGGATTATGTACATAAACTCAATTTTTGTTAAAATAGACCTTAGTGAGGATCTTTTAAACAAAGTGATTCTAAAATGGAAAAAAAATAATGCACTTAAGTCTTATTTTATGAGAACACAATTTTGTTGCAAAATTTGTCATCTACGAAGACATCTACAAGTTACTTGTCCTCATGTTCATCCCCCAATTAAAAAATGACAAAAACAAAACAAAAAAACTACAATTTAATGGAAAATGAAGATCATCAAAATGAGCATCAACAATTGTAAGTTTCGTTAGGGAAATTTATTCCTCCTTTGAGTGATGAACTAGCCAAATACTACACACACACTCCATGTAATAAAACACCCCATCTTATAGCATGTTAGAAAGGATAAGATATTCCTCATGGCTCAAGGTCATTAAACAACAAGGCTTGAAGCCATTACAACAAAAAACTTCATATGAGGTCATCATGTCACTTGTAGGAATTGAATTTAGGTGGAAATGATGACAATCATTCCTCTTGACCTACACACACACACACACAGAAAGAGAAAGAGAGAGAGAATTGTGTTTAACATAAGTAGTTGTGGGATGGAGTGTTATCATCCCCATTCAGGTTCATGCCCATAAGTAATATGTTGAGCTCATAATAATTATATTTTAATGGATTTGGTAGAATGTTGATCTTTGAAACATTGGGCATTAACTTCCAAAACATCTAGATGCCAAAAATTACTATAACAACTGAAAAGAAACAAGGAAATCCTTATGAATTGAGAACATAAAACATGCAGAAACAATACATGGCTAGAAAATATTGCATTGGTTGTGTGACTGGGGAAAATATTTTTATTTTTATTTTTTCTCATTATATTGCATGCTTATTATAGATTTGAAATAGGTATGACTAATGAAAATGTAAATTGTCTTTCGAACCGATTTTGGATAAGGCATTAGTCATCTACAACTGGAGTTAGGGTTGAAGGTGGCACTAGGGTTTTGGCTTTGGGAACCATGGTAGGACGTGCAGGGGGGAGTGCGGCTCCCTCCTACAGTCAGGTCGTTACAGGCAAAAATAAGGAAGTAGGAAAGCAACACTTTAAAAAACCTCTGGAAAAGGCAGCAGAAGCAAGAGGCAAAGGAACATTGGAAAGAAACAGACTTCAGGAACAAGAAGGGGATAAACCGGAAACAAACAAGGAGAAGGAGAATGTAGGAAGCTATGGAAAACATCCTTCCATAAGGACAATGGGGGTCTGCAAACCCAAGTCGAGTACCATTCCACGGGTCATATTGAGCGATCCTGCGCTTCAAGCACATAGGGATCACATGACGGAACATGCGATCATATGCAAATTTATGGGGTTATGGCCGACGGAGAGGGCGCTACATATCTGGATAAGGAGTCATTGGAAGCCAAAGGGGGAAATACACCTACATCTGGGTTCTAAGGGCTTCTTTACAGTGGTGTTCACGAGCCTAGAGGATAAGGATAGAGTGTTTGAAGGAGGTCCATATTTCTATGTTGCGGCAGGACTCTACATGAGGCCATGGATGATGAACTTTGTCCCGGAGCGGGAAACCTTCACATCGGTACCGGTATGGATTAGACTTTACTCCCTTCCTCTGGATTATTGGCTACCAGAATCTCTGAAAACAATAGGCAATAAGCTGGGGCATTTTCTAAAGATTTCAGAGGCAACTCTGAAAGGAAAATACACCTCCTTTGCCTGGATTTGTGTGGAAATGGACTTATCTGGAGCTCTTCCGGAAGCAATAATTCTAGAGGTGTATGATGAAGAATGGGTGCAGACTGTGGACTATGAGCACATCCCATTTAGGTGTCGCAAATGCCATGAACATGGGCATTTATTCAGAGACTGCCCAACAAATAATATGGAAGGAAATGCGAAAACTGTTGAGGATAAGAATCATGAGGGTTTCACCAAGGTCAGGAACAAAGGGAAAGGTGGTAAACATCCACAAAAGAAGATGAATGAGGATAGACAGTCAAGACACAATCGGTTCAAAATCTTAGAGGAAGAAGAGGGGAACAAGGAAATAGTCCAGGATATGGAGAACATAATCAATGAAAAGGAAAAGGAAGATGACATGGAGGGCATCACGGTAGATAACCAGCAAAAGGATGATCTACTAAGTTGTATGGAGATAAGTAAGGACCAGGAGATGACTCCAAGTGAAGTGGGAACGAAGGACTATGAACTACAAGAGATTCTAGATAAAGAAAATCTAGATCTAGAAAAATTTCTGGAACAAGGGACGACTATAGGAGTGGATTCCCTGCCAAAAGAGGACTATGACAGGGTACAACAGCTCTTTCTATGGAGATCACAAGCAAAAGGAGCCGGAGTCAAAAGAAATCATGAAAGTCAAGAGCACAGTGGAGTCATAATGATGGAAAATGCACAGGCACAATCGTCAAAGAATGCAAGAAGGAAAAGAGGAAGGAAAAGACAAAATGAGCTGCTCAATGAATGCAGGAAACTATTGATTAACTCAGGTAAGATGAAAGATCTTACTAGTTACTCCTTTACTAACCTTTCTTAATGAAGCTCACAACCTGGAATATCAGAGGCATAGGAAATAAAAGGAAACAAAGGACTCTCAGTTATAGAATTAAGGAAGAAAAACCAGATATGATCTTTATTCAGGAGACAAAATGTTCGATGGAAAAGATTAGAGAAATTCATAATAAGTGGCTAATCAGATATGAGTACCTAGAGGTTAAAGCAAACAACTCGGCGGGGGCGATTCTCACGCTGTGGGATCCACAGAAATTTGGGAGGTGATAAGGAAGTATACATGATTACAAATGTTTATGGACCACAAAAGCAAGAAGACAAACTCAAGCTTCTCATCTCCCTTGAGGATCTCAGAGCAAGATACCCCAATTTTCCCTGGATTGTTGCAGGAGATTTCAATATGATAAGATCTCTCTCAGAGAAAAAAGGAGGTATTAGACAACTAGGAAGAGACTCCTTGGCTTTCCAGAATTTTATAATGAACATGGGGCTAGTGGACACTAAAACTATAAATGGAACCTTCACCTGGAACAACAAGAGGGGAGGAGCTTCTCAAGTTGCTTCCAAACTTGATAGATTTATTATTTCAGAGGACCTCCTTCTCGCAAGCCCAGCCATGAAAGCTTCTATTGTGCCCTTTGGAGGATCAGATCACTAGCCTGTACAGCTAGAAGCCACATTTATGGGCACGCCCAGAAACAGACCTTTCGGGTTTGAAAATGCTTGGCTATCTCACCCTGAATTCATCAATAATATTGGAAAATGGTGGAGAGAAGATATTAACATCCAAGGCACTAAAATTTTCATGCTCCATCAGAGACTCAAATACATCAAATACAAACTCAAAGAATGGAACAAAAAGGAATTTGGTGATATCTTCAAAGCCAAAAAAGAAGTGGATCAGAAGCTACAAGATATTAATCAGATAAACATCACAGATGGATTCATCGAGGAGCAACTAAAGCTTATTGACTCTTTGTAGGAAGAATGGGAAGAGCGATGCTTGCAAGAGGAAATTTTCTGGAGGCAGAAATCAAGGATACAGTGGATTAGGGAGGGAGAAAGGAAAACAATTTTTTTCATAAATCCACCATGTCTCATCGGGCACATAACAGAATCACCAAGCTCAAATATTCTCAAGAAATAGTGCTTGTCTCTCACAAAGATATGGAATCAGTCCTTGTATAACACTTCCTCAATATAGCAGAGGAACCCTTGAAGGACAGATCTAGGTTCATTGAACAATTCACTCAATACATCCCTCAGTTGGTCACCAGAGAAGATAACCACAATCTTAACAGGCCAGTGTCAGAAGAGGAAGTTGGTGAAGTGATCAATGAAATGCAAAATGGAAAAGCCCCAGGCCTGGATGGGTTCAATGTGGACTTTTTCAAATCCTGCTGGGAAATAGTCAAATAGGATATCCCTAAGGTTGTGGAAGACTCAAGAAAATCTAAAAAGGTTCTGAAGGCTCTTAATGCTTCCTTCATCGCTCTGATCCCAAAACAGGAAAATGCCATGACTCCGGATGGTTTCAGACCCATAGCCTTATGTAATGTGGTGTACAAAATCATTTCCAAAGTGATAGCCAATAGACTCAAGCCCCTTCTACCATCTCTAATCTCGAAGGAGCAAACGGGCTATGTGGAAGGAAGACAAATTCTCAACAACATCATCCAAGCACATGAGGTGGTACACTCTCTCAAAAGCAACAAACAATTTGGTATGATCATTCAGTTGGACCTAGCGAAAGCCTATGACAAGCTAAGTTGGTCTTATATAAGAGCAATTCTAAGGGCCTATGGCTTTGACCAAAATTGGATAAGATGGGTTATGGCACTCGTCACCACGACTAGTTTCTCTATACTGCTCAATGGAGCTCCATCAAGAACCTTCACACCATCCAGAGGTCTCAGACAGGGAGATCCACTCTCACCTTTCCTCTTCGTTCTCATGATGGAAGGGCTAGGTAGAGCGTTCAAAGTGGCAAATGCTGAAGGACGTATCCAGGGTATCAAACTCACCGAAGATGGAGCGGCAAATACTCATCAAAAATTTGTGGATGATACGATGCTACAGGGTATACCCACAGTCAGGGAAGCCAGAGAGATCAAAAATATCTTGATTGACTTTGCTAAGGCAGCAGGCACAGAGGTAAGCCTCAACAAATCCAAAGTTTTTTTCTTTAATACCAATATTGCTATTCAGAGAAATATTACCAGAATTCTTGGGTTTCAAAGGGAACAACTACCTTCCAAGTATTTAGGCATACCTCTTACTGATAAACCATTGAGCAAGAGTGTGTGGGAGACAACAATTAACAAACTTCAGGACAAGGTCAAGAAATGGACTCACAGGTCACTAAATTTGGCAGGACGCCTAGTGCTCACACAAGCAGTCTTGCAGGCTATTCCCATTTTTATGTTCTCAGCTCTTCCTACTCCTAAAGGCATTATGCAACAGATTAGGAGTATACAAAGGGATTTTCTGTGGGGCAGAGGTGAAGAAAAAAAGAAGTGGGCTTTAGTAGCATGGGACAAGATTTGCAAGCCCAAAAACCATGGTGGCTTGGGGCTTCATGACCCTGAAACCCTTAGTAAAGTTTTGGGAGCCAAACTTTGGTGGCGATGGATTAAGGAATCGACAGCCCCGTGGGCTAAGCTGTGGAAACAAAAATATGCCAAGTATTGGCAGGAAAAGGATCACATTAGAATGTCAGGGAAAATCAGGGGCTCCCATATTTGGAATCTGGCCTGGGAGAATAAAAGTGTTGTTCAGAAACACAACTTCTGGGAAATTCGAGTAGGGAACCTAGCAATATTTTGGGAGGACAAGTGGCAACAGGAACCCAACCTATATAAGGATGAATTAGCAGCTCTCAAGAGAGACACAAATAACAAAGGGATGATTATGGTTAAAGATTTCTTGGACCAGAATAGGGATAATGAAAAATGGAGGATTTGGAAGGATCTGGGCCACAATGATGATAGTCCTTTGAAGGTCCTGGCTAGAATCCTCGCCCAGGAGCTAGAGCATAAAAGGATTCTAGTATCCTCCTTACCTGACCAATTAAGATGGGGAAAGAACTCTGAAGGCAACTTTAACCTCAAAGAAGCTAAACAGGAAGTAACAGGATTTAACTATCAAAATCCTGATCTAGTCTGGAAGAAACTTTGGCAAAGCCCCCACTGGATGAAAATAAAGTTATTCATCTAGTTAGTGCATCAAAGGAAAATCTTAACCTGGGAGAATCTAAGAAAAAAAGGCTTTATTGGCCCCTCCCAATGCTATCTCTGTGGCTCTCAAGAGGAGACGATGGATCACCTTCTCAACCTTTGTCCTTTCACATCAAACGTTTGGGACTGGGTGGCCTCAAATTTTAGGAAAACAAATAGGGACAGTCTCAGCATTTCCAATACTCTGAAGAACTGGCGGGTAGATTTCTCAGGGAATGAAATTATTAATAAAGCTTGGATTTTGGTACTAGGCTTGGTTATCTGGAATGTTTGGAAAAAGCACAACAATCGGATCTTCAAAGATAGAGCAAGAGAGCCCAAACACATAACTACCCAAATTTTGAGGTATCTCAAAGACACAATAAGAAGCCTGTTGAGGAATCTTCCTAAGGATCCTCCTCTGCCCCAAGAGGCGAGCATTCTTATGTAGTTGGGTCTCCAATCCGTAAACCCACAGGGCTTATTCAAGGGAGTAAGCCAAATTAATGCAAATATTAATATTTGGCAGGCGCCTCCTCATGGATTTCTAAAGATTAATATAGACAGAGCTTCTAAAGGAAATCCATGTTTAGCTGGCTTTGGAGGGGTTATAAGACATGAAAAGGGTCAAATAAAGAAAATCTTCCATGGCCACTTGGGCAAGGCTACTAACAACATGGCGGAGCTTATGGCTCCAGAACAAGGCTTGGAAATTTTGTTAGTTTCTAATTTGCACAATGTCATCATAGAGGCAGATTCGGAATTGATTATTAGAGCTGCTAAGAAAATATGTAATGGTACTTCTCCAGATAAAGTTTCAAAGCACTGGAGGATTTTGCAAATCTTTCACCGTATCCACTTCCACCTACAAACCTTAAAAACGGTCAGCTTTGTCCATGTGAAGAGGAAAGCTAATATGTTAGCTGATCACTTGGTGAACGAGGGAGCCACCAACATGGATATGGATTCCCGGTATGATTGGGATCTAGTACCCCCACGCAAACTATTGGAGGTCTATCTCTGTTAGGTGGACAAAGATATAGAGCTATGGATTCACAAGAAGGACTGAGATGGTACAAAAGACAGGAGGGAGGATAGGGTACCCTAATTTGTCGGCCCTCTTGGGGTATGGGTTGCAATCCAGAGCTCAATATTCCTTCGGAACCTCTATGTAAATACTACAGGTTGGGTCGTCCATGGTATAAGTCATTAGGTGGAAATGTTGATGGTTTTTTGGGTTTAACAGTGATTTTGGGAGGATAACAAAAGAACTGTCTGATGCGCAAGATCAATGGCCACCGCTTGGCGAAAGAGCGGTAGTTATTCCATAAGGAGTTGTTTTCTAAAACCACAAGAGGTCCATCGGGCGAAGTCTAAGTGGTATTGGGTTTTTTTGAGGAAGGCTCCGATTCCACTCTTCGTGTAACACATAGCAGGAAGAGGTGAGAGAATACCGCTCTCATCGGATGGTTATCCCTCGTGCGACTTATCCACCCGATATCTCCCTATACCGTTGGGTCATCGGCGGGAGATCAACGATGTTGTGTGATCATGCAAGTTAGTTTGGTGTCTCGGACCCGAAAAAAGTTCAGAGGGCTAGAATAAAGTATACATCGGGTCCGTAAGCATGGTTTGATATGGGTTAATGTGGGTCTGTATTTAGTGCGGGTCCAGTGGATACTGACAGGTTGGTTCAGGGTGAGTGGCTCTACAAGATCTATGAAGTTTCTAGTTGATCTTCTTTGTTGGATGTCTGGTGGACCCTCACTTGAAACTTCTTTTGAGGGCTCGAATTCTTTTAGTACTAGATAGCATGACCAGATGGTCTACTGATTTCCTGTTGTCTAGAGTAAATGGAGGTAACTCCTCGGTTGTTTTGTTAGGACTTCGCATGGTTCTGGATGCGTGGTTCGGTATTCTAACTGCACAGATGCCTGTTGAACTCTCACGGGACTGCATCTTGTAAATTATGTATTTTTAACTAGATTAATAGAAGGTCCTACTCTTACCTGATCAAAAAAAAGAAATAGGTATGACTAAGTCCTCCAAGTTAGTCTTTCCTTGATGACTTGACAATTCAAATTGTGAATCTTTAGCTTTCTAAATTACTCCAACTTCCTTTGCGTAATTTTCTCAACTTACCCTAGGCTCAAAGCTAGCCTAGGGGGAGTATACGTGGTTGGGAAAATTCAATATTGATGACAAAAAGGGATTCTTTAGTGGAGGAGATTCATGCGGGGAGCTAGATTTTGTGTGTTATCTTGGACTCCTTTATATATAACATCATTTCTAGGATGATTAACATATGTTCTTTGTTTGATTTTTCTAACCATGTAGGTTTGAGCTAATATTTATTTCGACATTTATTCTTAAGACTCTAGTATAATGAGTTGCAATGTACCATGTTTTATAGCATGCTGTATATTATAGTAAGACCTACTCATAATCCAATTCTTGTGTTCAAGAATAGTTTTTTCCCATTAGATTTATTTACATTGGAAATTATGTAATGTACTAAGGGAGGATAATATAGGGTACCTAGGGAGTTACCCAAGGGTAGAATGGATAATGTGGCCATAATAATGGAATAGGTCCACTTTGTAATTAAAAGGAAATAATATAATAATAAAGGGTATTTGGCATAAGCCCTTAAGACTAATAACGAGAAAGTATAAATACACATAAGCATCATTTTATTAGAGGCGTGTTGAATTGTATTGTCTTGAAGTAAGCATGGAATATGGAGTGATTCCTTCCATATCAAGGAATATTTGATGGTGTTACCTTACATCATGTGTTTTTTTCTTTGTATTCTTGTGTTATTCATGGTGAATATCTTAGATATGTTCAATGTTTAAGGGTTTATCTTGGAAATTTTCATGGTGGGTTCTCCCTTATATATTTGAAATTTTACTACAAGTGGTAGCATAACTCTTTCTTGTGAATGAACTAGGATAATTTTTGGGCACAAATTTGTAAATCTTTTCCTTTTTCTATTTTTTTACGGGAAAATTGGGATAATAAAATTTTCAAAACTTTATATGAATAAAGTGAATATTCCAATATGATGAATTAATTCCTCTAAAAAAACGTACAAAATGGAGACAGGGAATTGATGTTATCCACAATTGAAAATTGATAGTTTTTCAAGGTTTTTTCAAGTAATGACCATGAATTTCTTATTTTTTTAAACCATAACTATTATTTTTGTTCTAGAAATATGCATGAGAGATGTAACAATACATCTATAGGGCCTCAAAGAGCAAAAATAATCCATAAAGGCATAGGGTTTGGGCCAGAAGCAAACCTTGGAAGTCCAAAATTACTATTTCTTTCTTGTACATTTCTACAATTTTACATATTCTATATGTATATATTCTCTGAAATATTTAGAAAAAAAAAAACAAAATTAATTGAATATCAGATACCAAACTATTTGATTTGCTCTAATGCATTGGATTCTTGAATGTTTTATAGACTATTCTTCTCCTCTATAGGTTGATTAAGATCCAAGAGATCTTAATTCTCTTTATTAACCAAGTTGTTTGTTGAAGGGGATTCCATATATTTCTTTTCCAGATGTTGGGTTGTTTCATGCATTTTGGTCGTTAAGTATCCCATTTAATCCTCAAATTTTCCCATTTGGGTTCTCTGGTCTATGAGTTGTTCCATAACAACTATGAGTGAAGAGGTTAGTTGGTTGTGACAAATTTTCCAAGTTAAAATGGTTGTGTTCAAATATTCATCTCTTCCTTGCATATCCACACTTGAATTTTCCAAAATTTCACAGAAATTTCAAGTCTTCCTCCTCCCTCCTAATTAAGCATTGCAACTAGGGGTGGGCATTTAGAGAGCATAACATAGACAACCTTACAAGCCACATGTATTAAGTAACTCCATAAACGATACTTCTTCCTTTATGCTTGTATTTTTCCATACCAGATAAAAGAGAGTAGAAAAACCTCACCTTCTAACTATATTTTATCATGTACGAGTTTTACAAAGGAAAAAATTGTATCTATTATGGATGTGTATGTGTGTGTATTTATTTATGTTATCTATGTCTAAAATTTCAACCATTTCATTTATGTAAGAAAAGAAAATCAATCATTGTTTAAAGGAAAATTAACCTACATAGTATATATTTTGGTAGTTTTATTAAATATATTATAATAAACTATAATAGGGGAATATCCATGACAATTACAAATTAGATTCCTTGAGATCCCAAAAAAATAAAAAACCCAAGGTTATTATAGGCCATCTTCTAGGACTAAATATACATACCATCCCCTTCTACATAAATTTAGTTAAATAAAAACTTTAGCATTTAATGAGTTATAAATAGTCCTTCACACAAGTAAATTAATTACATTGCAACTAACCTAACATGCATCTAGCCAATATCCCATTGAAATTATACATTAGGGAAAAAGTATTTATATTATCAATACATGCGTTGTAGAATTTGCAAAGCACTTTTTTTTCATATTATGAATAAGGTGTTATGACTTTTTATTTTTATTTTTTTATTTTTAAAAACATCCCATTATCAACTTTGACCAACTTTGAACTAAAACCCATATGCAATATCATTGATTGTAGATACATCTAAGAAATTCTATCATATGTTTGAGATAGATCAATCTTTAATACCATTGTAAGAAGTCTTTTTAATTTGATTAAAAGTAGATCCTCCTAGGTTAGTCTAGTAGCATCAAAATCTATCTCCCCGCTAAGAAACCAAAGTACTCCTAAAAAATTCAATGTAAAACATATATTTTAATTGCCACTACACGAAATTATGTTTTCTATACTACATGAAATTATGTTTTCTATTATATTATAAAAATAATTACATGGTACAATGAGACTAAATTTCTAAAAAAAAATGTACTTCTGTTTCTTAAGAATTATGCCTAAAAAGTTATATTTAAATTCCCCAAGCACCTAACCAAAAATTTTAATCTCTTTCACGACCCTTTAAAGGTCATCTCCAGAGCTCAAAATAATCTATATAGAATTCCACCAACCAAGCATCCAAACCTAGACTTTTGTCCTTCTTAAACATATATAACAAGGTCATAAAATCATCTTTGTAGAACAACTCCATCAACATGCTTATCTGTCTCATAACAAAATTTAAAAAAAAAATGACAACTAAGCTCAATGTATTCCTTCACAAATTCCTCAATAATAATTTTACTATTATTATTATTATTATTATTATTTCAAAAACAATGAATCAATTTAGTATTTCACCTCTTTTCTCAATCCATATAACCGTACTCTTCAAGCAAATCTCGCCGCCCCTCATATTATTCTTCTCCACTTTACTCCCCGTCATTATTCTTCTCCTTTTTGGTGCTTTTAATAACATTTTTCCTTATTAAACAATCCCAAAATTTCATTTCCTACATATTAATTTAATATGGTGTTTTTAGCTACTTTTATAGATCTATCCATTTTCTCACTTTCTTTAAAGACCCAAATTAAATACAAGTTGTTTCTATGGATTTTGGATCAAATGCCCACTTGTAATCTTTTCACTAGCAATTCAAAATTATCATCAACCAACTAGGATTTATTGAATTTTAAGTGATTACCTAGTTTGATGTATAACCTTTCTTTATGAATAAATATCACGGTGTGATTGAATATACCACTAGACTCAACCCATGATCTTGACTTTTCAACTATTGAGAAAAGGGACTTGGAAATAAGAAGATTATCAAGCCACTTGGAGATACCTACCTCTCCAACCCCATCTTGAACGACATAGTAAATCCCTATGAATTGGGAATATAAGATACTGAAGAAATAAAATTCAGTTAGAAAATATTCTATTGCTAGTTTCTTGTCATCATTGGTTGTGTTATTAGGGCATGTTTTTCTCTTTGTGAACATTATCATTCATGTCTACAAAGAACATTATCATTCATGTATATTTTGGAGTAGGTATAATTGATTTTTCCAAGTCTATTTTGTTTTAATTATCTGGTGGTTCAAGCTATGGATATTAGAGTGTTTTAACTTCAACTATTTTTACTTGATCCACCCAACTTCTTTTGTGCTAAGAGTTGGTCTAGGGGTAACCTATATACCCAAGCAAGTGTCAACTTCTTCTTCTTTTGTTGGTCTGTCAACTTCTTTTGTTGACAAACGCTTTCAATATGTGATGAATGCGTCTGTCAATTGTGCGACATAAAGAGGGTTGAAGATGAAAAGTATTTTCTCTTAGATTATCCATCTTATATTCACATTTGATCTAATTTTCAAAAAAATTGTTACACTACCAACCTTTTTAACCTTCCATGTCAACAAAACGATAGTGATATTGGAAAAAAATTCTTAATGTTTTTTGAGCATAAAAATAAAATGTTAAGAAATTCTAAATAATCTTTTATCTTCTTAAAACCAAATAAATCATCATTGTATGTCTTTTTATACCAATAAGTTAAAATTAATATAAAATTAAAATGAGTTATTAAAAAGCCAATTTATGCCCACTATAATGTGTAATTTGTGCCTCTAATATATAAATACATTCTCTTTTATCAAGTGCAAATGGGTGCCTCAATTATTATTAAAGTCCTTGATTACAACTTGCAGTTCTAGTGATGTACTTTTTTTCGTAAAACTCCCCATGTATGAATATAATGTTTTCACCAATCGAGGAGCTTTAATGATTTGTGTTCTCTAAAATGACCCTCAAATTTAGCGGGATGGATGTTATAAGTAAATCTTGTCGGCCTTACACACATTCGTAGAAAGTGTTTTAACAAGGAATCAAGTTACGCAAAGCCACTAAATTATATCCATAATGTTTTAACGCTTATGGTTGCAGCGAGTTTGTACCACTTTTTCGACGGAAGTTGTCCTTCGAATTTATATTAATTCAATAACAGCTTTATTTTGGCGAAAAAATAATATTAATGGCGTCTTTAAGGTCATAATTAGAGGAGACTTGTGTGCCTCCGTGGGTATGACAATTACCAATCTCAAAAAATAAAACTTTTCCTTAGGTCGAAAATAAGCATTTGTTTAAGTTAATGGATGAAATATACTAGGGGATTCAAAGGGTAATGATTACCAATTACCAATAGTCTCTTTTTCTTGGAATTTTAAAAGATGATTGATACGTTCCTTTCAATGGAATTATAAAGAAGATATTATGGGAATGGATAAAATATACTTGGGGATTCTAAGGATAATGATTACCAATTACCAATAGTCTCTTTTTCTTGGAATTTTAAAAGATGATTGATACGTTCCTTTCAATGGAATTATAAAGAAGATAGTATGGGTCGGGGATTTTAAGGATATAGCTGTAATTATAATAATGATTGTTATGAAAGATAAGATATTAAGAGAGTAAGTAAAGTTTCGTGCTTTAAAATAAAAATTAAGAGATAAAATAAAGGATAGTAAAGAGGATGGATGGTGGGTGGTTGGGTGGCCATAAAATGTTTCTCTTCTGCCTCTCCATATATTACAATGTCCATATTCCATATGGATCAAGATTCGAGAACACATGGGTCTCCCCCACATCGCTCAAAGTACATAGGTTAATATATGTCCATATTCCATATGTATCAAGAACACATGGGTCTCCCCACATGGCTCAAAGTACATAGGTTTAGAATATAGTGAAATTTTTAACGAGTAAGATTTGACATAGAAAGATTGAACTCGAAGTTGAGGATTCCCACTATCAAAAGTGATTGCTCTTCATTAATAAGTAATTGGGTAATAATTGAATGATGTGTGAATTTAAGCATTTAAATGTACATAAGTGGTGTCTCTTTTCATATATTTTTATATACACAAATGATTTTGCTCAAATGTTATACACAAATGATTTTGCTCAAATGTTTTGCTCTATTGGCTGAGGCCTTTCTCTCTCTATGTATACTTGATCATTATATGCTCTTAATATAATCTATATTGCTTTTTCTCTCTGAAAAAAAAATAAAAAATGTTTAATATATTTATGAAGTATATTTTTATGATAAATTTTAATGTTTGATAGTTAATTTGGATTTTTTTTGCATTTGTCAGAGTTTTAAATTATATATATATATATATTAAAAAATAATTATGTTTTACATTAAATATAGTTTTTGACAGTAAAAATTTCTATCATGTTATGGCTGGTTAAGCATAAAGTAGAATTATCATTTTTCATATTTTAAATTAGAAAGTTTATACATTTGGAATTTTTAAGTGTAATAGTTATGTGTGTAGGGCTTACTCTAACTATGTAGAGTATTTTTTAATCTTGTTTAAAGATTTTAGGGACAAGATAATTGAGTGATTTCAAAAGCTTCTAAGCACTCATTTGTGATTATTTAATTATTTGGCCTCTAATGATAAGTGAAGTGTCCACCAGAAATGGTGTACAAGATTAAAAAGTTCTCTAGATAATTTGATCTAAAAAAAATAAAAATCTCTTAATATAATCATTTTTAAATTCACATTATTCAATATAGTATTGCAATTTATTTTGTATATATTTAATTGTAAATTTATAAATTTAGATAAATTATTTTTTAATAATGATTATTTTAATAAGTTAAAATAATAAAATACAAATACAAATTTATAATATTAATTTTGTTTTCATAAAAGTATATAATTTAGATCTTAACTTCAAGAAGGATCAAGTCTCTCAATATGCAAAGTTTTTTTTATGCAAATATTTCATAAAAATATATAAATTATTAATGTTTTAAAATCAAGGACAAAAATTCAAATAAAATAAATTATCTAAACAAATAATCTAAATTAAATTTAAATGCTATATGTTTAATCAGAAAACTATTTTTTTTATAATATCTATATTTAATTAATTATGATATTATTATTACTTGTTTAAGTATTATGATAGTTTAAAAGTATCGTATTTCATCAAATCATACAAAATAATAATGTTTCACAAATATAAACAATAATACTATCATGCTAGTATATTTTATAATTCTTTGGTATTAAGATTTTATCCTAACTTTATTCTAATTATTAAAATGTTACTTTGGATTTGTTTCAATGATGGTAACAAATTTTGCAGATTGGATATCTTTTGATAGAGAGCATATATTTTAGTTAAATTATTGCAAGAACATCAAATTTTGTAGATTGAATATCTTTTGATAGATAGCATATATTTTAGTTAAATTATTGCAAGAAGATCTAGAGAAGTGATGACATTTCATTATTGAGGTCATAGTCACAAATCTGAGTTTTGTTATTTTTAGAGAATAAAACCGTAATTTCTATTATAAAAATAAAATTTATATTTTGTAGACACACATAGTGTGTATGCATATAGTATCAGAGAAGAACATGGAGAGTATAAAGAGAAAGATGAAAAGTGGCATGTAGGTCCATAAATACAAGATGCCTTAGAATAAAAAGTAAAAATGACAAAATATGAACAAGAAAAATTATAGCTGACATGTGCAAATCTTTTCTCTTTTTACTTTCCCCTATGCACTTTTTTCCATCCATCAAGATTTGGTTCAACAAGAACCAAAGCCAATTCTTGTCTCACATGAGGGACATCTTTGTCAGAATCAGAACTTTATGAGACATGAGCTCTTTTAGAATCCCCATATCCATCTAGTGTCAAAGAGTCTTCAGGTTCTTTCTCTACCTATTTTATAATGTCAAGAGCTAACTATACTAAAGTGCCCTCATCTTGGACAACTCCTCGCAAGTCTATTTCATTGGTTTCTTCTTGTTCTAGATGACATTATTTTTCATCCTCTTCTTCATCCTTAGAAGGATTTAGCTCTAAAAACTTCCATCCTTTTGATATATTTGATTATCTCTTCTTCTTCTTTGGATTCTTCCTTGTTTGGGGGCATGCATGTTGTAAATTACCTGTTTGAAAACATATACGACACTAAAATCTCGTGTTTTCATAGTCTAAAACTTGTGACCAACAAAAGTTTCGGTGTTTCATATTTATATGGTCAGGAAACCCTTTGCTGAAATCAAACTCAACACATATTCTAGCATATGTGAAAATGCCATTTTTGATCCATGTGGCTCCAGGGACACACACAGGCCAAAGAGGGCTTACGGAAGCTCGAAAATCAAAGTGATTAGAATAATTTCGGACCAAGACCAAAGCGTAGATTTTGTCGTCCTAATTGCAACGGTGCGAACGGTTAGTCGATCCGAGCTCGTATGAGGGAGAACGAGCCAGTCAAAGTTTGGGTTGACTTTTGCTTAATAAGCGGGTTAATTAAATACATGTGTACGGAGGTTACGGGGCGAGCCGCCCAATGCGGACCCGACCCCCCAAACATATATGCGGGTTAAAAAAAGAACTATAATGTATTAAAACAAGAGGGTCGGGGTTTGACCACCCAACCCCTCCTCAAATGATTTCAATTTTTACCACAACGCCAAACGGTCCTCATTGGATAATCTACCCACCAAGAGGTATATTAACCCTCATTTTCTTAATGTGCCTAGGCATGGAGGAGCCAGGAGCGTGCATGGAAATAGAGACCTAAATTTAGTTTCAGTGTTTCATATTTATATGGTCAGGAAACCCTTTGCTGAAATCAAACTCGACACATATTCTAGCATATGTGAAAATGCCATTTTTGATCCACGTGGCTCCAGGGACACACACAGGACAAAGAGAGCTTATGGAAGCTTGAAAATCAAAGTGATTAGAATAATTTCGGACCAAGACCAAAGCGTAGATCTTGTCGTCCTAATTGCAATGGTGCGAACGGTTAGTCGATTCGAGCTCGTATGAGGGAGAACGAGTCAGTCAAAGTTTGGGTTGACTTTTGCTTATTAAGCAGGGTTAATTAAATACATGTGTGCGGAGGTTACGGGGCGAGCTGCCCAATGCGGACCCGAACCCCCAAACATATATGCGGGTTAAAAAAAGAACTATAATGTATTAAAACAAGAGGGTCGGGGTTTGACCACCCAACCTCTCCTCAACTGATTTCAATTTTTACCACAATGCCAAACGGTCCTCATTGGATAATCTACCCACCAAGAGGTATACTAAGCATCATTTTCTTAATGTGCCTAGGCATGGAGGAGCCAGGAGCATGCATGGAAATAGAGACCTAAATTTTTAATTAATTTATTTGCAGGTGGAACCATGAGCCCAGAGAAGACGCAGGCGGAACCACGATTAGGCGAAATTCTCAGGAGGGTGAAAATTTTGCAGTGTCCAAATTGGACAAATTTTATGTCGATCTTACACCTCTTAGTGACACGAACCCGATGGCATAGTCAGTTTCTTGATCTGAGCAGCATATTTTTAGAGGACCCAAAGGAGGGAATCTTTGAGGAATCTAGGGGGAATCTAAAAGATTCCTTAAGCCCCAGATTTTCACTTTCCCAGAATTCAGAAATTTGACAGTCGATTTTGCACTATTCGATGCCACAAATCTGATGGTTCAATCATATTCCCCATTTGATCATTCTATTTTTCGGCCACTTTCCAAAGTGGAGCGCAAGGTGTCAGCATTCAACATGTGAGAAATCATCCCATGAGATTCAACGCAGCGAGATTGATGGTATGACCAACTTCAGCAGTTTGACATCCTTTTCTTCAAACGGCCCCCGGATGTGAGGTATATGCAGTGTGTTCATGTACTTCTTTTTGCTATGAGATGCATTGTGTTGTATAGATCCCAGTTTGATGTTTGATGTGGGATCTTGTTTCTTACTTGTCTCATGATTTCTACTGGATGTGATGCAGAATCATTTGTGGGATGTACTTGTTTTCATGATTCATCATGTTTTGTTTGAGATCCCTTCGTTGTTATGTTGATGGGATACTCATGTGTTGCCATGTATGTTTGCATTGAAATCCCTTTTATGCCATGTTGGCAGGATGCTCATTATCATCATGCATGTGGTTATGTCATACTGATAGGAGTCCTTTTTGACTGAGAGTTCCTGTAGCGGAACATCTCTTAGAGCCACTCCTGCGTGAGGCATTTTCCTTGTATAATAGCGACGTCACCTCTTATGTACATCATCACTATTGATAGCGCTTAATGTAGCGGCCTACACCATCTTGACACTAGGGCCTGAAGACGTAGTCCCTCCTGGATGAACTTCGTTATCAACATCTTGTTATTTTATGTTGTTGGTGGTTGTCACGTTCCTTTTTCTTTACAACAACATATATGTTCATTTATGCTATTTTAAATGCAATTCTAATCACATCACGAAAGCAAAAGATTTTGGTTAAATCCGGGAGTTGAGTCAACTCGGATCAATTTTTTAGCTCTAAATTAATGGTAATATTAATATTAATACTAATTAATATTACCATTAATATATGAGGATTTAGCTCTGAAAAGTTTTGTATTACCATTAATTTCTTCCAACCAACCCTCAATGTTCATACACTTGGCAACTTAACATTTTTGTACAATCTTATCATGGTAACACTCAACTTGAAAGGAACATTTAAATTTTCTAATCTATTCCAAAGGTTAGTGATGGGCACTACATCAAAAGTGTTTCTAAAGTCAATAAAACAAATAGGAGATTGGTTTTACTATTACAACACCCCTCCATAATGACCCTAACTAATAACAAGGAGGTCTATAGTTAAATGATAACTCCTAAATCTAGCTTGGCCTTCAACTCTTCTTTTGTGAAATTTAAATATAAGAACACATTATTAAAGTATAAACAAAATTAAATATAATAGCAAAAGTAATGTGACCTAAAAATTGACACTTTTTTGGTGTTCAAAATAACAAAAAGAGTAAATGGAATTTTTGGCCTAAAATGAGGTAAGAAGTATTCTATATGGATGGAAGTACAATTATCAAATATTACCATTTCACAATCTCATTGGAATCAAGATATTAGAGGATGTTGAATCAATTTTTGAAATTCTATTTTAATAATAACCTTTTCATCAATCCAAAATATAATATTGGTGAACATTTTTCAACCTTAACCTTCTTCTAAAAGTTTTTATATTAATTATGTAAATAAACATGAAACATTCATCATCTTAGGTGAAGCAAACATTTGATATAAAAAATCCAACCAATTTCACACACAATTTTTTTGTTATATCCCCCATTAATAAACCTCATACATTAACATATTTAAAAGAATTAACAAATAGGAATGTAAAACATAATTAAATAAACACATCTACTGGAATTAATATTTCACATACCCAAAGCTCTTGGTAGGAAACTCAAATTCCCCTAATTTAAAGATGGTAGCGTTTTAGGGGTGGTGTGGTTCCCTTAGAGGTTATAGTGGTAGTAATGGGAATCGACCCTATGTCACGTGAATATGAGACCATCTTAGTTGTGGATTCCTCTAGTAAAAAATAAAAAATAAAATAGGAAGTCACATACATTTAAGGTCCTAAGATGATGGATCCGATAGTGGAAAGGGGAGAGTTTTTTACCATTGAGCAAGGTTCAATTCCTATAAGAACCTACCCTAGAACCATGAGGGCACCCTAGAGTAGAGCCATAAAAACACCTTGAGGTAGTGGTTAAATGTATAATATGTAATTACAATAATTGTATATTCTAATTACAATTCCCAATTCCACACACATATAAAATTAATTTATTTAGGAAATTAATAACTAAACCAATTATTAATTTTATCATTTTTAGGCATAAAAATATCATAAATTAATAAACAAAAATCTAAAAAATACATTTTCATCTTAAACAAAAATTTCGCTTTGAAAATGAAAACCGGAGATTCAAATATTTTACATCGAACTCAAAGTCGACGATTCCGGATAACTCAAATTCGACCATTCCAGATACCAAATGTGATTGCTCTTCATTAATAAGTAATTTGAGGATTCTTTAGATGAGCAATATTTGAATGATTCTGCCCATATAAGCATCCAAAGGTACACTAAAATTGTTTCTGTTTAGTTACAGAGGTCGTTTTCAATGAAATAGGTTAACGCTGGAGGCCCAAAAGCATCGGAAGTGAAAGCCTGCTCCAAATATACATTACGTCGTTCTTTCAACGTTACATCACTGTCATTATCACATTATTTTTATGTGCCTGTATTGTGTTTGTGTATAGCTGTGATTCTCTCAAAGGCTTGGACAACTTTGTCCATCCAAGCTAAGCGATTGAATTATAGAATCAATGGTACTTTCTGCTTTCTTGTATTTTACGACGGAGTGTTTGACGGATTTAACCTGACAACCAATCGTACTTCCTTTTTATTTATTTATTTATTTTTGTATTTTGCGACCCAGAGTTTGAATTTGTAGACACATTTTAACCGTCGAATTCCGCTATTAACACATGATGAGTAACAGTGAGTAACAGTAATTCATCTATCCACTTATTTACAATTTAATTTAGGAGTTGTTTATCGAAGTGGAGGAATTGCCCGGACGGCTAAAAGTGGCCAGAATCCAGGTAAGAAAATTTCAAAAATCTTGTAGAGGCAGTCTTTGAATCGTGTTTTTGATGGTGGAAATGGATTCAGCACCATCAAAAACTTCTAGAACACCAAAAATTTTGAAGTTTAACAATTATAATTAGATTTACAAAAATCCTGGTTAGATTTTCTCTAAACATGATCGAAATTTCCATAACTTTCTGGGCAATTCCTCCAACTAGTTAGACTACCGCTTTAATCTATGCCTGATTTAAAGAAGCAAGAATTTTTTCAAAAAATTAATTGAGAGTGATTGAATTATTTCTTAAAAAAAAAACACGAAACATTCAAAATGTTAGAAACTTAACCGTTTTATTTTATAAATTTCCACAATTGTTTCTCAAAATCATACTAAAAATTTCCATTATTTTTTCAAAATTATAACCGGAAATTTCCACTATTTTCCCTATGGCTTTTAACTCGGCTTGGATGTAGTGGTGCAGACTCATAATAAGCCTACACTAAAAGGGTGAATATTATGTAATTTATTCGGCTTCTCACGAGAAATTGAAATTGGTATAGTCGACTTATTGTCAAATCTCACAACTATTTGTTTTTAATTATTAGAGTTCATTTAATATTATTTAAAATCTGGAAAAAGCCAACAAATTTATAAAAATCCCTAGCCAAGAAATTTATAAATATCTGGGAGGAACTCCCCACTATGGTCTTGGGTTTGGTTATGTAGAATAAGGAGATTTTGTGATACCAAAGTGTAGATTTTGAAAATACTAATGATATGAAGTGACCTTTTGTTCTAGAGATACATAAATTCCTTACATTAATAAGAGATTGCTACAAGTGGTAAGTAGATAAAGATTGGATGAAAAGAATAATTAATTGAGATGTGTTTGCTTATCTAAAAGCTTTAGAATTCAATGTTACAGTTTCAAACACTGAAAAGAGACTTTTGTTAGAACAACATAATTATATGTAAGAAAAAGATAATTGGATCTCTAAGTTTATGAATGGAAAAGGAAAAAAGAGATCTAAAGAATTCAAATGATGGAATGAGAAAATGGCAAAATCTTGAAACAAAAGTTACCAGTTCGAGACACCAATTGAAAAGCCTAGATGGAAGCAAGCTTGAATCTAGTTCCACATTTCCTCTCTTCAATGGAATTGTCATAGAAGAAGAAAACATACAATTGTAAGCCATTCCCTTAGTCTTGAAAGAAGAACAAACATTAACTAATATTGAGGGTAGACTGCAAACTATTAGTGAGCACATCAAATTGACAAACATGTTGAAAATGCAGCAAAAAATTCCTAATTTAACTTTGCCTTGATTAAATTAGGAGAATTTTGAATTTGAATTTCAGCGGAATACTTGGGGGTAGTTAACTGAGGTGAAATGGCTCTTATCACTCAGTTAACTTAGTAAATTCGAGTTGGAGACACTTGAGTTCAGTTCTACATGATTCATTGCTAATTTGTAGCAATCTATTTTAGTTAATTTGAGTTATTTTCAGTGGAACTAGTTCTCACTGTTAGCAGAACTAGTGGAGGTTCAGTTAAGGGTGTGTAACTTTTTTCACATTGAGTGACAAGGGTGTAACTTTTTTCACAATCAGTAATCATCCAGTTAATTGATCAATCAACCTAAATTAACTTATGCATGTAGAGAATTTGAGTTACCCAGTTGAAATTGGAGTTCAAAGGCAGTGTACTATTAGTTGTATAATTTTCCAAGTTGTACAGGTGGTGCATGCAGTGAAAGAAGGGCCTAAAGGAATTGTGCAATTCTCAATGAGTAATTTCCCTAATTAATAGGGGGCTAATTCCTCATCAAATAGTGCAAGAAAATATGACCTTAGAGGGCTTGAAAATTAACTAAGCATTGGCCAGAGTCATTCAGTAGGAAAAGGGATAGACAATACACTTGCATGGTGTGCTCAGGCTTGAGAAAGAATATGTATTTCATCTCTATTCTCTGATTAATGTAATACAAATAGTAAGGGGTTTTGTTAGGGTCCCACCCTAACCCCCTTATTTATGTAATGGGATCACGTCATAGTCAAGAGTCAATAAAGCCCATATTAACAATTGTAAGTGGTTAATCCGCAATTAATGACGGAACCACAGTTAGTTGCAAATGGGCCGTAGTATTAGATAGATGGTATTAATAAAACCCACGGTATTGGTGTGGTATTGCATGTATGAGTCATATATGAAGGATAGAGACTCCTGCGAGGAGCATCGTGTCTTTTTTGTAATCGAGCTTGCTCTATTGGAGGTTGCCCTCGAAGAGGCAAGTGAACATTACTCTCTGAATAATAAAATCATTGCTATTCTGTGTCATGGGTATCTTTTCTTCGCATATTCTGTATTTGGGTATCATTTTGCAGGTTAAGAGCATAACAAGTGGTATCAGAGCACTTTCCAGGGCGGTGGGATCTCATTTCTTAGCAATTTTTTTTTTTGGCTAGAGACGTGTTCCGACGTCTTTTAAACGGGATCTGTTGTTGAGCACATA